>JAKFHU010001798.1:130182125-131631751 GCA_023783475.1 Daubentonia madagascariensis
CGTCACTTGTAGAAATGTCAACATCAGAGTTACTTTTAATTTGTTTGTTTAAGAAAAAAACAGCATAAAAGGATTTCCCTTCCTCTCTCCTTTTTAATAGTTTATTACATTTTCCTCCCTCTTTCCTTTTTGAAACACAGAGATGGCCAAATCTGTGTTTCTTAAATGTGGTATTTTATGGTCTTTAAACAGATTTGTCTTTATCAAGAAATGCTGTGGAGGTTCTTGTTAAGGAACCCCACAATTGTCACAGTGCTATGAATGGAATGGTGTGTTGAGCTGTGTCCCTAGGGGCAAATGCTATTCCTACATGACCCTATCTGACTTACCCCTCAGATCAATATTTCATCGGAGAAGCTGAGGATGTGACATTTGTTAATGAAGGCTCAAGGCAGACCATACTCTGCAACCCCTCTGCTGTGGTCTGAATGATTTTGTCCCCTCCAAATCCATAGGTTGAAATCTAATCCCCAATGTGAGAGTATTTGGAGGTGGAGCCTTTAAGAGGTGATTAGATCTTGAGGGCATAGTCCTCATGAATGGGATTAGTGCCCTCATAAGAGAGACCAAGAGAGAGCCCTGTCCCCTTCCACCATGTGAGACACAGCAAGCAGGCAGCATGTGCGAGGAACAGGCCCTGACCACACTCCAAACCTACCGGCACCTTGATCTTGGACTTCCCAGGCTGTGAGAAGTAAGTGTTTGGTTTACAAACCACCCAGTTTATGGTATTTTTTTATAGCAGCCTGAAAGGTCTAGAGATACTCCTGAAGTCACTGAGAATACCTGAAATTATAATTACATAGCCAGTTATTCTTAACTTTAGTGATGTCTTTAGCTGAAAGAGAAATAATTTGGAAGAAACTTTCCTTTCCCTGTTTTATGGTGTCTGAACTAAGTGCTAAATAAATGCCGAATGAACGAGTTAATGGAAAACAGCAAGCCATCAGTCCATGTGCCTGTGCATCCATCCTTCTAATCCTTACCACTGCCAATGTCATTATTTCAACTAACCACAAATATAAAAACCAGAAACATTTGGTTTTGTTTTCCCATTTTAGGCCATTCAATGCAAATTAATTAACTTTCTGACCAACAGAATACTTATCACCACTTTATGGATTTCTGAAGACTATGAAAGCTTAACTATGTTTGAAAGTTTTAAACCATTTGAAATTGAAACAATGTTCAGTAGGGCAGTTCTTGTTACCTATTTTTATTCGAACTCCTGTGGTTCAACTGAGTATAATGAACCTGATTAAATACTTAATATTTTTATTTGAGGAATTAAAATTGAATTGAGAGAAAGTTGAGAACATTTGCTGAAGAAACTGAAGATTTCTTCTGTAACCAAAAAAGATGTGCTAAGCATTGTTAGCACATTGAGGCTAAAGTTGTCCGCAATTAGTAAAAGTCTTTCAAAGTGATCGTTAGCTAAACCCAGTAGAAGTTGGTTTTCACACCCCCAGAACAGTTTCAAGGTTTTTGTAGGCTTCAACTTTCATGTATTTGTGACAGTGATAAAAATCCAGTAATAAATTATCTGAATATCCAAATACATTTATGGGATTTTGAAAAAAATTTTCTCATCTTTGGTATTGCAAGTGATCTCTAAGATTAATTTTCAGGGTAGAGCCTTCATTTAGGCCTTCAATGATATGATCATTTGATTTATTTTAAAAATCTGACCTTGTCCTTAGCGGAAGAACACTAGTTCAAAGTGAAAAAATAAAAATAGTTTCAACCACAAAGGCCCTGACTTGTCCTTGGCAAATTGTCTTTAAAAGGCAGTCTTCCCAATGTGCTGCTGCTCTTGGAGTTAAAGTATAACTTTTCCCTTCAATTAGAAATCCTATTGATTACACAGTGTTGGCATTTTTCGGTATCTCCGGGCAGCATTCATTCTTTCTGCATGGCTTGGATAAGAGCCAGCTGTCCTGGGCTTTGTGGAATTGCTGAGCTGTAGCTATTCACCTGGCCGCTTGTCTTGGGGACCCTTTAACTCTCACAGCTGGGGTCCTAAGCTGCACCTCTGGTCCCTCAGATTCTGGGGCCTTCCTGGCCTTGAGTGCGGAGCATGCCAGGGGCACAAGGGCCCAGGCTTAGGCCAGCTCTTCTCTGTCCCGGCTTGACTCCAGCCTCTCACTTCGTTTTAGTGACCAGGCCTTTGATATCTTCTCTCGGGACCCTGTGATCAATTCTTTGCTCCAGTGTCTGAGCCTTGTCCTGTGTCCTAGGACACATCCCCATCCCAGGAGCCAGAGGACTGTCCGTGTGCCCTGTGGTTGGTGCCCACTCCCTCCTGTCCCATCTCTAGGTATTGACCTCTTGTCCCCCTTGTCCTCTGTGTCCTGCTATCTGATTGGACACCTGACCCCAGCCTTCGTGGTTGGAGGATGTATAACTGCTGTTGGGACCAGGCTGCCCCTTAGTAAATTTCAAGTATCTAGTGCAGTATTGTGAACTGTAGACTTCATGCTGTACATTACATCTCCAGGACTTCTCCATCTTTCGTAACTAAAACGCTTTGTCCTTAACTTTAAGGAGTTTACAATTTTGGCAGAGAGGACTGAGTTGTATGAAGTCATTAAGGAATGATCCAAATTTGTATTAAATGTTACTCTTCACATGACAGTTAATACACTAGGAGTTCCGTACAGAGATGAGATTAATATACAGTGAAGTCATTAGAAAAGGATGAAGCAATTTGGTGTGGGGGAACATGCAAGCCCTCATTCCAGGTAAATTTGAGTCAAATATTTCCTTTACCTCTTGTAAGCTGGGTGACGTCAGAAAATGATGTAGCCTCTGTGAGTCTTAGTTTCTTTGTCTGTCAGACAAGAATTGTACTATCTATCACGCCAAGCTTTCAATTCCAATTGAAAGAAGAGATGAATGTTCAGTCCTGGCACTCACAGGTGGAAGCCACACCCCTGCCACCACAACCCTGCCACCACACCCCTGCCACCACACCCCAGCCACCACACCCCTGCCCACCACACCCCTGCCACCACACCCCTGCCCACCACACCCCTGCCCACCACACCCCTGCCACACACACCCTGCCCACCACACCCCTGCCACCACACCCCTGCCACCACACCCCAGCCCCATGGCTTTTACAGGAGGTGTTGAATTTTAATGTATGTGAAGAAGAGCTTCAGGCATGCTAGGAGGGCCCTTGCCATAGCATCGTCCTCCTCCTCACCAGCTTCGTAATGATGACAAAGGCACAGAAAGCGCTTCTGTGCTCCAAGCGCTACACACTTTACATAAGGGCTTTAGGAAGTTGAGTAACAGTTACCAGGACTCCAAGCTCATCCATCACTGACCTCAACATTGGCACCTTTGATGATGTGAACTAAAACCAACAGCCCCTAATTGTGGGCAAAGGATCATCCTAGACCTTGCCTAGATTCCCCTAGAGTTCTTGTTAATGATGCTTGTCCCCCAGGGGCACTGCAGACCTCCTGAATCCCTGTCTCAGGGGCTGGACCTGGGAAGGCCATTCCAGCCATCTCCAGAGTAGCTTCCGTGGTCATGACGTGTGGGAAGCCTCTGCCGTGCTCAGGGCTCTCCTCCCACTGCAGCTTCCCCTTCAGACCCGGCCCTCAGCCCACCTCACTCCAGCTTCCCACCTCTCGGGCAGCTTTCAATGGAGTGAGCAGCAAGGGGGGAAAATAGAAATTTAGGGGTGACCTGTGTGCTGTGGATACCTCAAGTTGTCAAAATAAGTGATAGAATTTTTTAATGTGATTATTCTGCTATTCTTTAGTGGTAACCTGGAAAATTGAAAGATAAATTTCAACCCTGAGCTTAAAGATCAACTTCCCAGACATACTTTTAGAATTGTGAAATTCCTTTGTGTTCATTCGGTAAACATGGTGGACATCCTTCTGTGTCCTGCGAAAATGAAGATGTTACAGATGAGAGTAACACTCATCACGTGGCACCAAGGAAAGCTCAAGTCATGCAAGGAAAGAGATGTTTATTCTGTGGTTTGGCCCAATATGCTACCTTGATTGAAGGAAGAATAACCTTCCATGAGCACACAGATTTGGGAGGTCAGAAGTGGCCCCAGGTGGAGGCCTGGGAGCTTGTTCTTGGGAGATGGAGGGATGGATGCCTGGTGGGGAAGGCACAGGATATGCAAAACATGTCAATACAGAAAGGCATTGGTGTCTGGAAAGGGTGAGACATTTAAACTAGCTGGAGTTGTGGGTGGAGAGGCAGGAGGTAAAGCTGAAAGGTAGGGTGGTCAGATTGAAAATTTCCTCCTAATACATGAATTCGGGATTTCAGGAGCCTGGACAGATTTGGTCCAAAGGGGAGACCCGGTTCTGTTTTAGATACCCTGAGTTCCAGTTGCACATGGTAGGTCTGATAGTTGGTTGTAAATCCTTCTTTGAAGCCAGAGAGGAAGGTTTGGATCAGGCATAGAGACCTCAGATTGTCTTTAAAGCCATAGAAATGGATGAGATAGTGTCTGAACAAAGCTCACAGAGACTCAAGCTACCAAACGGTTTGAAACGTCAGGTACTAACATAATTGGTAGGATGTAGCAACTCAGAAAAATGACAAAATAATTTTCATATTCCACTGAGTAGAGAGCTCTCTTTTTTCTTTTGAATTAATGTTTCAAAAGCACAAAAGTGCTTAGCATAGATTTTTCTCAACCATCTCAATTGACAACTAATGGGACCAGACACAGTATAAATTTCACCACTGGGGGTGACAAGGTAATTTAGACTCTGGATTCCTGCCTGGTGACTGTCGGAGAAGGGCTGCCAACATTACCAACTGGGCGGTTGTTTTGTAATTTAGATATAATAAATCTAAGGCAAGTAATTTCCTTTTAGGAACTTGAATTGCTTCCTTAACAGAATCATTGGAGTTATATTTAAGCTGTGGGTTAGATGAGAGTTTAGAAAGGATACCCAAAGGACTCTATTAATTGCACTCTTGTTTTAAATGTAACATGGTTTTTATTCACAGGAAACTCCAGTGGTAAATTTCCTATAAGCACAGGCTTATGATTTAGAATACTGAAAGGAGCTTTTGAGGTTTTGTTCAGCAAGGCATTCTAAGCCACTGTAAAAGAGAGATCATTTCCCCTGCTGGCTATGTGCAGGCAACTACTAGTGAAGGCAGGGAGCTTGCTGAGTTTAGACAAAACTTGAATAGGATTTATCATCTACAATCTATATAGTAGCAGGAAAATAAAAATAGCAAATTCTTATGCAACAGGCCCTGTGTGCCAGGCACCATCCAAGCAAACACACAGATAAACTCATGTAGTAGCCCCCAACCCTGAGAGCTGGACACCAGGTAAAGGAGACACAGAGATATTAGTAACCTGCTCTTGGCCACACAGACCATAAGTGTTGAAGCCACAGATCTAACCTAGGCCGTTGGGCCCCAGGGTCCACACACTGAGCCATGTGCTCTGCTTGAGTACCTAGTGTGTGCCAGGCTCTGTCCTGGAAGCCAGTGAGATCACAGAGAACAAAACAGGCTGTATCCCTGTAGTCTGGAACTCTCTGGAACTTACATGGCAAGGGCAGGGCACAGAGTATGTGGTTTAAAATAATACTTTCTGGTTAAAGAATGTTGCATTTAATTTATGACCAGAAAAGTTTAAACTGACTATCCTGTTTGGGAAAAAAATAAGCTATTAGTTGAATCTGATAACTAAGGTAATTAAAATCTCCTTTTCAGGCATATGCAGGCCAAGAAGACCTGTTTTCTTCTTTGAATTCCCCTTCGCTGTATAAATGTAATGCTGAGCTGCCACTGCCAAGACCAATTTAATTCATTTGCTCATTTACAAGTTAAGAGAAAGAACTTCGTAACATATTAGCTGTCTGCTGCTTTGGGATAACGACCATCTGAATTGATGAACTTTATATAATGATCTGTTGCTATGGCGATGCACCGCCCAGTGAGTGGAAGCCAGTATTTCATCATTACCTCACTGACAATGCTTGGAACAGTAAGAGATGCAAACACAAAAGCTTTTCTTTTACTCTGCAGGAACTCTGAATCGATGAGACAAACACTAAAAATGCCTCTTGGATACAGCAGCAAAGAATCAGATAGAGTCAAATGCACAATTGGAAATAAAGTAATTTAGCTTCCCTGGTTAGCGGCCTTGCGTCCACATGAGTCTCCAGCTTTGTCACAGCTGACCATTGTCAGAGGTGCCGCTTGTCTCTTTCACAGGTTTAATTTTGATACTGGATTCAGGGCATGGAAGACTGAATAATAAACATTCCCTTAATATATAACAAAATTCAGAGAAGTAATAAAAGGAGAATGGAATCCATAATAGATTTAACTGTCCTATGCTTTGCAACAATTCCTTTATTTTTACTTCCCACCGTCTGAACTGTTTAACCTTTCTTTGTCGGCATCACCTGTTTTCTTTTTGTACAAAATAAAAGTTTTTATACATATCAAATATGTTATAACTTCACCCATTAAATTTTTTATTGCACCTCAGATGAAATATATATTTATCTTGTGTTATGGAAGTGTTTTGAGCTGTTGTTTTTAAGACAGAATGATTTCTCTGAGTCTTTTTTTTCATTGCTCAGAGTTCTCAGGTATATCAGGGTTTAAGCCTTTAGACACGTAGGACATACCGACTTTCATGCAAGTGTTTAAGTATTAATTTTTTTATTGTTCAAGTTATAATGATTTGCAGAAGCCTGTCTGATCATATACAAGTATGAAAAAATGAACCTTATTCTCCTACATCACAACAATAAGTGTTGTATTGGGTTCACTATGTTTCTTTTCCCTCCTCTGTCTATCCCTCCCTCCTTGTTTCCCTCCTTTTTTTCTTTCTGAAAAATATTTATTTTTACACATTTTCGAAACGTTGATGGAACCAAAATTTTAGAAATCCTCCAATAAAAAAGTCATTATAATCATAGACTTTTTCCTTAGATACTTGAAAGCTCATTCTCAAGGGCTCACTGTGTTCTCTCTGATTCCCCCCAGAGATTTCAGAGGCATGAGCAGAAACGTTATAAGCAATAGCACCATCCATGTGAATTATTATATAATGTTTATCAAAATGCATCAGTTTTGCAAAATGTCACATATCCTGTGTTGTCCCTGCCACTTTTCTAGATCAGAACCACATATATAAGTCGTTAAGTGAAATAAATGGGAATATTTGAAAATAATAGGGTGTTAATATCATGAGTCTTGTGATCATACCAGGTTAAAAAAAATGGAATCTAACACGATTTATAATGCCTTTGCATTAGAATTTAAGTCATAGTATCTTAGAGAAAAGTAGAAAAATAATTCATAGCCTAGTGAAATTGCTCTAAAAAATTATGTGGATGACAAAATCTATTATTTATTTTAATATATCCTACTCTTGACATAGAGTTCTTATATTAGTTTTCTAGGGCTGCCATAACAAAGTACCACAGACTTGATAGGTTAAACAATAGAAATTTATCTCTCATAGCCCTGGAGGCTGGAAGTCCAAGGTCAAGATGTCACCAGGTTTTGTTTCTCCTGAAACCTCTCTCCTTGGCTTGCAGATAGCTGCCTTCTCTCTAGGTCCTCACCTGGTCTTTTCTCTGTGCCTGTGTATGTCTGTATCCTAATCTCTTCTTATAAGGACACCGCTTATATCGGATGAGGGCCCACACTGATGACCTCATTTTACCTAATTAACACTTTAAGGACCCCATCTCCAAATACAGTCACATTCTGGTGTACCAGGGGCTAGGACTTTAACATATGACTTTTGAGTGGACACAATTCAGCTCATAACAGTCTCTGTCTTGTTATATGGCATATTTGCATACCAAAGGAGAGATTGTTAAACTTGTATTCATTTAAATTGACCATTACTGTCAAGAAGCAAAATAGAATCTCCTTCAAACCATTACATCCAGGTTAGCCACTTAAGCATTGAAAATTTAAAAATGTCAGGTATTTTTCCTGAAAACCAAAAGTATGGTTAATTTTCAACCACTAATAATTGAATTATGCACATTAGAGCTTAGAGTACATATAGCCATAGTGATTTAAGGGTTTTATTTTTATTGTCAACTTTATCATTTAAGCAAATTTTTTGTTATGTTAAATGTTCTCTTTTTTTTTCCAGAATGAAACTCAAATAGAAGGGTTCTTTCATCAGCTTATTCTCATTTGCTTTATGAGCTCATGGAAATAGGAGGCTGAAGCCTAATGAACAAGTCAGATCTGCCTTGGGCTTGGCACCCCTTAAACCATAGTTTTCTGTGTAGTGAACACTATGATAAAATAAGCATATGTCTATAAATCATAGCTTCACCTTTATGTTGAGTAACAACTGCTAGTTAATGTACTAATTTATCAGTTCACCTGACTTTTTAGGAATTCATCAGCCATACTAGTACTGATACCCTGTGATAGGGATTGTATATCGTACTTTTTATATTTTCAAAACAAAAATACCTTCAAAAATTTAAAAGCCAGCACTTGATCCATATAAATAGAACCTAAATTCTGTCCCAGTAGTCTGAGCTTTGGAACTCACTTAACCTTTCTGGGCCTTCTTTTCCTCAACTGCAAAATTTTAAATATTGTTCTAGGTCCCTTTGAACCCTAATGTCTATAATGTCCTGTGGCTGTTTAAATGTTTAACTTAGGAAACATAACGAGGGAACATGATTTGCATTTAGAGATTGTCACAACCAATGGGGTCACTCATCATCTCCCCCATGAATTTACATTGTTGCATTAAGAAAATTGACTACATTTCTTACATTAGGGGAAAAAAGAGGGTCTATATTTTCTATAATTTTTATTTGTATACCATGCTATATATCTTTCCTTTTCTTTCCTTATTAGCTTAATTTAGGGATAAATATATCAGGTTGCTTTTTTTCTTGATTTGCATTGGCTTTAACATGTGGGTTATTCAGGCTCTGCATGATTAAAAAAAACACGTGGGTCACACTCTTTCTGTTTAGGAGTTCAGTCAGAGTTATTCAGAAAAGTGAAACAGAAGCTATACTCCAAAGAAAAGTAAGGACTAGCTTGACCTCTAGGTAAATGGACAACTCAACAAAGTTAACAAACAAAACAGAAAGAACATTCTCTAACGGTTGTGTTTGCTCTATGTCAATCAATAAGATTCTGAAATGATCTGACAATAACTGCATTCACAGGGTGTCTGTCACCTGCCTGCGGACAGGTTGCCAGCAGATGATGCCAGGTACCCAGGTATAGAGTTAGAGACCAGGTTCTATTCTCATGGTTGCACCCACTGGGTGTATAACCATGAGCTTATTAACTTAAACTTTATGGACTTCCATCATCTTACCTGAAAGAGGAGGCAATTGGCCTAGTGCATGGATTTTTAAACATTTGTAGAGGGTCAACCCAACTCTTTATCCAAAGAAAATAATAAGGCAGCGTTCAATATATGAAATGCAGAAAAGTGAAGCTTGTCATGTTGTGGGTTTGGGGCTATCTCCTGTTTCAGAGTTGAGGGTTGGGCAGGAGTTGGGCATCTGGCTTTCCAGGGCAGCACAGGGATACCTCTGTACATCCCCAAGTATCCAATACCATAGCCACAGCCTCCTGAAATGTGTCTGCTGGCTAGCATGAATTAAAGTGGGCTGTAAGTATAAAATATGCTCAGAATTCAGACTTAGTACAAGAAAAAAGGCAAAATATCTCATTGGAAATTTTATATTGATTCTATTTTGAAATATTACATATTTTGTGTGCATTGGGTTAAATAAAAATAATATATAGTTAAAATTAATTCACCTGTTTCTTCCCCCCACCTGTTGTTAAATGTGGCTACTAGACAAATTTTAAATTACTTGTGTGGATTATAATATATTTTCACTGGACAGTCCTTTTCTAGATAAACCATTTTGGCTCCCACCTCCTCACACTGGTGCCCAGAGGTTTTGTGGGTATTTTAATCATTGTTGCTGCATCCCTGGGGCCCACATGCAAGTTGCTCTGTTCCCATGAAGTGCGTTAGGAATTTGTCCTGGCAGCTTTACTTACTACCACATTCTGCTCTAAGGACAATATTTCATTCAAACCCCATTTTTTTTTTATATTTCCTCTGAAAAACACATTTTTCTTTTCAGTTACGCTTCCCATAGCGTGCTTGGTAACTCATTTGTCCCAGGACATGAGCTTACTTTCCTGTGGGGAGAGGTTGGCGCAGCAAAGCCTCAGTACTTCGTGGATCATTTCTCATGGCTGGAATTCTTTGGAGGAATTTCTTCTTGTCCTTTCTAAGTTACACTCCAGTCTTTTAATAAGTATTGTGTAAATATTTCTTGCCCAGGAGTCACATTTAAAATTGAATTTACTACTATTTTGTGTGACAATGTGCAAACTTTACCTTTTAAACCATTTCACTTACGACCTTTTCTTTTTCCTTTGGTCGATTTCCTAATGGCTCCGATTGTTGGGGTTGAAAGGCCTGTCTCTGTTATTGCAAGAATCCAGTTTTACCTTTGCTTTTTCTACGTGCCATCAGATTTACTCTTGGTCTTCCTTGACTTCAGCAAAAACCAACATTAAGAATTGTTTAGACACACAATCTAGTGACCTGTGCTCGGGAGAGTGCTCCTCCTATCTTCAGCAAGCATGCCGATGAAGCCTTTCATTCAGGAGCTGGTCTAGTGACAGTGCCTTGCATGGTCCTTATTTCTTTGAGCTGTTGTCCTTTTTTCTTATTCCTAGAAATATTGACACTTAAGTGTACACAGAACTTCCACTCATCTATAGTTATTTGAATTTGTCTTTGCATGGTCCTCTCTTTAAACAAATGGTATAAGGGAGCAGGAATGCCAGTCACTGTGTTTGCCTGAGAGCACCCGAGTCCTCCTTCTACACAGAGGGGGAGCAGGTGCCAGTGACCAGAACACGTCTTCTAATGCAGATGTGCCTGTGCTTGACCTCGAGATGGACAGCAGATGGCAGCTTCCAATGGATCAGAATGCTAACTTTCTTCCCGTTACCCCCAACTGGTTAAGTTTTATGATTTCTAGAAGAGGTCATGGAATAAAAAGAGAATGCAAACAATCTAAGTACAATTACCTCTTCCTCTTCCATATCAGGCTGCTTTGTAATTAATGTTCACTTTGGAGTTCGTTGCTTATGATCCTTTATCTTATTCATCAACACTGAAGTGAAAGGTCATTTCATGTCTGACCCCCTTACAAAAGTTTGAAAGAATAGTTCATAAGAAACATATCAGTTCAACTCTCTGAAACTCAATTTCCTCTTCTTTAAAGTGGGAAGACTCATACATATATTGGATACATCTTCACTAGCTTGCTGAGATGATCAAATGAGATGTGATAAAATAGGGCTGTCAGATAGCAAGTAAAAATACAAGATGCTCATTTTAATTTGAATTTCAGATAAACCATGAATAATAGTGAATGGGACATACTAATACTAAAAAATTAGTCATGGTTTATCTGAAATTCAAATTTAAGTGAGCATCCTATGTTTAATTTGGCAACCTTACGATATAAACATGTTTACCGTTTTGCTAAAATGAGACAAATATGTTATTCAGTATAATATTTAATGATATTTTCATATAATTACAATTATTCATGTTTTTGAATAACAACCACATTGTCAGCTTTGATCAATCTTAAAAGTCTCTCAGTAGCTGTGTCTCTTTCATGATGAATACCTGGAGTTTTCAGTTTGTGAGATAAAACTATAAATACCTGACACTCAAATTTGTGCCCCTCACATAATTAGTAGAGGCAATTTTCACGAAAAGGCAAATATTATGAGAGTTCATGCCAACATAGTGTCCATTCTGCGTGTCCTGCTGTTGGTGCCGATTCTGTGGTTCCACATTGTGTTCTCCTCCTCTCTGCTTGGGGGGGCGAAGCTGCAAGTGGCAGGAAGTGCTGGTGTTGTATGTTTTTGCTGATCTCAGAATGTTAATGAATGATTAAGAAGGTTTTATGTATTTCTGGCATATTTTTTCCTCCAAATGATGTTGATTAGAGTATTGAATTTCAGAAGTATAGAAGATGTTTGGCTTTATTTCCTGTGGCAAAATTTTTCAGAGTTAATGTTTTATTGGATGAAACTAATTACAATAATTTTCTTCATTCATATTTAGTTTAAGACACTTTGGGTTGAAATCCATCCATATTGGGGAAATACATATTTCTTGTTTCACCTTCACGCTGACTGATATCATAACCCTCGCTAAAGATCGTGATGGGGCAAGTGTTAATCAGCGCTCTTTAGCAAGTACAGGAGGAATAATGATATTCTCATTCCAGTCCAGTGTGGCCACTCTGCCTTCCCTCCTTCCTTCCCTCCTTTCCTCCCTCCTTCCCTCCTTTCTTCCCTCCTTCCCTCCTTCCCTCCTTCCTTCCCTCCCTCCTTCCTTCCCTCCTTCCCTCCTTCCCTCCCTCCTTCCCTCCTTCCTTCCGTCCATCAATCTTTTACCAACACATGTGTTTGAAGCACCTAATCTCTACCAACCCTAATAGTAGCCACTAGCGTACATCAGAGGACAAAACTAATATAATTCCCGCCCCCATGTAGCTTAAAACCAAGTGTAAATACCACAAAACAAGTAAATTAGTAATTAAAACTGTGATAAGTGTTATAAAGTAAAAAAAACAGCAACAAAATACAAATAGCTTTGAGGGTTTGACCAGGGTCCTGACGCTGTGTGCTCTCATATCAAACAGATGTTTGTTTTTTGGGTTCTCTTTTATAAGCCAGGCTCTGTCTTTCTGCCTCTGAAAGAAAAATGACATTGTCACTTGTCACCTTAGGCAAAGGAACCGCACGCACATGACCCGGGCAGTCCCAGGCTCTTGGTGCTGCAAGTGCTTCCTGGTGGCTGGTGGCTGGAGCACAGACAGGCGCACGTGAAGGTAGAGTTGGGGGTCAAGAGGGTCCAGGTCCAGCACAGCCCACAGGTGACACAGGACCTGCTGTGACCTCAGAGGGTCTGAGGCAGGAGAGTGGGGTCATCAAATGTGTGTCCTGAGGCTGACTGTAGACTCTGTGGGGAGAGAGGAATGAGTGCTATGGGGAAGTCTGGGTGGGAAAGGTGCTCTAAACTCAGGTAACGGGAGTGTGGGGTGGCAGGAGGGGGGTGGGCAAGGACTAGGTGAGCTGTGGATGAGGAAGGGAGGGCACAGTCCTCAGCATTGGGGTTAAGGTGCTGCCGTCCCTGAGGTGAGGTCAGAGCAGGTGGGACAAGCTGGTGGTCAGCACGGAGAGTCCCCACAAGCTGGTTGAGTTTGTGGCGTCCCACCCCCTCCTTGGGGTCAGCAGCACATACAGGCCTTACACTCAGCAGTGAGACCCCCTGAGGGTCACCATGGGGAGGTGAGAAGACCATGACCCAGAGTCTGTGAGCTCTGGGCAAGGACAGGGTGCAGGCAGGGGAAGGAAAGGCTTCAAGGGCACAAGCAGGGTCCCTGGGTGCTGACCCTGACGCCCAGGGAAAGGGATTTTAGGGGGAGCTCATCACATGACCAGGTACTGCACAGTGTGCAGGAGATACAGTAGAGCCACAGACTGCAGACCCACACGGAGCTCATGCTGAGCGCCCTTCTCTGAAGTGCTGAGCCCTGCGGTTTTGTTAGATCCTGCCACCTGGAGAACCAGGTGCAAGGTGTGCAGAAATATGCATTGAAAGTTTGTGAGCAATGTTGCCTAAGTCTGTTAAGTCAATTTGTAAAAGAGTCAATTTTAAGTCAACTTTTGAAATTTGGTTCTTTTCACAATTGCTTAAGAATTTGAAATGCATATGAGCATATTGACATTTGGATTATTGTTAATTTGGGCAGGTTTCTCAGTGATAATCCATCAACAAAATAAATAATAAACAGCAGGAGTCTTTGTTAAACTCTTGAATAGGAATTAGTTCTGTAATCCATGTTTCCCATGCCATGCTAGGCAAAATAAATAGCGTGATAGCAGCCATAGCACAGAGGTGCCCCAGTTGGGCGCCCCCTGCTCTGCCCTAGTCCGCCCCCACCCCTGAACTGTTATAGAAGCTTCTGTTCCACCCAAGAGGCTCCCACATAAGCTCTCACAGGAGACTTGCCGCTGCTGTTCCCTCCTAACCTCTGGTGCAGACAATGTCCCCTGTTGCCACAATGTCCCAAAGGGTAGCCACAGGCTCTGTATGCATCTCTGCTCCACAGGAAGGGTGACACCTCCATCTGCTGGCACCTTGTGGAGACCTCCTCTCAGGGACTCGTGACGGAGACATCTGCTGAAGTCATATTCTCTGACGCTGCCATCTTGTCCATGTCACGGCCTTGGTGCTGTGTCAGCTTATTGATGCTTTGTACTTCCCCAGGCAGGGAGACCCAAGACAAGTTTATGAACTGTGGTCTCCGCATCAAAATTAAATTGAATTATAGAATAAAGACATAATTATTTTCTTACACACTTACGTCTGTATACTGTGAATTTGCTAAAACATCTGCTGGCGTACTCCACGGCTGCCCCCTTCTCTCCTCCCTCTGTCTCTCTCTCCTCCCCTCTCGCCCTCTTGCTCTCTCTCCTGCACACAACGCTCTTCCCTCCAAGACAGGTACATGTTTTTAATCTTCCCAGCATATAGCATATTTCAGTGTATGCTTGACCTTTTTCAAAGTGACATATTTAACCAGCTAGCTTAATGTAAAATTAAGCAATTGTTAGCTAATATTGTATACATAATTATGCAGCTAGTTCATAATCAATAAACGTTCATTAGAGATATTTCAGACGTACATTCTTAATCAATTCAGGTTAATATATATCTGCCTATGTATTTTCTCTTTAAATGCAAATAGCAGCCTGAGTCTCTAAGGACTTTCATAGAGATAGAAAAATTTAAAGTATTAATATTTTCTATCCAAAGTCTTTAGCGATTCATTGATTGATAGAAGGCCTTGAAGCCAAAGAGTCTTCAGTTTACTTTTGGTTTTATAGTAACTTCTTAACCTTATTTTCTGTGTTTGTAAAATAAGATGTGTGATATTTTGAATCTCAGGATCGTGGTGGGTTTTACTCAGTCAGTGCCTTCAGGATGACTGCAGGTACCTGGCCCTGGATCTCAGAGGTGCTGCTGGAGGGCTGGGTTTTACGCGTTTCACGCCCTGGATTTGCAGGCTGGCATTGGGGGTGGGGCATGCCACAGGGCACCCAGCAAAGCACCGCAGGTTTCAAGTCTGTGTCCCCGACACAGGTGCTGGCCATGCTGTGCCCCTCGCTGGCGTGCTGAGGGGTTCCACACCCACAACTGCCTGTCTGGGGAGTCTGTGTGCTTTGGGGGAAGCTCACCCTCAGGCACTGCAAATAGCCAAGCCTATAAATAGTGTGTATAAACACCCAGGGAGCAGAAAGCCTGGAGTGGGGAGGGCTCGGATCAGGTCAGAATTGGATGTTCAGGAGTACAGAAAAGAAGAATAGGGGAGTAGAGACCAAGAAAAGCATCTCAACGAGCCAGCACTGGAGAGAGAGGGGGAGAGAGAATGGAGACAGAGAAGGAAGAGAGACAGGAAGCCTGTACTTCCCCTGGCAGGAAGGAGGACGGCGCATCCATTGTGGTTGTCCTGCTATTTGCAGTTGCCTGTCACACTGTGTCTTCCCTGCCAGGGCAGCAAAGTCAACTCCTCTGGTCCTAGGAGTCCAAGATCGTCCTGTGAGGATTTCTCCTTCCTGGCGTTCTCCATGGGTGTCTCAAAGCTTGCTGCTTTGCCTTCTCAATCTCTAGACTTGCAGAGGCCAACAGCAGCTGATTAGTCCTCATCCCTGGCTGCGTGAGAGCATTGCCGGAGAGCTTTGAAAAATCCCGGAGCCTGGGCCCCACACGTGGTGCCACTGGTTGAATCAGTCTGGAGTGGGGCCCAGGCGTCCTATTTTTGAAAGATGCTGAAGTGACTTCACTAGCTGGAGATCCATTGCTGTGTGCTCCACACACTCTACTTAATCAGGAATGGCCCGTGAGACATGCTGACCTCATTTCCTTCTCTCCCTGTGGCCTTCGCAGATTACGGCACCATTAAGAAGGTGCGGGCGCCCCTGAATCAGACCTCGGGCAGCTGTTTGCTGGAAGAGATTGAGCTCTTCCCCGAGGGGCAGAGGGAGCCCGTCAGGAGCCTGCAGATCCTCCACAGCCAGAGCGTCCTGTTCGTGGGCCTGCGGGGGCACGTGGCCAAGATCCCCCTGAAGAGGTGCCAGTTCCACCGCACACGCAGGTAGGCCATCCCTGGGGTGGGGATGCGCTGGGACCTGAGATGGGCCCACCCAGAGACAGGGCACAGGAGCTGGGAGGCTTCAATGCCCTGCGGCTGATTAGCCCCTGGACCTTCATTATGTGAGCATCCTACCTCCCAGGGTGCAGAGTTCTTTTGCAACTGATTTACTGTGATGAGAATAACCTGCCAGTTCTCTATGGAGGAGGAGCCACATTTTAACATCTGCAAGCAGTTGTCAGGGTTATAATAAATTATTCAGTTCACTAGAACACTTGGTGATAATGCTGATATTTGGTATTCCTGCATTAATCTATTAATCTGGTACAAGTTTATATTTTATCTGAGTATAAATACAACAGAAAATATTATAAAGTGTGCATCCTCCTAGGCTAAAGCTCTTATGCTGAAAACCCTCTGAGAAGAAGGGGTGATGGACACTGATGCTGTGGTACCCCCTTTCCTGGGCATTCCCATGCTGTTGTCCTTGAACCAGTTCCCTTGAGGGGCTGCCTCCCTCCTAAGGTTGCAGGGGGGGTAGTGGAAGGAGTTCCAGCAGGCACAAGGGAGCACAAGTGCCATCGTGCCTTCCCTCACCTCCAGGCCAGTCTTCCTATCTTCTGTGGGACGTCCACTATTGACCACAGTGGTGTTTGAAGCTTAATTTGGAAACACAAAAGACCAGGTGCTTAAGAAAGAGAAAAGTACTGTATACATCATACACTTGGAAAGCACTTTAATGTTGGAAATTGCAAATATACTCTGACCCCTGACAAAAGACTGCCCTTGGGGAAATCATAATCCCAAACATTCTTAGGGACCAGTACTTATTTAATTCTCCAAAGCAGTGCATAATTGCATATTTGGTGTAGAAATGGTCTTTTTTGACATATCACTCACAAATACCTACTATACACAAGCCACTCTTTCTCTAAATGAGGTGCCTGATGCCACCAGCTTTGGAACTTAGAAACTGGAATTCATGGTACAACCTGTTCTTGCTGTTTCTTTATGCCAGTCACTAGAGTACTTCCAAATTCACTTTCTCACCTATTGCTATAGAATCAAATAGGATAGTATGTAGAGTGTAAAATTTAAAGCACTCTACAAAGTTGGTATTCTTAGGTAGAAGGAGAGGTTTTATGTGTAATCACTACAATATACCTTTTGAGACGATTCTAGAAGATGAGGTGTATAATATAATGCCTCCTTTGGTATCAGAGAGAGTTGAGGAATAATGTTAGGAACCTCCCAGTTATAATAATAGTAATAATAATGCTATTGTGAGCATTGATAATAGGTAGGGCTATTTACTAGCAACCATCTTTTACATATGTCTACTTCCTAAATTTAACCAATGGCTGTTTGAAATTGTTCTGGTTTGTGTTCCCTGTGGGATTAGTGTAGGGCAGGAATTATTCTTCCCCAGTTACTGATGGTCTGGTGGGTGACAGGGAGGGTTGGGGTCCAGCCAGCAGGATGTCACAAGCCGGAATACAAGTGGAAGGGCACAGCCCAGTGAGCTCCGACTTCTAACGATGACTTCTTTGGGAGTGACACAGGACAGTACGCAGGAAGACACAGGCCTGTACTGTCTAGAAGGTGTTTCTGGTGCCAGAAAGGGCGTGCATGGCTTGGAGAGCATGCAGCAATTCATCTTTTTCATCGTGCCCTGCTTCACTGAATCTGGGTTGCAATAGCTCCGCTCCTTGTATGTGCAACTTAGGAAACTACATCCTGCATCAGGTCCACGAAGAGAGGCATGGTGTGGCTGGCGTCCCTCACACAACTGCACTGCAAGCCCAGTCATGAATCCACAGGAGCCCACGCCACCAGGCACAGAGGCCCCAGAGGAGTTCACAGTTCCCTCTTTTCTTTCAAGGAGAATAAGGCTTCTTGTCTGTCTTCACTGGGCTCCTGAGAGGAGAGAGTCTTACATTTATATCTAGAGCTGAATCTCCCTGCTGTTCACTTGTCCACCTGCTCAGAGAAAAGCAGTAAGAGATTATAACTTTATTGTCAACTGATAGACTGTGGTCTTCTGTGCACCCGCACTCAGAGGGGTTAGTTTGTGTTTGACCCTTTAATATTCCATTGAAATAGAGAAAATCTATTTCAGCCCAAGTGTTTCTCCAAATTCTTTCCAATGTTTTGCTCCACTATCCTCCTCCTATAGAAAGACAGGAAAGGCTCCCTACTTAACACTCCCTAGAGAAAAGAGTCTGCTTGTTAAAAACTAATATCTGTATGACCAATTTTTTTTAATGAGTTACAGGGAAAGACAAAAGCCATTTTAATTTTCCAGAAATATGCCTGAAGAAGTATACCTAATAGGAATAGATAATAACTGGATGCTAATTTCTTTGCCAAGTATACTTTCCATTTTAAAATATCAGCAATTTTATTTATTATTGGAAAACCAAATTTATAAATAAATTTTGAAGTATCCAAAAAGATAAATTGATCTTAACTAATTAATTAAAATATTTAATAAAATAAACTCAATTAAATTAAATTGATTAATTGAATTACCTGTCTCCTTCAAAATCATATTGACATTTTTCATTTCTTGAATATCTCTTTTTCAAAGGTAATGCACAATGGCATCTATTAAAATGTTTATGAATGATAAAAATTGATACAATTTCACAAATATCTTTTACTTATCTGGCATTGGCACTAGATTTTATCACTATTTTCCTGAATCATTATGTCAACCTTGAGAGTTAAGTAGCATATTATCTCCATTGTTCAGATGAGGAAACGGCAACTCGAATTTTTGGTATCCTGCCCAACGTCACATAGCTCCTGAAACATGGGACTCAAGTCACAGCTGGGACTGTCTGGCCCCAAGGCCCATGTTGTGTTTTTGGTTTGATGCCCCTGGTACTGATGTCCCACTCACTGGTCAGATTACAGTAGAAGGAGCTATTTGATTGCTTTTTCCATGTGTGCTATTGAGGGAGAGAGCTGGTACCTGCACAGGCAGAGCTGAGGTCTGAGGGCTGCTCAAGGCTCCTTCCTATTAGCTGCTTCTTTATTCCGCTTGCCACCAGGCTGGATCAAACAGACGCGAAGGTGGTTTTGTACTGTTTTCCTAAAGCTTTATAGATGAATCTCCATTCTCCTCTTGTTCTAGAGCAGATCCTGGGACCACAGGGCACTGACAAAGCACCTGCCTGCACTGTCCATGGTACCCATGCGTTGTGACCCTAAACCAACAGAGCACAGACTTTTTCCCTGGGAAAGCTATTTTAAAAGAATAATATTTACTCCCTATCATGCATACCTAATGGGTACAATGTACACTATCTGGGAGATGGGCACACTCATAACTTTGTCTCAAGCAGTACAAAAGTAATCCATGTAACCAAAACATTTGTACCGCTGTAATATTTTGAAATTAAAAAAAAAAAGAAACACTGGAGAAATCCAAATAAAGCCTATAGTTTAATTTTAAAAAGAGAACAATATTTAAAAATTATATTTTAGTCAGGTTTAACCTCAAAAATGTATAAAAAATTGTTTTAATATTAGCATTTGTTGGCATAGACATTTAATAAACAGGATAACAAAATTGTGCAAATGATAAAGCCAACTCATTGGAATTGATGGTTGCCTCTGGGGATGTGGAGTTCAAGAGAACCTGGTACTACTCAGCATGTCCTTTTTGACTCTAGGACTTATAGGCCGCACATCTGTATAAGTTTCATAAAGCGAGTTAACATTTGCTGAGTTTTGAAGGATCTGGGCAAGCCTGGGTAGGAGTCCGGTGTATGACAAGGGAAGGCTGGAAAGCTGACCTCATCCAGGGACCACCTCACGTGCACCTGGCTCAGTCCAGGCTCCGCAGTAGCATCGTGTGGCCTGTAAAGTGGGAAAAGGTCTCCATAGGGAGACACGGGATGGGGCAGCCTAGGGCAGCCACTGACTTAATCCCCACCTGGTATAAATACCAATGTGAAGTCAGAACCTGCCACGTGAAGGGAAACCAGACTCTGGTGAAGAGGTCATAGAGTTTCCATCTCACTGCTTCAGGAAGAAAACCACCATAATACTTGGGCTTTAATTGTCATGTCTAAAAATCAGTTTGTTATTTTCCTCCCAAGGAAATATCATAGGCTTCTAAGTGGTTAGATTGATTGCAGCTCTTCAAGTCTAAGAAAAGGAAAGCTTGGAGGTATGGTGATGGGAGGGCTTTTGACATAGACTTTTAAAGTTATCTGAAGGATTGAGTCAGTGAGTCAGCACACTTTCTCTGCAAAGAGGCAGAGAGAAAGTATTTTAAGCTTCATAGGTATATGGTCTCTGTTGCAGTGACTCAACTCTTCCCTGGAAGCATGAAAACAGCCACAGACCATAATGAATGGGCATATCTGTGGGTCAGGAAAGGCTGACAGATTCATCTGGTAAAGAAACAATGATCCACTGTCAGATTCAGAAAGTTTATTACTTACACAGACAGTGAAAGTAAGAGCTGGAAAGGTGTTAGTTCCCCATGTCCCTTGTCCCATAGGATGACACCAAAACAGTTTTAGAGCCTGCAGCTGCATCTGAGTGGGGTAGGGGTGAGGGCAGAGCCTTAAAATTCATCAGAACCTGGGGAGCTACAAGCAGCTTTCTCATGGCAGCCTCCCTGGGACATAGGGAGGTGGCAGGAATGGCCTGTAGCTGCTCCTCGTAATCCTCCCAATTTCCAGGATCAGGGAGGACCATAGGCTATTCTGCCAAAGCTTAGGCCAGCTGTGGCAAAGCTATAAGCCTTGTCCTGTGGCCTCTGTGGAATCATGAACAGTCTCCAGGGCAGAACATTCCCCAACACTGTGTTTCGGTATAGGTTTAAGTGGCAGACTGGATTTAGCCCATGGGCTGTAGTTTGCTGACTCCTGCGTTAGGTTATCATATGCCTTTTGAATGAATGAATGTCCTTTAAACGTATATTAATTTATAAATTAGCTATTATTATTAAACATAGATTAACTCTATACCCTAATATTTTCTGAATATCACCCAGTGTCCTACTTTTGGATATTTACTCATATATTCTTTTTTTTCATTTGACACTGATCATAATTTGTGAGATAAGATAAACCCATCAGATTATAGAGTCAACATGTGTATATGAGGGAGTGATCTGAATCAGAGAGAGAATGTGCAAACACTCTTCAGTCATAGAAGAGAAACTAGAATTTCAAGTGCAATGTGCCAGCGTAGACTTCATGCAGGCCCTGGGGACATGAGCTGCCCAAGGCTGGGCAGGTGTGTCTGTGTTTCCATGTTCTGTGCAACGCCCAGTGGGGTGTCCAGCTCAAGACAGGCTCAGTAAATATTTGGTGAATTGACAAATGGACCCTCTGCCTCTCCTCTCTCTGCTATTTTACTTTATAACCTGAAAAGAAAACTGCAGTTCTTGTTAAAAATTAATACTCCTCTTATAGAAAAGTGTGGTGGTGTAAAACAGTGGCAAAAGGATGGAAACCCTGGGGCCCTGGGTGTTTATTTTGTTTTAGTGTTGCTTTATGAACTAATTGGAGAAAAGAGAAAAGCTGGGAACTGGGAGAATCACAGCCTAGATATAAAATAGAAGAGTCATATCTTTTAAATTGTGCTGTATAAGACTGCAGGGAGAGATGGAGCCATTAAGAAAAAGACTGGCTTCATTTGAGTGAATTGGTATGTGGTCATTCTTAATTCTGTTAGCCTGTAATAGTGCTATTATTTAGAAAACTAACACGTCATTAAGAAAATTAGTATGGAAATTAGATTACTGTAGGACATTTATTGTTCTAAAGGGCAAAGTTTTAAAAGGTGGAATTAATAGTTTGGCCCCTTAATTAATTGAATATTCTCTAAAGACAGCACCTGGCCAATGGGAAAAGCATACAATCTGTGGAGAGACATTGCATGATCCGCACATGGTCCCCCAGCAAGGCAACTTCAACCATTCTGCTATTAATCACATAAACATTCAGAAGGACATTTTGACATGTATCCATTTTACAAAGTAAATATTCTTTCGTAAAAATGAATTTAATATTTTCTAAATCTAACTGTAATGGGTTTTTGTTTACATTGGCTTTGGTTTAGCCTCTAAAGACTGAATTTTCCTTAGTTAATTCCTGCATAGTAAATTAATTGAACTTATTACATGCCAAACACCAAGCCAGGCCCTGAGTGTAGGGTGACAAATGAGGCATCCCTGACCCTACCTTCATGGGCTCAGAGTCTAGGGAGAAATTCCGGCATGAATAAAGTCTCATGAACATCTATTGTGAAATCGAGCCAAAGGGTGTTGGAGTAGACTTTATTCCAAAATCAATTTATCCTTAAAGTTGGACCCTGGGACCTAATCTGCTCACCTCATGTTCCTGTCCAATTATTTTTTAGGCTGTATCTGAATCTTAACCAGTGTTCTAATCTTCCATTTCCAATAGTAAAGGAATTAATCACCAAGTCACGATACATGCATTGAATGGATTATTCTGTCAGTGGGCTATTCTGAAGCCGCTATATGATGACTGTGAAGACATCTGTGTGGTATAACAGTAACTGAAAAAAGCATGGCAACATTATGTGTGCACCATCATCACAACTGTTTAAATACTAAAAAGAGGAAATGGTGCAAAGTGCATGCACCAAGATGCTTATGACAACAGTGAAGAATACACAGTAAGAGGGGTTTCAAGGTGGGCTTGGGCTGGCACATGGTGACTTCCAGCACTGTCATAGGGTAACAGGCCCAGGCCACTTACTTTCACATCGTCTGAGAGGTGCTGGGACCATCAGGCCAGATTCTGCTCTTTGCTTTAAATTGTTCATCTGACTCCTGTCTGTCTGGGCAAATGAGTTTCAGACAGTTGTTGAGACAGAGTGGGAAGCGTCAACAAGTGAAACTGGTTTTCTAAGAGAATGTGTTCTTGGTCTCTAAATGGCCATCTGTGTTTGAAACAGTTACCAGCCTTTTGTACTTCAGTTGAGAAACACAACTAAAAGAGCGCACAATGAAAAAGTTTCATTATCTAACATCTACTCCACAGGCCTCCTGTTTTTGAGCTCCCAAATTGAAAGCTCTGTGAGGAACTCTGTAGGAAAGCATGCATTGCAGCAGTTTTCTTGGCTCCAGAGCCTGGCACCTAAGCTATCCAAGCAGAGGCACCTGAGCTTCCCCTAAGATTTTGTTTATTTGCTGCATAGTCCAGTGAATTCTTAAGGGAATAACCATTCCCATTTGTCTGAGACAGCTTTCATATGGAAAGAGCAGGAGCTTTGGGGTCAGGTGGTTCTGGAAAGGATTTTTGTGTGGTGTGTGGACTATGAGCAAATCACTCAGCTTCTCTGAATCTCTTTCCGCAGCTGTGTGGTCCATATGCGTGTGTAACCAGAGGCAAAGAGAGACCACGTAATGGGTCTGTAAGAATTCAATACAAGACGATTCCTTTCCTTTCCTTTCCTGCTTGAATATTATAGTCAGTTCACGCAGGTCCTTCTGAGCTGGCACTGCCTGTGAACAGTCTTTTTTACTCACTGCATAGTATGTTGAAGGCTGGGTTTCAAAATCTTCCTCTGTCCTAGATGTAAGTCAAAATCAAAAATGAATAAACCAACAAAAAAGAAAAGAAAAAAAGAAAGAAAAATAAGGCAAACTGCTCTTCCACGTGTGGTTTGCCTTCTTTGCCCAGGTATACTACATGTTGCCTGTGGACCAAAATGAAGGCAAACTGACCTGCCAAGAATTTGCTTTTCTGCCTTTAAACAGCTTCACATCCTCTGAGAGGTACTGGGCCCATCAGGCCAGATTCTGCTGTTTGCATTAAATTGTTCACCTGACTCTTGTCTGTCTGGGAAAATGAGTTTCAGACAGTTGTTGAGACCCTACCATGACCACATTATGTGCCTGGGTGAGTGATGTCAGTGTGACCTCATCCACTTAGCGGGAGCCTCCATTGGTAGATATTCAGTAATTCCTTGTCTCAGGTGAACGTGTATGTATCCAAGCAAGAGGGACCGAGATTCAGGCACTGATGGGGGCTACCCAGGGCTAGGTGTGAGGAGAGCCACGTGCTTACCTTTACCACTGTCACCAGGGGCCCAGAGGTCAGAGAGGGCACCAGAGAATCCAGATTCAACATAGACGCCACCCTTGCCATCACTATTCTGCCCACATGGGTGGATGTTCTTCCCGTGGGGTGGGCTGTGCTCCAGGGAAGGATTCCTTGGCATTAAGTCTCATCCACTCAATTATGGGAAATCTGTTAAGTTAGGTAAATTATAAGGAAACAGAGCAATATAATTTTTTTCTCTATACTTACTGCCCTTTAAGGTTTTGTGTAAAAATTAAAATGTATTACTTAGACATGCTCTGCATTCTTCAGGTGTAGCTGTTGACCCTTAAACCCTATTTCACAGAAGAGTTTCTCTTGAGAAGACATGCAATGTGGCAAAGAAGTAATTGTGTCTTCATTTCTATCCTTAATTGTCTGGGAGGAGAGGAGACTGGAGTAGGGTAAACCTTGGAGGTGCCTATAATTACGCCTGTCTTATAGAATAGAGAGTATAGAATGCCAAAGGTGTGGGCTTCTCCCTGAAAGAAGGGGCCAGTGATTCTTTTCTTTCCTTCTCGAGCACATGAACACAGCTTTTTCTGTTCATCACTCCTGGCGAGTACTCCCAAGTCTCTGAGCTGTGAAGGGCTTATGTTGGGCCATCAAAATGCCCCGAGCCTTTCTTGGTCCTTCCTGGCTTTGGTCTCTGAGTACAATCCTAGCTGAGGCTGCCTTCCTTGGGAAGCTTCATCCTGGGATCAGACTCGGCCTTTTCAGAAAGATTTTATGTTTGTTCTAGAGAAAAGTTCACAATGATTGAAGCCCACATGGAGGCCAAGCTCAACAGCTCAGGATTCAGTGCGCGATGAGGGAGTGAGACATGCTGTCTGCATCGGGTCAGAAACCAATGCTGGTGTCCCAAGTTAATCGCAACTACTGGATTTCTAGTTCCCAGTATTTTAATTACTAATAGTCTCAGTTACTAGATCCAGAAAGCACTTTTGGCTTGCTTCTTTCATATACACCATTGTCTTGTCACTATTTTTTTTTGCACATTGACTGCCACACTAGAAAAAAGAATTTTTTCCCTGGGGACACGGTGTTTTATTAAAACAAAATGATCCTTTCTAATTTGTTATTTTTTATTGTTTTCTGTGCATGAGTTACATGCAACACAATCCACATTTTTAGAATTAAATTGTCACTATTAATTGTAACAATAAAAACATCAACAAGTAAGATTTTCATGAACCAACTGCAGGGTTTTGCTTCACATGGCCTTGGGCTCAAAACTAGCCTGAGTTAAATACAACTCACATGGCAGTCAGTGTGTTAATTATCAATTTTCCTGAAGTGCTTCATTATAAAACATATCAATCTTGTTCACTTTTAAAATAGCAGCTAGATTTCTGAGGAATATTTGATTGTTATATCTCCCTATTAAGATTTTAACTAAAAAACATTTGCTTAATATTAGTGGCAGTATATATCAATTATTTAAATTTAATATTAAAAGCAATTGAAGTGTGAAAATTAGTCATTGTATTTAATCCATGTCATTTAATGATCCAATAGTGAATAGTTTTTAATAAACAAGAAGTATTAAAAGTTAATCACTAATTTAAATGTAGTTCATTAATTTCGTCTACAAATCATAGCATATAACATGAATTATTATTGAATGCTTTCATGGATTTAGTATTTTCAATATAGAATGCTTTCAAAAACCTTAGAAATCCATAGCATATAATAACCTGTAATTATGTTTATGGACTAAATAGAATAACTGTATGCATCCCTATCTCAACACGAGTTTTTCTTATTTATTACATGATATGATATAACCCTAAAGAACAGTCCTGAGAGTGGGTTTTATTCCAGTTTTACAGAAGAGGAAATCAAAAAAATATATATGTTCCAGTTGGCTTTACAAGTTGAAAAATTTGTGAGTGTCTCAGAATGCATTCCTCAGGAAGGTTATTGTCTACTTGGAATTTTCTTCAGTTTTATTTCTAGTATGATAATGTTTTTAATTGCAGTTCTTAAAGGAAAAGAGTAAACTCTGAAGTATATGGAAACATGGTGCTCAGGAATAAGACAGATATTCTTAATAATTATGGAAAGAGTGATTCATAAACACATGTTGATTGCTGCCACAGTCATCGCAATTATAGTAGAAATTATTATTGATATTTGAAGTGTGGTTTTTGCCCAGTAGTTGGGAAGCACTTTAAAGTGTGCAGCACTTACAAGGAAATCCTAAATCTTTCATGGAGCTCAAGGGCTCTGCCTGTTTCTCTTCTCAAGCTTCAGCCTCAGCCCAGCACCTACAGGCTCTCCTGCCAGAGCTCCTTCCTGTGCTGGTCTCTCTGCCGAAATGTTCTGTTTTGGGGGACTCCTATCAGATGGATCACTTCTATGGGTCCCATTTGTCCTAGTTTGAATGCCACTCCCTATGTGGCCCCTAACACCAGACACACCCATCTAAGTGGGGATTCCCCAGACTCTTAAGGCCTTTTGGATTTTTCCTTTACAAATGGTTGTTGATATTTATTAGTGTAACATTTTAATGTTTATTTTCCTAACTAAATGGTAAGTTCTTTGAGCTCAGTGACTGTGTCTGTTTTGTTTGCCACTGTACCCCCAGCACTTTCAAAGTCTAGTTTATGGCAGGTGCTCATAAGTATGTGCTGAAACAATAAATGATTGAAACACTTTTAAAATCCCATGCTTAATGAATACATTTTGGTAATATAGCAACAATTCTTAATGTCAAAAATAAACTGATATAATGTCCCACTAATTGTGTGACAGAAACAAGCCAGATAAAAGCATCAATACTTAGAAAATCTTACATGCATGGGGATCATACTCGGTAATAATCCCCAGCTTTCCAGAAATACAGTGAAAATATTTTAATTCATATACCTATTTTTCCTGGCACTTTAATTAACAAAGAGCATAACTGCAAATTTTAAAATGTAAATGAAGAATTTAGATATATATTGATTTCACTGGCATGTAAAAAGGAAAGTAGATATTTACCCTTCTATTAAAATAAAGGCCTGCCTCTAAATATATGTTTAGCTCTCAAACAGACTCTCAATAAATACGTTTTCAAAATTTTATCTTCAGATTCTGACCAACATTGTTCTCTGAGTTCAGATACTTTCAAATACCAGAGTAACATATAAAATGAGAATAATGTAAGGTCACTAACAAATTAAGAAAATTTTTAAATTGGACATTAACAGTTATAATTGTACAATATATATTTATGGGGTACACAATGATGCTATGATATATACTTATAATTTGGAATGATTGAATTGAGATAAAACTTTTATTAAAAATATTCATCACACAGGAAAAACATTTTCAAAGCAGAAAAAAGAAAAGCCACTTTCATGATGGCTGCTTTAATTAGAAACCCATGATTTTCTATGTAGTCTCTTTATGAGACCCAATATCCAAAAATAATAACTTGCGATGATTGGTTTTATTAAAGTATAATTTAAAATAAAGGTACAGTTCATCATAATTTTGCCCATGGTGTAAAATATTTCACATGAGGAAATTGTATATATATATACAAGGTATGTTTATTGAATGGGCATTTGTCTTTGTATAGAAGTTTTAATATTTTAAGGGATAAGTGGAATGTTAAGAACACGCGGAACCGTGGGCATTATGGGAAGAAAGATATGTTATTACAGGCAGCTTTTCCTTTGAAGCAGCTTGAAATACCTCCCTCTAACACTGTGGCATTGTTTTAGGTCTCCAGGAAGCTTTGCAGGGGAAGCCTGGAGTAAAGTTAGGGAGTCTGTGGAATTTTTCCTTTTTTGGAAATTTAATTTTACCTAATGGTCATGTCGTTTTAATAAGAAACATGAAAAGGAAGTCAGGCCTTTTGAATGATTCTCTTAAGTGCAGCTTTGCCATATTGACCCACTAACATGAAAGTGGGATCATACACAGAGAATTCTGATACGTGATCTACATCGTGTCATTTCATCAATAAGGAATTGCTCTCTGGTTTCATCGTAGGAGCCACGAACTTGAATGTGTTGCTTTTGGCTAGCTTAGTGAGACCAGGACCCACTCAGCTCCAATCTCGTTGGCACAGCCAGGTGGGGTCTCAGCAGGAAGCAGAAGGACCCTTAGGCCCCACTTTACCCAGGTCTTTCTCATAAGTCCACTTGAAGGGTCTCCAGGTTTCCAGAAACTTCCTCTGAGTATTTTTCCACAGAACAATGCTGCACATGCAAAGTCACTCAGAAAGAACTGGCCGGCCCCTGGCCTTATCTTGTAGATACAAAAATGCACACTTTTCACTGACTTACTTATTGCTTGTGATAGTTTATTCTCATCTTCCCTATTCCCTGCCAAAATAAAAGTTATTAAATCAATTGTGTGTCTGAAAATTGAGAAATTTTGTATGTGTTTTGTATAATAGAAATACAGGTTAAATTCTATTCAGTGGAACTGATCATTAAAGTGAATTTCTATTTAAAATAGTAAATTATTAGAAAGTATATTCCCAAAACAGGAGATTTTAAAAAGCTGATGCTCATACTCTCGTAAACTCGTATTTGTAAAAGATGTCATCTGAATTTAATAGAAAAAGGGAAAAGAAAGCATACTCACTTCCCTCACTTACTCCTGACACCTGGTCTGTTTGTGTTGGTGTGAGGTTTGAGAAGTTTAGATTTTAAAATATGTATAAATGACTTTCAATTTTTTTTTGAGGAAGGGAAGACAGGAGAGTTATGAAAATACTTTTCAAATGGATCCAAGATAGGGAGACAAATGAAAAGATACTATAGAAGAATCAGAAGGAATCGGGATAAACATTTCTACAATCTTTAAGTAGGAAAGATCTTTCTTAACATGGCACAAAACCTAAATACTGTAAAGGAAAATATTCATAAATTTAGTTGCATAAATTTTTATAACATTTGTATCTCAAAAAAAGATTTAATGTCAAACAGGAAAAAACATTACTTACAAGAGGATAAATTTTAATACAAAAATTTCCTCTTCCAATGACCATGTAAAAAACCCAATGGCCCATAAATGAGACCAAAGCAGGAGTTGGATATGGATGGGAAGTTTACATAAAAGGAAATACAAATGATCAATAGGCGCACACACCCATGCTGTCTTAATCTAACTCACAACTTAAAGAAATGAAAACAAGGCCAAGACAGGAGGATCATTTGAGGCCATGAGTTCAAGACCAGCCTGCGCAACATAACAAGCTCCCGTTTCTACAAAAATTTTTAAAAAGACAGTCAGCTATGGTGGCAGGCACCTGTAGTCCCAGCTACTTGGAGGCTGAGGCAGGAGGATCGCTCCCGCCTGGGTGACAGAGTGAGACCCTGTCTCTAAACAAAAAAAAAAAAAGAAAAAGAAAGAAAACAGATGACTGGGAAATTCTGTTTTTTCATCTACCAGAAAGGGGTAAGTTAAAAAAATATGGCAACATCTAGTGTGAAGCAGGGTGAAGTCAATAATACCCATAACTTTTAACTCATCAGTTCCACTAATAGAATTTTATCATGTAGAAAATCTGTGCAAAAATGAGCACTGCAGCCTTGCTTTTAAAGGAGAAATTTAAGTAAATGTTGGTTCATCAAGGAAATGGATCACTGTACAACTAAGGAATAAGGTAGAGCTATATTTATTGACAAGAATAGTGCGGTTATATGTTATTAGGTATAAAAAGCAAACCTGAAGCAATGTGTACAATCACATTTACATGTATTAGATATAATTATATATAATATGTAATGACATAAGTCATATAATTACATATAGACAACAACAGAATATATATGTGTGTATATATGTATATGTATATAGATATATGCCCAAAAGCATGCTTATATGTATGGAGAAAATATCTCCAGAATCTATAAGCTAGTAGTAACACTGCCTACTAATGGGGAAGAAAGGCTTTCACCTTGTTCTTTATATCTGTCTTGTTTGAATTGTTGAGTGAAAATAGCACATGTGTGTGGTTCACATATCAAAGAGTTCCAATGAGGTTATAGGGCCAGGTAATTGTTGAGCACCCCTTTGCACCCCAACCTAACACTACTGCCGAGAAGCAGCCTTTTTAAACCATTTCTGTATGCGCTTATTTAGGTAGTTAATAAATAACAATTGAATAACAACTTAATAAACATTGCTTGATTTGTCAACTGTAATCATATCTTTCCTTGCTGTGCAGCCTTCAGATTGGCCTTTCCCTGCTTCAGTTTCTTCATTTCGAAATGGGAATAAAGGCAGTTCCTAATTGAGATACTATATTTATAAGGTTGTTATGGGGTTTAAATGACCTGATATAGGTCACGCCCATAGAAGAGTGTATTATATATGGTTAACATGTTCGATGTGTTAATGATGATTATTTCAGATTATTAATATGAACAACTTTCATTACTTCTACTACCTCCCTGCCCCCATGTGTGGTAGTTAAGCTGTGAGTTCTGGTCCTGCCCTTGGTTGGTGGTGACTCCATAACAGAGCCTCCCTCACTGTACAAGGTGTCCCACCTCTAAGAAAAGGACATCACAGCTCCATGTGGGCATTGCCTTGCTTTACTCACATCCATTTCCTGCACGTCTGACTTCCTGGACCCTTCAGAGAATTCCCGGGGGTCCGATGTCCTGTCTGCCCATGGTGTCAACTTCTGTATATTTTTTGCTCCAAACACAGTCAGCTGGGTCTTCTCTACCCCACCCCCCATTCACCTTCTCTTGTGTTTATAATGTAGGGGCCACAGTCTTCACATAATAGTGCCCATATTGTGTATGAGCTCTTTCACGTAGACAAAGCTGAAATAAAACATCCACCATCCACAATACTTCTGATATAAATGTTGGATATTATAGACATAAACATATGAAACAACTATTGAAAACTTTAATATTTTTAAGCTACAGTGCACAAAAGGAAGATGTCTCTATTTTATTGAATTTGAACTAACCACATTGAAGGGGTTTGGATGTACCTGCTTGTCTTTGGGCCAGTTTCTCAAATTTTCTGTACCTCAGTTTTCTCATCAATAAATTGGTGGTGGTGACGATGATGATGATAGTAAATAAAGTGAAAATAATAATACCTGCCTAGCAAATTTTTAAGTGTCTAAATGATATGATAGTTTGTATCATAGTTAATATTATAGTAGATGTTAGTAGTAGTAGTAAATGATACCTGTTATTAAGGTGGTGATGATGGTGTTGATAACAACAACTATATTATTAATATTTTTGAGCACTGCAAAAATTCTTACTTTAGCCATTTATGATACCAAAATGCTTATGTTGGCTCATTTAGACATCTGTCCTATATGTTAGATAAAATATAGAGTTTTCAAAATATTAATATCTACATAAATGATTTAATTTTAATCGGATACTCACTGGTGTGTGCAGAAAGCTATGTTCCCCAGTGTGCAGCCTAAATAAATGCCCACTGGTTCTCATAGCAGGTTCCCATGCCCACCCCTGAGGGACAGGCTTGCCTTGGCTGGCATTGCTCGTACTAGGTAAAGCTACCTTTCTGTTGACCATTTGGCGTGTGTTTCCAGTGCCTGCATCGGGGCCCAGGACCCTTACTGCGGCTGGGACGTGGTGATGAAGACGTGCACGAGCCTTGAGGAGAGCCTCAGCATGACGCAGTGGGAGCAGAGCATCTCCGCCTGTCCGGTGAGTGCCCACCTGCTGCAACCTCTGGAAACACTGCCCAAGGGGGAGCCCCACTGCCCTGCTGTCTGTGCCTTGTCAGATTAGAACCTTTCTTGCAAACCTAGTCTGTGTTCTCCAAACTCATTTGGTTTTTTGGCTCACATGAGGGTCACAGGGGTTGCTGTTATGGGCTTTTTATCTATTTGAAGAGAAATATGTCTTAAGAGAAAACAGTGCTGGTTTGTTAATGTAGTATACTACCTCTGTTTTATTCTTGGATTATTTTTCCCTCCAGAGTTCAGTGCGGACTATTTTGCCCCTTATAGCACTAATAAAATAGGAACTTCCACACCCTTACATTTCCTTTGGGAGCTAAAATTCCAGAAGCTGACATAAGGGAAGATTTGAAAAGAATAAACTAAAGGATATTACTTTGACCCCGTGTGGGGCAGACTTGTAGATCCTGCTCAGGGTCACAGGAAGGTCTGGGAGAAACAGCCTAGAGTGTATTCCCACACTGAACCCTGTGGAATGAGGAGAAACTTGCCTGTATTTAGAGCCAGACTCTGGATCCAAGAAAAGCAGATTCCATGGTTTCCTTTGATAATCTATTTTCTTGGGTTCTCACTTGTCATTTTTTTGCTTTGTTTTTTGTTTTCGTGGTTTTTGTGTTTTGGACTTTAGAAACCTTCATCCAGTAATCTTTGTTTTCATAGAATATGAGCAACAGCTACTAACTTCCATATAATTTAAAAATCGTTAAGTCACTTTGCCATTGGCTGCTTCCTGCCAGTCAGTTCTGACACATCTGTATAGGACAGAGGAATGGCATGCTCAGTTGTGTGAAGACCTTGCTGTTTCTGCCTGAGGCACCTCAGTGGTCAGTCTGCTTCCTACCAAGGAACCTGATCTTTTAGTTATCGAACCATCTAAACCATGTGTTCATGAAGCCTGTCCTTCAACTTGAAAGTAGGAAAACCAGACAATGAAGTGAGGAAGGCTGGGACTGTTCAAGCCAGTGTTGTTCCCCATGTGTTGGCCTGGAACCCGGGGGCCTTCACTGCCAGGATGTGCATCATCACATTCAGGCTTTGAAAAACTTTCCTGTACAGTTAGCTGTTGGTCCTTTTGGTTGTATAACTTTAGATCTATGATTTTAGGAGCAAACCTTTCTGCAGTGTTTTCCTAAAACATTTTCTTGAAAATGGTTAGAAAAATGCCATTATTTGTGCTGAGTCCCTTCTCATTTCTGAATAACACTTTAAGAGTGCAGAGGTGCTCACCTAAAATTCTTTGCAGCTTGATAAAACATAACATGTAGTATCTGAAATGCAGCTCCAAAGTACCCGTGTGCACTTTGGAAGAATCAGCACATCTTCTAGGAGATCTTTGACCTTGCATTTTTACTGGTAACAAAAGACAGAAGAAGAAAGTAGCTGTTCTTCTCAAGCAATAAGGTCACTGTCTAGGACCCAGGGTTGTTTTAGGGTGTATCTGAGGGATGCCAATTATGTCATGGGAAATACACACTCAACCACTTGCTTTATACCAAACATATGCCTTGTTTATTTCTCCAGTCAAAAAATGGAAGGATCCAATGTTTAAGAAGAGATGAGTAGGTTGTCCCTAAAGTTGTTTCCTGCTGCTGATAAGACATTTTCTGTTAAAAATTCAAATTCAAATAAGGTCAGAGACCAACAGGGCCCTGCCCTAGTATCAGGGCTGCCCCTTCTACCAGCTCTGCTTTAAAACTATGGCTGGGATGTGATTTCTGGATCTCTGTCAGTAAAACACTAATAACAAGGCCTGTTCTTCTAATATGAGATGATTTCATTACATAAAACCCTCCTGTTTTTCTTACCCAAGGTGTTTTGTCACATATCAAGATACACTTTTGATAAGTTAGGAATATACAAAAAAGCCAACAAAAGAAAATAAGTTATGTCATCTTGAGCAAAACACAGGAAAGGAAACCATATATTTTTCCAATTTACATAGGCTACCATACAGAAAATGGAAAATATTATATTATCTAACTACTACTTTAATTATATATCCTTTCTAAAAATCTATCCTTTAGAAAGAGTTGAGCTAGATGAAAATTATTGGCATTAATGTAGAGCAGTCTTAACTTAGGCGTTTTTAAAACTATTAAAAATGTAATTTGATTCCATGTTATTTTTCTTTTTTTTTACTGAAATAGAAGAAAGCCTTAATTTTCTTGGCCAGATCTACCATATATCATCTGCTTTATGTGTTAAGGAAAAAAATAACACTGCTGCCATGGATTGCAAAATGCCAACTGATTTCAGAGATGAAACAAAAAATCTTGTGATCAGTTAATACTTTTATTTCTTTACTTACATCTACATACATGGGCATATTAGAATTATATCTCTTTATCAAAAAATTAAGTTTTATAAGCTGAGGGATTTTTGAATGAGACCAAGCATCTCATATCCCATGTAAAATGGCAAGTTGAATAATAAAAGAGAGGAGATCCTGTTTCACTGAGTTCACTATGAGGTAGACGAATGTTGATGATGATGAGTTGACCTCAGACCCTCTTGTGTGACCTTCACATGTAAATCTTCACAAACCTTGGACCAATGACGTAGCACAACTGAGTTCCCCAAAGTCAGTGTTCCTGTCAAACCTCACGCAGTGGCTGTGATTTATGGCTGTCTTAGACCATTTATGCTGCTATAACAGAATGCCTGAGGCTGGGTAACTTAAAAGTAACAGAAATTTGTTCCTCACAGTTCTGGAAGTTAGAAGTCCAAGATCAAGGCACTAGCATTTGGTCTTGTGAGGGCCACCTCGCTGCATACTCACGTGGTAGAAGGCGGAAGAGCAAAAGAGAGCCACTCCCTCCCTCGAGCCCCTTGATAAGGGTGCCCAGTCCCATTCCAGAGGGAGGAGCCCTCACGGTCTAATCACTTCTTGAAGTCCCTACTTCTTAATACTATAACATTGCCAAGACCTAAATTTTGGAGGGGCACATTCAAGCCATAGCAGTGGCTTAGATCTTCTGCTCCCCAGAGAGTTTGAATTGGAGATGGGATCCCCAAGAAATCTTCCCAGGGATTTAGGGACTTAAAGAAGACTTATTTTCCACTGAAAGATTCCTATTTTAAAATGTTTATGGTCTTCCATAGTCCAGAAGACAGGACAGTAGTTTACTGACATATTGATTAACATTCTGTTTGCTTATGAAGTTGTAATTGAAAATATTACTCCCAGTTTAAGAGATTTGAAGTGCTTGAGTACAATCTAAATTGGCATATCTAAACTGATTAGAATAATATATATGTCCTGCATAACTTGTAATGTTGCTTAGCAAGGGTAGCATAGCCTTAAGAATCTACTTGGGCTTTATTTATGCATGAATGCCATCCATATCCTTTGTGGGTACTTGATTACCAGGATACCATATCATAAAATGAGCCCCTATTCCAAAATACATCATGCAATAACTAGCAAGATACAAATAAACACCTAAGGGTCTCTCAATAACAGGATTCTTCTTTTCTTGGGGCCAGTGTGTAATTAACATTTTTAGAATGAAGGAGATCTTTACTAATGATCAAGCATAACGCCCTCATTTAGATGGCAACAACATAGACCGGGGTCTAAAGGGTTTACCCAGTGTTGTAAAACTGCGCTGTGAAAGAAAGCAGGATTCAAATCCAATATTTTTAACATTATTCCTAATCTACAGGATAATGCCACTCCCAGCTCCCAACATCTCTACAAAGGAGTGGCTGATAGGTGGACCAATGTCCCAGTCATCATTGATGGTGCTCAGATGATGCAGATGATGCTCAGAGAGTAGGCGAGACATTGTTTCCGAATGTTGTAATGGAATCTACTGTAAGAGAAAGAAAAGGGAACAAAGGTTAAATTATGTATCTAGACCATGTGCTCAGTGCCATGTTAGGCAGCTCTCAATGGATTATCTCACTAATGTCATAGTGACCCCCAGGGATAGACTTTATTGCTTCTATTTCATGGATGAAAGGACTAGGACTAGAGGCATTAAATAAAGATTGCCCCTATTCACCCATCCTAGCAGAGACCACACAACACCTCAGCTTAGTACTCTTTGGAGGTGCTGTCTTCCTTTGTAATTCATTTATAGAAGTAGTGTTAAGGATGATATTAAGTTGATGTCATAACATGAGACAAGCTTTTCTGAGAAGCATTTCCAACATCATGTTTTGTTACAGTCTCTGGCAAGAGGTACATGAAATTTGAAAATAAATAAAGGAAGATATTTTAACTTCTGAAAAAGTATCCGAATAAAAAATATAAGACTTCACTTTAGTCATACGAGAATAATGATGGGAGTAAAGTAAGAATGTAAAGATGTGCTCTGGGGACCCCTCAACTTACCAAATGCATTTACCTCCTTGGTGAGTTGAGAATTAATGAATTAAACATGAACAAATGAAATTTAGGATTATGAAAGATGCTTGTTAACAAAAATTGCACCTTCTTCAGGTAGCGACTGGAAAGCCATTGTTTCCTGGGTGAAAGGAAATTTGCTGTGACATTGGGGGGTAAAATTATATGAAGCTTTCTTGGAGACTGTCATCCAAGAGGGATCTAGGAATCACATTACAGAATAAAGTGGCTGAGATCACAGGGTCAGGACTCAGCTTATTTGGACTGATTCTTGGGTCTTTTACAACCAGAGTGACTTTGAGCAAATTGCTTATCCCATCTGAACCTGTTTTCCAATCTGAGAAATGGGATGTAAATACTAGGGATGTGGTAAAGATTCAAGGAGTTAATACATGTAAAGCACAGTGCCTGGCCTACATGAAACTACTGATACAAGGTATATGTTTTACTATGATTTAATATTTAATAGTATAAAACACATACCCTATATAGACAGTCATTTGGCAGAAATCGAAAAGGTAGCACAACTACAGAGAATTTATTCTAGATAGATTTATTTCTGATGTCTGCTTAAGGAGAGCTAGGAAAATATAAACATACCTATTCATATGAAAAGGTAAAGCTGCAGAACTTACAACATTATTCATGGATCTATTTCCTAGGTGGGTTTTCAAACTAATATATTCAGGATGAAAACGAGCATGTGGTTAAATGCAGCGCAGAAAGCCCTCACCCAACCCCCCACGTGCTTTTCTGAGCATTGCAAGTTCTTCTTGCTCCCAAATGTAATGGAACCTGCTGCAGTGGCCCTCAAAGTCTGCAGCTACCCCGGCCCTGGCCAGAAACCAAAGTCCACATTCTTATCCTGCAGAGGTACAACCACTGTGCACTCTCACCAGTGATTTGCCCAATGCAGTTCCCTTCCTTCCTCGTATCTCATTGCTATTACTGTTGTGCGTCATCTGCCTCCTCCTCTTCATCCTTCCGTTAGCCTCTGCTTAGTTCAAGTTCTTCCCCTCTTTCCCTGTGTCATTCCTTCCTCCTTTCTCCTGTGTCAAAGATGAGACAGCTAATCTTTTGCCCATCCACGTATTTGGAAAGAGAACACTCACAGCATTTCTTTGCCTAAAACCCTACTATTTCATGCCAGACCAAAAGGGAAATACATGCACACACACACACACACACACACACAAAAGATGTCTATTGCAGTGGTTCTCAACTATGGACAAAGTTGACCCCAGGGACATTTAGCAATGTCTGGAGACATTTTGGGTTGTCGCATCTTGGGGTGGTGGGGTACTGGCATCAAGTGGGTGGAGGTCAGGGATGTCACTAAACATCCTACAATGCACAGGGCAGCCCCCACCACAAAGAAGTATCCAGCCCAAATGTCAATGGTGCTGAGGTTGAGAAGTCCTGGAGTAGTGGGAAAAAGGAAGACTAGTACTTCAAATTACATCTTCCAAATAACTAGCTGTGTAATCTTTGGCAAGTTATAAAATTTCTTTGAATCCTACTTTGCTTTTTCTGAAAAAAAAAAATAGTATAAAGAGATTGAACCCTGTAGGACCAAATATGCCTAACAGTAACTGAATCCCCTGTGAATAAGACCTTTAAACAGATTATTTTCATCCTGTAGGGCATGGGGAGGTGTTGCTTTCAGGGCTGATTCTGCTGCCTGCTTCGGGCAGGACACCAGGTGAGCAGGTCTCTGATTCCCTGGGCCTTCTCCCCTTGCTCACAAGATGGCATCAGGAGCAGCCAACCATCACATCTACACACAACAGTGTCCAAAGCAGGAAGCACGAGAAGGGACAGAAAAAGAGTTTTCTTCTCTTTATTTGGAGGAAAATAATTTCTAAAAGCCTCTTGCAGAGTCCTGTTGAGTCTCACTGGCTAGGATCGGGTCACATGTCTATTCCTAGACCCAGCACTTGCCCAAGTGAGGGAGTTGCCATAACTGGCTCAGATCAGTCGGGATTCACCCCTTGGCCCCAGGAATGTCCTGTTCAAGGTTCAAAGGCACAGGTGGTGGTGCCAGCCCAAGCCACCATAGATTCCTATTGCCCCCGACCCCGTAATGGTGGGGAATAATTCCCATAATGAATGCAAAACCCTTTCCATTCAAAGTATTTTCTTCATTAAAAACCTGTCCACCTTGGCTTATCCTGCCATCAGCTCTTTGGGGCGCAAAAACAGATTCTCAGGTTCCCTGCAGAACAGGATATTTATTTTGAGGAAGCATGTAAACTGGAACTCTGTTTCATCTTCATTTGTTTGTCACCTTCATATTGTATTTTCTCCTGGCCTCACAATCTTAGGTTTTTCTATAGTGTATACCATCATGAGTTTTGGATTTCCTCGGGACCTCTCCTAGCTGAGGATACTAGCAAGCTCCCTGCCTATTTCCTTGTATCTTACACGAAGGTAGACCAGGGGAGCTTGGAGGGAATCTTCTTTGCGCCACATCCTCTCATCTATCCCAATTCTGTCCTCAAAATTTCCGATTAATATTGGGGGGATTTATAAACCTTCAAAAAAATCACAAATGTATTCCCAACCTGCACTACCCCTCATGCCTTCACAGAGAAGTGAGGCCAAGGGAAGGGACCGGATGTCTCTGAGAGCCCCTCGGGTGGTCACTGCACTGGCAGCTCCGTTCCCCGTCCCCACCTACCGTGGGCACCAAGGGCCTGACTTTCCCCACGTCCAGACTGTCCCCTCCTTGCTGTCTTGTTTTCTTGGGTTCAGCCAATAGGAGGCAGATCAGGAGGAGTGGGGCTGGGGTTTCTCTCCCTCGTCCCTCTTCAGCTCAGGATGGCTCCAGCAAGCCTGTCCCTCCCCCCATCTGCAGGCTTAGGAGAGTCACAGCTCCCCTGAGGGCTCCAGCACCCCTTCATGTTTTCTTAACCCAGCCCCCACCTCTGCCCAGAGTGCTTCATCACACTCTCACCAGAATCCCACGGAGTGTGGCTTCTTTTTCCTGCCAGGGTCACGACAGATGTGCATAAGTGAGACACAGATCCTTCGTCTTTGGGGCCCCAGCTATATCATGGAGCTGTGTTATTTTTGTGTTATTTTATGCTTTGTACCTTGTGGGGCTTCTCTTTCCTGACACCACAGTAACGTTCTAGAGGCTTCTGTCTCCTTCTCTCCAACACTGGACTAGGTCAGAGTTTATTCTATGGAAAAACAGGACTGCAAAGGAAGGGGAGGTATTTTATGTAAAATTTTAGCATCAACATAAAGTGTTCTCATAGACATTGGTATTCTTAGTAAATATTGTTTTTTCATGTTGTTTTGCTTTTAAAATTCACTTATTTTTAGGCTCCTTAGGTTTCTGCATCCTCTGGATGAATTGTGACACTTTTTTTGCATGTGCGTTTGGGGTGTTAGCAGGTGCAACCGCTTGCGTGCTCCTCACACACACAGCAGCCCCGTGGGACCCACCGGCAGAGTCCAGCCCTGTGCTCTGAGATCCCTTCTTTGCACAGTCCATCCATTCACCGATAGGGAGAGCTCAGCAAGAAACTCTGTGTTCCCGTGTGAGTCCAGCCAGTGAGCCAAACCTGGCAGCAATTTGAAAAGAAATGTATAAAATGTTTCAATGTGAAAATGCCCCAAACAGTAGCAGCATCCCCCTTTTCTTCTCATCCCTAGTGACAATTCTCGTCCCTGATTTCCTTTTTCTGCTAAACACCCCCCTCCATGTCACAGTCAGAGGGGAAGACTACGGATCTGTGACACTTGGGAGCAGAGTTCCTGGTCGTCCAGATCTGGATATTGTCTGAGGGGGGTGTCATTTACGAGCCACGGGAAAGGCACGTGGTACCTTACTTGTGTTCGTGAAACCAAAATGGAACTCGGCGTTATTTCCACATGACCCATCTAACCCCGACCTTCTGTTAGGGCCTTATGCCAACCACTTGGCAGCATTCAGTTTTCTCTTATCACTCCAGGGGTGGGGTCAACCCTGCTCAGCACCCTGAGGGCCCAGCCCTGGAGTTGCAGCCGGGCAAACGTCACCCTGCCCCAGACTGACAGCACAGCACCTTCAAACAAGGACAGTCATGGTCAGTACGAGCAACCAAAATAGTGTGGGCCTATACTGTGTAACTATCATGCACATGTTCTGTCTGATCACGATTATAGCCTGGTGCTGGCTCTGTGAACAAGGGACTCATGCTTTTTACAGTGAAGACAGTAATAGCAGTGTCTGTGCAGCAGGCAGGAATTTGAGTGTAAAAGCGCGTGAGGATTTGTTAGCACAGGTACAGTGTCAGGTCCCAGCGCAAGTGACTGCTGATGCCTTATCCACTCACGCGGAGTCCTCTGGCCAGAGGCAAGAGGGAGGTCTGATAAAGGAGATGAAGGAGTATTGAAAATCCCAGGTAACAGGGTCTTTGCTTCTTTAACAACAGAATCTGTGAAGTTAGTGTCTTGTATCACCTTGTATTTTTATCTTGTCCAGACAGGGGTTCTGGGGCCTTAGAAATGGGGGTGTTTCCCTGTTGGGTAGGACCCAGCGGATCACTTAGAACTGCTGGAACAGCTGCTGCAGCTCTGTTCCCCCCACTTTGCCACAGCTTCCTGTAGAAATAGCCAGGCATGGCAGGAGACTCACAGTTCCGTCTGCTGTAGTGGATATAAGACCTTAAAGGATTGATTAGGAAGGAGGAGGGATAGACTCATTGTAGCAGGTGGATGTGGCCAACCAGCCACGGCAGAGAAAAAACGAACACCTTTAATGTTGAACTAGTTTCTGTTGTATTTGGGGAAATGATGGAGCAACAGTAAAGCTTGCCTCTATTTTTATACACAAAACCTGGTGCTGACATTATTCTGAAATCATGAAGTAGGGGTATATTTTGTAACCCCCAAAGAATTAATTGTCTCATCCATGGAGTTGTTTCTCCTGAGGACGATGAGTCTTTACAAATCCAATGAACGGTTCAGGAAGGGAACTTTGGCTGAGGTTAAAGCACGCAATTCACTCCTCACCAGATCTCTTCATTTGTCAAATTTTCTAAGAGATGCTGAAGTTTCCATATTAAAACTAGGAGTTTGGACTTTAAGGCTTCTTTCTGTCCTTTCCGGAGGGGAGATTCCTCTGTTGGGCAGGTGACTAAGGTTAGCTCCACAAGTCTCTCCTCCTTCTGCACTCCCTAGCTCCAGAGCAGATCTGTGTATCAGATTTGGAAGGAAGTCGTCCGGTCTTCAGTGCCCCAAGCACATGCCAATGCCCCAGCTACGCCAGAGCTGGTCACACGTGCCCAGGTGGCGCCAGCCCACACCGTCCCCTGCAGTGCCCTCACAGGCTACACTCCACCACGCGCCCTGGGCCGTCCCCATGCCAGCCCTTCATGGGGCTCCTCCTGCAGTCCCGATAAGGCTCCCCCCAAAACCACCTGCTCACCCCAGTGACAGGAAACAGCCCGTGTGCTCCTCAGCCTTGCCAGCTCCTTTACCCGGCCCCTCCTTTACCCTTTAAGACTCAAGACAGGCCCTTACTGTTCTTCCCTGGCCCCACGGGCTTGTTGCCTGCCCCCTCCTCTGCTCCCACAGCCCCTGCTCTGGCTCCATCGTTGGATTTTGCACGAGGTAATAACCACGTGTCTGGCTCCTCCTCGCTGGCTCACAAACTCTCAGAGGGTAGTCAGAGCATAGGCTTGACTGGGATATTCCTAACAACCAGTAGAGCTCCAGTTGCTTAACAGGCACTCTTTGAATACGTTCTGGATGAAGCGTTGTCAGTTTGATGTGGTATTGGAGCCAGGCCAGGTAGTAAATGATAACTACATCAACAGTCTTTTAGTTTTTAAAGGTACATAAACGTGCAGCAGAGTCATAGCTGTGAGTTTTCACTACAATTCTTCTTGTTTCTTGGATTTCTCACATTAGTGGACAATTCTGCCATAGACTGATTGCCCAGTCACTAGAATCCTTCACTCCTCCTCCTCTTCCTCAGCCTGTCTCCTGTCGCCTGCTCCTCCTCCTCCTCCTCCTCCTCCGTCCGCACCATCTCTCCACCAGTGGCCTCTGCCAGGGGCCTCTGCCGCTTTACTTTGAAACACTCCCTCATGCAGCTCTTTCTAATTGTAACAAAAAGTCTCCTGAGGGGGTTCTGATTGCCTTTTGGGAGATCTTTCACTCTATCATGTTTACGGCTTTCACCCTCCGTGACACCCTGACTTGATTTTGCTTCCCAGACCAGGAATCTCACCGTGGATGGACGCTTTGGCACGTGGTCTCCGTGGACGCCCTGCACGCACACAGATGGCAGTGCCGTGGGATCCTGCCTCTGTCGAGCCCGCTCCTGCGACAGCCCGGCCCCGCAGTGTGGCGGCTGGCAGTGTGAGGGTCCCAGCGTGGAGATCGCCAACTGTTCCAGGTGCGACCCTCAGAACACCGGCTGTACTGCCATGTGTTAGACAGATTCCCCAGGGGACTGGGAAATCATTCATAATACAGACCGAATTTCCTTTTGGATAGAAAGGTGGCAAAATGACAAGGACATTCACCGCTTAAAAATTACATGATCTATGGAACGAAATTTTATACTATAAATTAGATTACAGATCTAAACCTATTCATATGTTCATCATTAGATTAGGAAAAATAGTTCTGATTTGCACAATAGGATTGGCTTGTTTGAGGAAAACATCCGTGTTAGTTAAGAATCTTTTCCTGGAATATATGCACTAATAGTCCCTTACTGGTAGAACATAATACATTAGTTAGGAGATAGAAGAATCCAAGTCTCTGATCAAAAAAATCTCTGCTCTGTGGTATATCTGAACTCCGAACACCCCAACTCAGCTAACATCAGGCACTGGGTAACCAGGACAACAGTTTAAATAACATAACATTGAGTGACTTTCCTGTTTCCTCTGCTTATTGTGTTGCAGTTTGTTTGATTTTTTGTTACAGCTCTACCCAATGTGCTTGTCCTTTCCCTGCACCTGTAGTAGGTGACCACAGAGATATTTTAAGCAAGCATCAGGAAAGCTTCTGGGATCAGTCTCCAAGCTCCCTCCTCACTTGTTCATTAATTTAGGGTATTTTAAAAAAGTATTATCTTCTTCCATGAGCCTATTTAAAATACAAAAACCTTAGGGACAGTGAAATTCAGATTGGGCATGGAATGGTATGCGAGCCCAGGGTGGGAAAGCACCATGCCTCACCAAGAGGAGGAGGGAGGCCAGAAGACAAAAGCGCAGGTGTGAAAGGCAACCTTTGCCCTCTGCTCACATTCTTCACACCACAAAGTTGAAAGGAGCAAAATTTGGCTACAGAGGTTAGGCTATTTTGCATTACAGAGGACAGGGGCATATCAACAGTGTGTTATGCACTGCGTACTTTCTAGAAAACTCAGTCATTTCCATTAGTGCCTGGCAGAAACTTTATAAAAGCTATCAAATCACTATTGTTGGAAGATTACAATAAGTAGCTAATACTCCTTTCTCATATTGTTTAATGGAAAAAAGGACAATCAAGTGCATTACTGTGACTTGTTTAGTTGGAAAGTCATTCTCTAAGCAAAGCTGCAATACTACAGGTGGTTATTTTAAGATTAAAAAATAAATAAGTGAACCAGTTTTAGTGATGCTTTAAATACATAAGAGAATTGCTTTGTACTGACAATCATAAAAGTGGTCCACCTGCTGATACCTGCTCACTTTATGCTGCTTCTTTGGCCACTGTGTCTGCCCCTAAGCAGCATCTAGAAGTATGTAAACCCACGTCCATGTAATGAATACACACATACACAATTGCATTCATTCATCTCCTCATGTATTATATTCCTATTACTTATATACTTTCATTTATTTCCTGCCCTGTATATGTGTTTCGCATATTGTAAATAGAATATATAATAAAATTCCATGTTTGTTAAATGGTTTAAGAAATTAAGAATTTCCAACTTTGGAAGCACTCTTTTGTGCATTAAAATTTTTTTTCATATATAAAGAAACTTTAAAAGTAAAAATGTTATTTTATTTGTGCTGAAATTGCTATTTAAGTTTTGCATGTAACTCAGTGAATAACTTGGATATGATTGTAGGTAGCAGGGTATAAGATACTAGCTAATTACCTTTCTGAGAAACTTGGGAGGATCTGGCTTATTTTATGGTAATTTTGATTAAATTATCATAAATCAGCTTTATTATAATATCATACATAAAGTTATTAGTATATATTTTATTTATATCACTAAGTTTCAGTAAATAAAGTAAGGAAATATGAAATACACTAAGACTTTTTCCAGAAGAATTTTTATTTAAAGTTATTTTAAAAATTATATAATTGAGTTATTATTTATACTTGGACCTTCAATGGCTTAGTTGTAGACAAGCATGTTTTTAAAGGAATGCATAAGGTAAAGCTGAGAAGTAATGTTATTTGATTTTTTTCCAAAGGAAATGCAAATAGATCTCTACTAGGTATATGGATGAGAGTGACAGATATCCAAAGAAATCTATATGTTTTTGTAGATGTAGAAAAAAATTCTACATGCAGTAGACCATCTATGTGGAGTTTAGAATCTGAATTTAATAAATATTTTAATACATAAAATCTTTAAAGATACCTATAACTTATTTTTTAATAGCAGGGTCATACTGCTAAGGGAGATATTTAAATCATAAACAATCTGAATACAGGCACTTTAAGGAAAAAATTCTTCTAGCTATCCATAATGGTTTATTTTATAAACCACTTTTAAAAAATTGGTTCTTTTTATTTTTTATATTTTATGTATCTACATTATTCTATATGTATAGTAACATGAATACGTATATTTATATACAATTTGCGGTCCTTATTTATGCTCTTTATGTCTTTGTCAATTTGCAATAAAATAACCAAGAATCTGAATTTAAATTTCCTTTCTTCATTTTTAACAAAGCTTATTTTAAAGCTTCTGACAGTATGCGAACATTACAGTACTCTTTATCTATACGATTGCTATCAGGAGAGTTACTGATTTTCACTGATGTTAATAGATTGTAAAAGAAAGCATCATATACAGTATTAGGTGGTTGTTTTGTTCAAAGGTGTACTTTTCATATATTATAAAGGATATAATACAGGTCAAAAAATTATAAACTCTAGAGGTTTAGGGATTCATTTCTAAATGCTTTTCAGTGAAATAACATTATTCTTCATTAGTTTAATATTTTTATAACTCAGTTTTCTTAATAGTTTCTAATGTAGCTCATATAAAATTATTTATAGTGCACTTAAAACCTTATTCCCCAATTTCCTATCTTGGCTATAAATCAGATGCCTGTGGGTGGGGGACTGACAGTGATTGGGATTCACAGGGCACAGTCCCTCGGTCCCACGGCTACTGTCCCCTCCTCCCAGCAGCCCCAGAGTCAGAGGGTCCTCTGGAACACGGGCATTGGGCAGTGCATGCAGACAGGAGCCGGTGACCGAGTGATCACATTGCTTCCTCTCCCCCAGGAATGGAGGCTGGACCCCCTGGACTTCATGGTCTCCCTGCAGCACCACCTGTGGGATCGGCTTCCAGGTGCGGCAGCGCTCCTGCAGCAACCCCACTCCCCGGCACGGGGGCCGCGTGTGCGTGGGGCAGAACCGCGAGGAAAGGTACGTGCCCGCTCTGCGCCCAGCATCACCGCCCTCTTGCTTGCTCTCATTCCAGGGAGGTCTGTTTCCCAGCAGTTACAGCTGGATCTAGCTTAGCTTGTCTGTGGCATCCCTCTCTGTTGAGCTGAATCGCCCTCTTCTTTCTCTGACATCCTTTAATTTTGACCAAAGCCTCCTATTGACGGCATTGCTGGGCCGCCCTGGTGCTTGCACAGTCGGGTTGACTGGGCTGAGCAATCCCCAAGGCATTCGAGACCCAGGAACCTCACGTGCCTCTGTGCTGGTCTCCTGGACAATGGGTGTTCTTACCAGAATTCAACTAGACCAGTCTCAAAAGCTGCAATTCCAAGGAAGACCTACTAAGGTGCCATGGCCAGAAGCTATTGGGAAGGTGAGGTAAAGTTTTTGTCTGAACTCAATTAAGCAGCTGAAGTGCAGGTGAGAACATATTCAGGGTTTTAGTTGTACTTATAATTATTCACTAGTCTATTAATAAATACCCTCAATGAAGCAGCAGTACAACTCAAAGTAGGAATTCTTTTCCATGTCTATTTTAAGCTTTTAGCACATCATGGCAACAGTTCAGTTTAGTCTTAGATTTAAAAATATACTTCTTTGTATAATATTAGAATTTGGTTTCAGCCTCAAAATCTGCAATTGTGATTGTTGAATCTTTCTTGCCTATTTTATATATATTCTAGTTTATCACCATTCGGAAAGACTTCAAGTAGATGAATTTCACAGAGATTTTGAGATTATTACTCTGCTATAATGATATAAACTTATTGAATGGCTTTCAGTGCCTTTTAATTAAAATGTAGTAGGCTTTTATTTGGTGACATGAGTTCAGTGGAGTCTCTTATAAAAATAGTGTATGTAGGTATTTGCTATGTGATTAGTATTTATATAAACAAAACCAGCAGATTTACTGTACAGGTAGTTCTCTACTAGGTATTTATTTTGACCTAAAATCAACTAGGGGAATCATTCCTTTCTTTCTTCACTGCGTTCCTCACTTACCAATTAATATTTCTTTCCTTTTGACTAAGGAGGAAATGAAGATGATTTTTACAAAGCAGGGTTTGTCATTTTTGAAGTAGTCCCTTGAGACAGTCTTGTGCAGACCTGTCATTTTCTATCTAACACCGGTTAGTAAGTGAGAAATTCCATCATAAAAGAATTGTCTCCCTGCTATTTCCAAGCCTTGTGTGATTTAAAATTGGTTGGAAATTTTTAAATGCTATAAATTGTCACATAGTACAGGTTGAGCATCCCTAATCTGAAATCCAAAATTCTTCAAAATCAGAAACTTTTTGAGCACTGAAATGATGCTGGAAGTGGAAAATTCCACATATGATCTCATGTGACACATTGCAGTCAAAATGCAGTTAAAACTTTGTTTTGTGTACAAAATTATTAAAAATATTGTATAAAATTATCATTAGACTATGTGTATAAGGTGTATATGAAACAAATGAGTTTTGTGTTTAGACTAGGGTCCCATCCCCTATATATCTCATTATGTATATTACAATATTCAAAAATCTGAAAAAATATGAAATCCAAAACACTTCTGGTCCTGAGCATTTTGAATAAGGGATATACAACCTGTACAACCCATTCAGGCAAAATCACTTCCATGTGTGCAAAGGCTTCCCTAGAATTGAGGAACTGCCACAAACCTAACATGTGTTAGGTTTCCTAGGCTGAACACACACATATATGGCTAACATGTGTATATTTTCTGTATCCACATGATTTTTCATAAAGCTATGTTATCAGTAAAAGATCTGCAAAAAAGATGGCTAGCATGTTTGGGGGATTACATTTAAAATGTTCCTTTTCTGCAGAAGAAATGTTTGTTTGTAGATTACCATTTGGAGGAAAATTTGAATTTAAGTAACAAAAAGATGGATAGCAAGAACAGAGACTATGTAAGATTTTTATGAAATTTAAACCTCCCTATTGGATAGCCTTTCTAAGGGGCTGCCAAGAGGTTAGTGAAAACTAGAAAAACCAAGTACCTGATGTTTCTTCCTTGGCCACCACAAGCAAGAAGTTCTTAGATTTCTCTGTCATGTTATGTGGAGGGTCTCTTCACCTAAGAAATATAAAGGAAAAACCATTGTGATTCTGGCAACAGAGATATTTGAAAACTAAACTCAAGGTTAAAGTAGACCATGGTCTCCATGGGAGAATACAAAAAACCAAGGGCTAGGCATATGGAAGCATTAATAAAATTATATCATGCTATTTAAACATTTTATCAATCCTAAAGATGTTCTGGGTGGCCAAAAGTAAATGGATCAATTCTCCCAAAAGATTCTCTAAGTTAATGCCAGGATTATAGTTAGTTACTTCTCATCTGGGACAAAATCTCCAACGTGTGGAATAATTTGATCAGAGGTTTGTTGTAACAAAAATCTCAGAAGTATTCACATTATTTTTTTCTGAAAAAAATATAACTTATTTCTTACATGTACTTTAGAACATATAGACAATTTTTTCTCATCCTGAAATTTCCTTGAAAAGGTTTTCTTAAGTATCAGGAACTGAGTAGAAGCACTGATTCCCAAAGTGGCTACCAAGAAGGAAGAAGAAATGGACTTCTGTAAATATCAAAATGCAAATGTTGTTATCTGTATTAGTGTCCTCCTGCTGTGTAGCAATAGTTCCACAGCAGGAGAAACAACACATGTTTATTATCTCAAAGTCTCAATGTGTCAGGTGTTCCTATACGGCTTACCTGGGTCCTCTGTTCAGGGCCTCACCAGACTTCAGTCAAAGCATCAGTCAGAGCTGTGGTTTCTTCTGAGGCTCCATTGGGGAAGGATACACTTCCAACATCACGTGATTGTTATGGTTGTTGTCAGTATTAGTTCATTGTGGGCTGTCAAACTGAGGACCTCAGTTTCTTACTTAGTTGTTATGCAGAAACCACCCCGAGTTTCTTGCGAAATGAGCCTTCCCAACGTGGTCACTTGCGTCCTCAAATCCAGCCAGGAAGTCTCCTCACAAGATGGGCATTGTGATCTCATGTAACACAATCACAAAAGTGACATCCCATCACCTTGCCATCTTCTGTCCTTTGGAAGTAAGACATGGGATCTGTCCACACTCAAGAGGAGGGTATGACCCAGGGTATGAAGTCAGGAGACAGGATCCTTGGGTCACCTTAGAGTCTATGTGCCACATTTGATTCTCTGTCCCCTAGGAATTCCCATTCTCTGTCCCCCAGGCATTTTCCCCCATGTGCAAAATGCATTTCACCCACTCCCAAGGTCCCCAAAAGTCTTATCCCATTTAATCATCCCCCCAAAGTCCAGAAACTTATCATTTAAATCAGGTCCAGATGTAGATGAGGCTCCCTGGGGTGTAGTTCCCATATGCCAATCTCTAAAACAAAAGAGACAAGTTATCTGCCAACAACACACTCAGTGAACAATGGTGGGACAGGCCAAGGATGATAACTATAGACATTTCTGTTCAAAATGCAGAGAGATGGAAATTACAAAGGAATCACTGCCCCATAGCAATTCTTCAACCTAACTGGGCAAGTGTTATTAGGAGTTGCTTGATTAAGTTCCAGGGTGTGGGCGTGACGCTCCGTGGTTCTTGGCTGTGCCTTCTGGGTTCTTAGTTCTGCTTCCTGAATCATCCTTCCTTTCTCAGGAGGGTGGCATGTGCGTGCAGCGGGGTGGTTTAATCAGCCTCCTTCCTTCCCGTAGAATGTGGGGTTGCCAGCAGCCTTTCATTTGTACCTTCTCTGTCCCTCTCAGCCCAAGCAGGTGGTATTTTTGTGGAAATAACTTCCTGAAAAAATGTTATGGGTGTTCAGTGGATTTCCCTGGGGTCTACTCCACTAACTGGAAGCCATACTCACTGTCCTTTTTCAGATTGCCCTTCTCCACCTTGAGGTCCTGCTGAGACGGCTGAGGGATGACACCCTAGAGGATCTGTGAGGCACATACTTGCTCTCAAAAGGACCCTTTGTGTGACTAAATGTCACTCTGATTCTTTTATCTTTCTGAGGTTATAACAAAAGGTTGTACAGTCCCACCCTCAGCTTTTTACTCTGTGCCCACCTTCCCTAACAGTCCTTGGCAGCCGTTTCTGCGTGGAATTATGAAAGACCATTACTTTCATGGAGACTAGGTTTGTGGAAAAATGGATAATTTATGGAGAAACAATGTCGGGTCATTAATTGGCTTTTAAATGCAAAGTGGAAATGAGCAGTCATGGGCAAAATTAAAATCTTAATTTTTAATGCATCACGAGATGCATCTGTGACTTTCAGTGCTTTAAGATACTGGAAACTCAAGACAGCCAATACAATTTCAAAAACATTTAGCTCATTATTTGATCAAAATCAGCAGTATGTTGAGGTCTAGAGAAAGGAGGAACCAACTGCTGGCCCATTGTGTAGATATATTATCCATAAATTAATAAAATTCCTTAAACAAGCAGAGACACCAAGAGAACTGACTTCCCCCTCCCCCATGTTGTTTGTGCAGCTTAGTAAGAGGAGCTTCTCTCAGGAGCGGAGTTAGCTGGGGTGGGGGCAGGAAGAGGCTGGGGTTGGGGTGGGAAGGGCTTTCTCCCAATTGCAGAGGATCCAGACTTAAGGGCTTGCAAGGGCTTTTCCTCTGAGCCGTCTCTTCCGGGGTGAATTCCTTAGTGAAAACCCAGACACAGAGAGACAGAGCTAGCCCAGCAGTTTCTATTCCCCCTGACTTCTCTTGTTAGAGATCCTGCCATTTCAGACGGTGACACCCTAGCCGATCCTGGTGTGGCCTGTTTCATGGACTACTATAGAAGAAGAAAGAGAAAAAAAAAGGGAAGCCAAGTTATTGACAACCTTAAAATAGGTAATTTATTCCCAGTGGCTGAAAGTTCCATGCTCCATGCACAGGTTGGAGTAGATTTTTAACTGCAATAACATGCTGCACATTCTCAGAGGTGGCCTGTTGTAGACAAGTGTGAGAAAGTATTTGGGAACCATGATTTATTTTGCCATGGGAAAATGGTAGCTTAGCTGCTGTGCTTTTTATTGAAAGTCAGAGGTTTTATAAGCACTTTTAGTAAGGTTTCCCTTTGCCCTCCTTACCTTTTTTTTTTGTTCGTTTTTGGGTTTGAAAGCTGAAATTAGGGTCAAGTTGTCTAGGAAGTCCACACCTTTTACATGTCAGCGAATCAGCTGAGAAACGGGACATGACCTTCTCTTTCTCGTTCTACCCACATAGATGTTTTTAGTTAAATGCTGAGGATTCTGCTATTCTGAGTTTTCTTGACTTCTTCAAAATACGTTCTCAAAACAAATGTCAATTTCCTCCTGGAATACTCCATGCACCGGCACATGTGTTCATATTCACTTACTGTGGCTCTACACATTCTTTTCATCACTGTATCCTCACTTTCGTCTCAGCTCTTCTATCTGGAGGCCGTGCTCCCTTTGATTAGAGGGCTCCTCCCTTTTCCTGCTACGCTGAGAACATCCACTGGCCCTGAGCTCTGAGAACTGTAGGGGACTGTAGTTACTACCTTAAGAGGGAACCTAATGCTTTTCTGTTGTCTTAAAAATTGAAAAGATGAAGAGGAGTGACTAACTGTTCAGCTACATTGACTGCTCTTCTATTTGAAAGTTTAGAGAAACTAAACTGTTTCCTTGATTGGTTTTCGACTCTCTGGAGGCTCTTTCAGCCCCTACGTAGCAGCTGTCTCTCCCTGGAAGGAAGAGGTAGGAAGAATTTGGACTCCGCTATTTGTTTGTTTTTCTATACTCACACGGTGGCCATATCTTATTTCCACTATACCCAACCTGTCTCCAGCTCTTCTTCTCCTGTTGCCCAACACCATGGTATTTATCTAGCTTGGGATGTGTCTCACTTGGATTGTCACAATCCGCATTCCTATGGTTGGTATTTGCTCCATCAGCTCTTCCTGCCCATGCCCCCCATCTGTGGAGGTGCAGACCCCGTACTGAAACAGGAGGAGTTCCCAAAACCTGAGGGGCTCCAGGCCACCCTCAGGATGAGACACCAATCCTCAGAAACCAGTCTTCAACCTGACTCTGATGGTGTTATTATATCTCTGGAGCTCTGTGGAACTTTTTAAATTCCTTATAGAGTTCAAGTTTTTCCACCCTATTTGGTAAAAATAGATCATTACACTTCTGTAGCCTTTTTCTGCTTTTTTCCTTCTCAAAAGAAGAAAAGATCTTTCTTGCTTCACTCGTCCCACTTCTACCTTCCATGCTCTTCCAGAACAGCAGCAGGTGCTCAATACGCCTCATCCTATTGGCACCCTTCAGATTGGCCTGCTTTCTACATTTCACAGTGTACCTGTTCCCTCACGTTCTCCATGAAGTTTTTCTGGCTTGGCGGATAAACAGTTCCATCTTACCAGCATTTGCCGTCAGGGAAGTCCACTCTCCAATTTCCTTTTCCTGGTTGCTGGCTACCATTTGCCCTTATTTTATAATGCATTTCCTTTTGTGTGTGTAAAGTACAGTGATACCACGATTAAGATAGGTGGTTTCTGTCCTGCACATTCTAAGCTGTGTCTGTTTTGCTTTGTTTATCTTTGGCTGTGAACACCTGTGATCAGAAAGCCCTCTGTGATTCTCTTTTCATAGTGCCCTGCAAGATTAAGCAGTTATTAACAGTGATGACAATAAAGGTGACTAATTTAGGCCAGCAAGTCAGAACCTTTGCCTCCTGTTTCTTAAGGCAGATGGTCTGGCAAGGGAGGTAGACATGAGAAAAAGTCTTGCTTTCTAGTATTCTCTAGAAGCTAAATTTGGGCTTAGTACATAGACTATGGAATTTAAATAGTCCTTTAAATCTGTAGTCCCCGGGGGGTACCAGTCCATGGCATGCTAGGAACTGGGCCACACATCACTGTCTGAGCTCTGTCCCCACCCCAACCCCGTCTGTGGAAAAGTTGTCTTCCATGAACCTTAGGAACCTGGGGCCACACAGTAGGAGGTGAACAAGCAAAGCTTCATCTGTGTTTACAGCCACTCCCCGTTGCCACCTGAGCTCCACCTCACTCACCACCCTCCCCCGCCGCCCCAGTCTATGGAAAAATTGTCTTCCGTGAAACTGGTCCCTGGTGCCAAAAAGGTTGGGGACCGCTGCTTTAAATCACCAAGTGTGTCTCTCTACATTTAGCAGAGTTCAGAGTAACTTCCTCCTTCCTATGAGCTGCAACCTGTAGGTTATTGTTGTAGTTATACAGACTGTTTCCTCCTTGTTTTCTGTTTGTTTGTTTCCTTCACTTCACTTCATTTCACTTGTATTAAATATTCAAGAGAAACATGACTCATCATAGGGCTAAAGGAGGCTGTGGGTATTTGGCTAAAAGTTGGCAAAATGCGTGTCTACGTAGAAGCATAGAAGTGCATTCAATCACTGCAAAATGGGACTGATATTTGTAAAATTGTATAGTAATTCAATCACTTTTGAATAACTGGTGGTCTTTTAAATTAAGATTGTTTGGCATCATTGTGAGAGCCTACATAGAAACTTAAAAATACAATAACCTAAGCCATGTGTAGCCTGGACCTTCATGCTGATGTCATGCTTTAACTTTTCTTTAACTTATCCTAATGTAATTATAGGACTTATTTGATTCAAGAATGAGAAATGAATTCCAAATAAGGCTATGCTGACTTTGTAACTATTTTATCTTTCAATGTTTATGTTTAGAAGATAAATGCCCTACTTAGATATTTTCTATACGCTCTTATTTTTGGGTGTCTGTTTGAAGGGTTTTGTTTTGTTTTGTTTCTCCTTTAATTGGCTGCACAGGAAGATCCATCCTGCATTGTGAGTTTAGCATTTTCTTCATTGTCTGCCATGCATCCCATTGTCTGTGCACATAGAGCATGGCCAGTGCCACATCTGTCTCCTGTACTGTGCAACCACTCTGAGTACAAAAAGCCCCTTCACGCAGAGCATGCCCATGTGTTCAGCATCTGGCACAGGGATGGAGAGTGGAAATGTCAGTGACCCCAAGTGCACTAATCAGTTTCCTTTTCCTGTTGGTTTCCTCTTTACAGATACTGCAATGAGCATTTGCTGTGCCCCCCACATATGTTCTGGACGGGCTGGGGTCCTTGGGAACGATGCACAGCCCAGTGTGGGGGCGGCATTCAAGCTCGCCGCAGGACCTGTGAGAATGGACCAGACTGTGCAGGCTGCAATGTGGTGAGTAGCCTGCTCCTCACACGCAGCCAACAATCCAGAGCTGGGAGTCCAGACTCAGCACATACAGGATTCTCTACATACACGAATGCTCTGCACATACTAGGTGCTCTGCCTCTGCTAGGTGCTCATCAAACACTTTATGCTCTGTGGGTACCAAATGTTCTGAAAACGTGACATGTCTAGACATCAGATGCTCCCCACACAATAGGTGCTCTGTGGGCACCAGGTACTCTCCCACACCAGATCTTCCACAAACACGAGAATCTTGGCAGACACTGGATGTTCTGCAAACATTAAGTGCTCTGTAAACACAACACGGGCAGCCACTAGGTGCTCTACACACACTAGATGGTGTGAATTATTCACGTTTCTCTGGTTAATGAGAATGTCTAAACAAAATCCTGGGAATTCAGAGTAGCCTGGAGGCTTCTTTAATTAAGTATTCACATGTGGGATAAACTGCCCTAGAAGTTTTTCAGTTCTGATTTCTGAGCCGTGACAAAAACTTCAGCCTGATTAACTATGGTCACTATATTTGGTTTGGGATGTAGAGTAACGTCCCCATGCTGCGTCCCCACCAAGGCCACGAACACCATGGGAAGAACCTGACACACTCTGGGGACTGAGAAACTCTGTGGAGCCGCGTTCAGAGTGAGTCAGTGCCAATTCAGAGGGAATATAAGAGAACTTATGGTTTTGTTTGTTTTCTGCCTTAGCAGGTCATATTTCTTTTAACACTTTAAACTGTCTAATAAAATTCCACTTGCTCAAGCTCTTTTCAAAAGGCTTGCTGTTGCTCTTCCCATGTCTTCTGTAAGAATGACAGAGTATTGACACCTGCCAGGCGTTCACCTCATTCACCTTTCCCTGCTGCTGCCTCCACAGAGTGGCTGCAGAAAGACGGTGGCCAATGTTTTGGTGGACAAGGTCAGCAGGAGAAGGTCTGGCCTGGCATCCTTCCTGGCTAATGTTTCTAGCTGGCCTTTGCAGCATGTTCATCTCTTGGTTCATGAGGCTGAGTGATGTTTTTGTGCTGCTGTAAAGCCTGCTTTTGTGAGATGCAGAAACCACACAGCCCAGATAGTCTTGGGAAGTTTCAGGAGAGGAAGAGGGTTATGAGGTGCTTTGTCAGATATTACACCAGACCCAAAGAGATTTCTGTTATTGGGATTTGCAATTAGATTTTTTCCCTTCATACTGGCAAAGATGCTGTAGTAGCTCTAATACAATCTGTTATTGATTATAGAGACAGTTCTTTCCAGATCAGCCTGAACTATAAACCATGAAAATTTTAGTGTACAGTTTAGGGTTGTATATTTGTTGATATTTCAGATGCTAAAATTTTAAAACTACTTATTTTAAATAATTTTAAATGGGTAAATCTATGAATACTCATATGTTCTAGGAAAACCGTTCAAAGGGAGTAGCTTTATTCTTTACTGAAGTATATTGTCTCCTGTTCCTGGTGGCATGATGTCTGTCCACTGAGGTCTGCACTTCCATATCAAGGTGTGTCTCACCTGCTGGGAAACCACAGGGATGAATGATCTGAATTGACCTTACACTTTAGTTTCTGAACACTTTGCAGAATGGAGAATTCAGAAAGCAGTTTACATCATTCACTTTCTCACTGTGGATTAACTTCAGTAATTACATTCAAAAACAGTTTAATGAAAGAAAAAAGTTACATTAAGCAAAAATGTGGCATGTCTCTTATAATTACTGGAATGTGTGTGTGTGTGTGTGTGTGTGCACACACGCTCATGATACGTGTGATTATTAATGTAAAAAAGTCTTTCTAAAATATCAATGTATGTATTGCTTTATTTATTACAGAATTATGGTTTATGAAACAAATGTAATCTCAGCTTTCAAATCCAAAAAATATCACTCATGTCTCTGATGAGATTACTGTCAGTTTTTAGGTAATTTAGTGGTTTGCTTTTCTTTTTGTTTTTCCCACCAAACTTAATCTACTTTCAGGAAGGCAGTCTATTTTCAGGAAGGTGTAATTGTGGTACAAAGGAGCAATCTACTTCTTGATGGTAGAAATACATTTATTTTTATTCTAACATGGCTTCCCCATACATTCCGGTTTCTCTCTCTCTCTCTCTTCTTAAAACCTGGGTCAAGCTAGAGTGTAATGGCCTGAGCGATCAAAGCTCACTGCAGCCTTGAACTCCTGGGCTGAAGCGATCCTCTCCCCTCAGCCTCCCAAATAGCTGGGACTACAGGTGTGTGCCACCACACCCAGCTAATTTTTAATATTTTTTGTAGAGACAGGGGTCTCTATGTTGCCCAGGCTGGTTTCGAATTCTGGCCTCATGGGATCCTCCCATGTCAGCCTCCCAAAGTGCTGAGATTACAGGCATGAGCCTCCACGCCCAGCCAGTTCCGTCTCTCAAGGCAGCAGTGCCAGCCCACGCCAACTGAGGAGCATAAGCAAGATGAAGGACCAACTTGGTTTCTTTGGATTGCTTGGAAAATCTGTTCTACCAATTAAATTCCTAAATGTTGATTTAAAAATAAAAGTTTTCTAACTAAAGCAACATTTTTGGTCTTCATATTCTAGCTGCAATTTACAAATCTTTGGCCACAAAATATGTTTGTTTTAGAAGTTCTTTTATCTAGAAAGCAGCTGTAAGTTTAGGAAATGTATTGATTTTGGAGTCGTGAAGTGATCATCTGCTTGCCAGTAAGCTGGAGAGCAAGGAGGTAAGATTTCTGAATCCTGTTCCCCTCCTTGGAGAAGGAAGTGACAGTTCCTCCCACTGAGAGCCACTGTGTCGAAGATAGTGACACCCGTGAGGTCTGACAGAAGGTCTCATGTTTGAGCCCTTTCTACTCTCTTTAATTGTTATCCAAAGGTTTCAGCTGCTTGTCTGAGCTCCAGCTTATTAAAAATGATACTCTTCTAACAAAATGTCTTTTACACACTAAAGTACATGTTTGTGGCAAGTAGTAGAACCTTAATTTCCTGAATGTTCCAGCAGCTTATGGGAAGGGTTGATGATTTCAAGTAGGAACAGGTTATAAAAGACTCGAGAATCTTTCCCTGCTCCACCATTTTAAAACTGGAATTTCATGAAGATTTCCCCAGTTTCACCTGTAAAATTTGTATGTCCTTGTCTTTGGCTAAATCACCAAGCCTTTATTTAAATCTCAGTAAAAGAGGTTTAGTTCAGGCAGTGAAGGGCCCTTGCCAAGAGCAGTTAGTTCTCTCCCTGAAACCCTGCACTTAAAGTTCCCTGTTGAAGGCTTGAGGAACCGGATCCTTGGGTTATTTTAGGGGCTGATTGACAGACTCAGAGGGAAGACGTGGATCTCGTGCTGCCCCTCAGTTGTGTGAGCCTGAGACCCACTCACTGCCCTCTGGGCTTCCTGTCCTTTTCTGCAAAGTTCGGGCCAGGCCCTGAAGTCATTGGCTCTGTGATCCCAGCATCCCTTCTCTGGATGATCATCCAGCTGACTGCCACTTCTAGCAAATGTCCCTCTCTGGTGGCTGAGACCTCTGGTGAGCTTGGGATGAGATACACCAGGACACTTAACAGATATTTACCCCCTACTTGCAAGAAAGTGAAAGCCACAGGAGCATGTGGGGTCCTCTGGTTCTCACTGCCCCTCCCCAGGTCTGCATGTCACCCCTGCACACCTGTGGCTTCACAGAGCAGGTGGAAGGAGCAGGGTGGCAGGTCAGAGAGGCCCTGCCCTTGAGTGTCCAGGAGCCTTGCCCAGCTGTTCCTCCTCTCCAGGTCAGTGTCTCCAAATGAAATATGCGGCATTCACACCTGACCGACAGAGCTATTTGGAAGATTACATATGATACATGACATGTATGTACATCCTAGCCCAGTGCCAAATCTAACATGGACATTTATAAAATAGAAATTATTGTCCCCGTCATTATTAGCATCAACACAGTTTCAGGAAAAAAGAGTTCTATCCTTTAATAATATAACAACAGAAACAACAAGCATTTTATATTTTATTACATTTTAAATTCTTTTATATTAATATCTTGTATTAACATATAGATGTTTTATATTAATATTTTGCATTATATATAAATATCACCTATATTTTATATTAATTATCTTTGGCATATTTACATTTCATTTTTAACCTGTTTGGTAATAGTAACCATAAAAATATGTGTTGGATATTGTTTTGATAATAGTAACCATAACAATGCTTGTTAGATCAAGTCTTACAAATCCCAACTTACTGTGTAATGTCAAATTAAATATTTGAAGTAAGTTATAATTATATTATATTATAACTATGCATACTGGAGTTGTTTAAGCATGTTACAATAGCCTGAAATCCTGTTTTACATATTAAAACAATTAACTTTCATTGAGTACCTAGGACATGCCATGATGCACTAAGTAATAATAATGTGTCATGTTTATTCTTCCTGAATCCCTGTGAGCAGTTTTCATTATTACTTCCACTTGGAGATGGGTAAACTCAACTTGAGAAAGATTAAAGAACCTTCCCAGTAGCAAGCAACTTGCTAGCCGGTAGGGACCAGCATTTCAGAACTAGTTTGCTGGGCACAAATAGAATTCAATGGCATGACTCCATTTGCATATTTTATTTGCTCAATGTTAAGTGATAAATGATAATACCTTACTTTTCTTTACCCTTATTTGGGCCAAAGTGTATCTTAAGAGAAGGAGGAGCTTTTTGTCTTTTCATAAGTCTTGTTCCTTGGCACCCTTGATTTTCATGATATTGTGATCATTTTATTTCTGCCAACCATGAGACTACCATTCAGAGGTTATCACGAGCATGGAAATTCATTGATGATAAACTCATAACAGAAATCATAACTCTGTGTTTTGGCTGAAAATCACAACACATGAAATGAAGAAAGATATAAAATGTTGTGTTGTATAAATAGGATTACTTTTTAAATTAACGTAACTAAAAATTCCCTCAAAGGTTTAATAGATGTGTGAAAAAATAGAGCTGAAGATGGTGTCAGATACAGCTAAAATGATTTAAAAAGAGAAACAGATTTAGTATTGCCAGTGTTGTATTTCTTACTGAAATATCACACAAAGTATGAAACAATTGACCAAAAGCTATGATTTAAGATATCAACAGGGAGCATAGCATAAGAATTTATTGCCTACATACAAAAGAACCGGGCCACAGAAGGCCCAGAAAGGTCAAGAAGAAAGGCGTTACAATCAATACAGGCCGTCAAAGGGGTTCTGTGAAGGTTAGTCAGAGTTGATGTAACACACTAGAATGTGTTTGTATCGAATAATGGCTCAATGGGTAAATTTAGGAGCAAGTGAAACCTGGCAATTGGAAGTTTAAACAGGTTGTGATGTATAAAAATAATGACAGTGTTACAAAATACCACACTTTTGTGTAACACATTAGAGTTTGCAAGATGTTTTGGGGAACGTCATCTCATGTATTCTTGATTTTCCAAATAAGAAAATCGAGACCCATAGAAAACTAGGTAGGTACCTGCAACCCTGCAGCTGGGAGAATAAGACCCCAGGGCCAAGTATTTTCACCCAAAAGTCCTGAAAAGACCCAGGATGCTGTGGCCCCCTCAGAAAACACAGGGGCAAAACAGTCAGGTAAATGGGCAAAAGCTAACATCCCACACTCACAGCACTAGATCTCTAAAAAGCCCAAACAGGTACATTTGTATTTGTTTTAGCTCCAGTCTTATTTCTGAAAAGTCTTGGGTGGATTTGCCTCAGGCCAGTAATACATGAGCAAGCTCAATTTTCAAGGACCTCACTAGTAGAACAAAAATTATTTATGTTCATATGATATTAATTTTTTAAAAAGCATGAGCTGCGTACAGCCTCATCTGCTTAATATTACTGCTCTTATTCAAAATCTGGGATCAGAATCAAAGTTCAGGATTTTTCTACAAGTCACTTGCTTGTTTTGGTATTTTTTATATTTCTGTATAATTTTTATAACTGTATTCTTACTTTGGTGATATTTTAAAGGATACCATAGACAATTTTTGTAGTTTTATTTCATAAAATCTTTTAATCTCAACTTCTGACAATGCTAATGTTTCAATAAGTATGAATAATCTATTGGTTTCAAATATATATATTTTAACATTATATTTAGTAAAATATTTTTCAAACATCCTTGTAGTATATCTTAATAGACTCTGATAGAATTTTGATTTCTGGGACAATGGTATCTCTTAGTTCCTTATTTTGCTTGTATCAAGTGAACAACATTTTAATGGTCTACGAACCCGTTATGGTTTTTAGAAAAACCAATTTCCCTTCTTCCTAGATTGCTAAAATTATCTCTAGTTCCCCATCTAATTTTTAGTACTAAAAATATTTTAGTACTTCAAAGAGTATAACAACCTCCTTGCATAGGTATCTACCTATATTCAAATGGGAAAGCTGGCACCTCCTTTCATCGTAAAATACAGAGGAAGGGGAAGCTGGGACAGACTGAGGTTTTTACAATTGAACGGTTTTAAAATTGGCCGCTTGCTTGTTTGTAATTGTTATTATAGTTTCCTTTGTATTCCTATGTGATGTTTCCTCATTTTTGAACAGTGGTTTCGTAGAGATCTGTAGCCCTGCCTTGAAGGACAGGCAAATCTTTATAAGGAGACACATGGAAAGTTTCCTCCTGGCTCGCTTATTTTTGTTTGCTTTGGTTGCCTTTGTACAATGTGACCCCAACATATGCTAGGCTGCAGGTACTCGAACATTGCCACCTATACTAAATTATATATGATAATAAAATATTATTATTTAATTTGGGTCTAGATCTGTTTCCAAATGTTTACTTTCTTTCCCTAACCATACCCCTAGAGGCCCACCCGCTGATGTGGACCCTCTTGCTTGGGCTGTTCGTTTGGGCTACTTATTGGTAGGTCTGGAAGCTGTTCTTACTTTCATGAGCCAGTTGGCCTGCTTTAGATACAACTAATTTTATCCATTGTTTATGAAAATAGCACTTGATAATCCTAAAAAGGCAATATTCTTAAATAAAATTTAATAAATAAATAAAATAGTTGATTCTAACCCCATTGAAAACATACAGAATTTTTATAGATAAAAATAATATTTTTTATCACCATCATCATCATCTATCATGATAGTTGCTACATGCCAGGTATTATTTAAAGTACTTCTTACGGAATTTATTATTTATTCCTCTCAACAATCCAATGACATGGTGTTATTTTTAGAGTAGTCATCTCATAGATGCTAGTAACTTGGAATGCAGAAGCAGATGGCCCAGCTCATACAAGGTGTTGCCAGCCTCAGGGTCAGACATTTGGGATGGTAGCTGTGCATCTTCCTCCTACACTCGGTGGCCTCATCTGGTATTCAAAAAGTAATTTAAAAGCATAAATAATGCAGTTTTTCTGATGGTAACATTAACACTAACATGCTTATAGAAATTTGTGTTACCCAGCTGAGTATGAAAAACAGCAAATTTGGTAAAGTTAATCATCCAAACCAAAATCTAAAAAAAAGCCAATCACTTACTGAGAATGATGTCAGTGGCCTCCCAGTGTGCATGTAACTGAGGGTCTAATGGGACGAGAGGATTCCTGGGGGACCCCCCACATACTCAGATGTGCCTGAGAGGGAATGGCCACTCCAATCCCTATCCTTCCAAAGCCCCTGCATACAGCATATAGTTGAGCAGGTTGTGCACTGCAGAATTCCAGGGGGGTGTTAGACATCTTATAGACGTGAGTAGCACCCTTGTCGATAGGCATTGCACCCTGGGTGCCATTGCAGCCCTGATCTGAGTGCATGAAAACTTAGTTCTTCAAAGCCCCAGAGACATACAGCCCTCCACCTTTTCATTTTGGACTGCGTTCTGCATCTCGGGGCTAGGAGCTGAGAGGGGCAAGCCTGGTGTGTTAGCTTGAGCTGTCTTTAAAGTAGAGCTTGACACAAAACAAGGGCTTAGGGCAGGTAGTTAATTTGAGAGGTGAGTCTACAGCAGCAGGTGGAAGGCATGAGGGAGGAGAGTGAGCCAGGAAAGAGGGGAAAGGCCCTATTAGGGTATGTTCTCAAGGGCACTGCTGTGGGCAGCTGGACTGATTTACTGAGAAGCCTGCAGATGCCTCCCAGGGGTGCCCGACCTCCACGGCTCTCACGGGATGAGGGATGTGTTAGGGTGGGGGCTCGTAGCACGGGTTGAGAAAGAAGAATTCTCAACACAAAGGTTAGAATAGTTTTAAAGAAAGAAAGTTTATTTATTTACCAAGCTTGGGGGAGGGAAAGGCTCAGCATGAAGGAAAGAATGGAGAAGTGCCGGCCTAAGAGGCTTGAGGTTTTTATGGGGAAAAAAAGGAAGAAAAAAGTGATTATTGCCAGCTAATAGAAAACGGCTGTGAAACAGCTGCAACTGTTTTTCCTCCCCCCCCCCTTCTCTGTGAGGCTGGCTTATCAGGGTCCTTGGAATGTGGTCTGGCGGGAACTGGGGCCTGTGCTCCTTCTATCTGCTCAGTTCTTTTCAAGTGCTGGAAAACGAACTCTCAGATAAAACAATTTAAGTGACAGGTGGTTAATCAAACAAAGGGGCAATTATGTGTATTGAGTTTATTCCTCTTTCTTTCTGGTCGTTTTTTTTCTCTATTAGATAGTTTGTTTGTAAGGCCGTCCTATCAGGATGTTCCCAGACTGCACCCTCACAAACCCAGCAGTCTGCTGGGGCTTCAGAGAAGACCCCCAACATGAAGAACCACAGGAAGTGAGGTGTGTGCCACAGGTGGATGCTGCTGGCAGAACTGCCCACCACCTTGCCTGCAGCTACGACTGCAGTGGGCTGAGGGGCTGTGTGGTCCCAAAAGCGTGTGCTACACTTGGTTTCGTGAAAACAAATCCTGAGCACACTAAAACAAATCAATGTTCAGGATTTCTGAAGCTACAGTCCTGTGACTGGGGTTAAACTCTGCTTGGGACCCTCCTGCCTTGCAGGGTCCCACAGACCTGTGGGAACTTTCCAGCCATCTATTGGGCCAGATTATCCTGTCAGGCATTTTTGTTTAGCATGGTGCTTCTCCATCATGTGCACCAGTTTTTGCCTTGGATACATGAAAGGAAAGCCACTGGGTCTCTGGGAAAGTTCTCCTTGTTCCTTGGAAAAAGACATAGGAAAGGAAGGCTCCTTTCTTCCTCTGGATACTGGTATGTCCGGTTGTGAAACTGGAGCCCATGTGCTGGCAGCCTGAGGGGGTCCCCTGGTCGGGGAGGAGGAGCAAAGCAGGGGGCAGAGCTGGGGACATCGAGGGTCTCACCTCCCTAGGAGCCACCCTTGCTGGGGATGGGCTGAGGTATGATACCAAAAGCTCCTGGTGGCTTCAGCTAGTTTGAGTCAAAATCATTCTAACTGCTTTCTCCTTCTCTCCCCCTTCAAATACTGTTTAATAACTGACATGAAAAGGCATCTTCTGCCTTAACAATTGCTGCATCTGATAGAGATGATTTAGGGATGTTCATGTGCTCCATTAGCAGGAAAGCCAAACAGATGACCTTGACCTTCATGAAGAAGGTTACAGTATGAACTCTTCCATTGCACTGTAGTTGTAAAATGCATTTACTTATATTTCCAAATATTCTTCCACAAGAGAAATGATTGATCTCCCTAGCTGAAACTTGATATTACATCTTCATAAGCATGGGAGTACAAAATTTGCTTTCTTTTGTTATGAAATATCTCAGTGAAGAGCTTGCAAATATGGAAGATTATCAGAGTAAAAATGCCACATTTTGTTAAAACGGCTTGAGCATTTTGAAAAAGTTAATATCAGCACACAAAATCGAGTGGTACAGCAGATGGCCACAAAAATATGAGTTTTCTAAAATTTAGCACTGAAAGTTTGGCAATCAAGTTTAAGAATGATGCATGACACAGATGGAAAGAAAAGAAAAATGATGAGTTATAGGAATTAATCCATCAAGAGTCTGCCTCTAGGACATATAAATAATCATCTACAATCTCTGGAAATTGCAGTTGGTATGGAGATCTGGAATATTTCAAAAAAATGTTTTATTTATAGTGTTGGAAGAGTCTGTTGTACAGATTTCTTTGGCTTTAAAAAATTATGGTTTTTTTCTGCCTACAATAATTCAAATTCAGTGATTGCAAAGTTAATTGAAAGAAGTTTTCATGGAGAGAGGTTTTCTGCTGTAAAAGTGGCTTAAGTTATACACACACACATTTTTCCTTTATAATTTTCCAGTAAATTCCATGATAAATATTCTCCAATACCTGATATTAAAATACCTAAAATTTATGTATAGAAATATAATAATAGTATTTTCAGTCATAAAAATTTCTCCAAAATGTCCACAATTTTAAAAATCTTTTATAGGCCTATGTGAATAGATAGTACATGCAAAACAAACAGATTCTTTTAAAGGCATAACAAATACTCAGCCATAGGAAATCCACATTTCTGTTTTTAAAAATATCAGATTTTTAATTGTTAAAAATGAGTACTTAAATGTGGCTTTAGAAATTTCAAGTCTTAATAGCAGTGTCTTTAAAAATAATCAGAATATTCTTTTCCAAATGCATCTTCAGTCTTTGATTGTAGCCCTGCTGACAGCTTTGGGCTAATCATGGATTATTCATAGAGAACACTCATTGGGTCTTTTAGTTGATTTAATGTCCCCTTCAAATTGGGCACTTATGTTTGCTCAATTGCCATAGCTCACCTTGTCTACTTCTGGTTGGACCAGGCGCTTGCCACTGAATTTAAAAGCCAATTCTCTCTTGGAGTAGTGTTTCTCATTCACATTTTTAAGAAAGAGATTTGGATATCCAGCCAACTTACCTTTAAGCGATGTACCGATGTTTTCCCTCTCATTGGCAGCTGAGGACTTCCTGCCCTGGTGTGCAGTTTATAGCATCAAGGGTAGGTTCTTGTATTCATTTGCACCTTTGGGTAATTTATTCTTCCTTCCACTTGTTAAAAATCATATTTTAGCCCAGCACATCGCTGTGCAGGCTGGGATTTGGTTTCAGGAGGCATTTTCATGCCTTAGGACAGCCTGGGCCATGACTGCATGAGAACAACATTCTCCTCACCCCATCATCCCAATCTGAAATCTGTGGCCCTAGTTGATATTAACTCTGTTCATCCAACATACAGAAAAGGTAGAAACAAGCAGAGCTGTGACCCATTATAGGTTCCAAGTTGTAGAGGCCAACATATTGCCTCAGCAGACTCATTGCTAAAACCCTTTCTAAAATCAAGTAAATAAACAATTGAACAAAGACCTGCGAAGACATACCTCAGATCAAAGATTTTGTCATTTACTTAATTCATTGTGCTGCTTGCAATGTGGTCTTCACTTGGTTTATTCAGGTTCTAAAGACCTGCATGCATCACAGTCTTAATAGATGACTTACCTGAACTTACATTTCCATACCTGGAATCTGAGCATCTTCATTTTTTACTCATTTTTGTCCCACCAGTGATTTAAGTAAAGATGAAGCTTCTACCCTGTTATGGGATCTAGGGATAGCAGTGTGAATAAGGGAGGCACAGTCTCTGCTTAAAACTGAGGAAGTAGAGTATGTACTTGTGAGGGGTAGAGATCCAAATGGTCTGGGAACCAGTTCATTCTTTACATTGTTTTTATGTGTTGATGCTATTGTTCAAAATAAAATTTTCCCTCTTTTTTTAAGGTAAATTTTATTGTATATATATAAGATATACAACATGATGTTATAATATACATAAAGATAGTAAAATAATTACTGTAGTGGAAAAAAATTAACATATCCACTATCTCTCATAGTTACCCATTTTTCTTCTCTATTGCAAGAGCAGCTATAATCTATTCATTTAGCAAAATTCCTGAATTCAGTATGCTACTATTAGTTATAGTCCTCATGTTGTACATTAGATCTTTAAACTTGTTCATCATATTTGCTGCTTTGTGTCATTTGATCAACATCTCCCCACTCTCTCCCTGCCCTCCCCATTGAACTGGTGGCCACTGTTTTATTTTCTAACTCCATATATTTGATCTTTATTTCCTTTAGATTTCATATACAAGTGAGATCATGCAATATTTTACTTTCTATATGTGGCTTGTGTTACTTAGCATAATGTCCTCCAGACCCATCCATGTTGTGACAAATGGCAGGATGTCCTTTTTAAGGCTGAATAATATTCCAGTGTGTGCACGTGTGTGTGTGTTTGTATGTATTTCACAGTTTGTTTATCCATCCACCTATTGACGGATACCTGAATTGTTTCTAAATGAAATGGCAACCTATATGTTGGGGAAAAATATTTTCAAACCATGTATCATATAAGGGATTAATATCTAAGATATATAAAGAACTTACACAATTCAACAGCAAGAAAACATATAACCTGATTAAAAAATGGGCAAGGGACTTGATTATATTTCTCCAAAGAAGACATAAAGATGGCCGACAGGTACCTGAACAGGTGCTCACCATCACTAATCATCAAGGAAATGCAAATCAAAACTGCTATGAGATACCGCCTCACATCTGTTAGGATAGCCATTATCAAAACGATAAGAGTTAACAAGTGCTGGTAAGTGCTTGGAGAATATAGATCGTGCAGTGCTGGTGGGAATGTAGGCTGGTACAGCCAGAATGGAAAACAGTGTGGAGATTCCTAAGGGAATTGAAAATAGAAACACCATGTGACCCAGCAATCCCTCTTCTGGGCATATACCCAAAGGAAATGAAACCACCACCTCGTAAAGATATCTGTGCTCCCACGTTCACTGTAGCATTATTCACAATATATGATATACTCTTAATACTGATTTTCAATTAATGAGGATGGGGTGTGATGTAGAAATAGTTCACGTGTTTATACACATGCAGACAGAGGATTTTAAAATCAGTTTTGATCACATGATACTTGTTATTTGGTTTGGCTCATGGCAAACCATTCTTCTTTTTGTAGAAGTGACGTAAATGTTTAATTATATCAACAATATGTTTTAATTTGTGTTTTGCTTAAGATTTGCATTTCCCATTTTCTTAATTATTTTATCTGAGTGCATCCAATAGTATTATTGAACATGGGTAATTTCAGTTGTTAAAACAATCCACATACATAATAATTTTCAAAGGAACTTGTAATTAACTAAAGAAAGAAGCAACAGATGTTAGAATGTAAAAAATTATTTTAAAACATTGAATTTTTTTCATAGATGCCATGGTTTCTTTCTTCCCAAGTACTATCCCTTTAGTAATCCTAAAAGTTCTTAAGAACTAGGGCCTAGTTCATAACTCTTCTAAGTGAATACGAGAAAGGATACAAGCATCTACTGCTATATTTAGGTTTTGTTCATTAATATTCCTAAATAGGAATACAAGGTTACATTTAGAAGACTTCAGAATTTGTCAGTTAAAAAAACGCTTAACTGTTTTTCCCTGTGGTCTGATGATGCACCACAATAACTGACGTTCTTAGAACAGTTGTGTCTTCGTTTCCCTCGGCAGCATATTTTTTTCAAGATCTATTGGACTTGCAGAATCTCATGAGGCTCTGCTGTGAAAGAAATAGTTGCAAGGAAGACTCTTAAAGATAGACTCGAACCATATCACATTCCTTGCATTATTTTATGAGCCATGCTGCGTGAGAAAGTAACATCCCACACACTATTATTTGGCATCTTCTATCACGACGTCAGACATTTTCCACAGCTGTTCCAGTAGATCCTAATCCCATGAAATTGTCCAATTTGAGACTATTAGACAGCAATCCTCGAAGGGATTCTAGTATCAATGTGTGGGAGAAAACAATGACAGTGGCTGGAAGAAGGAAGCCGTGGAATCTGCCTTAGAAAATTACTCAGGCTCTGCACATGAAACCAGAAACGCATGAAGCCTAAGCCTCTCAAACCCAAAAGAGAGACAAAACTAGAGGCAAACAGATGGAATCCAGACATCAAAAGGAGCCCTCTGACACTCGCCAGGCAGTTTTCATTGTGAAGTTTATTTAATTTATTTCTTTCTCTTATCTTCTTGCAACTGTTAATAGCTTTTAGTGATAAGGCCTTGACATCTGAAAATGAAGAGGAGAGGAACTCTGCCCATTACATGCATTTCTTTGATAATTAATTTCTCTAATGCTGCGTGTGATCTCACATGATACTGTTCATTTCTAAATAGTTTTACATATAGAAGAAAAGAAAATTCTCATTGGCTTCAATGACCGATTCATGTCTATTGTTCTATACTTTGCAGAATTTTCAGATCATACATCTTTGCATTTAGTCAACCAAAAATGTTGAATACCTGCTGTGTGTAAAGAATTGGTACGATGGAACCTATGCAGATGGATGCAGTAAAATTTCTCAAGGAGCCTGCTTTCTAGCTTAGGAGAAAAAAATGCAGTTCACATGGCTAGAAAAGAAGAGAACAAGATGCCAAGGAAACAATCAAGAGACAACACTGAGTGAGAGCTGAGGAGGGAGAGGTCACCTCTGGCTGCAGGTCAAGGACCTCAGCACGTGTGGGCAGGACCTGGCCGTGCTGAGGTGGGGTAGGGGCTTCCCCTAAAAGGACGCGTGAGCAGGCTGTGGACTGGAGGGCGTGGGGTTCATACCTGGGGCTGTAAGCAGCTTCACTCGTGGGGTGTAGAGAGGTGTGGCAAAACACAGATTTAGCCAGCGAGTTGTCATCTTTCCTGAAAGGTCTTGAATGCCAGGCTAAGGCGTGTGTGGTCATTTGACTCTCCTTGATTTGCTTAAGTTGCTTGTTGCACAATTGGAATGGCACTAACTTTCTTGGGTTAATATTTCCACAGTATAACTCCATTAATCATTTCAAAAAATATAAGCTACATCACATCTTAAATTATTTTTCCCTTACGGGAAAAAAAAAGTCATATTGATTTTACCATCTAAAAGAAATAAGCTATCTAATGGTATACACGTACGTAATGTGTGCACAAACACACGCATGTGTGCAGTCACATGCTGTGTCTCACAATCATTCAACTTTAGTTACAATTGCCTTCTTTGTCACAATTTACTTATTTCAGTAGGGGCTCCTAAACTTGAAAAACTTAAATTTAAGGTTAATGTTCCTTAAAAATATGTTATATAAACTTGAATTTAGTCCAATTTCAAGGAGGAAAGTTCCATTAATAGTGTAATAAATTAATTTGTTTTTATACTTACTAATACCAAAAAGGGGTAGTTTATGATTTTAAAATCAGGGACAATATTTTATTCACTATTGTTTTCTCAACACCTAGCAGAGTAGAGGATAGTGAATAAATGGACCTAGTTATTAAATGTGTGCATTAATTTTTTAAAGACAATGGCAATTTGGGAAAATATTGTCACCATCTTTTCAAATGAAGTGATTATTCTTGTACATTATGTTGTTCCTGTCTGCTCTTTGGTTCATTCTCACAGTCTCTTACACGGGAATGTATTTTGTGGTTTGTGTTCCCGTTCAGAGATTCTTCACACCCAAATGGAGCTGCCGTTAGTTCATATTTAGTTTTTCTTTCCATGATATTTGCTTATGAACATCTCATTTCTTGTTCATATTCTTAAATTATTTCAAGTTATTTCTAATTAGCTTCACAAGGCTGCTCCAACCGATGCAAATTTCCCACTGAAAACCAGTATGCCTGCAGCCTTAGTAAACAAAGCTTATTAAACGTGCTTTTGATATTAGCTTATACTTGACAGTGACCTTCTAAGACCTTATCAGGCCCCCGTTGGCAAGCTAGAGTACATGTAACTAATTCAGAGCACCTCATTAGAAAAGAAAATCTGACTTTAATATTTTAAAATGGCGTGGATTCTGCTATTTGAGCTTCCCTGTGTAAATAAAATTGTAAACATAATGGCCCCGAGCCCCTTTTCAGACCATCACCGCCTGTGTTTATCAAATGCCTTATTTCCCTCGGTGCACTCGGTGCATGCCCATCAACCCGAGTCTAGCCTAGCTCAGTTCCCTCAACAAACAAGTCTTGAACAACTATGAGTATGAGACCCACCTCAGGATGCATCTGGGTGGAATATGAATCCAGGTGGCTTTCTGTGCTTGACCTGAAGGAGCTCTCAGCCTGGGAGGAGAAAGATACCAAAGACCAAATAACACGGATGCCTGGTATAAAGTGTCATAGTTGAATGCAGGCTACAGGTGTTTAAAGAACAGAAGGAGTCAAGCTCAAAACTTCAATCCCCTTATATGTGCCCTGGGCTTCTCTGACAAAGCACCATGTCATCATCTGGGTGTTTGGGCATTTACTGAGATTTCAGGAGACCAGTGCTCAATGGGACGTTTCATAGTAAGGGCATTGCCCAGCCACTTGCTCCAGCAAGAGGGCCTGTCTCTGGAATTGGTGGAGGCTGTGGCGTTTCACTAGGGGTGTAGCAGGTGGCTTGCCTCTGGCCCCGAGGGCTATGAGGGTGCCCCACTGTGTCCACTGAGGAACCCTCACAGTTTACACTGCAGAATAGGGGTTTGGCTGTGGGTCTCCAGTACAGTTGTGTTTTCCCATGCACTGCAAAGCTCATTGAAGTAAATGAGTCTTTTAGTCTGTATCTGAAGCTGGAAATATAAATACTCTGTCCCACTGGGATTGATGTTAAATTTTGTAAGCCGCGATTCCTGGGGCTATTAAGGAATGGTGATTTTATGTGTGTGCCCTCCTGGAGGGATTTGGCAGGATTTTTCCCTGGGTGCACATGTCTTGTACAATCTTCCCAGGGCCTCTCCTGCTCTCTCATTGTCTTGTCTGTCATCCTCATCTCTGTAGAGTCATATTATTCTCACATCTGCCCCACGGGTCACGGCATAATGAGAGCAATCTGGAAAAGGGAAACCCTATTTCATCCTGATACAAATTGTTAATTTTAAAAATTCTGACACTTTGCTTCTACTTTTTACCTGGTGTTTTCAAAAAAAAAAAAAGTAATTAACAGATGGTGTAACTTTTTTCTGAATAGACTTTGTTCCTTATTTCTTAGCAGAATTTGAAACCTCCTTTGTGCTATGTTAACATGTTAACACTGCTATTGTGTAGGAGAGGCCTCTGAGTTGGTGTGGCTGTGAGTTACTATGACCTTAATTGGTTTTTGCCTCCTTTGTTTGAAAGGAATCTGAATTAACCCCTAGCATAAGTTCTCAAGGTAAAAACAATAAGCTTTCCTTATAACTATTTACAACAGGGCTTGTATTACAAAGGAAAGTTTTACAAGCCTTGCACTTTGCAGACATTTTATGTGCATCTCAGTGGAGGACAGGTATTTGCTTGGCACAGTTTTAATTGTAAATCATGTCCTCAGCTATATCAGGGTGAAGTCACTGGTGAATATGAAGTTAGAGAAAGTTGGATGATACCAGGGCTTCCTTGTGTTCTTCTCCACTAGAGACTTGTGAGTACTCTGTGGAGAATATCATGAGATTCCAAACCCCTCAGTTGCAGGTACACTGTCTCTTTGGTTCAACACTGTATCCACAGCACATTCTCAGTGCCTGACACAAAGTAGCTGCTCAATGACTAGTTTCTTAGGCATTGTGTGAAATGCCTTGGCAGCATTCAGGTTAAGGGAGATGTGTCCCATGTTCAGGCCCAGCTACACAAAACAGTCTCTCCAGATGTCTCCAAATAGTCATTGTATTTGTAAGGAAACATGCAGAGAAGAGTTCTTTCAACATTTTAAGTTGTATTTGTATTTCTTTCCCTGACTTACACTTTTGGAGGCCTTTTCTCATGGCCACCTCTTGGAGTAGAGAAAGGCATTAGAAGTTAAGGAGCTAGTAGTGCCAACTGGTACAGAGAGCAGCAGGATTCTAAGCAGTAGACAGAGAGGGAAAGTTGTTTGAAGTAAGGGCTTCTGTAGCAGGTCCATCCAAGCTAACGTGTCTGGTGCTCAAGTTGCTTGGTAAATGATGTTATCCCTGAGGATTAGAAAAGGATGGGACCCAGTAGCACTGCTAACCTGTAAGTTGCCTTTCTGTGAATCAGAACAAGTTTGCTCTGCTCAGCATCACACCACCATAGGCTCAGGTCTTGGCAGGCAGCCAGCATGTTCTTGCGCCAAGAATGGCACCCCTTCCTCTGGACATAGACGGCCCTCTGCCAATGCTCACAGATTAAGAGGTGGTTCTGGCTAAATTTCCACCCTCTTATCCACCTCCACAAGAGGATTCCCTTTTGTGCTTTGGACAGACTGTATGATCTTTGTACAATGTACAAAGTAAATTTGTCAGGCTTTAAATATAAATTATACATATATACAGATAAATACATTCCACTTATTCATATATTCATATTCACAATATGATGTTTATGATAACCAAGTGGAGAATCTCATAAATAATACATATTAATAAGATTAAGAGAGAAAGAATGTTACAGTCATTTCAATAGATGTAGAATAAACATGTGATAAGATTTAACACTCATTTGTAGTATAAATTATGAGTGAATAATTCATAGGGTGAATGGGAGCTTCTTTAACCTTATGAAGGATATCTATTAAAATCTTCTGGCAGACATCATCATATGTAGTGGTGAAAGGTTAGACTTCCATTAAAGTCAAGAAAAAGCCAAGGATTCCTACCAGTGCTACTAGTGTTCAATACAGTATTGTACTGGAGATCACAGCCAATTCAATGCAACGACGCAAAGAAATAAGTGCTAAGGTCAAGCGTGGGGATAATTTATCCCAAGGATACCTTCCAGCTCTCTCGTCTGCATCTCAAATGTCAGAGGCTATTCATTAATGACTGGTCATTAAATGTCCATTCCACTAGTGCAGTGTTGGGTGAATGGCACTGAGCTGCGCCTCTGCAGGTGGCAGCAGGTGACGGGCTCCTGGCCCTGCCCCCCTGGAACCATAGCAGCTTGATCTTTATCTCTTTTTATCTTTTTAAAATTGTTTATTGATTAAAGAGTTATTCAGTGTTTTTAAAGATTCACCACCAAGGGATGGCGGCTTGTTTTCTGATGCGGAGACCACATTCGCACCACGTTTGACTAAGGAAGTGCTGTGAGGTCTGACACTTGCCGAGTGCCTGCCGTGTGATAAATAGCAAGTGTCCAGGGCTTGGCTAGAAATAAAAGCGTGAGCAATAGGTAGTGGCTGTCTTCATGAATGTCATAGTCTATTAGGAAGACGCCCCTGCGTACAGGCCACCAGCTGTCGCATCCTTACTCAGCTCTAGGGCACAGTGGTAGCACAAAGCAGGGAGTAGTGTTTTTGGGGTGAATTTAGGAGAATGGGATCTTACAGGAAAGGCAGCAGCTTTGGCAAAGGCGTAGAGGCCTGAAGCCACAGTATGTGTGGGTCTTTAAGACCGAGCCACATGGCTAATATACAGGACATGGGGGTGGGAGGGGTTAACACAGACATTTCCAAATATCAGAGAAGCTAAGCACCTTGGGTTTTATTCTGCTGGTAACAAGGAGCCACAGAAATGCAACTAATGCTAATTAGCCCAGCGTTCTTTGAAACTGGCACAATGACCTACCATTCAAATTCTCTTATACTAGAGCTTCCACATATCCTATTTTGGTTATAATTTTGTGGAATTTCTTACATTTATATATGTACTTATAAATGTAGGCTTCCTGCAGCAGGTGTCGTTCCTGTCTGCCCATGTAATCTCCTGTTTGAACAGCCCCACTTCTCACTCCCCCAGCATTTTGTAATGTTCTATCTGAATATGGATTAGAACATTTCATGGATTAATAAAGCAAAATAACCTCTAATACTGATTAATGATCTAAAAGAAGGAAAACTAAGTTTTTTTCTGTTGCAGTACAAGAGAAAACTTAGATGTCTAGAGTCACCCTAACATATCACTTATTTTCTGTTTTATATACTTATCTGTATGAAAATTAAGTAATTTATGTTATTTAATATAGCCACCCTATGATTTTTTTCCCTAAATGAATAGAAACTGAAGCTAAAAGCAGTCAGTACTCTTGCTTAAATTTTGTAGTGTTTCCTAGAAGAGAAAAATAAATCAAAAATTCATTCACGGTACAGAATTCTAAATGTTTCAACTGATGCAATTTCTATAGGCCTGAAAGATGGCTTTGAATAAGAAACACCCCTGCCTTATTAAAGCAACATTGTAGAATGGGAGATTTGTGGCTGCATTTGTGAATTTAGATAACCTTATAGGTGAACTTCCAAATAAGTGACCTCTATTATAAGTTATTATGTTTTAATATATGAAAGTGTGTGTGTATATAATGAAGACAGGGAGAAAGATTTGTACAGCAAAAGACTAAAAAATGTATGTACAGAATGCATTAAATAAATATCTGTGACTGAAAATATGGATTTGGAAGAGGTTTAGACACTTATTTAATCGACATTTTATATTTTTGGAATGTACAGCAGAATGATTTTTTAAATCATATTTAAGCAGATGAAAATTTGTAACATAGAACAGCCTTTAAACATTTATCTGGACAATTATTTATCTTATAGGAAATTTCAAGATAAATAAACTGTTTTGTATCATTGCCATATATTAAGTATTTTAAAGTGGAGAAATGTTTAAATTTCACTTATAAGTTTGATTTAAACATCTTAAGTATTTTACCTGCACTGTAGTCCTCATTTATGTGAAAATGGCCCCATCGGTACTGAAGTTTAGGGTGCAGGAATGACAGGGATTTTGCTAACCCACAACTGTGCGGCAGAGACTCGGATGACGTCCTCACCTCTGGCCGTGTCTGGCTGTTCTCTCTGACACTTTCTCTAATCAGCGTCATCATCGATGTCTCAGATCATCACACAGGTGATAATGTCGATGATAATGTAGTAGAAGGAGTCCACCCGCGGGAAGTGAGCACACGGAAAGCAGCAGACCTGTCGCCTAGCAAACTAAAACTCAGGCTGAACAAAAAAATCACAGAAGATGCAATAAATGTGTTTAGCTTATGGCAAAAAAGAAAAAAATATATACATAATGCACTATTCGTATTGTCAGTATTCGGTAAATTTAATTATAACTCCAAGACCTCAATAAACCATTAAACGAAGTTCTGAGAGAGAAGGTTATAAATCTTAGAAATAAATCCATCAACCGTGGCCATAAACAAAGTATTGTGTATGATGTTGTCACTCCATTTAAGACAGAATATTTGCTTTTGTGAGGAAACATCTCCTTCACTGGCAGATTGGGGAGCTTCTTGGTAAAGTTGTTCGCAGCTTTGGGAGGAAAGCCAGTAGAAGCATCACTGAAGAACAAAGAGCCCTCCCAGGCCGTGGACCTTGGAATTCAGCTTGTCCAGCAGCTGGGAGGCATGTTCTGGGTGGGGCACCCTCGTACTTTACTGTTTTCATTTGGATTCCTTCTGGGACACTGTGCACACATCTTGAACATTTATAAAACTGGGGCCCAAAGACTTTTAACCTTTATTAAAAAAATAATAGTTGCACCTAACTATTTTGACAACTTTCTGTTTTAACTAGTGGGTCTTTTAATTTCTGTGATGAAGACTTTCAACTTTTCTTCAAGTGACTAAGATGATACTAGGGTTTTCCTTTTGTTTTCTGTCATGGATAATTTAGCTAGAATTTGGTGTTCAAGGCAACTAAAATGCTGAGTGTGTTGCACTTCTGGTGCCGTGATTGAGGAGGACGGTGGCGACTTTGTATGAAACAGGTCAGTCTGTCAGACGCAGAGCCCTGGGCCGAGTGGTCCGTGGGATTGGCCAGAGTGTCAATTACCGTGTCCTGGTGTTATTTAACATCAAGTCCCTCCTGCATCTTAACTCCTGTCATAAGTAGTTGGTGTGGGACTTACGGCACTTTCACATGTCTCTGTTCAACTTCACATGTTTATTTTCACCATTACTGTCTAAGATCCCTGAGGATGTAGCTCAGCATCTTGCACATGGTACAGATGCTCCAATAGTGAGCACCAAAGGATGAATGGGTGGATGGATAGAAAACATGATACTACTATTTTTATAACTATGTTGTGAATGGAAAGTGTCATTTAGGCAATATTACTTTGACTTGTGGTTTCAATAATTTGAATGTTTAAATTAAGATATTAAGGTCATTATCCATAAGTCCTGTAGGAAACAATCATGAGGTAATAGGAATCAAATTAAACAACCTGAGTAATAATTTAAAAAGTTATTTAAATATCCTTATTTAAGGAGAATATAATTAATTTCCCATAGTAAATTGTCCAAAAGAAGAGAAAAAAATGCAGTTCCCTGGGATTTATATTATAGGAAAAAGATGTTGATAAAACATGCATGTTCTTCATTTCCCAGATCTATTAAATGGGCTCTTAGACACTAATGGGATCCCAGCATAGAGAGCCAAGAAAACACCCACGAGTCCCAATTGTTTCTATACAACGAAATGAAATGTCAAAAGGACTTTGACTTCAGCTGTGAATGTTCCAAATACATCATTCATGATGTGAAAATTTTAGATTACATAAATATATCTACTACTATCTTTTAGGGCATGAAATCTTCACTAATTATTTAAGGAATATGAACTGATAAAAAGACAGCTTCATGCAAACTCAGATAAGAGCAAATTTAGAAGATGATAGTTTTTCACTAGATGATCACATCACAGAGAGAATGAAACAATACGTGCAGAAATTTGGATGCAAGTTAAATTTAAATTTATTTTGCCAGTTAGATAAGTCCATGCTGCTGTGTATAGCCCTGGTAGGATAATTACAGGTTATTGTGACCATCTGCATTTTCTTGGAAGAAAGAATGATTTTTCAGTGACCATCTTTGGAGAATCCCTGATACTTTGATGTTCTGCATCCCATCTTTGTTTTCAGGGCTCTGTGTAGACCAAAGATGCCACATGTACCAGCTAATCGCTGTAAACACATTGTCTCATTTAATGCTTTCAAATCATCATCATGATGTGTTTTGTTGTTATTGTTTTGTTTTTATAGAGACAAGGTCTTGCTCTGTCACCCATGCTAGAGTGCAGTGACACGATCATAGCTCACTGTGAACTCAAACTCCCAGGCTCAAGTGATCCTCCTGGCTCAGCCTCCCAAGTAGTGAGGACTACATGTGTGTGACACCATACTCAGCTAATTTGTTTATTTTTTTGTAGAGATGGAATCTTGCTATGTTGCCCAGGCTGGCCTCAAACTCCTGGCTTCAAATGATCCTCCCACCTCAGCCTCCCAAAGCACTGAGATTACAGGTGTGAGCCACCATATCTGGCCTGATGTGTTTTTTATTTTTTTAATATCCACATTGTACAGATGAGAAAGCTGAGGCACTAGGTTAAAATATACGGGAATAGAACCCCTGGGCAGACCCTGGTGGGAAGACCCCACAGGGCCATGAAATTGGAAATGAGCATAGAGCTTCACAGTTTGGACTGACTGGCCTACTTTTAAATGAACTCAGAAGAGAAAATTATTTGAAAAACATTAAGACTAATGAAGAACCAACTCCCTATGTATTATACACTTACTGGAAAGTCAGCTACCCACCAACAGTCTTAAGGCAGGTGGGTATTTTATGTGGCTTTCCCCAGTAAAACATAGAGACAGTGGGCTAAGATTTTATGAACATAAGACTCCATCCTCAATCTTTCAAATTCTAGTTAGTTATGGCAGAAGAGGGGTAACTTCCATACAATCTGCAAACTATAGGGATATACCCCTATTTTCAGATTTGAATCAATGAAGTCAATTATGCAATCAGTTATACATCAGTGAAATTTCTCCCACCTTTTGAGAGCATGTTTCCATGTCGCCTCCTCTCTGGCAGCATTTACTAATGTGCTCTCTACTCAGTTCTGTTCCACAAGAATTCTGAGAAAAAGAGCTCCAAGATCTCAGCTTTGATCACTCCTTGTTTGGAGAAACCCATTTGATTTTGTTTAACCCAAGGCTTCTCAGTCCTTCCTGACTACAGATGCTTTTCCTGCAGCATCCCTCTGCATCTCACAGAGACACCCTTTGGGAAAAAGTCTTTCACGGAATTAATAGAACACCATTTTAGATTCTGTCTGAGCCCTTAAAGCAAATTCACCAGCTGCCTCATGCAGGGGTGGGGAACCTGCAGCCTCGAGGCCGCGTGTGGCCCTCCAGATCCCCAGGTGCAGCCCCTCAACCAATTCCAAACTTCACAGAACAAACACCTTTATTCAAAGGATTTTTTCTATAAAATTTGGATTCAGTTAAAAGGCTGCGCTCAAGGATCCGGAAGGCTACATGTGGCCCCAAAGCCACAGATTCCCCACCCCTGAAGGAATTGTTGAAATTGAAGTATAAATCAGTTGTCAACACATGTCTATTTTGTCACTATTCTATAAAGTTGAATTCAAAAACATTAACTCTGAATAGTATCAGGCGCCTTAATGAAACATGAATTGTAACAGCTCACCTCACCTTGCTAGATAACCTTCCGGACTCTCATCAACACCTTGAATTTCCCATGTATTATTAATAACAAATAATGATCATTTTTTATTTTAACTAAAACTTTCTCACGAGAAAGACTGGGAGGAATATCATAGCAAAAGGATAATGAGTTTTCCACACGGAAAGTTCCTTACCACTGGGAGACGCGATGGCAGAGGCAGAACAGGCAAGAGAGACGAAAATCCAAGTCATTTCAACCATCTAATCCATTCCCTTCTTGGAGTATCAGAGGATAATTAGGGATGTGTAATGGATTCTCTTTTACATACACCAACAAATATATATTTACATAGGTATGTATTCGTGTTTTACTGCTGTGTAACAAATGAGCACAAATTTAATAGTTTGAAACAACACGCATTTATTATCTGATTGCTCCATGGGTCAGAAGTCTAAGCAGAATTTAACTGGTTCCTCAGCTCAGTGTCTCACAGGGTGCAATCTTTTCTGAGGCTCAGGGCTTTCTTTCAACTCCTTGGGTGTTTGCCAAATTTACTTCCTTGTGGTTTTAGGGCTGAGGTCTCGGGTTTCCTGCTGGCTGTAGGCTGCAGGTTATTTTCAGCAACTAGATCTGCCCTGAATTCTAGCCATGTGGTCCCCTCACAGTGGGCAGCTCCATTCTGTTCTTCAACGCCAGCAGGAAAATCTCTTTAGTCAGCTATGAGGAGGTCATGGATTATGTAACCTAATCAAGAACATGACTATCCCATCATCTTCTCAGCACCCCCCAATACTCCAGGGGAGAAGATTATGCAGGGTGTGTCACCCAGGTGGTGGGAATCTTGGGGTCTTTTTAGAATTTTGCCTGCCCTAGCATGTGAGTGGGTGCTCACAGTCAAAGGACCCTTAAGATCAGAGCTGCATCATAATCAAGTGAGCGTTCAGGTGATGGACAGAAAATAGACCAGCTGCTCTGAATGTTCCAAGTGGGACTGTTCAACCTGTGGCCCTGCAGACATACAGTCCTACATGCCTGATGACGTGCAGAGGAAAACTGAGCTGTGCAAGGAGAACCTGAGTCTTTGTGAGATGTCTTTAGGAATTCTACCATTTGAATAAGCCAAAAGAAGAAGATACTGTTTTGCACTAAGTTCATTTAGTTACAAAAAGCAGAAATTTTTTAAACATGACATCAAATGCTATAAGAGAGAAAAATAGCATTTAAATTCTGTGCAATTAATGTCAGGCAAAACGAAGTTGGCATATATTTATCAATACTGTGTGATTCGTATTACTACGTAGTACCTTTCTCAAAAGCTCAGTACTTTAAAAGTTTAAAAATAAATATTAACTTATGATAAACTTGCAAGCTATTTACTATTAGTGGGCTATGCTGCTAAGTAATAGCTTTTAATGCAACACACTTATTTTATTTTTCAACTAGGTGGTTTTGCCAAAGGCATAAGAGTATGGTTTTAGCCTGTGTCTGCCATAACCACTCTATTACTTTAAGTTTATTTCACATTTTTGTGCCAAGAAATGGAACCATTTTAACCCACACAAGTGTGATTATGTGACTATAACCATCTCATACAAATCCTATGATTATAGGGAGTATTTATTTTCTTAAATCTTGTTTTTCTTATTGTTGTACATGTGTGGATATATGTGTGTGTGCGTGTGGAGAGAGAGAGAGAGAGCATACGCATGCACATGATCTAACATATTCTAGTAAGAAAGCAAACCAGTATTTGTTGTGTTTTTGTCCTTAAAAAGGTCTGGGGTAACTGTCCCATGCTTTTATTGTAAAAGCAAGTCCAATGAATAGTCCCGCTGAAGCCTTTATCTTAACACACCTCATTTGGGTTTTTGTTATTTATTTTAGTCCTTCCAAAATTCCTCATGAGGACTCTTAAAATCTGTAGAAATTATTATAATCTCCTCAAGCAAGTACATTATATTTAAACATTTTCCCTTTGAAAAATGGAAGTGTAGAAATAAAGGGTGTATTTCTTTGCTCAAGGTCACCACTTCAATTGTTAGATTGGGAAGGAAAATTTTTCCCTGATGATAGGTATTGACTTCTAACTAAAAGTACTTTCTCCTCTCGTTGCAAGATATTTGCCAGAAAAAGATGTATGAATTCTTGACTTTCGCTCTCAGAGAGTGAAAATTTAAAGGCTTTGCGCTGAGAGAATAAAATAAATAGATGGATCTTCTCATTTGAGATGTAAGTTTATGGAGGCAAAAGTGCCCACAAATCACAGCCTCTGTAATGACGATTTCCAGCGACAGCACCGATTTTCTTATTCTCTTGAGCTTTCTATAGTGTTATAAAAAGGAATTCCTAAAATAATGTGTAAGGAGGAAAGCCAGCTCTATTTTAGTGTATGCACACACATATACCCCACACCACATCGCTCTTTAGTAAGAAAACAGAGGAGTATTTGTTTGCTTTTCTGCTCTTAGAAGAATCCAGGCTTATGCTGGTTGAAAATGAATGCAGCCATGCAAAAGCCCCTGACATGTGTGGCTCAGAGGCTCCACTCTGGAGCCAGCAATGGTGCCAGTCACCCAGTGGGGAAAGGAATTTGCGTCAGTCCCAGGTTTTGCCCTTGAGAAGTTTGCAGGCTTGGGAGACCCCATGCAAACAAGTGGCATAGTAAAGGGTTATAAAAGTGGCAGCACGTAGAGAGTACTGCAGCTACTCAGAGGAAACCTACTGACAGGCAAGCCGTTACTGCATAGAATAGTGGGATTGCAGATGATTTTCTACTTAAAAATATTCAATTTTTGTTACAATATTTTCCCATTTTTTCCCAAAACATTTCTGTCGTATTCCGCTGCACTCTTATGAATAGTGATAGTAGTGGAAAGAAATCAGGAATATTGTTAAAAATTTCTAAATCATCAGCCTCTGTTTAGAGCAGCTGGTGTACACTGGGTGTGTCTTGTAGCCATGTTGAATATCAAGTCTTTTCACCTTCTATGAACCAGATGCAAATGCATGCTATGGGTATTTATTTGGGACAGCTGACTTTATCCAAAGCAGGCTTGTAGATTGTAAAGACTTTCTGGTGTTCAAAGATCATGTTGTCTATCCCAAGCATTTTGAGATAATTTGCAGAGGGTCAGATGGTGAGTGTGTAAGAAACTGTCCTGGAGGCTGAGTCCTTCCACCAAATCACCCTGTAGCTTGCACACTTCTCCAAATCCCAGGGAAGGTGATTTTAACTCCTTCATGTTCAAAGGCCTGTACCAGCATGAAAATGTACCGCAGCCAGTGGAATTGAATATAAGGGAAAGAAGTGATTTATGTAAAAGAATGAGGACCATATGCAGGCTATGCACATGTGTATAGGCTGTAACATGCAGTTGCTACACTGGCTGGCTGTGTGATAGAAAATAGCATCATTTCTCAGGCATATGATGACAAGTAAAATTGGAGTTGATGATTCATGTTTTGTATTTATGAAGCATTTGTCTACAAATACTTCATGGTTATATTTAGTCCCAGATATCCAAACATTAATGCCATGAAAAAACTACTGTAATTTTAACGTGTGCAGGTATATATAAATTTACAGTTGTTTTGGATATCATTTCTAAATGAGCAAGGAAGCCACCATTTATTAGAAAGAGGCTCTTTGTTCTGTGACAGTGCAATTTTAATAGCTTTATTGAGGTATGATTGGTGTATAATGAACTGCACATGTTTAAAGTATAAAATTTGAAAAGTTTTAATATATGTGTACATCCCTGATGCCATCAACACAATCATGATAATGAACGTGACCATCAAGTTTCCCTGTTCCCTTTTATAACCCTTCCCTCAAGCCCCCTACCCTGTGATCTCTAGTCCCAGATACCCACTGATCTGTTTCTGTCTCCGCACAATAGTTTTCATATTCCCTAATTTTATACAAATAGAGTTATACAATGTTGCCTGTTTTTCTGCTGGCTGCTTTCACTCAGCATAATTATTTTCAGATTCTTCTATGTTGTTCTGAATATGAACAGTTCATTTCTTTTTATTATAGAATAATATTCCATTATATGAATATAAGATGATTTATTTAGATTTGTTTAGCTATTCATCTGCTTATGGATATAGGGGTTGTTTCCAGCTTTTTGGCTGTTGCAAATAAAGCTTTTGTGAACATTTATGTACAATTGCTCGTATGGACATATACTTTCTTCTCTTTTGTGTAAATGTCTAGGAGCTAAATGACCAGGTCATGTGACAAGTGTATGTATAACTTTTTAGGAAAGTGTCAAACAGTTTTCATAGGGACTGTGCCATTTTACATTCCTGTCAGCAGTGTATGAAAGTTCCTGTTGTTCTGCATCCTCATTAGCATTTGGTACTGTCATATGCTTTTGGTTTTGGGGGGCTTTTTTTTAGTTTTTTGGATTTTAATAGGTATGTAGTGGTTTACTTTTGTGGTTTTAGTTTACTTTTTTCTAACAACGTATGATATTGTGCAACTTCACATATGCTTTTCTGCCATACATATATCTTCTTTGTTAGAATGCCTACTCATATTACTTGGAAATTTTTACATTAAGTTATTTTTTATTGTCAAACTTTAGTTTTTCAAATACATAATAGATGCAAGGATTTTATCAGATATCTGATTTGCAAATATTTTCTCCCAGTTACAGGTCATTGTTTATTCTCTAAACAATATCTCTCAAAGGGCAGAAGTTTCTGATTTTGATTAATTCACTTCATCATTTTTTTATGGATAATGCCTTTGGTATTTTATTTAGAAAATCTTTGCTTAACCTAAGATCACACAGATGTTCTCATACGTTTTCTTCTAGGAGTTGTATGGTTTCAGATATTAGGCTATGATCCATTTAAGTTACTTATCACAGATGGAGCAAGTTATTGATGAAAATTCACATTTTTTGCATATGGATATCCGATTATTCCAACACCATTTGCAGAAAAGACTATACTTTCTCCACTGAATTGCCTTTGCACCTTTATAAAAAAATCAATAAACCATTAACATGTGGGTCTATTCCTGGACTTTCCATTCTGTTCTTTTGCTTAGTTTCTCTCTATCTTGATGCTAAGACTACAGCATCTTGACTGTTGTAGCTTTATAATGATTCTTGAAGTCAGGTAATGTAAGTCCTCCAAGTTTGTTCTTCCTTTGTAGCATATTTTGGCTATACTAGATACTTTGTATTCTGTATGAATTTCAGAAGGAGCTTATTAATTTCCAAAATGCCTCCTGAAATTATAGTTAGGATTGCATTGATTCAACTTCCTTTCATTGTAAAAGTTACACACATATGTTGTGAGAATTATTTCTAAGTATTTCATAATTTTGATGCTATTATAAGCAGCATATTTGATTGTAATTTCCAATTGTTGCTAGTACATAGGAATGAAATAATATTTTATATTGATCTTGTGTTATTCAGCTTTGATAAAGTTAATTTATTACTTCTAATAGCTTTTTTGTAGATTCCATAGCATTTTCTGCATATATAGTCATATTGTTTGTGAATAAAGAACGATTATATCTTCCTTCTGATATGAATGCCTTTTGTTTCTTTTCTTTTTCCTAACTTCACCAGCTAAAACCTTCAGCATAATTTTATAAATGGAAGTGGTAAGGCTAGACATCCTTGCCTTGTTGCTGATCTTAGGAAGAAAGCATGTAGGCTTTAACCATTAAGTATGATGCTATCTGTATGTTTTTAATAGATGTCCATAAGATTTAGGAAATTTATTTCTATTCCTTGTTGATTGAGGGTTTTTATAAGGAATGAGTTTTAAATTTCATCCAATAATTTTTGAGATGATCATATGGGTTCACTTTCTAGACAGTTAATGTGGTGAATTACATTAATTGAATTTCAGATGTTAACCCAACCTTGCATCCCTGAAATAATCCCCACTTAATCATGAGGTATTCAACTTTTTATGTATATTTTTGTTTGATTTATTAAAGTCTTATTAAGCATTTTAGCATCTAAGTTCATGAGGAATACTCATCTGTAGTTTTCTTTCCTTCTAATGCCTTTTCTGGTTTTGATATAAGATTAAAGTTGGCCTCATGGAAGGAATTGTGATGTACTGTCTTGTTCACAATTATCTGCAAATGTTGTGTATGCTGCAGCTGGTCTGTTAAAGCTATTTCTTCCTTGTCTCTTCCAGGTCTCTGCTTAATATATTCAGCCTTTTTTCTAGCTCCTTGAGCATATGAAATATAGTTGTAATAAGTATTTTGATGTTCTTGACTATAGATGCTGTCATCTGTGTTATTTCTGCTTCAGTTTCAATTGACTGATTTTTCTTTTCATGATAGATGGTGTTTTTTGACCTCTTTGCATACCTGGTAATTTTAAATTGGATGCAAGACATTGTGAATTTTACCTGGTTGTGTGCTAGACACTTTTGTTGTCCTAAAAATCTGCTAGAGTTCTCTTTTGGAACGTGATTAAGTTATGTGAAGCTTAATCAGTTTGATGGTTATGGTTCTTGCTTTTAGGCTTTGTTAGTTGAGATCAGAGCAGGATGCTCCCCCTCTCTGGAGGAAAGGTACGTCTTGGGATCTAACCAATGCTCTGTGAAGTATGAGTTTTCACTCTTGCCCTTTGGAGCAAGCACAATTTCCAGCCCTGTGTGAGTGATGCACACTGTTCCTGCTAATCTTTTAGGTGGGTCTTTCCCCACCCCTGTGTAGTTTCTTCACACACATTTGCTGATTTTTTACTCAAAACATGCATTTGTTGATTTTTACCCAGTTGAATACTTGAGGGGCAATCTCTGCATGTCTCTGGGATTTTCTCTTTGTACACCTCTCTTCTTTCTGAGAATTCTCTCCATTTGACGTCCCCCAGCTCCCAGCTCTGTCTCCTCAGTCTCTAGTCTGTGCACTCCCTGTGTCCAGCTTGGGAACCTTCTCGTGGCTGTGGCTGTGATCCCATGGGGCTCCCCTCATTTGTATCCCATCACTTAGTGATCACTGGCCTCATTGCATGAAGTCCAGTGTCTTCAGACCTGTTCTTTCTTTTTTTTTAGTTATTTTGGGGAAAGGGTTAATCCAGTTTCTGTTATTCCATATTGGTGGGAAGCAGAAGTCACTCTGTATATATATAATTTTGAACCTACTACCTTCCTTTACATATCTTCCTCACTGTGTACCACTAAACCAGTTTCCAGGACTTCCTGTCAATCTTAGCTCCCTTTGCCTCGGGCTCCTGGGATCAGGGATCTACTTCCATGCGCGTGCTTGAGTGCTCTGGCCCCCTCTGCAAGCACAATTGAATTACTTCATTATTTCTTTCATGTGGAATGGCTTTCTGTCTCAGCATGCCACGCTTAGTTACCGAAAAAGAACTTGATAAATGCATATGGAAACCATAAGTATTCCATATGAGAATAAATTTGGTTTATATATTCAGCCACTTTAAGGATAATTTTTATACTTTGTGCTGAGCATATGGTATCAAAATTCTCCTTGGATTATCTTCATCTCTCTATTTTACTTTCAATCTATGAAATATAAGATATTTTAGTGTTTTCATAGGAAAAATAAACAGCAAAACAGGAGGCTCCATTTAACCATCTAAATTTGTTCCCCAAATTTATGCAAATTCTACTTTAATAAGCTTATCTGTTACTTGATCAGTATGATTTATCCATTCACCAAATGAATAGTGTTTCTGTGTTCAGGTTTGGTAACATAAAATAAATATGGCAAAATTCTTGTTCTGACAAACTTGCAGTCTGTTAGTAGAGGCAGAATTATAAATAGGTAATTAAGCTTCAGTGAAATGCATGTTTGGCTCTGTAAAACAGACCTCCGGTGATGGTGGCCTAAATTAGAAAAGGGGCAGTTAGATGCGGAGGAGAGATGAGCGCAGAGGCCATGTCTGTGTCTGTAGGACTTGGCACACAAGTAAGGGACAACCAGTGGAGCGTCTCCCAACTTCTGGGGTAAACTTATACATAGATGGTTTTATCACTGTTGACTGAGATAGATAATACCTGGGGAACATACTTGGAGGAATTGTTTAAAATTGTTTTAGTAACCATTCTTATCTAATATTTTCCACCAGAATATTAAGAACCCTATGTGACAAATAGTAGTAATTAGCTCCCTGAACTCCTCCTTTAAATCATTTTTTTCTTTAGTATTTAATGCGATGTTGTTCAAGTTCCGTTCAAATTTGGATAGTGATAGCAGCAGTTCTGCCATACGTTGTAGCATACACATTCAGTTAAGCCATGTAAGTCATCACAATGGAATTGAATCACTTCATAATTTTGGTCATTAATGTAAAACAGATTGCCCATAACTTTTCTCATTGTTTAATAATTTGATACTTTAAGTGACTGCATCATAATCAAACCTCAAAAAGCAGTTGAAAGGAATCGTCCTCAGTCTTATGTTAAACTTTGAACTATGAGGAACTGAGAATATAAGAACAGACTTTGTTGGCAGAGGCTCAGATCTAATATGCCTAAATTGATCTTCCTCAGCAGTGAGCGGTGCTACCTCTGGGACGTGTGACGCCCTGTCCCACCGGGACCAGCACACGAGATGCCAACACAGACATTTGATCCATCTTTCAAATATATTTTCCACTCGTATGTTTCAAAAATTAAACTTAATCAAAAAGATGAAATTTCTAGTGTGAGGAAGCTAAGAATTATTGGGAGTACCCTCTGGGTCTGTTAACTAGAATGTAGCCTCTTACTATTTTATAGGTAATGTTGAACTTGTTAATGCCTAAAGCCCTGCACATTTTAAGCAGAGGTCCGTAAGCTGCCCATGGTTTAAATCCATTCTAGCAAGGAGCTCCTGGCCACTTGTGCAGCTAGGCTGGCCCAGAGTGAGGGAGGAGAGGACAGCTGGCTCATGGCATTTTTAATCCAGGGGTGACGGCACCCCATGCCATAGACTCGGAAGACCCAAGACAAGGGTCTATTGCATTCTTGTCATGTGGCGTCCAATCCAAGTGAAAAAGAGAGCGCACACATGTTGTGCCTAGCTTCTCACACGATTGGGTTTATGGCATTCATTGGGGCTTTTTCATTTAGGAGGCAGCATTCAAAAGATGCTATAATAAAAGATGCTATAAACAAGGGAAAATGAAGTCATCTATCTTTCTAGTACTTGTTGATGTGGAGATGGTGTGGGCTGGAAGGAGTGGCTGGAGGGTATTAAATCAGAGAAGCAGTGATGATCACTTTACACATTTTCTGTTAAAAGTCTATGACGTCACAAACATGAAAAATAATTCCTGAGCATTGCCCACCATAAAAAATTTTAAAAGAAGCATTGTGAGTAAAGAAACCTAGTTGGAATAATTAGAACAGTGACAAAATCAGGATTGTATTAGGCTTCCTGGTAAAGCTAGTGTTACACACACACACAGCTATTTTCCATCCTACTGAAAGACTCAAATATTAGGGGGATTGTCTTTTCAAGGCACAAACTCACAAAACAGAAAAAAGGAGTTAGAAAGGACCATTTTTTTTAAGTGGAATCTGGAAACACATCCAAGAAGAATGAATTCAAGCCTAACAGAGGGGAACCATGCGGAAGAGTCCACATAGCTGCAGAAAGGCCTGCTTGCAAGGTGGCTGTTGGCTGGCGTCTGGGAATTTGGATTTCAGGAAGGTTTCTACCATTCCCAGACTGACGAGAGTGGTGCACTGTGCCTAAACTGTTTGAACAAACAATGTGGTACATACTGAACACCACCTTCCTTCAGGGAATCTGGACTTTTGGTGCATGCCAAGCAGTGGTGCGTACATGACCAGACCCCAGCAAAAACCCTGGGCACTGAGTCCCCAGTGGGCCTCCCTGGTGGACAACATTCCCCATGTGCTGTCATGACTAGTTGCCTGGGGAATTATGTACTTCCTGTGTGACTACACTAGGATAAGTCTCCTGGTAGTGTCTGGTTTTATCTTGACTTCTCCCCAGGTGCCTTTTTGCTGATTTTTCTTTGTATTCTTTCACTGTAATAAATCATAGGCAAGAGTACTGCCATATATGGAGTCCTAGGAATCCTGGTATCTAATCATAGAGATGGTCTTGGGGACCCCCAACACATGGAGGAGAAGAATCATCTCAATTCACACCATAGACTCCTCAGAATCTCGGGAATCAGCAGCCCCACTTTCTCTGTTAGTGGCAAAATAATATTTGGGTGACTACTGTTTTAAGAAGTTGTCAGACCTCCAGACCTCTCTCCTACTCCACCAAGGGGCCCAGACCTGCTCTGTCCAGCAAATACCAGCAAACTTAATCTCTGAGGAGAGAAACAGAGTCCCTGGGCCTCCAGGTGCTGGGCTCAGTTGAGCATGTGCTTCACAACTTGGAAGGGTAGAGTAAGAGAGTGACGTCTGCTGGTTACCGAGAGCCCAGCCTTCTTCCTCCACTTGGCTTCCAGATCACTGGTGGCTCGGCCTCCACCGTCCAGGCAGGGCCGGGCACTGGAGCCCTCTTCTCACAGGTCCCTGCAGAGCCCAGCGGGAAGAGGTTAAGGTTCTGACATCATTTTTCATCTAAAGAACCCAACGAGGTCCCGCCACAGTCTACAAATTTCTCCTCTGTGCTCAGACCTTTCAGTTACACTTTTTACCCCAGCCCCACTCTGAATATGAGCAGAAAACCACAAATGTGCAGACATCATAAAAAGTATCGAACGTGAAAGACAGAGATCCAAGGAAGCAAAGTGAAACCAGCAGCTTGGAGGACACAGAAGCTACAAAGAAAGAATAAAACTTTAAAGTAATTGTCATCGATATACTCAAATCAGAGGCAGTAATGCGACCAGGAAAGTAAGAATTGCGCACAATAACAAGGAACAAACAAGAACCTAAGAAGACACAAAAGGGCTTTTGGAAATTTAAAATGTGATAGAAGAGATGAAATTTCCAATAGCATATTTGGAAGTCCGCACAAAGTAGAGGAGAAAAAAGATGGAAACATGGAAAAATATGAGATAAAAGATAAGAAATGTAAAGATGGTAACGGAGTTCATATCCAAACAACAGGAGTTGCAGAAAAAAGGGGGGGATGGAGAAGAAATAATCAAGAAAACTTCCAAAAAAAAACCATGAACTTACAGGTTAAAGTGGTTTGTCAAAATGACCCAAACTTAAGTACATAATTATACTATTTCAGAACCCTGGGAAAAACAGGGAAAATTCTAGAAGTTGAAGAGAGATCTTTTTTAAAAAGTCACATGTAAAGAATAAGAAATCAAATTAAAAAGCTTTTGCACAGCCAAGGAAACTATCACTAGAGTGAACAGACAACCTACAGAATGGGAGAAAATATTTGCATGCTACACTTCTGATAAAGGGCTGACAACCAGAATCTATACAGAACTTAGGAAAATCAACAAGAAAAAAATCAAACAACCCCATTAAAAAGTGGGGAAAGGACATGAATGGAAACTTTTCAAAAGAAGACAGAATAATGGCCAAAAAACATATAAAAATTGCTCAACTTCTCTAATCATCAGGGAAATGCAAACCAAAACCACAGTGAGATATCACTTAACTCCAGTTTTATTGGCTTGTATCAAAAAGTCCCAAAACAACAAATGTTGGTGGGGATGCAGAGAGATAGTAACACTCAACACGCTGCTGGTGGTACTGCAAATTATGTAACCTCTATGGAAAGTAGTATGAAGATTCCCCACAGAACTAAAAGCAGACCTACCATTTGATCCAGCAATCCCACTACTGGGTATTTACCCAAAGGAAAAAAACACATTCTATAATAAAGGCACCCAAATGTTTATAGCAGCACAATTCACAATTGCAAAGATGTGGAAACAACCCAGGTGCCCATCAATACACGAGTGGATTAATAAAATATGGTATATGTATACCATGGAGTATTACTCAGCCATAAAAAACAACAGTGAATTAATACCTCTGGTATTATCCTGGATGGAGCTAGAGCCCATTCTTCAAAGTGAAGTATCACAAGAATGGAAAAACAAGCACCACTGGTACTCACCATCAAATTGGTACTAACTGATTGATACTTCTGTGCACACATGGAAATAATATTTATCAGGGGTTGGGCAGGTGGGAGGGGGTGGAGGGGATGGGAAAACTCATACCTGATGGGTACGGGGTGCACTGTCTGGGGGATGTTCACGATTGTAGCTCTGACTTGGGCAATATATGTAACCAAAGTGTTTGTACCCCCATAATATTCTAAAATAAAAAAAAAGTAATCAAACTAGCTTTATATTTCTTAACAGCAACACTGGTGGATGGAACACATGAACGAGATGTTGGGAGACAGGAAGCCTACGACAATGAGGTAGACAGAGCACAGGGTAGGGAGTAAGGAGTGAAATTCTTTTCCATAGCGCACAGTTAACGGACAGTGCACAACACTGGAAAATGCACGTTGTTAGCTCTATGGAGATAAGTATCAAAACAAGCAACTGAAATAGATTGGGAAAGGGTAGAGCAATTCTCTTATTTTGTAATAAAGCTTAAAGCGTGACAACTCTTATTTTGAAACATTGCTAAATATCTTTAAAAGTATGGCCATAACTAGGTGTATTATGTGTTGTGGATTTTCCCTCTAGTGAAACATCCTTTATTGTCAAATGGAGGAACTGTGATGTAGGACTGCCTCCAAGGTCAACTGCCGTAGCCCTTATTTTGGGCTGTGTTTCTGGAGCCATAGTATTTAGAATTCTTGTTAAATAAATCAGTAAGTGCTCCAGGTGGATTTTTTATCATCTTCGTCCTAAATTGCACCCCCCATCCCACCACACAGCATGCCCACTAACCAGACCGCCAAAGCTACTCCATGCTCAGCGACCCAGGACCCCCCCCTCCTGTGGTTATAAGGGCACGACCTGGGAGTCAGGGAAGGGAGGAGAAGCTGAGAAATGCCATCAAGGTGTTAACCGGGGAAATGACGAGAAAACTTCTTATGGACTAAAAAGTGCCATGTGTTACCCCGCGGCTACCCTATCAATCTAGCACTTTAAGTCTCTGATCCCAGGGCTTGCAACACCCGTTAATCTCCATCTAAATATTATGTGATCTAAAAATTAATCTTTTAAAGAAAACAGCTAAACTTAACATCAGAATAATCTGTATTTTGGGTGACTTGTTAAGTGAAAGGAAGAGGATTTTTATAGGAGCACCATTTTTTTCACATACAATTAAGTTTATTGTCTTGTTCTCATTTACACAGGGGAAACTGTGCAGATTCCTTTTGGTGGTGACTTGAATACTGAACATTCTGTTAAATGCATAATTTAACATAAATGTGTTTCTAATTTTGTAGAGTATCTGTTGAGTGTCTTACGATCTGACGTTTTGGAGACCCTTATCTTTTCCTAAAAGAAAGGAGCCCCTTGGGATATTGCTGTATGTACGTTGTACAGTAAGACACGCCGTGTGTTTCCTCCCCCAGGAGTACCAGCCTTGTAACACCAACCCGTGTCCTGAGCTGAAGAAGACCACACCCTGGACACCATGGACTCCTGTCAACATCTCTGACAATGGTGGCCACTATGAGCAGCGATTCCGATACACGTGCAAAGCCCGCCTGCCTGATCCAAATTTGCTGGAAGTGGGAAGACAGAGAATTGAAATGCGATACTGTTCCAGCGACGGAACCAGCGGCTGCTCCACAGACGGTGAGAAAGGATCCCACAGGGACTGGTCCACTACCGTGGAAAGGCCTTTGATCTTATCTCTAAGGTCATAAAGAGCAAGGGGAAATTTTTCTTTTTGATTATTTATAACTTAGCAGCCTCTATAACAATGATCCCTGTAGAGCAGAGCTGACTTTATAGCAAATCAAAGGAAAGGACCCTCACTGTAAAAATTTATTTATATAATATTTAATAGCATATTGAGGTGGTCCTATGAATTCAGCCCCCAAACTATTCTGGATCTATTTATGATGGATCCAGAATAGTTAGTATGAGATTTAGTTAGTATCAGAAAATATACTGAGGAAGGATTAGTGATCATCTATAGATCTTCTGGCATTAAAATGTAAGTTGAAATGTGCTAAAATGTAAGCTGAAAATGAGCTTTTCCTTTATTTATCCCTAAACTAGACAAAGGCAATGGAAGTGCATTTCTTTGCCTATACCCGTAAAGGATCTTTCTGTTAAAAAGCACAGTGTGCGAGAATACTATAATAATCATTGAAATTGCTTTGCCCCTCATAATTGCGTAAATCCCTTCAGTGCCGTGTCAGTCACATGAAAAAAGCCCTGAGGTAGGAGCCAGATGTACCCTCGGGCTGGCCCCGACACTGAATGTTGTCTCACCTCAGACAAGTCACTTGCTTTCCCCGGAGCGCAGCTGTATCAACTGCGGGAGAAGAAGGTGAACCTGGTGGTCCCCAAGAGCTTCATCCTTTGCTCTGTTCTTCATCTCTTTTTTCACTCTCATCTAATTGGACAAAATCTCTTCCGGTTCTAAAAAGGAAATAGGTACTCACAGATGGGTCCTCGGAGCTAGGTTTGATGAAGACAGTGATCATTTCATCTTGCACGACTAGACCATTATCAGACACTCCTTAGCACCTTTGTGTTTGCAGTTCTACTTTGTCCTCCCAGCATGAATGTGACATCTATTTAAAGGGCGGGCACCATTAACGTCATTTTTAGAGAAGGGGTCTTAGACCCGGAGTGGTTGGCCTTGACAAATGCCACAGAGCTGGTGAGTGGCCATGTTGGACCAACCTGGGGGGTTAAATTCATGGAGGTTTGGTAAATCTCTGTGTTACCACGAGGAAGGCTCTGCCACAGTGTGGCTCTGAGTGACGGCCACCAGCTGCTCTCCTGTCACAGATCCCATGACTTCTGGGAGCTGGTGAACAGCATGGATGCTTGGAGGCCTGACAGTGGCAGTCAGGAGCCACTTGCTTTAAAGCGTGCTTCCTACTCCTGTTGTTCTCGCTGATGTTAACTCTCTCCTTTTCAGCGATTATACAAGCTGATTGTTTCTTGAAATAATTAAAGAGTCTGCTTTCATGAAGGGTTTTATATGAATAAATGTGCAACTTAAACACCACCCACCTCGAAAAATGAACGACAAAATGGTAGTCACGCTTATTAATTTTGTAAAATATTTCTGTAGTTAAAAGAAAAAGTATATGATGAAATACCAAGAGAAAGACAACAGAAGACCCAGTTTAAATATCTACATTCTACAAGGGATGATCTTGTGATTGCTGATTAGGGTGGTGAGATAAAATACAAGAATTTAAATATGAATTACAGTTATCTTTCAGATTGTTTTTCTGGTGTAAGTATATCCCATGAATCTTTTTAAAGACATGTATGTCCCATATAACTTTTTTAACGACTATGTCCCATGCAATTTTTCAAGTGTAGGTATGTCCCATTTGGACATACGTATCCTAAAATATTATTTTTTATCTGAAATTCATATTTAACCAAGCTTCCTATATTTTGTTTGTTGAATCTGGCAACCTTATCTCCAATTCATTTATTCTCTTATTTCAAAATGTGCTGTGAACTATCTTATTTCTTATGACATCAAAGTAAAAAAGAGAAAATGAATGATGGTATTTCTCTATATATTAACTTTAGTCTTCTTCCTGAACTTGTATATTTTATTTCTTCCATTCTCAGATACATATAAAACCAAAGCTAATATTTATTAAAATGTTAATCATATGAACTTAGGAAAAATTGAACACATATTTATAAAAGATATTTTATATTTTTTGCAAAAGCATATCATGGACATGGCTTCAAAAGAACTTTATCCTTCCTGTGTCTTAATGCCTTTGAATTCCAAAGGCCATCCTCACGTTTTGGTATTGATAACTTGCAAACACAATTTGATTCATTTTTGACCACATGAAATGAGGCTTAGTTGTACATAGATGTTCTTTATTGATTAACCACAAAATACTGGTTCTTCACAGAAAGATAATTCTACAATTTCTTTGAATAGTATCCTGCCTACCTTTTAGAGGCAGAGTTTCTAAGTAAACAACGAAGCTGCTTAACAACATATAGAGCTATTGGCATATTTGTCGTCTCATGACTACACTTCCCTAGAATTTCATTGCATACTTTGAAAGTTATTTGTTAAAATGCGTCACATTGCCTGCATTTGAGAAAATTATCGACTATTTGTAAATATTGTGAGCAGGCATTTTCATTAAAACAAACACAGATTTTGTCTATGGCTAATTAAATAACTTAACAAGTTAAAGTACTCAGAGTAGACCTCACACACAACACAATCTTCAAAGACTGAGATGTGATGCCCACTAAGACAACCCTCCCACCCCACCCCAGCACCTCAACTGCTGCTGCTGCCTCCACTGGTTCCTGGGGGAAAATACTTTGTTAGTATGTGTGCTCTGAACTTCATAGGAGCTTTTTATATTTGACAAGGTCATTCAGGGATGTGTTTGCTTCCAGGGCATGAGTTCTCTGGAGCAGACAGGTGTTTCCATGGTCTGTGATTCGGGAGCTATTGATTTGGCACCTTTCATCAGCATTAATCCACTTTTGCAAGGTTAATAGGCAGAGGAACAGGTTTAGAAAATGTCTGAATCATGTTTCCCTTTCTCCAGACGATGTCCTTCAGGGTAATCTCTACCCCATTGTGTATGAGGGCAGTTTGTTGTAGAACTCTCAAGACAAGTAAGAAAGTGAAGAGAAGTTCCTTCAAAAAATAAATGAACTACAAATATAAGACCTAGTCACTGTATAAGGACTTCCTCACATTCACAAATGGAGTTCTTATTTGCACCTTATTTAACAGCAACTGCAGGAAAGAAGCTTGAGTTATAGGAGGCTGTCACTCCACTGCAATATGTTTTGGCTCTGAAGTGTGGCAAGAGTTCAACTGAATTTGAGAGGGTAGTTCTAGAAATAACGCAGACAGCTGATACAGAATGAAAGTTGGCATGGACTGTGGTTACTCTGAGAACTCTTAACAGGTTCACACTCTAGCTGCTTCCTTGTCAGGGCTTTCTGGTGATTTCCTGCGTGCTGGGAGATACTCTGCCCATACCGTCAACGGGGCCTGGTCAGCCTGGACATCATGGTCTCAGTGCAGCCGTGACTGCAGCAGGGGCATTCGGAACCGGAAGCGTGTTTGCAACAACCCTGAACCCAAGTACGGGGGCATGCCTTGCTTGGGCCCGTCCCTGGAATACCAGGAATGTAACATTTTGCCATGCCCAGGTAAGTGAATTGCATAATCTGGAAAAGATCTGAAAAATCAAGGGCCTCAGAAGGCCTCCTATTAATAATTTACTGAGTTCACTCAGCTGCCTGGCTTTGTGTTTGGGATCTATGTTCTTAATAAATGTCTTAGGTGACATCCAGAGTGAGAGAAAGAAAAAGATGAATAATGGGAGAGTTCTCAGTTCCTAACGCACCCTCTCCAGCTGACCTGAAGCTAAATCCCGAATCATTTCAACCAGTATTAAGATTCTTCATTCAGCCTCTTTGCAGGCAAGGACGTAGCATCAGTTTTCTATGTAAAACTGACAGGCAGGACCTAGTGTGCCTTCCGTAGTCCCTAAGCACATTTGTCTTCAGGGCTGTTCCCTCCATAGTGCATTAGTGTGAAGACAGATATAATTTAGGCTGCATTGTATTCATTTTTTTCTCCTGGTTTTAAAAGTAATTAAAACATTCCAGTGAGCTACTCTAAGGATGTGGACTCTAGGTGCTGAGCCCGATGGAAAAGTCAGCCCTTTGGACGTGGGCTGGAAGTGTCTGGTGCCCCTGAAGTGAGCCATCAGCTCCTCCTGGAGGCTGACCCTTCCCCGGACACACCGATGAAACATCCTCCTGTAGGGTCATGGGTATCAATGGTGGTCCCCAGGGCCGGTCAAGCCAGTCCCCAGTCCCACTGTGTCTTCTGCCACGAGGGTCCACCTCATGAAGTCAGTTGTCCAAAGACACAAACTCTTCTCTCCTGCAGGCCTGATGGAGCTATTTGTCTGGGTCTTCCTTCTGAGACCTGGCTTTTCATCCACTGAATTTCCAAGCAAACACGGGGTTACTATAATGAGCTAACCGAGCCCCTGACCCGGGGCTTTTTGCTCTGACACTGCCCCAGAGGTTCCTCTGCCTTTCCCTTTAGTACTCTAGCACCTGTGTCAGCTTTCTTCCTGCCTCAGCTCAGGCTGAGGCCCTGTCACCTTAGTAGCTTTCTCTTTCATCTTCCCACTTGGGCTTTCTGCCCAGACAGTCAGAGGGTCTTTAGTCCACACGCCATGGCCCTCTCGAGTACTGGTCAGCGACTGTAGATGCTGCCTTTGACTTTGTCTGTGAGAAAGCCTCACCGTATGGTCTCACTCACTGCAGTGACCTCAGCCCCTGGCACGAGCCTCACACATGGTAGAACTGCCTGTTGGTGATTGTTGAATGATGAGGAAACAAAGCGTTGGTTAATTAACCTTCCTTCATCCCATCTCTCAGCAAACATTTTTGGATAACCCACTGTGTGCTATTCACAGGGTATACAAAGATTAAATGATGTGGTACAGGTCAGAAAGGAACTTAGAGTTCAGTGAGGCAGCCTCTTGTGAATAAGGTCAACCTAGCATAGTCACCCACTACTGGGTTGGTGACAAGATGCAGTGGCAACTGGACCAAGGATCCACTCAGCCAGCCCTTGGGAATCATGGCAGCTGCACCAAGCAGACTGCCCTTGAGCTGAATCTTGAGGGACAGACAGGAATTGGCCAAATTGACAAGCAGAGATGGGAAGAGGGGTCATTTCAAACTCTGGATATAAAATTTTTAAAGGCATAGGATCTTAGCATTTCCAATAGATACAAACAATTTTCTAAGTTCTTTGAACAAGAGACTGGCTTGTAGCAGGTGCCCAGGGAGCATTTGCTGGATGGGTAGATGGATAGATGGATGATAGATGAATACATGGATACATGCGTGCATAAACATGTATATAAAACTGAAAACACACAGTTCCCAGCTTTGTAGCTGAGGCTCCTAATAACGTTCCTGCTCCTACAGCTGCATGGCTCCTCCCAGGATATCTCTGCCTGAATTTCTTTAGCCTCAGGGACTCATCCTCTGACCACCCGGCTTTCCCAGCCAAGCTGATGCTGAAACGCTGGGAAAGGTCACAGAGCTGTTTTTTCCCACAGCCCCAGTGGAAGGGTTCCTTCCCCTGGGGGCTGGGAGCCAGCCCATAGGTGACATCATTAGATATGGGTCTATGCTGGAAGAAGGGCGGGCACCATGGGAATGTCAGGGTCCCTCCACCCCCTCACCTTCCCAGCCTCCAGACTCGATTCCTTGTTGCTATCAATAGAACATGCAGATTCTTCCAGACGCTTGGATGCTGTCCTGCTGCGTGAGTGCAAAGCATCACCGTCCATCTCAGAGACACTCCATTAACATGATCTGTTGGTTGTTTTTATTTTAGTTGATTTGGCAGTCAAGCCAATACCATGTATACATAGCCTTAGTATTTTGAAATAGTTCTGCCCTCATTTTCTTTTTAACGGCCAAAATTCCATAGAGTGCTGTGGAATTACTCAGAGTGGCCCTTGTCACTTTCCGCCAGGCAGCGGGTGAGTTCAGGGATGAGTGGTACAAATGTCAACCTTCTTTCCCACCTCTTAGAAAATTCCTGAATGTATGACAGAGTGTGACTCAACAAGGAAGGGTTGGACGCTTTCCAGGGCTTGGACGCTGAGCTGCACAGCCGTCGGGAAGCCAGTCAGAGGCTTTTCTTGCCTTGCTTAGGACCCTCTCCTCCCTATGAATTTACTCCTCTTTAACCCTCTTGGGTTCATAGTGGACAATGACAGGTGGGCAATGTATTTATTTAAAAATACGTTTCCTCATTTTGATTAAATATGAAAATAAATCTAAATGAACTAGAGGAATGTAAAATACCTTTCAAATTAAGTAATGAAAAATTTGATCTCCAATTCTAAAGTGTATTATAAGCTATAATAAAGTTTAAAGTCGAGCCCATGCTGAAATGATCATTTTTCACCTTCTGTGGATTTATCTAACTGGTCACTTCACCTACGTAATTTGTCTCCAACATTGAGGGAAGAATAGCTAATTCTTTCTCCCCCATTCTCTTTCTTCAATGCGTGTTTGATTCAGACTCCAGACCTTGACCTGCAAAGGTACAGACAGCAGAGGGTTCTTTGTTGCCAAGTAATATTCAACTAAGATGAAAGCAGCCTCAGTTATACTTAGACCCCAGGAAACCTAATGCAGTAAACAGAAACTCTTTTCATCAGGTTTAACTAAGATGGTTCCATTTTCTCTTTATTCTGCAATCAGTAAGTCTGAGAGAGAAGGAACACCAAGCATTCAATGGAGGGGTGGACTCTGAATCAAAACTGAGAGTTCTGGCAGGTGTGGTTTGCATAGATAAATGGGTTAGATACCTGTGATGTGCTCAGAACAATCTGTCCACTTCTGTCCATGGAATCCTCGAGTCCGTGCTTTGGAGTGGGGTGCAGTGGTGGGGAATTGGTGCAGGAAAATTCTGCTCAGAGATCCTTAGACGAGCAGCAAGCACAGCCGTCCTTCAGTGCATACCTGCATGCACATCTGCGTGGTCCAGGCCTCAGGGTTCTGGAGATTTGATACCATATGTGCCCACGCCCTGAGGGACAGTGAGTGCAGGACTTTATATCTCTGACCACACAGGGATGCCCGCTATGCAGTCATTAGTTATTTAGTGTTTTCTTTGCTGTTCAGATCAGGAGTAATTATGCTTTTGGCTGCTATTTTTTTTATTTTACTGTAGTGGGGGGAGTATTTAGCTAGAATTCCTAGAACAAGAATTTTTATCCTCTTCTATCAAGTTACTTAATCTATACATTTTATTTAATCAAAAATAATTCCCCAAAATTAATCGCCTTGATTCCTTGAATGAAATCTGGGTCTGAGCTTGAGTATGTTTGATCTTCCCATGAGCCAGTCTTTCTTGGGCTAATTTAGATGGTGATTCAAGCTTGGAGGAGATTCCCATGTGATTTTTAGCAACGTGGCAGGAGTTACATGAATCCCGAAACTGGGGTTGTGTGTCTGGTTCTGTGCTCAGCCTGCCAGGGTTCCGGTCCCAGCTCCCCATGCGCTCACTGGGTAACCTAAGCTCTCTGCACCTCGGGTCATTCATTTCTAGAACACCTCCCCGGACAGTTGTAAGGACGAGGTGGAATATTGAGTGAGTTTATTATTATTACTAATGTTGTTGTTTCATTAATCCAGTATAGTTTACATAGCAGGAAAGAAAGATTTTAGTTCTCAGCCTCGCTCAGTCCCTTGCCTGGTGGCTCACGTTTGTTTTGTTCTCTTGACCCCTCAAGTCCCTGCTTCCCCATCGGGTTCTGTATGACCCCTGCACCCCGGTGAAGACTACTTCATTAAGCTTTGTATTCTGTAATTTCTTTACAAATGCTTTAGCCTTTCTAATATGAACTGTTATTACAATGTTCAACATCCTACGTCACTGCCCCATTAGAGTGATTGAAATTAGCATATTTAGTCTTTGGTTTTGTTTTTAGTGTTTTCTGTGGTAGGAGTACTTTACATGAGATCTAGCCTCTTAACAAATGTTTAAGTGCACAATACAGTATTGTTAACCGTAGGCACAATGTTGTCTAGCAGATCTCTAGAGCTTATTCATCTTGCGTAATTGTAACTTTATACCAGCTGAGCAGCAGCAGCAGCTCGTTTCCCCTGCCCCCAGCCCCTGGAAACCACCATTGTACTCTCTGTTTCTTGAGTTTGAATATCTTGGTACCTTGTATAAGTGGAATTGTGCAGCATTTTTCTCTCTGTGTGTGGCTCATCCCACTTAGCAAAGTGTCCTCCAGGTTTGTCCATGTTGTCACGGATGGCAGGATCTCCTTTTTTAAGGCTGAATAATATTATGTTGTATGTATGTAGCACGTTTTCTGTATCCATTCATCTGTTGATGCACGTTTAAGTTGTTTCCATATCTTAGTTATTGTGAATAGTGCTGCGATGAACATGGGAGTGCAAATATCTCTTGGGGACCCTGATTTCAGTTCTTATGGATACACACCCAGAAGTCGGATTGCTAGATATTATGGTAATTCTATTTCTAAATATTTTAGGACTCTTCGTACTGTTTTCTATAGCAGCTGTACCATTTTACATACCCATCAACAGTGTATAAGGACTCCAATGTTTCCACATCCTCACCAACACTTATCTTTTGTTTTTTTAGTAATAGCCATCCTAGCAGGTGTGAAGTGATATATTATTGTGGGTTTGATTTGCATTTCCCTGATGATTACTACTGCTGAGCATCTTCTCATGTACCTGTCTGCCATTTGTCTGAAAGCTCATCACACCATACAAAATCCAGGGACCTTCAGAACACATCGGTGGTTCCACATCAGGCTCTGACACCATCTAGGGTACACATTAGACCCTTCTGAGCCCTGGGCTTCCTTGTGTACTTTCAGACAGTGAAGCTGTATGAATTATCTTTGCCTTAGCGTGTGGGGTGTGCAAGTATATCCACAAGACTAAGCTTCAACTCAAGTTACAGACAGAAAAGTCTGCTAGCCAGTGTTCCCCTAGTGAGAATAGATATGGGAGAGGGTTTTTGAAAATGTTGAAGTTCTGGGCAAACACATGTCTGCCTTCTGAATGCTGTTAATACAACCAGTGTCAGATATCTTATGGATTCCTCATAGCCCTGTTAACTATTAGAGAAAATATTGCTGAATTCTGAAAGTTTGTATAAACTGTTGAATCATAAAATTTCCAGTTAAGTTGAAAACTCATTTTTAAATTGGGTTTGAATGTTTATGTTTTCTTTTTTACTTTTTGCAAATTAAAATATTGTCATAAAGATGATGTTTTTGCTCATGCCTCTCAAAAATACCTTCTTTTACCTGTGACAATATCTAAAGAGAAATATTATTCAGTAAAGATGTAATACATCATGGTGGACATACTAAAATACAATCTAAGTTATTCTGGCTAAAACAACCTTGTGCCCTAAGTGATTTTCACATCCCCTGTCATGATTGATTCTATTTCTTTATGTAGGATAAAGAGAAAATAAAATATGATTCTATCTACATATAGCAACTGTCAGTCTCTCATCAGTTTTTTGGTTGAGTTAGTCATAGTTTTGATCGTTTTCTGCCCCCATTAGGCTCTAATGCCGTGTTTGGCAAAGTCCTCTAGCTTTGCTATGGCGCAGCAGCAGGGTAGGACTGCCTAGCAAGGGGGGGCTCAGTCACGAGTCAGCTAAACAGCAGATCATGTCTGACGTTGTCACAAACCCAAGCCAACATGAGGTCTCAGTTTTAGCAACGTCAGCGAACGCAGGACTGAACCCTGAGGTCCCCCAGACCCAGGTGGGCCAGCTGACTCCAGCATTCAGCAGGTTGGTCTACAGGTGTCAGGAGCCCAGCCTGAGAATTCAGGAGGGTAACTCGAGCAGGCAGAAATGTGCTGTGGGTGATGAGCAGTAATTGGCAACGCTTAGGCAGGGAACCAGTTCTGCTGAAGGTTCAGATTGTAAAACTGCACCCTTCATACGTAGCCTGAAGTCAGGCTGCAGATTTTCCGATTCCCCTCTTTAGTCATTTAAGTGCAACAGCAAGTCTGTGTGGGGGTACTTATTTTGGTCATTTAGTGCCTGAATTTACCAAGCATCCTTCACAGTTACCTTCCTCATGGGACCTGTTAGCCTTTCTCTATCCCACTATCAAAAGGCAAACCACAGTCCACTTAGGAAGGCTGTGACCTGGGCTGCTTATCCTTGGCTTTAAGTCTCGTCTGGGCAACTAGATGGTGCAGATAGCAAAGGTGAGAGCCGGCTGGGGGCTTCACATTAATAACCCCATAATGGTTCATGGCCATTCTCAAGGACAGGGATTTTGTATGACAGACACTGCACTCTTTTGTCATCCTTGTGCTCAGATATTATATGCTTAGAAATATTTTCTGAAAGAATGAATAAGGGGTACTGAAAAGTGTAGAGAGGAATCTTCAAAATCGGATCCATCACCAGGAGTGGTCAGTAGTCCCGTTGGGATGTGCACCAATGGCTGCATCAATGCGTTCCTGGAATGAAGATTTCATCTGTGGCTACACCACGTTGGTTGGATTTGGATTTCAGAAGTGCTCTGACTTTGTGTCCCTTCCCAGTGGATGGTGTATGGTCTTGCTGGTCCCCCTGGTCAAAATGCTCAGCAACATGTGGCGGTGGACACTACATGAGGACCCGCTCATGCACAAATCCAGCCCCAGCCTATGGAGGGGACATCTGCCTGGGGCTGCACACGGAAGAAGCGCTCTGCAACACGCAGCCCTGCCCAGGTAAGCGGCACCCTGCTTATTGCACAATTTATAAATGGTGACTTTGATGATACTACATCATGGTAAGTACTGAAAGGGACATGGGGGGAAATCAATGCCACACTATTACCCTTGAGGTGACTTCGTAACGCATTGTTCTACAATAAAATACTTCTCACTATGCTGTAGATTCAGAACTAGTGTTCAAAGCCTTTATCACATCAGTGGGAGTGTATGCATATTATTATAACACCCAGACTCTAACTAGGAAATATCCTAATTTAGCCTTGACCTTGCTAATTAGCACTAGAGACTCACAGGCAGCACCTTGGTGTGCTGAGGGAGAGAGAAAGTCCGAGGAATGAGATGGGAAGGAAAGAGCATTTTTAGAGCTCCGCCTGAGTCTGGGGGTCTGAGTGGGAGAATTGCCCCCAGTCCTTTTGTTTGGCTGCCTGCCTGGGTGTGGCCAAGTGCCTTCCAAAGATCCCCAGGCTTGTGTTCCGGCAGTGACTTCTAAAATGTTACAAGGGGACACCAGGCACTCCCGGAGGACACTTCGTCAAGGCCAGTGGGCTATAACCCAGGGGTGGCGCAAGTAGAGAAAACAAAAGGCCTGATCTCAAATCAGAGAGCAGAGGATCAAGGCAAAGCAAGCAACAGAAACTGGTTATAACAAAACATTCTCAAAGTGTATAGCCTGATAACAGGATCTGAAATTTTACGATTGAAATCAGGAGGCGCAGCAGGCAGCCCTTGCAAAGTGCGCCTCCCAGGGACGGGCCTCAGGACCGTGGGTGTGGGAGCTCCGTGGCCAGCGCAGGTGGCCAGCGATGCCTCAGCCGCCTTCTCCTCCATCCGAGGAGGAGCTTGCGTCTCTGACGTGTAGGGACCTCCTGCAGTAAAAATGAGCCACCCTTTTCTGAGTCTGACTTTGACATTGAAACACATACTTTTTAAGCTTGCTTCTGCAGATCTTTCTAGAAAGTTCCATTTGTGTTGAAAAGCACCTTGAAACCAGATTCTCCCAGTAATTCCAAAAACCGGCACTTTACACATTTCTAAGAAAACGTTGTACCGTTCGCCTGGATCAAAGCACACGTTTGATTTCCAAATTTTCCCTGCCACTGCAAAGTTGATGCTTAAATTTAAAAAGGGAAAACTACTGAATATACATTCTTCCCATAAGCACATGGGAAAAATATCTTTTTTATATTGATTAATATTTCATAAACAATATCAAGAGTTCACTCTTTTAAACTTCTTACTTAAATACAACCATTATTCCTCTCTTTTCATGCATCTGCATGCCTGGGTGAATTTAGCAAATCCTAGCAAATCTTCCACTTGAGGGGGATGTGTCCTTTCAATGCATCTCTGGCTTTGACCCAAGACTTGTGCATTGGCATCATGCTCTTCAGGGACTGTAACCGTGGATGAAATCCACCTCAAGGGTAGCCTGGCTTTGGGATGTTGACTCTGCAGAATTGTTTTTATAACAGAGGAGAAAGTACCTGTGGTAGCTTCAAGACTACCGTTCAGCCACCGGGGCTTTCTCATGAGCACACCGTCGTTTCTCTTGCCTGGAGCTTTTCAGGAATTTTTCAGGAAAGCGCGTGAGGGCCGCTCTTTGCAGGGGAGTGTTACCCTGTAGGAAGGCATCTGCATTGATGATTTCTGCTCCCCCACTCCTGATGGTCTGCACACAGCTGGGTCTCCTGGGTTAACTTAGTGTCTAAATGCAATTACTTTATAACATTAAGATAATGTGTGTTTTAGATAATTTATATTAAGCACATTATATCTGATCAAAGATATATTAGTAAAGGTACTCTTACTCATCCTCATGGTTATTTTATTTATTGGCCAAGTTAGAAGATATGACTACATCTTATTTATGCACAGAACCATTAAAAACATACTATGAAAATTTCATGTATGGAACTTGACAGTGCTTCCAGGATGATTGACCTCAGTGGGTAACTGTGCCCCATCTCCCTTCTGGTTGCTGCAGAGAGCTGGTCAGAGTGGTCGGACTGGTCTGAGTGTGATGCGTCTGGCACCCAGGCCCGCAGCCGCCAGTGTATCCTTCTGTTCCCTGTGGGCAGCCAGTGTTCCGGCAACACCACGGAGAGCCAGCCATGTGTTTTCGACTCTAATTTCATCCCAGGTAAGAGCAGAGATATTTATCAGTGTGAACAAAATCATTTCCAACATTCAGAGAGAAGATGATTCACAGGTCAGAGTTTTATCTGTTCTTTGAGGCCCTATTTGGCAAAATAGAGATGATTCTATCAATTCATCTAGTTTCAAGGAGATTAAAGTGTAGATTTACAGATAACTGCAGATTTAGACTTGAATTCAGTTCATGAGTTTAAAGTTTCTTAAGCAAAATGTCTTCCACAATTTATTTGCTAAAATACAGTCAGAAGATTTTGCTCAAAAAATGAAACTCAGTTATTTGGTTATTTTAATATTAGGTTAAATGCTTTGGCAATGCCTTTGTGTAGTGTGTTTGCACAGAGGAAAAGGGGCATACTCTTTATGAAACCTTTAATGTATTCGGGAAACCCATCATTATTCTCATCTTGGAGAAGAAGTTGGTTGGCCCTCTCGCCACAGGCTTTTCAATGTGAAATCAGTGCTTAGGTCTTCGTGGTAGCTAGTACCCTGTTGCATGCTCACTGTCAGCATGATGCTATGCAAACCATTTAGCATACACCCACCGGCTGCCTTAGGACTGTGATATGGACCAAAGCAAAGACCAACATGTAATAAAGAAATAACAAGCTTTAATTCTATGAGCCAAGTTTTCCTCCATTTGTGGAAAAGATAACAATACTTGAGAGAAAATTATTAGCTTTAGCCTTATAAGGTATCTCAGTCATGTATGGTGTTGAACTGTAAGAGTGTTTGTTGTTGCTATTTCTATGTTTTTAACCTTCGACATATTTTTAATTCTTGTTATCTAATGAAAAGTTAATGCAAGAGAGAATGATGTCTCTAGACTCCTAAAGTGGTAGTGACTCCTAAGTGTCAAAACCCTTAGGAGATCTGTCCTCTCTGGCATCTTGGGGTGAATTTCACATGTGGCCTGGCAGAGAGCATGAATGGGCTCCAGAATAGGGACTTTATTTGTTCTGGCGATTTCCTTTGAGTGCTGGTGAGTTGGTCCTGCCTCTGGAGGGAATGTGACAACACCAGCTCTGAGGAAACAGTCTCTGAGGCAGGAATACCACAAGCAAACACCGTATATGTGTGTGTTGGTGGGGGCGTGTCCACTGCTGGCAGGACACAACACGCTGTCACAGAAAATCAGCACGTACCCTGCTTGCAGCCCAAGGGACCTGTGATAATGAATCCCTTGCCCCGTCAAGGCAGCTTAACAATATCCATCTCAGTTTGGTTAAAACAAAGAAACTAATATTTTTTCGAAAATTAATCAGGCTTTTGAAACTTTGCCTCACATAAATTTCAAAATAATTTAGACATTTTTTAAGTGATGCATTAATGTGAACTTCTTTCCCAACACCCTTTATACATTGTGATTGGATTTTTGTTTTTCCAGAAGTATCTGTGGCAAGATCCAGTAGCATGGAAGAGAAAAGGTGTGGAGGTATGTTCTTCTTTTAAGTAACTCCTGATTGGTATTCTGATATATTCCAATCATTTCTCTTCCTGTACATTTTCTATAATGTTTCTGCCATTGGCCAAGAATTACACACTGAAGAAACTGCTGGATCCGCAGCATCTTACACCTTGGTATAAATGCTAATAGTTGATATCTGACATTGGATCAGTGGTTCTCAAAGTGGGGTTCCTAGACCAACACCATCAGCACTGCCTGGGAACTTGATGGAAATGCAGATTCTCAGGCCCCATCCCAATCTACAGAATGAGACCTCTCTGAGTGGGGCCCAGCAATCTGTGGCTTAATAAGCCCGTCAGGTGATCCTGATGGATATAACTTTATGAGCCAGTGATTTTGATATTAGCTATAGTTTGATTTCCCATGAGTAAAATAGAATTCAAGCAATTTGTTTATATTTATAGTACAAATCCATGGCAGCTAGTCTCAAATCTCAAGCCCACTACATTAACTAAACTGTAATGAGACATAAGATTATACCTACATCACCAGAGGAATTTTGCAAACTTTTTGCCTCCCTGAATGTCAAAAAACACATTCTCTGATTTAAGTCCATGATAAATTCGGACTAACAGTCTGTGCCTTATATACATTCATGAAGTACTTGTCTGTGTTGCAAACATGTCTGGATGGAGAAGCTGAACGTCCAGTGAACAAAGCACAGCTTATGTTCACCTTTGAGAAATCCGAGCCAACATCTATGCTGAGACCTTCATTTTCATGTATGTGACTAATGACGTACAGACTCCTATTTCTACCATCACCCACTCCACCACGGTAGCCCCAGAGAGCTCAGCTCAACAGGCTTTGGCCTCTGCTATGATCACATGGAATCTGAAGCTTCATGTGCATGTTTTAGGAATGTACTTACTGTTATTAACTACATCGATTAGGAGATCACTGTCTGTTGCATTCTATCTGTTCAGTCAGCTCTCTGTTCACTCATTCATTTATTCCTTCAGTAGTCTTTGCTGAGCAAACTTTTCTGTGTCAGTTTTGTGAGGGGCATTGAGCTTACACTGGGGACCTGAATAGCCCCAGCCCCCTGGAACCAACAGTCATATCATCACAGACCCAGCGCCTGAGGAAGGCAACGTCTGGTGTCTGACGCAAGTCATTTGAGTGCGTTCACTGGTCCTGTGCTGCTGACGTGGGCTCCAGCTACAAGATGAATATACACCAGTTCACATAAAAATACTCATAGCAATTAGCATCCTTTAGTATTTTTAGATGGTTACTATGTGCCAGACACTGTATTAAGTGTTTAGACAAGAAGTCTCCCATTTGGTCCTCACAAAGAGCATCCTCAACATGCCATGGTCCACAGTTCCTTACGTAAAATCTTTGGAGAGAGAGAAGGGTTTTGGGATTCAGCATTTTTCAGATTACAGAAGGGTAATATGGGGCCGGTTCTGTGTTTCACATACCATCCTGCAGGCTCTGAGGCTGTACTCCACAACCAGCCTCTTCAGTGATGCTGCCAGGAAACGTGGGCAGACTGAAGATGCCAGTGTTATTTCTAGCAGTTCTGGTCAGGTTCCACGCAAAAAGGGTCAGGTCGGGTCACGTTGTGCTGCCAGATGACTGATGAAAAATCAGTTCTGAGAGATGTTATTTGGGAATTATAGAAAAGGAATAGTAGCTATGTATGTGCTGTACTCTGCACTTCATAAATGGGGGCTGTGAGGCTCAGAGAGGTGAGGTCACTGGCCCAAGTCCACGCAGCTAGTAAGTAATGGGGCCAGGGATGGGATCCAGGCAGTGGGATCCAGTGTGAGTTTTAAACCCAAACCACCACAGGAAAAGGGTCCCGGTAGTAAGTACCAAAAGGATTGTGTCCAGGGACCTCAAGCCATAGCAGCCCTGGTTAGGTGACACTCTCGGACAATACCCAGGATCCAGGGCAGAGTGCTGCCCTCAAGGTCAGTGTAGGTCAGGAGTGAAGCAGAGTTTATAAGGAAGGAGGCCAGGACAGACTCTGGGGGTCAAAGAGCTGATGCCTCTGCAGCGCTGACTGCATCCGTGCCTGCTGACAGAGGTTTGCCATCTGCTTTCCCCCGGCTGGGCCTCCCTGGGTGACTCTGCGGGAATCCTTCAAGGGCCTGGAGCACCCGGGAGAACGTGGTGCAAAGCCCATCCGCATCCTAAAATGTTGCACGAGCCATAACCAATCCTTGAGATGCTGTTAGTTAAATCACAGAAACTTTGACTACTCTACAACATTCAGAAGTGACTTTTTTTAGACCTTTAGGCTACTGATATTGACACACAAGCATAGGCAGTTTAGATCAATCTTAATATAGGGCTGATAGGTGAAAACAAACAATTACCTGGCAAGGATGTTTTGCGATGTTTAGGGAAACAAGATAGACACCCTTTTTCAGTTTGTTGAAAAATCAAGCAAACTTTGCACAGGAAATCAGCCAATTAAAGCATCTGGGTAGTTGGTCTCTATTCCATCTTTACTGACCAAAACAACAGCAAAAAAGAAAAAAAAATCATATTCAAAGGAAAGAGTCCCACTGAGCAGATTCAAAAGAGATTTAGTAGGCACTATTTTTTCTGTATGGAGAAAAGTGTGCTTCTATTGAAATTTTTCATCTTAGAGAGCTATTTTTGGTTGCATGAGACACAAAGACTATATAATTGTCATAAAGATGTCGGCTGGCCCAGCCTTCCCCAGGCACCGGCAGGAGTGATTCATTTGACTAATGACAAAGTATCTGCATATGGAGACCATCGTGCACTCTCATATCCATATGTCTATAATGAAATATGAGTTATCAGCACTGCAGGAATATTTTTTGGTATGTGGCATTGACCCTGGGGAGTCCTAAGAGCTAAAGTATAGAGAAATGAGAACTCATGCGAAGTCAGCTCTTGCTTATGTTAAGTACAGCTTCAATGTTACAGTAAAGAATTCTAGTGGCTGCTGGTGGGATGTGCGCTGGGTGCTCTGTCCAACTGTCCAGGTGGGAGCCCCGCAGCTCTAGAGACTTCATGACAGAATCAGAAAAGACCAAAGATTTGTGAAGTCCTTTCACATTCTTATACCATTGACCAAATAAGCTAGAATGAAAAGTCGAGCTGGGGGTTGTCAGGGAGAGGGTGGGACTCGTGGGGCGTTCTAGTCACGTCTTCCTGGATTATCCATCCCTTAGTGCTGAATGCACTGGACGCCTGTGTTAGGAATTGCATTGTCCGTGTGGAATTTCAGTGCATTTAGGAGTGTGTCATTGGTTGTGGCTGACAGCAAACCTGAGAGAAGGCAGCCTTTGTTCACTGTGTCCATGCCGATCCATCTCTTCAGTCCTGGGTTCCTGGAACATGGTGTCTGGGAGCAGCAAAGGAGCACAGCGTAGAGGGAAAAGCTCAGCCCAGCTCCGTGAGCACTGCCCAGATATAGCAAGGCTTGAAACTTTAAAAGCAGTGTTTTACAAAGCACAACAAATATTTATTTATTTTTTTTTACCGTTGTTTCTCAGACATGATGCAGGTCTTGGTAGGTTGCCTTGATGTCACTCGAGCCAAAGTAAGTCCATGTAGGCTCGTTTTTTGAACACTTTGTATTTGTAAGTCAAAGAAAATAACTAAAGAAACAGAAGAGATGCTGTTAAGTAGAAAAATTGTAGGCAAATAGAAGGTCATTTCATGACCATCTGACAGATCATTTTATTCCTTTAACACAAATCCTTTATTTCTTGATAAGATTTACAAAATACGATGTAAGTGGAGAAAACTGCTACACAGGATACTATTCCCACACACACACATGCATGCAGAGGAACGTATGTGTGCAGAGTTATCTCTGAAAGGGCACAGGAGAAACTGGTTACGTAGTTACTTCTAGGAAAGAAGAAAGATTTATTTTTTTTCCTGTAGACCCTTTCTGCACTTTCTAATGTTATACAATGTCTGTATATCACATCCAAAAAATATAATGAAATATATATGAAATATAATGAAAAATATAATGAAAAACATAAGAATTTATGTAATTAGAAAATATTTTTAAATGCAATGAAATAAGAAAGAGGGGGCAGGAAAGCCTGGCTTGCAGGTGAGCAGGGAATGGGAGCAGTAAATGCCTTCTCCCTTTGTTTATGGGGCACAGCCATGCTGCAGGCATGTTCAGGATCCTGAATAAAATGGTACACATAAACCCCATAGATCACAGATGATGCTGCATGTGAAAAAGAAGAGCAAGTCTTCAAAAAAAAAAAAAAAAAGCTTCTGCTAGCCTATTAGTGTATTAAGGTTTAAGTTATCTCCAAAAGTCTGATTAAAATCCATAAGAGCATGAACTAAAAATATACCATGCTCACTGTGGAGAGGTTTCTTGGTGGCCATGACATTTCAAGGGAAAGACTTAATTATGACATCTTTAATTTTGGAATGGGTATGGGGCTTTTCATTTTGTCTTTCTCTTTCATCTAAGCGCTTTGAGCAGTTAGGTAGCATGTTCTTTTCAAGTGTGGCATCACTTTGATCCTGTCCTCCCAGAGTTCAACATGTTCCACATGATGGCCGTGGGGCTGAGCAGCTCTATCCTCGGCTGCCTCCTCACCCTGCTGGTCTACACCTACTGCCAGCGATACCAGCAGCAATCCCACGATGCGACTGTCATCCACCCTGTCTCACCTGCCCCTCTCAATACCAGCATCACTAACCACATCAACAAACTGGACAAGTATGACTCAGTCGAGGCCATCAAGGTAAGGAATCGGTAGCACTGGCTTCATCCAGGTGTCCAAAGAAGGCAGGTGCACCCTGGGCCTATTGGCAAAGCTCAGTGGTGGTGACCCTGGTGACAGGTTGGGGACAGGTAAGGGGTCCCCTTATGATGAATCGCCTTTTTAGCTTTGTTGTGCCTGCAAAAAGATGGCATTTCATATTGGGAATGTAAGTTAAAAAGGGGACATGAAAACAGCAGACAAATAAAATGCTGGAAAATACTGGGTCATTGGCCAACGTCCATCTCTGCTTCATCTGTGCCTTCTGCATCCGCAGAGAGGTCTTGCCATAGAGAAGAGCTCCTGCCGAGGACCTATGCATGACTGGACAGCAGTAATGAGGACCAGGTGTGGCAGTCAGATAGCCAGGTCCATTTCAGGAATCACCAGTAGGATGGCATCCTGAGAAAATTTTTGCGTTATTATAAAAACTATCTTTAAATAATTTTCAGGCAGAATAAAGGCTTTTCAACTTTCATGATGTAAAAGTGCTGTAGCTGGTGTGGGGTGATGTGTTTTGTAAATTTCCCCAATGGGTGATGAATCCAGTGTTTGACCCAGAAATTTAGAGTAAATGGCCAGTTTCCTTCACATTCTAAGGAAAGAGGTATGGAAAGTGTAGCAGCATTGGACCTGACAGACCTGCCTCATGAGTCAACCCCAACACTTCCCAGCCAGTTATTCACACTCACTGAGCCTCCATTTTCCCCTTTTTTATAAATTGGAGATGATGAGAATCAAATGAGGCAATTTATATAAAATTCTTTCAACCATGCCTGGCAAAATAAATGTAGTTTTTATGTGAGGCATTTTGCGTCGTGGTTCAGAGTACAAGTAACGTACTTCTTTGAACCTTAATTTCTTCATCTTTAAAATGGGTATAATAATACACATTTTCATATTGTTGTTAGGTTTAAATGCCTGAAAGTAGATGAGGCCCAGCACCGAGAAAATGATCACTGTTGTTCTTGTTGTGTCTACACAAGAGGTCAGGGATGTAGCTGGGAAGACATCAAGGGCTCCTGTCTACCGCACCTAACCTCCCTTATTACCCACATGAATGAGGGAATTCTCCTGATCTAAGTTTAACTAAAATTTTCTATTCCTCTTAGGATGTGGTTCCACTTAACATTTATAGGGAGTATTTTGATGCCCTCTCTCTGCTGTGATGGTTTCCTTTGAAATCAAATTTCCCTCCTATGTGAGAATATGGACTATCTTCATCCCTGACCGCTTCAGGTGGTTGGAAGATCTTATGTCCCAGGGGCCACAGTGTCCTCACTTACCTCCTCTTGGCCACATGGCCTCTATTCTCCACCACTTGGACAGAGACACAAACAACTGGCTTTCCCCCTGGACCCTGCTTAAACCAGGATCCATTAGGCACCAGCACCTCCCACCACTCGGATGACAGATCCAGGGAATGAGGCAAGGGACCAGGAATTAATAAAAGGCCCCTCAAAGCCTGTCAGGGTAGAGAGAAGTGAGGAATGTGAGCTCCTTCCATGAGTAAGAACCTGCCAAACAAATCTCCAGAGCCCAAAAATGGGGCTCCTCTGAGTGTGATGCCAGCACATCAGCTTGTCTGTGGTCACTGTTACTCCAGACATCAGAAGGTAATTTACCTGGTCTTGTTTTCCCACTTAAGATTCAACAACCACTTTTGAGATAATAAGAACTGTTTCTGCCATGAAGGCAAAGGACCTTGAGGGCTTGGACAGCTGCCTAGTCCTTTAATGACTCCTTCTAGAACTTTCTTCTGATACCTTGCCCAGACCAGTCCTAGACAGTTGGCCTCTGCCTCCTCTCCTTCATCTTCCTTTTGGTCCTATCAATATTTGCCCTCTACCTGGTATAGGTTAGGCTCTTTGAAATTACAAGCAGCTTTAATAAACTGTTAATAAGGAAGGGCATCTGTGTCAGAAACGGCTACAGGAGTCACCTTCCAACAAGTGCACAATGAAAAGAAATTAAGGCACTTGAAATCTGATGCATTTACTTAAATAAGTTCTGTCAAGATCTCTGATAAATGTACCTGTTTATGGTAACCTGAAAGCTGCTTACTTATCTATTCAGTTTGATGTGATAACATTCAAAGCATCTGTTAATTTAAAATCATTAGAGCTTTAGGTTTTTTAGAGGTTTAGATTTAGGTTTTCAAACCCCCTGCTTCTCTTGGAAACCTCCTGACTGAAGTTCAAAAATAGCCCCGGAGATATCACAAACTGCCAGCCTCATTCTATTTATTAAGCAAGTCCTCAGTGACACAACTCATCTCGGGGAGCAAGAAAGTGAGAAAACACATTTTAAAATAATGGAGCCTTAGGAGAGACTCAAATCCAACCTAACGGTGTCCCTAGTTATCTTCTTTCTGAAATGCTACTTACTGAACATTCTTAAATCTTTTTTTTTGTTTGTTCTGGTATTTTACAGGCATTTAACAAAAACAACTTGATCCTAGAGGAAAGAAACAAATACTTCAACCCACATCTCACTGGGAAGACCTATTCTAATGCCTACTTTACGGATCTCAATAATTACGATGAGTACTAATAGCCCTTATATTTTTGGCTTCTTGTAAATTCCCAGTTCCTCAAGCCCTGAGCTCTGTGACTGCCCATGTTTCTGAGGCTTCAGAGATGAAGTTTGGACACATTTCAAGTACATTTCAAGCCACGAGTGTCCCATTGCTGCCAAAAAAAAAAAAATTCATCCTTAGAAGCAGCAAAAATCTGAATATGACATCATGAATACCTGCTCTACAACCCTTGATCATTGTTGAATGAGCCATGATGTGAGATTTTCAATTGTGTTCAGCCCATTTCTCTAACAAGTTCATTGTTTTCTTGAGCTTTATTTTATAAATGTGCCACCCAAGTTGGAAGGAGTCTTTAGAAATATAAATGTCTTCTTGCTTTTGAGTGTAAATTTTCACAACGTTTTAATTCAAGAAAACAGGCACTTTACCTGAGAGTCCCCCCTACATGGAGTGCTTACTTAGGTCCGTAATATTTGATAAAATGAAGAAAGTGAATGTGGCCAAACAGTTATTTACCGTCAATCTCCCATCCTACCCCATATGCACAATACTGTGGACTCTTGGAAATGACTTGTGTTTGGACTTGGAATGATTTTTGCCTGGGGAAGCCCAGGGATTCTACCTGGCCTGCACCTGCAGAGGTGGCGGTTACTGTGAGGTGCCCCACCTTAGTCTTGATGCCGTTGCTGTGTCCTCACTGGTGGAGGGAGTGCACAGCGCAGAGGCACAGACACAGTGAAGTGTGGACATGTTCTGTAGGTTGCTGGAAAACTAGCCTTACTCTGACTTTTGGATTTCATGGCATTCCAGGGAGCTCCTTGCCATGCTGTTGGCCTGGAAGCCCCCCTGCCTGGTCCATAGTAACGTCCTGAAGAGCCAGTCTGTGAAATAACCACCACTTGTTAACTTTCGGATTGACCCCGCACCTCCTCTCTCCCTGCGAAGAAAAATCTTGAACATTCATGACGCCAGTTAGGGAAAGTATTGGAAGTGCTAAACTATAACTGAAAACATTTTTTTTATTTTCCATGTTATGGAAAGGATTGAAAGAACTGACATTAATGAAAATCAGTGTTTTATTGTCTGTCTCCCTGGTATAACCAACGTGATGTGTAGCAATCAGGCCCTCCCAGGAGCATTAATGATGTGGGAAGCTGGCTCTCTGCAGCCCGTTGTCATCTTTGTGGGTCCATGTGAAGTGTTACTCCCATACGTGCTGTCACTTGCTGTCTCCGGGCCAGGGGAGCAGGCGATGCTGGGCTCTGGTGCCTTTCCTTTTGTCTCCGTGCTGCCTTCCCGCACACCCAGTCCACCCAGCCCCTCGTCTCCCTGCACGGAGGTGCAGGTGTTTCAAGATCAGAAGTCAGGGTAGCTGGAAGTAAGTTTTATTGATCCCTGTTGTTTCAACACTGATCACTGATAAGCATTTCAGAGTTTTATAACGCCATTCAGAGAAGTCCCCAGAGGAAAACAAAACAAAACAAAACAAAACAAAATTTCTCACCAACAACCGATACGTAATATATGGCGGTTGGTTGAATAATTATTGAGAGTAACAACAAGATTGAAAATGTTCATCTGATGCCTGTGGGCTTTGTGATAAAGGCCTGGGTAGACGTGGAAACATGTTCTTATTGATAAAGGAACCTTCAGATATGTGAAGATATATAGGAACACAGAATTTTATTAGCATATGTGTTTTTAACCCTATCCAATTTAAAGAAACAGCTTCAGAAAGTGTTGGAAAAATCCTATGTTTAATAATGAATATTCTTGATTTCAAAATATTCTCATATACCCAAATTTGCAGGAATGACACTGTATTAAAATTAGAATTAAAATGGTAGGAGGGCTCCAAAAGGTCTGTTAGATTGCACATGAATGACGTCAGGGGCTTTCCAGTGGGGACTTCGTATTGCATCTCATGCACTCCTCCTGTGCAGTGTAAGAGTCCTCTGCTGTATGCAGATACTCAAAGGCACACTCAGTAGGTGAAATTTAGCCAGACAGGTTCCTAATTGTTCCTGGATTGGATTTTCATTGGATACTTCAACTCATCTTATCACTTTCCTGTAAGAAAAAACATTCTCACTGTGTAGCATTTAAGCTGTTTTTAAATCTACACCCCACCCCAATATTTTCTAAGCTTAAAAGGAGATTTAATCCCCCTGGGAAAGAGGATACTAATATTTCAAGAACATGTCACTGGACTTATGAAAAATGCTTTCTAAAGGACATCCAAGCTGATCTTTAATCAATCTTATGCAATGACTATGGGAAACACCCTCTCTCCACCACAGAAACTTCATGTTGTTGGTAATATAAACGTTTGAGATTAGCACTGCAAAAAATTCCCTCATTTTCGTTCCCTGACACTCTATTCTAAGGAAAGTTCTTTCTCTCTCTCTCTCTCCTCTCTCTTTCTCTCTAACAGAAGAGCAATTGGTTTAGATCTGCGAAATATGATGTTGGTATTTTGATGGGGATTGCATTGAATCTATAAATCACTTTGGGTAGTTTGGGCATTTTAACAATGTTGGTTCTACAGATTCATGAGCATGACATGTTTTTCCATTTGTATGTGTCATCTGCGATTTCTTTCCTCAGTGTTTCCTAGTTCTCCTCGTAGAGAGCTGTCACTTCCTTGGTTAAGTATATTCCCAGGTATTTTATTTTCTTTGTAGCTATTGTGAATGGTATTGAGTCTTTGATTTGGTTTAGAATAATTTTAGCTATAGTCTAATTATTTTAGCCAGCTGTGGAATAACTTCTGTTTTCCATCACTGTGTAGCTATGGCTCACGCGTGTATGCTTCCTACGCCATAGCTCTCCTTCTTCATGAACCCTCACGCGGCGGGCCTGTGCCGCGGCATCTACCACCCATCCCGGAGCCTCCTTCATAAGCAGCTCTTCTTCAGGCTGCGCAGTTTGGTGTTCCTGCTGAGTGAGACCTGTGGGTCACATTTTAAATTCCTGAATGCCTCTCCTTATCTTTTTTTCCTTTTCCTTCCCTTCTCCTTCCTGCCTGCCTTTTCTTTTTAAGCTGCACCTGTCTGACCATGAAGTAAAAAAACGTTAATTACAATTTAGTTCCTACAGTTATCTCCTGGATACAGTTGAAGTTCGTCTGGTTTTCATGAGGAAGTTGGCTTTAGTCGCATACTTAAATTCTTTGAAAGTGACTCCCAGTGTTGTTCAGGGTCACTTCTCTAGACTAGACTAGTCACCATCTAATTTTAATACTAAAATGCACTGACATTTTACAGGAAGAAGAACGGAATTCCTGCACACTGCATAGCATGTGGCCTTCTCATAGTTTAAGGGACAAGTGGCTTTGATGAAACTGGGGGCTTTGTCACCTCTGAATGATATGGACTCAGTGACTTCTAAGGAACTTTGGGGGCAGTGGGTCAGCCTCTGCTGCATGGAAGGGCCACAGTCACCAGATGCCTGGGCATTTCCTCCAAAACTCCCCATGTCACTCTGAGCATATTTCTATGCTACTGCCCCTTGTGACTTCCATGAGGCATCTACAGGAGCAGGGATGTTTCACTGAGCCTGTTCAAGTGGATTCTGACTAGAATTAGCATTAACATCAGGGGAGAAAAAGAGCGTTTCTCGTGTGTAGAGAGGTGGGCTGAGACTCTAATGGAAATGAAGAGTCCTTACAAGCAGCAAATGAGCATGAGGACATCTCTGCACCTGTCTCTAGGGAAGGTTAGTCCACATGGTCCAGGATGAGCCACGAGGCTGGCCCCACTGACTCACAAGTGATGCCAAAGAGAAAAGAAGCAACTGTGCGAAACAGATGAGTAGGTGATGTGAAATGTGGGGTCCTGGTCACTCCCAAGCTAGTCTTATGGACGGTCCCCAGAGGGGTCATGGCCCATATGCACAGTCCTGTGGGTCTGAGCCTTGGGCTTTTCCAGGAACAACTGCCCAGAGAGCCAGAGTTTTAGCCAAGGGTGTCCTTATTTCCTTATTTATCTGCAAAAGGGTGAAAACCATGGGAGTCAAAGCCTATTTCATTGAGCGTTTCCACCGGAGTCTTTGGTAGAATTAGTGGGTCATGCCATCAAAGTTATGGACAAAGTGTCAGCAAGGGGTCTCCAAGATGCTATCTAAGGGGATATATTAGAGTGTAATTGAATATCAAAGGAAATTTCAGATTGTAATTGTAATTTTTTATCTAACTTAGACTTGATGTAACTATATAAATAACTTGATATAACTATATAACTCAGCTGATCACTTTGTGTAAACACAGCCTTGATAGTATTTGGTTTACAAATATCCTTATGCTTCTTTACAATATTTTCCTTGTTTTTGGAAAAAATCAGAAATGTTTTCCCAACACTGTCAAGCTACTTCATCATCAACTTTGCCCCCAGGCCATCTACTTTCTTTAGCCTCAGGGTGTCCTGTATACTTCGGTGGGGTTTTCTTGTGTGTGACATTTTGTAGTAATGCCAGTGAATTCAGCATTTTTGACACTAAAGATGGCTCTGGGGCATCTAACCAGAGGTAACAGGTATCAATGGTTGATACAATGAACTGCAACTGCATCAAAGCAGCCATTTTCCACGTGGTGACAGGACTGTGCCTAAGTCCCACAGCTCCAATAGTCAATTTCCATGAAGGCATTAATGACCAATGATCATAACTCATATGCAAACTCTCTGCCATTCTTTCTAATATATACAAACTGGAGTTCACAAATGGTGTTGGACATGCCCAGCCATCCATGTGTCCTAACCTCTCCATTACTTTATGGTACACTTGGTTCATGTTGACATGACATGGCCAATGTCTGATTACCTATGCTTATCTGTTATTGGACACTAGAAGCCTTTCTGAGCCCCCTGTTTCTTTGGGCAATGGGTGTGAAATGGGAGAACATAGAGTAATATTCACCTTGTACCAAGAAATGCACAAGGGGGAATGCCATGCATAGTGTATTACCATGTAAGATAAAATATTTGGAGGGGACCATTGGGGAATTAATTTCTGCTATTCTCCCCTATTGAGGTCATTAATTATAATTGATTTAAAGATGTTTTATAACTTGACAAATACTGAGCCATTGCATTCAGGTTATCTACTTTGATAACCTGATAAAACAAAAGAAAATATATTGCTTTAATCCTTGCTTCTTTTCTCTTTTAGAAATTGAAAAGTAATGAATAAGATGTAATTTTGGAATATTGGTTGTGATTTCTTAAATGGCTCTTCCACACTCCATTTTTATGGACTTATGTTAAAGATGCATGTACATATTTTTTAGCAAATGGATCAGAGGTTTATTCAATGATCATCTGCTGCTTTCTCAGAAATTTGATACTGTTACAGAAGCATCAGGAATGACCTGTTCTCCTTTGAAAATATAGTTCACACTGCAAGTGGCTAGAGCATCATCAGAACCAATTTCAGAGCCAGACACAAAGTGTACAGTTCCTAGTGAAAGCTGTCTCAAAACATAGTGTTTTTCAGAGATCATATTAGTTCTGCCATAGAAGGCAAACAATCTTATTACCTATGATCAGAGTCGATACCAGTTCTCACTCAAGCAAACATGCTTTACTGTCTTGCCACAATGGGGATAACTATTCAGGGTACTTTCAGATCTGGGAGGAGAAAAGCAGATGTAGAAAATCACTCTATGGCATTTCTTAAACTAAAATATCAGTCAGGTAAGAAAATTTTTTCCACCTTTTCCTATTTAGTCAGAATCTGAGGCCAGTAGTTCAAATGTGATCCTGTCCTTTCTCAGCTTTTTGGCAATTTGGTGCCAAATGGTCCAAGAGTTAGGTGATTGCCGGTAGTAAAATGGCTCAAATATGAGACAGATACAAGCTGGGTGCAGAATCTGGAAAATTCTCCAGAATTCTGGAAGATCAAAACTATTTTATTATATTGGTAAAAAGAAAGCATGGTTAGTTTCCCTCTCTGTAAGTGCAGATAGTTTAATTTCTTAGAAAAAGTTGCTAGTGCCTTGTTTAAGATGATGATTTATTATTTCGCCTGGATATTATTGGTTCCAATTAGAAGCAGAAGATTGATCAGATGTACTTTAAAGAAAATCATTCTTATATGCCTCTTTGAACTCAGGAATATAAAATGACCAAGAAGCACATCATCTTCAGATGTGATTTCTGCCCTCACTGAGATGTGGCACAGAATAGGTGCAATGGTGTGTTCAGAATAAAGGTGAACCCTGTCTCAGCCTTCCAGAAAGTAAAATCACTGTAATATTTACATCTTCCAAAAAACATCTTAAGTTTGTTCTGTAATAAGAATGTCAATGTGATGCTAATAGAAGTTAGAAGTTTTTATTTCTCTTTAGGCAAGTCGACAGATATGGGAAAATCAGATACAGGCTGTGACAACTGGCACAGATTTAGTGAATGTGGAATGAGTAACACCCAGAACACCACCTGGTTTTTGTTTTTTTTTCTTTTTTTTAGTCAACATCAAAACTACTTCACAAGTTCACAAAATTTGTAACTCTTAATTTGGGTTAAGAAAGTTAACAGTGTTTTTGCTGCTGCAGTTGATTGATTTTCCCTTTACCATGACTGTTGGCCAAAATTAAGCACTTTGAAAGAAAGCACAGTATGAACCTTCAACCCAAGCACCTAGATTCACCACCGAAACTCTATGTCATATGCAAAGAAAATGCACAAACTTGGTCCAATGTAAACTTCTTCAAAAGTGCGTAACAAAACTTGTGTTATGCCACTTGATGTGACTTTTAAAGATGTTATGAAATGTTAAATGCCTCATTCTGTATTAATTTGCTATTGCCTGTTTTGTGATACAAAATAAACATTTTTGAGATTGTTTCATTTTCTTCATGAACCTTTTCCAAAGCCAGCTTCAGCCCTTGGTAAATTTGCAGACAGTTACAGGTCTTAAAATTAATTTTTAATAAGAATTATATATTAATCACAATGGAGCTTTTTAAAGAATGAGATCTTTACATTTCCCCCTCATTTGAATGAGAAAATGGTTCTTTGGATGCTTTGTTGGAATGCTTGTGGACTGATGGGTATTTTCTCATGGGGCCATTGGATGCACCACACTTTTGTTCAATCCTTACATTTGATTGTCAGATTTTCTTTGAAATCATCCCACTAGATGTGTGCAATAGAAATTTCCGATAGTCATTTCTTTTATCTTTTCTGTTCATCAATTCGCTGGTCTTAAATGCTCTCTGAGAGCTATCCAGGTCTATATCTCAGATTGTTGCTTTAATGACACCTGACAGATACATTGTTTTCAGAAATCAGTTTAAGACACCAATTGTAGCCACCCAGGCAGGGTGCTCATTACCGCTGCGTTGGATCAATGACAAAAGTCAGAGGAGGGGCTGGCAGGGGTTACCCAACCAATGAGCAGAAACCAACTCACGCCTGCTCTGAGCCTCAACGCTGGGGAAAACAAACATGTTTATAAGATAAGATTAGCTATTACTACAGAAGTGAAAATATTGTACTCACTGCTCTTGCTGCATTGCCAATTTCTTTATCTCAACCCTGTCCACCTTTTTTAAAACAATTCATGAAGAATGATCCTGAGTACAGCTAAGAGTGCACTGGTCCTCCTTTCATGGCAACCCCATCCTTACCATCTCTATTTGTCAGCATTTGGGGGTGGGGACAAAATAAGGGAATCCTGATTATGTACAGTATAAATTGTATTATATATTTTGTACTTATGTTTTATGTAAATAGTTTGTCTCATTCAATTGTATGTGAGCATTGAAATAAATCCTACCATTTAGGAAACAATTTAGTGGCATTTTTCTTTGCATAGACTCAAAGTGCTCTGTCTCCCCATATGTGCTAAGGCACGATCACCACTTGACAGAGCACATTTCATCAGAACAAGACTGTGGACAACCTCCTGGGTAAACCACACAGCTGACTCCTGCTTGATCTTCAGATCCTCAGGCCTCTTTAGTGGTGGCCAGGACAGGACCAACCAGCTTCATGATTATGTAGCAAAGAACTTTTAGAAATAGTCCCATGGGCAACAGAACATGTGTGACAAGGAAAGCCAGGCAGGCTTTTAATTTACAAGGGGTTGGTATCAGGTCCTGATGATGAACGATGCCTTGAATTTTATGATACTGACCCTCTCTCCAGCACACTTGTGTAAAACAAGGCTTTTCTTGAATGAACTGCTGTCAGTCAGCATGAACACGGTTAGAAGATGCTTGATCCAATAAAATTACTGTACCCAGTGAGAGCTACATTTCAATACTCATGATCCCATTATAAAAAAAGAAATGTATGTGTGTATTTATATATCTAATATATGCACATATATGTAGTCATAAACATATGTATATAATTGTTTTATATATATTTTTTCAATTGACCAAACATCTAAAAAAGCCCACTTTATGGAGGCTAAAACTTAATAAAAGAAAATAAAACTATATAAACATATGAACTAGTGAAGCATGTTATAAAGAGTAAAGTATTTTTTAACCCCAAGTACTGAAACAAACTTTTAAAACATTCCATGAAGAACCTATATTTGGTTATTAGTTTAGAAAGTAAATGGAATAAATAATACACCACAATTTTGTTTCTTACAATATTTTTTCTGAACCATTGTAATATATACTCTGATATTTAGATGGTCACACCATGCTCATATATCCACATACTCCTCTTAGAATCTTCTTCATTTGCTTTTTAAAAAGTAAAGTTGAAATATGACTTAAGATATCTTCCTGGACCTACTTGAAATATATAATATAATTTTCCACTTAAAGTGTCTCCTCCAGCCCGGTTTGTGAGGAACAGTAGCGATGGTTGAATGGACTGACTGCGCAAGTGTAGATATTTAGTATGAGAGGGAATTGGCCTTCAAATAATATCTGAAACCATTATACTTTTCAGAAATTATTCCTGTTTTATTTTTTAAAGTAGATATGATTTTGTGTAGAAAATCAGAAAGTGATATATGAAATTGCTTTCTCTCATTTATCCCCTTGGTGTGCACATTTTCCTTGGAAGCGTTTGAAGCTCTTGCCCCACTCCTGCAATCGCAGCGAGCACCAGTGCGGAAGCCAACAAGATCACATTTTGTGAACGTAGCTCTGGGTATTGCAGAGATCTTAAGACTGTAGCTGCTAAAAGCATAACAGAGGAAATGAAGTTCAAAGATAATTCTTTTAAAAATGATTCTTCATACAAGACACAGGAACTCGAGTTCTTCTCTAATTTGACAACATGCTGTTACGATTTTGATAGTGAGTCTTACCACATGACACAGAGAAAACTGCTGAATTATGATTTTTAATTCTTCATGTGGGCTTAGTCATATTAGCTGCATATCTTTGATGGCCTTTGCCTGTGGTCAATTGCTCATCACAGTGATGGTTTCATGAGTCATGTTCCCTGTGAAAGTGAAGCATGATGGAGACACCAACATTCTAGTTCTCTTCCTCTTCGGCTTCCTCCCTCTTCACATCAGAATTGTTCTGAGTCATTTCCTGGTTTTCTGCAGTGAATGAAAGTTACAGGATCTCTTTTTGCCTCTTCTGAGGTCCTGCGCCCCTTGGTGGTCAGGCCTCACCCTTCCCTGAGGGAAGGCTGCTGGTGGCAGCAATACGTCACCCAGAACATCCCCTTCAGTAAGATAAACTGATGACCACAACAGAACAGCCATTGGGAGAGTGGATTCCAGGCAGCACCGCAGCTCCCAAGGCCGCCTTCGCCCAGTACCACCAACCACACCAGCATCCCTTTTGCCCACCCCAACATATTTGCCGTTCTTGATCCATCTACTTTCTAAATAGAAGTCCCAGCAAACTGGGTTTTGTGAAACAATGGGATTTTCTTGGAGCATTAAATTTTCTTGAGATGAAGTGGTAGTAGTTAAATCTCCTGATTTTACAGAGAGGACAAGGGTGCCTTGAGTATCTGAGCACGTGCAGACAGGTTCAAACCCAGCTTGAAAACTCTCCATCAAGAATACTTACCCTCCAGCCTCATCTCTGCAGAGTTCCCCTCACCTGGAAAGAACTAAGTGAATTTCAAACTCCCACCCGAGAGAATCTCAGTGACATCTTAATCTCTAGAAGATGTTTAAAAAGTGTTTTGTGATAATTCATATATCCAACTCCCTCTGCTCAAAGACGTGTCCAGCTTCTGCATTTAGGAGGTCTTTACATTCCCATTTTAAATTCTATGGTTAATCTAAGGGTAAATAAGACACAACAAGACATTCACATGTTCACAGTTGGAAAGCCTCCAGTCTTCCACCGCTGTGCTAATAGGTGAGGTAAAATGACAAATGGCATGGCCTGTGCCCTTTAAATGGTTGTTCCCTAAAACCACTGAGTGTTTTACGGAGACAGAAATTTTAGGAAGTAAATGCATGAGATTGGGGAGGACATAGCAAATGCACAATCCCCAAGAGATGGCCGGTTACCTTGGATTGAAGATCATCTGGTGGCCCCAAGTGCAGTGTCAAGTTGGAAAACAGAGCAGGGAAAATGCCGTGCTTGCCCTCCTACCTCGCTGCTTCCCCTCACCCAGATTACTACATCTCATCTTAACCCTTCCCCAGGGGAAAAAATCTGTTTCCAGTTATTCTCTTTCCTGGGACCAGAATATACAGGATCTAGGCTTGATGAGCCTTTATCAGAAGAAAAAGAGGGTGTCCCTATTAGATGTTGTCTTTTCATAGATCTTGGCAGTTATAATTCGACAATATAATTCATTGACTCATACCCATTTATTATAAGTTTGGATAACTGAGACTGAGACCTGGTGTTTTGCATCAGTTAATCCCTTAAAGAGGGAAAACGCTCATCTTGCTTGAAGAAAAGATGAGCAGACCACTTGCAGCAGCAGTTAGCATGCAGAAACGCAATAAGCCCGTTACAACTGAACATTGTCAATTACTAATGAGATTTTTGTAATAGGGCATACAATTTGGGCTTGCCATTCTCCCCTTTCTGTAAGCAGTATTTTTGCTTGTAATCAAAATTAATTAAACCATAATTCTTTAGAAAAAATGTATTAAATGAGGGATGTCACGAAAATTTAGGTGAATTACAAAGAATTTGCTATATTTTATTTGCACATTAGATATACTCATGAATCTCTCATGAAAGGAATATTCTCCCTTATCAAGAGGAATTCCCCTTTATCTAGTCTACATCTTCAGATGGACACAGAGGATGAGAGAAGGGTGGGGGGACAGGGGCTTGACTTCAAAACCAGATGAACTGGACCAAGCCTGGGAATCCAGAAATGATAAGTGACCCAAACACGTCTCTTCTTACCTCCCCTCCCTGAACTTCAATCTCCTCTTCATTATAGGGCAGTGATACATAGGAAGTACGTGTATGATAATAAAATTAGAAAACATACCATCAATGCTTGACATATAGTAGGTTCCCAATAAATGGTGGTGTGATTGTCATTATTGTCACTCAGGGATTCACTCCATCAGTATTCATCTTCCTTTCACAGGAGCAGTGCAGGCCATTTTCCCTCTTTAAACTCTGAAGTTGTAGGTGAACCAATTTTGTAAATTAATAGGAGTGACTACAGAGGCATTCAGCCCTGAATGGAATATATGCTCCATACAAATGATTATAAGGTTGGTAGGAGGCTCAGGAGTAAATTCATGACTGCAGTTAACAATCAGGGAGGCAAGTGATATTCTCTGGAAGTAGCTATACTGCTAACCAAGAGTAGAACTTTCAACTTTTTATAATTTAATATTTTACAGATCTATGACTGGAGAAATTAACCCATGTGAGTGCATATAGGTGTAAAATATGCCTCATTTCTATAGACAGAAGAGATTATTCCTTTGTGGAAAAGTGAATGAGACTTTTGCTTAATTCTTGCCTGCAGAGCTCTGGTTTGCTTTTCTTCTAAAACAACCTGCTCAGGTGAGGGAAGTAGTAGTATCTTTGTGGAATAACTATTTTGTGTCATCTCTGGGGAAACCCAGGTCTGAGAGATGGAACCTGGCAACCTGTCGTAAAACCTCAAGGCTCCAGTGTTTTATATGAAAACCTAATTTATTTCTTCCTGAGGGATCTTTTGGGATATTTACCTTTTCTTCTGCCACATAGTCTTGAGGTAAGAGTGTATCAAGTCCTACTATTGAAACAATGATCATTGATAAGATGGAGAAAAAATAATAAAAGATCAGAATTGTAGTTGTCTAATGGTAGCAAATATTTCACATTTAAGTACAACCTTTTATTTTTATTTTTTTTATTTTGATAGATTTAGGGGTACACGTGATTTTTAGTTACATAGGTTAATTGTATAGTGTTAGTGTCTGGGTCTTAATGTACCCACCACCCAAATAGTGTTTATTGCAACCAATAGGTAGTTTTTCATCCCTCACTCACCTCTAACCTTTTCCCTTCTGAGTCTCCAGTGTTGATTATGGTACTCTGTATGACCATGCATACCCATAGCTTAGCTCCCACTTATATGTCAGAACACTTGGTATTTGATTTTTAGATCCTCAGTTACTTTACTCAGGATAATGGCCTCCAGTTCCATCCACATTGCTGCAAAAGATGGCTGACTAGTATGCCACGGTGTGTGTGTGTGTATATGTGTGTGTATATATATACACACATACACACACACACCCCACATTTTCGTTATCCACTCATCAGTTGGTGGGCACTTATGTTAGTTCCATATCTTTGCAATTGTAAATTGTGCTATGATAAACATATGGGTACAGTTGTCTTTTCTATAAAATGACTTCTTTTCCTTTAGGTAGATTCCCAGTAGTGGTATTTCTGGATCAAATGGTAGATTGATCAGTTCTTTAAGAAATCTCCATACTATTTTCCATAAAGGTTGTACTAATTTATATTACCACCAACAGTATATAAGTATAGCCTTTTCACCACATGTGTGCCAACATCTGTTGTTTTTTTACTTTTTAATGTCCATTCAGACAGGGGTAAGGTGGTATTTCATTGTGGTTTTAATTTTCATTTCCCTGATGATTAATGATGTTGAAGAGTTCTTCTTATGTTTATTGGCCATTTATATATCTTCTTTTGAGGAATGTCTCTTTTCATTTGCCCATTTTTTAATAGGGTTATTTATTTTTTTTCTTGTTGAGTTGTTTGACTTCCTTGTAGATTCTGGCTATTAGTCCTGTGTCAGATGTATAGTTTGCAAATATTTTCTCCAATTCTGTACGTTATCTATTTACTGTGTTGGTTATTTCTTTTGCTATACAGAAGGTTTTTAGTTTAATTAAGTCACATTTATTTTTGTTTTTGTTGCATTTGCTTTTGGGGTCTTAGACATGAATTCTTTGCCTAGGCCAATGTCCAGTAGAGTTTTTTATAGGTTTTATTCTAGGATTTTTGTTGTTTCAGGTCTTACATTTAAGTCTTTGATCTTTTTCAAGTTATTTTTTGTGTATGGTGAGAGGAATCCAGTTTCATTTCTCTGCATATGGTTATCCAATTTTCGCAGCACCATTTATTGAATGAGGAGTCCTTTACCCATTGTATGTTTACATCTCCCTTGTTGAAGATTAGTTGCTTGTAGATATATGGTTTTAATTCTGGGTTCTCTATTCTGTTCCATTGATTTATGTGTCTACTTTCATACCAGTCCCATGCTGTTTTGGTTGCTATAGCCTTGTAGTATAATTTGAATTTGGGTAATGTGATTCCTCTAGATTTGTTCTTTTTGTTTAGAATTGCTTTGGTTATTCAGGTTCTTTTTTGGTCCTATATGAATTTTAGAATTTTTTTTTCTAATTCTGTGAAGAATGATGTTGGTATTTTAACAGGAATTGCATTGAATCTGAGGATTATTTTGAGTAGTATGGACATTTTCACAATAGTGATTATTCTGGTGCATGAACATGGGATGTTTTTCCATTTGTTTGTGTTATCTACTATTTCTGTCATCAGTGTTTTTTAGTTCTCCTTGTAGAGATCTTTCACCTCGTAGTATTTTATTTTATTTATAGCTATTGTAAATGTGATTGAGTTCTTGATCTGATTCTCAGCTTGGTTTTTATTGGTGTATAGCATTTCTACCGATTCATGAACATTAATTTTGTAGCCTGAGAAGGCATTTACCAAATCTAGGAGCCTTTTGGGGGAGTCTATAGGGTTTTCTAGGTTTACGATAATATCACTGGCAAATAGAGATAGTTTGACTTCCTCTTTTCCAATTTGAATACCGTTTATTTTCTCCTCTTGGGAGGAGTATGCTTGTGGGAGGATTCACTTGTGCCATTCAGGACTTGTGAAACCTGTGTCCAAGTGCTGTCAAGTCACGGGGTAGGAGCAGCCACAGGACAATCACAGCTCACTCCAGTTAGCACACAAACCTGAACCTTAAACCTGAACCTCTTTTTCTTGAGGCTTCAGTCATGGACAGTAGCTCCTTCTGGAGTGGTCCAGCATGTGTGTGTATCTTTCCCTACATCTCATCCAGCTGTGATAGCACAACTTGGAATCAGCCATGCTAACTCTGTCGGGGACAGACACCACAGTGAGGGAAAGTATTCCACGATCATCATCCCTCACCTGTCCTAAGAGCAACTTTATGTAGGACTTACTGCCTGCTGGAGAGGTCTGCGTGACACATATACCAGAGAGAGGGTAATTAGGCTTTGCTAAAATTTGATGAACATTTTCTAATTTAATAGCTCATAGCACTTATGTTCCTTAATGAAATGTGAACTTCATGTCCTTGGGTAAGCAATTCAATGGGAGACCGTGCAGAATGGCTCATACCTGTAATCCCAGCACTTTGGGAGGCTGAAATGGCAGGATCACTTTAGCCCAGGAGTTTGAGACAGCATAGGTAACATAGCAAGACCCCATCTCTACAAAAAATGAAAATAAAAATAGTTAGCCAGATACGGTGGCACGTGCCTGTAGTCTCAGCGACTCAGGTGGCTGAGGCAAGAGGATTGCTTGAGCCCAGGAGTTTGAGGCTACAGTGAGCTCTGATCACACCACTGCACTCCAGCCTGGGTGACAGAGTGAGACTCTGTCTCTATGAAAGAAATTCAATGAGACTTCTTTAATTTGACCCCAGGAATGGTCCTCATCATTGTAGACATGATCAGGCTTAAGAGCAAGGTGGTGAAATATCCATATTTATGTACTGGGATGACCAGATGTCCATCTAGAGTACAGGTGTTACTTTATGAACAAATTCTAAAGACCAACATGGGCTTCCTGGTAATTGCTCTATAGATCCTGACAAAGGGCATCCAAAGATGTCCCTCATTGGTTTTGTTTGACAACTGCAAATTCAGTGAGAAATGGGGGGCTTACAACAAAAAAGGACAGTCCAAAGAGAGTATGAGTCCAGTGGATATGATTAGTCTTAAGATTTAATGTCAGAAAGAACAACGGAAAACTAACAAAACAAAAACCAAGTAAATCCCTATCCAACAGAGACTTAATAAAAGCAGAAAAATTGAGAGTGGTGATTTTTATAAAATCAACATGTCACTGAACTTTTGAAATTGACATAACAGTCACTAAAGGCAGCTCAGGAGACATGATTATTTAGACATACAACATTTTCTAGATTTGAAAGTCTTTTGTTTACACCCTCACAGAGACTAAAGATACAATCCATAGAGTGACAGGCAAGAGCAATTACTAACTTTATAAAGGTCTATGAGTGGGAAGCAGTGTCTAATCAGACGGCCATTCTTAGAGTGTAAAGGTCAACAACTAGAGCCAGAGGGGTCAGCAGGACTGGTGGTGCCAGTGCCTTCTCTAATGACCGGGGAGAAGGGACAGGTTTCAGGGTGGCCCAACCTGCTGAGGGCACGGTGGTGTTTGTGACAGAGGGGACCAAGGGAAAGAACAGAAAGGCTCCCTGAAACCCAGTTGTGATGCAGGAAGAGATGAGTGATTGCAGAATAATCACTCATGCACTGATGCACCTGAGAAGGCAGCTGAGGCTGGGGCCAGGCCTGGCATCTCTACCAGTTCCACCTCCTACGAGAAGCTCTGGACCTCACTGGTGACGGCATATAACAGCACCTGGGAAATGTGCATCTGTGGTTAGAGTCAGCAAGAAGAACTGAGGTTGTTTTAAGGAAAGAATAATATTGTAAAAAAGGACAAGTGCTTGAAGCAAGACCAGCCCCCATCAGTTATGAAGCCCCTGTTTGGCTCTGTTTCTGAGAGGCTTTTTGAGCTCAACAAATTTGGGAGATTTTGAAAACCAACTTGTGCAGCCACATGCCTGAAGCAGTAGAAATGGAGATCTACACACAGGTCTCACTTTGAAGTGAAACTACAATTTGGTATCTGATTCTGCCAACTTAGCTATTATGGACTGAAAGTTTGTATTTCCCCTGCCAAATTCATATGTTGAAGCACTGACCCCCAGTGTGGCTCTATTTGGAGGCGGGACCTCTAAGGAAGTATTTAAGGTTAAATGCGATCACAAGCATCAGGCCCTTGTCCAATAGGATTAATATCCGTACAAGCAGAGACACCAGAGGGCTCATTTGCTTTCTCTCTCTCCACGCTGAGAAAAGGTGGCCTTTACAAGCCAGGAAGAGTGTCCTCACCAGAAACCAATTTGTTGTCATTTAGATCATGAACTTATAGCCTGCAGAACTGTGAAAACATAAATGTCTATTGTTTAAACCACCCAGTCGGTGGTATTTTTTATGGCCACTCCAGGAAATCAATGTATTGGGCACATATCCACATATTAGTGGCAGATGGAATCAGTTCAAATCCACAAACTATTTTAAATTTGTGAGTCACAGGGGTAATACAAAGAGGGAAAGGATTCAATTCCCTACCCTCAGGAAGTTTATAATACAATTACAAAAGGGAGAGACCCTAAGAATTAACATAATTGAATGTGGCTGGAGTTACATCACCACAGGAGGCCCGGAGCAGGCATGATGGGGACCCATGGAAGCTGACAGAAATTTCCTAAACAATTTGTTCTTTGAGATATGGTTAGGTCTTTGAAATATTTTACACTTTAGTAGTTTAATTAATATCATATATTTTGAAACATTTTCCCCAAACTTTTGTGATACATAGTCATTTACCCAAAGCATTTAGCTTATCATTTTCTTTTTAAACTATTGAGAAGAAAAAAATTTTTTAAAAAGTTGTCCACATGCCCTTGATAGCACCATTATGTGTGTGTGTGTGTGTGTGTGTGTGTGCGTGTATATAAAATTTTTAAAAAATCTTTCAAAGTGCACGCAATCCTCAAAACAGCCTCTGGGGGTCCAGACGTGGGGGCCATTGTTCTCGTAAAGAATGAAGATACTTTGGTGACATCTGCAAAGTCACACAGCAAAGTCAACGTTGCTCAAGGCTAAATCAAAACTTTCCTACCGTTGTCTGAGCACCTGTTCCCTGAAGTGTTTAAAATCACCTGAACTGCTTTAAAGTGTCAGCCTGAGGGAGTGAAAAGAGGATGGGGAGCAGGGAGAACGGAATGAGGAGAAAGAAACGCAGAGGAAGAGAAAGACAGGAAGCGAGACAGAGGCGGAGAGAGCCTGGCAGGCCGGCACATGGAGAATCAGACCGTCCGGGCTCAGGGAATTAAGTACCTTCCTCAAGAGCAGAAGAGAAAGCATGTGTGAAAAGTCACAGGCACCGGAGGGGCAGCTCCCCTCCCGAGCGCCGGGCTCCGCTCCCGTGCAGCAATCTTTGTGGTCACATCAGCATTTCTCCGAATGATCCTGGGATTCGCGTCCCCTCCTCTATGTCATGAGACCCAGGAGGGCAAGGATGGCCTCTGCCTTTCTTTTGTTTCCGTTCCTGGGGCCTACTGAGTGCCCCACACCTGCATGGTGCTCAGGAGATACTTGCTGAATGGCGAGAGGAAGGAGAAAAGGGTGTACTCGTGCACGCAGTCAGGGGGGCTCCGCTCTGAGTCTAGAAGCTGCTCAAGTTTGCTCAGTGGGACAGGGGAGTACACACTCACAAGTAAGTGTGACACTTGGAAAGGCTCTGTTGTGGACTGAATTCTTCTGTCCCCCCAAATTTATACATTGGAATCCTAACCTCCAAGGTGACGGGGTTAGGAGGTGAGGCCTGGGAGGTGATTAGGTCCTAAGGATGGGGCCCGTATAAAAGAGAACCCAGGAAGCTCTCTCTGCTCCCCACCATGCAGTGGCACAGGGAGAAGACGGCCCTCCACAAGCCAGGAAGCGAGCCCTCACCAGGCATAAATCTGCTGGTGCTTGGATCTTGGACTTCCCAGTCTCCAAAACTGTGAGAAATAAATGCTGTTTAAGTCAGGGTATGTTGTTTAATGGTATTTTATTAGAGCATCCTGAACTGACAAAGACAGGTCTCATTCTGAATTTGAAGAAACATTTTTCATAGACTTCTAGTAATTTTGACTCAACTTATTGTGACATACACATATTTTTTAGTACATACTCATAGGGATAGACCTAATCTTTAAAGGGTCTGCAGCTCCTGTCATTCAGAAGGCCTTTTGAAAGAAAAGACATAAAATTAACACTAAATAATCAAGTATGAATGTTAATAATTAGAAAATAAATCACTATTAACTTCAAATTTTTAAAAATCTGATAGAAACCATATGTCTAATAAATTCAAGAAAAGTAGAACATTTTGTTAGTTAGCTGTCAGATACATGTCTGTAATATCCCCCATATTTGTTATTTGCGTACACTTTGATTCTATAGCATTTTGTATTGTTTTTATTTCAAGGATAGAAAACAATTGTTAATCAAGGTTGATTTATTTTTATAATAACACCTTGTTATGTGAAATCACATGTACATATTTAGTTATTTCTGTCAGATTTTGTAACACCTCTATCAACTTTCCTTCACATATGAGCTAGGAGGTTAGGATAATTACCTACATAAGACAGCTGTACTGTGCACTGCAGCACAGCCCCTCTGACCCTGCATCTTCACGTCAGCACATAGATGACAAGACACAGAGGGAGACTGAGTACTCCATGTTACTGCAAGATGGCCTACAGTAAGTTTACAGTACATGGGGGTGACTGAAAGGCACATGCATACATTTCTCTAAGCCCAAACTAAATGTATCCCCACCTCAGTTTCCCCTTAGACCCTCCCAGAAATACCCACAGCATACATTTCTCTAAGCCCAAACTAAATGTATCCCCACCTCAGTTTCCCCTTAGACCCTCCCAGAAATGCCCACAGCTATTCCAGCATCACCCAACTAAAAAGACATTTGATATATAGAGAAAAGAAGTCAGAATGGTAGAGGAAGTTTTAACTGCTGTTGAATCATTTACTTGATCACATTTTAGAAAAGCACATGACCATGTGCAGGTGAGGGCCCCTGATGCTTACAATTTGTTGAGTCCATGGCACTCCATCTCTGTACCCCTAGGTGTGAGGTTTGGCCTGGATAATTGGAAGGCAGAGTTGATTAAGACCAATGTTGACAAGATCTTCTTTCAAAGGACCTGCAAACCCTCATGGCAGAGAGGAAATGTTGGGCTGAGTTCCAGCAGTGGCTCTGCTCCTTACTGGCTGTGCGGTCTCGGAGCTGTTTGCCACTTTTTTATGCCTCAGTTTCTCATGTGTAAAGTGGAGATAATAAGAGCATCTTATATGGCAAGTTTGTCTTGATGATTTAGTGAGTTAATACATATAATGCGCACACAAAAATGCTTAGCCACATAGGATGTGCTCAACACATATAACTCATTGCTATTATGGCTTTTATTTCAGGTCAGAGAATAATGTAAATAACATTTAAGGAAACAATATTTTACTAAACACTCCTTGTGGCCATTGGGATGTTGAACTTTTTTTTTTTAATCCCACAGCATTTGAAGAAAGAAAATGTGATTTGAAACAGTGACTATCAGAGCAGGTTTATGTCCATAGAAGGGAATAGTGAGTCAGGTGGTCAGAAGTATATTTTGGGGATGGTCTAAGTGTTCAGCAAAACATTAGCAAGTTATGAGTATCCGTTACAGAGGCGCCACTGCGAAGGGAATCGTTTAGATTCTCGGCTGCTCTGTTGTGTGGAATGCAGGGCAGCTCCTCAGAACAAAGCTATTTCCCACCCTCCTGTGTAGATGGAAGAACTTGAGCAAATACAAGATACTCTCCTAGTTCTTAGGAAGGAAGGTGTTGTGTACGTCTGAGCTAATAATCTCATTATTACTTTGTATTATTTAAACAGAGTGTGACATACTTAAATTTTCTGAGAATTATGGAAAAGAGATTTTCTGTGGCCAGTAGTCAAGGTTGCTGATTATCACGGGCTCTCTGCCTTTGAAGTAATCAGGGAAAGAAAAGAGTTTTTAAAAGGCAAGTAGCTTTCAGTTTGTTGTAGTTTTTATTGTTTCTGGTCTGTTTTCATTTTTTTCCAAAAGAGATAAGGGGTAAAAGAATGAAAATCCAACCTCTGAACTCGCCTTGAGAAAATGGAAACCAAGGTCATCATAGAACCACTCAAGTTACTCAATCATGCGGGAGGAAAAACTGTCGGTGAAAACATATTTTATGACCAGCATTTACTTTTTCCCATTTGATCTTTGAGTTTAATTTTTCACAACTTTGTATTTTTCTTAAATGTTTTACAGAAACTAGAATTGGGAAAGTTTGTAAAATACACCAAAATTCAGGCAGTATGGATGGTGGAATTTCCCAGGAGCGCTTTACTGGTGTGAAACAGTGGTAAGAGGGAAGTGATGAGAGAGTCAAGTCAGCTGGAACGAAGAGGCTCAAGCTTCAGTCACAGAGGGCTCTACTACCATTCGGTAAGATTTTGCTTGAGCACGCTAAAATAAGTACAAAGCAGCCTTTGCCAAACTCTGGTGTTCAAAAGCAATGGAAAAATAATGATTTTTAGACAACAAAAATAAGCATAAACATGTTTTTACCTATTGTGATTCAGTCCAAAGGGAGAGTCACCAACGAAAGCATCGAAAGTCTAGAAATTCACGTCCAACCAAGAATGGGGCTTGTGGAAGCTCACTGCACTCATCCTGTTCTTCCCGGAAGCTGTGAGAAGAGATGATTTAAAATGAGCGTGAGGGGAGGGTACCCATCACGGTGGGATATAGGAGACCACTCTAGGGGAGTAGGTAAAACCCCTGGTCCTGTGCCTAGAAAGGGGCTTGGCAATTATTTTGAAAGGAAGATGAAACAAGGGTTTCTTCTCTCAGTTCTTTGTCTTTTTCCTCTTGCCACCTAGCCCTCTTGCCACCTAGCCCTCTTTGCCACCTAGCCCTTTTGCCACCCAGCCCTTTTGAACCGAGGCTGGGCCGTGAGTCCTATTGCTCCAGTCCCTGTATGTTTAAGCAGCAGGAAACCAGAGGAAGCTCAGGTCTTCCTTGTGTTTACTGTGGCCGGGATGACACAGAGGTCCCTGTGCTCTGTCCTGATGTAGAACGTGGAGGAGACACAAGAGTCCTGAGCCTGCCGTGCAAGACATGAGATGACCCTCAGCTGGGAACAGCATAAGCCAGGGCAGACGCTCTGGGAGTCCACAGGGTCAGGAGGGCAGAGGTGTGGCTGGGTGAGCAGGTAGGAGAGAGAGAACGGAGCGGGAGTTCTAATCTTGAATCTCATATGAGGCACAGTAAGAACAGGGACCACGGCCCAGATACACAAATAACTCTTGTATTTAACTGTGTTTGTGGGTTCATAGGCTTTCCAAGGGTTTTCAGGAGAAGGCAGATCTCTAGGGGAATCTTGGCCACGTGTAGGACGGGGTGGAGAGGATGTTAGCCGGAGGGGGATGGGAAGCAGGCAGGGCTGACACAGTGATGGATCTAGTCTATTTCCCCCAGTTCTAGAACTGAGAAACCTGGTGGTGTGAGGTTACCTGGCCAGGATCTTGAAAGAGCTCTTTTCCATGAAAGATCTATGACTCTCTGGGGAAATTAAAGCAGTTTTGCTGTGGCAGAGAGGAGTGACGAGTTAGGGAAAATGCTGTCCCCACTTCTCTGTGGAACCCAGAGCCCTCTGTTCCCTGAGCATTCGTGGCCCTGGGAACATGGACAGCATCCCTGGAGAGACCACTGGCTTCCTCACAGGTGTGTCTTCAGTGGAAGCAACTCCAAGCAGATGCAGGTGCAGCAGTTACAGAGTTGGAGGGAAGTGGACCCAGGAGAGGAGAACAGAGGCCCTGCCTGTGGTGTGGCTGTGAGCCTGGTTCCTGCCCATGGACACAGGAGGCTCCGGGCAGCAGGGCTGTAGCACGTGCAGAAGCACCTGTGGAGCAGGTGGGGTGTGGAGTGGGGAGCCTGCTCGTGCCCTCAGCTGCATGAGCACATCCGCTCCAACCCACCCACTTCCCACCACTCTCTCAGAGTGAACCAGGTTGGAGAACGTTGGCATGTACGGGACGTGTGAAATGTAAACATGCATGAGTAAACTCCGGACTCACGGGAGAACAGCATCACATAACTATGTGCAGTTTGCAGAACGAATGTGGGATGATTTGTCCTTGAACATAATAATACAATCACTGCAGGTGCAGGGAGTGGTTCTGAAAACCTTTTTATAAAAGCAGAGATCACACGGGAAATGACTGGATTAATGAGGACCAGCATGATAGGCACTTTAAAGCAATTTAATAAGATTGACAAATGCCTGTGCCACGTTGTGACTGGCATTCTATGCGCAGTGCCCAGGGTATGTGCTGTCCGCTTTTCTCTTCTCGCTCATCCATATCTCCTTGTCTTCACAAATTGGAGGTCATTAGTCAAATCAGGTTGACTAACTGCATCCAAACGCCTCACCAGTGGAGCACCAACTTGGACGGGCACCTACTTTGATAAACATAATTTAGCAAAAATCAACCCTTTCACAGCAGCTGACTCTAAGTATGGATCTTAGGTATGGGCAGTCTCAGGAAGATGTCTTTCTAAGAATTCAAAACTTCATCTACAACTATATGAAAAGGAAGAATTTTCAAGTCTTACTTTATTAATTACTGGTTAGCAAAGCCACTCTTTGCTGAGTGTTCTCAGGTGTGTGGGACTAGTTGAGGAGTCACATGGTGTGGAAGATCCAAGTACACCATGTACGCCTCTGAAGAATCCTCGAGGGTTTGTTGTGAAGTTACTATGGGGATGATCATGAGGGGAACCCATGAGACAGGAACATCAGGTCACTTTCCTGAAAGACAGGAATTGAGCAAGTCCTGAAGGGCAGATTTCAGCAATCAATAGTTGTACATTTAAGGCAAAGGAAAGAGTATTAGTCAATGAAAGAAGTAGGAACACTGGTAGCATGATGCAATGAAGCTGGCAGAGAGAGGTGAGCTGCACAGGACAGAGCATTTCTGTGGAGACAGGCGAGCAGAAAAGAGAGAAGTTAGAAAAGACCAGGAAGAGCCCCACGATGGAGGGCTTTGACTACTTTTGTCACAGAACAAAAAGAAAAAAAAAACTAAAACAACTTTAATTCCAGAATGGCTTTACTTTTTTTAAGTTGTATCACTTCTTTTGTTTTTTAAAAAAAAAATGTGAACCACAAATATGTCCGACAGTTACAGGCGGAGCTGGCGTGGCTGTGGCAGGGGAGAGATGCGCTTTCCCTGCGCTACTGCCCATGGGCGAGGGGCCGCTGGCAACAATCGAGTCTCCAGATCAAATTGCTGCTGGGGGAAGAGTCAGCACCTGGAAGACATCGCTGGGGAGTCATAGTCCGTTCATAGACCTGAAGGCTGTAACCACAGCACAAGCAGGAGAAGGAGGTTTTGTAATTGCAGCGTGAGAGGAAGGAGGAGAGACGATCTGTGTGTGGAGAGAATGAGAGGTCCCCTGGGCAGGGGACTGCAGCTTTGGTTGAGGACAGGCCTCTTGTTGGCAGTCAGCAAATGTCAACTTGCTGAACCGGAGATCAGGATATCAGGTGAGTGCTCATTGCTTAGAAAATAGCCAACTGTCTTGTTTATCTCGAAACCCAACACTGTTAACTTTACAATTTAGCTGGGTGGTTTCCTGGAAGCTTTCAGAAAACAAACAAGTTCCAACAGTATAATAAAATTAAAATGAGACCCGGGTAACAATAAACCTTATTGTACTGTATGACAAGTGTTGGGGGCTTGTGAAGGTCATGCTTTGTGAGACAAGAGATTTTACCCAACCTCAGTGGAAATGCCTTTGGAATCCGTTTCTAGTACCCTGAGGGTGACAGCTCACCTGCTTTGCCAAGTTTATTGTGATGAGTGGAAAGAAAAGCATTAGATTCCTGAAGACAAATAGAGAGGAAGGGATTTAAGGGGGAAAATCCATAGTCCAGGGCATGTCTCAATCTTAAATCCATACTGCCAGACCTGAGCATTGTTAATTACAAAATTTTGACAGCCTAAAGCAAAAAGCAAGTTAACACTGTAACTCACAAATGAATTCATAAGAGAGAATATTGCCAGTTTTTATCCTTTTGGGGAAGGTGATTATCCTATCTACCACATTACACTAGATTTTCCTTTTAATGATTTGACGTGTTTTGAAAAGGGAAAACTATATCTATCTCTTGGAAACCATGTCTATATTACTCTTATATCGCATGTAAAGTACTATGGCCCATGTATCCTACAACTAAGTACCCCATTTCCCTGCAGTCTACTCTGATCATACTCGAAGAGTAGCTCTAAGAAAATAAATTTACAGAAAAAGTTGTGATACCTAATTCTTTACCATCCAGAAAGCTCTACCAACAATGTGTAATGTCCCTTAAATTAAATTTTTTATTAAAATAGAAGATTGTACAAATTAGAATTGAGGTATATCAACCTAAAATAAATAGCAGAAAGACTAGCTCTCCAGAACAAAGAATTTATTCAAGGATAGCAGGCATTTGCAATCTGGAATATGCATGCTGTGGTGAACCATAGGCACATCTAGGGAGGCAAAGGAAAGCAAGGGTTTTTAAAGACAAAATGAGGTCATTTACATTAGTTATTTTGGAACTTATATTTGGCTACAAAAATTAATAACGAGGGTGGCATCAGTCCATCAGTGAAATGGGCAGTTACTAGAGAGACATCCTCATAGAAATTATCTTTGTGCAAGGTTGTGGTGGCCTTTGTGCAATGTTGTCATTTTGGAGGAGTCTCTTGTGATAGTTCCTATTATCAGGCAGATGTACATGAGGGCTCCTTCATGGCCTCCCAGCTTCATTTTATTAGGGTTTGACATAAGTGACTTCATTTTGATATCAATAACTTCCACAGGTGGTAGACATCCCTGTAGAGAAGTGGAGGGTAAAATTAGAATCAGACTATACCTCTGCAAGGATAGTATACTTTTGTGTAGGGAGGAATGGAAACTGAATTTCATTCCTCTATAGGGTCATATACTGGGAAACAGTTCCATCCGTAACATAAAAATGAACAGCCTGTGCTTACTACACAGGAATTCCATGCTTATACAGGAAATAATTCTGAGCTATGCTTGGAAAATAGTAGCTCGTGATAAAAACAGCCCACAGCCTATGTGATGTGGAAAAATCTAGAATAAAAATACATGTTGAAAGCTAGTCTAAAATGATAAAGTATGCTCTCTATCCACCCTAAAGAAAAACAAAATCAAATCTTGAAATAGACAAGCCAATCAAAAGTAACAATTAATCACCAGAACAAGTCCCAATACTCTACACAGGAATAAAGTAAAATCCAATATTAAATGACATAAATTTGCAATTTTCAGCATTCATACACAAAATACAAAACATGAAAATAAACAAGAAAACATGACTCAGACCAAGAATAATCAATTAATAAAAACTGAGGGGGAATGATAAAGATGATAATAAAAACATCAGAAATGGAAATTAAAACAGTAACTATAAATTTGCTCAAGAGTATAAAGAAAAATATGAACATGATGAGGAAAGTAATGTAAATATACAATAAGAAATGAAAGTTTTAGATATAAAAATATAACAAATGAAGTAAAATATACAATTGAGAAAATATCAGTGAACTTAAAGACAGCAATAAAGAGTATTCAAAATTAGGCAAAGAGAGAAAAAGAAAAGGAAAAATAAACAGAGTATCTGTAGACTGTGCAGCAATATCAAATGGCCTAACATGTATGTAATTGGAAACTCAAAAGAATAGAGGAAAAAGAAGAAAAATATTTTTAAAAAATATTGGTGAAAAATTACACAAATTTGAGGGAAATTATAAAGCCACATCCTGGAAGGTCAACAAACTTGCAAAGAAGAAGCATGAAGAAAATAACAACAAGGCACGTCATAACCAAATTTCTGAAAACCAGTGATTAAAACAAAGAAATCTTAAAAGCACCTAGACGAAAATGACACATTACATAGAAGAACAAAGCTGAGATGGCAGCAGACTTTCTGACAGAAACTATGCAAACAGGGGAAATGGGATGAAATACTTAAAGCAGAAAAGTGCTTTAAGTAAAAATAAATGCTGCCAATTTAGAATTCTATATTTAGAAAATGTGTTTTAAAAATAAAGATAAAAGTAAAAACTTTTTATGCAAACAAAAGATGAGGAAAGTCATTTCCAATAGACTTTCTCTACAGAAGAAAGTGGTAAAGAAAATTTGGTAACAGATGAAAAATGGTTCTAAACAAAAGAATGTTGAATGCTTGAAATAGTAAATGTGTGGCTAAATAGAAAAAACATTTCTTCTCACTGTTTATCCCCCAAAAGATAAATAACTGCTTCAAGTAAAAATAAAAACAACATAATACGTGTTCATTACACATGTAAAATGAATATGTAGCATAATGGTTAGTATCATACTGGAAGAAAGATGGGATATAGAAGTATATTATTTTAGGTCTAGAAACAGACCCATATATTTAAGATTACATATGACATAAAGTTCCAAGGTAATTCATTGGGGAGAGGACAGTATTTTCAAATATAATTTTGTAATAATTTTGTATATACATATAAAAAAAGGTGACAATATTTACAAGACACTATATACACATATATGTGTGTGTGTGTTGCGCGTGCGTGCGTGTGTGTGTGTGTGTGTATATATACATATAAAAGAAATGGAACATTTCTAAAGGCAAAAGCTAAAATTATAAACCTTTCAGACAAAAATCTTTTGTGACCTTAGGCAAAGATTTCTTAGGACACAAAAAGCACAACCTATGAAATAAAAATATGATGAATTATAGTTCATCAAAATTTAAAAGATTGTATTTCTTATTTTTAAATTTTTTTTGTTGAAGTTTTATTATTATTTTTATTTCAATAGATTTAGGGGTATAAGATTTTTTTGTTACTTAGATGAGTTGTATAGTGGTGATATCAGGACTTTTAGTGTACCCATCACCCAAATAATGTATATTGTACTTAATATGTAATTTTTCACCCTTATCCCCCACCCTCCCTCATTCTGAGTCTCCAAAATCCATTATACCAGTATGTATGACCATGTATTCCCATTGTTTAGCTCTCACTTATAAGTGAGAACAAGTGGTACTTGTTTTTCATTTCTGAGATAATTCAGTTAGGATAATGCTCTCTAGTTTCATCCAAGTTCCTGCAAAAGATATAATTTCATTCTTTCTTATGGCTGAATAGTATTCCATGGGGTGCGTGTGTATGTGTGTGTGTGTATATCATATTTTCTTTATCCACTCTTCAGTTGATGGGCATTTATGTTGTTGCCATATGTTTGCAATTGTATATTGTGCTGTGATAAACATATGAGTACAGGTGTCTTTTTGATATAATGACTTCTTGTCTTTTGAGTAGATACCCAGTAGTGAGATACCTGGATCGAATAATAGGTATACTTTTACTTCTTTAAGAAATCTCCATACTGTTTTCCATAGAGGTTTTACTAATTTGCATTCCCACCAACAGTATATAAACATTCCCTTTTCACTGCATCTGCACTATCTATTGTTTTTTGACTTCTTAATAATGTCCATTCTGACAGGGGTAAATCTCATCGTGGTTTTAACTTGCATTTCTGTAATGATTAGTGATGTTGAGCATTTTTTTCATGTTTGTTGGACATTTGTATATCTTCCTTTGAAAATTGTCTGTCCATGACTTTTGCTCACATTTTAATGGGGTCATTTGTTTTTTTCTTGCTGATCTGTTTGAGTTCCTTGTAGATTCTGGATATTGTCCTTTTTGGGATGTATAGTTTGTGACTATTTCCTCCCATTCTTTAGGTTGTCTATTTATTCTGTTGATTATTTCTTTCATTGTGCAGAAACTTTTTTATTTAATTGACTCATTTATTTATTTTTGTTTTTGTTGTATTTGATTTGGCATCTTAATTCATAAATACTTTGTATAGGCCAATTTCCAGAGTTTTTCCTAGGTTTTCTTCTAGAATTTTTATGGTTTCAGGCCTTACATTTAAATCTTTAATCTATCTTGAGTTAGTTTTTTTGTATGTTGAGAGAGAGAGATCGTTTCAATCTTCTGCATGTGGCTATCCTATTTTCCCAGCACCATGTATTGAATAGGTTATCCTTTTCCCAGTGTATGTTTTTGTCTGCTTCATCAAAGATCAGTTGGTTGTAGCTACATGGTTGTATTTCTGGATTCTCTATTCTGTTCCATTGGTCTATGTCTCCACTTTTATACAAGTACCATGCTGTTTTGGTTACTATGGCCTTGTAGTATAATTTGAAGTCAGGTAGTGTGATGCCTCCAGATTTTTTTGTGTGTTTGTTTAGGGTTGTTTTGTCTATTCAAGCTCTTTTTTGATGTGATATGAAATTTAGGGTTGTTTTTTCTAATTCTGTGAAACATGACATTGCTATTTTGATGGGAATTGCATTGAATCTCTAAATCACTTTGAGTAGTATGGAAATTTCAACAGTAGTGATCTTTCCAATCTATGAACATGAGATGTTTTTCCATATTTCCATTTGTTTGTGTTATCCATGACTTTTTACTATATAAAAGATAGTGTTAATAAAAAGAAAAAGTCACCCCCACTATGGGAGAAAACATTTAATAAACAAGTCTACTAAATAACTTGTATCTAGAATACATAAAAAGCACTAACAATTCAATAATACAACACAAATAAGGCACAGAATTTGAGCATAGCCTTCACCAAAGAAGAAGTACAGATGTAAATAAGCATATAAAAATGGTTGACATCATTAGTCATTAGTGGGATGTAAAGTAAAACCATACTGAGATACTACTATGTACTCACTCTAATGGTTAAAATTAAAAACATTAACAACACTTTGTACTGGAGAACATTTTGAGCCAAAAGAACTCTTATACATAGCTTATGATAGTATAAAATGGAATAGCCATATTGAAAAATAATTTGGCAGTTTGATATAAAGCCAAACGTTTTTTGTGTAACTTAGCAATCCCACCTAGATATGTACTCAAAGAGAAATGAGAATATGTTCACACAAAAATTTGTATGCAAAATTAGCAGCATATAAATATATGCTAGCAAAACAGTGAAAACAGTCCAGAATATTCAGCAAATCATGAATGGATAAACAAATTGTAATATACCCATAAAATGGAATACAGATCAGTAATTAAAAGAAATAAGCTACTGATACATACAAGAATATAAATGAATCTCAAGAGCATTATACCAAATATAAAAAGGCAGACACACCCAAAAGATACTACATGCTTTATTATCCCATTTACTCTGGAAAAGGTAAAATTAAAGTGAGAGAAAGAAGATTTGCGGTTACCTGGGGATGGGTTCGGTAGGGGAAACATGTTCTCTATGAGAAAACAAAACAGAATTTTAGGGGTTATGGAAGTAACTATTGTGGTTACACAAATGTATAAAATTTAACCTTCATATTTTATTTTTTTTGCTTATATATTTCAGCAGTGCTGATAGAAAAAAATTAGTGTAGAAATGATAAAATATTGTGGATCAGGCATAGACAAATGTAAAACCCTCACTATAAGGTTTCAAAGTTTCCACCACTGGAGGCAAGGCTGTGTCCCTTTAACAGCCCCCAAATAAGCTATGTAAAGAATATAAGCACACAAGAGAGCATCCCCCCTTGAAAGAGATTGAGAAACTGCTACCAGTTGAAGAAAATTTGGTCTATATCTAGTTTGGGACTATTCTAAAGCTTGTGAAAAATTTTGAAAAACATGTTTGAAATATTCAAAAAGATAACAGAAACTGTAGAACCTATAAGGCAAGAATAAGACATGATGCACAAAGAAAAGAAATATTCAGAAAAAAGCATGGAAATTCTGAAAAAAAAATCATTGAAAAATATCTCAAAAAATGGATAAATGGTAAATTAGATATTGCTGACAAGAAAACAGTAATTAGTAGATAGAAATGAGGAAATAAGCCAAAATTCACCACAGATATGACATATAAAATAGAAGTTAAGAGTCATGACAAAGAAATGAGAAGACCTAATATACACTGAAGGCTAAAAATGAGAATAGAGAAATAAGGTAAAAACAATATTAAAAAAACATGTTGGGCATAAAATTATGCTCTCTTGCCCAGATTTAATGCTGTTGATAGAAATAAAAGGATTAGACACTTGGGAAAAATAGAAAGAAAAATATTTAGGGAAAAAAATCCAGGATATGTTTCAACATCCAATTATATAAATCTATATAACAAATACAAATTCTTTAAAAATTAATTTGTCAAAGAGAGTTTGCTATCCACCAAAGATTGCTGTTCTCACATCTATAGGTTAGAGTTTTTCCTAGTAAATGGTTACTCATAAAGTCAGGAATTTTATTTCCCTATACTAATGTCTTTAGCTGGGGCCAGATAACTAATTCTGGCTGATGTAATGTGTGCAATGGAAAATGATACATGTCACTTCTGGTGTGAGCCTTCCCAGCCTTTGCCCATGTGCTGGCTAGAATTGCCCAGTGAGTCTTTGGAGACCACATGTTGTCTAAGCCATTAGCACTGCCAACCAGCAACCCCAGAAGACTCAACATAATTATTTTGTGATTCATAGATTCATTTGTGTTGCTCTATCAATAGTTCATTTCCCCCTCACTGACCTGGAAGAATATGTGCTCAAAATAACCAAATTTTTATAGTGTTTGAACCATTATGCAATTTGGTGTCTATTTTTTAAATCAGTTATAGTTTACTATTAATAAATAATCAGTTAAAATGTTTCTATAATTCTATAGCTACATGCTTAGAATGTAAGCCATTTGATCTTTCTAAAAGATAACATAGTACCTTTCAAGATGATTATTTATTTAGTAAGTCCTTCTGCTCTATTATATGGTATAAATTATGTTTAATAATAGGTTCTATTCATATGAAGACCTTGAAACTATATAATATATATTTTTCCAAGTAAACAAAGCACTTTACTAGAAAATAGATGTTATTTTCTTGAAAACATAGATTCTATGTTATGGTTTTGAATCCTTCAAAGTCACAGAGTTTATAAAGAATTACAGAGAGTGATATTTGAAAGAATGATGGAGTAGAAGCTCTCTGGCTTCTTATCCAACCCTACCCCCAGAATCTCAATTATAAACTACCCAGAAACAAGATTACCACCCTGAATATCCCTAACTCAGAAGTGAGTCTGTGATGCTCCCTTGGACCTCAGAGCTGAGAAAAAACACAAACAGATGGTAAGGGGAGTAGTCCTCTTTAATTGCAATGCCCCTTCCCCAAGCCAGCAAGACACCACATGTGGAGAATTCCACTGAGCTTACAGTTTCTATGGTGGAAAAAGTGAATTGGAAGTGGGCGTTTGAATTCTCCACCATTCTGAGTCCCTATGCAGAAGCCTCACTCTCATTTTGTCACACAGGAAGCACTGCATGCATTGGCAGGGCTAAACCGCGTGAGGTCAGCTAGAGATAAAGGGTAGGGGTGGGGCTCACAGCAACCAGCAAGCTGAACTTGGTGGTTGTTCTCCATTTCAGCCAATGGACATGCAACACCAGAGATGCTGATCAGCAGTGCCATGCTGCCAGAAGCACAGTCCACAGATCTCCTGGGCTTGAGCCCTAGCTGGCTTTCCCACATAGCCTAGGTACCCTTCTTGGGTCTTCATGAGTTCATTGTAGGCAGGGCAAAGCAACAGCCTCACAGCTCTTGCAAGACTTGTAGCACACCTAGGCTTAAGGTACCCTCTAGCAATGAATTGGCTGCAGAGTTCATGAAGCTAGGTACCACAACAGTCAATCTGCTCAGAATTTCTGAAAAAACTGTAGATAGTTGGTCACAAACAAAGCCAGCCTGAAAAGACTGCAATAAATACCTAATTATTAAATATGCAGACATCAATGTGTAACCATAAGGAACAAGGATAATCAAGGAAATATGACCTTACCAAATGAACAAAATAAGGTGCCAGTAACTGACCCTAATGAGATAATGGTGTATGACCTTGCAGAAAAAGAATTCAAAATTCCTATTAATATTTTGAGGAAGCTCAGCAAAACTTGAATAAAATACAAAGAAACAATTCAGAAATGTAACAGAGAAATTTAATAGAGATTTAAATAATCACAAAATCAAACATAAATTTTGGAGCTAAAAAAATGAAATGAAATATGCAATAGAGAACATTGACAGAAAAATTGATAAACTAGAAAAATAAACTGTGAGCGTGAAGATAGGCTATTTGAAAATATACAGTCAGATCAAAAAAGGAAGAAAATTATTTATAAAAAATGAGGAAATCTTACAGGACTTATGGGGCAGCATCAAAACAACAAATGTTTGGGTCATTGGCATTCAAGAAGGTGTAGAGAAAGACGAAGGGATAAAAATCTTATTTAAAGAAATAATAGAAGAAAATGTTCTAGACCCAGAAAAAGATATAAATGTCCAGGTACAGGAAGGCCAAATGTCACCAAACAGATTAAATCCAAATAAACTACCCCCAAGGCATATCATAATCCAGCTGTCAAAGGTCAAAGACAAAGAAAGCATTCTGAAAATGGCAAGAAAAAAGAAGCGAATAACATATAAGGGAATTCCAATATGCCCAGAAGCAGACTGCACAGCAGAAACTGATGATGTATTTAAAGTGATAAAGGAAAAAACTGCCAACCAGTTCAAAAATGGAGGAGAGATAAAGACTTTCTCAGACATAGAAAAGATGAGGGAATTCATGAATGCCAGACCTGTCTTACAAGAAACACTAAAGGAAATTCTTCAAACTGAATGAAAAGGATGCTAAGAGTAGCACAAGAACATTGGAAGGTATAAAAGTCACTGGTTAAACTAAGTGTACAGCCAAGTTAAGAATATTATAATACTTTAATCACAGTGTGTAAATGACTTATATCTTTAGTATGAAGATTAAAAGATAAAACTGTTAATAATAACTATAATAATTTGTTGAGGGATAGGCAATATACAAAGATGTAAACTGACATCAAAAATTCAAAATGTTGAGGGGGATTGGAGTTAAAGTGTAGAGTTCTTTTTTTGGTATGCCATCAAAGTTAAGCTTTTATCAGTTTAAAACAACCTATTTTAACTATTAGATGTTTCTTATAAGCCTTGTGGTACAAAGCAAAAACCTATAAAAGATACACTAAAAGTAAAATCAAGGAATCAAGACATATCACTGGAGAAAATCACTTAACCACAAAGGAAGACAGTAAGAGAAAAAGAAAAGAAAAAAGGATCTACAAAGCAATTACAAAATAAGTAACAGAATGGCAGTAGTAAATCCTTACCTATCAATAACTACCTTGCATGTAAATGGATTAAATCCTCCAAGAAAAAGTTACAGAGTGGCTGAATGGATTAAAAAATAAGACTCAACTACAGGCTGCCTACAAGAGACTCACTTCTCCCGTAAGGACACACAGACTGAAAGTGAAAATGTGGAAAAACTATTCTGTACAAATGGAGACCAAAAGAGAGCAGGGATAGCTATAGGTATATTGTATAAAATATGCTTCAAGTCAAAAACTGTTAAATAAAGACAAAGAAGGACACCTTATAAGGGTGTCACTTCAGCAAAAGGATATAACAGTTGTGTGTGTGTGTGTGTGTGTGCGTGTCTGTGTGTGTGCACCAAGCATCTGAGCATCTAAATATGTAAAGCAAATATTAATAGATCTACAGGGGAAGAAAGACTGCAATACAGTAATAGTAGGGGACTTCAACATCTGTGAGCTAGAGAAAAAGGACTTTTAAGAGGAAAGTTTATAGTAATAAATACCTACATCAGAAAAGAAGAAAGATCATAATGATCAGAACAGAAATAACCAATATAGAGACTAAAAAGAATATAAAATGTCAACAAAATGAACAATTGTTTTAAAAAAAATAAAATCAACAAACTTGTAGCTAGACTAAGCAAGAATAGTGTAGACTCAAATAAATAAAGACAGAAGTAAAAAAAGAAGACATTACAATTGATACCACAAAGATACCAAGGTTCCTAAGTGACTATTATGAACAATTATATGCCAATTAATTGGAAAACCTAGAAGAAATGGATAAATCTTTGGACACACACCATCTACCAAGATTGAATTATGACATAGAAAATAGACATAGAAAATCTGAAAAGGCCAATAATGAGTGAGGGGATTGAATCAGTAATAAAATCTCTCCCATCAAAGAGATGGCTAATGGCTTCACTACTTAATTCTAACACACATTTAAAGAAGAACTAATACTAATTCTTCTCAAACTATTCCAAAAAATTGAAGAGAAGGGAATTCTTCCAAACTCAATCTGTGAGGCCAGCATTACCCTGATACCAAAATCAGACAAGAACACCACAGGAAAATATCCCTGATGAACATAAATGCAAACATCCTCAACAAAATACTAGCAAACTGAATTCAACAACACATTAAAAATATCATTCACCATGATGAAGTGGGATTCATCCCAGGCATGCAACACTAGTTCAACATATGCAAATTGATAAACATGGTGCATCACATTAACAAAATGAGGGACAAAAACCATACAATCATTTCAATAAATGCAGAAAATTAATTGGCCAAAATTGAATGTTCCTTCATGATAAAACTCTCTAGAAACTGGGTATAGAAGGAATGTACATCAACACAATAAAGGTCATAAATATATAACAAACCCAGAGCTAACATCATACTAAATGGGGAAAAGTTGAAAGCTTTTTCTCTTAAATCTGGAACAAGACAAGGATGCCCAATTTTACCATGTTTATTCAACATAGTACTAAAAGATCTAACCACAGCAATTAGGCAAGACAAAGAAATAAAAGGCATAGAATTGGAAATGAGTAAGTTAAATTGCTCCTATTTGCATATATGATAATATATACAGAAAATTCTAAAGACTCCACCAAACAACTGTTAGAACTAATAAATAAATTCAGTAAAGTTGTCAGATACAAAATCAACATATAAAATCCATAGTGTTTTTATGCTAACAGTAAGCAATCTGAGAAAGAAATCAAGAAGGGGAGGAGGGGATGGGAAAACTCACACCTAATGGGTGCGGGGCACACTGTCTGGGGGATGTTCACTATTGTAGCTATGACTTGGGCAGTGCATAGGCAATATGTGTAACCAAAGTGTTTGTACCCCCATAATATTCTGAAATAAAAAAATTTCTATTTGCAATAGCTACATAAACATTAAAATACCTATGATAAGTTTTACATAGAAGGGGAAAGATCTCTACAATGAAAAGTATAAAACATGGATGAAAGAAATTGAAGAGACAAATATAGGGAAAGATGTCCTATGTTTATAGATTGGAAGAATTAATATTATTAAAATGACAATACTAAAAAGTGTTTTACAGATTCAATGCAATTCCTATCTAAATACCAATGACATTTTTGACAGAAATGGAAAAATATTTCTAAAATTTCTATGGAACCACAGAAGACCCTGAATAGCCAAAGCAATCTTGAGCAAAATGTGGTGGCATCACATTATCTGACTTCAAAAAAATACAGTACAAATCTATTGTAACCAAAGCAATATGGTACTGACATATAAACATACATATAGATTAAAAATGACAGAATACAGAGCACAGAAATAAATGTACACACTTAAAGCCAACAGATTTTCTACATAGGTGCCAAGAGCACACAATAGGGCAAGGATAGTCTCTTCAATAAATGATGCTGGGAAAACTGGCAGCACAGGCAGAAGAAAGAAACTAGATCCTTATCTCTCACCATGTACAAAAATGAACTCAAAATGAATTTAAGACTTAAATTTAAGACTTGAAACTTTCAAACTATCAAAAGAAAACATGGAAGGAATGAGTCATGACATTGATCTGAGCAAAAATTTTTTGGACAAGCCCTTAAAAGCACATGCAAAAATAGCAAAAATAGACAAATGAGATTACATCAAACTAAAAAGCTTCTGCAAAGCAAAGAAACCAATCTTCATGGAGTGAAGAGACAACTTACAAAATGGAGAAAATATTTGCAAACTATACACCTGAAAAGGGGTTAACATCCAAAATATGTAAGAACGTCAAACAATTCAATAGTAAAAACCCAAATAACCCAATTATAAAATGAGTAAAAGACTTAAATAAACATTTCTTAAAGTAAAGACATATATATGGCCAACAAGCACATGAAAAAAAATGCTCAACATTACTAATCATCAGGGAAATGCAAATCAAAACCACAGTGAGATATCAACTCACCTCAGTTAGGATGGCTATTAGCAAAAGGACAAAAGATATTAATACCAAGTGTTAGTGAAGGTGTGGAGAAGGAGGAACTTCTACACTGTTGGTGGGATGTAAACTAACTAGTACAGCTGTTATGGAAACAAGTGTGGAGGTTCCTCAAAAAATTTAAAATAGAACTACCATAAAATACAACAAATTTCACTGCTGAGTATATATCAAAAAGAAAGGAAACCAATATATCAAAGAGATATCTGCACTCACATATTTATAGCACTACTATTCACAATAGCCAAGAGATGGAATCAATCGAAGTGTCCACCAAAAAATGAATGGATAAAGAAACTGTGGTATATATCCATAATGGAATATTATTCAGTTATAAAAACAAACGAAATCCTGCCATTTTTGAACCACATGGTTGAATCTGGAGGACATCATGTTAACTGAAATAAGCCACGCACAGAAAGACAAATACTGCATGATCTCATTTATACGTGGAATTTTTAAAGTTAATCTCACAGAAGCAGAGAACGTAATGGTGATTACCAGAAGCTGGGGTGGCTAGGGAGGAGAGGGTGGGAGGAAATGTTGGTCGAAGGATACATATATAGTTAGGAGAAGTCAGTTTCAAGAGATCTATTGTACAGCAGGGTAACTATTATTGAGAAATGTGAAGAGAGTGGATATTATATCTTTTCACCACAAAAATGATGACTTTTGAGGTAATGTACTTGTTAATTTTTTTAAAAATCCAGCACTTTTAAGGTCAAGTCCATTTGAAAATCAGTGTTCATGGAAATTGTGTATTGATTAGAAATACAAAATATATTTTCAGCATTTTCTAACATATTTTAAGTACCTTCAAGAAGAAAAACCTTATAAAGGTTGAAGCCGTGTTTTGAGGTTTTGGAAACTATACTTAGCGACACAATATGGAGGCTAATAAAGCCCTCCTTATTTCCACCAGCTGGTGGCTGTAGAGCCTTCACGGCATCTACTTGCATGCCTCGTTTACATTTCTCTAGCTCAGATATGATAGAGATGGGGCTAAGCCACAGTTTTGGGGGAGGAGAAGATGCTGACACCTATATGTGGAAATATACTAAAATAATAACAATTGTTAAGACAGTCATTTCATGACAACCCTTCAGTAGAGTTATGTTAAAATATTGGATTAAAGTAAATATGAAAGTGTTGAAAAGTAAATTTTGGAAAGAGTAATCTTGAAGAAAGATCTTTGGACTAGAAGTCAGCAGGTCCAGCTCCATCCCTTGACCAATTATTGTGATATGGGAATGCAAAATGGTACCACCACTCTGGAGAACAATTTAGTTTTTTCTTATAAATTACATATATATTTTCCATATGACCCTGTGATCACACTCTTTGAGAAATGAAATATGATGTTCACAAATACCTGTACAGAAATGTTGATAGGAACTCTACTCAAAATTTCCTCAAACAGAAAACTATTCAAAAGTCCATGAATGTGTGAATGAATAAACCAACTGTGGTCCATTCATATAACAAAATATGACTCAGTAATAAGAAGCAATAAACTATTAACACATGCGACAACACAGATGAATCTCAAAATAGTTTTACTGAGTGAAGGAAGCCAGTTTCCAAAGGTTACATATTGTATGACTCCATTCATATGACATTCTAGCAAAGGAAAATCTAGAGGAAGAAAGAATAGATCAGTGGGTAGCCAGTGGTAAGTTTGGGGGGAGAGAGTAACCACAAAAGGGCAGCTTAAGAGAGTTTTGAGGGTGATGGAACTTTTCTCTATCCTCCTTGATTGTAGTGGTGGTTATACAACTCTACAAATGTGTTAAAACTCTTAGTACATCAGAAAATATTTTAATTTTACTTACGTAAACTGAACAGCAACAAAAAAATGTGGAGAAACGGTCAAGATTAGGTAAAATAAAGGTGAACTAGAGCTATATTACTAAATTTTCAGGAATGTCAATCTTGCTGAAATGATTGACTTCTACCTTAAAATTATAGTCTATTTTGTTGAATTAAATTTCTAAGTGAAAAATTATTGCATATACACCTGTTTAAAATGCTTCAAATAATCAATTTCTTAGGAGTCTTTTGGAGATGTGGGAAGAATTCTTTAAACATATTTGTTACTGTGTGTCACCAGCGAGCTACATTTTAAGAACCACTAATGTGACTTTCTTCCTAGTGGTGACGCCCCAGAACACCCGTAGGGGCCCCCTGCTTACTTGTATTTGGCTCTATCTTGAAGGAGTTGAAGCCCCAGGTAGCTCAGTCTTATTTTTTTTCAGAGATTTCAGCAGAAGATAAAGTTAACGTAAGCACAAGATCGCAGTCTCCAACACCTCAGAGCACAGCTCTGGCTGCTGAGAAACATGGAGGGCCCCATGGTCCAGCCAAGGGAGTGTGCCTGGCAACTGCACAGGGTGTTTCGTGCCACCGAGGGCAAGATGAGGCTGGGGAGAGACCACACATGTCAGCCTCTGAAGGTAGCTGCCCACGGTGTTTGCCCAGATGGAAGATGTGTTTCCACGACTGGGAATATTAAAAAAAGAGATGAGGAGATTTAAGCCTGAAGGGAGGCTAACCTGGACCCAGTGCTTGGGAATGTGTGCGGCGGGGCAGTAAGTCAAGGACACAGATTTTTTTTTGGGGGTATATCTGAGGAAAAATGTTTCCTGAATTTTTTATGGGTAACTGTGTAGTTTTTCTTGGAATACCTCTGCCTTCCCAGAAAAAGGCAGTCAAATTGTTCAGAGAGGTTGCTTCCCAAACAGTTGAGAGGTACCGCACCTGGAAAGAGCTTGTATAATTCATACGCTAACAGAGATGCCTGTTTTTATTTCTAGGCCACTCCCCTGCCAAGGAAATATGATATGTTTAAAACTCAAAATAAACCTAACCAAAGGGTTTCTAGGTAAACAAAAAATATGTTTAAAAAGCTTTCCAAAAATTTTTTTTTAAAGAGGATATTGAAGGCCTTTTCATATCTGTATTTGGACCCTGGATGTGACAAATACTTTAAAAGTTGAAGACATGACATTGTGGACCATGGGAAGGGCGTGGCTAGCAAGGGATGCATTTATACATATGATAGAAGCGGTTAAGGAGGGCAAGGCATGTTCTTGACCTGAGCGGGTGGCCCATCCTCTGGAAAGTGGACGGAACAAGAAGGCAGACGGAGAGGGCCAGAAAACAAGGAACTCAGAGGTTGAGATGGGTTCAGGGAAAGAAGGAGGTGCACCCGCGTGTGCTGCTTTAAGACTTACAGGTTGTGTTTTGACAAGGAAATTGTACTCATGGAAGAACATAGACCAATGAAAGAAGCAAAGAAGCCAAGCTGAAGTGAGCACTAACAGGAGAGAATGTTTAATCTGGATCATTTGTTCTATCAGGAAGGGGAGGAAGTGTAAATCTAAGACAGGCCTGTGGAAGGCCGGACCCAGCCCAACCCCTGCCATGGCCCTCATTAACCTCATGGGGATTGTCCAGGCACATGCTTTTGTTGCTTACATGATTTAAAATCTGTTGTTACATAAATAACAAGAGAATTTTCAAATTGATTTTTTTTCTTGTCTATCTTTTAAAATGGACCAAAATGTTTGTATCGGTTAGGAATATTAGGACATCACAGAAACCCAAGAAAAGGTGGTTTAGTCGTAAGAGGCTGTGTGTCTCATATAAGAAGGTTGGAAGTTGACATTCCGGGGCTAGCACAGTGGCTTTCCAAGGTCTTCAGGGGCAGACTCTCCTCTTCTTAGCAAGTCTTTTCCCTCCGCTATTGCAAGCAGGAAGGGAGGGAGGGCTGGGTGAGCGGGGATAAGGAGGAGAGGTGGTCCAGCAACACTGCCCTAACAACTGCTGGCCGGCACCATCTCATTTGGTTAAACCCCAGGTGCAAGGGAGGCTGGGAACTGTAGTTCTTTACGGACACAATTACAAATTTACTTAGGAAGAAAGACAGAATGATTATATGTAGATAAAGAACAGTGTCTGCTCTATGAACCTGTCAATGCAGAGATGACTGCTCACATTTGATGTTTGTTTTATTAGGAATATACAAATATTTTTTATAATATAGAGTTGAATACTGTTTAACTTGTTTTTCCTCTCTTAACATTATACCTGAATATATTCCACACAATGAGCCGTAAGGTATTCTTCTTCTTCATGTTAAGTGGCTTAATAGTTTCCATGTCAGGAATGTACAATCTCTGTTTGGGGAAAGTTAGGTGGTTTCCAAGTGTCATTACTACAAACAAGGCTATGATGAATATATTTGTAAGTATGTCTTAGGATATTTCCTATAAATGAAGTTACTGGGTCAAAGTTATGGACATATTTGAAGCTTTTGATTTGATTGCTAACTTGACCTTTGCAAAGGTTATCCCAGTTTATATTTCCACCCTGTTTCCAAGTGTCTTTACAAGTGTTAAGGGAATTATCTTTTTTTTTAAGTCTTTGGTGAAACTTTTTAGAACTGTGAGAGGTGCTCAGATGACACAGATACTTAATTAGGAGGTGAGGCTCATGATCTTTCTGCTTAATACCCTTCTCACCAAAATTTCCACTTTCCCCTCCCATTTTCTGAATCAAACACCCTGGATATGAATGTAAATGAAGAGACCCTTTTGCAGAGCTGAGCAGGCATTGGTGATACCAGGAGCAGATTGCTGTCTTATGTGTGTTTTCCCCACAGCTTGATTTATTTTATGTTTCCATAAATTCTTTAGAAGCCCTTGGCAGGTGTTTGAGCCTGTGGATTTGCTTGGCAAAGGAGCAAAGTCAAACACAGTGAAACTGCAATGGACAGGACACATTTTAAATAAAAGGAAAAAAGTAAGAAGGGTTGTTCTTTCATTTTGGAGCTACCTGGAGGTTTAATAAACATCAGAGTAATGGTTAGATACAAAGTGCAGCACAATGGTTAGATGATGGGCAGTCTGTCCTTCCTTCCTTCCTTCCTTCCTTCCTTCCCTTCTTTCTTTCTTCCTTTTTTACTAGCTCTACAATTTTGGCAAATTTACTTTACATTTATGAGTCTCGGTTTCCTTATCTACAAGAAGAGCATAGAATTATAGCCTCTGCCATAACACCGTTGGGAGGATTACACGAGCTAACACCAGCAAAGCTCAGACCACAATGTCTCATGCCTAGAAATGCTCAACGAGTATTAGAAATTATTACTTTTAGCTGATTTTCTACTAGAAAAATCAATAAACCCATACCTTTCTAGCCCCTCTCTCTTCCTAGCCCATTCATCACTTCCCACACCTTCTCATTGTGGATCTTAAAACTTTCCTCTGAAAAGGCACCCCACCCTCTCTTTCATAACGTGCCCCGTGTCCTCCACAAACCCAGGCAAAGAGTCAGTGCTTCTGCTCCTTCAGTGCCCTGCCTGTGTGGTCTGGCATCTGTCCCTGCCCCGAGGGGTGGTGCTTTGTCTTCAGAGGTATCCCAGACTCTCTCCACTTCTCCTGATTTCAACCTGGCCATGCTTTGGCTGTTGATGCAGCTTTTTTTGAGGTGAGACTCACCTCCTACTAAATTTATAAATTTTTATTAGACTGTGTCTTTAGCTTAACATCACCATTTTCTACACCCCCTTTTTCAGGCCAGGGCTCCAGCTCCCCGTGTGCTCTGCTGGAGGGCAGTGGGTGTGCTTGTGACCAGGCTGCCCTGGAGACTGGGTGAGCTGCGGGTCCTCTCTCTCCCCATTTCTCGCCTCTGCAGGGAGAGTGTATGGAGGTCCCTCCCCTTGTGCCGTCCAGGATGTTAGCCCAGAATAAGGGGCCCAGACGCATATGGCTACCAGGCCCTGTATTTGTCCTGTAATCTAATGTTTTTTGGAAGATGTAAAAATTAAATAATGTCAGTGCTTGAAGACTGAGATGTCTCTATACACTCAATAGCACCCCTGCTAAAGCCACAGGCAGAGGGGTGGCTCAAAAACTGATGATGATGTGTTCTGTTGGTTATTTATTTTCTATTCCTGAGGTCAAGGAGGAATATGAGAGTGATTTTCCTTGGAGTTGTATAATTAATCATTTGTTTCTAGTTGGAGCAAATACTTACACAGATGAAATAAAAAAATCATCACCTTAAACAGGCACTATAAATTTTAATCAAATGAAATTTAAACATATCTTCACAATGGGTTTAATTTATCAACATTATAATTTGATGGTTTGTATTATTTAGAATCCAGATGTGGTGGGCAGAATAATGTCCCCCCACCCAAAGATGTACATCCTAATCCACCAAACCTGTGCATAGGTTATGTTACATGGCAAAGGGGATCAGGTTTGCAAATAGAATTAAGGTTGTTAATCAGCCGCCCTTGAGATGAGGAGATTATTTTAGATTATCCCAGTGGGTCCAATGAAATCAAAAGGGTCCTGAAAAGTGGAAGAGGGAAGCAGAAGAGTCAGAGTCAGAGTGATGTGGTGCTAGAATGACGTGGCCAGCTGTCGCTAGCTCTGGAGATGGAAGAAAGGGGCAGAGCCAAGGACTGCGGGCAGCCTCTAGCAGCTGGAAAAGGCAACGGATCGGGTTTACCCCCTCAAGCATCCAGCAAGGAATGCAGCCCTATTGACAGCTTGATTTTAGCCCCATGAGGCTTATTTTGGATTTCTGATCTCCATAACTGTGAGATAATAAATTTGTGTGGCTTAAGATGCTAAGTTTTGGTAATTTGTTATAGCAGCAATAGAAAACTATTCATAATACACTACATTTACCTCCTATCTTGTTCTTTATCTGATATTTGAAGTTTCTGATCATTTAGAACTGTCAATTTTCTTGTTGTATTTTTTTCTAATTTGGTCTTGAGGTCTCTCTCATGAGAGTGGCTCTAAGCTCTAACCCTGCCCTGACAGGGCTCAAAGGGATTTGGTTGTGGGTATTTACAATACGCACAAAGTGTCCTACTTGTGACCAGGTGTCCTGTCATAGGAAGCTTGTTTATACTGGCAGATACCCTTGTGATCCTTTCTGACTCATGTCCATTTCATTCCTAAAAAGACAGTCATTCTTTAAGAGGGCCTGACAGGGAAAGGAGTTAGGATTGGGTATGCTGATCAGTGTGACACAGAGGAGGAAACTCAGCAAAACACATGAAATAACAGAGGCAGTTTATTACTCACAGATCCCAGAGGGAAAAGGGCAGCACAGCGGCCAGCAGGAAAGGGGGAGCCATCTAGGATATGCACGGTCAACCAGCAGGAGGGGAGAAAGAGTGAGAGAGCAAGGGGCCTGTGGGCCTAAGCCTTTATTGGGGTCCAGGGCATCACCCAAGCAGTTTTTGCATGGGGAGTTCTAATTGGTGGGGTTAGAGCAAGCAGGAACCAGCTCAGTGGGGTCATGCTGTGACTGAGGGGAGATCACTATGGCAAATCTGCACAGTCCATGTGGGGTGTGGGGGTCAGAGGGGTGAGTCACGTGGGCTGCATCTAGCTGTCCCTTGGGGATGTGGTTGTACAAGGCAGACATCTGGACCCACTGCACCGGGGAGCTAGGAGGAGATGGAGCTCTGGAATCTGTGTCAAGGATGACTGAGCTCTGCTTCTGGTGTGAAAATGTCATGCCTGGACTCAGGGTGGATGACAAGGCAACATAAGATTGAAGGGATCCACTGCGTTTCTCATCTTTAAAATGTGAATAAGGAGGGAGGGGGCCAAGATGGTGGACCCGAAGCAGACTGTACAATGCTGCTCTTGTGGGGAGGATCGAAGGCAGAGTGTAGATGTTCACCTGTGGACTCACCGTCTGAGAGAGAGCACTGGCAATCGGCAGGGAGGAGGCAGGAGTGAAATGGAGAAGAGAGAAGGGGGATGACCTGCTCAGCAGGACTGCAGGCACCTGGGGAAGGCGCTCACACAGGGGAAAGGACAGAGGAGAGAACCTGGGCTCTACGCATCCCCCATGGATATTGCAACTGGACTGGCGAGAGGCCCCCCGCCCACAGCAGCTCTCCAGACTGATAGAGACCTACCTGGAGACTATATAACTGCATTGCCCTGGAGACAAGGCACAGCTGGCTTGTGAGCCCTGGGTGGTGTAGCCAGCACCATTGTGACTTCCCAGCCCCAGAGCACTACTTCTACCCCGAGGGGCAGATCTGTAACTGCTACCTCTTCCTTGCCCTTGCTGGTTGTGGAGGAAATGGGAAGTCTCATGGGCAGGTGCACCCTCACCACTGCCACCAAGGGGACTGCAGCAGAGCAGGAGAGCATGGAATCAGCACCCACTCTGTGTCCTCTGGTCTACCACACCCCCCATGGGACCTAAGTGGAGCACTCACCTGTAGCCCTAAGCACCCACTGCCCACTGTAGGGCAGCAGGACCACTGCCACGACTGCCTGGGAGGTCCTTAGCAGGGTGCAAGGCAGAGAAACTGGAGAAACTGCTCCCTTTGGACCTGGCTGGGCTACCTGCTGTGGGCCCATGCTTTCCCATGCAGGTGCCCCATGAACTGTGCCCCATGTGCCACACCCCATGCACATCCCACCCCATCCATATGCCCAGCACTATGGCTGCTGAGGCCTACACATGAGTGAGCCTTGCCCCATGGGCCTGCTCCATCCCATGCAGGGGCCCATTGCACCCCAGGGACCCACTGTGACCCATGGCCCACTCCACCCCACACATGTGTTGTGTCCTGCATGCTCTCTGCCCCACCTACGTGCCCAGCACTGCAGCTAGCCAGGCCCACACGTGTGAGAGCTTCATCCAGCAGACCTGCTCTGTCCAGCACCCCATCCTGGGGGCCAGTCCCACCTTGTGCATGTGCCTTGCACCACAGGCCCACCCTACTATCGCAGCCCTGTGGCAACCACAAGGGAACAGGGGAGACACAGCAGAGCAGCAATGCTAAAGGATCACAGTACATCTACTCTTGTCCAACCTGATCAAACCTCAACAGATATCCCACCAGAGAAGAAAAGGTGCACTGTATCTGCTATCTGTTTTGAGCTGAGAGCAGAGGCCTCAGATGATAAATAATCAGCATGAAAACTCTGGCAACACGAAAAATCAGGCTGTCTCAACACCCCCAAAGGATCACTATAGCTCTCCAGTAATGAATTGCAACCAAAAGGAAGTTGTTGAAATGACAGATATGGAATTCTGATTATGGATAGCAAGTAAGATGGATGGGATTGAGTAGATGGTAGAAGACCATCACAAAGAAACAAGGAAAAATTCAAGACATGAATGAAATATTCACTGAAGTGATAGATAACATAAGAAAAGAGATAACAAAACTTAAAGAAATGAAATGAAAGAGTCAAAATACAGCAGAAAGCTTTAACAACAGACTACACCAAGCGGAAGAAAGAATTTTATAGCTTGAAGAAAAGGCTTTTGAATTAACTCAGTCAGTAAAAAAATGGAGAAAAAAGACTAAAGAAGAATGAAAAATCACTGTGAGAAATATGGGATTATGCAAAGTGAGTAATGAAAGAATCATAGGTACCCCTGAGGGATAAGAAGAAAAAGCACAAAGCATGGAAAACCTATTTGAGGAAAACATCCCTACTATCATTAGAGATTTAGGTATCAAAATACAAGATGGTCATTGAACACTTGGAAAATTCATAGAAAATAGGGCATCACCAAGACATAGTCATCAGACTGACCAAAGTTAAAGTGAAGGAGAAAATCCTACAAGCTGTGAGACAAAAGCAACAAGTTACTTGCAAAGAAAAACCCATCAGACTAACAACACACCTCTCAACAGACACTTTTCAAGCCAGAAGGGACTAGGGTCCACTTTTTAGTCTTCTTAAACAGAATAACTGCCAGCTAAGAATTTTGTATCCTGAAAAGAACTACATTTCATAATGAAGGAAAATAAAGTCTTTCCCAGACAACCAAACACTAAGAGAATTTGTCATCTCTAGACCTGGCCCACAGGAAATGTTTAAAAGTGCTCTGTACATGGAAAAGAACAACTGAAACCCACCAGTGTAAAAACACCTGAAAGTTAAAGATCACAACTCTTATAAAACAGTAACACAAGGGAGAAACAAAGCAACTAAGTTGCATCAGGGAAATGCAAATCAAAACCACAATGAGATACCACTCTACCCCTGTCAGAATGGCCATTATTAAAAAGTGAAAAAACAATAGATGTTGGCATGGTTGTGGTGAAGTGGGAACACTTATACCTTGTTGGTGGGCACATAACTAGTACATCTGCCATGGAAAACATTATGGAGATTCTTCAAAGAACTAAAAGTATATCTACCATTTGATCCAGAAATCCCACTACTGGGTATCTACCCAAAGGAAAAGAAGACACCTGCACCCAAATATGTATTGCAGCACAATTCACAGTTACAAAGATGTGGAACCAACCTAAGTGCCACTCAACTGATCAGTGGATAAAGAAAGTGTTGTGTATATATACCATGAAATACTACTCAGCCTTAAAAAGGAATGAAGTAATGTCTTTTGCAGCAACTTGCATCCAAGTTGAAGACCGTTCTGAAGACCGTTATCCTAAGTGCAGTATCTCAGGAGTGGAAAAACAAACACCACATGTTCTCACTTATAAGTGGGAGCTAAACGAGGGATCTATATGGTCTTAAAGGGGTGTAATGGGTATTGGAAACTAAGAAGGGGAGAGGGTGGGAGGGGAGAGAGGTATAAACATCTACCTATCGGGGACAATGTACACTATTCTGGTGATGGGCGCAGTGAAAGCCCTGACTTCAGCATGATACAACTCATCCATATAACAAAAAACATTTGTGCCCCTGAATTAATTGAAATAAAAAAAATAAAATGGGAATGCTTCCTATTTCCTAGTTTGCAAGAGTATTAAATGAGATCCTGTTTAAGGAAAGCATTTGCTAAAGAGCTACAAGCTGATTTATAGCATAAAAATGTATTACATCCCTGACCTGTCTTTTACTAGGCTGCCAAAGACCTTCATTTTAAATTTTCTTTTCTCTGTGAGAAATATTATAGGCTCCTAAAATGTGAAAGTTGGGGAAACTTTATTGCCAGCCTGAAGCTATATCTCCAATTTAGCGTTTAATAAATGGAGACAACATATGTTGTTTAGTGTTTGGTAAATAAAATATAGTTTGGAAATTTTAGTGTACCAACCTGTAAGTTGTTTGTCAATATTAACCCACCTGAGCTAATTTAACTCTTATTCCACACCTACTGAAGCAGATTCCCTTATTATCCTTGCTTTCTAATAAGGAAATTGAGGCTCAAGAGGTTAAATAATGTTCCTCAAGTTACACGGTGAATGAGCAAGGGTGCCAGGATCTGTGCCCAGAAAGCCTTGCTCCACAGTTGAGTTCCTGGCCTCTGAGCTCTGATACCTGTAAATTACATGTTTTTGTTTATTCCTTCACTATCTAGTGCTGGGTGGTTTTTGAAGACCAGGCATCTGGAATGGGTCTTGAGGAAGATGAAGCACACATGGTCAACCTCTTGCTGGTGATTGATAGAGTCTGGGCTAAGCCAGTGTGGGTCATCATAATGAGTGGTGCTGATTGATTAAATTCAGTTTCTTATCTCATGAAATGAGCTTAATAAATATATCTATTGTATAGAGGTATTAATAGTGATTAAAAGAGTTCATTTAAAAAGAAAGCTGGTTCTAGATAAATGTTAGCTATTATTTCTTCACAAATTAGCTTTCCCTGACAATTGCAATGGGCTGTGCTTCTTGCTGTATTTGGAAGGAATATTTTTACTTATAGAAAACCACTTCAAGTAATGGGGGTGACTCCTGAGACATGCTCAGGTGAGAGAATTCATAAATGAGTGAGGGATTTGGAATTCTCTGCAAGAGACGTGAGAAGAGAGGGGAAGACCCAGTGAGACCAGGGCCTAAGAGGATACAGTTTAGCTTGAAAAGCTACTAGAGTTGAAAACGAAGAAAATGGACTTGGATTCTTAATTGTGTAGGGAATTTAACATAAAACCTTCCTTAATTTTAGTTGGATTAGGAGAGACTGGTCAAAAGTGAATTTGGTGACCACTGAACGAGCTTACTCTGTGTTTGACGATGAGTCAGGAACACATCACCAGACCAGAATCAAAGGACAAACAGGCAAGAGGGAAGGACTTGGGGAAAAGTGGGAAGTTTGGAGTTTCTCTGTTCTGGATCATTTCTCTTTAGGATATTGTCTCCCATGGAGGACACGTAGTAGTCATGAATGACAGGGAAATGTGTTCTGAAAGCTCCGGGAAATTGTTCTTAGGAAAAAAAGTGAAATTGTGGCCTGAAGTACATACAGCACCAATGGTATGTCTGGAAGAAGTGGGTTCCAACATATTTATTCTTCCTCAGTTAATCAAAAATGTTCTATAACATTTCATTAATATTTAAAATGTTCTATTGCACAGCGTGGTGCATATAGTTAATAATAGAGTATTGTACATTTCAAAATTGCTAAGAAAGTAAATTTCAAATCTTCTCACCACAAAAAATGTTAAGTTTTGGAGTTGATGGATATGTTAACTATCTTGATTTAATTATTCCACATTGTATCCATAAATCATAACATCACTTTGTACCATCATTTTATAAACTTCAGTTTACAAAAAACATGTTAATTATATCAGTAGATTATTCACTTATTCAATCCACAAACATTTCTAGTGCACATATTTTATGTCAAGTATCCTGCCAGGTGCTGGGGAGGCATTGATTAACCAGATATTGTCCCTGCTCTTGATGCAGTCACACTGAGCAACTCTCCAAGAGAGAAGCAACACCATGCGGTCAGAGTAATGGGCTGGAAGAGCAGCTGACCTCTCAGAGGACAGCCTCAGTAGAAAGGAGATGTTCTTGCTGCCCCTTGAAGAGGAATTCCTCTGAAAGAGAAGAGCAGCAGGGCAAGTGTGCTGGTAGGCCCCATTTTGTCCTCCAGATCCGTTCCTCCCTTCTCCACTGTGCTGTCCTTCCCAGGCTGACCTTCATGGACTGTTTCATTTGGCTCCACTGTCCCCAATCTTCCAATTGGGTTTGTGCAGTCAGAGGAGAACGAGGATTAAATATTTATTCCTGGGGTTCCCTGCCTGCTAGACCATGAGTTGGTAGTAGCTGTGATCTTTCACTGAAGGACACTGCTTTTTTTGGATATTCCTTTTCTATAGCTATTACTCTTTCTTTGGGTTTTGGAAGCAGTTCCCTCCCCTTAGCATATACCCATGGTTTGTAACAGGTCCTTACCCTTTAGACTCAGGGTGCTAAAACATCCCTTTTGGTTTTATTTTAATGTTGCACACACCAGTATAATGTCCCATTGAGTGTGCTAATTCCTCTTGGGATGCTGACTGGATAGAGCAAGTGCACATCACATCTCTGACATGCACAACTTACCCAGTGGTACTGGTAGTTTGATGATTTCCTCATTAAGGTGTGTGCTCCAATTACATCAATCATAAAGGCTAGGTGAACACACTCAGTTTTGCACTCAATATCAATCATGGTCTGGGGTCTCAAAGAAGATAAACCTGAAATAAACTAGGAATTACGTGGTATCTTTTTTATTTTATTCAAAATCTGTATATCCTACTTTTTCTATAAATTTAAGAAAAACTAATCCTCTATTTATGGATAAGCACACTGTTATTGTAAAGAATTTAAAGGAAAGACTATATTTAAGCATATTCTCCAAGGAGTAATGCAATTTAAAAACAGCTCATTAGCAAAAAGAATGAGCTCTTAGTTTCTTAGTTACTCTTAGTTGAGTAAGAAACTAAAGAAACATTTCAAATTATTAAGTGTATTTATTATCTCTTAAATTATAACAATATAAAACATTTCAAATTATTAAGTGTATTTATTATCTCTTAAATTATAACAATATAAAAAAGCCAACTCATTGGTTTTCATATCACACAATTGGTTGTTATGATTCATTTAAAGATAAGGGAAAAGTAGCCATTATTAAAATTGAAATTAAATTTGAATAACATTTAAGGAAATGTTTTATGTTCATGACCATATTACTTTTACTTACAAGAGTGTATTAATGCATTTTAGTTTGTGCATTATCTGAATGATTCCTAATCCTTCCACCACCTTGGGAAAAATCTAATTTTATGTCCTTTTTAATGTAAGATTACCTTTTTTGCTTTAACATTTTATTGAAGCAGGTGTGAATTTGCAAAAACAAATGGGTCAAGGTCAAAGATTATTTAAAACAAATCATTAGATGATCTTTCCTTGGTTCCTTGCTCCCTTTCCTTATAAAGAATGCTAAATGTTATGTTGGTTTTTCTGTTCTGCAAGGGTTTTAGGGAATTATCTATTTATAATTTCTGTGTGTTGGGGGAGGGGAGTGGGTGGGTGTTGCCTATTCTCCTCAAATCCAAAAAGATGTGGTAATTCTAAGAAAAAATGTCTAGAACATATGATACCATATTTTACACAATCGTCATCGTATATGTAAGGTTTACTATTTGTTTTTCTCTCATATAAATTCAGGAAAAGTTACTAAAGAAGTTAGATAAATTCTGAGTCCACAAAGCAGAAAGCAGAGCAAGACAAGATTTCAAAAAGGACTTGTAGCTAACAGTACTTTAACCTGAATATTCCCTGAAGGTAGGACTATTCTGAGTAATATCAGCTTTTTTGTTTTTCTTAAGAGAAATTCAGGAAAGTGTTTTGAACTTTCTATAATAAAAATTTTATCTCCTAATTACTTTATTTATTTTTCTTAAAACCAAAGGTTTTCCCTTGGTAAAATTCAGAAGATTTGATGAATCTGTCCACCAGTATGCAGGCATGCTCTCTGCTAGTCCCTGCATTTATATTCTACATATCTAAAAGAAGGAAAGTCATATCACTATAAAACTCTAAATTAACCATTGGGATCTTTTCATTAATTGGTGGACTTTGAGAGCTGGAAATGTTTAGATATTTTTTATTGTTATTTGGGGGAGCATTGTTACAGGTGTGTGTATGGTGCTGACTGGCTAGTTTGCACAAGGGCTGTTCCTGACGAGTTTATGCTGCCAATCAGTGGACTTTTGTAAGTGTGGCCTACCCCTGGTTTGATAGCTTTAAAAAGTGATGTCATGAGCTGAGTTGTCATTGATCTATTATATGTGATTTAAACTGTTTCTGGTGGTTAATTGTCATGGTTACAGGGCATTCCATCTTTTCCTGGGAGTGAGGTAACTCTTTTTTCAGAATCTTCCCTTTTGGTTATCTCTTATTCAAATTTGCAGCCAAAGATGTTCATTATCTGCAATGTTGAGGTGTAAGTTATAGAAATTTGATTTGTAGTCTGTCATAATTTCTTCTTGTGTTTGCCTTTGAATCCCTGTTGAGTAATTTGGTGTAACATTACTTTCTTCTCTATTTTTGTGTAGGCCTAAACATTTAGAACTTTTTGTCATTTTATAATAGTAGATATGGTTTCAAATGTTTGAGTCTCATTGGGGATTCGATTTGTAGCATTATTACAAAAGAAATACCATGAACAATCATCACAGAGAAAGTATGATTGGGAATAGATCAAATCACATGATCAGGTTGACTTATGTTTTTTATATAAATAAAATTATAGTCACCCTTTCCTGAATGTTTCTCAGTCTAACACTTGTTAAGGATAATTAGTGATTAGAATATCCTTGATAAAGACATACTTAATAGCATTAATTGCCATTAGGGTCATTATTTGAGTTTTTCTTAAGAATTGGCAAGGGGTAATATGCTAGACAATTCTTAAATTTTTTTGTACTAGAAATAGCTTATGATATCTGAATTATAAAGTTGAGGTGGTGATTGTAGAAAAACAGACTTAAGCAAGTTGTTATTATTACTTAGAGAAACACTATGGGTTAAGAGAAAAGTGCACAATATCAACTGTTAAAAAAAGACGATCATCAAAAGAAGTATGACCCAAGATATGACTAAAAAGTGTGCTGAGGAAATATTCCAAGGATATAAGAGAATCTTGTTCTGATGGCCTTGGGTAGAAGCTATTTCATGCAGTTGTCTGCTTTTTCTGAAGATCTTATGTCATCATTCAACTTTCAAGGATCATTTGCTTCCAGAATTCCTTGGAGAGCCTCAGTTTAGTATGTCCAATTGCTGTCTTTTTCCCATTTTTGTCACTTGAGAATGGGTGATGTCGTTTTAATTGAATAACATGCATTAAAGATCAATTCCTGCCATTGAAATACCCTTATGGTAGTCATGAGTACTGAATGAGTTCTTACCAGGAAGGTTGTAAGATAGTCATTCTTTGCTGTCTTTTTTTTGAACATTAAATCATCAAGTTTTAGGTCAGTTAGAGGATGATTTGATGATTGATGAAGAACAATTTCCTGTGTATGTTCTTGATAGTACTGAGTATACTGGGCTATTCCTTTGCATATTTAGCTAGGTTAACATAGGAATTATATGTATTACATACTGCTATATATATTAGTATAGGAATTATATATGTGTATGTGTGTGTGTAGATGTATACATGTAGGGCGAGAGAATAAGTGGAGGTATTTTTCAATGGCATGAGCCTGCCAATGGCCAGTTTAGAGGGAGAAAATACATTAATATCAATATAAGTTCCTGAGGGAGGAATAGTGCAGGGCCATAAAAGCTAAGCATAGTATTTTAGGCCATAAGATTTGAAAGCTGTCTGATAATTTAAATAATTTTCATTCAGTATTCTATTTAGTCATTCCAGTTTTGCAAAGGACGAGGAACTTTCTGGTTAAGGGAGGAAGACTTAACCAAATCACAAATAAGTTTCCTACTTATTATCACCGTAGGATAAGTTGGAACTCTTTAAATAGAGAACACAAAATATTAAAATTTCTAAAGGACTCTGAGTGCTAAAGCTTCTTTACAAGAAATTACTTCAACCTACCCAGAAAAACAAATGTACTATGACTATGTTTTAATGTAAAAACACAAGCAGAAACTTGAGGGAAATGTAGCCTCTTTGGAAGGTCACAGGAGGGGCAGGAAGAATAAAAGGCATGTGAGGGGGTGGTATAGTCCATATGTACAATCCATAGATGGAGGTAATTGTATAAAACCCATTTGTAAATCCTTAAGCTGTGATTCTAGTCAGTGTCCTACCTTTACAGATTCTTCATGAAAGTATTTTTCTATTCTATAAAAAGTTGTTGAGTAAGAGCAGAGTATTTAGCATGCAAATCTGCTAAATTATTTCCTCTAGTTCACTGTGGACCTTTATGACGTTTATGATGACAGGTTTTTTTGGATAGCATCCAGACATCCAGTAAGTCTTAAATATTTTGGTGATTTTCATTGGGGTGCCTCAGGAAATTAAGAACACTCTTTGTTTCCATAGCATTCTGAAGTCTTAAACTACTTCAAAAGCATATCAACTATAAGTGGATACATTTACCATTTTAATTTTTAATAATTTAACATACCATAGGGAAGGCCATAAATTCAGCCGTTTCAGATGATTTGCCATCTGATAAGGGATTTATTCCAGAAGGGGATCTGGAGTGTTACAGAATAAACCTGATATTGTCTTTTTTATTTTTTCTCTTTTTCATTTTTAAGATAAAACCCATAAACAAAAAATATTGTTAGAATTTTGTATGGAAATGTCCAACACACCTGTTATGCAAGTGGACATATCTCACATTTCAAAAACATAATCACAGTTATGAGATTTCCATGCTGTTGAGTTGAAATAACTAGAGCATAGTGTTATATTTCCTGTGATATACAGGGAGAACCTGGGAAAAATCAGTCTGGTACTTTAAGAACTCTTCTCCAATCATCTGCTTATGTCTAAGAAGTCTATCGCTTACAGCATTTCTCAGAATATAACTTACTATTTGCTTATATTTTCATATATAACATAGTGTTGTTAATATCTAGAAGGGCTATAATTTGACCAGGTAAAGGAGAATTTTCAAGCACTTCTAAAATTAGTCCTCTACAGTTCATTTTATTGGTTGCTCCCTTTGCAGAATAAAGCTCTACTCATTAAATTTTGTAGAAGCTTTAGAGAACTCTGTGTTCTTCTGATAGAGGTCCCTGAATGACAGTTACAGTTTGTGCCATGAAGAAAGGATTGTTAGAAATTTCCACCACTTGCGTGATTTTTGAATTCCAAGGTATCTGATTGTCTTAATCATATTTTAAAATTTTCTATATTTGTGATGTTTTGACATCTTTGGGAGGCCTTGCTGGCTAGAGAGAGACTTTCTCTTTCTGAGGCTGACTAATTTCTAGAGACAGTAAACAATTTTTCAGTGATTTCATATGCAAACCAACAGATCCAAGTCCATACTCCCAACACCTCCTTTCTCTGACTCTTACAAACCAAGCCAATATTTCTCTTGCCCTAAATCAACCCAGGGCCAGGTAGCACTCAAGTAAGGACAGTCCCTGTGCCCATAGCCTGCCAGAATACTAACCCTGCTATACCTGTGCCTTGCTTTCCCACAGACTCCACGATAAAAGGCCCTGGCCTGTGCCTTCTCCTCACTCCTTTCTGCCTCGTGACTGACACTGGTGTCCCCCGTGGACCTGCATGGTGTGCTATGCCTTTTTTCCAAGAGAACTGTGAGTAACATTAAACTTTGCTTTCAATGGCATTGACCCTTCTGTTTCAACTCTCAGTTACCTTTATCAGTTAAGACCTGGGCACAAATCACTGATACTTGAAATCATCATTGATCAAGGTTGATGGTAGGTACAGAGGCACCCAGGCCAACAAGAATGCCATGCTCTTTTACACTTTGGTTTACATACTGTTCTAACATGTGATTTGGGGAGAATATAAAACATGGAAGCTGGGGTGTTGATGCTTCCTTTTGCATAGCATCTTCAGAAAGATTTTGGAAAATTGTCCTCTGTTTCTTAGACGATATGGGACCCTGGTCCCTCCAGTAGCCCTTGTGCTTTTAACGTGTACAAGTGTCCTGATCCATAGGCTGCTAATTCTGAAAGAACAGACCTTCTGTTAGTCTTATTTTCATTGTGGGATCCAGGTTCGTTTTTTTAAAATATAGAAGAGAATACATTTTTTTTCTTAGCTTGCTTACTTTCTAGGACTGTTTTCTTTTTTATTGTGGTAAAGCATGCATGAAACAAAATTTATCATCTTAACCTTTTTAGAATGTGAAGTTCAGTGGCATTAAGTACATTCACGTTGTTATGCAACCATCACCATGTTCCATCTCCAGAATTTTTTTTATCATCCCAAACTGAAACTCTGTGCCTATTAATAACTCCCCATCCCTTCCTGGTGCACTGGTAACCACCATAATGCTTTTTGTTCCATGAATTTGAGTATTGTAGGTACCTCATATAAATGGAATCAAACAATATTAATTCTTTTGTGTCTGGTTTATTTCACTTCACATAATGTTTTCAGGGTCATCCATGTTGTAGCATGTGTCAGAATTTCATCCCTTTTTAAGCCTGAATAATATTTCATTTTATGATTATACCACATTTTGCTTGTCGAATCACCTATCAGTGAACCTTTGGGTTGTTTCCACCTTTTGACTATTGTGAATAATGCTGCTATCAATTGTGGTGTACAATTAACTTCTCAAATATCTGCTTTCAATTCTTTTGGGTTATACAACTAGAAGTAGAATTGTTGAATCATATAGTAATTCTATGTTTAGAATCTTGAGGAGCTACCACACTGTCTTCCACAGTAACTGCACATTTTACGTTCCCACCAGCAATGTACAGGGGTTCCAATTTCTTCACATCCTGGACAACACCTGTTGTTTTCCAGGACAAGTGTGTGGACAAGTACATGACAAACACAAATAAGGCTATACCTGGTCAAAAGTCCAGGCTAATGAATGCCATCTTGGGTCCTGAAAAAACATAGAAATAATTCATCTCATCTGCAACCTGACAAACCAATTCCAGAATATGTAGTTAGCAAAGTGGTCTTATTTCATGATTTGTGGGACTGACTTGATTGGAGGCTTATATAGCCTCTGCCTCTGTCCCTTCCTGATGCACTTAACAGATGTAAAATGGAACAAAACTGAAATACACGAGACAAAACTTTGTACAGGTTGATGAATAAAAAGTGGGAGTAAAAAAGCAGTAAAAGAATAAGAAGATTAATGGTGAGCATATTTACCAAATGTTATACAACCTTCCCAAAGGTCAATTTCCTTTATAAGAAGGTATTTTTAAAAATAATCATAGAATAACAAAATAAACTTAGTGATGCAAGCTCAGAAAGAAGTCATGTCTGTTATCATGGTTGAGAAATTTACAGGCAAATTATATTATGCCATATATATATGTTTCTTATTTGCTTAGGCAAGGAAGATAAATACTTGTTAAGTCCAGTATTTCCTACAGGTACTGGCAGGCTTTAAAGCAGTAGTGGTTAGGGATTGGCATACCTTTAACTATGAAAGTGGGGTTATAGTTGTTATTGACTCATTAAATGGGTTGGACACAAGTTTTGGTGATTACTTATTATTCTTAACAAAATCGGGTCTAGAAATGATGAAACAGTGCAGAGCCCAAGTTGATTCTTAGTAGATTCAGTGTAAGCAGTAAATAAGATTTCACTGATTTAAACTCTCAGTATTTGGGTTGGTTTGTTATTTCTGCATATCCCAGACAAAGGGGTAAGTGTGAGACTCACATTGATCAACCTGATAACCCCTCTCCCTAAAAGCTTAGTGACTTGTGAGCAGGAGACACTCAAAGAAACCAATCCAAATCCTTTCTCAGGGGGATAAATTGATACAGAGGGAGAGAATCTACCTCCCTTCCTGGGATGCTGGGCTTTACCAGCTGTAAGCTGAGCATTTCCTGTGTCTTCTTGTGTCCCATGTGGAAAAAGTGTGTGTGAGAAAAGCCAGCACAGAGAAAGGCGAACTAAGAGATGGAGGAGGAGGGGTGGATTTCTATGATGCCGTTTCAGTACCTGGACTCAAGTGAGCACATCTCAATTTTTTAGTTTTGTGAAATGTTAAACTCTTTCTTTTATGATTAAATAATCTCAGTTGAGTTTCTTACCATCATACCCCTATTAATTCCCACTTCCCTCCACCCTGCCTCCCCAGAGAGAGTCTGTCCAGGTAAGCCTACAAGACTCTTCCAAGTTGCTCTTCCCAGATTTCCTATTTAATCTATTGCTGTCTAGCTGAAATATTGCCAGTGATTCTCAATTTCCACAGACTAAATTGTTAAATCCAAGAACAGTGGCACACACTGCCTTCCTTTCCATCCTCTGCCCGGAGTTCGTGCAGCAGCCTCGCTCACTGGTCGTGGTGTGCTGCTAAAAGTAACCTGAGCATCCTTTACCTTGGGTTATGTCCATACTTTTGCCCATGCTCTGTCCTCCATCTGAAGTGCCCAACACCCCCAACTCCATGAGGATAACTCACACCTGTCCTTCCTGACTCCGATCAAAAGCTTTTCTGATTACTAAGCTTGATATAATATATAATATTATATATTATATCATATAATAACTATGCCCACCCCTGAATTCTAAGTATAGCTTTGTGTCTTGGAAGGGAGTGAAAACCTGCATTTCTCAGTTGATGATTGTGTCCTCGGGTGATTTGAGTTTACATCTGCATTGGTAAATTCAGCACAATATCATCCACCCTTTTCTCTTCCACTGATTTGTGGAGAGGATCCACAAATTTAATGTTTAAGAATGAGCCATTTAGACTGAGAAGCAACATTAAATGTACTTCTCTCTCACTGAGTTGTTTTGCAGTTATTTGTGTGTACTTTCTCTCTCACAGATTGCAGTGCCTCCAAGTAAAGACAGAGGTGGCATGTGTTCTTAAATCACCTCTTAGAGCAGCTTCTTGGATACAATGTTCTGCAGCAGTAATCATATCGTAGGAGAATATCACAAAATAAAGACTATATCTTGTACCTACAATATGATAGCACTTATATTTTACACATGGTAAGTTTCAGAAATTTGTGTCTTTAAAGAAAACTTAATTTCTTTGCTGATTTGCTTGAGTTCTTTGTAGATTCTGGTTATCAGACCTTTATCAGATGTGTAGCATGCAAATATTTTCTCCCATTCTGTACGTTGTCTATTTGCTCCATTGATTGTGTCCTTGGCTGTGCAGAAGCTTTTTAATTTGATCAGGTCCCATTTATTTATTTTTGTTGTTGCTGTGGTTGCTCTTGGGATTTTCTTCATAAATTCTTTGCCTAGGCTGATATCTATACAAGTTTTTCCAACAGTTTCTTATAGAATTCTTATAGTTTTCATGTGTTAGGTTTCAGCCTGTTATCCATCATGAATTAATTTTTGCGAGAGGTGCAAATCCTGTTTCAGGCTTCTACAAGTAGCTATCCAATTTTCCTAGCACCATTTATTGAATAAGGATTCTTTTCCCCAGTGTATGTTTTTGTCTGCTTTGTGGAAGATCAGATGGCAATATGAGGATGGATTCATATCTGTGTTCTCTGTTTGTCTCTGTTCTTGTGTCAGCACCATGCTCTTTTGGTTACTATAGCCTTGTAGTATTGCTTGAAGTCTAGTAAAGGGATGCCTCCTGATTTGTTCTTATACATAAGATTGCATTAGCTATTTGGGGTCTTTGCTGGTTCCACACGAAGTGTAGAGCTATTTTTTCAAGGTCTGCAAAAAATAACATTGGTATTTTAATGGGGATTGCATTAAATCTGTAAATCACTTTTGGTAGTATAGACATTTTAACAATGATGATTCTGCCAATCCATAAGTATGACATGTTTTTCCATGTGTTTACATCCTCTGCAGTTTCTTTCCTCAGTGTTTTGTAGTTCTCCCTATAGAGGTCTTTCACCTCTTTAGTTTAATATATTCTTAACTATTTTTTTTGTTGTTGCTATTGTGAAAGGTATTGTGTCTTTGATTAGATCTCAGCTTGACTGTTGTTGGAGTATATGATACTGGAGAGTGATATGAAAGCTGCTGATTTGTGTGCATTGATTTTTAGCCTGAGACTTTGCTGAATTCATTTATCAATGCCAGGAATCTCTTGGTTGCATCTTTGGGGTTTTCTAGATATAAGATCATATCGTAAGTAAAGAGTGATAGTTTGACCTCTTCTGCCCCCATTTGGATACCCTTGGTTTCCTTCTCTTGTCTGATTGCTCTGGCGAGGTCTTCCAGTACTATGTTAAATAGAAGTGGTGTTAGTGGGCAACCTTGTCTTGTTCCAGTTCTAAGACGGAATGCTTTCAATTTTTCCCTGTTCAGTGTGATGTTGGGTATGGGTTTGTTGTATATGGCTTTAATAATTTTAAGATATGCCCCATCCATGCCTATTATATGAATTGTTCTTATCCTAAAAGGATGCTGAATTTTGTCAAATGCTTTTTCTGTATCTGTTGAGAAGATCATATGGTCTTTGTTTTTGCTTTTTTTATATAGTGAATCACCAACCCCATTAAAAAGTGGGCAGCCCCATCAGCAGTGTACGAGTGTTCCTATCTCTCTGAATCCATGCCAACATTTGTTGTTTTGGGACTTTTTGATAAACACCATTCTTACTGGAATTGAGTGATATCTTATTGTGGTTTTGATTTTCATTTCCCTGATGATTAGAGATGTTGAGCATTTTTTCATATGTTTATTGGCATTAGTCTGTCTTCTTTTGAAAAGTTTCTGTTCATGTCCTTTGCAAACTAGTACAAACTCTATAGAAAATAGTATGGTGATACCTCAAAGAACTAAAAGTAGAACTACCATGTGATCCACCAATCCCACTACTGGGTATTTACCCAAAGGAAAACAAGACATTCTATGAAAAAGACATCTGTACCCAAATGTTTATAGCAGCACAATTCACAATTGCAAAGATGTGGAAACAACTCAAATGCCCATCAATACATGAATGGATTAATAAAATGGGTATATGTATACCATGGTGTACTACTCAGCCATGAAAAAATGGTGAACTACCTCTTGTATTAACCTGGAAGCTGCTGGAACCCATTCTTCTAAGTGAAGTATCACAAGAACAGAAAAACAAACACCACATGCACTCACCATTAAATTGGTACTTAGCGATCAAAACTTATGTGCACATATGGAAGTAGCATTCACTGGGCGTCAGCCAGGGGGGAGGGGAGAGGGGAGAGGATGGCTAAACTCACACCTAACGAGTGTGGTGCGTGCTGTCTGGGGGATGGGCATGCTTGTAGCCCTGATTCAGGTGGTGCAAAGATAATTTATGGAAGCAAAGCATTTGTACCCCTGTAATATTCTGAAATTTTTAAAAAAGTGGACAAAAGACATTAACAAAAACTTTTAAAAAGAAGACAGATTAATGGCCAGCAAACACATGAAAAAATGCTCAACGTCTCTAATCATCAAGGCAGTGCTAATCAAAATCACAATGAGATATCACCCAACTCCAGTGAGAATGGATTTTATCAAAAAGTCCAAAAACAACAGGTGCTGGAGAGGATGCAGAGAGAAAGGAACACTCATACACTGCTGGTGGGACTGCAAATTAGTACAACCTCTGTGGAAAGTAATATGGCGATACCTCAAAGAACTAAAAGTAGAACTACTATTTGATCCAGCAATCCCACTACTAAGTATTTACCCAAAGGAAAAAAAGACATTTTATAAAAAAGAGCCGTGCACTCAAATGTTTATATTAGCACAATTCACAATCACAAAGATGTGGAATCAACCCAAATGCCCATTAATACATGAGTGGATTAATAAAATGTGGTATATGTATACTATGCAGTACTACTCAGCCATAAAAAAGGTGATCCAGTATCTTTTGTAACAACCTGGATGGATCTGGAGGCCATTCTTTGAAGTATCAGAAGAATAGAAATATAAAGACCACATGTACTCAATACTAAATTGGAACTAATTGATCAACAGTTATGTGCACATATGGAGGTAAAACTCAAGGGAAATCAAGTAGGTGGGAAGGGGGAGGATGTGATGGGTAAATTCACACCTAATGGGTACAATACACACTTATGACTTTGACACAAACTGTACAAAAGCAAATTATGTAACCAAAATGTGTATACCTCTGTAAAATTCTGAAATAAAAAAATAAAATTAAAAAAACCTTAATTCCAAATTTTAATTTACAAAATTTTTGTCATCATTAGGAAAACAAAGAGTAACATCTGTAGCAAAATCAATGTAAGACATTTCTATGCTTCAAGTGACCAAGTATACAATAAACATACTTTGATAATACTTCCTTGATTTATGTTACTTCATAATTTTTCTCCTATATTTTAAGGTAATACAATTTAAATAACTAAAACCTTTCTTCTTTTAAAAAATAAAACAAAAAACAAAAACAGCCAAAACAAAAAAAAAATGACCAAAAACAAAAAATAGCCAAAAAATTGCATTCACAACTCTTTTTCAATAACTACTTGGCACCTCAGATTGTTCTGTGTTAGGGCACACCCTTCCCTGTTGACTTTTTTAAAAATAAAATCCACAGGCCTTGGCTTCTGAAAAAGCCTTTGGAGAAAAATAGAATACACAGGACACTGTATGCCTTGTATTTCCTGACATTCATGCAGTCATTTGTCATCATCCTGAGCTCCTGAATTACAACAAACTGCTAGCTACGGCTGCCAATATCTCATTTTAACCCTTTTCTTGGACATAGGTACATTCTTTAATCCTTTAGAGTCATAAAACTCTTAGACATCTGGTAGATCCCAAGACACGTAACATTTTGTGTTTGTCCCTAACATTTTGAACGAGCAAAGTAGCAAAGCTTGTGTTACACTTAGGGCTGCTCTAGTTACAGCTGTATCCTCCTACCTTTGAGGAAACTGAGTCAGGAGTGGCAAAGTGCCTCTCCAGGTGACACATCTCACTAGACAGGGTCAGGGCTGGCACTCCACCTTCTGAGGTTAAGCTGAATGTCCTTTTGTCTCTTGCACAGAGTCCTGGAGTGGAGTCTCCTGAAAGGGGCATTTGTCCTGACACACATTGGAGCAGCCTGTGCACAAGGGTCCATGTGAACTGTCTCCCTCCTACCAGTGCTACATAGGTCCCTAAGTCCCCCCCCCTCAGTTTGGCCAAGCAAAGGGGATGAAGTGCCCTGAGTTGCGTGAAGCTGCAGATGCTCATTTCTCATGCCTTGTGGTTGGCACTGTCTTCATGCTTTCAGCTGCTGCCTACAGACAAGACACATCTTCCAGTGAAATTAAGGAGAGGTATCAATATATCTGTCTCCTTGAGTTGTGCACAAGTTCATGGAGTGCTTCTGCACTTGATGTTGGTTGAAGTTATTTTATATACATATCATCATATGTATGATATATAACATATAAAGAGAGAGGACCAAGAGTATTGAAATAAAAAGTTGCCATCAATAAAAGCTGGTAGGCTGGGACAAGTGTACCTTATCAACAAAGCAGAACGCAGATCTGCAGTGTACACTTGTGTATCATAACAAGTAAAAACAACATCTTTTTTTTCATGTTCTGGAAGAATTTTATCTCTTAAATACAAGGGAACAATTCATGGGCTGCTCTTGCCCTGCTGAGAATGGGGGTGGGGAATAAAATCATCCATGAGGATCCTCGAGCTAATCCTTTCACATCAAGAAGCCACTTCAAGGGCCTACCGCAGGCAAAGCATTCAACCATGATTGCAGATTACGTCCTGCAGGAGTTCATAATTCACTATGTGTTTATGTGTACATCCTGCAAGGGAGACATTAAGTAAGTTTCAAAAGAGTAGTAAGAGCAATAACCTAATTCAGAAGAGAGGAAGCCAGCAGAAGCATGCCTTTTCTTCATGCCTTTTGAGTTCAGCAAAGTGGTATAAATGGCTTATTAGAAGGGGCTAAGTCTGCACTATGTGCTTGCCTGTACCTCAAGGAGGGAAAGAAAGTTTCACCTGTGCATTCCAATTTTGAACATGAATCATCACGTTTCTAAAAAGTCATGGCTTCACTTACATGTGGTGACTCTTCCTTACCTAAAAATGACTATTTCAATGGAAATCTTGAAAGAGATTGTGAATTAGAATACTTTGAAGTAAATAAAATTTTATTCTTAAAATTTGAGAGTATATTTTAATACATTTAAGAAATTTTAAATTTTTTTTAAATTTTTAAGCTGAATTTTGAAACAGTGCCCTGGATTTGGCTTCTTGAATCTTCAACCATAAATCAAGCTCCTATGATGATTTATGCCATTTCTGTCATAAACACCTCATGTTAGTTTCAAGGATTGACGTGAGCACAGAATTTAGAAAAATAAATAAGCCAGCTGAGGAAAAGAGACAAAACAAAGCAGCTTTGGCCTGTGGATTACTTATCTTCTCTCTAGTTAACACCCACTGTTTCCTCTTTTAGACTTTGTTCTTTATGAATGAAAATATTTGATATTATTTTTATATCTGTTACATCTAATATGGTCTGTGAAACTCAGCAGGTCTTCTCTAAAAGCCAGATTCGAAATTTTAAAAAAAGTGAATAAATTAATAGGAGAATCTTTACCTTTTCCACTCTTAATAATGGACCACTCAATATGTCAACATCATGTTATAAGAACTCCTAACTCCCTGTAACTTGAACTGCACATAACATGTGGTTAATAGTTTGATACGGTCCCTCTGACTCATCACCTTGCAGATGCACGGGACTGAATTGCCAGTGATGTAACTAGCGGTGGGCAGCGTCCTGTCTTTTGTAAATAAGATGGCTTATAGTGATGACATTTTAAGTCTCCAGATGTTTCTTTAATTGAAGAAAAAGAAAAATGGTGGCAGAAAACAGATATGAAAATATAAAAGATTGGAGAAAAGTTTAGCTCATTTGTCAGGAGGGTAGAACTACATAACAATGAAGGGGGAAACTTAACAGAAAAATGAATGCTTCTCCCCACACTGAAGATAACTATTTACAAAAGGAAGGGCACTATTAGGCATTTGATGAAACTTTTCATCACATATTTTGGGGCATTAAATGTCCAGGCTGCCCTAACACCAAGGGTAGCTTGAGTCTCACTCCATCTTCATCAACCTGATTAGACACTCCAGGTGTTCAACCAGATCTTATTTTATATCACTGTTCCTAGTAAATTATGATGCAGTGAAATTAAGCTGGCCTTAGCAGAACCTGTAAGGACAGTAATTTTAGCACAGCACTAAAATTTACCCCCTGACGTCTACTCTGAGTCTATCTCATGTTATCATCTATGAAAATGCATGCTTGACAGCTCAAGTGAGGAAATCAAATCTGCTTCATACATGGAGTGAGTGAATGAGTGATAAATCTGGGTCTAATGAAAATAATACAAAGATATGGTCAGGAAAAGCAGCTGCAGTAATTGCAGTTTGAGTGGCCATTTAGATGACTGTGTTATTGGCGTCAGGAAAAAGAGCATAATGTCAAAAATGCTAAATGACTCCAAAAATATTAACTTATTCATAGAAATAAGGCTAGCCAAAGACCAGCTTGTAATATGTCCTTACATGACAGTAGAATTTATATAAAAGCCTACTTGCAAATAAACTAAAAAAAAAAGAAAAGATTTATGTATTCATATTGGAGTTCACTTTCCATACATCTTTTAACTTGTGGTTCATATGGAAAGTACTTAGACGTGGTCTTAGAAATCAACTTATTTTGAAGATAAGTCTTTATGGGAGGATGGTGGTGGGGCTTTACTGCAGGGAGGGCACATTGCAGCAGGAGTGTTGTACAACTAACTTTGGAAAGCAGAAGTTAATTAAACCTTGGACTTGGGGAGGATGTGGGAACAGGTGTGAGAAGAAACACTTTCCCCACCTCATCTGCACCTAATAGATATAATACATCTTAGTGAAAAATTATCCTAAGAAAGGCTGGATATGAAAAACGCCTATAATTTCTTTAATATTTGTATAAAGTGAAATAGCAAATACATACTGACAAAATACACCAAAGGAAAAGGTCAGTAGGGCAGGGATGGTGTCTATTTGCATTATTCCCTAATGAAAAGAAAATGTTGAGAAAAAGGTAATAATTCATATTCTTGTCCTGAGCTCTGGAGGCCAAAATAATTAATGCTAGGAAAATTCTGAAGAAAGAAATTGTGAATGGTTATTAATGCTGCCTGACAAATACCTTAAAACTCAGTGGTATAAAGCAAATATTTATGACGATCAGCTACTCTGTGGGTGTGGAATTTAAACAGGGTACATCAGGGACAGCTGGTCTCCACTTCACACTATCGAGGTCCTCATATGGAAGATCCCAAGGCTAGAGTCATCTGAAGATTTGCTCACTCGCATTTCAACTGGTGAATACTAGTTTTCAGGGGGAGACTGCAAGTCCACTGAAGGTGGACGTCTCTTTGTGGTCTTTTCGTGTGGGCTAGTTTGGGCTTTCTCATAACATGGTTCCAAGGGTAAGCATAGGGGCTGAATCACTCACTCTCTCTCTCACACACACACACACACACACACACACTCTCTCTCTCACAGAAAGAGAGAGAGAGAGGTGTGAGCGATCATGACCTAGCCTTGCAAGTCACAAAGTGCCATGTCTGCACACTCTATTTCTTGGAGCATCCACGAGACCCTACATGCCTCTCTTGAAGGAGTCTCAGTACCATCGTGAAAAGGACATACAGGATGGGAAATATTGGTATGGTCCTCTTTGGAAAATGAAAATTTCCCCCGTTACTAAACAAGAAATGGCAGCCAGCCAAAATCCCAGGGACATGGGGATGGGGGGTGGAGAATTGGAAGACAGTAAGAAGTATATTCTTATTTTGAAAATCTACCTGCATTAAAAAGTCTGTGTAATGAGCCATAAGCCCATGAATGCCTGAGGTCTGTGAAGATTCACAATATGTCTTCTGTTTTCGTTTGTTGTGTTGTTCTAATGCCCTTTGTAATGATTTCAAGTAAAGTAACACCGCTACAGAAAAATTGTCATGTGAAGTTAATACTGAATTTATAAAATTAAGAAAAAAAGCTCTTCACAAGCAATACATATGCATAATAATAAATATGCCCAATACAAGCATATTTAGAATTGCTGCTTAATAGGGTCCTTAATCAAATTTCTTGCGACTTACTACTGCCATCAACCTGCACTCCCAAAAGGAAAAAGTGATGAAAAGCAGAATTTGAAAGTAAGAATATTGTCTTTTATTATTTATATATATTAGAGTTTGAATTATCTTCTAACATGATGAAAATACAAATAATACTATCCATAGTATTTTAAAAGTTCAATCTGAGGATATTTGCCCATTAATATAGCATCTTAATCCTTTTATATATTTTTGTGACATTTTATATTGAACTTATCTTTTCTCCTGTTTACCATGATTCTATTCTGACAAAATTTTTTTTTCTTATGTATGTTGACCATATGGAATATACTTTGTTTTGTTTTTTTCCTCTTTGGTTGCAATGTGCACATTTTATTTTTGACTCTTTGATTATTATTATTAAATTTATCTATTTATACATATATAACTGCTTATGCTGAAATTTTATTGGAAAAATGTAATTGTTGCCACTTACCTGACCAAAAAAATCTTTCCTACAGTTTTTCATATACTGTATTTTTTTTAAAAAAATGTTAAACCAAAATTTAAAATGCTTTACAGTTCCCAACATGAAGAAATGATAAATGTTCGACATGATGGATATGCTAATTACACTGATTGGCTCACTATACATTATATGTATCAATACATCACTATGTACCCCATAAATACATACAATTCTTATTTTTCAACAAAAAAAAATTAAAAAAATTAAAACTCAAAAACAAATATAAAACATCATTAATGTTTATATCCTACTTTTTCCCTCTGGGTTTATTTTTTTCCTGATAGATCATATACTTTACTGAATCTTTTATCTAGTGTCTAGTGCCTATTCTAACTGAACTTTCCTTGTTTGATAAATTTGAAATTCGTTTTCTTTTGCCTAATTCTTGGAAGATGGTTTAGCGTGGCGCAGGATTTTAGGTGGGACGGTATTTTCCCACGCCACTTGGGAGAGAAATACCAGCCCTGTCGCCTCCCCTGTTGTTTCTAAGGAGAAAGTTAAAGCTGCTCTCAAGAGCATCAGGCCCACTGCACTTCTGTTGTTAAATGACTCTTTTTCATGTCCTCGTTAACTTTGATACTGATACTCTGAAATTTCAGTAAAGGGTGTCTGTCTAGATGTGAATTTTAAAAAAATCCATTTGACAGTGGATGTGCTCATTCAATCAAAATCATCCTTTTCTTTTTTTTTCTAATTCTGAAAAATTCTCAGCCGTTCTCCATTGCGCCATTGCCCTGGTCTCCGTCTCCTTTCTTGCAGAACCACCGCGAGGCGCAGGTTGCGACCCCATCGCAGTGCTGCACGTGTCTCGGCGTCTCTGTGTCTTCCCCCCCTTCCCCCCTCTTCCCCCCTCTTCCCCCCTCTTCCCCCCTCTTGCCCACCCGCTCATCGCCGCCGCTCTGCGCTGCGTTCTTGCCAGTGCGGGCCTTAATGTGTTTTCCAACTCGCTAGTATTGTCTTCAGCGGTATACATCTTCTGTCTCTACAGTTGGTGTGTTTTATAAAATCTCAATGTTCAAAGCCAGTTCTTTTTTCTGGGTGCTTTTCCCCATTTGTTCATGTTTTCATCTTGCACAGGCTTTGTTTCATTTTTTTCTCCCACATTCTCTCCTTGCTGTGAGAATTCTGGTGGATCACTCCTCAGGAGCGGAGGTCTTGTATCACCAGAAGTTAAGGCCGTATCCAGGTCCTGTTGTGCAGGGGGTGGGGGAGTCTCTGATTCTTCCCCTTCTGATAGGTATGCCACTTATTTCTGGTTCAAATCTCAAGCACAGGGGCGGAGCATGTTCAGCTTCTGCCCTTTAGAAAGAACTCAGACTCAGGAGCCGCTTTCTAGAGAGAGCCGGTTTATGTTCTCCTGCAGCCAATGGGTTTTGTTCAGTTGCTGTTTCCGTGAGGCAAATTAAATTTAAGCCTCCGCTGCTTGCTTCAATTCTAGTGCACTTGAGGCCTAAATATTTGGCCCTACCGCATAGATACATCCATAGATATTTTACCTTATTTTTGAGTGAGTGTGTGTGTGTGTATGTGTCTATTCTTTTTATATCTTTGCATGGAGGACATAGTTCTTTGGGTGTACTCTGCTCTTTTGACTAAAAGTCTAATCTTATCAGAAATAATGACTCATTTTTGGAATGTAGAAACAGGAAAAAGACTGGCTTTTGAAGGGAACCTGAAAAATATCCTTAGGAGTTGATTAAATTTGCAAGGAAATTTCCTGCTCCTGTTGCATGATACATACATAGATTAAAGGACTTGAAGATTCAGCAGCAAATTATTAGCAAAACTCTTTTGTTAAATAAACTACAGAGTGGTATAGTTAATTCTTGAAAGCGTTGGTCAATCCATTTTTAGGTTTTTTGTTTTGGATATTGAATAGCACCACTGTATAAATTTAGATATGGGCTTCTTTGCCATATATAAATAAGAACTAATCATAGTCTAGTGTACTGTAAATGGTGATCCACATTTTATTATAAAGTCTTGTTATTTTTCATATTTTGATGACATAGACATAATAAAATATCCCCCCTACACATATATACAACTCACACTCACATACTCACTCTAGATCACCTAGATAACCACATGATTTTGGTGCCTGCATTGTGCTTACAATTTTGTTAGATTCAACTCTGATAATTATAGCATAATGAGTGAAGGCCAAATGTCATAATTTAAATTTCAAAAAATAGAAGGCAAGCAATCATGAAAAGCAATAAGGATCTTATGTTAGTATGCAAAAAGTTAATTTTTAATTTTTGGAAAATGAATTTCTATTAGATCATAATGAATTTTATCAAAACAAATGAGAAAAAAAGTAATGACAGACTCTGTTCAACTGTCTTCTTTGTTCTCAGCAGTGTACAACGCAGCAGGAGAATGGCAATTAAAAGATGTTTGAATGATTCTGGAATAGAAAATATATCATGGAGCATACTATGTGTAATTTCAAATTGGCTTCAATGCCTGGAAGCAAGCCTACTTATAGCAAAGGATAAGTAGATGCCATTTTGTCCTTTGAAATGTATAGCTTTATTTAACTTCTTATAGATAAACAGGAATAGGAGGATAACATGTTAGGAAAATCAATAAATGGAATTCCTTTATTGAAAGTGAAAGTTATAATGATGTATATATCAGTTGATTAAAACTCTAAGCCAGGGCACATATGGCTTCCCAGACAGAATGGTTAGTATGAATTGAGGACAGAGATCTTATCTATCATGCTCACTAATGTACCTCCCTTCCCTAGGACAGTTCTTGGCATCCAGTAGGCATGTGATGAAAATTGCATTTAATGAATTAATGAAGCAATCGATTGGTGGAAGGATGCAGGATTGCAATGAACACAGTGCTGGGGCTCAAGACATGGTGTAATATTGACACTAACCAGCTGTCTAACCATGTGTATGTGTTGAGCCTTCTGGAACTAATTCTTAGAAGATGGGGATAAGTTAGATGATGTTCAGGGCTTTTTTCAACCAATATAATGAAGCACCTAGAGAATAAGGCCTAGAGATAAATGGAGGCAAAGCACAATCTTTGACAGACACAGAGTCACCTCCTCTCCTTAGTACTTCCAAAGTCTAGTAAATGAGCAGCAGAATCATTGTGGCTCAGAAGTTGTTCCCCAATGGTCCCTTAAATGCCCTGTGTCATCAAGCCCAAGAAAATTAAAACAAACTCTTCTAACTAGGAAAACAAAACTGCTTTCCCTTCTCTTTCTCAGTCAGGCTGTCCTTGTCCTCTCCTCTAATAATAAGGGGTAACGTGTTAACTGATGAGGGCTCGTAGTGCAGGCCCGGGAATGGTGCACTGTGGAAAGGAAAAGCGAACGTGCAGGTGCTCCGAGGCAGAGGGCTCTGTCTCACTGCTGAGAGCCCCATGGTTCTGGCTGAGTGTGTTCATTTATTTCCACTTTCTTTGCTGAAGTCTGCAGGGAACAGGAGCTCCATTGATTGTTCTCACGAGTATGGTGTGGGTTCACGTTGCTTGTTTCTTCATATGTCCTGTAAGTTCGAATTATATCCTGGACCTTATGACTGAGACACCATAGAAATTATGAATTCTGATATATTTCTCTCAAAGTGTTGATTTTTTTTTTTTGGAAAGGCAGTTAATTGGACCAAACTCAAAATTTCCACCTTATTTCCCTAGAAATGGGCAGCAGCTAAGACTCCTGCTCTTTTAATATTAGCTGAGCTTAGCTTAGTTTGTCCTATGTGTGGGTAGTTCAAGAGTCAGCCTGAGATCTGGGCAGAGTTTACAGAAAGCATTTGGAGCCCCTCTGCTCCGGCTTCCTCCACATCGGGGTTGCCTTCCTCACTTTCCAGCTGCCACGTTCACCTGGAATTCTGTCCTCTCATTTCTTAAAACTGTAAGACCTGTGTTTCTGTCTGAGTTTCAGCCACCCAGCATGGCCCTGACTGAATCTGCTCTTAGGCAAAAGCTGTTAAAAATGAGAAATTACCCAGTCTTCTTCCCTTTTTCTGAGTTTCTGTTATCTGTTCCTGGGTCATTTGAAAGCTTAGCCATTCACAAACTAATTAACTAATCTAAGAATTAAAGCAAACAGTTTTCCTACACTTCAAATAAGTAGCTATGGTCTATACTTCTAGTTTTGTTTTTTTTTTAATCTCAGAGATTTAAAAAAATTACCACTTTATAATAGGATGCTGTTCACTTTACCTCTTAACTCTTCCTGTCCCCAACTCACACATACTTAAGAAGAGGAATACTTAGGATTAATGATATTTTGAAGGTGGCTAGACACAAGATGCAGAATGAAACTCTAATGATTTTCATCCAAATTGAGCCACTTTTTAGAGTTAAGGAATGCTATTAATAATTACATCAGGATAATCAATGTAAACTTGCAATGTCATCAGCAAATGAAATCCATGATTATTGTACTGATTAAGTTCATTTCTAGTTTTTCCATTGTATTAGTGTCCTCGAGCTGCCTTAACAAAGTACTCCAAATTGGGTGGCTTAAAAACCAGAAATGTGTTGTCTTCCAATTCTGGAGGCTAAAAGGCTAAAATCAAGGTGTTGGCAGGGTTTTGTTCCCTGTAAAAACTGTTAGGGGACTCCCTCCTCGCCTCTTCCTGGTTTCTCTTGGTTTGCTGGCAGTCATTGGTGATCTGTGGCTTGTAGACGCATTGCTTCAATTTTCCACCTTCACGCTGCGTTTTCCCTGTATCTCTATCTTCACATGGACGTCTTCTGATACAACCTGACTTCTTTTTATGTCTCCATTTTCCATTTGCAGTAGAAAATTGCATGAATCCATGTACTGTTTTGATAGCATAAGGCATAGACAACAAAAGGCAGATAAACTCCAAATTAAAAATTATCCCGTCCAAAACAGTAATTTCCAGTGAGTGGTTACATTATGAGTGTTACGGCAGCATGGTGATCAGGGTGCATACCAATACACTTACATTGCATATTCATGTTTGCAACCCCTGTTAAATGTTATCTCCAGTCATCTTTGATTCATCCTATAACTAGAATGTTTCACAGTTTAAACAAAGATGAATTATAGAAGTGCAATTCCTTAACTTTCCTCAGCAAACATGCTGCAGAATAGATTCACATGTTCAAGTAGTTTGCATAAGTTAAATATTACTTCTTGGCATGCTTAAGTTTTTACTTTGAAACAATCACAGATTATAAACGTTGGATGAGGGCAAGAACTTGACCTCTGAAAATAGAATTCTGTGATAGTAACAGCATTAAAAATACATCTCATTAGAATATTCATAAAATCCAATTTTTATTCTGCTACTGCTCAATATGATATCTTAATTTTGTTGCTTAATATTTATTCCCATAGTTTTTGTTTTCAATTTTGTAAAAGAATGCCCATGTACAGTGTACTTATTTAGAGCATTCACCAAAGTGTCTCAAAGTCTTACCTAACTGTGCTTTGAGCAAAGTTTTAACTGAGAACTTATCCAACTGGATTTTACTGCAGACATTAGAACTTGGATCATAAACCCCTGCCCACAAGTGCCATCTGGACTTCAGAGGCTTTTCTTTGGTCAGCGCTGTGAATTATAATAGAGAATTTGAATGACTGTATGTGTGTGTGTGTATGTATGTGTGTGTGTGTGTTTGGATACAGGCCTCTTTACTTTGTATCTTCTTATACCCCATGAACTCACACATTCAGGTTACCTGTCTGGCCCTGGGGATATTTATTTTATGCCCCTGCTACAAAAGTTGATTTAAATATTTTGAGAGAAAGACACTCTCAGAGGGAGCATTTTCAACATCTATACAAGCCAAGTCTCTAGTAGAGTTGGAATTAGAGACTTTGGTTTCAAGATACTTCTCAAAGTTCAAATTCCAGGTAACAAGCAAAGGGAATTTGGGAGGTAGGGACTTAGATTTGCTTAGAGCTTGTCTCTGGGATCACATGACCCAACTCTGGTCACTGCCTCCACCACCCACCGTGTGTGGGTCAGACACTTCACATGAACCACAAAGCCTCAGATGCTTCCTCTGTAAAATCAGAAGTTGTGACACCATCATTGCTGGGATTAACCGAAATGATGCATGTGAAATGTCATATGATAATATTCTTCCAATAGTATTAATAATAATAATAAAAATAATGAAATTATTGAATTATTGAATAAAATATAAGATGAATAAAGATGACTAATTAATTAAGGCCCCAGGGGACAATGTCCCATTAGAATTATATTAATACAACACAATTTATGTTTTCTATTTTGTCTGATTTTATTACAGTCATTATTGATAGCCTTTTCTTAAATTCATTTCATTTTGCACAGTATTGATTTTCTTAGTAAATCATTGATGGATATTATTTCTGGTTTACATTCCCAGTTTATTGGTGTGCAGTGCTGGTTAACTTTACAATGGATTTGTGTTTCTCCTCTAAAATCCCAAGTACCAAACTTACTAACTTGCTGTCCAAGAAAGAGCTGCAGGAATGGACAGAGGCTTTCACAACAGGCCGGGTTCTCTGATACTTCCCCTCATCTTTTAGGCTTGTCACCATACCCATTTGCTATAGAAAATTGGTTTGGGCTTTTTAATAGGTTCCTTATAAAGCTCTGTGATTTTTTTTTGCCAAGTCCCCCATGATTGTGAAAATGTGTACAAGTTGATGATTTGGTAATTTATTCCAGTATTTTTATACGCTGGATTTGACTATTTGTGCCTAGACTTTTTGAAGAATTTCATTTTAGCCATATTTTTCTCTTATAAAAAATGCATATTTTTCTATGATTTTGTAATCTCATTGATTTTATCTCCATTTTCAAGATAATTAATTTCTGGTGATATCACAAGTATGTCTTTATTGCCACAATTCTTGCCATACCCATCAATAGATGTTCCCTTGGGGCTCGCTGAAATTCCTCAAGTACCATATGCAGGTGAAACACTGATACACACATTCCAGACAATGCTCTAAGTGAGGCCATTTCCACCCTAAAATATGCTGTCTACACCTATGTCAAGAGACCTCCCAGCTCAAAATAATCTGTGTGACCAGACCTCTGACCCCTGACTAACCATATGACACCTCCCAATGCCAGCTGCCATAGAAAAGAAGACCAGAGAACAATTTGGTTATTATTTAATCTGACTACAACAGTTTCTACCCCCTAAAAGCCCAAATAAAAATAAGAGAAAATGAAACGAAATCACTGAATGTGATTTTAATCATCAGATCTATTAATAATAGTGTCGATTTAATGTTGATAGTTGACAACAGTACTTTAGTTAACTTGTTCTTAACAATCTGGCAAAGAACAAGTTAGAAGTGAGTTTTTGCAGTGTGGACTGTAAATTGGCTTTTGCTTTTAGACTTGAGAGGTGCTACGTGCTAATGGATAGAAGTCTGTTCAGGGGAAGAATGTCTGGTCGAAAAGAGATGCTGTGAGAAAGAGTTATATGTTTGAGACGACGAACAGGAGCTTCAGATTTGTGTTTCTTTCCCTCCTAAATACAGGTTGGGAAAGAGGGCAGGGAGCCCATTTTATCAAATTTAAAGATCAGGAACATGATGGAAATAATTTTGCAAAATTAGTGAAGGAATAAAAGGCTTCAACATCTATTTCCAGATGTGTAAGTTTGCTTGCTCACAATTTATGCTACTAAATTACCTTCTGAAGATTAAGACTGGCTATTTGTGCATGGAATATGGACTATGCATACAGACAGGTGATTGTGTTGTCAACATGAAACATGGATAGTGAGTCCCAGGAGTTATCAGGGTTTCTAAACGGGTATTTTAAAGACAGAATAAATTGGCTGTATTTTAAAGCGACTGTATGAAAGGGCAAGCTGATAAAGCCGAGTTTATGCTCACAGTGGAATATAAACGAGGGAGAGCGCTTTCCAGTGGTCTCAGCGGGAGAGAAAGTGCTTCACTGCAGGATATCTCTGTAGCAGTTGAGGGATAGAATATAGGAGTGATCTAACCTGATCATGTCAGGACTGTTATGTGAAAGAAAGATTCTATGTATTATCATGGGTTGGAAATCAGTTTCTTTTTCTGAGGCGAAACAATTGAAAATGATCTGAGAATATCAACTGTCTCTCTAAGAATCCTAATTTATTTTACATTGATAGTGAGCACTTAAATGAGATGCAGGGAAGAGAAAGTGAAAAAATTTATATACATATATTAATATGTGTGTGTGTGTGTGTGTATATATATATATATAGAGAGAGAGAGAGGTGTATAATCAGCTTTACTGAAAGTCCACTGGTCTAAATGTTAATCACATCTTATTAATACACATAAATAATACTTTCATAACATCTAGAGTGGTGTTTGATCCCAAACTGTGTATCATAGTGTTTTGAGAGCACCTAGCTAAATTGGGGTTCCAGTACCACAGGAAGAGATGCCTCTAAGTTCTTATCTCTGGCCACTGGCATAAGCCAGTTGCGTGTGTTGGAATACTGGAAGCTGTGTCAAGGGTGACTGAGCCCTACTTCTGGGATGAGAAAATTTAATTTATATTAAAAGTAGACACTGAGGCAAAATAAAATGATAAGAGTGCACTACACATAGCCTGGCCTAGTTGACACATAAGATTCACCATCAGAGGGGAGAGATGGGGAGGTAGAGGTACCCCCAGACCTTGTGTGTCAGACCTCTGATCCAGCCATGCCTGAAGGCTTCTGCTCTGGGAACTATTAAATTCTCATTTTATATTACGCTAATTTGAGCTGGATTTCTACCTCGGGAAAAATCCTTTCAACTATATTCAGTAAGCATCTCTTGTCCATGTTTCCTCTGAAGAGCCATCTTTTCAGTATTCACGGGCCATCCCTGTTGTGGGGAAAAGGAACAGAGAAAGTGCAACCACAGCAACTACCAAAAAAATGTGCACAAATACACAAACAAATGATCCAGCCATTGAAAAACTGTCCTCGTAGTGGTCTGCATAGCTGATTTTAAAGTCATGATTTGGAAACATGGATTTGTACTCCTTTTAAATATGAAATAAATTTGCTCTCTCTCTCTTCATTGCATCTCATTTTGCTGCTTATCATCAATATAAAACAACCAAATGTGACCACAGGCACTTGTTGGAAGATAAAACAGAACTAGACAGATACAAAGTAGTCACTGTCTATACATATTTCCTTAAAATTCATCCTGAATCCATTTAAATTTTCATATTTCATGCACACACACAAACACACAAGCACACTCTTACACATAAATCAGGAGAGGTATTTTCTCATATTTTCTATAATAGTTTCAACATGTTTTACTTCATAATATAACTTCAAGTTTTATATTTAGAAAAAGAGTTATTAGAAGAAAATGGTAAATTTTTTCTCCCTGTTCTCTTTTTAGAGAAATAAAAGAAGAAATGATCAAAAATCTCTAAGAAATTTGTATTTATCCAAAAATTAGAAAGAACAAGCATTCTTGTAGTTATATTTATTGCCAAACAGCTGGACTGAATGATTTTTCTATTTTTCCTTCTTATAGGAAAATTGCAAGGAAGGATCAGTGAATATTGATATTTGAGGCATGAAATGGAGGCCATTTTTACCTGATTTATCCATTTTGGCAATTACCATCCTTGACAGTAACTCCATGATTATAAAACTTTCTTCTTGATTTGATCTAGGTAATCAGACTTTATGAGAAGTCAATATAAGTTGGTCGGTAAATATAAACCTTTATAAATGTTTCATATCTTAAATCATCAAACGAACATTTTATCAGTGTTCTGTGTGCTACAGTCACATAGGAACTAATCAGAATGATTTCTGTATTCAAAAGAGTTAAGGGATTTTTGCCATTTTGAAAATCACATGAAGCAGACATGAATGATCTCTTTTCAGAAAATCAACATTCATTAGATTTTTCCACATATTTACACGTTTTTAAAAATTTCAGAGTATTATGGGGGTACAAATGCTTTGGTTACATAAATTGCCTTTGCACCACCCTACAGGCATGCCCATCTCCCAGACAGCATGCATGGCATCTGTTAGGTGTGGATTTACCCATCCCCTCTTCCCTTCTCCCACCTGCTCAACACCCTATGAATGTTATTTCCCATATGTGCACATTAGTGTTGATCAATTAGTACCAATTTAATGGTGAGTACATGTGGTGTCTGTTCTTCCGTTCTTGTGATACTTCACTTAGAAGAATGGGCTCCAGCTCTATTCAGGATAAAAAGATAGGTAGTTCATCATTTTTTAGTGACTGAGTAGTACTTCATGGTATACATATACCACATTTTATTAATCCAGTCATGTACTGATGGACACTTGGGTTGTTTCTACATCTTTGCAATTGTGAATTGCACTGCCATAAACATTCGAGTGCAGATATCTTTTTTATAGAATGTTTTTTTTTTCTTTGGGTAGATACGCAGTAGTGGGATTGGTGGATCAAATGGTAGTTCTACTTTTAGTTCTTTGAGGTATCACCGTAATACTTTCCATAGAGGCTGTACTAGTTTGCAGTCCCACCAGCAGTGTATGAGTGTTCCTTTCTCTCCACATCCACACCAGCATTTGTTGTTTTGGGACATTTTGATAAAAGACATTCTCACTACAGTTAAGTGATATCTCACTGTAGTTTTGATTTGCATTTCCCTGATGATTAGAGATGTTGAGCATTTTTTCATAAGTTTTTTGGCCATTAGTCTATCTTCTTTTGAAAAATTTCTGTTCATGTCCTTTTCCCACTTTTTAATGGGGTTATTTGATTTTTTATTTTGCTAATTTTCCTGAGTTCTATATAGATTCTAGTTATCAGCCCTTTATTGGATGTATAGCTTGCATATATTTTCTCCCATTCTGTACATTGTCTATTTGTTCTAGTGATAGTTTCTTTGGCTGTGCAGAAGCTTTTTAATTTGATCAGGTCCCATTTATTTATTTTTGTTGTTTCTGTGATTGCTTTTGGGGTCTTTTTCATAAAATCTTTGCCTTGGCCGATGTCTGTAAGAGTTTTTCCAGCACTTTCTTCTAGAATTCTTATGGTTTCAAGGCTTAGGTTTAAGTCTGTTATCCACTGTGAATTGATTTTTGCGAGATGTGAGAGGTGTGTATCCTGTTTCAGTCTTCTACATGTGTCTATCCAATTTTCCCAGCACTATTTATTGAATAGGGATTCTTTTCCCCAGTGTATGTTTTTGTCTGCTTTGTCAAAAGTCAGATGGCAATATGGGGATGGTTTTATATCTGGGTTCTCAGTCCTGTTCCATTGTTCTATGTCTCTGTCCTTTGTGCCAGTACCATGTTGTTTTGGTTACTATAGCCTTGTAGTATAGCTTAAAGTCTGGTAAGTTGATGCCTCCCAATTTGTTCTTTTTGCTTAAGGTTGCTTTAGCTATACAGGATCTTTTCTGGTTCCATACAAAACATAGAATTGTTTTTTCTAGATCTGCAAAAAATGATGTTGGTATTTTAATAGGGATTGCATTGAATCTGTAGATCACTTTGGACAGTATAGACATTTTAACAATATTGATTCTGCTGATCCATGAGCATGGTATGGTTTTCCATCTGTTTATGTCCTCTGCTATTTTCTTCCTTAGTGTTTCATATTTCTCCCTGTGGAATTCTTTAACCACCTCAGTTAAATATTCCTAGGTATTTTATTTTCTTTGTTGATATTGTGAAAAGTATTAAGTCTTTGATTTGGTTCTCAGTTTGACTGTTGTTGGTGTACATGAATGCTACTGATTTGCATACTTGATTTTGTAACCTGAGACTTTGCTGAACTTATTTATCAATTCCAGTAGTCTCTTGGCAGAATCTTTGGGGTTTTCTAGATATAAGATCATATCATCAGCAAAAAATGATAGTTTGACCTCTTCTACCCTCTTTTGGATTCCCTTAATTTCCTGCCTTACAGACATTTACAGAACTTTCTACCCAAAAACCACTGAATATACATTCTTCTCATCAGTTCATGGGATATTCTCTAAGATTGACCACATCCTAGGCCACAAAACATGTCTCAACAAATTTTTTAAAAATAGAAATTATACCATGCAGCTTCTCAGACCACAGTGGAATAAAATTAGAAATCAATTCCAACAGATACACTCATCTCTACACAAAGTCATGGAAGCTAAACAACCTACTGCTGAATGATTATTGCATCAAGGAGGAAACTAAGATGGAAATTAAAAGATTCTTTGAACTAAATGATAAAGGGGACACCAGTTATCAAAATCTGTGGGACACAGCTAAAGCAGTCCCAAGAGGAAAATTCATAGCCTTAAATTTCTACGTCCAAAAGACAGAAAGATCACAAATCAGCAATCAAATGAATCAACTCAAAGAACCAGAAAGGGAAGAGCAAACTAATCCTGAATCCAGCAGAAGAAACAAAATAACCAAGATCAGAGAAGAACTAAATGAAATAGAGAACAAAAGAACTATATGAAAGATTAATGAAACAAAAAGCTGGCTCTTTGAAAAGATAAACAAAATTGACATTCCTCTCACTAGATTAACCAAAAGCAGAAAAGAAAGGACTCTAATAAACTCAATCAGGAATGAAAAAGGAGAAATTATAACTGATGCCACAGAAATACAAAATATCTTCTCTGAATACTATAAAAATCTCTATGCACATAAACTTGAAAATGTGGAGGAAATGAACAAATTCTTAGAAACACACAGCCTCCCTAGGTTCAATCAGGAAGAAATAGAATTCCTGAACAGACAAATATCAACTACTGAAATTGAAGTAGCAATAAAAAACTTTCCTAAAAAAAAAGTCCCAGACCAGATTGTTTCACACCTGAATTTTACCAGACCTACAAAGAAGAACTGGTGCCTATCCTGCAGAAATTATTCCACAACATTGAGAAGGAAGGAATCCTCCCCAACATGTTTTATGAAGCCAACATCACCCTGATACCAGAGCCAGGAAAGAAACCAACAAAAAAAGAAAACTATAGACCAGTATCCCTTATGAATATAGATGCAAAAATTCTCAATAAAATCCTAGCAAATCAAATTCAGCTACTCATCAAAAAAATAATCCATCATGAGCAAGTTGGCTTCATCCCAGAGATGCAGGGATGGTTCAACATACACAAATCTGTAAATGTAGAAGTAAAAGCAAAGACCATATGATCCTTTCAATAGATGCAGAAAAAAGGATTTGACAAAATACAGCACCCTTTTATGATAAGAATGCTTAATAAAATAGGCATAGTTGGGACTTAACCTCAAATTGATAAAAACTACATACAACAAACCCACAGCTAACATGATACTGAACGGGAAAAAATTGAAAGCATTCTCACTTGGAACTGGAACCAGACAAGGTTGCCCTCTATCACCACTTCATTCAACATAGGGCTAGAAGTCCTGGCCAGAACAATCAGACAAGAGAAAAAAATCAAGGGCATCCAAATGAGGGCAGAAGAGGTCAAACTATTGCTCTTTGCTGATGATATGATCTTATATCCACATATTTACTCTTTCTCTTGCTCTTCATTCATCCTGATATCTCTGTTCTTTATGTAATCATTTTATTTAGAGAGGAGATTACAAATTCTATCATGATCTGGTTGTCTAAAAATGCCTTTATTTTGTCTTTCTAAAGTGAATTACATTTTTATGGATATAAAATTCTAGGTTGGTATTTATTTTCTCTTAACATGTTGAAGATTTTATTATTAGGTCTTTTGATTTGCATTGTTTTGGTTCAGTCTTCCATAAAATATTTTTCCTTTTAAAGGTTGTACATATGTTTTCCTCTGGCTGCTCTTATGATTTTCTGTTTGTCTTAAATTTTAAGAAGTTTTACCCTCATGGGTGTGTTTTTCTTCATAATAGTTGTCTTAGTATATATCATATATTGTTAATATATTGTTTGATATTGCTCATAAGTGATTGAAAATTATTGAAATTTATTTCTTCCTCTATTGCTTTTTCTTCTTTCTTTTTTCTTCTTTACTTTTGGAACTGTAATTAAACATATATTATACCTTTTTCTTCATGTACTATATATCCATTCTGCTCTTAACCATGTTTTCCCTCATTTTTTGTCTATTTTTTTGGATGTGTCTTCCAGCTTAATAATCCTCCTCAATATTCTGTTGTTGACTCTCAATCTATGATGCTCTTGGTTATATATATGATATTTTTAATTTTATATTTTCCATTTGATTCTTTTTTTTTTTTTTTTAGGGACAGGGTCTTGCCCATGCTGGAGTGCAGTGGCTATTCACAGTGTGATTATAGTGCATTACAACTTTAAACTCCTGGTCTCAAGTGATCTTCCAGCTTCTGCCTCCTGAGTAGCTGAGACTCCAGGAATGCTCCACCTCACCTATCCTTAATTTATTTTTATGGTTTCAGTTTCTATGCTGATAATGTCCAATTTTCCATGTAATTTATTGATCATATTAATATGTATATATATAATTTAACATTTGCATTTTATAACTTCAATATCTGCATTTGCTATAAGCCTATGTGTGTTTCTGGCTTTCTTCTTTGTTTTCTATCATTGGAATTTATCTTCTGGTGTGTTAATAAATTTTTTATTTAATGCCACACACATATTTTTAAAATTTGTAAAGATGATTTGTTATCATCCTTAAAGAGGATCTATTTTTACTTCTTAGGAGCAGATAATTTATCATAATGCATTTGTGAATTAAGAAGTCAGAGTCTGTGGCTCAGAAGTCAATCATAAATTTAGTCTGATCAGGAATTGTCAGATTAGAGGTTAAGCTTTATTCCATTCCTATTAATATTTGCTCACATACATACAATGTAGTCATTTAGGGTTACCACTGAATGCCTGGGTTAATTACCAGGCAGCCTCTTCTTTGCTGGTATCTGAACTCCATTTTTGGTCTCTCTAGTAAAATTAGATTCTGGAAGCTATGCTCACCTTCTCCACCTTTCAGCTTCAGCTTACTGACTGGCTTCTGAGACACTGGGAACTGGTCTTTTAATCTAAAAATGGCTGAAGGGGAAAATGGTGGTTATTGGTAAATTTACTTGTCTGTACTTCCTTACTCTGAAATTTTGGCTTCTACTGTCTTGGAAATTCTGCAGAACTTTCAACCATATATTTTCTTATTTTGTCCAGTGTTTCTCATTTCTCTTGGTGGGAGGGTTGGACTGCAGCAAATTAATCTACCATGATCAGAAGAGTGAAAATCCACTGATAACTTATTAGACACCTAGCCAAGTCAACACAAAATCATATAACAAAACTAGGTACTATATCATTCAAATAAATGTGTGATTATCATGTACCTTCTCTCTTTAATCTGCAAGAATTTACATTAATCTCCTGCCTCCGTGCACTGTGGGCCAGTGCGCAGTAAGGGGGAGGGAGGAGGCTCATGTGGCTGTGGAAAGAGAACAGAACTGGGAGTCAGATGCCATGGCTTGAATCTGAATCTGCTACTTTCCATCTTCAAGACCTTTCGGAGACCACGTAACTTTTCTGTCTGATCTTTCTCATTGTAAAAAGCAGCCAGTAACTACTCTACCTTCCCCACAGTATTGGTTTATGGATAAAATAAAAATGAGAGATTGATATAAGGCTTATATAAACTTTCTAGAATTACACAAATGATATTTATAAATTTAATTTGTGTCTTTAGTAGACTTATGATTCTATTAAAAGACAAACTGTACATGGTTTCTCCTTGTTATTGTGTTGCATGTACAGCAGAGAGGAGAGAAAGAACTATGAGAAGAAACAAAATCAGATTTATTTCCTGGTAATTTTATATTATCTACAGAACCAAGGCTACTTAACATGCTCTATTTTTACACTCAGTATTTGAAGTTACATTAATTTTAAGGGCTCAGAGGGAAGATAAACACAATTGGCACCATTGACCACAAGCACAGTGGCTTAAGGTTCAGTTGGTTCTATAAATCTAACCAATCTGAAAACATCTAAGGTAAGTTAAAATAATTTATAATCTCTTTATTCTTCCCCAAGGAAAGGGAAGGTCTTGGTGTTCCAAGAAGCCATGGGTTGAAGCTCTCAGGAATTTGGAAACATCCCTCCTCTGCACCTTAGGGGGCTTCGTGAGCTTTGTAATAAGTAGGAAATCACCAATTCTCCATGACATCAGATGATTCTTAATTATTTACTGCTTTGACCACATTTCAAGATCTTAAGACACATGAGGCTGATATAAAACTTTATTAGAGTTGCCGTTACTATCAATATATTTCCTATAAATTGCTGATAGGCAGCATCTTCACTACTAGCAAAAGCAAAGAGGTGCACCTATTATTGATGCCATGGAACAAATTATAAGTGATTTTATATGTGCCTAGGTGAATGAAAGATGCATTACAGAAAGAATCAATCGCTAGATAAGTTGAAAAGCAAAGCATGTATGAAAACATTTACTGTGGGAAAATCACTGAGAGGATGAGCTGTTACAGAGGGCTTGAGTACCTCGTGTGAGACAGCATGCCTCCTTCCCCCCTCCCTGCCCCGCTCCCAGGCGAGGGCGTGCCATGAGGGCACATAGAGCCGGAGGAGAGAGAATGTTGTGCTTGCTGATAATGCAGAGGAGATGACAAGCTTAAATATGGTGATGGCTGAAACCCGAAGGCATTTTTTTCAGATGCTGCTGGACAGCATCCCACTACTTTTCATAGTAAATTCATAGAGAGTTTTACAGTAAACCGTTTACAGTTTATGTAACTCTGTGATTTTACTTATGTATCTATAGTGAAAAATTCTTCTTCACTCCATTCCTTGGCAAACTAGTCATAATGCTAATTTTATTGTGGCAAAGTTACATAAAAATATCATCCTGCATATTTTAAAAATAGTTGTAAAAACCTGCCATTTCTTATCCATCACATAAAAGGAAATTAAAAAAATAAAATAGAATGAAAATATAAGTAGAGGTATGGGTAACATAATTATGGCATACTTAATATATTGAAGGGTTACATATAAATACCTGTATAAAATGCATATGTAGGGAAACTTTATAAAAGTAGAGGTGGCAAATAAAATGTGTGATATTTCTGCTGAAGTATAATAACAAAACTTTATAATGATAAAAGTCATGATGGAATTATTATGATGGAAATTCAGCATTTTGAAAAATGAAATGATAATATTGAATAAAGCAGTATTAATGGTTTACTTCAACATTACCCAATACCTGCTTTTATTTATTTTGAAAAATTGCTAGGATTTCATTATTTTTTCTATGAGAAAAACAGAGAAAAATCCAAACATTTCAAATCATATTTGCAGATTATTTTCAAAAGTCATTAGTCAAGCAAGTGTTCATTAAAAAAGATTCATGTTATTTCCTGCTGCTTATAACATCTCCTTCTCCACACAGGGAGGTGGCTACACTGTCTGTGATCATTTAAGCAGCCACACTTGAAAATTTACCTACAAGATACATCTTGAATCTACCTACCGCCTGCCCTCCCTCCAGGTCCAGTCTTCTGCCTGCATATCCAAGTGGTGTAATACTGTTTTCCTCCCTCACATCTCAGTACTGAGATGCTGTCCTTCTTCCCCTTCATCCCAGTAGTGGGATGCTGTCCCCCCTCCTCCTCCTCATCCCAGTAGTGGGATGCTGTCCTCCTCCCTCACACCCGCTGGTCCGGATGCTGTCATCACTGATCCACCTGTTTCTACCTGCTCCCTTCCTGTGTGCTCTGTGCAGGGCAGCCAGAGTGACTGTCTTGAACTGTTTCTGGATCCTCCCACTCACCTGCTGAAAGCCCTCCATGGGTTCCATTGCCTGTGAGTTAAAATAAACAGTCTCTCATATGCCCCTTGAGGTCCTGCATGACTGGAGCCCTGTGGTCTTTCTGCCCCCAACTCCTGACCATCCCCCATTTTGCTCCATAGTGTCCAGCTGCAGTGGCCCCTTATCTGAGGATATTGGCATGTGCTGCCTCCTGTCTTCTCCTGAACTAACGCCCCCCTCAACTCCCTCACTTCCATCGCTCCTGTTCATCTCAGCTTATAAATCACCTTGGAGAGGGTGTCCCTAGCTGCAGTCTAAATCTGTCCCCACCCCACGTATTCTTTTTAGTAGATGCATATTGTTTTCATTTATATGACTTCCACAACTTATAGTTAAATATTTATTTGTTCTCCTGTTTTTTTAATGTCTGTATTTTCTGAAGGTGAAATATATTTTTAATTCATAAAGGTGGACACCCCACCTATCACAGAATCCAGAAGAGTTTGCTAAATAATTGTTTGAAAGAATACATGACATGGAGTCCTCAATATCTATATTCTAAGCTCCTCAACAGAAGACAGTGAAAATAGACAAAAGTATTTTATAGTATGTTGCCATATTTCTCTTTTGTGTTATAATCTAATTTCTCTGAAATCAGTGCCCTCTGTGTGTGTGTGTGAGTGTGTAATTCAATGTGCTCTCATTTATTACATTTGAATTTTAAAAACATCTTTGTGACAAAGCAGAAAGGGATAATTATGCCCATTTTACAGATGCCTAAAAGTCAATTTTTTGCATGTTTATGCCAGTAATTTTCCTTACAGCAATAACCTATTTTGATTATATACTGGTTGTTGTTTAACTCATCCTTTGTCCTTAACACCAGTGTAATATTCTAAGTACCTTAATAAATAAGAAAGTGGAATTGCCCATGCAGCCTTTACAATGTCTGGGATCCTAGAAGTCTATGACATTCCAAAAAGAACAAAACAAAACAAAACAATACAAAACAATAAAATGATGATTCCTTTTGCTGAGTACTCTGAATACTACATCACACTGAGTTCCTTCAACTATGCTCAGAGGTTGAAATGTTCTTTCTGTAGAGGTGAGGAAACACGAGCCTCAGAGGAGTTACAGAATTTCCTATAGCCATATAAATAATATATGTAAAAGTTAGAAGTTGACTCCAACTGCCTGTGACTTAGTCCAAATCCTCTACTTGTTCCTGTATGCAATATAATGTTAGGCCTGTGATAGTAACCTTTGGTGCCTCAAATCACTTAATTGGAATAAATTTATTTACACTGAATCAAAGAATGTTTTATCACACAAAACACTCCATTTCCATATGTACTATGCCACTATATATTTTAGCAGTGCCTACTATTAATAGTTTCTTCATATTGAATATGGATGACAATATTGTACTTCAGTACAATACTGAAGATGATCAGTTCTGACATGATATGAAATAAACTTGAAACAAGGTAGCCAGACAATGCCTTCCATTGACTTATTTTTATCTTTATGTAGGTAGAAAACTTGGCCTCCGGAAGACTTCCTATTTTATCAGGGGCTGGACGTGATCTGATAGTTTTGTAATTTAACAAAAGTTCAAAAAAGTCTGCTTCCTGAAAGTTTACATAAACCTAAATGTTTATTACTCATTTAAAGTTTTAAGATTATATTTGTTACTGATCTCTTCTGTCATTCTACTGAACGTGTAAAAAGAGTGACATGACTCTTTATTTGGATACTTTTCCACATTCATTAAAAAAGAAATATAGTTCATTGCAATATTTTAAGGAAGGTCATGTTGTTTCTATATTATCTGATGATGTTCCACATTATTAAGAAAATTTTCTCAATGCAATTCAGGAAATAATTCTTAGGATGTCATCTTCATGTCAAATACTGTGTTAGCCATGTTCACATGTAACAAAGAAACAAATTATAACAAATAATTCCATAACAAAGGAACCACAGAGTGTAAGGATGTGTCAGTAGGAGGCAATACCGATCCCAGCTGTGAGCAAGATTTCCTGAGGGATGTAAACATGGGCACTCCATTATTTATTTATTGACTTATTTATTTGCTTATTTGAAATATTTAATTGACAAGTAAAAATTAAATACATCCAAAGAGTGCAACGTGAAGATTCAATATGTGTGTACATTGTGTAATGATGACTACATTCAAATTAGTTAACACATCTATAATCACCTATGCTGTATATTACATCCTCAGAACTTGTTCATCTTAAAACTCAAAATTTGAACCCTTTGTCTAATATCTCTCCATTCCCCCCACCCCCTATAATGAGATATCTCTCACAGCAGTTAGGATGTCTGGTATGAAAAAGACAAGAGACAAAAGGTGTGGAGAAAATGGAATCCTTGCACACTGTTGGCACGAATGTAGATTAGTACAGTCGTTATGTAAACAGCAGGGGGTTCCTCAAAAAATTAAAATGAGAACCACCATGGGAACCAGCAACCCCACTTCTGAGTACATATCCAGAGGAAATTAAACCAGTATGTTGAAGAGATACCTGCACCCCCATGTTTATTGCAGCATTGTTCACAAGAACCAAGATATGGAACCAACCTGTGTCCACTGACAGATGAATGGATAATGTAGTTGTGTTATGTATATACATAAGGGGATACTATTCAGCTGTATAAAAAGAAGGAAATGCTCTTATTTGCAGCGACATAGGTGAACCTGGAGGACATGATGCTAAGTGAAATAATCCAGGCACAGAGAGGCCATTTTAACTGGGTGGGACTGGGGAGTGGAAGGGCATGAGCCCAGGAAAGGGGACATCCAGGCAGGGGGATTTTCTAAGTCTGTTCATACAATGGTGGGATCTCAGGCTGGAAGACGAACCAGAGACCAGACTGTGCCTGGAGAGTCCTGCTCAGAATTCTCAAACACCTCCGAGGTTGAGGACCACTGCTCTTCTCAGATACAGCTTTTGTTTTTGTTCCCTCTGGGCACCAAATGCTGCAGGCAGAGGGTGTTTATTAAGTTTCACTTTATTTGGGATACTCTTGTCAGGACACTGCATGCATAGTCATTGTCCTAAGAACCCTTATTATTCCAACACTAAAGATGAGGAAACTGGAAGTTGGCACAACTTGCCTGAGTCCCAGAATGGTTATTCATTGGCAGAGCCAGGACTCAGACCTCCGTGTCTCTTGTCCCAGCGTCAGGGCTTTCAGCTGCCATGGTACTACATTGCTGATCAGCCCGGATTCCCCACGGCTAGCCTGGGCCCACGTCGTACAGTGAGGACTGCTTTTTCTCGGGCACAGTTTACAATGTGCTGGTTCAATCATATTCATGTCAAGATGGCTCCATATGAAAAATTCTGCTGGTGATGATACTAGATTCTCTTCCCTCCTTACTCAAGTGCTGGTGAAAACCCTGAGCCAAATTTAAGTAAGAAAATTACCTTTATTCTGATTGGCCTGACCAGGATTTATTCTTCACTTCTTCTGTTTCTGTTTGCCTGCAACAATGTACTACCCACATTTTCTGATTTTTTGGTTTCCAGACCCTATTTTCCTTTTAAGAAAATGAATCTTCCAAAAGTGTTTTTATTTGTGTGTTATATCTGTTGACATATGCCATGTTAAAATACACACAAATCACTTTTATGGATATGGCCTCCAGTCTCATAAGAAACAATGTTTAAGCATCAGGAAGCTGTCAAGCTCCCAGGGGCAGACTGAAGTTTTCAAAAATTCTAATTTTCACTTGAAAGCTCAGATTTTGTCATTGAAAACAAATATTGTCAGCTGTTTCCCTTGATACTAATGGCTCACTTTATTCATTTTTAAGAGAATATCTGCCAAATCTATATTTGAATAACCATAGTTTGTCTGCCAGTCATTGTTTCAAATATAAAAGAAGTTCTATGGAAAAAATGGCTAGTACCATTTGCAACTCTAATAATCACACAAGTGATTTATCTTTAGATAACCACCGCATTTCTCATTTTAATGCATAAAATATTTTTTAAAAAAGGATGAGTAGTAAAGGAATAAGATTAATAATATCAATACTTTTTGATGCTTCATCAAGGGCAGTCTTCAATGCAACACTTTGGTTTGGTTTGTTGCATGGGAGCGTGTGGGAGGGAGAAAGGCAATGACAGTCTGCAGTGTCCTGTCCTCGCCTTAGTTCCTAAGCCACCATCGCTTTTGCGCGTTCAGTGAAAATGTCAGCACAGTTGTTCTGTAACAAACCAAGAGATACAAACCAGTTATTCAATATTTTTGAATATTTCAGCACTACTTCATTTTTGTATTCAGTACTCACATAGTAGAAAATATTTCTTCATGATTATTTGGTGCCCATATTGGACCAGTGCAAGCAACTGAGCAAGTCTTGTCATATGTATAGATTTAGCCATTTGCATAGCAAAGTGCAATTCTGTTGATGAGATATTAACCTGAGACATTGGGTTTTCAGCAAATTTTTTTAAGTCAACAAGTTACTGTATGGTAGGTAGGAAAGTGGCACTGGTTCTTATGCTGCATTTTTATCAGCAGGCATTCAGCAGTCTGTGCCTCGACTGTCTTGTGTGGTCCTCCAGCCAAAGCAAAGCAATAACTCACCCTGGGAGATGCCACCCTGGCCTTTTCATTTCTGGTGTGAAAGTTTGTAACAAACAGTTCATAGATCTTAAAGAGCTCATTATATCTCTGTTTAGCACACTCACACACTCAGCTCCCTTTTCTTTATTCCTTGAATGATTGGTCTCAAAATGATGCTGCAACTTACCTGGCACCATAATTTTGTTCAGAATGTTCTATTGCATATGATTAAATATAGTAAATTATTAACATCTATAGAGCCAACAGAAAGATAGTTTTTATCATATTTTAATTTCTTCTACATAGTTTCACCTTTTTTTTGAGTAGAGTCCTTCCTTTTATGAGTCAGTGCCCTCTCTGATAAGTCAGCTTCATCTTTTTGAGCATCTTTAGACATGGGTGGTGCTGCTGTGGGTTGAGAAAGTGATACTTGTAACCCCTTCTAAAGCCAATGATCAATCCTTAAATATAGGGAAAATGGAATACAAACAAATTACCTGTATTTTAGAATAATACATTAATAACTTCTAAAATAAATAACAATATAAATAAAATATTAAAATTTAGAAATGCTTTCAAAAAATATATTGTACTTGCTTCTTTTTGTGTTTCTGAATATAACTAAGGAAAATTTTCAGATTTAAAAATATGAAAAACTATTTATTGAACAGTAATGAGGCTAAAGAAAATTTAACAGGTATAGCTGAAAGTAGCTAGTACCAGACAGTAGGAGTACTGAGAACAAACTGAGTTAGTCTCTGAAACTTAATATACTACATTAGAAAACTCTGAAAAACATAAGTACACAAACACACATTCTATTAGTTATCAGAGTGATAATGACATCATCTCATGTGGCCTCTAGAAAACTCCACTCTACATTAACGAGACAATGAAAGGGAAAAAGTCAAATACTGTTGTAGAATTCTTATAAAGGCAGCTTGACCTTGCATACTGGCTGAAAGGGACACAGGTACTCCATAAGGTCTGCAGGCCCCATTTTCAGGACCTCTCATTTACTACCAATTCCAGACTACCTTTACTTAGTGGTAAGTGGGTCAACGTCCTTTTCTTGGGAATGGTGGAGTCCAAACTGAAAACAAAACCCACCTACTAAGCAGGAAACTTGGATTTTGTGACATTTTCTGTGTAGCACTATTATAAGACTCCCTGGCAAAGAATATAGGCTTCAGGCTTCTTCTTTAAAGGGACACGATAATTCAATTGCCCTAATTTTATAGATAAGGAAAGTGAGAACCAAAAACACTAAGTATCTCAAGTCACAGCCAGATGGATGAGGAGGTGAGATGATGGCCCAGTTGTAATTTTTGTCTAGCTTGTATTATTTGTACTATTAAAAAAATACTTGAAAATACATTCATGATTCTAACTGCAGTACAGAGTCCCTTTAGAGTTCCCTCAGGGTACATATACGAAGAACTACGTGTAATCTAAACATCTCCTGAAATAACCCCCATTTGCCACAGGCAGGAGCACTGTTTGACCTAAACCAAAAAATAATAATAAAATAAGAAGAATAATTAAACAAAATCCTCAGCTTCTGCTGCATTTAACCATTGACCACATTGAATGTATGATGGAATAAGAGCAAGATACAACTCCACGCATTTGGTCTAACCTCAGGATTTGGTGGAGTGCGGCAGACGAAGTCCTCACATTTGTTTTGCGATCTAGTCCTATTTAATTCCCCCTACGCCTAAAAGCATTTTCTCTGTGTATTCATTATCCACACACCCTACTAATTTACAGGTTGCTTAGAATAACCAAAACTCCTTGACATGTATAGCCACCAAGAAACTCTCATGTTGCAGAAAATTCTTCCTCGATGGCAGAGAATGACTTGCCATTCAAAACATGGTCATTTTTGATACCACCTCATTTAGCCAAGCCCACTGCGCCTCTGCTTTGCTGAGATCTACCTTTCTTTCCTTGGGATATCCTAAAGATTAAATGAGGCATTCATGTAAAATCCTCAGCACAATGTTTCTCACACGCTAAGCACCCAATTTTTGTGCATGATTCCTGCCTCATTTTCATGAAAATGCAAAGGTTAATGCTCTTATCTCTCCATGGAGTCAGCATGATTTCTGCATGAGTTTTACAGAAGGGGTTTTATATTTTCTGTGTTGTAACTTTGCCTCCCTGGACATATCTTTATTCTTCCAGTTAGCTGGTTATCACACACCTTGGATTAATAATAAAGTATATACACTCCAATGTCATATATCTGACGTACTTTGTTCAGAATTTATATTAAGCCAAGTGTCACCTCTGTGAAATCACAGTATTCCAAATATCTATTAAAATATTTATGCCACAATATCCAAATTTTATAGTGTTTATTTTTCCCAGTTATGAGAATGTAACTTTGCTAAGTTACAAATTATTATATTCTCAGTTTGAAAGACTCATTGCTACCAACAAATGCATGCTATATAGAAGATAATTTATATTAGAAAGCACGTTTTCCCATAATAGTATCCTCTTACAACATCCAAAATAAATTTAGTTGTTCTATGATAAGTGTTGAAATGAATATCATTTAATTGTCCAACTTTCTGTCCCATTTTCTATAGTTTCAAATTCACTAAGTGAATATTTTTTTGTCGGTGGTGGTGGTGTTCCTTTCCAACAATGAAAAAGAACCTCGGCAGTAAAGACATGCCTTTGTACTGGCCAAGAAATGTTATGGCAAAGACTAATGCATGGCATATGGTGAAGGAGACAGTATTTTACTAGGTGAATGGTTTGCCTGAGAGGCTGTTTCATCAAAACCTTCCCCTCCAATGGGCCACCTGTCAAGTCATTCTGAGCCTGGCCACCCTCCAACTGGTTCTGATTCCTCCAGTGGCTCCAAGTTACTGAAGAGAAGAATGCTAAAAGTCTCAACAGGGAGAGAGGGAGACCCCCTTCGTGCATTCCAACAAAGGAGACACTCTTCCCAAGCATAAGCGTTGCAGCCCCACAGAGGCACTATCCCACCTGCCTCTTTCATCTCATGCACAGGTGACGGGGTGCCAGGTGGTGGGCTGGTCCCTTCCTTTGCCAAGGAGATGCAGGGTCTTGAGAAAGATACAGTCACATCCCAGCCAACCATGAGTTGTGTACCCTGTCTGTGTGACTCTGGGAAAATCACTTATTCTTCTCAATTCTTCCTTACAGGAAGAACAATAACCCCACCTGAGAGTGCTGTTGGGAGGACGCTCTACTGCCCCTGGTGGGGAAAGACTGAACTGCTCCCAAGTCTCTGTGTTGCTCTTGGCTAACCCTGGAAAGGCACTTCTGTCTGGAGCTCTAAGAAGCCCTCACAGTGTATGTTTTTGTCTGCTTTGTCGAAGATCAGTTGGTTTTAGGTATTTGGCTTTATTTCTGGGTTTGCTATTCTGTTCCATTGGTCTATGTATCTACTTTTATGCCAGTACCATGCTGTTTTGGTTACTACAGCCTAGTAGTATAATTTGAAGTCAGGTAATATGATGCCTCCAGATTTGTTCTTTTTGCCTAGGATTGCTTTGGCTATTTTGGCTCATTTTTGGTTCCATATGAATTTTAGGATTGTTTTTCTGTGAAAAAGGACATGGATGTTTTCATAGAAATTGTATTAAATCTGTAGATTGCTTTGGGCAATATGGTCATTTTCACAATATTGATTCTTCTGATCCATGACCATGGGATGTTTTTCCATTTTTTTGTGTCATTTACATCTTCTTACACCAGTGTTTTGTAGTTCTCTTTGTAAAGATCTTTCATCTCTTTGGTTAAGTATATTCCTATGTATTTTATTTTATTTTGCAGCTATTATAATGGGATTGAGTTCTTGATTTGATTCTCAGCTTGTTTGTAATTGTCATATAGCAGTGTTACTGATTTGTGTATGTTGATTTTGTAACCTGAGACTTTAATGAATTCATTTATCAAATCTAGGAGAATTTGGAGGAGTCTTTAGGGTTTTCTAGGTATAAGATCATATCATCAGTAAACAGAGATTGTTTGACTTTCGACAAAGCAGACAAAAACATATGCTGGGAAAGGATACCCTATTCCTGCACCAGTATTGGTGCTGGTCTGTAGCTTGTTAGGAACAGGGCCACAGAGCAGGAGGCGAGTGGCGGGGGAGTGAGCAAAGCTTCATCTGTATTTGTAGCCACTCCCCATTGTTTGCATCACCACCTGAGCTGCGCCTCCCCCTTCCCCCATGTCTGTGGAAAAATTGTCTTCTATAAAACCAGTCCCTGGTGCCAAAAAGGTTGGAGACTGCTGCCCTATTCAATAAACGGCACTGAGAAAATTGGATAGCCTCATGTAGAAGAGTGAAATTGGATCTCTCTCTCTCTCACCATGTACAAAAATTAACTCAAAATGGATTAGAGACTTAAATGTAAGATCTGAAAGCATAAACATTCTAGCAGAAAACCTAGGAAATAATATTCTGGATGTTGGCTTAGACAAAAAACTCATGACTAAGACCCCAAAAGCAAAAGCAACAAAAACAAAAATAAATACATGGACTTAATTAAACTAACAAGCTTCTGCACAGCAAAAGAAATAATCAACAGTGTAAATAGACAACTAACAGAATGGAAGAAAGTATTCACAAACTATACATCTGACAAAGAACTGATATCCAGAATCTACAAGGAACTCAAACAACTCAGCAAGAAAAAAAAATAATCTCATTAAAAAGTGGGCAAATGACATGAACAGACATTTTTCAAAAGAAGATATTCAAATGGCCAAAAATCATATAAGAAATTCTTAACATCACTAATCATCAGAGAAAGGCAAATTAAAATCACAATGAGATATGACCTTACCCTTGTCAGAATTGCTATTATTAAAAAACAAAAAACAACCAATGTTGGTGCAGATGCAGTAAATATGGAACATATACACTGTTGGTGAAAATTTAAATTAGTACAACCTCTGTGGAAAAAAGTATGGAGATTTCTCAAAGAAGTAAAAGTAGACCTACCATTTGATCCAGGACTCCCACTACTGGGTATCTACTGAAAGGACAAGAAGTTATTAAATCAAAAAGACACATATACTCTTATGTTTATCAAAGCACAATTCACAATTGTGAAGATGTGGAATCAACCTAGTACCCACCAATGGATGAGTGGATAAAGATATGACACACACACACACACACACACCATGGAACACTACTCGGCCATAAAAAACGATGAAATTATGTCTTTTCCAGCAACTTGGACAGAACTGAAGGCCGCTATCTGAAGTAAAGTAACTCAACAAGAGAAAACCAAATATTGGATGTTCTCACTTGTAAATGGGAGCTAAGCTGTGGGTGTGCAGCGACACAAAGGATGGCATAATGGATACTGGAGACTCAGAAGGGGGAGGGTGAGAGTGGCATGAGGGATGAAAAATGACCTGTCAGGTACAACGTACACTATTCAGGTGACAGGTACACTAAGAGCCAAGACTTCACCACTACACAGTTCTTCCATGTGAATAAAAACAACTTGTTCCCCTAAATCTATTGAAATTTTTAAAAATGTAGGTATGTGAAACATATATCGTTATAGGCAAATTTAGCATAAAATGCGAACGTCACAGCAGAGAGGGCTGGCTGCCACATCTCAGCTGAAGTGCTCTGGAAGGGTCCCTGTGGGTAGCTGGAGCAGCTGCCTCGAGGGCCTCTGTGTTAGGGAGGAGACAATAAAGAGGGAATATGGTTGGTGGAGTGGAGGCAGTTCAAACTTTGTAAAATTTCCTTAGCTCTTCTCAGGAGGTGGTTCATGGATTTGAATATTTACAGTAGTGAATTCCCCCACTGCACTATGTGTACTTGATAGTTAATAACTATTACTTGGGATAATACAGACTACTGCTTTTGGTAACTGTGATAGCTTAAAGATATTTGACCATTTGCAAATTTGATTGCTTCAATCCTGTGCCCAAAATCCTCAAAAAGAATCTCAGTGATAATCACTCATTGGTTTGGTCATCTCATTCCCTCATGTTTTGCACAATTATTTATTGGATAACAGACCTGGGCTAGATGGCAGAGATACAGCAGTGAAGAAAATAGACAAGGGAGTCTCAGAATTCTTGGAGCTTACATCTTGTGTGGCGACAGAAATGAACAATTTCAATATGTTGACACTGCAATGATCTGTGTTTTTCCTTGACATCCATCCTCATTCAGGTTCCCAATGTCTAACCATGGTCCCCTGCAGCCATTCTACCAGTATAGTCCCAGGAACGGCGGAAGATGAACATTTCTTAACAGAGGAACATATACTAAAAGGGAAATCCTCTGTAGACAGAAAGACAAAGTAAAAGGAAGCACTTTCATCAAAGGCAGATGTGTGAAGGTAAAAGGATGCAATAAAAATCTTCAGGTAGGAAGGAGGGTGACCTGAGACCCTAAGAGCTTGGTTGCTCTGTAGGTCTAGAAGCTCCATATTTGATATGAGGGTGTGTATTTATTCCTATTCCTGTTGTGCCAAATTACTACAAACTTAGTGGCTTAAAACAACACAAATTTATTCTCCTACAGCCTTGCAGTCTGTTGATACTCTTCAGTTACACAGAGACTGTCACAGGAGAAGCTCTATTCCAAGTTTTACACAAATCAATACTTTAGAAGTCTAAAATGTGTTAAAAATTGGTAGATGCTATGGTTTAAATTCATCCCCTCCAAAATTCATATGTTGGAACTTGACTTACTAAGAGGTGTTTATTAAGTATTAAGAGATGGTGACTTTGCGGGAAGTAATTAAGTCATGAGAGCTTTACCCTCACAAATGGATTAATGCTCCTATAAAGGAAATTTGTCCCTTTTTTCCTTCTACCTTCACCCATGTGAGGGCACAGCATTTGTCCCCTCTGGAGGATGCAGCAACAAGGTGCCATTTTGGATGCAGAAGGAAGGAAACAACAAACACTACCAAACCTGCTGGCACCTTGGTCTTGGACTTCCCAGCCTCCAGAACTGTGAGAAATAAATTTATATTATTTATACATGTATAAAAGAAGCCCTCATAGAAAACATAGAAATATACAACAAGCTTTTTCATGGCAGATGCACATGTTGACACCTCCTCTCCTAGCACAGGGCATCCCATGTTGTCCCACTGGCCTGAGAGGTGCAGAGGGAAGAGAACCCAGACATAGGGGATTCCAATAACATTGTCCCTGAATTGTCATTTAATCCTTACTTCTCTGCTTTGATGGTTTGTCCCATCATCCAATTTCATAGACGAGGAAATAGAGGTCTGGGGAGTTAAAGGGCTCTTAATCCCCCAAGTGACTTCTCTACTTTTGCTAAGATAGCACATGAGCAACAGAAAAAGCCGGCATTGCTTAGCTGTGGAGTCTCACCATGTCCTGCCTCACATCTTCAGGTAAATAGGACAGAACCCCACAACTATGACATTCCTGTTATTCTGTGCTCCATGAAGGGAAACCCAAATGGCTACAGGTCACCCAGAGCAGTAAGAAGAGAAAATGATATGCAACCAAGTTTCTTATTGCCTGTTAAACAATTGTTAAATACCTATTTTCTAGCAGAAACACATGTTTTTTAATGTATATGGCTGTGTGTTTTATTCTTATGCACAAACACACGTGCATTGATCAACATTGATTCATTAATGATTAAAGATGATTTGAAAAGAAAAAGTCCACATTTCATCCTACTATCCAGTTTGATTTAAATGTGAATTCTGCAAAGCCAACATCATAACCAGACTAAAGTAACAACCTCTCCCTTTCTGTAAACTTTGAACAGTTGACACATTGACTACCTGTCACCAGGCAAATTTTAATTTAAACCCATTGTTTAAGTTCAGTTTCCTGATAGGCCTTTGTGCTGCTATTGTGGTTTAAAGCTCCCACACATATTTCCCATAAACTATTTCAATCCACACTCTCAATACAGGTATTAGGTAGCGGAAGAAGGTGTTTGAGTTGTGTTGCTTTAAGTAGACAATAAGGCTTTTAAAGGGAAATGACTTATTCTAAGGCTAAGGTCATGTGACCAGTAATTTTTCATGCTGAATTTAGAGTCCAGGTTAATTTTTTTTTCTACTAAAGCACGATGTATAGATTAGCTAATGTAATTAAAATTAAGAGTAGGCAGTTTGCTTTTTAAGTAATTACAAGTTTCTCAGTTTACCAGAGGAATCATGTCACTAATTAAAATATAAACTGAAAGAAATCAAGTTGTATCACATGAAATATGGAAAATATAATGTACCGTTTTCAATCTCTACTGTTTTGGAAACCTATTTGCCATCAATGGTGGGCAACTGTGGGATTTTTGCTTGTGCCAGGAGGGGCCCACTTCCAAATTTTTCCATCCTTCTTCCCTGTTTGAGAGGTGTGGTAAGTCATCCGTGCCTGGCGCCCACGTGGAAGGTACCTGTTATTGCATAATGCAGGGCACTGGTGTTATGAGCAGGCTCCATGTGCAAGCTGTTGTTCCAAGTGCTTCAGGTGTATTCACTCATTTGATTCTCACACACAACAAATTTATGTGGCAGGTACTATTATTATCATATTTTAGGGATGAGGGTCTGAGACTTATTGAGGTGACTTGCCCAAGTCACATGACCAGTAAGTGGCAGAGCTCAGTTTTAAGCCCAGGTGTTCTGGATCCACAGCCCACCTCGTGAACATCAATGCTACGCAGCTGGTCCAGTCGCAGCATGAGGGTAAGTACTCCCACACAAAGAGATCTAGTTCCTCTAGTTTGTTTTCAAAATGAGACTATTTTTTCTGGAACTATTTATATCAATTTTTATCATAGAATTTAACTTTGCAATTCATAAATATACAGATTCAAATTAAGGAAGGCATTATCTTATTCAATTATGTCAAGTTTAATAAAGAATATCCTGCTCAATTATCAAAGTAAAGAGAGAGAGAGAAAATGAATTTGTTTGTCTGTTCTCCAATTGGGGAATAGATAAAAACTGAAAACATCAACGAATAGAAAGGGGCCCCTGAGCTTCTATGGCCACCATGTGAGAGAGCATTCTACTGTGCCTCTCTGCCCATAAGAAGCCTGGAGTCTGGCTGGTGAGAAACCAGACACCTAGAGTTGAGGAACCCTGTGGGACAGCAGGTGTGGCCAAGACAGCCTCTGAGGAAGAACGGTACATGCAGAAAGTGCCCAGCAATGAAAGTAGCCCCCAGAAATGCTGCAGTGGGGGCGACACTTCTGTGAAGAAACAGGCTTCAAACTGGACTGCCGAGGTCTGCCTGTGCTGAGAGGCAGATGAAGCTTGCCTGGGAGGGGGAGTAGCGAGGACAGAGGCACAGACGGGGACAGTAATGCACAATGATGGAAGATGGTACAGAGATGCCTCCAGAGAGAAAGGAGGTCTCATTAGAAGGAAAATTGAAAATGTGGTTAAAGGTTAAATTGGAACCAAGTTAAGGAGAAACGTGAATAATGCACTGGGTGGACATTATTTTTTGAAGTTTGTAAGTAGAAAAAGAGGAAAACACAAATAGCAATTGCACACCTACTATGAAACAGTCATGCTACTGGGTGTTATAAATGTAATCTCATTTAGTCCCCATGAATCAGTGAAATAAAGTTTATCTCCATTTTACAAAAAAGGAAACTGAGACTCAAAGATGATAATTAACTTGGCCCTGGTCCTTGTCAATCAGTAAGAGCCATACATTTTGAGCACCATTATTGCTTGACTTCTTGCACTGCTGAAAGTTTAGAGACTTCACGTGTGACATTGGGAAGATGTGTATTCGTTCTACAAGTACCTTGGAAATGTGACCAGACAAGAATCAACAAATTTGGACGATGAATTTTAAACACAAGACCTATGATAATGCCAAGTTACTTCGTTTCCTTTCACTTTTGTGGGGGGGGGGGCTCCTCGCAGGCTCCAAATGGAATGCATTTTAAATCACAACCACTGGCTGACTGTTAATAGTGCTTCACGGAAAGGAACTAGAGACCAAAATTCTATTCTAGAATTAATTCAAAGTCATGTGACAACTTACCGTGCCGTAATAAATCAGACCAAGTGGGAAGCATGATAAATTTAATTATAATTGATTTTTTGTAGGTATTGCCACTCATTTGCATATTCACCAAATCCCGTGGAATAATTTTTCTTACCTACTTGAGTGTTAAGACTGAAGAAGGGCCAAATCATGGAAAGGGGAAATAACAAATTTGCCTATAATGAAAAGTCAAGCTGCTCACTGGGACCAGGTTTGCCGTCCAGAGTAAATTTCCCAAACTTAGTGCCCTGGACACTTCTCTTTATCAATCACGTTGTCCACATAATTGGAAACAACCTGGTTCTTTTAGATTGAGGGTTTATAGGACACATGGAAGTACCTACAGTGGCTGGAAGACAGAGCCCACCCCTAACTGCTTAGTAAGGAACTAAGGAAGCCCCTGGGGCCACACACGGGAGTCCAGACGCTGCTGGCCTTGGTGCTGATGGGTCCCCTTGCTCAGTTGGGTCATGGAGGACCCAGGCTCTCTGTCCGTTCAGTCCCTGGTGCACAGTCCAGCTCCTCCCAGGACTGGTCCCCTGAGTACGAAGTTACAGGACTCGGAACTCCAGGCATCCTCATTCACACCTGGGGATGCAGAGAGCTGCTCCTGGGCATTCCCCCCGGGGAGCAACAGGAACTTCTCTTGAAGTCTGTGGCAAACCTCTCTTTACACTTAATTGGCCCAGACAAGGCTATGTTTCCTCTCCAGATCTGATCACTGGCAGTGGGGATGAGCTTGTCTTAGATTATTTGGGGGGAGCACACCTACAAATGGGAATGAGTTATCAAATTAATATTGTAAAATAATATCTGGAACACAGTAAGGGCTGTGGAAGGGGTTGCTAAATGGTGAATGGTGAATGAATAAGTGGCTAGAATCTGTTCATGATACATCACCTGAATATAATGGCCACCTGGATAAAATTACAGTTCTGTTAGGAGGAATAAATTAAGAAGTAGATGCTTACTATGCAACACATTAAATGTATATTCATGTGTCTGTCTCTGTATGTATGTGACCCAGTGAATTCTTAAAGAGAAAAAAACTAACTAGTGCTGTTTATTTAACTATTTTTGGTGGTAGTGGTGGTGGGGGTGGTGGGTGGGCCAGGGCTTCACTGGGAAAGAATAAAGCAGCACCATCCCGGAGTCCTACCTCATGATTTACTGGCTCCCATTTGGTTCTGAAGGTCTGAGGTTTTGAGGGATGATGATGGGAAGGGAGCAGTTTCTGTGCTTCTGGCCCATCAAAGGCCACTATCCTCGGTTTTCTAGAACTGATATGTCTGCTTAGATTTGAGGCAGCAGAAGTGGCCCTGATTCAGGAGGGGAAGCTGGTTGTCCCTGAACTTGGGACATGAGATGAGTGGTGGATTCTGAAAGTTCTTCTAGGACGCTCTGCAATGGAGTGGACACATCAGGAAGCTGAGCTAGAAGGGGTTCAATAAAAACCCACAATTGGCCAAGAGGAGTGAAGCCCTTGATTCTAATGGAGCACGTGGACTCCACGTGTGTCTGCGTCTCCATGAACCCATGTGGACTTAGTCAAGATCTGCCACTGAGCCTTAGGGCAACACAAACCAGGGATCATGCACACCCTGTACAGGGAGGGAGCAGTGGGCACAGAACACTAATAGTGTCTGAGGTTGAATTTCACAGTTACCAGGCAAGTGGGGGACAGAAAAGATTTAACTTAAGTGACATAGGAAAATGTGACTTCTTCTACCATTCCATATGTTGCAAGACAAAGTGCACACGTGATTTGTTTCATTCTCTGTCCGGAAGACTCATGCCCGGTTCCATTATAGAGAGGAAGGTGTTCGATGATTGGCTGGGGGCATCCCCAACACTCATGTTCTAACCACCAAATTAGTAGTGCTGGCTCCATGTTTTACAAAGAACTTTATTGTTTTCAAAGTAGTATATCATCTTATTTAGTTTTCAGAACAACGTGTAAGGAGGAGTAGAATGAAGAGAATTATTTCCTTTCTAAGGACGAGAAAGCCAACATTCTGCCTGAGTGATTTGCACCATTGGCGGGAGAGAGAGAGAGGTTTGGCCTCTGGTGATCGAATTCCAAGGTTGGTGGTCTTTCTCACTGATGTATCTACCTCTGCATTACTGTCCTTCCAATTCTAACATAAAACAATATATTTACAAAAATATCTCTGGGAGATTCATTTTTGTTACTTGTATAGCTGCAGTGAATGGCCTTGTTACTTATGGCTCCCCAGATGTGCCCCTTCCGAGCTCTAATAATTGAAAATTTTATATTTATTGTTGATAAAACCTAGGTGTGTTAAATACAATGATTGCTTGAAGGAATAAAGAATAGCTGACCTCTCTTACCACACAAGCTGTTTTTATGGTTATTTTCTTCATAGCTTTTAGCCCTCTCTGCACCTTTTATTTTTACCTGAAAAATACTCATTTCAATGAATGGTCTATCTTTTTATAGTATGAAATATTAGAGGCTTCTTTATAAAAGCAACATTGTCTTAATTTTTCATAGATTTATTAGTATGGGTATAAATTGCTTTGGAACATATTTTGCCCATCTTTTTCTCATCATTTGCATAAGAGGCAGGTAATTTGCTCTCTTACATCAAACTAGATGACAAAAATATTTTTTAAAAGTTCACATTCCATGATAATTTGTCATTCAGTGGCCTGTTATAGGAATATTTAATAATTTGCATAAAGGTACCCAAGGTAGATGATGCAACAAGTTAAACAGAACAAAATTTTAAAAAATCCACCTCCAACACACACAAATGTACATCAACGCTGCACACTCTGTTAACATAGACAGATACAAACACTTTTTCACTAATTGGCAGAAAAGGGAATTTTGTCCCATACCTGGGGGCAATACAAGAAAAAATCTTGTCATGAGACTTGGCTTACTTTGGAAGATTATTATATGTTGTCCTAAAGCAATGGTAGTTTGAAACAGTTATCAGTACATCTAGGTAATATTATATGTTGTCCTAAAGCAATGGTAGTTTGAAACAGTTATCAGTACATCTAGGTAATGTCAAGGACGCCTACACTGAAAAAACTTGCTGCTGGGACAAGAAAATACTTTAAAATTGCTACTATTTACTATGCACCAGCATAAAGATTTCTTTCTACAATATGTGGTGAAGAGAGAGTAGGATGCAATTAGGCAGTGGATTTGAGAATAGCACGGGGCCACTACAGATCATGTGTTTTCTGCTCCTCAGGTCTCAATGCTAGTGTTTCTTTTCTCTGAATTTCCTGACACTGTTTGCATTTAGTACCTTTTAGTGCACTAAGAGCTCATATAATTTGTTACAAATTGAGGGACTCAATTGGTAGGTTGAAGGACTCTGGTGGTTTTAATTACCTATTACAGTATAATTACTGGTGTAAAATTATATTATAGGTTAGAGATTTAAAATTATAATTATATAATTATAGACACAGAATCATATATCCAGCCTAGGTATCTTTATTGAAATACAGACAAAAATATTCAACCACCTACTGCATATCTCCGCCCAGATGGACTGCGAGCTTCTCAGTCTCAACATATCCAATCTCCCCGCTTGCACTGCTGCCCCAAATGGTTCTTCCTTTCATAAGCCCTTCCTGGGATGATGGCACCTGTATTCACCCCTTCTTGCAAGCCCTAGGCAGGACTTCCCAGGAATCTTTGAGTCTTCCCTTTTCTTAACAGACATGCTCCACCACTATGGCCCGTTGATTCTGTTCTTTATGATCCCCCGTCCTCTTTTCTCTTCTGCGTTGTTATTACTCTGTCTCATCCTGGTTCACATGTTCGTCATCTCCCACTTGGACTGTTGCAGTGAGATGACAACTATTCTTGCCTCTAAGTCTCATCCTCTACTACTCCACTGTGCACGATGAGCATCTAAAACTCAGTCCTCATCATTCTACAATCCTGTTGACAATATTTCTCTTAGTTTGCAATGGAAAACTTTAGTTTAGCATGACATTTAAAATATTTTTATGATCTGCTCTAAGCCAACCTCCACTGTGTAATCACTGGTTTCTTCCATAAACTCACTTATGAATTTCCAATACACTATGCTTATATTTAGTTTTTTAAAAATTGAGATATAATTCACACACTATAAAATTTACTACTGTGAAGTGTATGTATCAGTCATTTTTAGTATATTCACAAGGTGGTGCTACCATCACCACAATCTAGTACCAGAACATTTTCATCACCCTCCCCTTGGAATAAAAAAGCCATATCCATTAGGAGCCAGTACCCATTTCCCTGCCCTTTATCCCCTGGCAACCACGAACCTACTCTGTGTCTCCATAGAGTTACCTATCCTGGCCATTTCACGTAAATGAATTGTACAATTTGTGGCCTTGTCTATCTGTCTTCTTTCACTAAGCATAGTGTTTTTGAGGTTCATGCATGTTGCAGCATGTATCAGTACTTTATTCATTTTTATGGCTGAATAACATTCCATTGTATAGATAAAACACATTTTTAAAAATTCCTTATTTATACTTCAGTTGATGGACATTTGGGCTGTTTTCATTTTTTACTACTATGAATAATGCTTTTAGGAACATTCATGTACATGTTTTCATATGAACATATGTTTTCAATTCACTTGGGTATATACCTAAGAGCAGAACTGCTGGGTCATGTGGTAACCCTGTTTAAATTTTTGAGGAATTGCTAAACTGTTCCATAGAGGCTGCAACATTTTACACTGAGCAATGTAACCGGTAAGGTATGAAGCTTCCAAATTTCTCCACATCTCCATAACACTTGCTATTTTTCATTTCTTAAATGTTATTATAGTCATCCCAGTAAATGTAAACTGGTATCTTACTATGGTTTTTATTTGCATTTCCCTAATGACTAATAATGTTGAGTACCTTTTCATGAATCAGCTGTATATCTTCTTGGAGAAATGTCTATTCAAACATATCACTCATTTTAAAAATGTTTAAATAAATTTTATTAGTAGACCTTATTTTTATAATAATTTCATATAGACAGGAAAATGGAGCCATTAATACAGAGTTTCCATAAATATGTACCCAGCCTTGCATACAATATCCCTTATTATAAATATCTTACATTAGTATGGTACATTTTTTTCAACAAATTTTATACATTATTGTAATTAAAATCCATTACTCTTTCAAATTTCTTTAGTTTTTACCTAATTTTTTTTTCTGTTCCAAGATCCAGGATACCATGTTACTTTTAATGATTGTGTCTCCTTCAGCTTCTCTTGGGTGTGACATTTGCTCAGATTTTCTTCGCATTTGATGACCATGACAGTCTTGAGGAGTACTGCTCAAGTGTGTTCCAGGATGTCTCTCTGTACTGGAATTTGTCTGATGGTTTTCTTATGGTTAGATTGGGAGGAAGATCACAACAGTGCCATTTTTGTCATATCAAGAGTGCATACTCTAAAGATGATGTTAACATTGACCTTGATCACCACGCTGAAGTAGTGTTCAATGATTTCTCCATTGTAGAGTTACTATCTTTTTTTTCCTTCAATACTGCAGTCTTTGGAAGAAAGTCACTGTTTGTGGCCCAAACTCAAGGACTGTGAAGGCACACTTCCCCTCCTTCAGAGTGCAGTATGTACATAATTTATTTGAAACTCTGCATTAGAGATTTGTATCTTCTCCCCATTGATTAATTTGGAATATTGGACTGTAGTTCTGTTTTCTTGTGATGTCTTTGGTTTTGTTGTCAGGGTAATACTGGCCTCATAGAATGAGGCACAAAATGTTCCTTCTACTTTTCAGTAGATTTTATGAAGGATTTGTATTAATTCTTCTTAAATGTTTGATAGAATTCAGCAGTGAGGTCAACTGGTCATGCACTTTTCTTTGTGCCAAGTTTATTGTTGTTGTTATTACTATTATTATTGCGAATTAACATGATCTTTTTGACTTATTATATGCCTATCCAGACTTTTTATTTCTTTTGGAGTTACTTTTGGTAGTTTGTGTTTTTCTAGTAATTTATTGATTTCATCCAGATTGTCTAATTTTTTTGCATACAGTTATTTGTCATAGTCCCTTATAATCATTTTTATTCCTGTAAAGTCAGTACTAATGTCTCCTCTTTCATTCCTGATTTGTTTAATTGAATCTTTTCTTTTTCTTGGTCAGTCTAGCTAAAAGTTTGTCATTTTGGTTGATTTTTTTCAAAGAACAGAATAAACTTTTGGTTTTGTTGATTTTTCTCTATTGTTTAGATCTCTATTTTTAGGTCTCTAATTTCTGCTCTTTTTTATTATTTTCTTCTTTCCACTTGCTTTTGGTTTAGTTTGCTCATTTTTCTCTAGTTTCTTAATATGGAAAATTAGGTTGTTGATTTGAAATTCTTCTTTTTTATTTTTATTTTATTTTTATTTTATGTAGGATCAATAGATCAGAGTTCTTAATGAGGCCAGCACATTTTTGATTGGGAATTGAACCCAGGCTGTGGTGGTAAAAGCACTGAATTTTAACTTCTGTACTACAAGATGGAGGCAGCCAAAAGCATTTTTGAAAAGTGACATAAGACTAAATGTACTGGCTGGAGGGGAAAGGTTTAAAATAATGTTTTAGGTGATGCAATTATTTGTAATCATAAGGTGAAGTTATGACTTTAGGAAATCCTTCTTTTTTAATGTAGGTGTTTACAGCTATAAATTTTCCTCTGGGCACTGCTTTTACTGATCTCGTAAGTTCTAATATGTTGTTTTTTCATTTTCCTTCATCTCAAAGTATTTTCTAATTTAAGTTGTGAGGAAAGACAATCTTTTTATTAAATGGTGCTGAGAAAACTGGACATCCAGGTACAAAAGAATGAAATTTGACCCTTGTCTCATGTTATATCCAAAATCAACTCAAAAGAGGTTAAAGACTCAAATGTGAGTTGTGATTTATTCTTTAACCCATTGATTATTTAGGAGCATCTTGCTAATTTCTATATATGTATAAATTTCCAAATTTCCTTCTGTTACTGATTTCAAATTTTAACCCAATGTGATCAGAAAACATACTATGTATGATTACAATCTTTTAAAGTACTATTTCAATCCTTTTAAATTTATCAGGTCTTGTTTATGACATAACATTACCTACCCTATAGAATGTTCCATGTACACCTGGGAAGATTATATATTCTGCTGTTGTTGGATGGAGTGTTCTATAACTGTTTATTAGATCTAGTTGGTTTGCAGTATTGTTTAAGTATCCTATTTCCTTGATGATCTTCTGTCTAGTTGTTCTATGCATTATTGAATGTGGAATATTGAAGGCTGAGTGAAAATATATAAGGAAGGAACTGACATGGAAGAGCCTATCCACCCAACTCCCAAGGCTGAGATTTAAATCTTGCTGATGAGAATATATCTGTGGCCCACAATCCACTCTCCCAAAATAACAAAGAGCAACAGCAACAGCAACAGCAACAACCTACTATCCACTATCAATAAAGTGGCACCATAGGCTAAAATTGGCAAACAGGAAACCAACTCCTGGGGTGCACATGAAATTCAGTAGAGGAGGTATGCTCATGACAGCTGTGTTGTAGGAACAAGATGAAACCCCTTCCTCTTGAAGTGACCTTTCAGTGTCCTCTAATATTGTACCAGCTGGCAAAGAAGACATGTTTGCAGGATACAACTCCAGTATCACAAGGAAGGGCAAAGAAAAGTAGATTTGAGTTGAGGGGCAATAAGATGCTACATGGTACAGACTGTTTCCTTGGCTTCTCAGCTTCCATACTCATCCTTCTACATATATTTGAACTGCTATACAACAACAACACTACTCTATATTTCCACCTAAAAATTTAGAGCTATTCTTAATATAACTAAGTTCTCATTCCTTCCCTAACATGAGGAAGCACATAGTCTTAACAGTCATTGTGTCCTTTTTGTCTGTATTATCAATAATTACTCCTCAAATTCAGCTATGATGCCACTAAATATTCTGTTTATATGCTAAAGTTATTTCCAACAAGTTGTACATAAAAAAGGAGAAGAGATTAAAAAGAACATATTTAATATATACAAATAATGTAAATATTACTATAATCCTCATTTTTGAAATTAGCAACAAGGCTGTAGTTGATATATGTGGGTTTTTTCTTTTACTAATCATATCACACTTCCCTTTCCTACAGCCATAACCAAAGCTGGTCAGTGTTCCCTATTTAGTGGAGTGACCCAAACTCTCATTCCTGTATAGTTTTGATACTGAAGAACTCTACTATTTTGGTTACTATGGTTTTCCATTAACTTTTAATATTGAGTATGGAAGTACTGAGCATTAGCCCTAGAACCATTACGGATTCTAGACACAGTGTTCCTTACCCTTCATTTTGTAATGGCAATGGAATTTTTCTTCAATACCAAGGATAAATTATTCCAGCAAACAGAGTAACTTCATTTTCTCTCTGTTGGTTCGATGGCATAAAAAGATCAAAATGTACGATGGAAGTCTCATTTTCCAATTCAGTGAACCATTGTTATGTATCCTGGAACAACTATTACTCTTTAGGAAATAAGACCTCAAAACCAGTAGATCTCATTGTCTCTGGGACAAAAAGTAAAGCTTTTGTAAATTGGCTATTAGGAATAATTTTGAGAGGAGACATACCACCTTCCACTCCTTGATCCCTAGACTCATGTATTCTGCCTCTGGGGAGAAGGCACCATATAGTGGTCTCTGATTCAAAGAATGTCCTACATCCTGTAAGACAGAATGTCATTCTTTTAGGGCATTTTGTTCAAAATGGTGCCACAACTGACTCCCCAGTAAAGTATTCTACCATTCAATTAGACCATCTGCTTCCAAGTAGTGGGTTATGTGATAAGACCAGTTAATTCTATGCACATAAGCCCATTGCTGTACTTATTGCTGTGAAGTTAGTTCCTGATCAGAAGCATTGCAGAGAATATCATGATGGTAGATAAAGATTGTGTAAATCTATAAATGGTGGTGCTGGCAAGGCAAATCCGTATTCAGAATGTGTTTATTCCAGTGCGGATGCTTGTATTATTAGGCATATATACATATTTTTATAAATATGGAGTTGAATACTCTTTAACCCATTTTTCCTCTCTTGACATAGTATATGAATATGCTCCATGCAACAAGCTATTATATATTTTTCATCATGTTTAGTGTCTGTCTAGTTTCCATGTTGGGAATGCACAATTCATTCTTGTGGAAAGTTAGGTGGATTCCAAGTGTAGTTATTACAAACCAGGCTGCGATGACTATCTTTGTGAGTATCTCTTAAGACGTTTCCCATAAATGAAGTTACAGGGTCAAAGTTTGGCACATATTTGAGGCTTTTGATTTGATTGCTAAATCACTCTTTGGAAAGATTATCTCAGTTTATATTTCCAACTCATTTCCAAATACCTTCACTAGTGCTAGGGGAAAATCACCTTTTTTAAAAAAACTGTTAGTTTTAGAGGTAAAACCCTCTTGACATTGTGAAAGATGCTGAGAACATGTATGCATTTAACTAGGAGAAGGCGAGGCCTGTTGTGGAACCCCAAATTCAGGCTCATGTACCTGATGTGCAGCTAACACCAAACACTGTGACACCAGTACCTAGAGACAGAGAAAGATGTATTTTATTTGTCCAAAGCAAGAAGACAGTAAAGCAAAATTTCTCAGATCTGTCTCGTCACAGATACTAGGCAGTGAGATTTTATGTGGGGTGGGGGGTTAAGGTAAGGGGAAGTCTGTGTTGCTTTTAGTCTCAGATAATACCTTGAATAACCAGACTTCTGGGTGTCAGCAGCTAGTCACAACTTTTTCAGGGGTATTTATTCATTCTGCAAAACAAACTCATAGATTCCCCTCATGACCCTGGAGTTACCTCCTCCTCCTTATCAAAGAAATAGTGCATCAGCAATTACTTGTTGTGTAAGCAAGGGGTGTTGGGCAGGAAGCAAGCAATTAATATGTGTAAACAAACAAGGGCCTAGTCCAATTTTACATTATTTCAGTCATTAAAAATGCTGGGGCACTTAAATCTCAAGGGGTCCAGCTACAGGCCTATCTGTGTGAGTGGTGTAAACCGTCTCAACCAAGAAATCTCAGGAACTTCTCATGGAGCAGGGACATGGTTGTGTGAAATAATGATGTAGTCGGTAGGCATTGAATTGATAACGTTACTTCTGTGTTACTGATGGGGCATCCCTCCTTTCCCCAGGGATCCCCCAGATACTTGTAGAAGTTTTTAGAGGGTGTCCTGTGTAACCACATAAGCATAAAAGTATGTCTCTTTTCCTTTCTCTCTAGGTAAATTCCCACTGGCCCATGAGCTATGCCTGCAAAGCCCCTGGAGGACCCTCCTACCTCCCCAGCCTCATGAGAACACTGAAGATGCACAGCAGGTCTCAGAGCTTCTAGGCTTCTAGGCTGTATGCAGGTGCTGCAGAGGCTAAGAGGGAAAAGGGGCCTCCCCCAACAATCATAGGTGACATTGAAGGATAGTGGTGAAAAAAAATTCTCCGAGGGGACCTGTAGTGCTTTAGCTATTGACTTTCAAGTGTTACCAGCATGCTGTGCAGATCTATTTGAAAGCAAGACTTGAGTCTTTACTTTTTCAGTCACTTGGTCATAAGGAATTCCCCAAGAAGTCATAGGAATGAATTGAGGGAGAGAAAGCAATGCAGCAGAACCAGCGATGAAGTATTCTGATCCACCTGCTCATAGGACAAAATTATTGTGAAAATTTTTTACCAGAAATTATAATTCATTATTGAAAAGTACATGGAATATTCTGCAGTCTAACAGAGAGAGAAATTAAAAAAATCCTCTCGTCAATTAAAAAAATGATTTAAAGTAGCCTACACAAAACCAGTTCTTCTCTTTGAAAATTAATTACCTAAATAGACCCAGTAATTAAATAGAAAAACATTATACTTATTTAATTGATCGGCATCTAGATGGATCATGTGAAAATGAAACATTACTTCCATGAATAAAAAACTCATTAAGTTCAAAGCCTATCTTTAATGGCTAAATCAACCAAAAAAAGAACTTCAAGGAAAGAAAAGGAATATACACCTCTTCTCAAATGTAAAACAGATTCTTCCTTATATGCTGCTCCATGGATACTGACAGCACTGTGACCTGGGAACATTTGAAGGAAGGGCTGATTCTGTTTTAGGAAGGGGCAAAAGACTTGCAAATCAAAGCACTGAAGAGCAATTGAAGATAATGCTCATCTAGTGTCATAGATTTTTCAGGCAGGATATGCCATTCAGCACCAGGTCACAGGAAAAAGAAGTGATTCATCTAGATATCTTCCTAAGTTGGAGAATCATAAACAATAATTATCAACAAAAATTATCCTGGAAGATAGAAATGTCCAAGTACTAAATTAGAAAGCAAATGTTACTCAAGTTGAAATTGGAATGGAAAAAAAAAATAAACAATAGAAAGAGAAGAGAAAAAAAAAGATCTCAGCACAGAGAATTTTTCTTTTTACTTTTTTTCATAGGATTATATTTTGTTGGGGAAACAAGGTGATGGGATGATTCTCTGTTCTTTCTAAAGCAGGCTCCTCCAGAGGCTGAATGTGTCTGGTATTTCTGGTTCAAGGAGTTTGTGGCAGAATTCCAGTTTTGTGTGTACATGAAACCGATGGTTTCCAGACAAGTAAAGTCCACATCCCCCTTGGGTACCTTTCTGAGGATTAGGTTTTGTGACCCATTCTGGTTTCCTTTCTGTCCTTGTGGTTGGTATAGAAACTGCATCTGAATTCTCCTATGGTTGAGAGTTTCTGGTTTTGCAAATGGCCTAGGTTGCATTCAGCTATGGATTTCTTCATAAATTCATGACATTATCCTCAGATGTTTCTTTTAGTCTTGGAGAGAATATACAGCTCGCTTTTTCATGAATCTGATTTAATTGGCCATTAGTGTGTTTATTCTTTTTTTACTGATGTTTAAACTTTACTGCCACTGTATTTGTCATGTGTGTCCCCCATCTTGGATGAAGACAATATCTATGGATTTATTTTGAAGTACACAAAACTATATTTAAGACTGCTATTACCAAGGTCATTGTTTTTTCTGTAGGGTAAGCTACTGGGTTTTTAAAGCAATTAACTTGACCTGAATCCTCAACTTCAAATGCTATGCATGTGCTAATAATATGTTTATCATCTTGTTTCAGGGTAGGAAGTGCTTCACGTACTGAAGTCTCATTCTAGGTCCATTAATGCAGAGTCCACAGGAGGAAGGCACCCTATGCTGAACATTCCCTTTACAGCCTCTCTAAGAAAGGGAGGCCCTGAAAATAATAGTAATGCAAATAAAGAGCATTTCCTCCAAGTTAATAATGACATCAAACAAATTGTCCTGGCTTTGTTTTAATAGTGTCTCAAATTCAGATGTGAAAGTATAACACAAAATAGAATACAAGCACCTAAGCAAGATAAATCCCAAATGTGTACAAAGAATTCATTACATTCTAAGCACTGTGCTAGACCCTGGAAATACAAAGGTGAGTGTCTTAGTCAGCTCGGGCTGCCGTAACAAAATGCCATTGACAGGGTGCTTAAACAACAAAAATTTGTTTTTCACATTTCTGGAGGCTGGAAGTCTGAGATCAGAGTGCTGGCAGGGCTGGCTCCTGGTGAGGGCCCTCTTCTTGGCTTGCCTCTTCCTTCACGTGGCAGAAGGAGTGAGCCCTGTGTCTCTTTCTCTTCTCAAATCCCATCATCATGAACTCATCAAATCTTTTCTTTATAAATCCCATCATGGGGTTCCTACCCTCATCAACTCACCTAACCCTAATTACTTCCCAAAGGCCGTACTCCAATATCATCTGTTTGGGGGTTAGGGCTTCAATGTATGAATTTTTTTTGGTGGGGGAGGGAGATTCAATTAAGCCCACAGCACCTTGGCTTCCCTCTAAGGAAAGGAGATCACGGTAATGGGTATCTCAACATATATATTCACATCCTATTAAGTTTTATTTATTGCTCTTCCTTAAAGGGGGAATTATTTTATCTCAAAGGCAAGTCTTTCCACTAGATTATTTTTGGATAATCAAACTTAATTATTCTGAATATTTTGGTATACAAGGGAAGCATTCCTAGATTGGACCCATCAAAGCAACTTATGGCATTAATGGTATTGAAAATTGTTTTAAAACAGTACTTTGTGTCTGTGGTGGAGACAGCTGTCATGCCACAAAAGACTCATGCATCTATATCATACTATATCTATTTTTGCTGGCTACTTATTAATCTAGATGTGGCCATGTGACAGATTTCTAGACAATTGTATTTGGAAAGATATAATTTATGCTGCTTCCAGGCCTGGCCCTTAAAAACCACCAGACAGACCTTTCACTTTGTCTCTCACCCACCAGCTGGCAGGTCATCAGGGATGTGGGTTTCCTGGGGGTCCAGGTGTTGCACATGGCTAAGTTTCCAATGTCATGGGCCCTTGAATGACTGCACAAAGTTGAACATGCCCATTGTACTCTACAGTAGCAATAAATAATTTTAAATTATGTTGAGTCACTGAGATTTCAGGTTTATCTCTTCTGTCTCCAAATATTATGCTTGTCTTCCTCACAACAATCGTAAACTGCTATCTCAGAATATTTATCCTTGTCACCTTGCAGGACCTTCACAGTGTACACAGCCCAGGACTTCGGTACTCTATCATGTACCAGTTAAGTAGTTTATCCCAGAGTCAGTCTTTACAGTCCAAAATAATATTACAATCTGCCCACTTAATTAAAAGACCTTCATCATCTTGCCATGTAAGGACAAAAAAGACCCCTTGTATGGAAAGAGCTTGGCAGTGGTTCAGATATTGGTCTCCCTTAATTTGCTGCTGCTTTGTGTATATTTTTTGAATGTAGCATTGGATAAAAGTGAAAAATCAATAGGTGTCAATTCTCAAAAAGGGAACTGGCTTCCAAGTAGTTCCATGATCCACAGTGGTCCTGGTAATTAAAAATCTGCCAGTACATACAACCTCCATGTGGGATGCCTGGGTTAAGTGGTGTCTTCTGCCACGAGATAGTGTGGAGCTGTCATAAATAAGAACCAACACAGCATGCTCACAGGCATGGTGCTTGAGGCTTCAGCAGGAGGTGGCTATGCTCTTAGTTGAACTCCAGGACTAAGTGGTAGGGACTTTCATTGCTGGAAAATGACTTTCTCTTCTCATTAAATTGGATCCCACAGGACCACTGAGCTCTGTGAATAAACAAAACCTACGTGCTCCTTACCCAATTTGCTTTCGATACATCTAAAAGAGGAATGCCGGTGTCCAATATGACAGACTAGAAGCAGCCTGCACTTGACACGGTTGAGGAGAGGATCAAAGGTTGTGGGTAGAGGTTCACCCATGGATGTACCATGCATTGTGAATCATCAGAGAAGTGACTGGAGACACCCAGAGTGGGGGAGAGAGAAATGGGTGATCTGCTTGGCAAGATGGAAAGGTACCTGGGGTGGCAACTGTGACTCCCCAGTGGGGTGCTGTGTATCTCCATGTCCCACCAGCCATGGAAGGCCCACTTGCTGTGGCCTGATGAGCCACCATGCTGCTGGATGAGGTCTAGTGACTGCCCAGATTCTGGCTATGTAGGGAAGAGTCAGGGAGAGATTGCTGGGCTCCACACTCCCACAGTGGACAATGCTATCTGAACTGTGAAAGGACTTCCCTACCACAGCAGGCCTTTTAACTGATCAGGGAAATGCTTGGAGACTGTGCAGCCGCACTGCACCAGAGAGCAGGTGCCGTGGGGTCCCACCAGCTTCTGGTCCCAGGTTGCTGCAACAGATGCCATTCTGCACTCTCACCCTCACAGAACCAATCTGCAGAGGGGTCCATTCCACTGCAGCTGCTTCCCTGTCATCCTGCTGGGCCAGAGAGAGAGCAGGGAGGGTGGGCACTCTCACGTTCACTGTGATTGGGTGCTATGCACCCCACATCTCCCCCACTAGCTGCCTCCAAGGGATTCGAGCAGAGGAGGTACCCACCAGCCCTCAGCATCTGCTGCTGCCATCTTACATCTCCATAGCTCTGTTGCTGTTACCTGAGTAGCACCATAGCATCAGCTGCAGTCCAGCCTGGGCAGAGGGAGAGCCTCAGCAACTATGACTCCCCAGTGGGGTGCTGTGTGTCTCCATGCCCCACCGGCCATGGAAGGCCCAGTTGCTGTGGCCTGATGAGCCACCATGCTGCTGGACGAGGTCCAGTGACTGCCCAGATTCTGGCTAAGGCCCCCCTCGACCTGTCAAGGAACCCATAAAGGTCCTGCTATCCTCCCTGCCACCAGCTGTGGTCCTGATATGTGTCAGGGGTGCCCACTAAAGCTCCCTGACCTGTCCAGGCACCCACCATGGTCCTGCAACCCACTCAGGCACCTGCCAAGGTCTCATGACTTACTCAGGCACCCATCAAGGTTCTGTGACCTGTGCTCATGCTGGCCAAGGTCTCACAACCCACCCAGGTGCCAGCCAAGGTCATGCTACCCTCCTACATGGAGAAGAACTTGAGCTTCCAACAGCAGCCTGGGTACCAGCCTGCCCATCACTGCAAATGAATATCCCCCAGCTACACTCTGAATGACAACCACAGGGGAATGAGACAACACAGGAGAACAGCTGCATTACAGGATCTTAGTGCATCCATCCCTCTTCGGCTAGGTCAATCCTCTATACTAGGACACAAATTTGCTATCTAGGGATCTCTCCTTCTTCTCACTAAGTAGGAGGGTTCCCAGCAAAGGAGAACAGGTGTACTGCAAACCTATTAGCCCTGAGCTGACAGAGGAGGTTTCAGATGAGAAGAAACCAGCAAAAGAATTCTGGCTACATGAAAAAACAACCTAGTTTGACACCCCCAAAGGATCGTAATAAATCTACAGCAGTGGACCCCAAACTAAATGAAATTTTGAAATGTCAAAAATGGAATTAAGATTATGGATGGCAAATAAGATGAACAGGATTGAAGAGAAAGTTGAAAACCAACACAAAGCAAAAAAACAAATTCAGGACATGAATGAAAAATATGAAAAACTATCTAAAGTGATAGACAACATAAGCAAGGATATAACAGAATTTAAATAAATGAAAGAGTTATTTAGGGAATTACAAAATACAGCAGAAACCTTCCTTAACAGGCTGGACCAACCAGAAGAAAGAATCTGAGAACTTGAAGACAAGGCTTTCAAACAAACTAACGCAGTCAGTCAAAGATGCAGAAAAAAGAATAAAGAAGAATGAACAATCGCTTAGAGAATATGGGTCTATGTGAAACAAGCCAACATACTAATTATAGTTATCCAAGACAGAGAAGAAAAAAAAGCAAAAACCATGGAAAACCTATTTGAGGGAATTACTGAGAACTTTCCCTCATAGAGCCAGAGATTCAGGTATTCAGGTGCAATATGGTCATTGAATATTGGGAAGATTCATAGCAACTAGGACACCTGCAAGACACATAGTCATCAACCTGGCCAAAGTCAAAATAGAGTAGAAAATTCTACAGGCTGCAAGATGACAGCAACAATTAACCTACAAATGAAAACCCATCAAGCTAACAGCAGATTTTTCAGTGGAGACCTTACAAGCCAGAAGGGATTGAGGCCCTATTTTAATCTTCTTCAAAGAACAACTGCCAGCCATGAATTTTGTATCCTGAAAAATTAAGTTCCATAAATGATGGAGAAATAAAGATTTTTCCAGACAAGCAAACACTAAGGGAATGTGTCATGACTAGACCTGCTCTACAGGAAATGCTCAAAAGTGCATTATACATGGAACAGCACAATAGATACCCATCAATGTAAAAACACCCAAAAGTTAAAGCTCTCAGCTCTTATAAAACAATAGCACAAGAGGGAAAACAAAACAATAAGGTATTATCCAACATGATGAACAGAACAGCATACCACATACCAATACTAACACTGAACGTGAATGGTCTGAATGTCCCACTTAAAAGACATAGACTGGTGAGTGGATGAAAAGAACACAACCCAATTATTAGCTGTCAACAAGAAACACATCTAACATGCAAGGACTCACACAAACGCAAGGTAAAGGGATGGAAAAAATATTCCATGCAAATGGAAACCAAAAGTGAGATGGTGTAGCCATTCTCATACCAGTTAAAATTGATTTTAAATCAACAATGGTGAAAAAAGAGAAAGATGGTCTTCATATAATAGTAAAGAGAGCAATTCAAAAAGAAGATATAACAATCCTAAATATATATTCATCTAACACAGAAGTGCCCAGATTAATAAAGAAAATTGTACTAGTTCTAAACCAAGAAATAAACAGTAGCATCTTAATTGCCAGGGAATTCATCACCCAGTTGACAGAATTGGACAGATCATTGAAGCAGGAAGTGAAAAAAGAAACACTGGATTTCAATGATACTATAGAACAAATGGACCTAACAGGCATTTACAGAAATCCTACCCCCAAAATAGTGAATATACTAAATATACACTCAAATATACACAGTCATGAAAATTAAACAACTTACTGCTGAGTGATCCTTGGGACAATGATGAAATTAAGATGGAAATCAAAAGATTCATAAAACTGAATGGCAAAGTAGAAACAAGCTTTCACAATCTATGGGATACAGAAAGAGCAGTCCTAAAGTGAAAGTTCAAAGCTTTATATGCCTACACCAAAAACACAGAAAGATCACCAATTAAGAACATAGTGTCACATCTCAAGGAAATAGAAAAAAGAAGAACAAACCAAACCAAAATCTAGCAGAAGGAAAGAAATAACAATGCCCAAAGCAGAACTAAATGATATGGAAACCAAAAAAAAAAAAAAAAAAAAAGCAAAAATTTGGTTCTTTGAAAAGATAAACAAAATTGATAGACCACTAGTCAGATAAACCAGGACTAGAAGAGGAAGGACTCGAGCAACCTCAATTAGAAATGAAAGAAGAGACATTACGAATGATACCACAGAAATACAAAATATCAATCCTTGAATACTACAAAACTCTCTATGCCCACAAACTAGAAAACTTGTAGGAAATGGATGAGTTCCTGGAAACACAAAACCTCTGAAACCTGAATCATGAAGAAATAGAAATCTTGAACAGACCAATATTGAGCAGTGAGATTGAAGCAATAACAAAAAAAATCCAAACAACCCCCCCCATACCATATGGACAGACAGCCAAATTCTACCAGACCAACAAAGAACTGGCACCTACATAAATTATTCCATGACATCAAGAAGGAGGGAATCCTTCCTATCTCATTCTATGAAGTCAGTATCACCTTGCTATCAAAACCAGGAAAGGAAACAACAAAAGCAGAAAACTACAGACCAATATCCCTTAAGAACATAGGTGTAAAAATACTCACAAAATACTAGCAAACCAAATTCAACAGCACATCAAAATATAATTCACCATGACCAATGGGGTTTCATCCCAGGGATGCAAGGATGGTTCAACATATGCAAATCAATAAACATGATTCACCACATAAACAGAAGAATAAACAAAGACCATATGATTATCTCAATAGATGCAGAAAGAGCATTCCATGAAATCCAGTACCATTGCATGAAAAAAAAAAAACCCTCAACAAACTAGATATAGAAGGAGAATACCTCAAAATTATAAAAGACATAGATGATAAACCCACAGCCAACATCATACTGAATGGGTAAAAGTTGAAATCATTCCCACTAAGAACTGGAACAAGACAAGGGTGCCCATTGTCACCACTTCTATTCAACATAATACTTGAATTCCTAGCCAGAGCAATTAGGCAAGAGAAAGAAATAAAGGTCATCCAAACTGGGAAAGAGGAGTTCAAACTATTCCTGTCGGCTGATGATATGATCTTATATTCTGGAAAACCCTAAAGACTCCACAAAAAGACTCCTAGAATTGATAAATACATTCAGCAATGTCTCAGCTTACAAAATCAATGCACACAAATCATTAGCATTTCTATATACTAATAACAGTTAAGCTGAGAGCCAAATCAAGGAGTCTATAGCATTCCCAATAGCTACAAAGAAAGTAAAATTCTACCTAGGAATATGCTTAACCATGGAAGGTGAAAGATCTTTACGAGGAGAACTAAAAATCACTGATGAAAGGAATCATAAATGACACAAAAAAATGGAAAAATATCTCTTGCTCATGGATTGGCAAAATCAACATTGTAAAAATGTCTATGCTGCCCAAAGTGATTTACAGATTCAATGAAATGCTCCTCAAAATACAAACATCATCCTTCATGGATCTAGAAAAAATAATCCTAAACTAATTTGGAAACAAAACAGAGCCCAAATAGCCAAAGCAATCTTAGGCAAAAAGATAAAATCTGGAGTCATCACATTACCTGTAGTATAATTGAAATTATACTGCAAGACTGTAGTAACCAAAAACAACATGGTACTGTTATAATAGTAGAGATATAGACCAATGGAACACAATAGAGAATCCAGAAATAAAATCATATAGCTATAACCAACTGATCTTTGACTAAGCAGATAACAGTGTATACTGGGGAAAGAAGCCCTACTCCATAAATGGTGCTGGCAAACTTGGATAGCCACATGCAGAAGAATGAACCAAGATCCCTCTCCCTCACCATATACAAAAATTAATTCAAAATGAATAAAAGACTTAAATGTAAACCATGAAACAAAAAAAAAAATTCTAGAAGAAAATGTAGGAAAATTTCTTCCAGACACTGGCCTAAACAAAGGATTTATAAAAAAGACCCCAAAGTCAAATACAAAAATAAATAAATGGTACTTAATTAAATTAAAAACTTCTGCACAGCAAAGGAAATAATCAACAGAGTAAATAGACAACTTACAGAATGGGAGAAAATATTCTCCAACTATACATCTAATAAAGGGCTTATATCTGGAATCTATCATGAACTCAAACAAATCAGCAAGAAAAAAATAAATAACCCCATTACAAGTGGGCAAAAACATGAACAGAATTTTTTCAAAAGAAGATGGACAAATGGGCAACAAATATATGAAGAAATGCTCAATATCACTGATCATCTGGGAAATGCAAACTAAAACTACAATGAGATACAACCTGACCCCTGTTAGAATGGCCATTATTAAAAAGATAGCATAATTCATGCAGAGAGAAGGAATGATTATACACTGTTGGTGGGACTGGAAATTAGTACAACCTCTATGAAAAAGAGTATGTAGATTCCTAAAAGAAATAAACATAGACTTACCATTTGATCCAGCAATCCAACTACTGGGTATCTACCCAAAGGAAAAGAAGTCATTTTATAGAAATGACACCTGTACCCGAATGTTTATCAAAGCACAATTCACAATTGCATAGATATGGAATCAACCTAAGTGCACATCAATTCATGAGTGGATAAAGAAAGTGCAGTATATATATATACACAATGGAGTACGACTCAGCCATAAAAATGAGTGAAATAATGTTGTTTGCAGTAACTTGGATGGAACTGGAGACCTTCATCCTAAGTGAAGTATCTCAGGAACGGAAAACCTAACAGCTTATGTTCTCACTAATAAGTGGGAGCTAAACGATGGATACACACAGGCATAAAGAGATATTAAAGACATTGGAAACAGAAGAGGGGAGGGTGGGAGGGGGGTGATGGATAAAAACTTACCTATTGCATACAATGAACACTATTCTGGGGATGGGCCACCAAAATCCCTTACTTAAGCATTATACAAGGTATCCATGTAATAAAAACATCTGTACTTCCTTAATATTTTGAAATAAAAAAATAAAAGAGGAATGATTCTTACAGGGCAATGAGGTATTTCCAAATTTGATTTTTTTAAATTTCAAAGTATGATAAGGTACAAATATTTTTGGTTACATGGATTGATTTTGAAATACTCAACTCAGGGTTAAAAGTGTGCCTATCACCCAGATAGTGTTCACTGTACCCATTAGGTAGGTTTTTACCCATCCCTTCTGATTGATTTCGTTTGAGATTCACTTCCCTCTATGTACACGTGTGCTCATCAGTTAGTTCCAATTTAATTGTGAGTACATGTGGTGTTTATTTTTCCATTCTTTAGATATTTCACTTAGGATAATGCTCTCCAGTTCCATCCAAATTGTTGCAAAAAGCATTAAGTCATCCTTCTTCATGGCTGAGTAGTATCCTATGATATACATATATCACATTTCATTAATCCACTCATGGATTGATGGGCACTTGCAATTGTGAATTGTGCTGCAATAAACATTCAAGTGCATGTGTCTTTTTGATAAAATGACTTCTTTACCTTAGGGTAAATACCCAGTAGTAGGATTGCTGGATCAAATGGTCAGTCAACTTTTAGTTCTTTGAGAAATCTCCATACTGTTTTCCATAGAGGTTGTACTAATTTGCGGTCCCACCAATGGTGTATGAGTGTCCCTTTCTCTCTGCATCCACTAACAGCATCTGCTGCTTTTGGACTTGTTAATAAAAGACATTCTGACAGGGGTAAGGTGATATCTCATTTTGGTTTTGATTTGCATTTCCCTGATGATCAGTGACATTGAGCATTTTTCATATGTTTATTGGCCATTTGTCTATCTTCTTTTGATAAGCTTCTGTTTATGTCCTTTGCCCACTTTTTATGGGGTTGTTTGATTTGTTCTTGCTTATTTGCTTGAGTTTTTTGTAGATTCTGCTTATTAGTCCCTTATCTGATGAGTAGCTTGTGAATATTTTCTCCCAATCTGTAGACTGTTTATTTGCTCTATTAATTATTGCCTTGGCTATGCAGAAGCTTTTTAATTTAATCAAGTCACATTTATTATTTTGTTGTTGCTGTGATTGCCATTGGGGTCTCCTTCATAAATTCTTTGCCCAGGCTTATATCTAGAAGAGTTTTTCCAATATTTTGTTCCATAATTCTTGTGGTTTTATGCCTTACATTTAAGTCTTTTATCAATCTTGAATTAACTTTTGTGAGTGGTGAAAGATATGGATCCCATTTCACTCTTCTGCATGTGGCTATCCAATTTTCCCAGCACTATTTATTGTATAAGGATTCTTTTCCCCAGTGTATACTGTTGTCTTCTTTATAGAAGATGAGTTGATGTATGTAGATGGTTTCATATCTGGGTTTTCTGTTCTGTTCCATTGGTCTATGTCTCTATTTTTGTGCCAATACCATCTTTCTTTGGTTACTATGGCTTTGTAGTTTAATTTGAAGTCTGATAATGTGATGCATCCTGATTTGTTCCTTCTGCTTAAGATTGCTTTGGCTATTCAGGCTCTTTTCTGGTTCAATATGAAGCATATAATTATTTTTTCTAGATCTGTGAAATAAGACATTGGTGTTTTTATGGATATTGCATTGAATCAAGCCATCAAAATCTATGGGATACAGCAAAATCAGTCCTTAGGGGAAAATTCATAGCCTTAAATTCCTACATCAAAAAGATAGAAAGGTCAAAAATTAACAATCTAATGACATGTCTCAGGAAACTAGAAAAGAAAGAGCAAACTAAACTCAAAGCCAGCAGAAGAAAAGAATTAACTAAGTTCAGAGCAGAATATAATGAAATTGAAACCAAGAAAATTATACAGAAGATCAATGAAAAAAAAAGTTAGTTCTTTGAAAAGATAAACCACATTGATAGACCTCTTGCTAGGTTAACCAGGAATATAAGAGAAAGGACTCAAATAAGCTCAATCAGAAATGAAAAAAAAGATAAAAAGAAATACAAAATATCATCTGTGAATACTATGAAAATATCTATGCACATAAAATACTTGAAGGTACAGAGGAAATGGATAAATTCCTGGAAATAAACAACCCCCAAGATTCATCAGGAAGAAATAGAATGCCTGAGTAGACCAATAATGAGCAATGAGATTGAAGCAAAAATAAAAAAATCTTCCAACAAAAAAAGGCCCCAGACCAGATGGATTCACAGATGAATTTTACCAGATCTACAAAGAAAAGTAGGTACCCAATCTGTAGAAATTATTCTGTAACGTCGAGAAGGAGGGAATCTTCCCCAACTCATTGTACGAAGCCAGTATCACCTTGATACCAAAGCCAGGAAAGAAAACAACCGAAAAAGAAAACTACAGACTGATATCCCCTATGAATATATAAAATCCCCTATAAAATCCTCAATAATATACTAGCAAACTGAATTCAACAGCACATCAAAAAAATAATCCACCATGACCAAGTGGGCTTCATCCCAGGGATGCAAGAATGGTTCAACATACATAAATCAATAAATGTGATTCATCACATGAACAGAAGCAAAAACAAAGATCATATGATCATTTCTATAGATGCAGAAAAAGCATTCAACAAAATTCAGCACCCTCTCATGAGAAAAACCCTCAACAAGCAAGGCATAGAAAGAACACATCTCAAAATTATAAAAGTCATATGTGACAAACCCACAGCCAACATCATACTGAATAGGGAAAAGTTGAAAGCATTCTAACTAAGAACTGGAACAAGACAAGGATGCCCACTGTCATCACTTCCATTCAACATTTTGCTGGAGGTCTTAGTTAGAGCAATCAGGCAAGAGAAAGAAATTAAGTGTACCCAAATCAAGAGAGAGGAGGTCAAATTATCACTTTTTACTGATGATATGATCTTATACCTAGAAAACCCCAAAGACTCCACCAAGAGACTCCTGGAATGGATAAGTAAATTCAGCAAAGTCTCAGGTTTCAAAATCAATGTATACAAATCAGTAGAATTCCTATACACCAATAACAGTCAAGCTGAGTGTCAAATCTAAGACTCAATACCATTCACAATTGCTACAAAGAAAATAAAATACCCAGGAATATACTGAACCAAGGAGGTGAAAAATTTCTACAAACAGAACTACGAAACACTGTGGAAAGAAATCACAGATGATGCAAACAAGTGGAAAAACATATCATGCTCATGGATGAGTAGAAGCAACACTGTTAAAATGTTCATACTACCCAAATTTGATTTTTCATTCTCTCTCAGTCAACATATTTAAGAAAATAAATCCTCCCATACTTTGTCTTGTTCTCTTTTATTGCATTAAACATGTATAAAGGGAACTGCACTAATCTTAAGTGTGCAGCTCAATTGATTCTGTCTACCTTTATACATCCATGTAACTATAAAACATTTCCAGCACCTTCAACATGTCTGAGTACCCTTTCATACTCACTATTACTTCTGAATGCAACTACTATGTTAACTTCTATTGCTATAAATAAGTTCAAGCCAGTATTAAGATACTCACTCAATAATAATGCTTTCTCGTGTGGATAGTTGTTCAATTCAGTTTTCCTCAGAGGGCTAATCACTTTAGTGTCCTATTTGCCTATCTCGCTCTGCCCATCATGACTGTATTTTGAATGATAAAACAACTTTACATTCCTGGGAATAACTTCAGTTGGCCATCATGTATTAAGCTTTTTATATATGTCTCATTTATTTTGCTCAACAATAATATTTTGTATAGGATTTTCCATACATGTTCTTGAGAGTCATAGCTTTATTTACCCATATTATCTTTGTGTGGGTTTGGTAACAGGGCAATGCTAGCCATGGAAAAGGATATGTAAAATATTTTTTCCTCTTACTTTTAAAAATATTGCATGAGATTGTTATTACTCTTTTGTTAAATATTTGATGGAATTCATCAGTGAAGCCACCTGGGACTATTACCTTTTTTTAGAAAAATTTTTGTTTTCAAATTCCATTTCTTTAGTAGACACAGAGTATTCAAATATTCTACTGCTTTTTGTTTCAGTTTTGTTTTTATCTTTTGAGGAACTTATATACTTATTTAAGTGGATTTTTTTGGGATAAATTTGTTCATAATATGACCTTTCATCCTAAGATATTAGAACTCCATGAATGTTCCCTCTTTCATTTCTGATATTGGTAAAATTTGTTTTTACTTCTTTTTTTTCCTTCATCAGTGTAGCTAGAATTTTAAAATTTTATCGACATACTCTAAGATAAAGCTTTTAGTTTTATTGATTTTCTATACTGCTTTTCTATTTTGTTCAGCTCTTATTGTTTCCTTTCTTATATTTACTTTGGTTAAACTGCTCTTCTCTTCTTTTTCTACCTTTTAAGGAAGAAGCTTGTCATTGATTATGAACCATTTACATTTAATGTAATTTATGATATTATTGGGCATATGATTAGCATTTTACTATATATTTTCCATATATCCATTTATCTTGCCATAGGCTACTTTGAAATTATATTATACAGCCCCAGGTATAGCATGAGAGTTGTACAAAATTTATTTTCATTTTCTCCCTTCCAGCCTAATTACTAATGTTTTCATGCATTTTTTTTTCTACATATGTCATAGACTTCTGAATACATTCTTATTGTTTTTGCTTTAAACGAGTACCTCTTAAAGTGCAGTCTGTGGTCTCCTGTGGTTCACAAGATCCTTTCAGAGAATCCATGAATTTGAAACCATTTCCATAATCTTAAGACATTATTTGCCCTTTCATTCTCATCCTCTCATAGGGGAGTTTTCCAAAGGCTGCGTGATACACGATACAGCAACAGACTGAATGCAAAAGCAATATAATACTTTATCTGTTTCTTATTAAGTATGGCATTAAAGAGATTTGTAAAATATAGAAAGCAATGCCATTCTCCTCACTAATTTTTTTCTTTTTTGAAAAATGTAGTTATTTTTCTTAAAAAGACATTATTTTTGTTAATACCGAATAGGTCATTATTAATACTACTTTTACACAAATTAATAAATAAACATTTTCATCAATATATTTTATTAATAAATACATGTCAGTTTTAATTTATAATATGGCAAATATTAGTAGATATAATCCACATAAATAAATTCTCTGGGATCCTCAATAATTTTTACTACTATAAAGGTATGATGAGACAAAAACATTTAACTTCTTCTTTAAACTGTTAATTATCTTTTGAATAAAATTTTAAAGTATCTTTCTTATTTGCTCACATATTTACCATTTCCTGGGCTCCAGATTTCTTTATGTATATACAGATTTCCATGTACTATAATTTTTCTTCAGCCTGAAGAAATTTTTTAATCATATCTTGCAGAAAAGGTTGGTTAACAAAAAAACTGTCTCTATTTTTGTTTGACTAAATATGTCTTCACTTAATCTTCATGATAAAAATTTAGCTAGATTCAGCATTCTAGGTATGCATTTCCCCCAGCACTTTGTGGTGTTCAATATATCATGCTTTTTGGCCCTCTTCCAGCTACTAGGAATGGTTATTTGAGAAGGTCAAAGTGAACTTCATGTTAAGGAAAGAAGGTAGTTGGAATGAGAGAAAAGATAAAAAGTACTAACTTGATATTTAATTCAATGTGAACATCTGCCCTTTTTACCAATTCATGGTGTATAGGCAGAAGCTAGAGTATGTCACATTGAGTTATATTATTAAGGTTATAATCTTCATATAACCTCACATATTTAAAACCTTTGTTCAAGTCTAAAGTAATTTTTAATTGGATTTAAAGTCTTACTTTAGGTCAATGGTACTGTGTTTTTGAGAAAAAGATGAAGAAGCAGTTGAGTGACCTTTCTAATTTTTTTCCTGGTATTTATTAATATTCTGCCAAAGTGACATCAAAACGCTTTATTAGACAACTACAATTCTTTATAGAATGTCACATTATTATTATTTAGCTTACTTGGCATTTGAACACAGGTGTTTTCTTAGAAATTTTAAAGGGGACTGAACTTTTCTCATTAGATACAGACAACTTTGACTCTATTTTAGCAATAAATGCAAACCTCAGAGTTTCCAGAAGAAAAAAGATAAACCCACTTGTTAAAAAAGAAGTGGGACCTATCTAATACCATCAAATACCAAACAAAAATTATTTAAAAATTAGTAAATGCAAACTTTAAAAATATGAATGTTTAACAAAACCTCTGCTATCTGTAGGAGCTTAAGCTGTCCCCTTTAAAGGAAGCAATGCCTTGAAAGGAGGTGGAAAACCAGTATGAAAAGAAAAAACATTATAACAGATCTCAGATCCATTTCAGCTCTATGTTCTAGGATTTTCTACTGATGTCTGTCCTATCGATGTTGATATTCCTAGAAAGTTGGCATAAACCAACTCAGGCTGACTCCCTTTGACTTTTGCTGAGAGCACACACATCCAAACCCCGCAGAGCTTCTCACTTCCAAGCACCTCATACCTGTCTCAAATCTCTGCTTTCACCCCAAATACCTTCTCTCTGCCTCTATCCAAATTCTGCTCAGTCTTTAGAGCCCAACCTAATGACCAGAACCTTCATGAAACTGTTCCATAGAATGTAGAAGGAATTAGTGCTCTTTACTCTGAAGTGCAAAAGAATATTGCTTTTACTTTAATTAAACACCATATTGGTTGGCTGTTTACTTCTCTGTGCTCCTTCTGAGCTGTGCAAAGGGCTTTCTGCCAGACACCACTAGCACATGGTACAGATAGAGCATGGAGTTTACTGGGGATGATCTTAGGATCATAGAAGTAGGAGAGCTCACACACACTTGAACTCTATTCCACACCTTAGTCTTCATATCCACGGCCAACCTGCTGGTATATAGCACCTTCATGCCTCTGATGCTCCTCATATTTATAGTGTTGGGGAATAGGGAATACTGTGTAGCTATTACCAATGGACACTCCCTGGTTTGAGAAGAGGCCTTATTAGGAGGGTGAGCAGTAGCTGCTATCAGCCTGTTCTATTGAACTAACTCTGACATGCTGAGCCATTTTTCTGCTGAACTCCTAAAAGAAAAAAGAACCTAAACCTTTAGGGCCAACCAGATTTGTCTCCTTGAAAAAAAGGCTCTGGCCTTGTTTTATATCCTCAATTCTAGCACATAAGTCATGCAATAAATACCCTTTATGAACTGAGTGAACTTTAACACCCAAAATTGTATTTTGTGTGTTAATTTTGGGTGCTACCGTGGACAGGAGGACCCTGCATGCAAAACAATACATTGGCTAACGTTTGAGGTCTATAAAAATCTTTGAAATAAACTTTCATCAGAATGTTTCACCAGATTTCCCTTTAGGTTTCCCAAGACACATTGTTTGAACAACAACACAACAGGTGGATGGTATCAGGCCATCCACAAACAGGTGACACTCCACAATCTGCTGTCCTTGGGCTGAGAACTGTTCCTGGTCCTTCAGCCTTCCGTGTCTTGCTGGCATCCCTCATGGTTCTGCTGGCCTCACTGTATTTCGTACTATTGCCTCTAACCTAATAGCTTCGGTGATTTCCATTTCTTACTTTCCATGCTACCTTTATTTCCCAAGGCATCCCTGCAAATATCCAAAAGAAATGATTTTTTTCCTTCTATTTTACCACGTACTTCCATAAAGCAAGTACACACTGTGGAGTGTGTTAAAGAGAAAGATGTGGCTCCAGTCATCAGAGAGGTTATGGGCCCTGCTTTGACTCTGGCAGGCAGCAATATTTTAGTATCTTCATCAGCAGAAGGAGAACAAACGCAGGATGTGTTTGCTGCCGTCACAGCGGTTATTCTAAAGTCTGAGTGCCGTGTGGTATTTCATTGCCCTATTTTGGAATGCGTGAGCCAAGAACAAAGATACAAGAAATTTCATTTTAAAATGACAGGAACGCTGGGCACAGTGTACTGAGAACTTCAAATTCAAATTAGTCCAGGATGGCATCAACCAGACGCCAAGCTTGTATTCCCTTGTTATACAACCAGGGAAATTTTTTATTGCAGTCTCTGAGGTTCAGTAAAGACGTGATTGATGTTTAATTGAGAATAATTTCTCATGACTTTGTCTTAGTTTACCCATCTCTTCTGTATTTTTGCAGCCTCAGGTGGAAGTTCCTGTTACAGGATAAACTTCTTCATTAGTAATGTATCTTCATTAGCAAGCAGCTGTGGTAAATGGACCTTGACATTTTAATTTTTCATGTAATTTTGTGCCTATAATCTCAGCTAAATGCCATCTACTTACTTCATTTCCACAAGTATAAGCTAATAACAAACCTCAGGTATGGGATGTTAAACCCAATAAAATAAAATCCCAAAAGGGGAAATTGACTTCCTAGGAAGCTTCTCTTACAAGTTCTGTGGCTTTGATGTCCAAATCATTGACCACTAAATTGCAATAATAGCTCCTGCTGCTTCTTTGATGGCTGTCGCTAAAGCCAAAATCCCTAGAAAATCTGATTGTTAATTTCACCCTCAGAATCAGAAAACTCTGGAACACACTGAAATCTATAAATCACATTGACCAAATCCCAAAAATTGCTAAATAAAGTCATAAACATGTTTTATAACTGTCACACAAGAATGATGATCTTTTTGGGCAAGTCAAACACGTGACTCTATTAGGATCATCTCATCATCATCACCATCACATATTTGACTAAGTCACTTTCAGTAGGGCACAAGTCATTTTCCAAGTCCCCAAGGACGGCTTAAAAGTTGAGTTACAGTACATTAGTCAGAAAAAAAGATGTGCTGTTGCGGTAAAAAACAATCCTAAAATCTCAGCGGTTTCCAGCAGTTAAGGCTTGTTTCTAGTTTATACAGCATGGTTTGGCAAGGATGCACTGCCCGTGATAATCACTCAACTTCCTGACTAACAAAACTTCATTTCAGCACAAATTACCACAATTGCCACAGCAGGTAAACGAGGGCACAGCAGGTAAATCAGTGGCAAGTCATGCACTGGCTCTCAACGCTTCCACCCTGCCCTTCTACATTCACGTCCGCTCACCTTTCAAAGGTTGGATCAAGTCATGTGCCAGCCCACTGAAGGGAGTTCAGCCCTGCCAAGTGATGGGAAGAAAAAGGACACAAAACATATTTGTAAATCTCTCTAATGTTTATGACACAGATAACCTGTTGGTAGAGAGTGCAGGTTGAGAGGGAACGTCATGGTGACCCAGTTTAATCCCTTCAGTTGACAAGTGGAGAAACCAAACTGTGAGTGGTGGAGGGACTTGGCCCTTGAGCATCAGCCCTCAGATGCCTCCCGGCTTCTGGTGAAATCATTAATGTTTCAGGGTTCTGCCACTTCCCTAGTTCTTGGCTGGGTAAATTAAAGCCCCTCCTGGGACATGGAAAGCTGCTAGGACTTAATAGACATCTCATTGAACCCAGAAAAATCATATCCCCAATGCTAATTGAAGCTTGGAGAGTATGTTTGAACAGAATTGGCTTATTATTATTATTTTTTAATCAACTTTCCAAGAAAGTCTCAGAAGAGAAAAAGAATCTTTAGAACAATTGCCTGACATTCAATATCCACCTAGCTTAAAATCAGGGATTTATAAGCCTGGCTGAATTTTTAAAATATAAATGTCCAGGGCAGATCCAAGAACAAGTAAACCAACATCTCTGAGGGTGGGGCCCAGGCATGGGAATATTTTATCCCTATATGGATTTTCTGTGTAAATTCAAGAACACTATTTCTCTGTGATGTCTACCCAAGGTCCAAAAGTACAATAGCAACAGTTAAAGTTAATTGTCACAAATGCACCCCAGGTGAGAGGTGGGTGACCTCCATAGCAACTGAGCCTCAGACTCTGACTTGCAGTGGTATCATATTCCTGCTCCTGGCTCACATGCATTCCTGCCCACAAGGAAATGCTAGTTATCTTCCTCAACTGACAAACTTATAATAAAGCATTGCTTTTAAAACTATATTTTTTTCTAGAATGTTATTTAGCTTCTTGCAAACAAAAAGCTTAAACTATCAACCAGATGTGGTTGTCTCACAGAAGGTGGCCAATTAGACAACAGGTCCCGATGACCACATTCAACACATTCATAGGCAAAATCAAAATATTGGGGATTTTTCAACCTGATCAGTTTCTGCCGTGACTTCTTCTAGGCTAAATTCTACAGGAAAAAAAAAAAGAAAGAAAGAAAAAGACAGGACAGAGCCGCTGTCCAGACAGTGAGGTTTGCCGACCATGTCATTATCTCTCCTAGGCAAGTGGGGTGTCCAGGTCCAGACAAGCCAGAAATGTCGGCATTTGTTTTCACATGGATTAAGAGACATATCAGGCTCCATGAAACAGCTGTCTCTAGCAATGCCAGGAAGGGATGAGCAGCTGGACGCCAAGTGTCACTGGAGTGAGGAAACTGTGGCAGGTACAGCCCAGGGGACTGGGGCCCAAGGCCTTTGCCTGGACTGGGACTAGTGGCTCTCAAGTGGCAGTGGAGGCTGCAGGTGAGCTGGATGAATCTCCATACATAGGTGTGTGGTTCCTGTGCCTGATGGTGAGCTAGGGAGTCTTCAAACCTTTCACCAAATGCCAGCATCTGTAGTTCCAGGGAGCCTTCTGAATTCCAGACAAACCAACTAGTTCTTATGCTAGTTCTGCTCCACGGTGGTTACAGTCTCCTCAATAATTTCATTCAAAACCCCCTGTAGTGCATATTGCAATGGGGAAGTTCTTCTGTTTGATGCCAGCTTGACAATGCCACTTCCCTGGTCAGAAGCCTGCACTGGTTCTCCGCTACTTGTCATAAGAAAGATGGAAGTGCTTCTTTCTCCCCCCCGAAGAGGCTGAGAATGCATGGGTGTCTTGGCAGGAAGTCAACCAGCCCTTGAGTGAGTTCCTCTTGCAGCCCCAGCCAGGTTTCCTGCAGGTGAGGGAGGGACCCATAACTAGTCAATGTGCCCCAGTCGTTCTGCCTCTTATTCCTAGACAGAGAGAAGGGCAGGATTTGCTAGCACAAGATGAAGAAAACAACACTTAGAATTTACTCAATAATTTGAAAAAAATAATCGTCTGTCAGAGACACAGTCTTGAACATTATGGGAGAAGTTATTAATAGAAAGCAATTTCTACTACCTTTAAAAATTGTTTTTGACGGGGGTGGGTGTGTGTGTCTAATTCATCAGCCACCCTTGGAGTATTCGGAAGTATATGACAGCATATCTGCTATAACTAACATTTGGCTAGGGGCAGAGATAAGGGGCTATGACCCCTGAAAGGGCTGGATGGACATTGTCCCTGGCAGCCCTGGGCTCTGCAGCTAGAACTGGAGCATCAGAACCCTTCATGGAACATTCTTAGCACCTGGAATGTCAAAGTCCATTCTAGGGTCCGATGGGTACATGTGCTTCTGGGGAGGGGTGGATTATGCAGCAAACCTATCCCTGTGAGTTTTGAGTGCCATTTCTGGAAAGAGCCTAACCCATCAGAAGTTTGAGAAGTTGCCTTTTCTTCCAAAGCCAGAGCATGTGAACAGGAGAAAGCACTAGGAACTTGGATGTACCCTGATGAACCTGTATAACCTCGGGTGGGTCGAGCTACAGAGTTAAAGAGGCACCATCTAGGCAGGTGAGGCCTCCCCACCTTGACACTCTCAGAGGAGCAGCTTCCTGTGTGGCTTTATCACCAGGGAGGAGGGCAGTGGCTCCAGGTCCATGGGAGGGGCTGAGGTAGGTGGAGGGGTGGGGAGGGGCCAGGGAGGAGCTGGGGAGAGGAAATCAGTGAGTGGGGTGTGGGGAGGGGGGCTGGGAGGGGCGAGGGGGCCTGAGGGGCAAGTGCCAGGACTGGCCACAAACTGGAGGGCTGTGAGATAAACTTTGGCCTTTTTCCATGCACGACCTGGAGAGGGTGAGCTCTGACGAGAAGGGAGGAGGACACTTGCACCACGTGTCCTTTGAATAATGTGGTCTCTCTAGAGGGTCCTTTGAGACCATTTACCATCTGAGATCAATTTATCTATTTAGCCCCACTGTTCCCCTACACACACCCTGAACTTCAGCTGAATTAAAAATTGGTGCTATTCCAAGTGTGCCATGAGCTTCTGTCCTATACAGCTTTATTTTGTCTATTCCACCTGTCTGCTATGCCATTCACATCATCCGTATGTGGCTATCAAATATATCTGCAGCCTTTAAGGAAGCTCCATGTCTCCTTCTCCATAAACTAAACTCCTAGATCAGGTTGTTTGTGCCAACATTGTGAAATGTACTGAGATGACCTTGTATCTATTTCCTATTAGATCACATCTCATTTTAGGTTGGGAATACATCCTACTTTTAATTGCCAATTGGGATTAGAAATGAAAGTTATAAAATTAAAAGAACTTTTGCTATAGAAGCTACTAAAATTGCCATCATTTAACAGTAAGCCCATTTTTTTATATCCTTAGTATTAATTCCTTAAAAAATTTTTGGCTTGTGTCTTGCTTTTTAATCAGTCAATGGTTTTCCTTTAGCTATAGGATAAATTCAAATGGTGAAGTACATCATTAATGATCTTCTATAACTTGATTCCATATTTATTTCCTCCTCTTCTCGCAACCCACACATTCCCAGTAATCCAGAAACTCAACATCCAAGATGGTAGAAGCCCCTTAAGTTACCAAAGGCCATGCCTTTTAGAGCCTGAAGCCTCCACAAAGGAAGCTTCCTCTTCATAGAACTCCTTTCATCAACGCTGTAAGGCTGATCTTAAACTCCATTGCCGCAGGGACTTCTCAGCTCCTATCACCCCTCTTCTGTGCCCACCACAGGTGCTTCCACCTCTCTTGAGCACATACTTTAATCTGCCTTGTATTCCAGTTGGCTGTTTATATAGTCATGCCCCTGATAACATAAACTCTTCCTTTGAGGAAGGGATGTTGTCTTATTTTGCTGTTTTTGTGTCTGGCTCCAAATTACTAAATAAGTAAGTGTTATATATGCAAATGTAAACAATAAGATTGACAAAACAAATTTTTTAAAAGGCAATATCCCCCTCCCCACCAGGTGCCTTGCCGTGAGAAAGGCCCAGAGCAATGGGACAGGCCCTGGGAGTAGGGACCACATCTCAAAGATGTAGCACTAAGTTTCCTACCTGACTGGCTGATTTGTAATTCAGAGTCTACACTAAATGGAGTTACAGATAATGAAGGTATATTTCTCACCCATGTAGTCTGTGGACTGAGATACATAATAGGTGCTATAAGATTGAATGCTTGTCTCCCTCCAAAATTCATATGTTGAAACATTATCCCCAATTCGATGGTATTTGGGGGTGGGGGGTCTTTGGGAGGTGATTAGTATGAGGGTGAGGCCCTCGTGAATGGGAGGAGACCCTGGAGAGCTCCCTTGCCCCGTCTGCGGTGTGAGGGTGCAGTGAGAGGATGGCTGTCTACGAGGAAGCCGACCCGCACCAGATACCGAATCTGCTAGAGTCTTGATCTTGGCCTTCCGGCCTCCAGAAATGTGAGAAATAAGTTTGTTTTCTTTATAAGCCATCCAGCTTATGGTATGTTGTTACAGCAGCCCAAAGGGTCAGAGGCAACAGGTAGTGCAGGGTGGAATCACATGGATCTAAGGAGTGGGTGATGTCAGAATCACCAGGCAAAAAAGCTGCTCTATTCATCTAATTCACAAAACAACAAAATTTAATTGAAATGACTGTTATACTTAGATTGCACATAAGCACCATGAAACCAAAATATCTTCATTATAAAAGTTAGTATGGATGGTTATATATTGACAGTTTATTGAATCTCTTCCCTGTCACTTTTGAATACAAATGTGTTCAAAATAAATTTTAATGTTGTTTGGAAAGAAGAATCATTAAGCAAATAAATTTAGTTTCTGGCCACTGAAAATATGGTTCCTGTACCTTCAGCCTCAGCATCTCCTGGGAGCTTGTTAGACGTGCTGAGGTGTGGGCCCCACCCCAGACCTCCAGAAACAGAATCTGCACTTGAACAGCATCCCTGGGTGACTCCTAAGCCCAGGAAAGTTGAGAAGCCCAGGTCTGGGGAACTATTCTCAGCCAGGTGAGAACAGTGGGTGACAGCCACAGAAGACCTCTGCCAAAGTGCAAGTTATAAAAGACTCGGCATTAAAGCAAGAAAATAGATCAGGGAATGTGTCTCCCCAACTTTTGTGAATTTTTGGTGAGTCTCAGTGTTTTGTGCACATTAAAAGTACCTGGGAGGTTCTTAAAAATACAGTACTCAGTCTCCCATCTACCAGGCTTTTGGAGTATGATTCCTAACAGTGGTGGTCTTTATAACTCTCCACGTGTTTCCAACTTGCAATTGATGTTGAGATCTGCTGAACTACATTGCTTTGACTTCTCTTGACCCACTCCTACAATCATTGGAAAATATAAGTCCCTTATAATAAAATTTCACTTGAAATCCTAGAATGAAAAAAACAAAACACGTGGAACATCCTACATCCACATGTAAACTAGCATCTTTGTTCACACTGTCTATACCAGTCATTTAAACAAATAGCCATCAGTATCATATATTTTACTCTATAGTTTTTTGACAAAAAATCCTGAGATATCTTACATTCTAATTTATGAATAATTTTCACTAACATAAGTTCTAACTAAGCCTTTAATAGTAGTTAATATTTAAAGTTATATTCTTACTGTGTTCTGAGTACCTCTGAAGATCATTATCAGAGCCTGTATATTTTTAAAATACACACACTCTATCTGGGGAAAATTGGAACTATTAATATTTGAATAAATAGACTTCTGTTTGTGAACTTAGTAACTGGAAAACTATTTTGCTAATAAGAATGTAGAATAGATGGGTAAAGAACTTGTTGACTAGGGTTAAGGACAGGTGAACAGTTCTAAAATGACCAACTTACTGAAGTCACATTAAGAAAACGCACGCACAGCAAAAGCACATATTAACTTGGAAGAGTTGGTTTAGTTGGGCCCCAGGTGCTCCTTTCAAACATTCATCTGCAATGCACAATATACTTGAATGTTGGCTTCTGTATGTCAGATTCTGTAGCGCTAATTTATGCCCAAATGCTATTATACTGTTAGCATCACAACATACACAATGGTTACCAGATATGTTATGTAAGAGACTTTCATAGCTGGCACCTATTACAGATTGATTCAAAACATATAAACAACAACAATAAAGCCAATTAAGGAATAAGAACAACTCAGCCGTGAAAGAGGCAGGAGAAAATCATTTGAACAAGATGATTCAACCCAATTGCTAGTGAACATTAAGTCATATTGCAGAGACCTGAATGTGTGACTTCAGGGCTCACCTTGACTTTGGGTTTTCAGATTTGAAACAAAAATAAATGAGATATATTCAGATCTGTTCCCTATTAGATCACATCTCATTTTAGGTTGATTATATGTCCTATTTTATTGCAAATTGTGATTAGGAATGCAAGAACTAATGCTATAGAAGCTATTCATATTGCCATCCTTTAACATTAAGACCAGCTTTTCATCTCTAGTACTGATTCCTTAAACTACACTTGGATGTGTCTCGCTTCCCAGACATTCAGTGGTTTTCCTGCCCAGCCTGTGTCATTGCCCTCACTCAGGGATGCCCACTGTCCCCTCCCAGGTCACCAGCATCTTCATAATTGCACCTCCCTTTCTTCTATGCTAGCACCTTCTTAGAAAAGAGGTATTAAGATTATTCACACTCAACTGTAATTGATCGACAAACCATTCCATGATATGCCACTTAAAAAGTGTTTTCACATAAGAGAGACTAAGAACCTTAAATTCTTAATTTTCAAAATGAGACACTTCATGTCCGGAGGGACAGGAAAGCCATGAGAGGAAGATGGTGAACTTTCTGAAAAAATTAATTTTACTTGAAGAAAAAGGCTATATAAAACATTGTTTTTCTAAAAAACTAAATGTATAATGAGCACAGTACAAAATTCACCTGACTTTCGCAGGTGAAACATAGGAGTTCACATATGAATTTTACTTTTTCTGGGGCTGCACTGCCACCCCTGCCTCTCGGTGGTCTCATTTCTCTCTCCTCTGACCCAAGGGATAATTTAAGGGAAAGATTTTGAGAAGCACCACCATAAGACAGAGAAATTGCTTTCTTGCTGAGACCCATTAGAACTGGGGTCCCCAGCCCCCAGGCTGTAGGCTGATACCAGTCAGGCTTGCGGCCTATTAGGAACTGGGCTGCACAGCAGGAGGTGAGTGGCAGGTGAGCGAGGGAAGCTTCCTCTGTATTTACAGCCGCTCCTCATCACTTGCATCACCATATAAGCTCCGCCTCCTGTCAGATCAGCAGCTCCATTAGATTCTCATAAGAGTGTGAACCCTACTGTGAACTGTGCATGTGAGGGATCTAGGTTGTGGCTTCTTATGAGAATCTAATGCCTGATGATCTGAGGTGGAGCTGAGGTGGTGATGCTAGCACTGAGCAGCGGCTGCAAATACAGATTATCATTAGCAGAGAGGTTTGACTGCACAATAAATGTAATACACTTGTATCATTCCAAAACCATGCCTCTCCCCACCCCCACCCCATCCGTGGAAAAAATGTCTTACATGAAACTGGTCCCTGGTGCCAAAAAGGTTGGGGACTGCTGCATTAGATGCAAGGGGAGTGCTTATTTTTTCCCCAGGTGGGATGGGGGCTGATGCTCTGGGTGATGCTGCCTCTCTCCACATGCTCAGCAGTCAACTGTGTACTCAGGGAGGACCTGGAAACACGCAGCATCACCCCTGCCTTGCAATGACTGTGGGTGAAATTAAGGAGGAGGGAGAGGATTGCTTGCTTCCAAGCCCTCAGAGACAAGCAGTGCTACTTTCCACAGCACTATGTGTTACAGTTCGAGAGACCTCCTTGTGGCTGATAAACCATAATGATAACCCTGCTGTAGGGAAACAGGCATTTGGGAGAGAATCCTTGATTAACGACGGAACCTTGGAAAGTCTGCAGTATTACATCAATTGTAATGGAGATGAGGTGCATTAGATAACACACAATAGCTAAAAACTAAGAAAAATCGGGAGCAATTGATGATTTAACTCTAGCAAGTGCCTGCAACAAATGATCACATAAACAATAAACGGGGCAGAAGAAAGCTTCTCTCCGCTTCTGCAGCTTCTGCCTCTTCTCTTGCCTTCTGGGAAGGTATTGGCAGAAAAGCAGCAGGTCTGAAAGCGTGGCCAGCGTCTTCACAGCTGTTTATTGCGGGTTCCCGGCCAGCGTGCCCTGGTGTCCTCAGACTCTCAGCCCGCCTCCCGCTTCCCTGTGCTCCCCTCCCAGCTGGTGAAAGGGCGCCCCTCCCCTTGCAAGGCGTTTGGGTCACAAGCTCCTGAAAGCACATGGGTTCACACACTGGTTTCTATGTGGCTCCAGCCCTAGAATTCATTCTCTCTCTCTCTTAAACATATAATGCAGAGTAGCCGGATCCTCTGATCTGTCAGGAAGCTGCTGTTGTGAGAGTACGGTTGCCTAAGGAGAAGAGAAGGCAAGGATTTCTCTTTGCTCAGGACCCGGGGCGCCTGCTGCATTTCTCACCACTTGCGGAAATGAGTACTCCGCCTTGAATACAGCATTTTGTCAATAATGACTCACTGGTCTCTACTGCCATGTGGCCACTCCCTGTCGCAGATACCAAGACACACAGAGGTGAGAGGGCCAAGGGCCCACGGGAGCCGAGGCAGCAGCTGTGTGTGGAGGGGAGGGCATCCCCCTAGGAGGGTTTCCTGCCATTCTGCCTGGTGCTGGGGCACATGGAATAACTCCTAATGTTGAGTACAAAAGCATTAATTACATACGAATTGCTTCTCAATTCCATTAATAATTAGGGAAAGCAGATTCCCTAATGGTCTGATAAAAATCAATTCTGGCTTGGTTGTAAATTATTAATAATCAACATATACTGCTTTTGGTCAGATAAAATTAAGTATGAACACCAGAGAATTATTTAACATTATCCAATAAAAAAGGCACCTTTCTTCCATGACCCACAATTTCACTTTTATGTAGATACCAAAGATAACACGAATTAAACATTTATAATGATATATGCACAAACATGTTAATTTTGGTCTTGTTTGCAATAATAATTTTTTATAATCTAACTTTCCACTGATAGTGCAATGGATGAATCATTTATGATGTATTTATATGAATAGATAGATTTATATATAAATATGTGTATGTTGACAAATCTAAGAAAAATGATGGTCCAGATACAATAACATACGTGTAGCATGATATTATTTACATAAGATATAAAATTATAAAAATTCACTGTATTTTTATCAGACACACACAACTCTATAAAATTACACAGTGTGTGTTACGGCCAGGGCAGGGAGAAAAAGGATGTGGAAGGAATATAAAAATGGATTCTCCTGAACCTGAAATATTTTTTTAGTGTGTCTGACACTAAGTGACTGACCAATGAAAACATCACGAAAAGGCAGACAAATGAGACTAGAGTGACTCCTGAGGTCACGTAGGAGGAAGTACCTGCATCCCCACTGGCGTGTGCTTGTGTCAGTGGGAACTTACATGGGACCTCCCTGCTCAAACCTCTATATCTGTGGTCAGTGCACTGGGAACACAGCGGAGGGAGAAACTGAAGAATAATTAACTGTATTTGGAATGTGGCAAATGCTACAGAGCAAAAAACCTGGATTCCTACAACCAACAGATGACCAAAAAAAAAAAAAAAAAAGCCAAAAAACAAAAGAAGAAGGGACCAGGATAAATCCAAAACCATAAAATATTTGAGACACCTTATGAAATTTGAACAAGTGAATATTACATGGCTTTAAGAAAGTACTAGAGTTTTGTTATTTGCAATAATGGTGTTGCATTCTTATCTGTTTCGGATTCATAATGGAGAATTCATGGGTCATATGATACGATGTCTGAGGTTTGCTTTGAAGTACTCCAGTGGATTAGGAAGTATGGGTAGTAAGAACGTACAAATGAAACAAGACTGGCCAAATAATGATTTCTAATGCTGTTAGAAATAAACACCAAAAAATATCTGTGTATGCATACATATGTGTATGTGAATATGTGTATAAGTGTATGTCTGTATATTTCACTGTATAGGTTAAAATGTGTGTGTGTGTCCATACGCACATACATATAGAAACACATTTTATACACTTTTCTGTGGGCATCTCTTCACCAACACATACATACACATGTTATCTCTCTCTCTTTCTGTCTCTCTCTCTGTTTCTCTCTTTCTATAACCTCCTGAATGCTTTACTGAAGAAAAGATAAAATTCAATAATAGTAAGATTGTATTAAAATACAAACATAGATGGTATTTCCAATGGGAGAATAAATTCATGCACTCTTTCTAAGATATTATTTAACAATAATAGAGGTTCAGGAACATTTTGCCATTAATTTAGTAGCTCTGCTCCATGCATTTATAACGAGGAATTTAGAAGTCATGTGAAACATTTATGTAAAATATTTTCATTACACTATTAATAGATTAAAGATAAAAATAATTGCATATTCTTCATTATGAAAAGGTTGAAATAAATTATGCTACAGCAGACTCTAAAATGCCCCTTCATGACAGAAGAGAAGATTTACATAAATGGAAAGACACATTATGCTCTTAAAGAGGAAGATTCAATAATCTAAATACAATTATTATTTTGAATTATTCTATGTGATTAACAAAATCAACCCTCCAAAATCTAGTGGAAAATATTTAAACTTGACAAGATATTCTAAAGTTTTAGTCAACAAATACATATATGACCTATCGTATCACTTAAGATAAACTAACTTTTGCTCCATTGACAAGTGACACTCACATCTCAGTGATGAAAACAACAAGTGTTTATTCCTCACTCAGATCATTCCATAATGTGCTTTGTGTGGTTATCATTTTCATACCAAACCCATCCTGATAAGACTCCAACTGTCTGTAACACTGATGAACACCAAGGCAGAGAGAAAACAGAACGTGGTGAAGGATCCACTGGTGCATATAGCAATGTCTGGAGGTGTCACATGTCACTTTCACTCATATTTCATGACCAAAGCATGTTATATTGCCATTGCAGTTCCATTAAGGAAGAACGTAGATAACACTAGGGGATTTTAATCTGAGAGATACTAGGTCTCCTAGATATTAAAATATATATGAATTTATATTATTTAAAGTGAAAGTCGGATCCTAGAAATTTGTGCATGTGTATTATACCCTAATAACACCTATATTTACATAGGTAACTTATAATAAGCCATTTAAATAAGTGATAAATAAGTGTATTTTTAAACACATGTTGATGGGGAAAATGGACAGCTTTTTGGAAGGTAACATAGCAGGGTCTGTACTTTAGATATATCCAAAGTTTAATATAAAAATTAAATTACTAGTAGAAAATAGGTTAAAAATTTTATTTATTATAAGTGGTAAAGTCTTTTATAAGCAGGGCATAAATTCTGAAAACATGAGGGTATACAATACAATTTTGCTAGCTATAGTCACATTGCTGTACATTAGAGCTTTAGAACATATACATCCTACATATCTGAAACTTTATACCCTTTGACCAACATCTCCCCATTTCCCATCCCCACAGCCCCTTGCAACCATCATTCTACTCTTGTCTTCTATGAATTCAACATTTTTAGATTCCACAAGCGAGTGAGTTCATGCAGTATTTGTCTTTCTGTGCCTGGCTTATTTCACTTAGTATAATGTCCTCTGGGTCCATCCATGTTGTTGCAAATGGCAAGATTTCCTTATTATTTCCTGAATAATATTCCTGTGTGTGTATTACTTTTTTTTATTCATTCATCCATCAATAAACATTTAGTTTGTTTCAATATCTTTACTATTGTGAAAAATACTGCAGTGAACATGGGAGTTCAGATATCTCTTTGACATACTGATTTCAATTCATTTGGATATATACCCAGAAATGATACTGCTGAATCATAAGGCAGTTCTGTTTTTAATTTTTTGAGAAACTTCTATACTATTTTATGTAATGACTGTACCAATTTACATTCCCACCTACAGTGGGCTTCTTTTTCTCTACACCCTCACCAACACTTGTTATCTTCCATCTTTTTGACAATAGCCATTCTACCATGTGTGAGGTGATATCTGACTGTGCTTTTAGTGTGCACTTCCATGAGTGTTGTTGAACACCTTTTCATATAGATGTTGTTCATTTGAATGACACTTTTTGAGAAATGTCTATTCAGGTCCTTTGCCCATTTTTAAATTAGCTTATATGTTTCTTTGCTATTGGGTTGTGTAAGTTTCTGACACAATTTTGGATATTAACCACTCATAAGATATATGAGTGGCCTCAAATACATTCTCCCATTCAGTAGATTGCTTCTACAGTCTGTTGATTGTTTCCTTTGTGGTGCAGAAGCTTTTGAGTTTGATGAAATCCCATTTGTCTATTTTTACTTTTGTTGCCTGTGTTTTTGGTGTTATTTCCAAAATATCTGCGCCCAGATCAATGTTAAGAATCTTTTGGCCTATGTTTTATTCTAGTAGTTTTACAGTTTAAAGTCTAACATTTAAGTTTTTAATCCATTTTTTCTTTTTAAATATAGTGTGAGATAAGGGTCCAATTTTATTCTTTTGTGTGTGGATATGCAGTTGTCTCAACACCGTTTGTTGACAGAAGAGTCTTACCCCCATTGTGTATTCTTGGCACCTTTGCTGAAGATCACTTTACGATAAATTTGTGAAATTAGTTCTGGGATCTCTATTCTGTTTCATTGCTCTATATGTCTCTCTTTATACCAGGACCATATTGTTTTTGATTTCTGTAGTGTTGTAATATATTTTTAAATCAGAAATCATGATGTTTCCAACTTTGTTCTTGCTTAATATTGCTTTGGCTATTTGGGATCCTTTGTCGTCTTATTGAGGGAAAGTATGAAAAAGAACCAAATGCAAATTGTCAAAGTGAATATTTCAACAGCATGAATAAAAAATTATTGGATTCCTTAACAGTAGACTGGAGTTAAAAGGTTAAAATGTCAGTGAACTTGAAGTCAGATAATAGAAATTATCCACTCTGTAAAATAGAGAGAACCAAACCGAAAAGACTGACCAGCTTTTCAGGAAACTATACACAATATTGAAATGATCTATCTTAAATGTAATTAGTACCTTAGGGAAAAAAAGAATGTAAAATTGAAGCACAAGAAAATATTTAAAGGCAGAATAGCTATGATCTGCCTGAAAATACATTTACTTTAGGGAAAAAAACATAAATATTATTTCATCAAATAAAAGCTTAAAGTTTTTTGAAAGGTGATGTTAAAAAAACAAAAACAGACACTATAGATTAGGAAAAATATTTGCAAGTCACATATTTAATAAAGTTCTTGTATCTAGAATACATAAAAAAACTCTCAAATCTCAATAACAAGAAAACAAACAACTTAGTAATAAAATGGGAAAGATTTCAAAAGGAAGATTTCACCAAGAAAGATACATGAATGACAAATATGCACTTGAAAAATGCTCAACTTCATTAGACATTAGGGAAATGCAAATTAAAATCATAACATACATCTATTAGGATGACTAAAAGTAAAGAAGATAGCTCATAAAAAGTGCTATCAATGATGCAGAGTAACTTAAATGATCATGCACTCTTGAGATGAACGTAAAATGGTTCAACCACCTAGAAAACAGTTTGACAGTGTCTTAAAAGTTTAACTTCCACCATTCACATGACCTGGACATTCCACTATTAATTCTTTAGCAAACCTAGATGAACACATCTGCCCATACAGAGACTTATATGCTAATGCTCATAGTAGCTTTATTTTCAGTAGCCAAAAACTGGAAACAATCTAGGTGTCCATAAGCAAGTGAGTGGATAAGCAAACCATAATATATCCATACCATGAAATATTTGGAATATTACTCAGTAATCAAAATGAATGAACTATTGTATTGATACAACAATATGAATAAATCACAAATATGCTGAGTGAAAGATTTATATTCTTCTTGTATGTATGTGTATATCCTTATATATATTCCCACATATAAAATTCTAGAAAATTCAGAGTAGATTAGTGTTTGCCTGTGGATGGGAGCACTGGAAGGGAGGGAAGAATTCCAAAAGGGCACAAGGACTCTTATGGGTTGATGGATATAATCACTGTTTTGATTGTGGTGATAATTGTATGTTCATGCACATATTTTACAGTTTCTATATGTGTGGTTTATTTTATATCAATTATACTTCAATAAAGCTTTCTTAAGCCCCAGTATATATACATATTGCAAAATGCAAAAGTAAGTCATCTTTATTTAAATTTTTTTCTATAATTTAACTTTCTTGTATCAAATTATTTCTGTAATGTATTCCCAATGAAACCAGTAGTTGAAGTACAAATGATTGTTCGAGCTGCTTACAGATATTTTTGTTAGATTTTTTCTTTATCTCTCATGTTTAACCTTTAATTAAGCTTAATTTATGATTAGTAACTGATCATTCAAAGTTGTGTCCTGTTGATTAAAGTATGGTACTTAATCCAGTGGAGCTTGCAGATGTAAGGCTCTGCCTTGTCATCACTCCAGATCATTGAGTATTGACAGTGGTTGTTTATTAAAGAACATGCTTTTATCTACAGTCTTTGGTTTGAACAGTTTACTTAGTATAGTAATCAAAGGTTTAAATTCCTACACTATTTAAAGAAGATTTCCATAAGCTAAATCTCATTTTTAAAAAAACCTTCCTATTTTAAATATTTTATACATTTTATAATAAAGATTTCTATTTCCATGCCTTAATATTAATCAAAAACATTAGAAAAATTATTAAATAAAAAATGGTTTTGGGTTGTAACTATGGTAATGACTGATTCTAAACACTTCAGGAAACATTCTGATGACTACTGTAAATTAATTGTCTGTATAATATGAGTTATATTCACTTTATTTGTATTTCCCAATGCACAGATTTAGATTACAATTTAATATAATATTATCTTTAATACCTTATACCTTTGGCAATGTTTTTACTTTAAGTATCCCTAGTAGAAGAGAAATAAAAATCTATGGGAAATCAGTCATTTGCATTTTTAAGAAGCTCTAATTTTTTAAATATAAATTCAATTTTACAATACTTTTAGATTTACAGAAAAATCACAAAGTTTGGAGAGTTCATGTGTACTCTATGCTCCCTTTCCCCTATTGTTAACAACTTAGGTATTATGATAAATTTCTCACAAGTAATGAACCAGTATTGATACACTATTTTTAACTCAACTCCATACTTTATTTGGATTTCTTAGTTGTTCTCTATTGTCCTTTTCTGTTCCAAGATCTCATATTATATGGGATAAAACATTGGATTTATTCATTATGTCTTCTTATAAAGCTTATAAAAAATATATAGACCTTTTTATAAAGCCATTCCTACTATTGAAAGACAGTCTTCCTCCCTGAATTCCAAACACTGTCTTGGTTTTGTTAGTGGAACTATACATAGTCAAGAGACTTGTTTTTAACATGATTATTTTCCAAAACTTGGATTCAGGTGAAAGCTCTTCTCTAAGTTGTCTGCTACTGAGGCTAAACATACTGACTTCCTCCAATCTTTTGTCTTCTTCAGCCTCATGTGGGAATGCTGTGTGTGACTCTACTGGTCAGTTTCATGTATGAACTTGTCCCTGTGCAGGAAGAACCCAGAAATGGAATTCATAGTTCTGACCATGGTGCTGAGCAGAGTGGAGGTGACTGTCACCCATCTGACCTGGCCCCTGAGATTCCACTGAGGCCACATCGACACAGAGGAGGTGAGTCAGAGTGTCTCTAGATAGCTGTAGGCTTTGGATTCTGCTGATAGTCACAAACTAATTAAAAATATAGAGCCCCCATTCGGTATGATGTTGGCTGTGGGTTTGTCACATATGGCTTTTATAATTATGAGATAAGTTCCTTGTACATCTAGATCTTTGAGGGTTTTTTGTCATGAAAGGGTGCTGAATTTTGTTGAATGCTTTTTCTGCATCTATTGAGATGATCATATGGTCTTTGTTTTTGTGGTGAATCACATTTATTGATTTATGTATGTTGAACTATCCTTGCATCCCTGGGATGAAGTCCACTTGGTCATGGTGGATTATTTTTTGGATGTGTTGTTAAATTCAGTTTGATAGCATTTTATTGAGGATTTCTGCATCTCTATTCATAAGGGATATTGGTTTGTAGTTTTCTTTTTGTGTTGTTTTCTTTCCTGGTTTTGGTATCAAGGTGATACGGGCTTTATAGAATGAGTTGGGGAGGATTCCCTCCTTCTTGATGTTATGGAATAATTTCTGCAGTATGAGTACCAGCTCTTCTTTGTAGGTATAGTAAAATTTGACTGTGAATCCATCTGGTCTGGGGCTTTTTTGTGTTAGAAGATTTTTTATTACTGCTTCAATCTCCCTGCTCATTACTGGTCTGTTCAGGAGTTCTATTTCTTCCTGATTGAGTCTTGGGAGGTTGTGTGTTTCCAGGAATATATCAATTTCCTCTACGTTTTTCAGTTTATGCCTGTAGATATTTTCATAGTATACCAGAATAAGACAAGGGTGCCCATTGTTATTCAACATAATGCTGGAAGTTCTGGGCAGAGCAATCAGGCAAGAGAAAGAATTAAAGGATATCAAAATTGGGAAAGATGAGGTCAAATTATTGCTGTTTTCTGATGATATGATCTTATATCTAGAAAACCTCAAAGACACCACCAAGAGACTCCTGGAATTAATAAATAAATTCAGCAAAGTCTCAGGTTACAAGATCAATGTATACAAATCAGTAGCATTTTTATACACCAATAACAGTCAAGCTGAGAGTCAAATTAAAGACTCAATACCATTCACAATAGCTACAAATAAAATAAAATACCTAGGAATATACTGAACCAAGGAGGTGAACGATCTCTACAAAGAGAACTACGAACCACTCAGGGAAGAAATTGCAGGTGACACAAACAAATGGAAAAACATATGCTTAGGGATCAGTAGAATCAACATTGTTAAAATGTCCATACTACCCAAAGTGATTTACAGATTCAATGCAATCACCATCAAAATACCAACATACTATTTCATAGATCTAGAAAAAAATAATTCTATGCTTCATTTGAACCAGAAAAGAGCCCAGATAGCCAAAGAAATCTTTAGCAAAAAGAACAAATCTGGAGGCCTCACATTAACAGCCTTCACACTATACTACTATGCTATAGTAATCCAAACAGCATGGTATTGGCACAAAAATAGAGACATAGACCAATGGAACAGAACAGATAACCCAGATATAAAACCATCCACATACAGTCAACTGATCTTTGACAAATCAGACACAATGTACACTGGGGAAAAGAAGCTCTATTCAATAAATGGTACCAGGAAAATTGGATTGCCACATGCTGAAGAATGAAACAGGATCCATATCTGTCACCACTCACAAAAATTATTTCAAGTTGAATAAAAGACTTAAATGTAAGGCTGGAAACTATAAGGACAGTAAAAGAAAATGTTGGAAAAGCTCTTCTAGATATTGGCCTAGGCAAATAATTTATGAAGAAGTCCCCAATGGGAATCACAGCAACAACAAAAATAAATAAATGTGACTTGATTAAATTAAAAAGCTTCTGCACAGCTAAGGAAATAATCAACAGAGCAAATAGACAACCTACAGAATGGGAGAAAATATTTGCAAGGTGTACATGCAATAAAGAGCTAATAACCAGAATCTACAAAGAACTCAAGCAAATCATCAAGAAAAAAACAAACAACCCCATTAAAATTGGGCAAAAGACATAAACAGAAGCTTTTCAAAAGAAGATATACAAATGGCCAATAAACATATGAAAAAATGCTCAACATCACTAATCATCAGGGACATGCAAATTAAAACCACAATGAGATATCACCTTACCCCTGCTAGAATGTTTTTTATTAAAAAGTCCAAAAATTATAGATGCTTGTGTGGATGCAAAGAGAAAGGAATGCTTATACACTGTTGGGACTGCAAATTAGTGCAAGCTCTATGGAAAACAGTATGGAGATTCCACAAAGAACTAAAAATAGACCTACCATTTGATCCAGCAATCCCACTACTTGATATTTACCGAAGGAAAAGAAGTCATTTTATCAAAAAGACACCTGCACTTGAATGTTTATTGCAGCACAATTCACAGTTGCAAAGATGTGGAATCAACCCAAGTTCCCATCAATTCATGAGTGGATTAACAAAATGTGGTATATATGTACCATGGAATACTACTCAGCCAAAAATGAAGGAATTAATGCTTTTTGCAACAATTTGAATGGAACCGGAGACCATTTTCCTAAGTGAAGTATCTAAAGAATGCAAAAAAACCACCACATGTACTTGCTATTAAATTGGAACTAACCAATGAGCACACACATGCACAGAGGGAAGTAAAACTCAACAGAAATCAAGCTGGGGGGAGTGGGGTGGAGGGGATGGGCGAAAACCTACCTGTGTACAATGAACACTATCTGGGTGATGGGCACACTTATAACGCTGACTCGAGCATTATGAAAGTGATCCATGTAACCAAAAATATTTGTACCCCCATGACATTTTGAAATAAAAAATAAAATAAAATATAGAGTCCTTATTTCAAACACCACATCTGTAGTTTTCCCTATAATATCTGGCTATTGATTTTCTCAGTATAGCACTTGTAGTTGACTAGAGTCATAAAATTTTAGAGACATATGAGCCTTTAGAAATGATCCAGCCTAGTGCCCACCAAAATCATGCTTTTGAAATATTTTGATATATGAATAGAGTTAAAGGTATTTTTTCTCTGTCTTTGTTCAACATGTTAAGTTCTTACTCTGTTAGAGCATCACAAAACAGATCACCTTGCCCTTCCACCACAGATACATTTAAATCTGTGTTATAGGCTCTGAAATTCTTCCTTAATCTCTGCTGTTAGTAGACAGACGCCTTTGTAACTGGTTCTCTCCAGTGAGAATTCCAAACCCAACCCAGTGCCCTGCCCACTCTTTCTTTTGTAAGGCAGAGCTGTTCTTTGGACATTCTCTAATTTTACCACTTTAGCTTTTGTCACCTATTAGAATCTACCTGTCTTCTTAGCCCAGATAGCACAGATCCCAGCAGGGAATCTCTTCTATTGGGCTTATTCTATGTATTCAAGCTTAGAGTTAAGACTCTATGACAAAAGTTTCACAACCTCTCTTGGAAGTAGTTTATTGAAGCTCTGATAATTAATATGGTTTTAAAAACCCAAATGCCTCATTCACAACAATGAATGCTTTATCTAGAAAACTAAATGCACGTGTAAAGGGAAAGCAGAGAAAGCATATGTGGCCATAAATGAAGACCAACCAAATGAGAACAACAAAGTCTATTTATTCAGAGCTTGTTATAGCAGGAGATTCGACCACTGCCACTTATGTTCAGCAGACTCAAAGGCCAAGAAGAGGGAAAGCTTTATAATGGAGACAAGGGAAGACTCCAAGAGTGCTCTGATTGGAGGCAGTTGGTCTGGGGAAGCTGCCAGTGGGCTACGAAGAAGCTGTCTTCCCAAGTAATTGGTTAGGGGAATAGATTTGGCTTTCTCTGGTTGGTCCTAGGTTTGAAGCAGGGAAAATACTTAGGGAAGCTATCAGTTATATCAATCAAGTCCTGGTCATTTGGGGCCAATTGTTACAGAGGTTATTGTTTGGCTTCCTGCATCATTGCTAGAGATAGTGGTCTGACTTCACATAAGTCTCACTTGGAGAGAGAAAACTGGTTACTGTAGATGATGGCTTGGTTTCCTGGGCAGGTTGCTGCAGGTTGTGGGTGGGAGTCCTATTTTTCTATGTGGTCTGGTCATTGTTCATTCCCATATTCAGTCCCTGATTTGTAAAAATGCATCCCCTTCTTTTAAGCTATGCTCAGAGCTGCAGATCATGGGGATTTTTCTGGCTCTTCAAAGGCCCCAGATGCTGGGGTGATTCACATGACACCATTCACAATCTGATTCTTTAATGTTTGCTGTAGCATTTCATAATAGATGTGGGTTACAGCTTCACGTGAAGTCAATTTTAAATTAAGTAGTGTGTTTGGTGGTACACAGATAAGTCTATGAAATATCAAATTTAAATGTATTTCTGCTCTGAAAAATATTCAGTGAAGTGGAAAAAAATGCACAATGTAGTCAATTTTATAAAAGGTCTTGCTATTGGATGCTTTGGTTCCTTGGCAGAGTACACATGTATCTCCTGTATGGCAAATTAAATTAACACAAAAGCATGGAGTGCAGTCCCTCAACAGCTGTGAGACTGCAGGGCTTGCAAGACTGGTGGCTTGAATATAAAAAATGCTTGAGAATGTCAAACAGAAAATGCAGAAAACTAAACTGCAGTATGAGCAAACACACAGGAGATAATAAATATTTATTTAAAGCCACATTTCTGTGTATTTGATGAGAAACAGCTTATGGGGGTCCTTCCTTCTCCAGCTGGTACTAATAAATATATATACGCATACACACACACACACAATATATATATATATATATAATTGAGTGTTTATTTTCTTTTCCTACAATTGAATCTGAACTCCCCAGGAGCAGAAACCAATTTTGTTTGGTTTTTTTTTTTTTTTACTACCATCAATCCCGTTGCACAGATCCCTAATCCTTCCTCTGAGGATAAAAAATGAGAATTTCTGACTTGTGGAAAGTGCTAGTAAATGTTCATGAAATAAATGGATGGATGCAACAATGAATGGATCAATGAATGAATTACTTTATTGCCTTTCTTTTGTTTGTTCAAAGTGTTAAAAATATTTTATATTCTATAGCTCTTATATCCTTAACATGTTTAGAATAAATTCCATATGTAATTAATTAGATATCCCTCTCATATTAAATTCAAGGAATGATGTTGGTTGAAATACAATATCTAAAGTGAAACACTAGCATACATTTCTTATTAGGGCTTGTTGGGGACCTTTTGGGATTAAGTAATTTATCAGTGAGAGTCTATATAAGAAAAAGAAAACCACTCTGTGCGTTTTTAAACAGACCAAATTAAACAAAGAACATTTAAACAGTATTGCTTATACACATGATGGAAAAGTTGAGAATCCAAGCTGGATGGAGTTAGTGAAGCCACTCAGAGACGGGCCACAGCAGGAAGCTGCTGCCACCCCAGGATGTAGGACCTACAGCAGCAGACAGTCACCAGAGCCCAGGGGTGGGGTCACCCCGTGGCAGAGGCAGGCACAGAAGTCTATCTTCACACAGCAGAGACCTATGCACTGCCCAACTCCACCAAAGATAGAGGGAGGAGAAGAAACGCCCTGGTTTCTCCCCTCCCTTCAAACTCCTGTTTGCTGCTGGAGCTTCCCATTGGCTGGGTCCTGCCAGAACAAAGCTGTCCTGGGAGAATGGGAAACACAGCTTGCGGGGATCAATGCCGTGACGGAGAGAAGGGCAGGGAATGGGTGAAGGATGGGGTGAGGACCAACAGATCCAAAAGCAGCCAAGGGTGAGGGGAAGGGAGAAATTAAAGGTGGATTTCCCTCAGTCCAACACGGCTCGGGCCACCAACTGCATCATTACTAACTCAGATGAGAAAACCTACTGCCAGTGAAGTTTTCCTAACCACCTAATATTCAGAAGAGGTTGATTCCAACCCTCTTTGCAACAACTGTGGATGTCTGAAAACATCCCCCAGATCTCTCCAAACTGTCAGCAGTGTCTACATTTCCTCATCTTTGTTGTCAATATATTCCTTTATGAACCGAATTGTCTTTCGTGTGCTTTAAGGACGTCCTTATATCACTGCCCTGATATCATCTCAGGCCCAAGAAATAATCCATTCCTCTTTATTCTCCCCATCAAAGGCAGTTGCTAAATTAGGGTAGAAGACTCTTTATTGGAGATCTGGCGGGGGGGGGTGGCTCATCTTGAATACTGCATGAGCTAGAACTTAACAATGACTGAGGTCACCTTTCAACTGTCCTGACACTGGTAATCTCTCTCTACCCCTTCTATACCAATTTATACCTCAGTTCTTTATTTTACCTACCCTTTTCACTTCTTTCCTATTCCTGTATTAACTCTTCACTCTCTTTCTCTTGATGAGTACCCGGGCACTTGAAATTCTAATTTATGTTGAGCATTTAACTCACCCCAGCTTTCATTGATAAACTAAGCTCCACACCCACCTCAAAGTGTTTTACAGATCAACAAGAACTTCCCTGTTATAGAAACTTCTCTGTAGAAAACAGAAGTTCTTAGTTGGGATAAAATAACATTCATATTTTTTCCTAAAGTGAATCTATTTTCAAGTAATTCGTAGCTCTTAATAATGAGATCATCTAGAGATTCAGCACGCTTGGAAGTCGTAAAATTTTTGTTATTTAACTCAGCCTTGAAAATACATCTATTTGAAGTTATTTAATACAGCTTAGCATTATGTTATTTGTATATGTTAAACATTACCTAATTCAGGTGATCAAAGTTAACATCAAACATCAATAGTAATTAGTTATGTTCATAGTGTGCACCCTTGATATGATGTCATGAAAATGGCAGTTTATTTCTGTGGTCTTCCTACCCAAAACTCACAACCCTAATCTAATCAAGAGAAAAGCATCAGTTGAATCCCGGTGGAGAAAGGTATATCTACAATATATCTGACCAGTGCTCCTTCAAACTGTGAAGGTCATTAAAAACAAGGCAAGTCTGAGAAAATGTCACAGCCAAGAAGAGGCTTAAAGACACATGACTTCTAAGTATAATGTGGTAACCTGGATGGGATCCTGGAACAGAAGAAGGACATTAGGTAAAAACTAAAGAAATTGTTATAATATACACTTATAATAATATATCAATATCAGTTCATTAATTGTTATAAATGTAGCATACTAATGTAAGATGTCAAAGATGGGATGATCTCTGTACTATCTTCTCAATTGTTCCTTAATACTTAAATCTTGAGAAGTACACTTTAAAAAATTTTTAAATTGTCTAAGGACTTGAATTTATATAAAACCTTTAAGCTCCTCTTTAAGACAAAGCTTAAGGATATATGACTATTATACTAAATGTAAGATCCTCCCTCACCCTGCCCTGGGTGATGTCACTCTCCTGTGGCTGCAGCCCATTGACATGATGCACTTGGGTGAACATAGAGGAGCATCCCCTTCTTCACAGACACTGGGGCCCAGTCCCTGATGCCAATTCTGGAGTGAAAACGTGAGCCTCCATTTGTGGAGGTTCCTCTCCAATTTGCCTGAATTTTTAAATTCCTTTCAAAATATTGAAGGTAGAACAGTTTTAAAATTGATATTGGAAATGCTATAAAATCATGACATAAAAGTATAATATTTGCTCATGGCAAGTTTTCTTGTATTTGTATTTTATCCCTGTCATCTGCTTTGTGTGATCACTTTTCATGTAAACCTTAGCATTGTGATTTTCTTTTTGCTAAATCTTTGCCTTCACTAAGCAGTGCATTAGAAGAGATTAAATTCACCTGGAATTTATCTTTGAGATTTTGTGTAGCAAATGAATTAAAAATCAACATTTTATTTTGATCAGAAATTGCAAGATGTAAACATAAAATTTACTTTTTTAAAAAGGAGAAAAGAACATAGCCAACATTGGTAGTATTGTGACCTGAATTTCACTGGTTTCTTTAGAAACTAGAATTGACATGAAGAAAGTTTTCTCCTCTCTAAAGTTAACTGTGACAAATTATTAGAGCAACAAAAGATTTCTCAGGTTCCTAAAGATTTTGATATATTTTCTCTGTGTCCTGACAAAAACCGAAGTCATCCTATGAAGTGCAGGTGTGTTGAGTGCTTTCTCATGCTTTAGTCATTGATTTGGAATAAATATTTCTGAAGCATCATGGATTAGCATCTGGCCCTGATTTTGCAAACATCTATCTTCTATGGGACCATATGTGAATATGTTTCTTAGAAATCAACCCATGGGTGGTTGGAGTGGCTGTGAGGGTCCCTTGGCAGGTGGGTCTGTGAAGAAAAAAGAAATAATAATAAAAAATGTAGGTGGAAACTTAAAGAGGTAATAGATATGTTTACGATATAGGTCATGGTGATGATTTCATGGTGTATATTTCTCACTAAACTCATCAAGTTGTACACATTAAATATATACAGCTTTTTACATGTCACCCATACCTTCATAAAGTAGTTAAGGAAAGAAGAAATCAATCCAGTTTGCAATTTGAAAGTTAAATACATGGTTCCAGTAAATATGAATACAAAAACATTATGCCTTTAAAAAATAAGATTGATCACTATAAGTAAAATGCAAATCATTATCATTATAGTTTCCCTTTTTAATTTAAAACAATTATAGAATTTGGGTTGAGAGATAAGGTATTATATTTTGTAAGAATCCTAAGATAGTTCACTATATTATAGGCAAAAATACATATGAGAGGAGAGCCAGGTGTTTTTCATATTTATAAAGCAATTATTTTCCTCCAGTGAAACTACCTTTAACAGTTTTACTAATGACTTATCTAACAAATGCTAATCATAAAGATAAATGACACTAAGAAGAACAGAGCAGTAAAACAAATTAAAAATCACCAGAAATTTAAATTTAATACAGCTAAAAAAATTTAGTGACAATTATTTCACACCTTTAATATGTATACACTCATATATACATATAATACTTATAAATATATAGAGTATTTATATATAATATAAATATATAAAATATGCATATGTGTGGAGTAAGAAACCTAAGTAAATAAAACCAACATGACAGCGATATCCTTACCAAAGTATTTAAACAATATAACTTGGTATTACCTAACTCTTCATAATTTAAACTCAAAATTCGACTATTTTATTTCAAAATGGCAGATAATTATATTGGGACAATTGTTAAACCATCTGTATTATTTGAAAATAGTATCAGAGTCAGAAGGAATAATGGCTCCTTAAAGATGTCCATGCCTTAATTCCTGAAACCTGTGAATTTCTTCTATTACATAGCAAAATGAATTAACCAGACATAATTAAATTTATGGACCTTGACAGGGGGTGATTTAGCCTAGATTATCCAGGCTCAGATCACATGAGCCTTTAAAAGGAGAGAACTTTCTCCAGCTGAGGCAGAGAAATGACGAAGACAAGAATATCAGAGAAATTCAAAACATGAAAGAGACTTGACTTTGGCTTTGTAGGTGAAGGGGTTCATGAACTGGGGAATTTAGGTGTCCTTTGGAAGCTGAGAACAACTCTCACCCAAAAGCTAGGAAGGAAATGGGGACCTCAGTGCTATATCCACCTGGAAATAATTTCTGCCAACAACCGGAATGAACTTAGAAGTCGATGCTCCACAGCTTCTAGTAAGAAACACAGCTCTGCTGACAGCTAGATTTCAGACTTGTGAGACCAGGAACAGAGGAGGCAGCCAAGACACCTGGATTTCTCCTCTACACAATTATGAGATAGTAAGTTTGTTGTTTTAAGTCTCTAAGTTTGTGGTAATCTGTTGTGGCAGAAATAGAACAATTATAGTACCAATATTTATTTTGTTCTTCATTCTTCCAAAGCAATTGGAATATCTAAGCAGTGCGGCTCGGCTTCGATTAAGTAATCTTATATTCTTGGCTAAATATGCAGCAGTGAGAAGGTATGCTTAGGAGTAGCAAATTTGCCTCAAAGGCAATGATTTTTCTGCGTGGAGTCAGGGATGCAATATTCTTCTGCACAATTCAAAACCAGCTACTTGTTTCAGGTTACAGAACCAATATCAAGCTGGCCAAAACAATATGGAACCAGCAAACACAAAACTAAAATGGTTGTGTTACATTAGGGCAATATAATAAATATTCTTATTTTCAGTTCTACTTAAATAAATATATCCCTATTTTAGATGGGGGTTTAATTTATAATTCATTCATTGGCAACTATTTAATAGTTTGCTTTGTTTTCCTGCAATGTATCTCTTCTCTTAATATCTAAATTGGTAAATCTGAATTTGATCTTTTGTTTTCTTCATTTTTTCTAGCCCCTATATTGGTAGGATAACATAATGCTGTACTTATATTTTCCATACATTCAAAAACCAGAATATTTTCAATCATGCCAGAATGCATGTTATTAAATTTATACCTAGCTTTCACTAAAAGCACTTCACTTCCTGTAGATTTCATGACTCCTAAATATACTATTTTGGAAGTCTGACTTTTTTTTCCCTCTAAACAAAACATTTATTGATTAGTTTCAGCATATGCTCAGCGCTAACAACCTGATATCTCTCTACTGACTAAAAAAAAATCAAAGCCACTTAAACTGAAATGCCTGTTCTCAGCATCGCTGAAGGAGACGCATTTCTCACCGGACACAAAACATGGTCATTGTAAAGCAATATAGGAATTTTCACCATCTGACTATACTTGGCCTAATAATGAAAAATACTCTAGTGGTCAATGTGGAATCTTGGTTTTGTCTTTCTTCTTTCCTTCTCAATTCCTTGTAGTAGAGAATGTTGGGTTGACTTTCTGAGGCTTGAGGAAAACTAGGGCATGTCCATGGGTGTTGGTGTAGGAAGATTAAGACAGGCTCTCTACAGGTGATTAATGTTCCAGAGCTGTCATTAATATGTGTAACTGGCTCTTTCCCCACATTCTTCAATCAAGAGGTTTTAAAAATCCTTCTGGGTCTCTATTTTAAGTCAATAAGAAAAGCTCAGGGGAAGAGTCTCTGATGCAAATACTGCTTTTTGTGGAAATGAAAATATCATGGCTACCTAAAATGCTAGAAATGACACTAAAATGCCTTTTACAATATTACCAGATATTTTATCTTTGACTCAGGTTTAATTTTAAGGCAATGGAGATCACAAAAATGAAAATCCATACAGGAACAAATTATGAGCAACATTCTTCCAATAGGCACAACTACTTCAATATATATTATACATACAATGATATTAATAGATAAAGGACAGATGTTATTTGCATTTTTCCTAAAAGAAAAAGCAGTCAATACCACATAATAACAGAGTGGGGTCACAATCTGCCAAAGTGTTGGGATCCCTGAGTCAGCTCTGAATCTTCTCTTTGGAGACCATCTCTCAACACAGTGGCCGCAGTGGTCACTGTACAGAGCTGCAGAATGGACAAAAGACAGAGGCCGGAGTATCGAATAAAGTGGTTTCCATCCCTGTGTGCCTGGGGTGGTAGCCTAGGATCATTGTCACAGGAACACACCCATGTCAACATGCTACCACTGACAACTCTTTGATCTCAAAAATCTGTAGGAAATGAGCATTCTAATGTGGGTTTTGATGCTCACAGAATAAGGCAAGATTTCTCCAAAACTTAACAATAAGCAGTTCCATATGGGCTGTCAATATTTTAAAACTTGAAACACGTTTCGAGATGAAAGCCTGAAGATGAAGCTTTCAGTCTTGACTCCCTGCCTGAGGTTGTCGTCCATGGGATGTTCCAACCGTCTGTCTTCCTGCTACTGTGTGGTTGCCCTAAGTGAATGCATTTCCCTCTTCTATGAGAAGTCCTGGATTGAAAGAAGCTGTTTTGGGGGATGTGAGCTGTCCCTGCTCCTTTCCTCAGAGAGATTTGGCAGAAGAGGTGGCTGTGCTGGCCCGTCCTCCCCCTGCTCGACGGCAGCCCTGCAACCCGCCCTCCCTGCCCGAAGGAAGCCCTTGCCCACTGGAGGAGGAATGTTCTTCCTGCAAGGGAGGGCAACATATTGCAGCCGAGCTCCCTGGTTAGAGCTTCCAGACAAGCTCTCGGTGCCCAATTGTGGGGGATTTCTTCAGGGCAAAAACAGAAACAGCATATTTAAAAGTCTCTCTATGCTGATTTTGTTGCTTGTGTTGCTTTAATGGGTGCACAGAAGCAGAATCTAAAACTAATAAACAGACTATTCCAAATAATTTCTTTTTAAAGATGTTAACCTGAAGTGATCAGCATGGTATGCTCTGAAAGTGTAACGGGACTGAAAGGACAGGCTGAACATGAAGTAAGAACGAGAACAGACCTGCACGACCATTTCTAGCTGAGTTTTTCTTTCCATTGATAAAGGAATTGAGAGCTGCCCCCAAGATCAAAGCACCGCGGGGCAAGGATAAGAATAAACAAGGGGAACGCTGTACCTACGAGGGGCCTCATTTTCCATTGTGAAGGGTTGCCGCTTCATTTTCCAAGCTCTTGGGATCAGTGTGAAGGTTCAGCAAGACCTGCATGCAGAGATTTGGAGAAATTCCAGGGTCGGTATTTTCCTGGGAAAGTGCTGAAGTGGCTCTCTCCACACCCCTTCCTACCGCACCTCCTCAATCCCCAGAGCACACAAGCCACACCCATCACACACACACTCTCATCCACGTGCACACACTCAGACACATGAACACACCTACCCATCCATTCACAGATGCACTCTCACAGTCTCATACACACCCACCCACGCTTTCTTACACTCGTGATCCACTCACACACTCACACAGCCACAAACACATTTTTTTTTCAGTGTTGGTACTCAGGTTGTTATTTTCTTTTTGTTTTCTTGCTTTTCAATTAATATTTTATTTTTAATTATTATGGGTACATAATAGTTGTATATATTTATAGGGTACGTGTGATGTGATGTTTTGATACAGGCATACAATGTAATAATCAAATCAGGGTAATTGGGGTATATCCATCACCTCAAGCATTTATCATTCCTCTGTGTTAGGAACATTCCAGTTCCACTCTTTTCATTATTTTAAAGTTTACAATAACTTATTGTTGACTATAGTCACTTTGTTGTGCTATCAAATATAGTTCATTCTCTCTAACTATAATTTTGCACCCAGTAACCAGCCCCACTTCATCCCTCCCTCCCCACTACCCTTCCCAGCCTCTGGTAACCTTCATTCTGCTCTCTGTCTCCATGAGATCAATTGTTTTCATATTTAGCTTCCACATGTGAGTGAGAACATGTGAGATTTTTCTTTCTGTGCTTGGCTTATTTTGCTTAACATAATATTCTCCAGTTCCAGCCATACTGTGGCAAATGATGGAATTTCATTCTTATTTGTGGTTGAATCATATTGCATTGTGTATATATACCACATTTTCTCTATCCATTCATCTGTTGATGGACACTGAGGTTGATGCCAAATCTTGGCTATTGTGAATAGTGCTGCAATAAACATGGGAGGGCAGATATATTTTCAATATACTGACTTCTGTTCGTTTGGATATACACCTAGCACTGGGATTGCTGGGTCATATGGTAGTTCTATTTTAGTTATCTTGAGGAACATCCATACTGTTCTCCAGAGTGGTTGCACTGACTTACATTCCCACCAACTGTGTACAAGGGTTTTCCTTTCTCCATATCCTTGCCAGCATTCATTATTGCCTGTCTTTTTGATAAAAGCCGTTTTAAATAGGGTGAGATGACATGTCACTGCAGTTTTGATTTGCACTTCTCTAATGACTAAGGATGTCCATTTTTTTATATACTTGTCAGCCATTTGTATGTATTCTTTCAAGAAATGTCTATTCAGATCTTTTGCCCACTTTTTAATTGGATTATTTAATTTTTTTCTATTAAGTTGTTGAGCTCCTTATATATTCTGGTTATTAATCCCTTGTCAAATGCATAATAAGGAACTATTTTCTCCTATTTTGTGGGCTGTGTTATCACTTTTTTGATTGTTTCCTTTGCTGTACAGAAGATGTTTAGCTTGATGTGCTCCCATTTGTCCAACTTTTCTTTGGTTGCCTGTGCTTATGAGGTATTACTCAAGAGATCATTGTTGAGACCAATATCCTGGAGAATTTCCCCAATGTTTTATTTTAGTAGTTTCATATTTTCAGGTCTTAAATTTAAGTCTTTCATCAATTTTGATTTGATTTTTGTATACAGTGAGTGACAGGAGTCCAGTTTCATTTTTCTGCATACTGATATCCAGTTTCCCCAGCACCATTTATTGAAGAGACTTTCCTTTCCCCAGTGTATATTCTTGGCACCTTTGTCGAAAATAAGTTCACTATAGATGTGTGGATTTATTTTTGGGTTCTCTATTCTGTTCTAGTGGTCTATGTTTCTGTTCTTATGCCAGAATTATGCTGTTTTGGTTGCTGCAGCTCGTTGGTATAATTTGAAGCCAGGTAGTGTGATTTCCCAAGTTTTATTCTTTTTTCTCAGGATGGCTTTTGCTGTTCCGGGTCTTTTGTGGTTCCATATAAAATTTAGGATTATTTTTTCTATACCTTTGAAGAATGTCATTGGTATTTTAATGGGTATTGCATCAAATCTGTAGATTGCCTTAGGTATTATGGACATTTTAACAATATTGATTCTTCCAATCCATGAACATAGAATATATTTCCATTTTCTTTTGTGTCCTCTTCTATTTCTTTAATCAATGTTTTATAGTTTTCACTGTAGAGATCTTTTACTTCTTTGGTTAAGTTTAATCCTAGATATTTTATTTTATTTGTACCTATTATAAATGGGATTACTTTCTTGGTTTCTTTTTCATATTGTTTGCTGTTGACATATAGAAATGCTATTGAATTTTGTATGTTGATTTTATACCCTACACATTTACTGGATTTGTTTATTAGTTCTAATAGTTTTCTGACAGACTCTTTAGGTTCCTCTAAGTATAAGATCATATTGTCTATAAACAAGGATAATTTTACTTCTTGCTTCCCAATTTGGATATCCCGTATTTCTTTCCTTGTCTAATTTTTCTAGCTAGAACTTCCAATACTACGTTGAATAACAGTGGCGAAAGTGAGCATCCTTGTCTTGTTCCAGATCTTAGAGGAAAGGCTTTCAGTTTTTCCCCTTTCACTATGACATACTAGCTGTTCTTCTGCCATATATGACTTTTATCCTGTTGAGGTATGTTCCTTCTATACCCAGTTTTTCTGAGAGTTTTTACCACAAAAACGTGTTGAATTTTATCAAATGCTTTTTCAGCATCAATTGAAATAATCGTATGTTTTTTGTCCATCATTCTGTTGGCATGATATGTCACACTGATTAATTTGTTATGTTGAACCACCCTTGTATTCCTGGCATGAGTCCCACTTGATCATGCTTAATAATCATTTTAATGCATTGCTGAATTTAGTTTGATAATATTTTGTTGAGGACTTTTGCATCTATGTTCATCAGAGATATTGGCCTACAGTTTTCTTTTCTATTGTTTTGCCTTTTTCTGGCTTTGGTATCAGGGTAAGACTGGCCTGATAGAATGAGTTTGGGAGTGTGTTATCCTCCTCAAGTTTTAAAAATATTTTTAGTAGGATTGGTATTAGTTCTTTAGATGTTTGGTACTATTCAGCAGTAAACCCATCTGGTTCTGGGCTTTTCTTTGATGGGAGACTTTTTATTACTGCTTCTATCTCTTTACTTGCTATTGCTCTACTCGGATTTTGGATTTCTTCCTCGTTCAACCTTGGTAGGCTGCATATTTCTATTTTTTTTATTTTTTTATTTTTATTTTCATTTTATTTCAGAATATTATGGGGGCAAAAATGTTTTGGTTACATAAACTTTTGTACCATTTGAGTCAAAGTTATAAGTGTGCCCATCCTCCAGATAGTGTGTATTATACCCATTAGGTGTGCGTTTACCCATCCTCTCCTCCCCCCTCCCACCTGTACGATCCCTGATGAATGTTATTTCCATATATGCACATAAATGTTGATTGATCAGTACCAATTTAATGGTGAGTACATGTGGTGTTTGTTTTTCCGTTCTTGTGATACTTCACTTAGAATAACAGTCTCCATTTCCATCCAGGTTAATACAAGAGGTATTAGTTCACCGTTTTATGGCTGAGTAGTACTCCATGGTATACACATATCACATTTTATTAATCTACTCATGTACTGATGGGCACTTGGGTTGTCTCCACATCTTTGCAATTATAAATTGTGCTGCTATAAACATTCGGGTGCAGGTGTCTTTTTTATAGAACATCATTTTTTTTTCCTTTGGATAAATACCCAGTAGTGGGATTACTGGATCAAATGGTAGTTCTACTTTTAGTTCTTGAGGTATCTCTACACTACTTTCTATAGAGGTTGTACTAGTTTGCAGTCCCACCAGCAGTGTATTATTTCTTGATCTCCTCATTTAGGCACTGGTTATTCAGGAGCATACTGTTTAATTTCTGTGTGTATATATAATTTGCAATATTTTTCTTATTATTGATTTCTCATTTTATTCCATTGTGGTCAGAAAAAATACTTGATATGACTTAAATATTTTTTAATTTTTAAAGACTTGTTTTGTGGCCTCACATATGGCCTATCCTTGAGAATGATCCATGTGCTAAAGAGAAAAATGTACATTCTTCAGCTGTTAGATAAAATGGTCTGTAAATGTCTATTAGGTCCATTTGGTCTATAGTGCAGATTAAGTCTGATGATTCTTTGTTGATTTTCTGTCTGGAGGATCTTTCTATGCTGAAAATGGGTTACAGAGGTCTCCAACTATTATTGCATTGGGATGTATCTCTCTCTTTAGCTGCAATAACATTTGCTTTATATATCTGCATGCTCCAGTGCTGGGTGCATATATATTTAGAATTGTTATATTCTCTTGCTGAATTGACCCATTTATTACTATATAATGACATTCTTTGTCTCTTTTCACAGTTATTGACTTGAAATTTATTTTATCTAATAGAAGTGTAGCTACGCCTGCTAGTTTTTGGTTTCCATTTGCATGGAATGTATTTTCCATCCATTTATATTCAGTCTATGTGTCTTTTTAGGTGAAATGGATTTCTTGCCGACAGTGTATAGTTGCATCTTATTTTTTTAATCCATGCAGCCACTCTATGTCTTTTGATTGGAGAGTTTAGTCCATTTACATTCAATGTTGTTATTGATAGGTAGGAACTTACTACTGCCATGTTGTTATTTGACTTCTGGTTGTTTTGTATTCCTCTCTTACTTTCTTCCTTCCTATCTTCTTTTGTGTAAAAGTGATTTTCTCTGGTAGTGTGTTTTAATTTCTTGCTTTTTATTTTTGGTGTATCTTTTGTAGGTTGTTTGATTTGAAATTAACATAGGCTTGCAAAAAAAATCTTATAACCAATTATCTTAAACAGATGGCAAGTTAACTCTACTTATGAAAATCAAACAAACAAGCAAAGAGAAAGCTAAAAGAACCTCTACTTTTTAACTCCATTGCCCTGTTTTTTTTGACTTTTTGCTGTTTCTATTTATATCTTTCTATACTATCTCTTAAAAAGTTGTCATAGTTATTATTTTTGATACGTTTGTCTTTTAGTCTTCCTACTCAAGATATAAATAGTTTACAAACCACAATCATGGTGATAGTGTATTCTGTAGTTGTGTAGTTACTTTGACCAGTGAGTTTTATACCTTCAGATGGTTATTTATTATTTGTTAATGTCCTTTTCTTTGACATTGAAGAACTCTCTTTAGCATTTCTTATAGGCCAGGTCTTCTGTTGATGAAATCTTTCAGCTTTTGTTTACATTTCTCCTTCATGCTTGAAGGATGTTTTTTCAGGATATAATATTTTAGTATCAAGGGTTTTTTTTTCCTTCAGCACTTCGAATGTGTCATGCCATTCTGTCCTGGCCGGTAAGGTTTCTGCTGAGCAATCTGCTACCAGAAATATTGGAGCTTCTTCATATGCAATTTTTTTTCCTCTTGCTTCCTTTGGGACATTTTTTAAAAATTTGTTACCTTTGGGGGCTTGATTATTAAATGCATTTAGGTAGTCTTGTTTGGGTTAAATCTTCTTAGTGTTATATGACTTTCTTGTACTTGAATATTGATATCTTTCCTTAGGTTTGAAAAGTTCTCTGTTATTATTTTATTGAATAAACTTTCTACCCTGATCTCTCTCTCTGCTTCATCTTTAATACTAGTAACTCTTAGATTTGCCCTTTTGAGGCTATTTTCTAGATCTTATAGGTGTGTTTCATTCTTTTTTTACTCTTTTTTTCTTCTCGTCTGACTATGTGTTTTCATATAGTGTGTCTTCAAGATCACTAATTCTTTTTCTGCTTGATCAATTCTGCTGTTGACAGATTCTGATACATTTTGGAGTTTGTCAATTGAATTTTTCAGCTATAAAATTTCTGCTTTTTTTATTATTTCTATCTCTTCATTAAATTTCTCTGATAGGCTTCTGAATTCCTTCTCTGTGTTGTCTTGGGGTTCATTGAGCTTCTTCAGAACGGCTATTTTGGTCACCATACCTCAGCACTCCAGGATTGGTCACTGGTAGCTTATTTAGTTCATTTGGTGATGTCATGTTTTTCTGAATGTTCCTAATGCTTGTGGATGTTTGTTGATGTCTGGGCTTTAAAGAGTTAGGTATTTGTTCTAATCTTCAGAGGCTGAGCTTGTTCATACCCATCCTTCTTGAGAAGGCTTTCAGGTATTCAAAAAAATTGACTGTTGTTATCTATGCCTTTGATCACTGTGGCTATATAAGCACTAGGGATCACCCCAAGCCTAGCAATGCTGCAACTTTTGCAGACTCCTGGTGGTACCACATTGGTGGACCTGGGTAAGATATGGGAGAATTGCCTGGGTTGCCACTCTCTTCCCCCACTTTCCCCCAAACAGAAGGAGTCTCACTCTCAATGCTGGAATGCCTGAAGTTGGGGGAGGAGTGACATGAGCACTTCCTCATGGTCACCAAAGCTGGGACTGTGTTGGGTCACACCTGAAGCAGGCACAGTCTTGCCCAAGGCCTGTGATGACTACTGCCTGGCTACTGCTATGTTTATTCAAGGCCCAAGGGCTCTCTATTCAGCAAGTGGTGTATCCTGCCAGGACTGGGTCTGTCCCTTCAGGACAGTGGATTCCCTTATGGTCCAGGCTGGGTCTAGAAATGCCCTCTAGGAGCTAAATCCTGGAATCAGTGGCTTCAGGAATCTGCTTAGTACTTTATTTTACTGTGGCTAACCTGGTACCCAAGTTGCAAGACAAAGTTTTCTGAACTCTTCCCTTTCCTTTCCCTAAGTGGAAGAAGATTCTCCCTGAGCTTCACTGCCTGGAGTTGAGGGAGGGATGACACAGGCACTGGCTTGGTCACTGCTGCTGGTGTCTCATTGGGTCACTTGTACCCCATGTCCGCTGGCTCAGAGCCAGCACAGCCACTGGAATTGCCCAAGGACTGCAGTCTTTGTGGCCTGAGTGCCTTTCAAATTTATTCCAGGCCCCAGGCCACTTTCATTAGCCCCAGAACTCATTTCCTACCTCTGGGGTGGAGGATTCCCCTCTGGCCAGGGCTGGTCGAAATGCTTCCTCCACGGGTGCTGGCAGAATTCTGCCCTGTGTTGTGCTCCCCTGTGACAGGGCAGCCCTGAGTTGCAGTGCAAAGTCCTACAGTCACTTCACTCTCTCCCTCAAACACACAGATTCTCTCTCCACCTGGACTGGCATAGTGACGCTGGGGGGGATGAGGGAGGGGTGGTGTAGGCAATGCAAGACTGTCCTTCCTACTCTCTTCAGTGCCTCTTTCCTTGTTATAATGTGAAAATCAGGTACTGTGATCATTCACATGAGTTTTTATTCTTATGAAGGTGCTTTTTTGGGTGGATAGTTGTTCAATTTTTGTGTTCCTGTAGGGGGATGATCACTAAAGGGTTCTATTTAGCTGTCTTGCTCTGCCTTCTCCCATAAACACATCTTCAAACATACACACCCTCATACCCATGTTCTCATAAGGACACACACACATTCACACCCTTTCCTGCTCTGTTGACTCACCAGCCTTGGGTCTCAGCCCAGATGAGGCCAGACCTGCCTGGTCAGATGCTGTGGGACATAGAGGGAAGCTGGGATCCAGTCTACTTCCTCATTACCGTGATGATTGCCTTCAGCATCCTTCATTAGTACAGAAACAATGAGGGTTAGAGAGAACATGCATCAACTCTGTATGTACAGCTTCTCGCACTGAGTACTTGAGATGTGTATTTGCTGGGACACTTGGGGATTAAATGGCTTGTGCAATTTAGTCTCATGTCAGTCTTCAGCTTTAAGTTTCAAGTGATCCAGTCCTAGCACAAAATATTGAGTACAACATAGAAAACAGCTTTTCTTGAAGGACCTCTGAAAGCCAGGGCAGCACCATTCTCTGATAAACATTCTCATTGCAGCTGATGGAGGGACAAGCCAGGCACAAGCCACGGGGAGGCCAAAGGGATTCTCAACTGGGGATTAGGACCCGACACTGATCCAGCTGGGTGGTCACAGGCACAGCCCCAGCCTTCCTGGCCACCTCACCTTTCCCCTCAGTTGCTAACAGGCGGTTGAGAGCCCTGCTCAAGTCTCAGCCTCCAGGACTCAAAATCACACCAGTGCCTGCAGGCAAGTCACACACAACCAGAGTTCTGAACCACATGCCACCCTGCTTATTGAAAGACAGTGGTTCTCAAATCTGACCTTATGGGACACTTATGATTGTCCTTGACTTTTGAGTCTTCTCCCTGGTGACTTGATGACAGCTCAGTGTGTGGATCTTCCTTGTAAAGTGGGATTTCTCCCTAGACCTTTGCCCACAGAATCCAGTGACAGTCACCCTAGAGAGGGTCACCCCACATTCACTGTGCAGAGAGCTAGTGCCTCCTACTGCAGAAAAAGCAGCAAAATAACCTAGCAGAGAACACCTTAAAATCTAGAGGTACAGCAAAGGTAACACAAGGCAAAGCTACAGTGGTAAGGAAACAGTGCACATGAGCTGCTGAAGCGGCTGCCGTGAGGGAGCTGGCTGATGTTTATCACGAGCAGCTGCTGTGCTGTGACTGACTGTCAGTGGGATGTATGGTACACACCCTGCCACAGTGTGCCTCTAACACCATTGACTGAATGAAGGTCACATTGGGGTTGGTGTCCTTTGTTTCAATAAACAATAACTTTCTATCCAAAAGACTGGAGTTTGAATTTCATGGTCAACCTTTACCACGTGGGAAAACTTGAGAATATTAACTAAACTTCCAGAACCTCAATTGTTCTCACTGATGTACCTCACACATTTATAAGATGATGAAATGTCATATTGCACATGACAGTGATATTTGTCATACTTCTATTAAAGTCTCAGTTTTGGGGGTGTAATTTAGGTATCTTAATTTATGAATTGAATGTTGTAATTGCCTCAGGGCTTAATAACCTGTCAAAAGCATGGCAGAGAAGTTAGTAAGTCTTTAATCAAGCCTGTTCATCTGATGTACTGTTATATTGAATCTTCTGGAAGTCCTAAGCAAAAAGAGCTATATTAAGAGATATCTGGTCATATTCCATCCCATTGCTCCAAGTGCTTTGTGGGTGTGGATTCTTTTATGGGTATGGTCCTAAATGATGGCAAATTGTGAAGTGTCAGGATAGAGGTCATTTTTCCTGATAAGCATTAAACCTTTTTGGATATAAACATTATCCAAAGTAATTGTGCTTCTGTTCCTTTATTATGGTGGGGGCCGGTGAGAGCCAGGGCTATGTCATGAGATCTCTGCCCTCTCAGCTCTCCGGCATAGATCAGGCTTCACAGACACACGTGAAATAAGTGAATGATGAATGAATGAAATTGTCAATATTCTGATTATGCTTCACCCTCAGTTGTGCTCTCATCTGAAAGACACAGAAGGTCAGAGATCTCCTGGTCTAAACCCTGTGCTTTGTTTTGAGGAGTATGAAATCCAAATGGAGGGAGTTATCAGCCCAGGGCATAAAATTACCAATTAATTGTCTAGGAACATGTCTTATAGCCCCTAGTGCCGTGTTGTGTCCCCCCAACCCCACACTGCATTCTTCTGTTAACCCTGGGAATCCTGGAAAACTTAGCTGAAGAGAAACACTGGGGAAAAAACCCCTTGGTTCTAAAACAACTACAAATAGTGATGTCTGCACGTACTGATAGCCATACTCGGGTGCTGGGGACAGTCCTGGTCTCGCAGGCTGAGTGCGGAGCCAGCCTGAGATTTGCTTGCTGAGGCCAGAGAGGTCGGGCTTGGCCTGAATGTGCCATGTCACTTAGGGACTTGATGCAGCTGGTTGAGGAAGGAGGGTGGCTGGACCCTGAGGCATGTCAGGACCCCAGTGCATCCTTCCTTCACAGTTGACACAAAGTGTCCCCTTCATGCAGCACAGAGAGGACTTCTGTGAAAAGAGAAATGAGCCTCAGAGGCCACAACTGCCAGCCCTGCCTTTGGCGGCTGTCCTGTCTGTCAGGTACAGCTGTGCCGACCTGCCTCCAATACCAGTTCTTCTTGTTCAAATTATGCCAAGGTAGTTTCAGACAGCTGGAAACACACAATTTACAAACAAGAATCATTTCAGCTTTCCAGGACCAGCAAAAAGTAAACAAAAGAAACAATAAGTGCACTCCTTGAAAATATGGCACATGTACAGTCTGAGGAGTCCATTAACTTCTCCTGCTTTTCCAAATCCACACTGAATTTCCTCCCCTGAACACGTGTCAAGCGTGTACTGGGGCAGTGTGTATTGGTAACACTGTTCTTGTCCTAGTGAATGGCTTAGGTCCACTAAGTGGCAAAGCACCTTCTCCTCCACAGCCATGGCCCTGTTGGCCGAGGGCCCCAGTGGCAGGTGGGACTTCTCATGGCTGAGACTGTACACTGAGCATTGAATCCTTGCCATTCTGGGGGCCTTGGACAACTTTGACTCTTCTCCGGAGTTTAAACTTGTTCCTGCTGCCCACGGACATTTCCTTCCTGTGATTCCAATCAGATAGAGCATTTTTCTTTCCTTACTTAAACTACGGCATAGAGCCACTTTGTTTTAGTCGGCAGCTGCCACATTTCTCTGAAAAGGCAGCTTCTGTTCTGCTGGAGATAAACCAATTTGTCTGGCAGCCAAGTTAAACAAGGAGATACTTTTAGACCATTTTGGGGAATCTATCGCTTTCTCTTGACTTTCAGCTTTGTAATCATGAGACTTTAATACCCTTGGGGTTTAAGACAAGGCCTTGGGGCTTTTGAGGACTCTGAAGTGATTCGTGTGTCCAGTTGTGACCACAGAATGAGGTCAAAGGGGAGAACAGACTGTTCATTGTGAATAATTTGTACCAGGCAGCACATGTCACAGTATCACAAATAGACACCTTCCTTATCTGTAATGGAGGCAAAATCACATAATAAATAAATAAGTCTCTAGCTTCCTTAATTGCTGGGAATATTCAAAGGTCTGGTAGACTCTGAGCATTGGTCTGGCCCCTCATTTCCTGACAATAAATAACAGTCCAGAAATTTTTTCCTTATATTAAATTTAACCTGCAGACTTGAAGAAACATTTTAGCTATTTTGTCCTTACTGTGAGCAAAAAAAAAAAAAAAAAAAAATTCTCAATGCCCATCTTACTCCCTGCTTCCTCCCAAAATGTTGAGAAATATTTAAAAAAAAAAAGGCATTCCCTCTTTAAATAAACTGGTTTCCTGTTTGGTGTCCACTCAATGAATATCACAACACAGATCTGCTGTGTAATAAACATCCCTCTTTTTCAAAGGAATAAGGACCGAAACCCCAAGACTCCCTTAGTGCCATACCTTCTTGTCCCCACCACCCTCCAGTATATGAATATAACCTCCCAGTAGCTAGTCCCCCAGACAGCACTGATGAACCCTGCCTCCTGGTGTCCACTCTCCCACACTAAGCAGGGCTGGCCCTGTGCAATCAAGAGGCTGTGGTGGTGATGCTGTGTGACTTCTGAGACTAAGTCATAAGAAGCCTCTATGATGCTGTGGAGCTTTTGCCTTGATCTCTCAGACGACTTGCTCTGGAAAAATCCAGGTGTCACATGATAAGTCTAACTACCTTGAGACCACTGTGCTGCAAGGAATCCCAAGTTAGCAACGTGGAGAAGGAGCTTGGCCTTACCCCAGTTTCTCCAGTTCTCTCAGCCCAGACACCAGGCACATGAGTGAAAACAATTTCAGATGCCTCCAGATGCCTCCAACCTCAGCCCTGACCACCCTACCACTGATGGGGACCCCAGTAGGGAAACATCCAACTGAACCAGCAACTTCTGGAACAGTGGGAGGTAATAATAAATTGTTGTTTTAATCCTCTTAGTTTTGGGATGGTTTGTTATGCAGCTATTGATAATCAGAACACTACTTCATAGTTAATCAAATGGTGGAAGGTGCACCTGAGAATTAACAAATGCTTTGAATTCAATCCAGGGAAAGTACTAACTTTGTTCACCCACACAACAACCTCCATCCTTTTAGTAGATGCCCTTTATTTAAATTATTAGTTTTGGCAAAAGACATACACACACACACACATACACACACACACAAATCATCACCCGGGTCATAAAGTTCCTAAATTGACCTGCAACACAATATGATCTTTGCACTTACCACATAAAATTTCTTGAAATATCACCATCCTGAAGAAAATTAAAAGCAGAATATAGATATCCTGTTGCATGCAAAATCCAATTTTGAATATGTCCTTAATTGTTGGCCTTTTAAAATTTATGATTTCTTACAAACTCAAAACTTTTCTTCACATTTTTGGAAAACTTAATGCCATTCTTTGAAGTGTCTTCACAGAATTTAACTTTTGGTCAACTTATATAACTCTTATAAAAGAAGAAAAGGCAGTTTTTGAGATTCTCATCTTAGAATCATGGCATTTAATGCCAAAGAGAAACGTGGAGATAGCCCAGTCTAACACCAATGTGTTCTTGTTCTTGATACTTTAATCCATTTTCTGTGCTCTGGGGAATGGTATTTTAGACTTAAAAGCAAATTTTATCATGTCTTTCCCCTAGTAAATACCTCCAATGATTTTTCAGTGCTTGTAGTATATAAAGACCTAAGTCCTTAATATATGCATGAGATCTCTGCATGGTCTCAATGTATCCACTATTCAATGAAAATATTGGACTAATCCATATTCCAATGGAAAAATTATACACCAAACAGCATACAAAAAATTAAAGATGCAATAAATACTACAAGACAATGGAATTTATAACTTTGGAACAACGAGTAACTGTCTAAATAAACATCCAAAGCAAAAAATAAAAGTAAAAGGTAAAAATAGCTTAACAAGTTTGACTTAATAAAATTATATGTTTTTCTAGAATGAATAACACAATCAAAATAGACAAAGAAAGTAGAGTTAAAAATTGGGGAAAATATTTAATATATGTAGTCAACAATAGGATTTTAAAAATGGACACAGAAAAAAAACAGAAAAGCAACTAATAAATAATTGACAAAGGATATAAATGGGTACTTATAAAAGATATAGAATGGCCAATGATAAAAATATCATCACCCTCTCCAGTCATTGAAATATGGTAATGAAATGAGCCACCTTCTTACACCTCCTGATCAGATTGAAAAACAAAACTAAAACCAAAAAAAAAAGTTATCTTGAAAAATCTGGTAATGACAATGTTGTAGGAAGGTAGCCTTCTCCTACTCAGGTACTACTACCATATCCTAAATATGTTTCAATGGGTGTCTTTTATGAGATATATGACTTTTTGCAAACAGACTGAGAAACAGATGTGTAACTTCATGCTAGGGTTCCCATCGGTCGTGTGTGAGCCAGTAGCTTCCATTCAGGGAAAGCTGGCCATTGTTGTGCTATTGAAACTTCGCCCACATGGGCTTGGAAGATGGGGGCTGTCCGTGGGGATCACCAATGTAGAACAGAAATGCTAATGATTTACTTCTCCTGGAAACAAAAGAGAGGCCTTGACATCCTCCAAAATTATTGCATCCGTGAATTAGATGAATCCACTCCCTTGACTCTCATTTGGCCTTAAGACATGAATTTATGTTGTTCCAACTGCAATGAGAGAGCAGCATTGTAACAGTACAGGTAAAGCCTGCTCTGTTTGTCATTTTTGACACTTTTAATCATCCTTTCCTTTGTATCAATGTCTATTTCAAATGCAAGCCTGATGGGACTCTCAGACGTGGACTCTCTTGGCCAAGGTGCCTCACTATTTCTCACCATCACTGGGTGGTGCTCAGAGCAGAAATCTGCTGCACCCAAGGGCAATGTGGGGGCCAGAGCGGAGGCGCAGCCTCCAGGTCCTCTAACCAGCTCTCCACGCGTGGTGCAGCATTGTGCATAGTGGAGAAGATTATGTTCCACAACCCTCCCAAAGAGTAATGAGCAAATGCATGACAATAGAATTGCACATTAAGTACTCAGGTTTCACAAGACTGAATTGCTATTGGAGGTGCCATCAGAACTGACCTCCACGAGAAAACAGATGTTTAAATAGTCTATTCCAACACATAGCATTTGGTTTGTAAAAACACCATCTCTCTTCACCAGTGTAGCTTCTGCAGCCCTGCACTCGAAACTGGCTTTTTCTGAGGGAAGGCCTGCCTCTCCCAGTCAGTGCCCCCTGCACACACCTGATTAGGGGGGAGGATATTGCACAGGGGCATCTTTCCACATGTGCCTTCATTAGGTGCATTTAATGGCCCAGGTAAAAATTTTCCTTGTATTCATCGTGCCACAGACATAACATTCCTTTTCAGCTTAGATTCTGTCTTATAAAATTTCTCTAGATATTAATTTCTCAAGCAATTTTATTCAGCTTCTATTATAGGGCTGGGAACTAGAACTGTAATCTGGGTTTATAGTAGGAGTAAAGAGCCACTTTTTTCTTTCAGTCAGGAAAGCAGGGTAGACTAGGCTCTCAAATAAATCTACATGGGTTTAATGGATTTAAATTTAATGGTATATTAGATTTAATATACCTGATCTCTCTGTTTGGTACTTGGCAGCCCTTGGAAGGAAATCTGTATATGTTTGCTGTAGGTGGATGCTCTTGCATTACTGTAAAGTAATATTTAGCTTGGGTTCCTTGATAGTTGCTTCTCTCTTTCCTTTTAGCTATCTCTGTGTTCAACACAGATCATGTTGGAAAGCATCTGGTGTCAAAGACAGGGATGCAGCTGTGATAACTTGTATGAGCCAAGGTTATTTTTGTGCCTTCATGTGTGTTGGGAATATGGATATATTTTCCATATCACTTAATTTCTTCTGATCCTTGGATAATACTGGTTAGTCAATTCCAGATTGGTAAACCATCTATAAACCGTAATTTAGCATGAGATGTTTTATAAGCCATTTGCTACTAGTTAGAATAGTGCAGTAATATGCTTCTGCTTATTATACAATGAAGTAAATTAGAGTGTTATCCTTAGAATGTGGCATTCCCACCATCAGCTGAAGAATGATGAGGTTCATACATTTGGAAAGGAGAGCTTTATTTCTCATAAGGGTTGCAGCCTGCAGGGTGGCCATTCTGACCAGCTGGGAAGCACAGCCTCTGGCCAGAAGTCAGAAACAGGCACTTGGAGGGAAGGACAAAGGGAAGAGGAATTTATGCTGGCAGGGTGGCTGAATATGCATATTTAATAAGATATAGGAGGAGTCATGGATATTTATAAAAGGAGAAACATGCACATGCGCAATTGAGCTTCATGCCCCTTCATGGGTCGTATGTACAAAAAATGGTGGCAGCCATAGCATGATCAGAGAGTGGAGTTTTAAGCCCTGTGACATCAAAAGGTGAAGCAGAGGACACAAAACCCCTCACTGCCCATCCTCCATAGACTGGCCCGAACCACTCTGCCGTGGTTGGTGGTCTCTTATCAGGAAGGAATGCTTATCAGTTGTGTAGAAACCACAAAAGGGGAGGGGCAGTCACAAGGTTAGTTGAAATCAGGGTGGAGCGAGTCTTCCCTAAGGACTGGTTCTGTTTAGCCCTTAGGGAAGAAAGCCCAATGGTGGTGAGCAAGGGAGGGGGAGGGTGGGGAGCATGTCTGACCTCCCCACCTGTCATGGCTGGGATTTCAGTTTTTAAGCTTTCTCTGGGGTCCTCGTGGCCAAGAGGGGGTCCATTCGGCTGGATGAGCGGCTTAAGACTTTATTTTTATTTCTCATCTCACATTCTAATACTCTTTCATAAGTGGATAACAACATTGGCTCCAGCCCATGTCTGAGGGTATGTGTGTGCAAGCCCCCTGACAGATGGCAGGAAGGGCTGGGCTTTAATTTGTTGGATATTTCCCTAAATATCCACTGAAGACCCATGATGCTCCAGGAGTCATGTTTGGTGCCAGGGAAGGTGGAGATAAGGACTCAGCTCCTGTGTCTAGGAGTTTTGCTGCTCAGAGGGGCAGGCAGAGGAGATGAGGAAAACACAGTGTGATAATCACCATGACAGTGGGGTGAGTGGAGTCTCATACAGGAGCACCCTCGAACCGCTCCTGTAAGGATTAGCAAACATGTCTTGCAAGAAGTCAAACTTGAACTCCATCTTGGAAAACAAATAGCAATGAGTCCAGCCAAACGTGTAATTGTATTTGCGTGTGTCCTGGTGTTTGAGAGATTTTTCTAAAAGCCTTTCTTGAGAGTTCAAGGATCTGTTGAACCCAGTGGAAAAACCAAACATATCCATCTTGTGACATCCATAGACTTTTCACAATTTGATGTACTTGGGAGGGTAACCACTTCGATGATTAATAACTTAGATAGCCTTTCTTTATGTAGGCTGAGCTTTAGAAGATGTTTATAGACAATTTAGTGTCTACCCACAGTTGGAACAGTTTAATGAGTAATTCTTCCTGCTTTGCACTATAGTTAGAAACTAGAAATTTAAAGAAAAATTATTTATAGGAGAGAAAAATAAACAAGAATATCCCATCAGAGTGTACATGCTGTAAACCTGGTCTATTTTCCTGACTTTCCTTGGTGGTTTCAAATAAATTCTCCTTTTGGAGTCTGGAAGGACATGCTATAGAGTGAGGTCACAGTGCCATTGACCTGGCCCCAAGACGTTTTCAATTCCAGCTGGGTCCTCCTGCTAGCTCACTGAGCACATTCGGCAGAAAACAAATACTTTTTCTCCTTGTTACAGAAAATGAGGAGTTTGGATCAGACAGTATCTGGGGTTCTTTTGGTTCAAAAATTGTGTGCTCTAAGTCAATGCCTTTGGACTGACTGCTTTTATTTTTCCTCCAATTTTCCCTTTTAAAATAAATGTTAGAAGCTATAATTCCCATGGGGAAAAATAATAACAATAATACTTTACTCATCCTAACTAACGCTTGCTATTATTGTAAGCAGTTACGTAGATTAATTCATTTAATCCTTATGGTAACACGAGGTGGATATGGTTTATTGTGCCTGTCTTAGAGATGGCAAAGCTATGGCACAGGGGTGGCTCAGCAAATTGCCCGAGGTCACATCCGGAAGGTGATGAGGGGAGATTTCAACCCCGGAGGCAGCTCTGGGGAGAATCCTTTCCCAGCCTTTAGAAGCTATTGGCTTTCCTTCACTGGTGACCCCCTTACTCCATCCTCGGATCAGCAATATTGTGTCTCTTTGACCCTTCTTCTGTTGTCTCATATTTCCCTGACCATATCCAGAAAAGTTGTCCACTTGCAAGGACCCTTTGGCTTAGATTGGACCCACCAGGAAAATCCAGGCTAATCTCCCACCTCAAAGTCCTTAATTTAATCACGTCTACAAAAGTCTCTATTTTCCCAGATAAGGTAGCATTCTCAGGATTCAGAGATTAAGGCCTGGGCATCTTTGTGGGCCATTATTCTGCCTATGCCACAGACTCATAGTATAAATAAAACAATTCTTACCAGTGTTGTCTTTGTGTTTAGCTTATTAAGTATGAAATATCCAATTTCCTTAAGTACAACTTTATGCCTGCACTTAACAACACTGCATTGTGAACTTAAAATTTTGTTAAGAAGATAAATCTCAAGTTAAATGTCTTTTACTACAATTACAGAAAAAGCATAGAATTATTTTTTTCTAGATCTGTGAAAAATGATGTTGGTATTTTGATAGGGACTGCATTGATTCTGTAAGTCACTTTAGGTAGGATAGACATTTTAACAATGTTGATTCTACCGATCCGAGAGCATGGTAGGGTTTTCCATCTATTTACATCTTCTGCATTTTCTTTTCTCAGTGTTTTTTAGTTCTCCCTATATAGGTCTCTCACCTCCTTAGTTAACTATGTTCCTAAATATTTAATTTTATTTCATGCTATTGTGAAAAGTATTGCATCTTTGATTTGATTCTTGGCTTGACTGTTATTGACGTATATGAAGGCTACTGATTTGTGTGCATTGATTTTGTATCCTGAGACTTTGCTGAATTCATTTATCAATTCCAGTAGCCTCTTGGTTGAATCTTTGGGGTTTTCTAGATATAATATCATATCATAGCAAAGAGTGAAAGTTTGATCTCTTCTGACCCCATTTGGATACCCCTGATTCCCCTCTTGTGTCTGATAGCTCTGACAAGGACTTCCAGCTCTATGTTGAATAGAAGTGGAGATAAATGGCAACCTTGTCTGGTTCCAGTTCTAAGTGGGAATGCTTTCAATATTTCTCCATTCCGTATGATGTTGGCTGTGGATTTATCATATATGTCTTTAACAATTTTGAGGTATAAGGCATCTATGCCTGTTTTGTTAAGAGTTCTTCTCATAAAAGGATGCTGAATTTTGTCAAATGCATTTTTTGCATCTATTGAGAGGATCATATGGTCTTTGTTCTTGCTTTTATTTATATGGTGAATTACATTTGTAGATTTGCATATGTTGAACCATCCCCGCATCTCTGGGATGAAGTCCACCTGGTAATGATGATTTTTTTTTTGATGTGCAGTTGAATTTGGTTTGCTAAGATTTTATTGAGAATTTTTGCATCTACATTCATAAGGGATAAAAATAATTCTATGCTGTATGGGAACCAGAGAAGACCCCATATAGCCAAAGCAATCTTAAGAAAAAAGAACAAATTGGGAGGCATCAATTTACCAGACTTCAAGCTATACTACAAGGCTATAGTAACCAAAACAGCATGATACTGGCACAAGAACAGAGACATAGACCAATGGAACAGGACTGAGAACCCAGATACAAAACCATCCCCATGTTGCCATCTGACCTTTGACAAAGCAGACAAAAACATACACTGAGGAAAAGAATCCATATTAAATAAATGGTGCTGGGAAAACTGGATGGCCATATGTAGAAGACTGAAAGAAGATCCACACCTCTCACCTCTCACAAAAATCAACTCACGATGGATAACAGATCTAAATCTAAGACATGAAACCATGAGAATTCTAGAAGAAAATGTTGGAAAAACTCTTATAGACATTGGCCTAGGCAAAGAATTTATGACGAAAACCCCCAAAGCAAGCACAACAGCAACAAAAATACATAAATGGGACCTGATCAAATTAAAAAGCTTCTGCACAGCCAAGGAAACTATCACTAGAGTGAACAGACAACCTACAGATTGGGAGAAAATATTTGTATGCTACACATCTGATAAAGGGCTGATAACTAGAATCTATACATAATGTAGGAAAACCAAAAAGAAAAAATCAAACCACCCCATTAAAAAGTGGGCAGAGGACACAAACAGAAACTTTTCAAAAGAAGACAGAATAATGGCCAACAAGCATATAAGAAATTGCTCAACCTCTATAATCATCAGGGAAATGCAGATCAGAACCACAATGAGATATCACTTAACTCCAATGAGAATGGCTTCTATCAAAAAGGTCCAAAACAACAAATGCTGACATGGATGCGGAGAGATAGGAACACTCATACATTGGTGATGGGACTGTAAGTTAGTACAACCTGTATGGAAAGTAATATGGAGATACTCAAAGAACTAAAAGTAAAACTACCATTTTATCCAGCAATTCCACTACTGGGTATTTACCCAAAGGAAAAAAAGACATTCTATAATAAAAGTATCTGCACTCGAATGTTTATAGCAGCACAATTCACAGTTGCAAAGATATGGAAACAACCCAAGTGCCCATCAAGATTAAGTGGATTAATAAAAAGTGGTATATGTATACCATGGAGTACTACTCAGTCATAAAAAATAGTGGTTAATTATTACCTCTGGTATAATCCTGGATGGAGTTACAGCCCATTCTTCAAAGTGAAGTATCACAAGAATGAAAAAACAACCACACCTTTACTCAACATCAAATTGGGACTAACTGACCAATACTTATGTTCACACATGGAAATCATATTCAGCAGGTGTTTGGCAGGTGGGAAGGCAGTAGAGGGGATGAGAAAACTCACACCTAATGGGTGCGGGGCACACTGTATGGGGAATGGGCACTCTTGTAGCTCTGACTTGGGCAGTGCAAAGGCAATATATGTAACCAAAGTGATTGTACCCCCATAATGTTCTGAAATTTTAAAAAAAGAGAAAAAAAAGAAAAAGTGGAATGACTCTTTGGTTAGACCCAGTGAATTCTTCCAGAATCCATAGAAAGGACAAGTTAGAGTATGATGCAGGAAAGGATATGTGCATTGCAAAAGTTGAAGCAAAGAAAAGGGAAGGTTAATAGATTTAATATTTACAAACTCCTATCATGCTATATTTTAGGATTAATATCCACAGTGTTAGAAAAGAGATGACAGGCTGTAAGCCCAGGATCCTAAGTTAGAAGTCACTTTAAATTCCTCAGTCCTTGATCTCTTGCCTCTGTCTTCCTTGTCTGTTGGGAACCCAGCCTAGCCCAGAGCTGGCCCTCTAAGGGGATCGTGTGGGTCATTCCAACACCACTGCCTTCCACCCTTCTCATATATTCTATCTCAAAGTGCCTTATTGTTATTATAACACACACCATAGTTTCTAATTCTTACCTATTTATTTATTTACTTACTTATTTATGCAAACTGCACCAGTAGACCTGGACTTCCATGAGTACAAATTGGTTTGGTTTCTCTGGGAGGTAGTATAGATCCAGCACATCCTAAGCATCCAGTGAGTAATCAGTTGACTGCTGGACTTAGTGTATGAAGGGGAAGAATAGAATTTGGGGAAAGCAGAGGTTTAATGAAATTTTATAGGCTTCACCTATCCTACCAATTTTGTGAAAGAGAAGGGTAAATTACTTGTTTGCAAAGATGAACAATTTTTATCTTTTGAAAATTTTCATTTTGCCTCACTTTTGAGAAGTTGCAAAAATTTACCCATTTACAAAGCAAGTGAATTTGCAAAAATAATGGAGGCTTTTATAAAAAATTGTGACTATAATTTCACTGATTATAATTTTAAATGCTACCAAATAGAGCAAATCAAGTGGTTGTGAGTAACCATAAGTTACCTTTGATTAGGTCCTGTTTGGATCAGTTCCCTGAGACAGTGAATATAGCAGTGGCCTGGCTTGGGACTGTGGGGCTTTCAACTTCATTGCTTTTGGTGCTTATTGCCATTTATCTTGGGTGACAGGTGCATACTAGTCCCATGTCATTGTGTTTTAGCACTTTAGTCAGCATTTTCCAAGCTTCTACAATACCATCATAGATGCATTTCTTATTTCTTCTGTGTGAGCTGGTGATTAGGAAGACATTTCGGCTTTGACAAGCAAAGTAAAAGAGTCTACAAAAGGAAATCATATAAGAGTGGTCAGGTGGTCTCATGTAAAATATGTCTGCTAGATGTAAAATTGCCCCAATTGCTTATCTATGGATGACCAGAATGCCCACATCTGAAATTCTAGAACATTTAAGACCATGTGGCTAGATAAGCTTGGATTCTCTTTGATAAGTCCATTTTTTTTGATGGGGGGGCCTCAAATAAGGGTGTTTAACTAACACTATGTGATCATATCAAGGAACACAGGATATGGGAACACAAGTGATCCACTTGAGTGTATATTATATTTTATCTTACTGCATTGTCTATATTATTGTGAACTTCTTTAAGGCCTTTCTGAAGGTAGATATTGTATGATCAATTAATCAACAAGTAAACTATAAATAATGAGCAAGTCAGTGTGTCCTACCTGAATCTGAATTTTTGATGCTATAAATCTATTTAAATTAATAACTGAAGTATAAATATAGTCATGCTACACTTAGAAGATAAAAAATCTATAAGTAGAAAATATTCCAACTGCATCAGCATCAGCATTCACCTCTGTAATTAATCAGGGAGGAAAAAAAATCACACAGAAAGAATTTTCTGGATTTGTTCCCTTGTTATAAATGATAACTTAGAAAGAAGCCTATACAATAGGCCTAAATATATATTTTGGCATAATAATATATGATTTCATGTAAACATTTTTCTTAATGAGAAAATGCTTTTATCCTAACAATTGTTACTTTATGGTATGTTTCCTTTTAAGTGATATTATTACTAGGACTTTGTTGCTTAAAACAAAATAGAAATATAATTAAATGTAGAAAATGATCTTAGATGAAAAAATTGATAAATTTGAGTGAGCTAATATTTTATTTAAATTTTATAATGCATATAAATTTACATTTACATATTTTAGTCTATTCATCAAATAACAGTATAAACAAAGTGATAATTTTATTCTTGATATGTTTTAGAAAAATAATATTTTGTGGTATAAAATTTTTCAGTTTTAGTAAAAATAGGAAATTTTATCCTAATTTTCTATATTTTGTCCATGGATTGATAAAACAACTATTTTTACTCTCAATATTAATTCCAGAAAAAGAGTAAGCTCAACTTTTTTTCAGATTTCTCAACTTTTCCTATAAAAAAAGTTAAGTCTGGTTTTTTTTTTGGATGATGCAAGCATCACATTTTAAAAGTAACATTTTATAATTATTCCCTACATGAAAGATCAAACTGAAGTCTTCAAGTAGAAATACATGTATTACATTTATCTTGTATAGCCAACTATACGGTAATACAATATAGTTGAATTAGATTGCTAATTTAATTTGACACAATATAATTACACAATCATTTGTATTTTTATCAAAATGTCTCAATAATAATCTTACAAACCTTCTTTAATACTGCCTAACAATTAATATAAGATACACTTGGTGATAAATTTTGATTATTAAATTTACATTTTCTATGATATGTGTGCATACGTGTGTAAGAGAGAGAGAGAAAGCGAGAGAATACCAAGGAAAAGAGATAGTCATGAGAGATGGTGATTGAATTAAACCCACAGCTAAGAGTGGCTGGTGTGTGAAAATTCTCCCTTTTCACTGGACACCAGACTTTATGGGGGCACACCACATAAAGGTATAACATTCTCCTAATATGAGAAATAGCCTCCTTGTCTAAACCTCTTCTTAAAATTTACATATTTTTATCCATTGATATTTCTGATTATTGATTTGAAGCCTAATGTGAAGAAAACCTACTTCTTAATGAGATGCCACGTTTCACAAGGGATCCAGATTTTATATCCCCCATTTCTCTAAAGGGCAATACTAGGTGCATAAAAACTGTAAAAAGTATGAAATATATATTTCATAGACATTTAATAATATGATCCTGGATATTGTCATATAACTACTGTCGATGTTTGCTATAAGCGTAGTAGACTGTTCAGTGGAGCAATATATTCAATACCAGGGTTGATAGATATCAAATTGTGTGGTTTTCATTGTTGTTTTATTCTTTCAAACCATGTATGTCACACCATAAAAAATTAAATAAAATAAAAACAACCAAGTAACTTGTACATCCATCTCATGGCTCATTACTGACAATATTTAAAAGTACAGTGATTTCATATTTAAAAGTCACATTCCTTTACTTAATTATGTGAAATTTAATCTATGAACTAGCATAAACATTAATACTGAATCACAGACTTCTGGTTTCCATTCTGGCATATAAGGAGTTTAGAAGTCACCACTTCATCCTAGTAAAAAGTAAAAAGCTAAACAAACTGAAAAGAGAACAACTCTTCCTTGATCTTTCTGAAAAGTAAGATCACAGGGCAAACGACTGCACCCAAAATTTAGACAGACAGGCAGATATGAAGAATCACAATGTACTGAAGGAGAAACTCATGACGACAACCTCTCTGGGAACCAGTACCAAGAGTTATGAAAATCTTAACTATAATTGTCAACTTCCTGGAGGCTCAGTGTGGATAAATATATGAATTCATAAACCTCTAGGGAGACCCAGTCATAGGAAGGCCCCCGTGCTTTTGAGTTTTACCTCCTGAAGCTCTACCAGGTTCTCATCGTGAAGATCTCATAGTGAAGATCTGAGAAAAATTCCTTGGTCTGCTAATATACACTTTGTAGAAGTGAAATATATGACAGCAATGATATAAGATATAAGAGGGAAAAATTAGGAATGTTTTGCTATTATAAGGTATTTGCACTAACTATGAAGTGGTATATTGTTATTTGAAAGTGGACTTAGTATATATGCACAAAAAAGAATTATCAAAAATCAATAATACAAGCTTTTACCTTAGGGAAACTAGAAAAAGAAGAGCTAACTAAAATTAAGGTGAGCAAAAGGAAAGAAATAATAAAAATTAGAACAGAAATCAATGAAATTAAAAACAAGAAACCAATAGAGAGAATTGATAAAACCAAAAGCTGCTCCTTTGAAAAATCAATAAAATTAATGAGCCTCTATCCAAGCTAAGATAAAAAGAGAGAAGACCCAAATTACTAATATCTGAAATAAAAGAAAGGGTATCAATATAGATCCCTTAACATCAAAAGGATAATAAAGGAATATTTTGAACAGAGTTATGGTCAAAAATTTTATAACCAAGATGAAATAGGACCAATTCCTTGAAAGATAATTTGTCAAAACTCACACAAGAAGAAATAAACAATCTCAATAGGCCTATATCTATTAAATAAATTGTATCAATAATTAATAACTTTACAAAAGGTAAAGCACCAGTCCAAGATGGGTTCATTGGGGAATTCTAGCAGACATTTAAGGAATAAATTTACACCAATTCCCTATAATCTCCATGTGAAGAAAGAATCAGAAGGAATAACTCCTAATTCATTTTATAAGGTCAGCATTGCCCCAGTACCATCACCAGACAAAGACATTGCAAGAAAAGAAAACTACATACCAATAGCTCTTACAAACATAGACAAATGCAATAAACCTCAACAAAATATTAGCGAATTAAATCAAACAATACAAAAAAAATTATACACCAAAACCAAGTGGGATTTATTCCAGGTATAAAAGGCTGATTCAACATTTAAAAATAAATTACATAATCTTTCAAATCAAGAAGCTAAAGAAGAAAAATCATATCATCTTATCAATAGATGTGGAAAAACCATTTGAAAAAAACCCCAACACCCATGTATGATAAAAAACTCTTGGCAAACTCGGAATATAAGGGAACGTCCTCAAATAAATAAAGAATTCTACAAAAAACCTAGAGCTAACATCATACTTAATGGTGAGAAATTAGAATCTTTATTTCCCACTATTATCATTAATAAGGCAAGGATATCCCTTCTCACTATTTTTTTTCAACATTGTACTGGAAGTCCTAGCTAATGCAATAAGACAAGAATAGGGAATCAAAGGTATTCAGAGTGAGAAGGAAGAAATAAAACTCTTTGTTTTATTTGCAGATGACATAATTATCTGTGCAGAAAACCTGAAAGAATCAACATAACTTCTGAACTAATAAGCAATTATAGCAAGATTGCAGGATAAAAGGTTAATATACACATGTCAATTGCTGTCCTATATACCATCAATAAAGTGGAATCTGTTATTAAAAACACATTATTATTTACATTAGCACCCCCCAAAAATGAACCATTTAGTTATAAATATAACAAAATATGTAGAGATCTATGTGAGAAAAACTAGACAACTCTGAAAACAGAAATTGAAAAGCTAAAGAGAGAGAGATAATCCATGTTCATGGATAGGAAGATTCAATATGGTCAAGATGTCAGTTCTTCCCAAATTGATCTACACCTTCAATGCAAAATTCCAGCAAGTTGTTTTGTGGATATTGACCAACTAATTCCAACATTTATAGGAAGAGGCAAAAATCCCAGAACAACCAACACAATATTAGAGGAGGAGAACAAAGTTGGAAGACTGATATTGCCTGACTTCAAGACTTACTATAAAGCTACAGTAATCAAAACAGTGTGGCATTAGCAAAACAATAGACAAATAAATCAATGGAACAGAAAAGAGAACCCCAGAAATAGACCCGCATAAATATAGTCAACTGATCTTTGGCAAAGGAGCTAAGGTGATACAGTAGCAAAAATAGACTTTTCAACAAATGGTACTGGAAAAGTGGACATCCACATACCAAAAAAACCAAAACCCAAACCAACCAAACAACAGAATCTCGACACAGGCCTTACAGTCTTCAAAAATAAATAAATAAATAACTTAAAATTGTTCCTAAAGCTAAAGGTAAAATACATAACTATAAAACTAGAATATAGCATAGGAGATAATCTAGATGACCTTGGGTAAGGTACTGACTTTTTAGATACAACACCAAAGGCATGAGCCATGAAAGAAATAATTGACGAGTTGGACTTCATTAAAATTAATAGCTTCTGCTCTGTGAAATACAATGTCAAGAGAACAAGAAGAAAAACCACAGACTGGAAGAAAATACTTGCAAAAACATATCAGATGAAGGGCTGTTATTCATCATACATTAAAAAAAAAAGCTCTCAAAAATCAGTAAGAAAATAAGCAACCTGATTATAAAATGGCAAAAATATCTGGACAGACACCAGGCCAAAGATGACATAAGGTGGTAAATAAACATATGAAAATGTGTCTGACATAATAAGACATTAAGAAATTGCAATTTAAGAGAACAGCATACAACTACCCGCCTATTAGAATGGCCAAAATCCAGGACATTAACACCAAATGCCAGTGAGAATGTGGAGCAATAGAAACTCTCATTCATTGCTGGTGGGAGTTCAAAATGGTCAGCTCCTTAAGTTTTGTTTCTTATAGAAGTAAATAATACTCTTGCCATAGGATCCAGTAATTGCTATCCTTTGCATTTACCCAAATGAATTGAAAACTTATGTCCACACAAAAACTTGCACACAGGTGTTTATAGCAGCTTCATTTGTAATTGCCCAAACTTGGAAGCAACAAAGATGCCCTTTGGTAGTTGAATAGATAAATAAACTATGTATAACCAGACGACGAAATGCTATTCAGTGTTAAAAAGAAATAAACTATCAAGCTATGAAAAGATATTGAGGAACCTTAAATGTTACTAAATGAAAGAAGCCAGTCTAAAAAGCTATATACTATATGATGGCATTCTGGAAAAGGCAAAACTATGAGACAATAAAAAGATCAGTGGCTGCCAGGGTTGAGAGGTGGGGGGTGTGTGTGGATGAACAGGTGAAACACAGGATTTTTAGGACAGTTAAACTATTCTCTGTGATACTACAATTGTGGATATATGTCATTATACATTTGTCGAAATCTTGTCAAAATCCATAGAATGTAAAACAAGAGTTAATCTGAATGCAAACTGCGTACATTGGATGATAATGATGTGTTAATGTAGGTTCATTGATTGTAACAAATGCACCACTTTGGTGTAAGATGGTGATAGTGGGAGAGGCTGGGAGGTTTGGGAGCAAGGAGCACATGGTAACTCTGTACTGTTTGCTCAATTTTGCTTTGAACCTAAAACTGCTCTAAAAATAATGTCTGTAAATAAAACTGAATATACTTGTCAGAAATAAGAAAATTTGATTCTCTTGAGTGAAGCATGCCTTATTTTTTTTTCAGAGAAAGGGTCTCACTATATTGTCCAGGATGGTCTGCAACTCCTGGGCTCCAGTGATCCTCCCACCTCAGCCTCCTGAGTAGTGCCACCATGCCCAGCTCATGCCTCATTTATGTCCAGTTATTTTCCATTGTTCTAATTCACAAGCTATGTTAGAATTTTTCATCACATTACATTTTAATATGGTTCTACTTTACTGTATAGCATTTTATTCAGCTTTATGTTTCATAATATAATGTAATCACTAATATATTACCAATTTAGTTATTAGCTCAGAGTTGTGTTTTTTATTTCATTTTCAAAGGAAGAGGGATAACTCATGTTATTATTTCTAGCACTACAGTGTATACATGTGGGTCTTAAGAATAATTATACTAGTTAATCTATGTTAAGTTTAAATTATGTGTTGGAGATAAAACACGTAAATTATCCAGCAGTGTGCCTAATTTTCATATTTGATCTGCCACATGTCTATTAATCTCATGCCCTTCTTACTGTTGTAGATACCAAGGATTATAAAAGTTAATTCAGTGTTATATCTAGCAAGAGGCAAAACATGATTCAAACATAGATCTCTTGGGTTCCTAAGTCCAAACGCTTCACACTAATTCAGCCCTCTGTTTTCATATTTGATTATGATCAAACTAGAATGTGGTCAAAAAGGAAATGCAGTGAAACCCTTCTGAGTAAGACCTATGTGATCTTATGCTTGTGCCCTATTCACCTCCTCATTTTCCTCCTGAGGTTTCTGAAGTTAGCAGTAGCTCTTGCTCTGAAGAGCTCTGTAAGCTAAGTGGACACTGCAGTCCACAAGCCTGGGCAAGAGCAATGAGCACCATCTGTGGTCTTGGCTGATGCAGGAGGGAGATTGCCAGAGGCTGCTGCCCTCTGACATGGGCTTCCCTGCTGGTTAGTATCTTAAATCCTGTTGCTATGTAAATGGAGGCTTCACTTCCAGCCAATGTAGTAACAAGGATAGGATGTATCATTTCCCCTAAAACAATTTTTAAAAAGAGAGAAATTTATAAAACAATGTTTTTTACAAGGCATCAAAGAAGACTGATGCCTAAGAGACAGGAAAACAATGAGGTGAAACCTACAATTGCTCCAATTTTCTGACTTTGGGTTTCCAAGCCACAGCCTAGAGAAGGGAATTGTGGGCAGAACAAGACAGAACTGAGAGTCTATAGAAACCAAGGCGTCTAGAGTTTGGAGAACAGAGAAACGGAGGGGCAGGGGAACTGCAGAGGGAGGTAAATCTGGAGTTTTTCAGTGGGCCTATTCCATAGAGTACTGAGGAGCAGGTACAGGTGAGGAAACTATTCAAAACTGAGGCCTAGACCAGACACTGCCCTGGTCCCATCTAACGTATCGTAAAAGCAAGACTCAATTCTTCCAGTGTCTAGAGAATTTGAAAAAAGATAACATTGACTCTGGGGAAGACTGTAGAAGAAGCATATTTGGGTAAAAATCATAAATTTAGTATTGAATGTGTTCAGTTTTCAATAGACAGACATCTCAATGGAGCTCTCAAGAAGGCAATCTGATACCTGATGGGGGAGTCCAGTGGAGAGGTGTGAACTCAGGTTTCATTTCAAGTGTTGGTTCTGCAGAAACCCTCCCAGGCCATTTTAGCTAAAGCCCATCTTCTCCATGAATTTCTGGCACAATTTTCTTTGTTTCCATTATGCTCACTAGTTATAATCTCATCAGTTATATTTTGTATTTGTTTGCTGGTTTGCTATCTCTCCAACTGGGGTGTGAGCCCCATGAGGTAGGAGCCGTTTTAAAAGATCTCATACTCATGGCCTGGAACAGTGCTTGCCACAGAGTGGGTGCCTAAGACATATTGTGGAATAAATGACTGAACACACAGTTACAGAACTGAAGAAAGGCATGGGAGATAAAGTTAGCAACTTTATAATTATCAATGTACAGATGGTAATTTAAGATTTTGACTGATGTTTTAAGGGTACATGCAGCCAACCCAATGTGACAGTTTTGAAATTCTTGAATATGCCACCATGAGGCATTATGCCTCCACCAGCAGGGTACTGAGGAATTGTCCCCAGCCTGTTGTCATCACCGCTGTGAGATGAACTCAGAACCTTTTGGGGGAAGACTCACATTGTCATTGTTCATTGAAATTTAAGTGGAGGAAACAGAAAATGAGGTAAAATAAGATTTCTCTCTGATAGTCATCTAAGTGGGCAAATGTCTGGAAATATATTTGTTAGACACAACTGGAGGGAGGTATGCTACTAGCATCTACTGGGTAGAGGCCAAGAGTACTGCTAAACAGCCTACACAGTGTATATTACAGCACCCTAAAACAAAGAATGATGTAGCCCAAAATGTCAGCAGTGTGATGCTGATATATATTTACACATACAAACACACACTTAATAGGTTAAAAGTCATTCCTTTTAGGGAAGGGACTAGATTTTACCAGCAATGTGTGGAAACTCAAAGGAAGAAGAGTTAACTTACACTTTCTTTTTTCCACACAATATATAGAATATACTAATATATATAGTAGAAACAGAGTATAGTATATTTTACAAACATACTACTACTGTATGTTTCAAAGGATTTTTTAGAATGGCATGTTGTCATGTTAATTTTGTAAATAAAAAGCATAAACATATAGGATCATGTCATCATAATTTTACCTCTTCCTTTCTGATTTGTATGCCTTTTTATTTTTTATTTACCTTTTTGTCTGATTGCTCTTGCTAGTACTTCCTGTACTGTGTTGAATAGAAATGACAAGAGTGGACATCCTCACCTTGTACTAAACATTAGAGAAAAAAGTTTCACTTTTTCCCCATTGATTATAATGTTAGCTGTGGGTTCTCATAAATGTCATTTATTATATTGAGGGAATTTCTTTCTCTACCTAAATTGTTGAGGGTTTTTATCAAGGAGATATGGAATTTTCTCAAATAATTTTTATGCATCAATTGAGACTGTATGGCAAACGTTGGCAAGGGTGTTTAGAAAAGGGAACCCTTGTGCACTGTTGGTAGGAATTAGGTTAGTGCAGCCATTGTGGGAAACAGTATGGAGCTCCCTAAATAAATTAAAAATAGAACTACCATATGAGAACTAAAAATAAAATCCCAAGCCCCCCAACCACTAAACAGAACCTCTCTTGGCCAAGGGAACCCCAGAGAACCTTAAAAACTGAATTCCTGGCCACAGTGGGGGTGGGAGGTCAGAAACATCTCATTATAACACCTTCCTCTGGTGGTTTAGATGAAACAACTGACTACTATTAATGTCAAAATAGAGATCATAAGACTGACAGAATGGACTTTTTGTGGCAATAAGATATGCAATTATGAACAAAAATCTAAGGCCATGCCAGGCAAAGATTAAGTCATGTACCCTTATACTTAAAGAATAAACTATGTTCTGACTGCCATGAGGCTTTTCTTTTTCTGTAGCAGTTAAACAAGCACTAGCCTCAAGATAAGCAATATTAAAACCACTGTAGCTCATCCATCACCGGATGCTGGCTGATTGATCCCTGCTCCACAATCCACAACTACAGCTTTGACTGGACAAGAGAATGGTTTCAGAAACTTTTCCTGAGAAGAGACTGTGACCATGGACTGGTTCTGGCCAGTTTCCAGAGGCTGCACTTGAGTGCCTTCATGTCCCTGCTTCTCCTTTTGATACATAGGGCCTAACTATAATGTATTTATTTATTTTCCTTATTTTAAAAAAAAATTTCAGAATATTATGGGGGTACAAATGTTTTGGTTACATAAATTGCTTTTGTACTGTTTGAGTCAGGGTTATAAGTGTGCCCATCCCCCAGATAGTGTGCACTGTACCTTTTAGGTGTGAATTTACCCTTCCCCTCCTCCCCTCAACCTGCTTGATTTTCAATGAATGCTATTTCCATGTGTGCACATAAGTGTTGATCGATTAGTACCAATTTAGTATTGAGTACATGTGGTGTTTGTTTTTCCATTCTTGTGATACTTCACTTAGAAGAATGGTCTCCAGTTCCATTCAGGTTAATACAAGAGGTATTAGTTCACCATTTTTTTAATGGCTGAGTAGTACTGCATGGTATACATATACCACATTTTATTAATCTACTCATGTATTGATGGGCACTTGGGTTGTTTCTACATCTTTGCAATTGTGAATTGTGCTGCTATAAACACCCAAATGCAGGCGTCTTTTATATAGAATGTCTTGTTTTCCTTTGGGTAAATACCCAGTAGTGGGACTGCTGGATCAAATGGTAGTTCTACTTTTAGTTCTTTGAGGTATCTCCATATTACTTTCCATAGAGTTTGTACTAATTTGCAGTCCCACCAGCAGTATATGAGTGTTCCTATCTCTCCGCATCCACGCCAACATTTGTTGTTTTGGGACTTTTTGATAAAAGCCATTCTAAGTGGAGTTAAGTGATATCTCATTGTGGTTTTTGTTAAGTCTCCACCCAAAGTGAAAATGGGTCATATGTAACATGCATATTTATTTAATATATTTACATTAGTACTACTTCATGAATATTCATAAACTCCATCACCTCTTGAATATGTATGCTTGGCCAACTCTTTTAGCATAAATTCCTGTTTCATCCTTCCCCAGAGATTGCCTGCCTTTCTATTTTCAGGCAGAGGTTACACTACCCAGCCTTTCAGGATGGCAGCCTGCAGGTTACAACCCTTTAAAAAAAGTAAAGTCTTTTTTCCAAATGTACAGATCTTGTGATATTTCAGTTGACACATGCTACCCAGCAATTCCTGCTCTTAGTATATACCCAAAAGAAATTATTATAAATCACCACCTCATAAAGATATCTGAATTTCTGTGTTCATTGTGGCATTGTTCATAATAACCAAAATATGGAAACAAAGTACCCATTGATGGATGAATGGATTAAGAAATTCGTGTGTGTGTGTGTGTATGTGTATGTAGTGGAATATTATTCAGCCTTAAAAAATAAGGAGATCCTGCCATTTACCACAAAATGGATGAAAGTAGAGGACCTAATGCCACATGAGATAAGCCAAAAGGAAAAATGTTGTGTGATCTCACTTAGATGTGGAATCTATTAATAAAAAGAAAAGAAAAAAATGTCAAATACAAAGAGAGAATAAAATGGTGATTATGGGGGGCAGGGTACATTTCCCTATTCTCATAAGCTGCCCAATGTGTTTTATTTCTTTTGGATGTCGGCTTGGTATTTATTTACTTTTCTTTTCTTTGTACTTTTGGGGATTTATTTCCCAGTTCCAGTAAGCAAAGATGTTCTCCTGTTTTGTTTTTAATTATTATAAATTTGTGGACTGAGTTGCCATGGTAACAACATAAGACTTTATCAGGGGAAAAGAAAAGATAGGTTTGTTCCTGTGCTGTTGTAGATACACTGAGCACAGAATTTACTCTAGATCATAAAGCAGCTCTTCAACAGGTGATTCGCCCCGGGTCTATTTTATTTGGTGCATATTCACACAAACAAGATACAGAGAATGATTGGTAACGTCCTTCCCTGCATTGCAAGATGCCCTCAGGATGGTGCCTACCACACCTCAAAGCAGAGATAGTCCTTTAATAAACTGTCTTCCACATTTGCCCGAGGTCACCAACCCGGGTGCCTGGACGGGGAGTTTCAACATCATGAGCTTCAAACACAGGCCCCGCCAGCATCCTTGTCCAGGCACCTCTGTACAGCTTTGCGGGCCCTGACGCACCCGAGGGTGTGGTGAGCATCATTTACTACTCTTGCTTTCGCTCATCTATTCCCTCGTTCAGCACACCTCTAGTGAGTACCCACCATGTGACACGCGGCTGTGTGTTTGGGGAACAGGCATTCAGTCCCAGGCGCCGCCCGGAGCTCCGGCCCCAGGAGTCAGACACGGGAGTGGGTTTACTCCTTGTCCCCCGGTGGTCTCAGCGCTCCGGGGCTTGCACAAGGACAATCACGTGGCAGGAGGGAGAAAGGAGCGCGGGGCCCGCGCCCCACCCCTAGTGCAGAGACAGAGACCGCACACGGATCCCGAGGTTCCAGGGACTGGCCTGCCTTGTCTTTCCTGTCACCGAACCTACCTCAGGTCTCCAACTTTGCTTTTTGTCTCCAAGCTGTGGGCTCTGCAGGGCCGATCAGTCCCTCTGTGCGCCCGGGTCTCCCAGGCTCCCGGGCCGTGGGCGCCTGCAGAGGCCCCGCTCCTCCCGCTCCGCGGGGACGCACCCGGGGGTCTCATTTGCTTCACTGGCGGTGCCTGTCTCTCTTGGTTTTTCCCCTCTGCCTTTTTCCAGTGCTGACAGACAGTCATTGTATTTTATTTTCCATAATTAGTCCCCTGAGGCATCTCTGTCTATTCTCTTTTCCCAATTTATTTCCCTGGTGCTTCTTCATTACACAGCGATGTCACCCAGGCAGCCAGAACTGGGTGTCGGCAGGTCAGGGACAGAAGCAGGTTGGGGACCACGGACCTGGAGGAAGCAGCCACCCCAGGCCGGGGCTAGCCGAGAGGGACTGAGCAGGGTGCAGGTGTAAAGCACGTGGAGCTGCGGGAAGCGGGAGGTTCAGGGAAGAGCTGAGTCACTTGCATGAAGTATGAAGCAGAGGGCCTGGCCCTGAGGTCCCTGGGGCTGGTGGATGACACTGGGCCGGATGAGATGGACCAAGCCTGTGTGTCCAGCTAAAGAACCATCTTCTGAGGTTTTGAGCAAAGTTACTCTCCGACTTCTAATACAAAAAATAGACTTTTCTGTTGGAGGAAATTTTACACCAATAGGGCTAAAACCATTAGAAAATTGTACCAATTTTTACCCTTTCAGATTGGTTGAATACTTTTAGATGTTTTCAATGGCAACAGGTTTTGTTCTCCTTTAAGTTTGTGTGCTCATTAGAGAAAGCAATGTTAGCCATGTGATAGACAAAACCCCGAGTCTCAGTGGTCTAACAACATTTTCTGCCCATGTTGTGGTTCACTGTGGAATAGCAGATTTTCTCTAACCTGTAGCTCTGACATCTGGAACTGGTGGCCTTCAAGGTCAGCAGGAAGGGGGAAGAGGACTCCAGGGATTATTAGAAGGGCCATCCCTTCACATAACAACAAGGGATGCTAAGGCGGGGGCTGTAGGAAGTGCTGGGCATCTGCTGGGCATGAAGATACTGCCACAGTGGCCTTTACCAAGCTGGGTCTCTGCTTGTTCTGTAGCTGTTCAATTCTTTCAAAAACTGTATTCTGAGATAAGGTTAATTCTAAATATTAACTCTAATTATTAGTTACTAATTTACCAAAACAAAATAACGTAACTCCTTCACTGTTTAGAAATTAAATCATTGGTTACAAGTAATTTCTCCTCAAATCTTATCGACCAATCTGTGTTGTTTTGAGATCCTCTATCCCCAGAATAGAATGTCTTTCTATTCCCCATGAATGTCTTTCAAGAATATTCTGGCTGTTTCCTTGGAAGAGCAGATGACCTACCTGTGCAAATGTTGATGGAGAGAAAATTCTTCCTGCACTAACAGATTTTCTTTCTGATGTCTAATATCTGGGTGCTTTCTGGCCTACCCCTTCCTCTCCCAAAGTTTAAGGATGCCTTGCGGGTCTCAGCCCAGACCTCTCCCCTGGGCTTTTCTCATTACATCAACCTCCCTACAAACAGGTTCCCCCTCATAGCCAGTGAGCACTGGAAATGTTAACATCCTATAAGCCCCACAAATCCATTTCTCTTGACTGAGTCACCATCTCTCCAGCCACACAGTCTGCCTATCTAAACTGAGAACATCCTGCCCAACTCTGTCTTTCCCATCCCTACTTCTAGAGCACTGCTTCTCTGTCTCCATACATTTTTTCAGTTAGTTCCTCTTCTCCATTTCCACTGACATTGCCATATATATACACACACACACTCACACACATATATATATATTTGGCACACTGCAATCTCCTTCTAAGTGGTCTGGAATCCAGCCCTAATTGCTGCTAGACACCCATGTGAAGGTAAATCCAACCATGTGTTCCCCCTGCCTTAATTTCATTCATGCCTGTGCGTTGGCAACTTCCATAGTTCCTATGAAGGTCTTTTGTATTCTTGTGTGTACCAATACTTGTTCTCTGTGTGTGCGTGTTTTTACCATTTCTGTGGCAGGTGCTGGAAGAAATGTGGAAAATGTGTTTCTGAACAATACAATTTTAAAGGTTAATAAAATGTGTCACAATAGAATTGAGTCCAAGCAAAGAATTTCTATCAGTAAATTGAGAAATAATGAAAACAAATTGATAACATTTGATTGGCTATCTACCCATCTACCTGACCCTAACTCACAAGTTGTGTTCACATACAAAGAACAGTCTGAACTTGGTAGGGGATGCCCATGGTGTGGCTTTGTTTTTCTTGGTTGCTGCCACTAACCGTGTTATGTCAAACCTTCGTTCACTATTTTGTAGCAGTTCTTTTAATGCCATCTGACCATATTATTAGGTAGCTTTAAAAAATCCCTTCAGTTTAAAACTCTAATGTCAGGTCCAGCCCAGAGTTTCCATCGTGGCTGGCCAGGCTGGTGTGTCCGGGGACCTAAAGTGAGAAAGGGCTGCTCTGCTCAGTCACTCCTTCCCCCACTCCAGCAACGATGAGTGGAGAGGGGGTACATGGCTCATTTTGGGAACACGTCCCTGCTTCACTCCTTTACAGAGCTTAACTCCTCTGGTGTTTCTAGGAGGAAATGGAAGAGAAAGAGTAAGTGCTTCCTAGCTTTATTGTCCTTGGCACTGTCCTCTCTGTGGTTGTGCTGCCTGTCTGGCAGACCTCTTCTGCCCACCCACACACACTGCATGGCAGGGGTCCAAGCTCTGGCTCATTCTCGTGGGGTGCTCAAGTGAGTTCTTTTATGGCCCACGGGTGGGCCTTCCCATTGCACACTTCCTCGGTGTGGAGTATCTGGCCGTAGCCAGAATTCTCCCACCCAACTCATCACTGAACCGTGGACAGGACTCCCCACAGCCTTTGCAACTGGGGCCCTTTCCAAGGGGCCAACCCGCTTAGGGGAGTCATGCAAGATTCCTCATGCCCAGGCACCTTCAGTGCTGTCGGGCCCACAGGGAACCCCAGCATCCTTGCTACTGAGGCCTCTTTCTCTTGCTGCCCAAACACTGCTTCTCAGTTCTCCTTCCTTCCCTTTGGGTATCTCAGGGCAGACTGGGAAAGCCATTTCAGCTTCTGTCTGGCCGGGATAAAAGACACCAGACTCCCTATTTTGCAAGTACCTCAATCTTTACTGGGGAGAACGTGGGTGGGGGTTGTGAGACCGCGGCAGCTGTCCCCTTGTCATTGTTGCGATGTATGCAGCCTTTAGATTTGCCTTTTACAATAAGCATTTGGCTCTTTTAAAGTGCAGTTTGATAATCTCTATCTTCTATAGGTGAATTATTCAACATATGTTTATTGTGATTAGCAATGTTGGACTCATTTCTACTTTTTTTACCGATTAATTTATACTTTCAAAATTCTCTCTTCTTGAGTTATTTTTATTGTTCCATTTTTACATGTTTATTTTCAAATTTCATTTTCCCCCCTCTATTGGAATATACATTTTATGCTTGATTTTAATTATTTTTATTATCCTTTAAATTTTTTAAACTGCACCTAAGTATGTCTAGAATTAATCAATATCTGAACCTCCCTTCTGAGTAACAAGAGGTGCTTAGAAAATGTTAACCGCTCACTTTTCTTCCCACATCCCAACTTACATGCTATTGTAGTCTAGTATTTTAATTCTGTCTTTTTTAATCCTAAAAAGAAGATATTTTTATTTTGTCATTGTTTTATGCAGACAATTCTAGTTTATATTTACCGGTACATTTACCGACATTTTGCTTCACTTTCCTTCTAGAGTCATTTTTTCCTTCTTTTTAAAATATAGCCTAAAAATTCCATAGGAAAATTTGACAGATTATGATTTTTATCACATGATGAACTTTTTTAGTTTTTGATAGTCTGGAATATATTTTACCACCATTAATGAAAAGCAGTGTTTCTGGATAGACAGTTCAAGGAGGACATTTAGTTTCTCTCAGCAGTTTAGTGATATAGTTCCCTGCTTTTTTGGCTTCCACTCTGTGCCTGAGGAGCCATTCTTCATATTATTCTACTGGATGATCTGTCTCTCCTCTTTTTATCCGAAGACTTTTCTCTGTCTTTTTGTTGTTGTTGCTGTTGTTGTTCATATGCTTCATTACGCTATGAAAAGGTATGTTTTGTTTTATTTATCCTGATTGGTATAGGTTGTAATTCTGTGTTGATGGATTAATGTCTTCATCCTTGCAAAAAATTCTCAGCCACTTTCTTTTTAAAAATTGTTTCTCTAATGTTGTATTCCTCTTTTCTGCAATTGTGATTATCCATATGTTGCACCTTCTCAATCCCCTCCAGAGACTTTAATCTCTTATGGCAGAGTATGTTTCCCAAAGATAACATAACATAGTTTTTTTCTGATGTCATCTGGACATTCATCTCAAATAGTGCATGTACCTATGCTCTCTGCCTTTGAAATTGGAGGATCTTTGTGACTTTCTCACAAAGTCTCAACCAGTAGGGTATAGCAGATGTGATTCTACCTGAATTCCAAGGCTAGGTCATAACAATGTCACATTCTTTTGGAACACCTGCTCTGGGAGCCCAGCCACACAGTATGAGGAGCCCCAAACGAGCTCTCTCATGGGGTGCACAGGTAACACCTCATGTGTACAGGCCATATGTATTTCTGCCTGACAGCCCAACTTAGGTACAAGCTGATACTAGGATCACCCATAAGGCATGTGATGTAGATGCTACCCAGAGGATTTCAGCCACCAGCAGGAGTCACTTCCAGCTTTTGAGGCCCCTAACATCATTGATCATAGAGAGATTTTCTTGTAGTTGTGCACTGAATGAAATACAGATCTTCAAAACCCATGAGTATAATGAAATAATTGTTGTTTTAAGCTGCTAAATTTTGGGGTGGGTTATTAATGATTCAATAGAATCTGGTATATTTCTGTTACATCTGTTACTGTGACTTGTCTCACTATATTCTGCATAATTTCCTCAATTCTATCCCCAAAGACACCAATTACTTCTTCAGCCTAAACCTAATTGACATTAAATGCACCAGTTGAGGTTTTATTACTAGTGATTACATTTTTCATCTTCAAATGTTTTTAGTTATCTTCCAAATCTGCCTTGCCAGTTCTGATTGTATATTGCTGCTTAATATTTGATTCTATTTTTTATGTTTTTGATATTTTATACATAGCATTTACCATTATGTTTATAATTATAATAGCTGAAGCCTTTGAGATGTTATTTACTTTGAATTGTTTCTATTGGCTATCACTCACTGGTGACGTGTTGTGTTTTGTTTTGCCATTGGTGGTACAAGTTTTCCCCTATTGATTAAACTTAATTATGGAAATGCTCAGGGCCTACACATTTAGGTCTCCAACTTTCACAGGTACTAAGCTTGGTTTCTTAATACCAGCCCTGGGGATGGCATGTTTTCAGGGCAATCCCAGGTTTTATAATATGTGTTTTCCCAGCAGTTTTTTATTTTTCTTTTGCTCTTTTGCCTTACATCTGTAAGCACCACAGTGAAATTAAAGTGTATGTGTTTCAATTCATCCAAGACCTAATCACATTATACTTAGTCTGTCATATTGCTAGAAGTAGAAATCCAAGGAAATCATTAACTATAGAAGTTGATATAGGTATAGTTAGATATAGATCTATTTAATACAAATCCTTTAAAAGTAAGTGTTATTTGTCTCTACTTACATCATTGCAACAGGAACATGTAGAAAAATTTCAAATGCATTTGGCAATGACAAACTAGAGTTCAATTGTTTGCTCATGTGGATTAGTAAAGAATAGAAGTTTTAATCAATAAAAAGGGTAGAAGGCTAAAAGTTTGAAAGGCCATAAATTAGATATTTGATATTGACTTTACTGTAATGATTTCTGATTCCTTCCTCATAAATTTCTAATTGTACTTTTAGGGGAAGTTAAATTGGATAATAAAAAATGGATTACAAAACTCACTTCAAAGGTTCTTCTAGTTCATGGTTAAAACATAAATAGCTTAGAGCTGGGAAGTTACCAATAATTGTCCTCCATCACACAGAGGAATTGGATAATTCTCTTTTAACTTGATTTGTATATTTTATAGGTTGGTTTTTAACTGTGCATTTTAATATGTAAGACAGTAAATGATTCTTTAATTTAACATTTTCTGTAACACAGGAACTTAAATGAATTAATACTGGTGTTATGGGATATGTTTAGTTTGTTATTATATAAAATCCTATTTTGCCCATTGCATGTAGCTCGGAAGAGTTCAGGCTTTTTTCCTGACATAGTAAGGAATAAACTGTGGCAGTCCTGGTTAGATTTTCTTTGCCCATTTCAGCGTCCCAGAGCCTCTTACAAAGGAGAATTACTTTGCACTCACATTAAAGATTTCACAGTTTCTAGCATAAGTTGGCAAATGGAATTCAAACTATAAGAACGAAATACACTCCTTCTAGAAATTACCACTGGAACTAGTTTTAAAAAAGACACAAAACACAATTATTGTGAAATAGCAATGGTGTTTTGGATGCTGGAAAAAGATGTTAATAACTGACCTGGGACACTTCAGGCCAGATTTTACTGTGATTTGGGGTGGAATGCATATGCCCGAAGGTGAGGTTGAGCCTTATTCTGGGAGTCCACTCAGTTTACACGGCAGGTTCTTCAACGGCTCAAAATTGGCACCACCAGGTGTCTTAGAACATGGGTGAAGCAGATAAAATAAGGAAGTTGAAGGAAAGCTTTTGATAAATACTATCCTATCAAAATAGGCCCATGCCAAGGATAATTATTTTAAAATGAATAATGAATACTATTGGGATCAAAAAGCAGATACTCTAAATTGGGGTGGGGAGGGAGGGTGGGAGGAAGAGGGGACATAATATAAAAACATAGAAAATGCCACATTGGTTTGTTGCCATAATTGAAAACAACCAAATGTAAAAATAAATCATTTGCATAAGGAAAGACTTATATTGTGCTCTAGTCCCATGAAAAGACTTGTTTATCTGTGTGGGTCCCCATGGAAACTGCTGTATACACAGAGAGTCCAAAAAGGCAAAAGTGATTCAGTTACTGCAGCTTCCTTTTACTTATGCAGGTATGGATAGAGAACACAGGTTTTGTTTTTGCTTTCGTATTTTAATTTTGACTGCAACCATGCCAACTTGAGGGCAATTTAATGGAAACCTTTTCAGATTACTCATAAACAAAAAATGTTTGAATGTCAAGTTCTTTTTCCTCTCTCAGTGTATTAAGAGCCACGTTGGTTTAAAAACTAATAACTGAAAGGAACTAGGTACCATCCACCCAGCTTTCCAAATAAAATTTACTGTTGGATTGAAAACAGAGAAATTTTAGGCCAAAGCCTATTTTTTTCAAGAAGTTATAAGTAGCTGAAACCAAGAATTAGCATAAAAGTGACTCCTCAAACATAGATAGTTGTATTCCACAGATCTTTCTTGCACTTTAGAAGCATAATGCAGACAGAAGCATTATGCAGACAGAAAATTAAACTAGAAATCAGTCCAAGGGAGAAAATAGGCAATTTTTATTATAGGATGAAAAATTTTTAATTCTAACCTAGGAGTTGAGATTTATTTAGTGATACATCTAAACTTCTACCTACTTCCATGTTCCAAAAATAAAATATACATTTTCTGATAATAAGTATTAAAATTCCAATCAACACAGAGAAAGGGGGACTCTCTAGTAAGCAGTGTTCTGAGAGTTCATGTTCTTTAAGAATATTATTTCTCTGGATTTAGCAGGTGGCTCGTATTACATTTCATTGCATAGATGTACAAAACATTTCTTAGTCTCTTATGGAAAGACATGTGGGTTATTTCCAGTTTATGCTGTAATAGAAAATGTTGCTTTGTAATGTTATTTATGACAAATAATCATGGTATATATTATATATTTATGGAGCACATGTGATGTTTTGTTATATGTTTACATTGTTGCAATGATTATCTGGGAGCATCTTTGAGCACTTTTTCTAGTAAGTGTCTAAATGTACAATTTTTCAGTGAAAGGGTAAGTGTATGTTTACATTGGATTAATACTCATCTTGTAGTTTCTCTTGTCTGCTGTCCCAACCTTACCAAAACCCCCTGGACACAGGCATTATGGTGGTCTCAGTGGGGGTCAGATGAAAAGACAATAAGGGAATCTGGGCAGAAGCCCAAAAACCCTGTCTCTAAAGAAAAATGTGAAATATTTGGATAAATGAGACAATCTCAGTGTGGGTGAAGCCCAGGAGAGCAGGGGTGAGAGCAAGGGAAGCTGTAGTCGTTAGTGGGTAAGGCTGGAAGGTAGCAGGGTGAGCAGATTACAGGTTCTTCCATGCCGTGTCGTATCGCTGGTCTTTGCTCTGAAGTCTGAGGGTCGCCTTTGAAGGACTGTACGTTGCGGGGACATGGCGTGGTCACATGTGAGCTTCGGAACTATCGCCACGGCAACAGTGCGGCACCGCCTTGGTGTGGGATAAGGTGAATGGCAGCACGCAGAGGAGGGCAGCTGCCGTGAGAAGGTACGAGGGATGTAATCAGTGAAGGGAGATGAGGACCGAGCAGTCGGCAGAGCTGAGGAACCTGCTGGCACCAGACTACTCACAGGACGAAAGCTCCGAGTGAGAGACGGCGCCTGGAGAGCTGGCTTGGAAAACTGGATGGAGGAGGTGTCCTGGGCTGACGTGGGGGTGGCAGCAAGAGAAAGGGCTGTACCTGGGGTCACGATGTCACGACGGCGTGCAGGCTTTTGATGTGTTGAATTTGAGGCTCCCAAGGGATAATGAGGTAGAGATACCCAGTAAGCAACTGGATATCTGTCTGTCTGTCTGTCTGTAACTGAGGAGACAGAAACAAGCTGGAGAAAAAGAAGCGAGAGCTTTAAAAATGCAGACCGTAGAAGAAGCTGCCGGAATGGACGGGAATAGTCAGGATTCTTTCATTTGCATGCGTGAAAGAGAGAACTCAAATTACACAGAATAAACGGAAAGAAATGTAAGGATTCACTTCTCTGTAAGAACAAGTCCGGATCTGGCCTCAGCCATGAATGGATCCGAGGAACCTCCTACAGTGTGAGAGCTGTTGCCTGTGTCTGCCACCTTGCTTTCCCCTCGTGGTCTCTCTCTGTCTCTCCATTTCTCTGCTTAGCTTTTGCGTATTGACCTCATTCTCTGCCTTCTGGAGGAGACAGGTGACAGCAGCTCTCACCTCTGTGCGATCTAGACATACCGGTCTCTTGCCTGCCTGGCCTGCGTGCTGTGCTCCCGTCTTGTACCAACTGCTGTGGCTGTGGTGGGTGGCTCCAGAGCTGAATACCAACATTTTGTCCCCTCCTTATATGTGAATGTTTCTTCTCTCATCAAGAGATGATCTATTTCTTTTTCCCTTGAATCTTGGCCAGTTTTGTGACTTGCTTTGACCAAAGGAGGTGGTACATATGCTGTTATGCCAGTTCCGGGACTAGTCAGTAAGAGACCCAGAAAGTTCCAATTTGTTCTCTGAGATCCTGCCTGTCATGCTACAAAGAAGTCCAGGCTATCCTGATGGAGACAGAGGCCTGTGCATTTATTCTGGAGCATAAGTGACCATGTAGAGAGGGCTGGTATAGAGAAGAAGCAAGTAGAACCAGATGACACTCACACCAAACCCCGAGACTTAACAAAGAGCCCTTTCAACCTTCCATTCGAGCCAAGCTCAGGCACCAACTGAATACAGCCTCCTGAGTCATTTCAGCCAATGTTACTTAGAGGAGAAGACCTACACTATGAACCCATATAACACATGACTGGACATAAATTGAGGTTGTTTTAAAGCTCTAAGCTTTGGGATGTTTTACTGCACAGAAGTGCTACCTGAAATAGTGGCCACAGCACTGCTGTATGATGGGTTAGGCTGGCTCAGTCATTGCTTCTGTTGTCACGGACAGTAGAGAACTCATGTTGGCAGTTCCCTTAGGACCCATGGGAACTTCCCCCAGAAGTTCCCCGTCATTGTATCAAACATGGAGGAAAACAATGCAGGCTGCACAGAACGACTGTTGTCACAGCTAAGAGAAGACTGAAAAATAAAGAAACTTGAGAATCAGGTTTTACACCACACCAGTGCTTAGGTGGCAGAGATAAAGAAAACACTAGAAGCAAATAGTAAATATACAACAGGTGAGCTCAGAGAATCCAAATCATGAAACACAGGGGAGAAAATGACATCAAGTCCTTAAAGAGTGTGTATCCCTCACCAGGACATGGTGTGTGACTCACTCCATTTTTCACTACTCCACAACAAGAATATATTAACATGACAAGTGGAAAGTTGAAGATGGTATCTATACAAGATGATTGCAAAATTTTCACAAGTCCTTTCAGTAGCCTGGTGGACTGCATTGAATCAAAACCTACTCTCTCCCTCACACATCCTAAAGACAAGTGTATCTGTAAAGTCTGGAAACGTAGACTAATATACAAACTATCATCTAGGACACCTTCAGCCTGAAAAAAAATTTTTTTTAATTTATTTTTTTAATTTCAGAATATCATGGGGGTACAACACTTTGGCCATACACATTGCCCCTGTTCTGCCCGTGTCAGAGCCACAATCGTGGTCGTCTCCCAAACTGTGCTCCCCACATCCATTCAGTGAGAGTTTTTCCCATCCCTTCCACCCCCCTCCCGCCCGCCCGCCCTCAGATGAATGTTATTGCCCTGTGTGATGTAAGTGTTCATCAGTTAGTACCAGTTTGATGGTGAGTACCAGTGGTGCTTGTTTTTCCAATCCTGTGACACTTCGCTTCGAAGAATGGGTTCTAGCTCCAACCAGGATAATACCAGATGTGTTAATTCACTGTTGTTCCTTATTGCTGAGTAATACTCCATGGTATACATATACCACATTTTATTGATCCACTCGTGTATTGATGGGCACCTGGGTTGTTTCCACATCTTTGCAGTTGTGAATTGTGCTGCTATGAACATTCGAGAGCAGATGTCTTTATTATACAATGTCTTTTTTTCCTTTGGATAAATACCCAGTAGTGGGATTGCTGGGTCAAATGGTAATTCTACTTTTAATTCTTTGAGGTATCTCCATATTCTTTTCCATAGAGGTTGTACTAATTTGCAGTCCCACCAGCAGTGTATGAGTGTTCCTACCTGTCCACATCCCCGCCAACATTTGTTATTTGGGGATTTTTTGATATGAGCCAATCTCACTGGAGTTAAGTGATATCTCATTGTGGTTTTGATTTGCATTTCCCTGATGATTAGAGAAGTTGAGCACTTTTTTATATGTTTGCTGGCCATTATTCTGTCTTCTTTGGAAAAGTTTCTGTTCATGTCCTTTGCCCATTTTTTAATAGGGTCATTTGATTTTTTCTTGTTGATTTTCCTAAGTTCTGTATAGATTCTGGTTATCAGCCCTTTATCAGAGGTGTAGCATGCAAATATTTTCTTCCATTCTGTAGGTTGTCTGTTCACTCTAGTGATAGTTTCCTTGGCTGTGCAGAAGCTTTTCAATTTGATCAGGTCCCATGTATTTATTTTTGTTGCTGCTGTGATTGCTTTGGGAGTCTTCTTCATAAATTCTTTGCCTAGGCCAATGTCCATAAGAGTTTTTCCAACATTTTCTTCGAGAATTCTTATGGTTTCATGTCTTAGGTTTAGATCTGTTATCCATTGTGAATTGATTTTTGTGAGAGGTGAGAGGTGTGGGTCCAGTTTCAGTCTTCTACATATGGCCATCCAGTTTTCCCAGCATCATTTGTTGAACAGGGAATCTTTTCTCCAGTGTACGTTTTTCTGGAATTTGTCAAAGATCAGGTGACTGTATGAGGTTGGTTTTATATTTGGGTTCTCAGTCCTGTTCCATTGGTCTACGTGTCTGTTCTTGTGCCAATACCATACAGTTTTGGTTACTATAACCTTGTAGTACAGTTTGAAGTCTGGTAGATTGATGCCTCCCAATTTGTTCTTTTTGCTTAAGATTGCTTTGGCTAGACGGGGTCTTCTCTGGTTCCACACGAAGCGTAGAATTATTTTTTCTAGATCGGCAAAAAATGATGTTGGTATTTTGATAGGGATTGCATTGATTCTGTAAATTAATTTAGGTAGCAAAGCCATTTTTACTATGTTGACTCTGCCTATCCAAGAGCATGGTAGGGCTTTCCATCTATTTACATCCTCTGCCATTTCTTTTCTTAGTGTTTCATAATTCTCTCTATATAGGTTTTTGACCTCCTTAGTTAGATATGTTCCTAAATATTTAATTTTCTTTGTTGCTATTGTGAAAGGTATTGCATCTTTAATTTGTTTCTCGGCTTGATTGTTATTAGCATATATGAAGGCTATGGATTTGTGTGTATTAATTTTGTAGCCTGAGACTTTGCTGAATTCATTTATCAATTCCAGTAATCTCTTGGTTGAATCTTTGGGGTTTTCTATGTATAATATCATATCGTCTGCGAATAGTGAAAGTTTGACCTCTTCTGCCCCCATCTGGACGCCCCTGATTCCTCTGTCTTGTCTAATTGCTGTGGCCAGGACTTCCAGCACTATGTTGAAAAGAAGTGGAGATAGTGGGCACCCTTGTCTGGTGCCAGTTTTAAGGGGGAATGCCTTCAATTTTTCCCCATTCAGTATGATATTGGCTGTGGGTTTATCGTATATGGCTTTAATAGTTTCTAGGAATGAGCCATCTATGCCTATATTGTTAAGAGTTCTTATCATAAAAGGATGCTGGATTTTGTCAAAAGCCTTTTCTGCATCTATTGAAAGGATCGTATAATCTTTGTTCTTGCTTTTATTTATATGGTGAATTACATTTATAGATTTGCATATGTTGAACCATCCCTGCATCTCGGGAATAAAGCCCACCTGATCGTGATGGATTATTTTTTTGATGTACATTTGAATTCGGTTTGCAAGGATTTTATTGAGAATTTTTGCATCTATATTCATAAGGGATATTGGTCTGTAGTTTTCTTTTTTTGTTGTGTCCTTTCCTGGCTTTGGTATCAAGGTGATATTAGCTTCATAGAATGAGTTTGGGAGGATTCCATCCTTCTGGATATTTTCAAATAATTTCTGCAGTATAGGCACCAGTTCTTCTTTGTAGGCATGGTAGAATTCAGGTGTGAACCCATCTGGTCCGGGACCTTTTTTTGTGGGTAGATTTTTTATTGCTGCTTCAATTTCGGTGCTTGATATTGGTCTGTTTAGAAATTATGTTTCTTCCTGGTTGAGCCTAGGGAGGTAGTGTGTTTCTAAGAATTTGTCCATTTCCTCCACGTTTTCGTGTTTGTGGGCATAGAGATTTTTGTAGTAGTCGAAGATGATGTTTTGTATTTCCATGGTATCAGTTGTGACTTCTCCTTTTTCATTTCTAATTGAGCTTATTAGAGTCCTTTCCTTTCTGCTTCTGGTCAACCTGGCAAGTGGCCTGTCTATTTTGTTTATCTTTTCAAAGAACCAACTTTTCGTTTCATTGATCTTCTGTATTGTTCTTTTGTTCTCGATTTCATTTAATTCTGATCTGATTTTGGTTATTTCTTTTCTTCTGCTCAGCCTGAAAAATTTATCAATATTTCCAGATTTTATGGATGCCCTGAGATGTGCTAAATAAAATACAATATAAATTATCTATAAAAATTGCTTAACTCGAAACAAAGGGAAACACTGGTTAAGAAGTGCTCTAGTTCATTTAGGCTGCTATAACAGAATACCATGAGCTGGAAGGCTTATAAACAACAGAAATGTGTTTCTCACGGTTCTGGAGACTGGGAAGTCCGAGATCAAGACACCAGCAGTTTCTGTGTCTCGTGAGGGTCAACTTTCTGGTTCACAGATGACACCTTCTCTCTGTGTACTTACATGGCAAAGGGGCAAGAGATCTCCCCAGGATCACTTTTATAAGGGCATTAATCCCATTCATTAGGGCTCCACCTTCACAACCTAATGCCTGAACAAAGGCCCCACCTCCTAATACCATCACATTGGGGATGAGGATTTAAATATATGCATTTTGGGGGGTCAAAACCATTCAGTCTATAGCAAGAAGTGTTGGGGAACTCAGGCTGAATCCCCAGCAGCCCAAGATGTATAGGACCTGGACACAGGCACAAGGGTGCTAGGATTCTAAATCCCAGAGGAGGGCAGGTTTTGTGGCCTTGAGTCTAACCAAGAAGGGGGCATATGTCTGACCCACTGGCATAGAGCCAGGATACTTCAGTGCTCCCAGTCTAAGCAGGCAAACAAACCCACCAGCACTCGAAAGTGGCCCAAGAGCTTCCTATCGTCCTGTGCCTCAGGATAACAGACTCACTCCCCTCTGAAAATGCATAAGCTTCATGAGGACAGGAGTTTTGACTCTTTGGTTCACTGTGGTATTTAGCACTGAGAGCAGTGCCTCACATATCATAGGAACTCAGCAAATCTTTGTTGAATGAAATGAAACCTATGTATTTGGTCCCTCCCACAAAGGGATGTGGAGTCTGAATTAGCAGAAATCCCATCCTGAGACTATATCAAAAAAAGTGACCCTAGATTGAAACCAGGGACTATCGTAATCAAAGGTAAAACCCCTCTTACTTGTTCCCTTCTATGGAACACACCTTAGTAAAAATGACCACCATTAAAACCACATAAAAAATGTGATGACATGGGAAGGGGGTATGGTTTGTGACAGAAGAGCTAATAGCAGTTTTCCTTTGGGAAAAATTGTTGGGTTGTGTATTGTATAAATTGATTTAGAAACTGCTTACTAGGGGTCAATGGACAGTGGGAGGTAAAGACACAAGAGAGCTGAGGGTGGATGGAGGAAGTGTAGTCACTGAAAGCAAGGCAGGCAGGAAATTTACATTATAAAGGGACAGGCAAAATCTGTCACAGAAGAGAAGGGATACGAAATGAATAATTAGTAACTGGTTGTGCAGAAATTTGAGGAAGGTCTTGCTTAATGGCTCCCATTTTCTCTGTGGGTGAGAAGCAAGGTCATCTTCCAGAGCTGGTGGAGGAGAGGGCTTTAGTAATACTTATTACCATCAACATTCACTGTGTGAACGGCATTTTCCCTTTGTTATCTCTAATCCTTATGATAACAATGAAGGGTATATGTTATAATCTGAATTTTACAATTGAGGAAACTTAACCTCTTAGAAACTCTGGAATTTGACCAAACCATGTAAATAGTGGAGATAAGACTAAAATGTTTGCTCTTGTCAATGAACTGTTCCATCTTCTTAGCATTCGCTTTAGACAGGAGCAATGGGTTGAATTAGTCATTGCAGGAAGTGGAGAAAACAGCCTCAGCCTCATGGGATGTGCAGTGAAGCACTGGGGTGCCATTCAGTTATGGTGGACTGATGTGTGGTCGCTCCAATCTATGTGATTCTGAATTCCTCCAACCTCACCCCAACTCCTGACTTGCACTGCTTAGTTTCCAGGTATAGAAAGCAAACAGGATATGGTAATGTTATTCACAATCAAGGTTTTGGATGGAAGTTGAAGCGGAAAGAAAAGGGGTAAGTGATGTTTGGGTGTTGCAGCAAGAGTACTACACCATGAAGTCCAGTGGATCTACCCCTAATATTGCAGGACCCACGACAAGGGTACAAATGCATACTCAAAAACCATGTCATAGGTAATACTTAAAAATCAAGCTAAAAATTTATTCAATAAAATATGTTCTATTACCTTACCTTTCCAAATAAATTGTTAAAATGACAAAATTGAAAATACATATAAAAATTAAATGGTATGGCATGAATGTTTTTGTCCTCCCCAAATTCATATGTTGAAATCCTAACCCCCAAGTACCGATATTAAAGGACGAGACCTTTGGAAGGTGATTAAGTTGAGGGCACAGCACTCATAAATGGGATTGGTACCCTTCTAAAAGAGACCACAGAGAGCTAGTTGTCTTCTTCTACCATGTGAGGACACAATGAAAAGGCACCATCTATGAACCAGAAAGTGGGCCCTCACCAGACACTGAATTTGCCATGCCTTTGTGAACTAAAATAAAACCTTAAGCCCCCAAGCCAACTGAATGGACTCCCTCTTGGCCAAGGGGACCCTAGAAAAACCTTAAAGCTGAGTTGGTGGCCATAAGGAGAAGGGGGGTCAGACATGCCTCATTATGCCCCCTCCCTTTTGGAGTTTTTCTTTGTAACAATAAGATACTAAATCATTAACAGGCCTAAGGCTGTGCAAGGCAACTCTCAAACCACACCTGCAGTCCATCAATTTACTTAACAGATCACTTGAGTTTCAGTGTCTGGTGGCTTGTCTCTGATGAACGGATATGCTTATCTTAATTTAAAACATTCCAAGCCTTTAGATAAAGCTTAATTTCTTTAACCAATTACAAATCCAAGAATCTTCAAACCAGCCTATAACCTATAAGTCCCTGATTCCATAAGTCCTGCCTTTTCTCTCCAAACCAACGTAGGCCTTCCATGTATTGATTTGATTTTATGTGTAACTCCTGTCTCCCTAAAATGTATAAAAGCAAACTGTCACTCAACCATGGCAGGACCACTTGCTTAGGGCTTCTTGGTTGTGGCTCTCCAGACCATGGTCACACACCTTTGACTCACAATAAACCTCTTTAAATTATTCTGCAGAGTTTCTGTTATTTTCTGTTGACACCTTAATCTTGGACTTAGCAGCCTCAAGAACAGTGAGAAATACTGTTGCGACCATTGCAAAATACCCTTCAGCCACCGTGTGCAAATAATTATAACATTCTAATTTATGAGTGTCCCCATAAAAACTCTCAAGGTGTCTCACAGCACTTATTCTAAATCCAAATTCCTTACCTTGACCTACGAGGCCCTGCGTGGTCTGGCCTTTGCCTACCTCTCCAGCCTCATCTCTCATCGCTCACTGTCCCCCTCACTCCCAACCCACTAGTTTCTCCTGTTCTTGCTCACGTGACTTTCTTGTCCACCATTCTGTCATCAAGCCCAGCACAATTATCCAAGATGGCAAGTAAGTCCATGAATTCTTCAGGTATTAATTGAGCCCAGATGGTACCAGGAATGGGAAGTGCAGAGATGCAGGCAGCTGCCCAAGGGGAGGAGCTTGCAGCCTGGTGGAGGGGCAGACACCTAAGGTTGGTGGCATGGGCGAGTCTCAGCTGCTCATGTACCATGAGGTGGGCATCTTCCTTGGGTTCATTCTGGGAAAATTTTCTTGAAGGAGTGTCCATGAGTGAGTCATGGGAGAGCCAGTTAATTTCATAAGAAAGGAAAGAAAGCACAGCTGGGAGGTGGATGTGTGTGTTGGGGCTTGGCGTGCAGGCAGTAGGAAGGTGGCCTTAATCATTGTTGAACTTCTTGAATTTTTATGCTGAAATCCCTAAGGGCAATGGGGACACCCCAGAGGCTCTGATTATATAATCTAAGCTGTCCTTCTGGGATATCCCTTTACAGTTCCATCTTTTAGCACATATATTCATGTGACAGTTCATTCTGCTTCTTAGAACTCCTGGCATTGTTTTAATTTAGGAAAAAAATAGGAGGATTCTTGACACTTTTAAGTTTAATTGCCTAACACTTTTCTCCAGGGTTTTGAGATAAATCAGTGTTCCAGTGCAATAGACCCTGCTTATCCTGGGGCTGCTGGCCACCTCACTGCCCCTGTGGCTTGGAGGCCTCAGGTGGAAATGCTGTGTTCAGTACTGTCTGTTTTCTCTCTCCTCCATCATCTCCCAAACTCTGGCAACATATCCAAGTCAAGCTAATTGTATGTGAATCAATTGGACATGACAGCAGCAGAGTCAATTTGATAAATGGATGGTTTATCAAAACTTAATTCTGCTTATTATTCAGACCAAATTAACTTTTTTCTTTCCTTGGAGAATTATAGGAATGTTAGCTATCTGATTTCTTTATTTATTCCGAAATGAATGGATATTGCAGTCTATCTGCAAATGTGTTGCTGTCCTTCTAATTAGACCCCACCTTTGATAATGGAATGTTCTCCAGTAGAGAAGGAAATGCCCCCCAGTTGAAGAGCAGGAGTCTAAGCTTTTGATAATGGTAGGTGCACTGACCTATACTTGGGGCAAACAGGACAAATAGCCTTGATTCAGGAGAATGATATTCTTAGCGATTATTTTTAATAATGCATGGCAATTGGGGTTTGAAAATCCTGAGATAATGCTTCTCAGTCCAAAACAAATGGAAAATATTAGGTATATCAGAGTACTTAGCAGATAGTTGTCACAGTAGTATTTTGATTCAAGGTTTAGGAAAACTACTGTGTTAGTGCCTACTCAGGTAATACAATGAAGAGAAATGAGACACTTGGATGATTCTTGAGTGCCATTTGGGGTCTTTCTTCCTGTATACGTTTATTAAAAAAAAATCCAACACCTTCAAAACCTTCAAAACTGAGCATCTGCTTTATGCCAAGTACAGTTGTGATGTGTTAGGGGAGTAACAATTAACTCATTCAGGTAATATTTTCATTTTCATTTCTAGGTATCACACACTGTCCCACTTGAATAAAGAGAATAGGGCCCTTTTTCATGTACCTTAATCCTATTTGGGGGAGACAACCTATAAGACAACAAACTAGCAAATTAACAGGAACAATCCCAATAATGATAGCAATAATGAAAATTTCAATAGAGTTACATAATAAAGAGGGGCTGGGTGGCCACTTTAGATTATGTGAGCGGAGAAATTTCTCTGAAGAGTGATATTTAAATTGAGATTTGCGTGCCAGGAAGGGACCAGCTGTGCAGTGATCAAGCAGAGGTAAGTTATTCCCAAGGTCCTAAGAGTAGGCTGGAGTTTGGGGATGCAGAGGAACAGAGGGCTCCCACGCGGGGCTGCTGTGGGGGAGGGAACGTGGTGTGGCCGGAGGGCAGAGGGTGGCAGCCCAGACACCCAGATCCCTGATGAGCCAGGCTTTGACATTTACCCTAGATCTGGCAGGCATCCCTTGGACGAGTTTGAGCAGCAAGGTGGTCGAGTCAGATTTTGCACTTTCGAAAGACTTCTGCATGAGAACAGGATGTGGAGTAGCGGAGAGCAAGAGGGAGACAGGTGAGGATGATGGTTACGTGGGACGTGGCTGCAGACGTGGGGATGAAGAAGGACCCAGGATCCAGGACATGTGTCGGGAGTAGTGTCCACTGGCCCTCTTCGTGGATGAATTGGGGAGGTGGGAAATGGGGGAACGTGAGATCAAGGATAACCCCTCACTCTTGCTAAATACAGTGCTATAGATTTCCTTCCCCACTCCACTCTGGACCCCTGCACACCCACACATCGGCTTCTCGCAAAGTTTTTCTCATCTCATTAGCTGCTAATGCCAAAAATCCAGTTGCTCTGGCCTGGCACCCCCTCGATTCCCTGTTTCCTGCATACCCCATACAGCAGCACATCTGGTCAGCTCTGCATTCAGCGTGTGTCTGGCATCCATCTGCTCCTCACACCTCAAGTGCCGATTACACAGTCCTAACCTACCTTGTGTGCCACTTGGACCCCTTTGACAGCTCCCAGGGTCTCCCTGCTCCTCCATTCTTGCTCCTTACAGCCACTGCCAACCTAAGAAGCAGTATTACCTTCCTAAAATGTAAATCAAAATTGATAATTTCATATTACAGGTTGTACAGAAGCCAAATTTCTGTGCATGGTCTAAAAGGGCCCATACAGTCCTGCCTCTGTCTACCTTTCCGACGGTTTCACACCATCCTTCTGCTTATCATTACCTGCCAGCTGTCAGTTTCCTTTCTGTCTTAAATCATGCCAAGTTCCCCGCAGCCTAACGGCTCTGGCATTTGCCATTGCTTCCTGGAGTGCCCCCCCCAGATGTCCACAGAGCAGCCTTCTCACATCAATCCTATTTCAGCTCAAACGTCCCACTCCCAGACGGGTCTTCCTGAAGCGACCCAGCTGAAGCGTCTCCTGGTGCCACTGAGTGTTTGGATTGCTGAAGTGAATGTAACTCTTGGTCTTGCAATTCTTTGATGATCTATCACGGCCTCAATTATTTCCTATAGTCACTTTCTCTTGAATAACCCTTTCTATAGTATTTTAATATTTAGATATTAGGTCTTAAATGGTCATAGGGGATTTAATCACAATAATCTGAGATGCCTCTTACACACACAGACGGTTAAGTACCTTGTCTCTTCTTCTTGAGTAATAATCCAAGAAAAGACACTTGAGAAGACAAGTAGTTCATAGCAGCCAAATTAAAGGCCTGGTGCCTAACTTGCAAACTATAGCTTTCTGATATTCGAGGTGCATGGAAACACCATGCCAGTCATCTCTGACTTTGCATCCTGACCCTTCTCCAGTCCTCGGGAGATGCCCTGGTGGAGGCTGATCTTACGTCACGTGAGCAAGGAGGCCACACCTGACTATTCTGCAATTGCCTTTTTAATAGTCATTGCACAGATTCAACTGCAAAGAGTCCATCAATGCTCCTGTTACATTCTGCATGAGGAACTCTCTACTGGGTTATTAGCACCTTTGCCGTGTGTGATTCTTTGCAGTTGGAAGAGATGAAGGTATCGCCTTCCTATCACGGCCCCTCCAAAAAGATTTGCCGTGTACCAGGCCTGTCCCTTTGGGAGAAGTCCCAGCACTGGAGGGTGCAGGAGGTCTGTCCTCGCTCCCTAGGTGGACAGGGCTGTGCTGATGGCCCTGGTCAGCCCTGTGCTATTAGTCACAGTTTGTCTTTCATTTCCATCTGAATCCAGGCTGTGCTTCTAAGAATATTCCTTCCAATCAGGACGTGATAGTTGTCCCCCTTTTTATGAATAAGGATAAAGTTGAATTTTAGCTAAAGCTCTTAAGGTATTCCTTTTTTCGGTTGTTGTCTTTTGACACCTTCCAGGGATTGGGAGTGGCAGTTTGCAGACAGATTATTTGGATGTTTTTAAGAGGTTTTCAGCACATGTAATTTATTTTTCATGCTGGTGTGAAACCTCTGTTTATTCAACTCCTGCAAATTAGCTTAGATAATGCATTGGTCCCATAAAAAAGAAAAATTATGGACTTCAGTATCAATCACAACAATGACTAATTAACTCCCCATTATTGTTCTCGACAGAAGTTGTGAAATTATGAGTCTTAGGAGACTCAGTTGGCAGTGATGGTTTGTGGCATTATCCCTTTGTCTTTTTTCTCCCTATTTCTAAAGTTTCAAGCTAATGGTAGCTCAGGAAGCACCGGCTAAAAAAGAAACTGCTCAGAGGCAGGCCTGCTGCTCTCCAACTGGGGGGACTCTCTGATGTGGGGACCGACCAGCTCCTGGGCAGATGTTCTGTGTCAGAGAATGATCGAGGTGAAAACCAGTGATAAATTAGGGAGGCGAACTCACACTTTGCAGCCTTCTGATTTTTTTTTTTCTATTTCTGGACTTTTTTTTTTTTAATGTTCTGTATGGAACCACTGCAGCATGTAGCATTTCCAAATTAGACAGAAGAGAACGTCCCGCACGCAAACAAATGCAACATTGTTTCTGGAGCAGCGTCTGTTCTCCAGGCAGTTTCTGAGCAAGACCCACAAGACATGAGAACGTAACTTTGTGAAAGAAGGAATATATCTTAAAGCCACTGTTACAGACCTTCCTTTCTTTCCACCTAAACCTGGACACTAACAAACCGATCGATTGGAGTGATTTTATTATCCTTTTTTCCTAAAGTGAACATATTTCCTTTCTATTGCTCCACAAGCCAGATGATTATAACAGAAAAAAATGGCACTGATGAATAAAAGGGAAGCTTTACTTATATTTAATATTTCCCAAGCATTAGCAACAAAGATGATTATTTCACAGGAAAAATAGAATATGATTGTGGGAAAGGGATCTATAGACGATGGAGGAGACTGACTCTTGTTACCTCCCTAAAGCAATAGCATGAAAGTGATTTAATAGCAACATGGACTGAATTCTGAAGGTTAATAATTCCATTTTCCATCACTGTATAGGATCGACATCTGGAGGGCTCCCAGGCAAAGTAAGAGCCCCCATTGGGTCACTAGCAGAACTTTGCTTACAGACCAGAAAAACATGACATTTACAACCTACTCACAGCAACCTCTTCCAGTAATACTTTACTCAAATCTGTCCAAAACAGCTTAATATGACATGTACAGAGGGAGAGTGACTTTCCATTCAATCTGATGTGCAGAAGCAAAACTCTGGCTGAACTCTGTGGCCTGCTACTGTGTCTTCTCCTGCTGCTCCCAATCCACATATTGCCCCCAGGAGAGAGAATGTGCAGCCACTGTATGCAGGACAGCCGCAGGAAGTTCTGAACTTGGGGGAATGAGAACTCCAGCTTTTTGTTACCTTCCTCCTCTTTAAAACCTCCTGACTCCCAGCCCTGGGAGAATCACAGAGAGCTCAGACCTCACAAAGCAGGCCTGTTGGGTGAGGACATTCAGGGTCCCCAATAGTGCTTTGCTTTCTTCACTTCAAATGGACAACTACAATGTTGTATTTAAAATTGGATTTAATTTACATAATAGAAAGTGGTATTTCCACACCCCATTTGTAGGATACTATGCTTAACAGAGGGGTGAGCTCTTACTGCTTTCCAAGGAGGTTGTGGAATTTATCCAGTGTAGCACTGAGCTTCAGAAGCATTTCAAACAGAGCTCAGAAAAGCTGAGACTTGGGTGACAAACTGCACATTGTTGAGAAAGTAAACTTATAAGACAGACAGACCTGGGTTCAAATCTCAGCCCTGCCTATTAACTGGTTAAATGACCATGCACAGAATAATCTTATTTCTCTGTAAAAAGGTGAATTTAATATATAGTATTGAACTCTCAAGATTGTTGGAAGGATTAAGTGCAGCAACACATGTGAGACATTTTGCACAGTATCTGGTAAATACTAAGGCTTGTTAATGTCAATATCTTTATAATTAATTTTTACAGTGATTCTTGGAAGAACAACACCAGGTGTTAGTTTAGGATCAAATAAATACAATGAAGTTCTATGAACACCCAGGGAAGATATTTCAACCCAATAAGTGACACCATTCTTTGTAAAGCCAATTTCATAACTACTTGGAAATTGAAATTCTTTTCAGTCCAAGGTGAATATGGTGTAGTTGTCTCTCAAAATGAATAAAATATCCTCTATAAGTTAAGTTAGTATCTTACTAAAGCAAGCTTTCAGAGGCACTCTGTTAAAACATTGAAAATAACTTCTGAAAAGTGAAAATATTTCTTTAAATGATGATTATTAGAACTAAAATAAGCTTTAGTTAGAAGTCAGGTTTAAAAAAATTTGTTTTTATTGACATAAAGAAAAATTTACTTTTCAGGAGTATATTCTGAGTTTTGAAGGTTTCATACAATTGTGTAACCACCACCAAAATTTGTACTGGCATAATTATTACAGATGAATCCAAGATACATGTCATATAACACATTTTATTGATGAATTACCTTCCTCTCAATATGAATAAGTTTTCTATTATGTATCCAGAAGAAAAGGAAACACATATGATTAGCGATGATTTTTCAAAAGGTGATATGATAGGAAACAGGCACACCGCTGGCATACTTGGGACTATAAATCCTTGTAATACTTTCAGTGACTGCAAGTGCTTTAATATGGAATGTGCAGTGGAAATTGTCTGAATGTTAAACCTGGTGTCCCCCAAATTCCCAATAGCCTGGTCCTCTAGCCACAGAATAAAGAAATATAAGGAGGCTACTTGGAGATCATTTAACCATTGCTACTTGAGGCACATATCCATCCCTTCACATCATCATGCGGCCTCTGCTTGAAGAGCTGGAAATACGTTTCTTTTAAGAAGTAGCCAATTCATGTCAGTAACTCAAAATATCTGAAAACTTGACCTGAAATTTGTCTTCCTGAAAATCTCTGTAGGTGTTCCCAGACCTTCCTTTGGAACTACAGAATATGTGTGCATTAAACTTTCATTAACTGAATTCCACAGCTATATTTCCCTGTTCTGTTTCCAGATCCTTTATTTTTTTTTTCATATTAAATGATCTTAAGCATATATTTTTCACTTTCCATAGGAAGATGTGAGGAGAGCTAAGTGATACCTGCACACCCAGTAGGCTGATTAAAAAAGAGAAATTCTGAGCTTAGGGAACCTGAATCTTTTATAATAGGCAGTAAGCATGCCTACTCTTTGCTTGGAGGGAAATGTTGTTTTTATTTTAGTAGGCAGTAAGTTCATCTGCCCTCTGTCACTGTGTTCCAAAGCTGTCTGGTATACAAATATTTTGGAAGGGACAATCTAGAATAAAGTCAATTATTACCTCTGTTCACAAGACTTACAGAAACTCAAGAAACACATGGAGAATTGTTTCCTAACATTTTGGTTTAATTCCAATGCTGAAATGGATTTCCAACTAATCTATCTGTCTATCTGTCTGTCTATATATCTACCTAAAATCTTTTTTACTTAGCCTCCAAGCAGATTTATTCTACTTTAGTCATACTCTCTTTCCTCTGTACACACCAATGAATATTGGTAGTGAAAATCTGAATTTTTCCATTAAAAGCATAAAGATTGATATTTTGCCAAGTCCACATAGCTTTTATCATTAAATTTTAGTATTAACAAGAGAAATTCTGGAGAATGGGCAAACCAAAGACGGTTATGTGGAACTCCCAGAAATAGGCAAGTTGCTTAGTATTACTGAGTTGTATCCCAAAGTTCTGGGAGCAAGGGGTGTGAGATGGATGTATGTCAATCAGGATTCCCCAAACTTAAGTAATAAAATGTTTTATTTAAAATTAAAACAAGATAATTTGTTTTATTTTTTCATAAGATGTATCACACTTTGCAAAAGACTATCTGAGGAATCTAAAGCCCTATTTTATGGAAAGAGCATTCAACACTATGGTAAAGGAAACTCTGTCAACTTAGCATGTAACTACTATCCCTAGTAGCTGATAGGCCTGAACAAAAGAACTCTGGTAGGGGATCCACCTGCATGGGTCCTCACTGTCACCATCAGGGGTTGAATTGTGGGCAAGGGCACGGTTTCAATGATACAACCACAATGTGAGCATTTAAGAGTTTTTAGTACTCACAGTACCTGGAAGGTGCACAGCAGGCCAGAAGGCCATACAACACATGGAGGTCAGGGAGCACAGGCAGAGAGAAAGGAGGCCCATGGGCCAATGCTTTTATTGGATCCTGGATGTTCTCCAAACAGGTTTCCCAAGGAAAACTTGAATTGGTGGGTTTAAAGCAAACAGACACTAGTTCCAGGAGATCACGTTGTGACTGAGAGCTGGTTACTTTAAGTTTGCGGGCAAATATCTGAATGGCCTGTTTAAAGGAAGTGGCAGGAAAGTGGGGAGCCCCAGCCTCCTAAGTGGGAGAGATGCCTCCAAGGTTTATCTCTGGCCACCCATTGGAGCCATTCGGGTTGGGTATAGTACTGGAAACCGTCAAGGGTGACTGAGCCCCGCTTCTGGTATAAAAAAGTTAAACTTATATTTAAAAATGGATGTCAAGACAACATGAAATTATAAGCACTCACTACCAACACAGATTATCAATTTAAAAGGAAGGGTTTTCCTTAAGTACAAAAATGACTTAAGATAAATGAGATAAAAACACAACATGATAAAGAAAACTTTCATAGAATTCTTGTACCTGAGAAGATGATTTTCACCCACAGAAACATATAAGCTGCAGCTTAAGGAGGTCTAGAAAGGAATTCAAAGTATTTTTGAAGTTTGATGGAATGTGAAGTAACCCCTGTTACATCTAAAACTATTTTGTGTAACCTTTAGTGGAGAGATTGCCACTTTAGAGTAAACTGTGATAGAAGAGCAAAATTTCAAATCACTGTCTGGGGTGGGATTCTGCGCTACACTCCAATTATGATACATTCACACTTGCACAAGTCCAAATATAAGTTTTTTGTGCTGCCTTTTTTAAAAGAAATGCTACTAAAAAATATGAACCAAAGAACTAAAGAGGAACCCTCAGCCTCCTGACACACAGATCCTTTGGTTACTAAAATTGCAGCATTGGTGGATAATTAAAGCTCTCACAGGTATCATTCCATGACAGCAAATAATCCACATTAAATGCAAAATGGGAGCTCTCCGAAATTGTTTTATTTTCAAACATCTCCACGCTATTACCCAATTTTTGCTTTTTGAGCAGTTGGCAAATATTCTGATCAGTGCTGTCTTACAGAGTAAAAACGAGACGTTGCCAAGCTTCACACAACAAGGGTAGGAACAGATGTTGCTTGAAGGAGGGTCTCCATCAGACCCGCTCATGAACCTGGGCCTGCCCAACAGTCTCCAGAAGTCTGTCCATTCTCAGGAGTGTCATACATGGAGTTAGTGAATAAATTATCCACTTATACCTCCAGGTTCTGTATTCTGAGTTCAGAGGAGGGAGACCAATTGTGACCCAGTTGCCCTTGGGAGTGATGATTAGTACCTGCCCTGAGCCAGAGTTCATGGGGCCATTCAGACATACAATATTCATACAGTATTCTGCTCTGCTGTCCCCAGCTGCCTCACTTTGGACAAAGTAATAACTTATTTCCTGACTGACACCTGAAAACCTATTTATGATTTTCTCTCCCACAACTCATCTTCTGAAAGAGTCCATCATTATTGACAGGGTGGCATTTGCTTTGCCTTCTTCAAACACCTTGCTCTGGCCCATCTTCCTATGAGGCCCCCTGGGGCCTGGGCTATCACTTGCTATTTTTCTTTGAGGGCCTTTTAACCCACACTATACTGGAAATGTAAATAATTCTCTCTAGAACATTGACATCTCCATGAAGCTTCCTCACAATTCAGGAATTGGAGTGTCAAGGAATCCTCCAGCAGAAAGAAAATATTACTCATGGAAAGTGATTTTGAGTCCATGTCTCGGTCTACAGATGCTGCCAATTACTCCACTCTGCATTTACTGAGCTCCTGCCATGTGAACAAAAGTAATAGGGAGGACTATGATCATTCAGAATTTTTCAAGCATCATTAAGTGCTGGATATCCTGTATATATATGAGTCTGCTGGCATTTTATTGAAGCTAAATGTATAAATAAATAGTTCTTTTGGATCATTATGGGAAAGAGAATTATATAACACATTTTCCCTATTTTAAACAAAACAGCATTTCACTTGATTTATGTTTATCATTAAGAGTTAATCATATTTAAAGGAAAGGGTGGTTATTGAAATAAAGATTTTTTTTATTTTCCCCAAATAACTGGTAGAACAAATGAAACCCCTGAATGGCTGCATGAGTAGCTGCCTTAGCCCCAAGACTAATGAGGCAGCAGCCTCCGCCCACACCCCAGACCCCATTCCTACGTCTCCCCTCACTCATAGTTTGGCCATTTATGTATTCCACAGTAAAAATCCTCCCTCCCCCAACTCCCCAAAAAATAACCTCATTAGATGCCAATTAGGAGGTAGCCTTTCTCTGGAGGAGTGTAAAAGTCCAAATCATTACATAAATTATGGCAGCTCTTAATACCTTTCAGAACATTTTCAGAGAATTGCAACTTAGGCTCTTGTTTGGATAAAGAATTGCTGGCTTATGTGGGTGAGCTTATCTTAACAACTGTGGCACTTGATCCTGCCAAGTGAAGCTAAAGCCATCTCTCATCCTGTCCTCCCTGGGCAGGATACAATACTACACAAAGATAATGCTTGGCATTATCAGTGAAGAATGACCCGACTTCACTCATAATCCTAAAAGAACAGAATGCTGATATTCAGTATATTTGGCACAACTACTTTCATAATCACCTAGTTTTATGAAAGTAGAATGTTACAATTTTGAATTTATAAGAATAATTTAAGACATGATACATATTGTGAAAACTTTCTGAGAGAGACAGAGAAAAAAAAGAGAAGTATTTATCTTAGGATAGTAGCTCTCCAAGTGCAATTCAAAAGTGTATGCATTGTGATTATAACCAGATTCTTATGTGAAAATGTATTGATTTTCCATGTTTCTGTTTCTTGTTCTTAAAAAGTCTGTACTTTCACATATGATTCCTTTTATGCAAAATACGATGCTCAGATGCTCAATTTTTTTCTTGACAGTCTGACACTTATTATAAGTTATACACTTATATATTATACACTTATTATAAACACTCAAATGTTGTTGAGCAAGTGAATCGTTATGACCAAGTTCTCATTCACAGGTGCATACTGCATGGCAACTTCCTTCCTAAGAGATCAATACACTTGCCATGTTGTTGCAAGTGGCTTTTTGGTGAACTAATCTTTGTTCTTTTAGTGCTGAAGTGCACCACCACTTGTAGGGTTTAAGGATTTTGGAAGACAGAAAACAAACTGAAAGCGTATGAGTTAAGAAAACAGACCACGGACAATACTAGGAATTCAGCTGTGCCAGTTGTCAATTTTTTATCTCCTCTCCTGTACAAATACACCCTCATGGCCTTCCTCTGTGACAGGGGCCTGGCCCGTGAGTATTTTCCCTTCTCCAGCTGGGGGATGTTGAACTGTGTCAGGAGAGGGTGCTGAAGGGATACTGCATGAGGGAAGGGCCGTACCTCTCTGCTCGCTCCATGGTTGCCAACCACAGGCCTGAGGATGTGCAGCCACGCTCTTCCTCCAGTAAGGTTGTGTCCACTCCTGGCCCGTGGAATCCTGTCCACCAGGCTCAGCCAGTTGGCTGTGGGCTAGCTGTGACCAGGGCCTGCCCAGCCACTTTCGTAGCAGCCAGACCCTCTCCAACGGGGTCCCAAATAGAGGGGCTAGATGGCGGGGGGGTCCCTTCAGACCAGGTGTGCTCCCTCTTTGGAAGGCCTGGGTATTCTTTACAATTCTCCTTCATCTCATCTTAAACACACACACACATACAAATTTATAGCCATCCTTGTTCAAATTACTGAGTGGTTTCTGTCTCCTACATTCTAATTGACACAAAAACATGCAGACTCTCAGCTGTCCCACTGAGACTTCAAATCCACCCTACAAAGGATGCTTATTTGCATTTATTACAGAGAGTAGAAAGGCTAGCCTTAAAGAGACTTTTTTACATATTTATAGGATTGAGGGTTGATGTTAAGCTGAAACTATTTCAAACAGTACACCTCCTAATCAGGTATCTTGACTTTGTAGAAGTGTAAGACGACACAATTGAATGGTAATAAATAAACCTCAATTATGAAACAAATAAACAAACAAAAAACACAAACAATAAACTTTTGTTGCAATCAGATTTTACCTCAAAACAGAGTTTTCTTAATCTAAGTTAATTAGACCAAAGAATAGACTTTTTTTCTAATTAAGTTTTACATAAGCTGAAGAGTGTATATTTATTTTATTTTTTATTATTGAATGTTTTTCTAACACATCGGTAATGATAGCATTTTCCATTAATTTAACTTTTTAATGTGCTGCGTATTATGATTAGATGCATGGCCTCTTTTATTTCAGCTGTGCTGTGAGAGAAGAACTGTTGTCATCCTTTGCACAGATGGTGAAGCTGAGACTGTAGGGGTTAAGAACTTTGTCCCGGGTGACAAATTTAGGAAACGGTGCAGCCAGGCCCAAAGGAAGGTCTGTCTGTCCCCAGGGCCAATATTTCCTTGTTCAGATCCTAATATGGACAATAGGGACCATGCATTTCTTATCTATCAAAGGTGTGTTTTGGGGCTCCTAACCCAACAGGAATAAAGTTCTAAAATTCTTCTTCCATCTGCCAGGATATAACAAAGGGCAAAGGGCACAATGTTATAACTGTTTTAGAAAAGTAAAGTAATAAAAGAGAGGAAGGAGAGGAGAGTAAGAAAGGCAGAACTTCAGGAGTGAATTAAAGGAGAGTAGGAAGAAATAGAGAAAGGTAAGGAAGGATGTGAGCAGACACCTGAGAGGTGTCCAGGTAGGAAATGGATGGCAGATAGGAGGTTGATCTGGGATCTGGTTTGGCTGCAACCTTGTGAGTTCAGGTTTGCATGGACTGTTGATGTGACACTGTCATAGTCAGCTCAGGCTGCTGTAACAAAATAACATAGCCTGGGGTTCTTAAACAGCAAGGGTTCATTTCTCACAGTTTTGGATGCTGGGAAATCCAGGATCAAGGTGCCTGCAGATTCAGTTGCGGTGAGGGGCACATCTCAGCTTGCAGATGGCCAACCCTTCTTGCTGTGTCCTCGTGTAGCATAGAGAGGAAGGTCTGGTGTCTCTTTCTCTTCTTATAAGATTACTAATCCTATCATGATGGCCCCATACTCATGACCTCATATAAACTTAATCACCTCCCAAAGGCCCCCACCTCTAAATACCATCACACTGGGGGTTAGAGATTCAACACATGAATTTGGGGGGAGGGGTAACACAAATATTCGATCCATAACAGACAACAAGACTTCCCAGAGTCAATCCCTCAGTTCCAGTTTGAAGTATAAAGTGTGAAAATCTTTGAACCTGTCTTGGGTCACATATGAGGAAAACATTATTCAAAGTGTTTGCTCTCCCATGCTTTACAACATTGAGAACTTCCACCACAATCAACCATAACATATGGTTCTTTGGCATGAATCCTGCTCTTTAAGGACCTTAGAATCACAAGTCTGTGCTCCCCAGTTGGGCAAAAGATTAAAATTACATACTTTCTTAAAAATCTGTGACAACCACATGTAAAACATGAGCCTTCAGATCCACAAAGTTCTGGGACACTCTCTATAGCCTACAATGACTCCAGGAATCTCCACTGCCTGATATCTTTTTAGAACATGGAGTTTCCTTCCTGCTATGATGCCACCACCTGCTGGAACAGAGTGTCACCTAACACCAAATGAAGTGGGCAATCATATTCAGGGTACACTTCTTCCAGAAAAGGTCAACCTCTGAGATGATTTGTGGTTTGCCATCATGAATTTTAAGTTCAAAATTCCATGGAGCATGTTAAATATGAATACTTACAATAAAGCATCCTAATTTAAAAAAATTAATTTAATTTTGTTTGCCTGGAGCCCTTTTTGTCCAAATCAACATTTTGAAGTATACGATAAACATCTAACCTGAACAAACTTGGATAATAAATACTTTATGACATTTCTTATGTGGTTTTTACAAGTTATTTTCTTAAATGCTTTCACACAGCATCTAGGGAGATGGGCAAGCCTTGGCACATCATGGATGACATCAGCAGTTCAAACCAGTAGATTAGTGGGGGTTGTTATCACCTTTGTTATTTCAACAAATTGTTTAATATATTAAACAAATGATCACAGTGAGTCAATTATTGCTTTCTTATGTCAGGACTCAGAAAATCCTAAACCATAAATTAAAGATGGAAGGAAGACAAAATGGAAGGGAAGTTGATAATTTGACAAGATCAGTTAGACATTGGCTGATGTATTAGTCAGGGTTCTCCAGAGAAACAGAACCAATAGCCTATAGATAGATAGATAGGGAGAGAGAGAGAGAGAGAGAGAGAGAGAGAGAGAGAGAGAGAGAGAGAGAGAAATAGATGGGAAGGAAGAGATTAGTTTAAATTTGAAGCATTGGCTCACATGGCTATGGAGGCTGAGTGGTCCCACAATCTGCCATCTGCAAGCTGGGAGCCCAGCACAGTCTATGGTGTAGTTCCAATCCAAACCCGAAGGCCCAGGACCCAAGAATGCCAGTATCTGAGGGCAAAAGATGGATGTCCCAGGTCAAGAACAGAGAGCAAATTTGCCTTTCTTTCATCTTTTTGCTCAATTCAGGCCCTCAAGGGATTGAATGATGCCTGCCCATGTAGGCGAGGGTGATCTTCCTTACTCAGTCTACTGACTCAAACGCTAATCTCTTCCAGAGACACCCTCACCAACTCACCCAGAAATAATGTTTTACCAGCTACCTGGGCATCCCTTAGCCCAGTCAACTCAACACACAAAATTAAGTCAACCTCTCTTTCTCTGTCTCTCTTGCTCTCCTCTCTTTCACACACATTCACAAACTCACACACTCACACACACACTTGGAGATCTGTACCATCTGAGGTTTTGAGGACAGCCCCAGAGCTGGTCTGTCCCTCGGCACAGGGTTGCCCTGGAGTGGCCTGCTAGAGGCCACATCCCCACGACACCAGACCTCTGAAGGGGGACCTGAATAGTTATCCTCACTACCCACCTCTACTGGAGCACCCAGATAAGCTGGGGGACGTTGTCTTGCTGCTTAGAAACCGTTAATGAATGAACAGTTCACAGCGCCGTAGTTGGCAGAGGGCTGTCCATATTCGTTGAACACTCCCAGAGCCTCAATTCAAGGTCAAGGTCACACGTTAATACCTACAAAAGAATGAAAACACCCGGTTTGCAACTAATAAGTGTATAAGTTGATGGATTTGTTAAGTAAGCTGATTTGATCATTCTATATTAAACACATATATCAAAACACCACATTGTACTTCAAAAATATATATAATTGTCAACTAAAAATAAAATTAAAAATATCAAAATAAATAAAAATTAAAAAACAATTACAGTAAGTGAATAAAATGAAAGTGAAACCATTTCAGCATTTATTCTCTTCTGAAAACATTTCCACAAATGTAAATTTCTACCTTTATAAAATTCTATCTTCATTTCTCTTATCCGAACTTTCTCCGTAAACAACCCCCCTCCCCAATTTGCTGTATCTTGAGTCATTTGGAGACTATTTATTTCCACATAAAATATTAGCAACCTCAGAGAGTTTTTTATTATATTTAATATCCACCATAGGATTTTGCTTTCTCTCCTGTTGTCTTTCACGTGGCTTGTGATGGGGTCTCCCTCTGAAACCATCTATGCAGCCAGCCCCATTAATTTCCTTTTTACCATCTGTAGTCAAGACCTTCATCACATTTTAATACAGCAACACAAGTAATACCCATTGATGAAATAGCTTCTCCCTTCAGCATATGCTGTGTTCCTCTTTATTATCCAGGGATACCTCCTAATTCTTCTTAGTACAAATTTTACTCATGTTTTCTATACAGATAAACTAAATAATATAATATTATAATTCTCTTCCTAAGTAAACTATATACCACCACAATAGTATTTCCAAACACTACTGTATATTTTTCCTGATGTTTCTCATTTTATATAGTGCCCACCTACACTACAGCATCATTAAATGTTCTCATTTCATACTGTGGAGATTGGCCTCTTCAGCAACATTATTCCTAGTCACTTTTCAGGATTTGAGACTTGGATCTGCATGCCCCCATATACTTACACCTACCTACATACTCATCTTTATGGAAATAGCTTCCATTGTAAGAGACCCCACATAGGGTGATCCACTCCTTTGTGCACAAACGCCCATGACCCAGGCACTTCTTTATAGGTACTGTAATAGAGACCTCCAGCAAAATAGAGGAAACATCAGCAGCTAGAAAGTACACAGTGAATGCCCCTGCTCTTTTATGGTTATGTTAAGAAGATTATTATTTCAGAGAGCAAATGCACTGAGTACTGTATTCTGAGCCCTCTGGTTCTACAACCACAGGTCAAAAATATTACAAAAAGAAAAATGGATGGTTGTGTCTGTACTGAATGTGTATAGACTATTTTCTTGTCGTTGTTCCCTAAACTATATGGTATGACAACTACTTACATAACATTTACATTGTATTGGTATTATAAGTAATCTAGAGACGATTTAAAGTATATGGGACAATATGTGTAGGTTGTATGTAAATACATATAAGGGACGAAAGCTTTTGTGGATTTTTCTATCCTTGGGGGGGTCTTGGAACCAATTCTACACAAACACTGAGGGGCGACTGTACTTAACAACTTAAGGGAAACACCAACGAAAGGTCAAGACAAGCCACATTACATCAACCCACGAAGCTACCCCAATATTAAGCTATTTAGTGGGCATACAGATTTTAGAAGAGCAGTTCTCTACAGAAGCACTTTAGCAGCCACGGGAGTTGCCCTGGGTTTGCTGGACCTTGGTTATTTTTCCAACATAAATTTTTCAGTTGCATCATCAACGGCCTCTGTCCTCTCCCAGGCAGCGGATAACACTTGCTTCTAGCCACTGCCTCTCACCTGCGCTCTGTGTGTGCGCGGGGCACGTGCTGTACTCGAACTCCCTGAACTCTCCAGCTGGGTGGCTTGGGGCAAGTTATTAATCATCACTGCGTCTCTTTCATCATGTATAAAATAGGAATAACAATACCAACTCACAAGGATTGTTGTGGGAATTCAATAAGACAAAATATTGCAAATGTGGATACTCACAAACCCAGCAACTTTTCACTCCCAGCTTTCTTTTCTCTGCCTCTGTCCTTTTTCCCCGTTTTCTGCTCTCGTTTTTTGAGCCTGTCTTTCCCTCCGTTAGGCTCCCTGCGTCATTCTCTCCTGCTTCTCTGATTCTCCTGTTTCTCAGGTCTCCACACCGCCAGCCATTTGAAATTCGTGTACAGCTAAGTGTAATTTGTTGCCGTGTCTTATAAATTTGAATTTCTTGACCCCAAACTTTGAGATGATCATTTTCACTTCTGGATATAAACCAGGAAGCTGCATGTTTAACAAGCACCTCTAGAGATACTGATACAATTGGTCAGCTATTTACATTTTGAGGAGCATGGGGAACACTGCTGATATCTGCAATGCAGAATATTTTGAAAAAGGGCTTCCCAACCTTTGCTGTACACTGAAATCTGTAGGGTGTGTTTAAAAATCCTGTTGTCCGAGCACATGCAAGAGCAAATAAATTAGAATCTCTCAGTGTGGGATGCAGGTATATATAGTTTTATAAGGAAATCCAACATATTGCAATGTTCTCAACTATTCATAAGATTTTAAAAAGGACTTTAGTGAGTGTCAAGTAGGTAAGAGTTGGAGGGCCAGTGATTTAAAACAACAGATTATATAACACCCCTAACAAATAATAGGGAGATTTAATACACTTAAATATTATGAAAGAGGCTGTTGCTTCTTGATAACACACTTTTTATTTTGGGACAGTTTTAGACTTAGAGAAAAGTTGCAAAGATAGTATAGAGGGTGCTAGTGCATCCCGACTCAAATTTTGCATATCGGTAATGACAACTTATATCAATATGTTATAACTAATGAATGAGGAGTAATAGAATATTCATACCTAAAGTTACTTCATACAGTTGTTCCATTTCTTTTTTAATGTTCCTTAGTTTTTATCTAATGCCTTTTTCTGTCCCAGGATCCCATCCAGGATACATTACATTTAGTCATCATGTCTCCTTAGGCTTCTCTGGACTGTGACAGTGTCTCAGACTTTGTTTTTTGGTGACCTTGACAGTTTTGGAGTACTGGTCATGTAGTTTATAAAATATCCTCCAATATGGGTTTGCTGACATTTTTTTAAAGGTTAGACTGGGGTCAAGGACCCTTGGGGTGAAGACCACAGGGGTAAACTGCCTGTCTCATCAAGGGTATATAACAGCAACATGACTCATCACTGTTGATGTTGGTCTTGTTCAACTGGCTGAGGTAGAGTTTGTCACATTTCTCTGATGTAAAGTTACTCTCTTTTCTCTTTCTCTACTGTGCTCTTTGGAAGGAAGTGACTATGCACAGCCCACACCTAAGGAATGGGGAGTTGTGCTCCACTTCCTTGAGACCAAAGCACCAACATGAATTATTTGGATTTTTTTCTACATAGGAGATTTGTCTCTTTCCCCTCATTTATTCATTTATTTAGTCATTTAATTATATCAGTGTGTATCTGTGTATATTTATTTTATATTTTGGGTTATAATCCAATGGTTATATTGTTGTTCAAGTATTTCAGCTTTGGACATTGGGAACTCCTGTTCTCTTCAACAACGTTGTCATAGTTTCCCCTTTTCCTTCTTGTTGATCAGGTCCTTGTTTTCTGTCACTGCAAGATGCTCCTGGCTCTAAAATCCCTTCTAGTAGAGTTAATCTTCATTTACTTTCTTCTTGTCCTTTTGGTTTGGTCATGCAGCTTCTTACATCAGAAAAGCTTCCTCAATGAAAGAACACACTTGGCATCAAGAAATGCCTTAAGAATAGGCTGGATCACACAGAGGAAAGAATCTCAGAGCTGGAAGATAACTCCTATGTGCTAAACAAATCAGTCAAAGAGAAAGAACACAGAAGCAAGAGACATGAACAAAGCATATGAGAAATGTGGGATTATGTAAAAAGGCCAAACATAAGAATCATAGGCATCCCTGAGGGCAAAGAAGAAAACACATGAGGGCTGCAAAATCTGTTTGAAGGGTAATGGAGGAAAACTTCCATGGCCTAGCCAGAAATCTCGATATCCAGGTACAAGAAGCACACAGGACTCCTGGGAGACAAAATGTGAAAAGGAAATCACCACGTCACATAGTTATTAGGCTGGCCAAAGTAAACATGAAAGAGGCACTCCTTCGAGCAGTAAGATGAAAACAGCAGATAACCTACAAAGGAAAATCTATCAGACTAACTGCAGATTTCTCAACTGAAACCTTACAAGCCAGAAAGGCCTGGGGACACATCCTCAGTCTTCTAAAACAAAATAATGGCCAAACCCAGAATTCTTCATCCTGCAAAATTAAACTTCTTATATGAGGGATAAATAAAGACTTTCCCAGACAAGCAATCACTGATGGAATTTGTGGAGACCAGATCTGCCCTGCAGGAAGTACTCAGACCTGCATTATATGCTAACTAGTGCAATTGACACCCACCAGTGTAAAATCACCCAAAAGCTAAAGTCCAGAATCCTGATTCCACAATGGCTCAAGAGGTAAAACAAAACAATAAGAGTCTACCCAAAAAAATGAACAGAAATCCACTCCAAATATCAATTCTCTCAATAAATGTGAATGGCTTGAATTGCCCATTGAAGAGACATAGACTGGCTGAATGGATAAAAAAACACAAGCCAAGTATCTTCTGTCTCCAGGAAACACATCTTACACATCAAGGACTCATTTAGACTCAAGGTGAAGGGATGGCATACAATTTTCCAGGCAAATGGAAACCAAAAGAAAGCTGGGGTAGTCATTTTTATATCAGATATCATTAACTTTACAGCAACAAAAGTAAAGAAAGACAAAGATGGTTACTATATAGGGGTGAAGGGAAAAGTCCAACAGGAAGACTTAACAATTCTAGATATCTATGCATTCAACACAGGAGCACCCAGATACATAAAGCAAATACTGCTAGATCTAGACAACATAATGAATAGTAATGCCATAATAGGTGGGGACTTCAACACCCTATTGACAGAACTGGACAGATCCTCCAAGCAGAAAATAAGCAAAGAAACAATGGACCTAAACAGGACTGTAAAACATTTGGGCCTAACAGACATCTACAGAACACTCCACCCAAATAACACTTAATATATGGTCTTCTCATCAGCTCATGGAAATTCCTCTAAAATTGATCACATCCTTGGCCACAAAAAAGATCTCAAAAATTTAAAAAAAATAGAAATTACACCATGTATCTTCTCAGACCACAGTGGAATAAAATTAGAAATCAATTCCAGCAGAAACACTCATCTCTACAAAAAAACATGAAAATTAAACAATCTATTGCTGAATGACTATCAGGTCAAGGAGGAGATTCAGATGGAAATCAAAAGATTCTTCAAACTAAATGATAATGGGGACACAAGTTATAAAAATCTGTGGTGTACAGCAAAAGCAGTCCTGAGAGGAAAACTCATCGCCTTGAATGCCCATATCCAAAAGATAGAAAGATCTCAAATCAACAAACTAATGAACCATCTCAAGGAACTTGAAAAGGAAGAGCAAACCAACCCTAAACCCAGTAGAAGAAAAGAAATAACCAAGATCAGAGCAGAACTAAATGAAATTGAGAAGAAAAGAACTATATAGAAGATTAATAAAACAAAAAGTTGGTACTTTGAAAAGATAAACAAAATAGACAGGCCACTTGCTAGATTGACCAGAAGCAGAAAGGAAAGGACTCTAATAAGTTCAATTATAAATTAAAAAGGAGAGGTCACAATGGGATATCACAGAAATACAAAATATCATCTTTGAATACTATAAAAATCTCCATGCCCAAAACATGAAAATGTGGAGGAAATGGACAAATTCTTAGAACACACAAGCTCCCTAGGCTCATTCAGGAAGAAATAGAATTCCGAACAGACCAATATCAAGCACTGAAATTGAAGCAGCAATAAAAAATCTTCCAGCAATGAAAAGTTCCAGACCAGATGGAGTCATGCCTGAATTCTACCAAACCTACAAAGGAGAACTGGTACCTATACTGAAGAAATTATTCCACAACATTGAGAAGGATGGAATCCTCCCAAATTCATTCTACAAAGCCAATATCACCTTGATACCAAAGCCAGGAAAGGACACAACAAAGAAAGAAAAACTACAGATCAATATCCCTTATGATATCAATGCAAATATTCTCAATAAAATCTTAGCACACCAAATTCAACTGCACATCAAAAAAATAATTCATCACGATCAGGTGGGATTAATCCCTGAGATGCAGGGATGGTTCAATATATGCAAATCTATAAGTATAATCCACTACATAAATAAAAGCAAGAATAAAGACTATATGATCCTCTCAATAGATGCAGAAAAGGCTTTTGACAAAATTCAGCACCCTTTTATGGTAAGAACTCTTAACAATATAGGCAGAGATGGCTCATACCTCAAAATTATTAAAGCCATATATGATAAACCAACAGGCGATATCATACTGAATGGGGAAAAGTTGAAAGCATTCCCACTTAGAACTGGAACCAGACAAGGTTGCCCCCATCTCCACTTCTATTCAACATAATGCTGGAAGTCCTTGCCAGAGCAATCAGACAAGAGAGAGGAATCACGGGTGTCCAAATTGGGGCAGAAGAGATCAAACTTTCACTCTTTGCAGACATTATGATATTATATCTAGAAAACCCGAAAGATTCAACCAAGAGGCTACTGGAATTGATAAATGAATTCAGCAAAATCTCAGGATACAAAATCAATGCACATAAATCAGTAGCCTTCATATACGCCCATAACAGTCAAGTCAAAAAACAAATCAAAGATATAATAACTTTCACAATAGCATCAAAGAAAATTAATTATTTAGGAACATATTTAACCTAGGAGGTAGAGAACTATATAGGAAGAACTATGAAACACTGAGAAAAGAAATTGCAAAGGATGTATACAGATGGAAAACCCTACCATGCTCTTGGATAGTAGAATCAACATTGTTAAAATGTCTTTGTTACCTAAAGTGATTTACAGAATCAATACAGTCCCTCTCAAAATACCAACAACATTTTTTGCAAATCTAGAAAAAATAATTCTACACTTTGTATGGAACCAGAGAAGACCCCGTCTAGCCAAAGCAATCTTAAGCAAAAAGAACAAATTGGGAGGCATCGATCTACCAGACTTCACACTATACTACAAAGCTATAGTAACCAAAACAGCGTGGTACTGGCACAAGAACAGAGACATAGACCAATGGAACAGGACTGAGAACCCAGGTATAAAACCATCCTCATATGTCATCCGATCTTTGACAAAGCAGACAAAAACATACACTGGGGAAGGGAATCCCTATTCAATAAATTTTGCTGGGAAAATTGGATGGCTACATGTAGAAGACTGAAACTAGATCCACACCTCTCACCTCTCACAAAAATCAACTCACGATGGACAACAGGCTTAAACCTAAGACATGAAACCATGAGAATTCTAGAAGAAAATGTTGGAAAAACTCTTATAGACATTGGCCTAAGCAAAGAATTTATGAAGAAAACCCCCAAAACAATCCCAGCAGCAACAAAAATAAATAAATGGGACCTGATCAAATTAAAAAAACTTCTTCTCAGCCAAGAAAACTATCACTAGAGTGAACAGAAAATCTACAGAATGGGAGAAAATATTTGCATGCTATACATCTGATAAAGGACTGATAACCAGAATCTATACAGAACTTAGGAAAACCAACAAGAAATAATCAAACAGCCCCATAAAAAAGTGGGCAAAGGACATGTACAGAAACTTTTCAAAAGAAGACAGAATAATGGCCAACAAACATATAAGAAATTGCTCAACTTCTCTAATCATCAGGGAAATGCAAATCAAAACCACAATGAGATATCACTTAACTCCAGTGAGATTGGCTCATACCAAAAAGTCCAAAAACAACAAATGTCGGCAGGGATGCGGACAGATAGGAACATCCACACTGCTGGTTGGACTGCAAATTAGCACAACCTCTATGGAAAGTAATATGGAGATACCTCAAAGAATTAACAGTAGAATTACCATTTGATCTAGCAATCCCACCATTGGGTATTTACCCAAAAGAAAAAGAGAAATTCTATAATAAAGACTCAAATCTGCATTCGAATATTTATAGCAGTACAATTCACGCCTGCAAAGATGTGGAAACAACCCAAGTGCCCATAAGTACATGAGTGGATTAATAAATCATGGTATATGTATACCATGGAGTACTACTTAGCCATAAAAAAACAATGGTGAATTAATTCCTCGAGTATTATCCTGGATGGAGCTAGAGTCCTTTTTTCCAAGTGGAGTATCACAAGACTGGAAAAACAAGCACCACTGGTACTCACCATCAGATTGGTACTAACTGATCAGTATTTATGTCACACATGGAAACAATATTCATCGGGGGTTGGGCAGGTGGGAGGGAGGTGGAGCGGATGGGAAAACTCCCACCTAACGGGTGTGGGGCGCACTGTCTGGGGGGTGGGCAGGCTTGTAGCTCTGACTGGGGCAATGCAAAGGCAATATATGTAACCAGAGTGTTTATACCCCCATGATTATCTGAAATTAAAAGAAAATCTAAATGACCAGAAATCCCAGAAATGGAAATGAAAGAACTCTATTAAAAAAAAAATAAATGACAGTCGATAGCAGGAGAAAAAACAAAAACAAAAATATAAAGAGTAAATGTAATAACTCAAAGAGCATCCTAGTACGGGGCCAATCGTTTTTTCAACAGCGCTTGTGACTGCTTTTGCATCATGGAGCTATTAAATATTTAACGTCTGTCTCAACATTTCTGAGCATTCAAAGGCTTCAAATCAAGATTATTTGATTACTTCCCATAAAAAATACATTCATACATGCATGCGTTCATGTATAGAAAAATGAAAAGTATTTGAAAATTTTAAAAAATACCCATTAGAAATTTGTAAAGAGAAATTTACTTTTTTGAAATGATATTCCTTATAGTAACCTGCCTGTAGTGAATAAATGCTAGAGTTAAAGAAAACCGTTACCAGATAATATGTAAATGCCCACAGTTTGTGGCAGTCTACGTATAAGCTCTGTTTTTGGATGGGAGTATGGCACAGGTTTGTGTGTCTACTTATATTACACCGTAATACATGTTTTTTCCAAATTTCCCCATTAGCTTACAGTGACATCAGATAAAAGAAGAGAACCCATTGTATTTAAGCCAAGCTCAAAGTCCTTGAATTGAGAATGGAAACTATTCACAGTTCTCAAGGCCTCTCTGTATGAGCTAAACACACTGCATAAAGCAAAATTCTGATAATGCTGTATGAGAGAGGTGCATTTTAAAAATTAGATGATGTGAAGAATTTTATATATATAAATCAGGGCTCATCATATGTAGTCTTTAATCTGTAAAAGTATTATAAACTTATGAAAATTTGTCACATAACCTAAAATATTTCTTGTTTTTTTTGTAATGAATTTTAACTCTTATTTGAATAAGCATGTTTACATGCTTAAAACTCATGAGCATGTAAGCTTCTAAACTCATTATACTATTTTGTGCACATTCTACAAGACTTTCATACTATGAACATTAATAATATTAGATTAATAACATTATTAATGCATAATAATAAAGAAAAAGTAGTACACATATCTAAACACTCTTGTATCAATAAAGTATTGCTTTTGGCTCTTCTTGTTCCTGACTAAATTGACTTAATTCCTTTCCTCCATTTTCTGTATTTTTGACCTCTGAGAAGTCAAAAAAGTTTTGCTTTATCTTTAGGGTATCTTATCAGCTGAAGACAGTGTGAGGTGACCCCTTTTGGTTCAAATCTTGGTGTGTCCCTGTGTACATCTTTCTACAGAGAGAGAATCACTTGCCAATATCTCCATCGCCTGATGGCAGGCACTTCCTTTATTTTCTTTGTTAAATTACTTGACTCACTCTCTTCCTCTGCCCCGTTACAGCAGCTTCTTCATTTTACAGCTCCTGTCCACTGAAGTGAAAAGATGTATTTTCCTAGCCCTGGCCCAGTAATATTGAATGTCCAAGGGCACCTTGTTAGAATTAGCTGGATGGAGAAGGCATTTGGAAGGTCAGAGCAAGTAGAGAAAGAAGAAGAGAGAATGTGATGGGGTGGGGGAGAGAGAGAGAGAAAGAGAGAGAGATTGATTAGATTTACACTTAATATGTTATTAATGAAACAAAGAGATTGCTGTTCTAGTGAATAACAAAGCGCATATTTCCCAATTAAAAATACCAAAATTTTTTTATAAGAATTGATCATTTGAGGCATACAAAATATAAACTATGCCGTTAATGGCAATCTTTACAGTTAGAAGTCAATGAAAATACTCATAATGAGACAAATTATGCTTCCATCATTAGTATCATGCGTCTGTTCTCCTTTGCTAAAGTGTGCTGTCCAGGGGCAGAAGCAAGAAAAGGATGATTTTTAGTATTTCTGTTCATGTGGGCCTATCTCTTCGATCACCCTCGCCCTGGGAAACCAGTCAAAGGGCAAAGCTTTCCAACCTCACAAATATAATTTGCATTTTGTTTCCAAGATGAGAAGGAGGGAAAGAGACACAATGTCCTTAAAAAGCAGGGCCCATGTGATTATGAATTAGGAGGAAGATACTGCAAATTGTGGGATAATGTGGCACCTCACAGAAGTGACAGGTTGTAACACGCATTTCCCATCGTGTATGTCCTTGAACATGGCAGAAACAAGCTGCCGAAGGTTTGTGTGTAGGTATAATGTTTGCCACTTAACTGAAGCATAAGCCATTATTTAGAGAAAGTAAATCTGATAGAAATATTTAATAGATAATTAGAAAATATCACATGCAGGATGATTGAATATACCCCTATCTATGTGATAATATCCTCTCAGATTTGTATAAGTTTGTGCATGCATGTATATGTGAACATATATAATTATTCTGTGTTACCAGGCACAAAATGCAACCAAATTTAACAGCAGGAAACGGTAATTTTTCTCATGGAGAGGGGATTGACTGTGATGCTACTTTTTCCTTAGTATTTTTCTCTATTTTTACATGTTCTGTCATATGCTTATGATTCTCTGTAATTAAAAATTGAAGTAGATATTGTCTTCTTTATTTTTTAATTTTTGTCTTTTCTTTATTTTTTTAAAATTCCAGGCACATGGAAAAGAAACGAAAATAGTAAGAGGTAGAGGTTACAGGAGCTAAAACATAATATTGGGAAAAGAGGAGATGAAGGAGAAAATACCTTCTCATCAGTATTTAATAAGTTTACAAGAGATGATGAGTAATGTTAGTAAATATCAAGAGAAATGAATTTTACTTATTGATCTAAAAACATGCCAACGTTTAGTTATTATTAAGATAACCTGGAAATATACGTGTTGGTTGGTGGTTTATTACAGGATGATTGAAGGCCCTCCTAGGCTATTTACAGAAATATCTATGTTAATCCCCATATGAATTCCATGAGTTGGATATAATTTTCCCCATTTTACAGGAAAAAAAACTGACGATGAGAGAAGTTGAGCTGCTTGGTTAACATCATACAGCTCACACGAGATTAAGTAGAATTAGAATGTGGTCTCTATGACTAAAGGTTACCCTATTACAACACTGTAGAGGCTGGGCCCCCCTGCTGTTGCAATGAATGATTGACTGACACGTCATCCCCTCTCTTCCAATATAGCATCATACCATCTGCATCTGTCTTAATGATTGTACATATTTCTGTTGTTCTTGTTGTTTAATATTTGTTGGCTGTGCACCAACACCAGCCCTTTTCCACAAAGCCAGTTAGCATTGCAGGTGTTTGAATGACAATAAATGTTTTTCAAACTTGGCTTTTAGTCTCTGAAATATACCAGAGAGGTTTTAAGCTAAGATTTTCTGAATATGCCCGTGAGGAATAGGTTCAAAATTACATAAATTTATTAAAAGAAGTGTCCTAAATTTTATAATCTATTTGTAGGAATTTTCATTATGTACAAATACAGTTGATCTCCCAAAACACCAATTCCTTACAGGAGAATGGTCTTAAATTGTCTTAGCCTAAAGCCCCTTTTAGTCCTGCCCAAAAGGACCACCTGTGAGGCTGAGGAGACCCCAAAAGGGAGAGCTGTGTGGAGTGGGAGAGAGAATCAGGACCGAGTGGCAGCAGTTGGCAAAGGGGGGTTGTTACGTTCGGTACAGGAGCTGCAGGGGGAGGGCCTTGTGGGGAGCCAGTGGAGAACGCAGGAGTGCTCCCGAAGGATGCCAAGCTGGGTTAAGAGAGTGCTAGCCACTATCTGAATAAAAACCAGAAAAGTGAAAAAAAAAAAAAACCCAAACAAAACCATCCTATTCCCCAAGGGTCAGAAAATGTGATTCTCCCTGGAGCAGAGTAGAGGACCATTAGCATTCACAATGGATCTGTGGATCTGTGTCCTGTGAATAAGGCAACATACGGATAACAAGAAAGGGAAGTAGGTAGCAAAGGTGCATACAAAATACATAATTCCTTACATTATTGCTTTTTCCCTAGCCAGCATGAGGGTTGTGTCCTAAAACACTGGTGACTTTAGCTCCTGTCTTCCACCCTAGCCCTCCCCCAGTCATCTGAACCCGACTCTGGGCAACTTTGACATTCGTGTAGATCAGAGCTTGCAGAAGGTGTTCACTGGTGTGCTGAGGTCTCCTGAGCGTGTCACAGCGTGCCTGTTTTGGTGCAGTGCAGTGACCTCTGTAGCTCTCAGAGAAACTGGGCGGGTTTGGGGAGCTTGAGCACCCCAGTGTGCTGTGCAGACCTCTTTTCTCTAGCTGTGCCACAATCCGGGAAGGCACGGGGAACCCAGAGCCCCCTGCTAGCTTACTGTCTTCCTCCACTCCAAGTCCCCTTCCACCGTTCCCATCTCAGCCACATTCTTAGCCACTGTCATCATTAGGGGTTGTCCCAAGTTGACATTTCAGCACCCACTGCCCTCTTGTCTTTCCGGCTCACTTATTCCAGCAGCACCACATCAACGTCTGTAGCGTTACCCCATCTGTCACCGCCCCTTACTCAATTGGCCCGTTGGATCATTCGGTTTGGCACTACAATGAGCTTTTCACAAATATCTGTCACTACTTCCCATTATGCTCTCGTTCTCTGTCCAAGTCACCTAACAAAATCCCAGCAATCACCGATACGGAGTAAAGCGACTGCCTATCTTCTCAGCAAATGCATATGGGAAGCAAGAGAATAATTTTAAAAAATCCTGTGAGTGATTTTGCACTTTCAGTTTATGACCACAAAAAATCACAAAGGGACCCACAACACCAGCCCACAATCCTACAACACTTCAATTGTGAAGTCACTTTCCTGTCCCCTGCGGTGGCAGTTCCCCACCTTCCTCTTTTATCAAATTTTCAACTTTGTCTCCCTCCAGTCTCAGCAGATTTCCTTGCCCCCCACTTTATGGATTATGGAGGAGCAGCCAGGTAGGAACTACCTCACGACCTCCCCCATGAGCCCTGGACTACAGCATCGAGCTGCCCCGACGTACCCACTGCAAGGCCCTGTAGACATCTAGGTCGGGGTATGAAGGCCGTGGGCGACAGTCACGCCAGATCAGAATGCAGCAAACACACAGACAAACAAGGGTGATTAAATCAATTTGCATTTGCTGATGGCATGTTCCATAGGATGATTTGGGAGGCAAAAGGTAACCAGGGACTTATTGTCGGGGTAGGGGTGGGAGAAGAATCTGGGCTGTAAGAGTCCCGCAAGAGCAGAGACAAATATAAGACTGATAAGGGTGCTGCACTTTAAAGGCTTATGGCTCTCAGCACATTACACAACTTATATTATAGCAACAACCTCAAGTCACTAAGAAAAAGGTAAATTATGTTTGCTGTATTTAATTTAAGTAATTTACCTGGTAATGCTTTTAACCCTTTAGTTTCAATAGTGTATGATTTTTGCAATATTTAAAATTATTTATAACATCTTAGCATACATTAATAAAAATCAGCATAAAAAAAGCATTTCTGTTTTTGACCAACTTTAATTTAGCAACAAATTAATCATGCAAATTTATTGGCAATTAAATCAATATAACACCTTGTCTATCTGTTGAACAAATACAGGTATTTTTGAGAGACATTTCTTACTGGACCCCTTTTAGGGGTTATGTCTGGGTTTTACCACCTTTCCTCTCCCGGTCTCCTCCCTTTTTCTTTTCTGGGCTGTATATAGTGATATAAAATTAGTGGCAAATTAATGCGATTTTTATCAGCACAAATAAATTTTAAAAAGTAAGTATTTAGGTAGCAAGAGCAGGAAAGTTCATAATAAACTATTTGAGTGTAAGTTTTGCTTTGATCAGTTAATTCATATTTGTTTGGAAAATATCCTGTGCATGGGTGACATCAACATCTTAACTTGAGCCTTGAAATGTTCTCCAGCCACTTCGATGGAGTGACCTGGAAGAATGTGAAACAGTGACACTCCACTCTTGTATACATACCTTAGTCACCATGAAATCTCTAAGATAACTCATATGATATCTGTGCATAAGCACCTACTGCCCACTCCACACTGTCCAGAAACACAACAGGTGACCTGACGTTCTGTGAGCCTGAGAACACAGGGCACCAGCTGTGCCCGAGAGGAGGAACTTATACTAGGTAAGCGGGATACTGACCCACAGGAATTCAAGTCAATGACATTGCACAAAGGGACATGATGGGAGATGACCACCCAGTTATAAAATGCCTTTGCAATCTAGTTGATAAACTGCTGGAACAAGCCCAGTGAATTGAAATTCATGGACAGCCCAGGGCTGGTGGCTCTAATAAGAAAAACATCCAGCATTATTACCTATTACTGTCAGTGAAAAACAAAGGCTGCTGTTCCCATTTGCCCCTCAGAATGTCCCTGTACTTGTCCTATCCTTTCATGTGGAGTGTGTTAGCAGAGCAGGTATTAGTCTCCCTTTTGTGATAGAATCTAAGACATTTTACACTGGGAGTAAATGAGGGTTGTACACAAACCCAGGGATTTCAGACAATAGTATAATTTTATACATCAGATTGTGAAGTGAAGATTACATGTAGACACTCATTTACTGTATTTGAGTAAAAAAAAGTCAAGATTTTTATTGGAAGTATAAATGGGGTAAAATAGGACTGATGCATATTTCAATATTTTAATATCATGATTGGTATTTTTATGCTACTAACAAAAAACTATGTGTAGTGAAATAGACACGGAAAAACATATTATTAATATTTTATTTCAAAAACAATTAACATTGTCTCAGTGTCTCAAATATACTGGATAATTTTATGGAATATAAACAATATAAAGAAACTACATTCCTCAGGAAAAGTTTCCATCTGCCTTCAGTGAATCACCACTGGGACAGAAGTTAAGTTCATTTCAACAGGGACATTTGAAAATATGTGTATTACTAAACAGAGTATTCTTAAAGTGGCAATTCTACATTCTTTAATAATGAAATGGCAACTCTTTTAACTCCTACAACTTCAACAGAAAGTATGTCTTCAATATGTATTATGTTATCATAATTTGTTTTAACACCGTAAGTGACTTGCTTAAAATATTACACTAAAAATCTAAGGAAAAAATTCAGAAACCCCTCACTCCTGACTCTTTTTTCAGATTACTGTGAATGTTATTATCTTTAAATATATAAATTTTCCAAGAAAATACGCTTTTAAAAGTAGTCTTATTAATTTTCTAAACAAGTTTACTAATAGGGAACTGGAATATAACTATTATATTAAAAACACATATTTTGATACATAATTTTCAGCTGGTGACTCATGAAGATTCATCAAAGGAAGTTAGAGGAAAGATTAAGACACATTTGGGTTTTTAAAAGCTGGAATAGACTGATATAAGCACTAACAGTGTCATACATGTGGTTGCCTTATCCAGTTTTTGTTTATCACTGTGTTTAATAAGTCCTTATGTGGAAGAATTCAATGATTGTTTGCCTATTTAAGGAAAGAAAATATTTTGTGTTTAGAAAGCATTTAAGACTATCTCATACATCAGTGAAGAAAAGTATGGAATAAGATCAGAAACCACGCAAAAATCTAAAATATTTCCAAGAGAAACTTTTTAGGTTTCAAGAATACTCCACAGTTACCCAAGTACTGATTCAAATACTTGAAATCACACTTGAAAAATTGTGCCTCCTCTCAATGTTTGGAATGTCTTATCTTACCTATTATCCACTTTAAAAAAAAAGAAATACCAACAAAAAGTGATAGGGTATCACAGAGGAACAAAGTAGAAGAAACCTCAACTGGAAAAAAAGATGAAAAGATACAAAAGTGCAATTCAAAAGAATTTGGAGAATGTGGCATCTTTATATTCATTTTTATAATTATCCTTGAAGGATAGTCATTTCATTGAATCACATTGTAATTTCGTCAAAAGCAAATTCTACTTAAATCTTGCTCACCTCCTTGTTAAAAGCCAGGGCTTACCATCTTGAACCTCCTTCCTAATGCTCCTTCTTTGCGCTTAAGTTCCTTCAGAATTTTATGGGACACTAAAGATAACGTTGGTTTAGAATTCCTGTTTTATTCTTTGAAGCATTTATATATATACACACACACACACACACACACATATGCATGTGTATAAATGTGTGTGTATATATATATAAATAATTTATAGTTTGTTTTCATCTACATAATATATTACCTGAAGAATTACCTGAAGATTCTTGATGATAATATTTAAGGCAATTTATGTGTTTATTTTTGGTGTGTGAAATTGTATGTACATAACTCGGATAGTTTGTCAGAAGTGATATCTTTTGTCCTTTCTAGGACAGTGCTAGACAAATATTAGCCAGTTGATAAATACACCTGTGTATGAGTCCTAGCTGAATGAACAAGACTTTTTCCTATGCCCCATAGTCTCGCTAATACAATTGCTGTTACTTAGAAACAAATGGTCTTTCCCAAGAATGCCAGCTGGACAAAGAGCAGGCAGTAATCCTCTGGCTGTGAGGGAGGTGGAGGGAGTGGCGGAGGCTGGGCTTGTTCTCTAGGGCTCTGTGACTACTCAGAGGTGGACAGACAGGTGAGAGACAGGTGCTGCAATACCACATTGTGACTGTGATCACACATGACTGTAATTTTTTGTTAGTTGGTTGCTAGACCACATCTTCTTTATGTTTTCTAAGAATATATGCAATTTCTTTATAATGAATATATGCAATTTCTGTTAAAGGTGATAAAAGCAGTTATGAAACGAAGTTTAACCAGCCCTTTTTACCTTCTAGTCTGACATAAGAAAATATCATAATTATTTAGACTTTTAAAATGCTAAAAGCCAACTCAGATTTTTTCAATGTAAATGTGATAAAATCCTTTACTTCCCATGATAGGAATAGAGTCAAATTCAACTGCTTCAAACCACCTCACACTGGAGAGAACAGTGTTATGAAATTTTTCCCACTTTTGATAGTTTGTGTTCCCTTGATATTAAAACAGCACAGGGGCTTCATATTGAGCTGAAGTCTTACCTCTCTAAGCATACAGAGATAATATGAAACAAAATAAGATCATTCTGGTGTTATTCAGACTGAGAATCATCCACGGTTTGGTACTACTTTTTTCTCCTTCCTACTGCCTCCTACCTACTATTTATAGTGTACAGTATGGGAGGGGGAGAAAGAAAGAGAAAGAGAAGGAGAGAATGCTCAGTTGATTTTGTTTTAATTGTCTGTTCTAGATACCCTTGTGGTGGCGAGGATATTGGAACTGATAATTATGTGTTCTCTAGATTGCTTTTGTGTTTCAAGTTTCTCCTTTTTAAAAGCATAGTTAAGAGTTGCTTGTGTTCATATTTAAGTATTTCTATTAAATGGAAAAAATCAAGATTACTGAAATCGGGTGCTGTTCTGGGGGAGGGACTTCATGAACTATTTCATTGCATCCTTGCAATACCCATGCAAGGCAGGTACCATCCCTCTTTTAACAGATAAGGAAGCGGTAACTGAGAGGTCATGTAACAATCCCTCACTGTAATGCTCCTGCTCCATCAAATATGTCACACTGACCAGTGTGCAGTAAAACAGCTGCAGTTCAGGCACTGTGGAGAACTCCAAGTGTGCAGAAATCCAGGTGTAGTACACAGCTTCCCTAACTAATGGGAATACACTTCAAATACATCCACTATATTGAGTACCAACCAAATGCCAGGCATAGTTGCAGTGAATCAATGAACTCTAATGAGCTATATATCTTTTAATAGTAACTTCTACTTCCATAGCCCCACAAAATTACCCAATAATTTCCCTTATGGTAAAGGGATTGGTTTATATGGCCCCACATATCTTGCAAATATCAATTTCCAAACACTGAAACATCATACAATCTTAGAGCCTTCAAGTTGTAAGGGGTGTTAAGAATTATCTATCAACCAAGTTCTAAGACTTCCTAGTAACCACGCTGGGGCCAATATGAGAGGTAGGGAGGAGCAATTGTGGACAGGGAGTTGGATTGGCACCCCTCCACCAACTCGGTTCAACCAGAACATCTTTAATCCCATGATGGTGGGGTTTCTACAGATGAAAGATGGTTGGAAGATCACTAATGCCTCACCCAATATTTGATGCTTAAATTTTTTCCATGCCTACTGAACTCTGATGATATACATCTTTTATGACCTGTAGAAGCCATTCCATTTTTGAATGCTGTCTGGAATATTCCTTCATATATTGAGGTGAAATTTGTTTCTGTGTTCATTCTACACATTATCTAGTCACTTTCCTTATTTGTGGGTTTCAGGTGGAATTCATTTTTTCTGCCTTTCTATAGACTGAATTGTGTTCTCCTAAAATTCATGTGTTGAAGGTTTAACACTCCATGTGACTGTGTTGAAGAGAGAGGACCTTCAAGAAGGTGATCAAGGTTAAGTAAAGTCATAAAGGTGAAGGCCTGATCCAATAAAACTGGTGTTTTTTTTAAGAGGAAAAAGCGACACCAGAGATCTCTCTTTACTATGTGAGAAACAGCAAGCAGCACTAGTCTGCAAGCCAGGAAGAGAGTCCTTACCAGAAACTGAACCCTGGCGGAATCTTGACCTTGGGCTTTCCAGCCTCCAGCACTGCAAGAAAATAAATTTCTGTTGCTTACATCATGCACTCTATGGTATCTTGTTGTGGCAAACTGAGCAAACGAAGACATCCCTTAAGCTCTTGGAATATTTTATAATATCCCCTTCCACAAAGCTACACATCCCACCTCAAAGCTTTTTTTAAAAAACCATCCTTCAAATGCATGAGAAATGACTTATGAAGTCTTTCCTCATGGGCTAGTCTTTCCTTCAAAAAATAATGCTAGACTTCATTTGTTTTCTAATAAATTCAGGAAGGGTGAGAGATCTAGAGCAATGAGAATCAAAGTATTTGAATGTTGCCATTTAGCAGAAATTAGAATTACATTTCTTTACAAACTCCTTCTTTCTTACCTGAATGATCATATCTACCTAGAACACAAGCCCTACCTTTCTCCAACATTCCTCAAATAAGTTACACCAGCTCAATTAATTTATGAATGCAAGATTGTACCCAATGCTGGTCAATTCTTATTTCCAAGCATTGCTTATGACCCGGTTGACACCAAAGCATTCGAGGTTTTGTTTTACTAACATTCAGGTGAAAAGAGATGTTCGTTAATGCTACTCTGCTGATTGTTTTCATTTGCCATTCTAGATCCATTTTTTTTTTACCTTCTCAGTTCTACTCTGTGCCCTGGAAGGCTGACTTCTTTCAGTTGCATTACCTAGAACTCTTTACCCTTGACTGATATTTATTTGGGTTTAGAATTTGGAGAGCAGAAAGAGAAAGCCGTGTCTGGGCATTTCTTTTGCACCTGCATCCTCCCTCCATTCCTGCCCGTCCATTCCCCCCTTGGGCTGTGGCTGCATTCTCCCCCTGCAACCCCAGCTCCTGCCTCAGAACCTGAGAGTGCTAATCCATCACTCAGTGTCTAGTCCCTGGTTTCCTCCCCATTTCTTGCAGGTTCCCATAACTTCCACTCACACTTTCTCAGAGATCTGTAAGGGGAGAGGCCTTACAGATACACTACTCATCAACAAAAGCAAAAACAAAATAAACAATATAAAATGAAACAAAACCATGATGACGTGTCACAGGCAGTGTGAAAGGGTTTACTTTATTTGTTTGAAGAAGAAGGACATTTGCTACATGAAGATGGGTGGTGAGGTGCAGAGGGGGAAGCAAGGATGGAAGAACCTGGTGAGCAAAAGGCCGGTTCTCTAAAGCAGCCACAGCGTGAGGACTGTTCGACTGCGGGAAGTCGTGGCAACACCATCTCATGCCTGTGTCTCAGAAGAACTGACGGTGACGTATAGCAGTCAGGCTATCAAGCGCTAACCTTTCTTTGGTGGCTTTTGATTTGAGGTTCAGAATGGAGCTAATTTGCAAAAAGAGAATAATGCTTTCAAAGCTACTATACTTTAGACTTCAGCTGGGCATATCTGGATTGCTTTCAACACAAAAAAAAAAACAGTTAAAAAAATGATGAAAAACTATTGACTAATTTTAGGTTAGTTAAAATAGATTTCTCTCAAATATTAAAGACATTTCTTTATTTTAACAGCCTTTGAATATACTGGCGATATGAAAATAATCCTATAAAGTAAAGGTCAAAACTCCATTAACTCCATTGAAACCTATGTCAATGTCAAACAATATGTCAAATAATGGGAAGGAATTCATGGGACTAATGTTTTTTTCTGAGTACTAGAAAATTTTTGACTCTCACAATATCTCATGTAATCATCACTAAAATGTCTTTTAAATTTAAATGCTTGCACAAATAAAATAATGACAATTTTTTGATCAGTTATATGTGGATAATACCAAGTTTGAAACTTTGTCTTTTCCAAGGGCCCTCAACCCTCAAGTGTACCCTAATAGGAGGTATGAACCAATTTGATAATTGTGTTATATAAACGGGAAGATAGAGCAGTGACAAAGAAAGACATCATAAAGCCAAACGACATACAATTCACATGTGGATTTTTATAAACACCAATTGATTTACATTAATATACAAAATTTCCTTTTTTTGTTTTATATTTTTTTGGTTTTATTTCAAGACATAACCTTTCTCAAAAAGACCTAAGTGACCTATGATAGACTTCAAAATCAGCCACAATTCTTCACTTTTCCCTGTATCCATGTACTTTGTGATGTATCTTTCCATATCTTTCTTAAATATGTAGAGTATGTTTCTCCACCCTTTAAGTCTTCCCCAATCCTATGACATGCTTTGGCTAATTAAATATGGTAGGATGAAAGTGAGTCAATTCTAAACCCAGGACTCAAGAGGTCTTGTACACTCTGCTCACTCTCATAGAAATTGTCACTTCAATGTAAAAACCTCTGTGTGCACTGCTGGATGATAAGAGCACATGATCCGGTCACCCATTATTGCCCCAACCGACAACCAGACAATTGCCGAGCATATGGATGAGAACATCTGGACCAGCCAATACTCTGCCACCTCTCCAGCTGACCACAGATGTGTGAGCCACTCTAAAGATTGGCAGAACCACCAGACTGAGCTTAGATGCAATTTTCTACCTACAGAATCATGAGCTAAATCAATGGTTTTTGTTTCATGTGATTTGTCATACAGAGTTAGCCAACTGACTCATCAGTTTACATAGATACATATAATGTAAACAGATGAAATACTCTAAAATAAATAATAAAAATGAGGGGTATAGAAAAGTAGTGTATAGAATCTTTAACATAAAACCTTGTATTAGTAGTTTCTAATTAGGGGAGATTATCAGATTTACTTAAAAATGTGACCCAACATACGGTAGCCAAGATTACTCATCATCTGAATAAAAAACAAACAAATCTTGCCTCCTATCATTAGGTTTGCATTCTGTAGTTATGAAGGTATAGTGATCCTAAAATTATTTCATGCATATTGTAAAATTGAGCAGATGAGTAAATGTGACAATTCTATTAGAAGTCAAGGTTCTCACGGCAAAAGTTGTAAGGGAAAAAATTTTAAGTGTAGTGTGGAGAAAACAGACAAACCTCAACCAGAAGGTCAAAATTTGTATCACCAGTGGGACCAAAGTCTGTCCTCGCATGGGCATGGCATCATATCTAATCTATCTGGTCATGCATGCACTGAATCAATCGGGTCATGAGGACATATCAGACAAATTCAAACTCAGGAAAATTTTATAAAACACCTGACCTGTGTTAAAAATATCTGTCAAGAGACATCGACAGTCTGAAGAACTAAATGAGACTAAAGAGAAATGATGAAAGAAATAAATTATTCTAGACTAGACCTGCACCAGAAAAAAAAATAAAATTCTAAAAATGATACTATTGGGGCAAATAAGCGAATTAGACAGAATATGCAAGGTCAGTTAGATGAAAATATCAGGCCAATACTACATTTTTTGAAGTTGACAACCCAACTATGGTTATGTGTGAGAACATTTTGTTCTTAGGAGATATACACTTAAGGAATGAGGGGGAAGAACATGATATTAAAAACATATTCTCAAATGGCTCAAAATAGAAACAAAATATATACATAAGTAGCATAAATGAATGAATAAAAGATGAAGCAAAAGGAAAAATGCATGAAATCCTCTTTGTATAGCTTTCCAATTACCCATTAGTGCTGATGCTCTGACTGTTCATACTAAAACTTAAATGAATAGACTTTATATACTAAATTGTATACATTGCACATAACAAATTAATGAAAGAAAATGTATTTACTCACAAAAATTAACATATTTCATGCATTTAGACAGGTATTCTCAGTTTCTCAGGGAATGCCTTAAGATAACATTCTTGGTAACGTTGTTTTTCACAAACCACTTCCTTTTGCTTCCCTCTATTCCATACATTCTACAGCTTATACCTTTTCCCTTAACAGGTTCGAGTAATATTTTTTATACATGTGTACCATGTTATTTCTTAACCTGCTGTGGAAAAATAGTTTCCAATATCGCCATAGTTGTAACTGGTTAGCAAAGGAATAAATGGCAACCCAGTTGTTCAGGCAGAAACAATCATCCACCAACATTGTTGAGATAGTTACTCGTAAAGGATTTTCCTTGAAGGCTTGCCATGGTTTTACCTTGATTCTGCAGAATGCCTAGAGTTTGGAAGAATTTTTATCCCTTAGGACATTAAGTTGCTGGGAATTTTGGAGACTTTTTAATCTGAAAAAGAAAATGAAGTCAAGGTCCTTTAAAATCATTATTGTCACAAGAATATTAAAAGCTGCCATTTGAAATTTGAAGGAGTGACATCTTGATTAATAGTTTCATCAATATTTTGGGCTCCACTGCCCGGTAAAGCATGCACTTAGAGAGAACATTTGTGAGGAGGTGCCTGAAGCTCTGCAGGTGTATTTAACACCCCAGGGTTTTATTATGGTACAAGGAGCATCTTGACTGAGAGAGATGAATGAGGTAGTTGTAAATGATTCTCAGGCTTCTCTTCTACATCGTGGAGTGCGTGTGCAGCCTGATCCCTTCCCCCTAGTTCACGGGAGCCACAGTTTGTTCTCAGGCTCGTGTACATCAATACTTCATGGATCCCTAAGGCAGGAATTATGAAAGGTTGCCAGAATTTGTTAGGTGTTATAATATTATAAAAACAATAATTCCTACTTATTTGGATACTAGTTGGACTAGCAGGAAAATATTTTGAAATTAGAAAATATTAAAAAAAGAGGGAAAACAAATTATATAACTCTCTATAATCAGTATTGACCTCTGATGCCTAGTCCAGGACTCTTCATGTCTTGGATGCACAATTAAGGTTTGATCAACAGAAGAGGAACCCAGCCAACACCCATTAAAGATATTTTAGAAAAAAGGCAATTCTTATAATGACATAATTTAGATCAAAGATTTGCTGATGTTGCTAAGTACAAATCCTTCAGGAAACATTCATTCAACACACTTTTATTAAGTACCCACAGTGTAGGAGGAGCTGTTTCATGCAAATGGGGATAAAGAGAGTCCCAAACTTCAATTCATTTAGAGGCTATTAAAACACATAAATAATTATTTACACCTTGATGGAAAAATATACACAAAACAGTGACAGGCGTAAAACAAAGCTTATCTCTTCTCACAGCCAAGTGATATGAATGGAATTCTAAATTCTCTGCAACACTATTATTTGATATACTGTATAATGCTAAATTTATAATGATCTCTACATGATGATTGGAGTTCATCAAAGAAAAGCCATTAATTTATCTTCTCTTATTAAGCTAAAAAGGATTCTTGGCCACCTCATTTTCTCTCCTGTTTATAGAAGAATTTTGTGGTAGACAAAATCACTCCTTCAATTTTGTGAATCTTCATTTATTGCCTATACTGCTGCAAGACACTATAGAAGATAATCACTTTACAAGTAAATATACTTTTTGCTACACACCTTGGAGAGAGAGTAAATTGATTCAATATTTGTGAAGGACAATTTAGCAACATGTGTCAAAAGTTTTATGAATGTGAAGACTTTTCACCCAAAGATTGCTTTTCTAGGATTTTATGCTAATGGCATGATTGGAACCAAAATGGTAGACAATTTGTGCTTGAGAGGCCTAAATCCCAGAGAAAAGAGAAATGCTGATTAGTGGGCTTGTACTCCATTGTATGACCTTTCTACACTTTTGCAAAATTCTTAAACGGCACAGGCCAAGTGTGTGAGAGCTAAGCAGACAGCAACTGGACATGAGAGTGTAGTTTTCAATAGACTTCCAACGTAGAGGAGGCAGAAATTTGGAGCTGAGCACTTCAATGTATTTGAAACCCTGTCAAAACCACAGGCTCTAAGTTTAATATTTGGAGAGCTATGCAGAGGCTGCAGGGGAGAATCAGATGCAGACAGATGTTTCAAAATTTCAACCCAAATTTGATCAGCTCAGACCCAGACTGAAATAAAGTGATTTGCTCCACTATAGTTGTCTACCAAAGGATATGGTGAGCCTTCTCTGGAATAAGTTAATATTAAGAGCTTCAAAATGGGTGGCCTAGTCCAAAGGTCTGACTTACATATACTTAGAATCCCAGAAGTAAAGAAGACAGAGACTGAAACAGAAATATGTAATTTCCCAAAACCAATAAAGAAATCAACCCACAAATTCAAGAAGCTTAATGAATGCAGGCAACTTGCAAATACAACCACACACACAAACACACAAAACGACCACACCTGGACAAATCATGATAAAAATTCTGAAAATGAAAGGCAAACTACCCAGAAATAAAAATACACATAATTATTGAAGGAATAAGACTGATATAAGACTGATAGCTGGTTTTGTCAGCAGACACAATGGCAGTCAGAGGGCAAGGAAGGGATGTCATTAAATGACTGAGAGAACATAATTTCCAATCTACAATTCCACACCATATAAAAGTCTCCTACAAAGATGCAAGTAAAATAAATAAGAACAGAATGAATAAAAAGATAAAATTATCACCTGCAGACCCACGCTAAAAGAAATACTAAAAGTAATTTTCTTGTAAAAGTAAAATAATCAAAGATGGAAACATAAATTTAGAATAGCAAGAACAACAGAAAGAATAAATATATTGGTAAGTATAGATAAAATGTAACATTAAAAAAATAAGGCCATGTGTTATATAAAATATATGTAAATATAAAATAGACAACCAAAATAACATAAAATATTAAAAAGGTAAAAATGTGAATGGAGTTCAAGTGCCCTCAAGTACTAGCACTGCATGGGAAGATGTAGATAAAACAATTTATTTGAAGATAAAATAGCACATGGACGTATGTTATAATCTGTAAAAGTAACTCCTGAATGTATAGTAAAAGAAAGTACAACTAAAAAGCAAATAATGATAATAAATGAACTAAGCCAAAAGAAGAAACAACAAAAAAAACCCCATCAAACTGGTGAGACAAAATTTAAAAAATTAGTAAAATGATAGATATAGATGTATTTTAATAGCAAACTATGTTGGAACAATCGACTATCCATATATTTTGGTGACAGGTGGAAGGACAACCCATCTTTACTTTAAATGGATCAGGGACCTAAGTGTAAAACCTAAAATTATGTCTTTTAGGAGACAATATAGAAGACAATCTCTGTGACCTGGGGACACACAAAAGTTCTTAGAATGTATATATTACAAACAGTAAAATAAATGCAAATGACAAATATGTGTGCTTTTAAAGATACAAAAAAAATGAGAAGGCAAGCACCAAACTGATAGAAAATATTCGTAATATCCAAAATATAGTATAAAGAATGTATATAAAACTTTTACCATTCAATAATAATAAAAATGACCAAAATTTTTGAAAAGACACATTACAAAAAAGGTATATGAACGGCTAATAAGGACCTGAAAAAATACTGTACATTTTTGACCATTAAGAAGATACAGATCAAACAATTAGGGGAAAACTCTAAATGCATTCATCGAGAAAACAAACACTGATTCACAAATTGCATGACAAAAGGACCTTGGCAAAAGCAATAAAAATAGTCAAAGAAAGTATAAGGAATGGATTACAAAATATAAGAGCCAGGACCTGTAAACAATAAATCAGGTCAAAGATAGAGAAATTTTTGATGTCTGCCGAAGGGAAAAGGGGGCCGGATGCAAATGCATAGCACAGGGAAGGAGATGCCACTTATGTAACAACAGAGAATTTCAACAGAGCTGTTGTTCTAGGCTTGCCACTGTCGTAAGTACCTTAAGTATATTAACTTAGTTAATCCTTAAAACAATTCTACAAGGCCATACTACTATGAGTCACACCTTACAGTGAAGGAATAAGAGAAAACTTGAAAGGGATAGAGGCAGGAGCAAAGCCCAGAAAACTTGGTTCCGGTGCCCGAGATGTTGACTACCCCTTAGGAAATGAGGACAGTTGTGTGGGCATATAAATAAAGTGCTCCTAGTAGAATGAATCATTTTGACACTTTTTTTTCCAACTAAATCAGGGTAAAAAAGATAGTGTTTTACTAAATGTCTTAGGGAATTATAAATAAAACAATAAAGGAGATAAAATTAAAAATGGAATATAAAATCTACACGCTAAAAAGTTAAAGTTCTATGTCTATGCCTCTATATGTGAATTCCGTCAAGCAATGAGGGAGCTGGAACAACTACTGCTACTGCTATTCCCACAACTACCATTGGTATTGCTGCTGCTGCTGCTACTATTACTGCTACGTCTGCCACTATTACTAGTACTGCTACTGTTACTTTTGCTACTGCTGCTGCTACACCTGCTACTACCATCCCTACTATAACTTCTACTACCATTACTACTGCTGCCTCTGCTATTACCAGTATTACTACTACCCTACTACTGCAAATTTAATTATTACTACTGTCTCTACCACTACCACTGCCACTGCCACCTTTATTAAAATTGTCATGTTACCCACAGTTTTGCTTTTAATGGTTTCAGTTTCCCATGATCAACCATGATCCAAAATATTAAGTGGAAAATTCCAGAAATAAAAAATTCCTAAGTTTTAAATTGTGCACTGTTCTGAGTAGCATGATGAAACCTTGTGCTGTTCTGCTCCATGCTGCATGGGACCCCAATCATTCCTTTGCTCAGCAGATCCACCCTGTGTACACTACCAGCCTATTAGTCACTTAGTAGCCCTCGTGGTTAGCAGATCGACTGCCATGGCATCTCAATGCTTGCGTTCAAGTAACCCTTATTTTTCTTAATAGTGGCCCCAAAGCACAATAGTAATGATGCAAGCAATTTGGATATATTAAAGAGAAGCCATAAAGTGCTTCCTCTGAGTGAAAAGAGGAAACATTGTTGACTTAATGAGGAAAGAAAAAAAAATCATATGCTGTGGTTGCTAAGATTTACAAGTAAGAATGAATCTCCTATCCATGAAATTGTGAACTGTATATTGTTATAATTGTCCTATTTTATTAATATTGTTATTCTTTTATTGTGCCTAATTTATAAATTAAACTTTATAATAGTTATGTATATATAGGAAAAAAGTATAGTATATAGAGGGTTTGATACTATCTGTGGTTTTAAGCATCCACTGGGGGTCTTGAAACATATTCCCTGTGGATGGGAGGTACTATACTACTAATTAGTATAATAATTATAAAAGCAGACAGGTTTTAGTGCTTACTATGTGCCAGACTCCATTTGCTTTACACATATTAACCTATTTAATCCTTACAAAAATCTTAGGAAGTAAAATTTAAGTTATTACAATTCTTCTAGAGCATACCAAATACAGCAATATGTTAAAGGTTGCTATGGGTTACCAAAGTGCAATTCCCCATTCAGGCACAAAAAAAACTATACAATCCAGCTGCTCGATGAGTCACAAGTCTAGTTTTAGCCAATGGGCTGCAAGATGTGACATATGGCTGGCATGGCTTGGGCCAGTGTAAAATCTCCATGCAGTCTCTTCTGCCTCAGTAACTGTGACATTCTCATGTTCCAGATGATGTGGCCAGAAGATGAGTGCTTCTTTGCCTTAAAGTCCTTAAGTGATTTCGTGGAGCAGAGCCCTTAGCTCAACAGCTTTGTATCTATGTCATCATCTAAAAGTAGACTTTTCTTGCTTAAACAACTGAGATTTAGGGGTCTATTCATTACTTCAATACAGTCAAGCTTCTCCAGACTGATATAAACTACCATTTGTATCTAGATTTGCATCATAGGAAAGAAAATGATAGAGCAAATTATTAATATAAATATAAGAATCCTTATACATCTCTAAAATTGAATCTAGTAGGTTATTAAAAGGATACTGCATAATGATGAAGTAATATTATTTCCAGAGTTACAAGTAGTTCAATATTAATAAATTTGTTAATATGAGGCAATATTTAATAATTTATGTGAAAAAGCATTTCCTAGAATTCTATATCCATTCTTAATTTAACAAGCAGTAAAAACAAACAACCCTTCTCACTAAGCATCAATAATATTGAGAAAATAACAATGCTACACTAAAATATATCTAGCTGGCATCTCCTTTTTGAAGACCTTTTGCTGTAGAATGGAAACTCGAGTATGTGAGCTTTTGAGTTGCTGTACTGCATATGAACAGAAAGGTGTCTGTTCTCAGCTACATGAATTAAACTGCATACCGAATATCAATATAAACCACAAATTTCCACTAACCTTAACTTAATAAGAAATAATAACTTTACCCAAATTAATAAGAAACAACAGCTAACAAATTGATTAAAACCAGGTATATAAATACACTACGTAGTAGTAACTATAATATTTTTTTATTTATAAGACATGTGATCACTTTTTATACATGAATTATTATGCTAGATCCTGGAGAGATTTAAAAAAGACAATACACTGGTCTCTCAAAAAAGCAATAGACTTGGGACATTGATGGCAAACCAAAAAATTGCAGTAGGATATTCCTTTGGAGATTCGTTGAAGGTGCCACAGAAGAATAGATGTAGGACTGAGTTTCTGTAGAAGGGAATGTTAAACATGGTTTGAACAAAACATACGGTCTCATTGCCTCTATTACCTCTGAAATGAGAGATGATTTTCGGCATCCTTGTTCTAGAATGATAATGAGGGCCCTTTTAACAATTTCCTGAAAGAATATGGGCTTAACTTGACAGCACTAGAGAGAGAGCTGATCTCATGGCTTTTCTCAAATTAATTTTATTCTCTAAGTGCTTGGCTTTTCCAACAAGAGTAGTCAATGGTCACAAAAGGCTAACTCGGCAAATATCTTGATTCAATATGGAAAGTGCTAAAGATAAAGTTGGATAAGAAGTCAGGAAAAATGACAAGTTACTGTCTAGCACTTAAAATCAGGGTTTTTTTGGTTTGTATTTTTTGTTTTTTGTTTTTGTTTTTTTGGTTTTCACAAGTTCATACAGATCTTGTCTGAAAATTGTTAGCTTTTGGTGAGTAGAAACATGTAAAACAAAAAGACAAGCATTGGTTTCTATGTAATATTATGCTATGTGAAGACTCTGAGAACACTAGGAATTAAGCAATACAATGTACTTTATAAACAATAATCATAATATTAAAAAATTCATTAGGATCCCAGTTCTAAATCCTATGATAAAATCCTATTCTTTACCTTCACAGATGACTCTTGTAGGTAGAGGTTCAAACGTTATATAGGTATAAATTTATTTCCTCACAATGGAAAATGTAATGCATAGTTAGACAACAGTCATGCATCTACATGACTTTTAGATTTTCTTAGTTTTTAACAAAAAGTTTTAAAAGTAAAAGCATTAAATAGAAAATGCTTATAGAATTAGGATATAAAAGAAGAAAATATTTTTGTATAGCTGTACAATGTGTTTATGTTTTAAGCTAAGTGTTAGGACAAAAGAGCCAAAAATTTTTTAAATTACGAGTATGTAAGTTAAAAAAAAGTGACAGTAAGCTAAGGTCAATTTATTATTGAAGAAAGAAAAAGTTTTTGTCCAAATTTAGTATAGCCTAAATATACACTATTTATAAAGTCTACAGTAGTACACAGCAGTGTCCTAGGCTTTCACATTCACTCACCACTCACTCACTGACTCACCCAGAGCCTCTTGCAGTCCTACAAGCTCCATTCATGGTAAGTGCCCTATACAGGTGTACCATTTTTTATATTTTACACCATATTTTTACTGTAGCTTTTCTATTTTTGGATCCAAAAACACTTCCTATTATGTTACAGTTGCCAACAGTATTTAATAGTATGCTATACAGGTTTGTAGCTTAGGAGCAATAGGCTATACCATTTACGTTTGTGTATGTACAATCTACAATGTTCACCCAACAAAATCACCTAATTATGCATTTTGCAGAATGTATCCTTGTTGCTCAGCAACATGTGACTGTAACATAAGAAACACCTGAGGTATGCTGGAAGTTTCAGGACTGAGAGACTGTGAGTAATGCAGGGGTTTGGGAGTGGGGGAATAACCAGCCTCATCCTGGAGACACATGAAAAGTCGTTAGGAAGTAAAGTTCTAGGAAGTAAAGTTCTAGGATGTGGAAGTTATTGCAATGGTTTAGTCCAATCCAGGAGGAGACTCAGAAGAGGGTAAGAAGTCCTAAGAGACATTCTGGGTATGAACACCATGCCTCACATATAGGGGACACTAAGTCAATACTTGTTAATTGACCAATTAAATGTGATGCAAGTCAAAGAAAAACCATTTGAAAACACACCTAGTGAAACAGAATAGGCTTATACAGGTAGGACAACTCAAGAGTAGGATTCTTCTGGTTTAATACATTTAATAACGGATACATTATCAAAGCACTAAAATCTCAAACTTTCTTGAAAAGACAATTCTCAGATTTCTTTCAGGTAATTTTTGAAGAAGATATTGAGAAAATCTGTGGATATCATTTGGCTCAAGAGAGCCATAGGTACCTCAAAATCTTCTGAGGCTCCAAGGCTTACATAATGAGCAAGGCACAAGCATAATATCATGGTATTTTTAGTATAAAGCAATGAAAGATCATTGTGAGTATTGGTTTCATGAGTTTCAGAATGTTAATTTAACTTTTACCTTTGGCATAAAATACTTGAATGGGATGAAGAACTTAAGTGGATAGTGTCATTTTGGGAGTTTTCCTCACTTTATTTTAATGACAGATTTAATGCATCAATAATGCATTTATGGCAGAAGCAGTGGAGAAAAACATGCTAGCAAATCATGAGTCATCTACAATGTTGTTATGGAACAGCACATTGTTACCTCTATTGCAAGAACATCCATTTTAAGTGCTTCATATTTCATTAAGATGATGAAGTGCATCATTAGCCATTTATTGGGAAATCATCAGCTATTAAAGAAAATTAAGTTCTATGAGTTGTCAACAACTTATAACTAATTATCCAATCACTATAAACTTTATGCCCTACATAAAAATATGTATGGATATTTTAATAAATCTTATGAATAGATATGCAACTTTAGGAATAAATCATTCTTCTAGGGTTGTTGTGTTAAATTATTAATGGTACAAATATATTGTAAGTCACTTCTGATATACTTTCACATTGCTGAAAGATCAATAGATTGTTAACAAAAGAGTGCACAAGTAAAACTCATTGATGCTGCAGACCATCTTTAGCTCATTACCATTTTTGGCAACATTGGCCTGTGAAGTCTGACATACCTAAATAAAAAAAAAAAGTTAAAACAAAAGAATTATTTGTTAAACTACAATTTTGTATAACCAGTTCTGCAGAGCAGGTTTGCAAATATAGATCTGAAAAATTCTTCACCTATAATAAAGTAATTGTTCAGGAACCTTAACATTCTCCAAACATATATTTAATGTAATCACTCTTTTAAGAATCTTAGTGAATAAAATCTGTGTTTTCAACATTGTTTTAATTTTCATTTAAAAAATTGTCTTTATCTCATTAACTCTGGTGTCCACATGGAAGAATATAATAATGGCAGGGCTTCTGCTGCTACAAGTGTTGATGTGAGAGGTGTGGGTGTTGCCATCCTAGCTGTCTTCTTCTTACACACGATGTTCTTATTGTTTGGAAGCTTCATGCCAAAGGTGTCAGTATAGATAGAAGATACAAGTACATAAGAATCTTTTTGACTTTGTGGATTTGATTTCTGAACCCTGAAAGTTGGCTACTTCCATACCTATTTTATGTAAGACAATAAATCTTTATGAGGATAGACCTCTGAAGTCAGATTTTTGTTACTGGGATCTGAAAGTAAGTTTTAACTGACATAGAAAGGTCAGAACACTGTATGTATAAATTCATATAAAATATGATCATGACTGAGATGAATTAAAGATATTTTTTCAATTTGAAAAGAAAAGGGAGAGAAAAATTGGAAGTTAATCAAATAGGACTTTGTAAATCACTGGCATAATGTGGCTGTAAGTCACTGATATCGCCGAACTAAAATATTACCTTGTTGAACATAAAACGTCATGACAAGAAAACCTTGAATAAGTGTCCCTAAAAATCACCTTTCCTTTGAATTTATTGAGTATAATGGCTGTATAATGCATTTGGTAATTAGATAGTTTCCCTACATCATATGGGGAAACTATATCTGTTCAAAGAAGCATTATACATTCATTAGCAATAACTTAAAATGTTACTACATGAGAAAAATATACAGAAAGAGACTTCGGTATTAACAATCCCTTGAAAACACTTACTATATTAGAGGATGATGCTACAGATGTTTATTTTCTTACCGAACTAAAAAGTCTCATTATCATTCCTAGAAAGACCCTCCAGCTCTCAACAACAGTCAAGAGTGTGGAAGGGCAGTTGTCTCAGCTTGTTCTTTGAAGAGAAATAAATAGGAAAGACAGATGGTGGTTTGACATTACTCCAAATATCAAGAGTATGGTGATGAAAGAAAGGTTTTCTTTGAAACGCTAGAGAGAAAAATGATTTCTGTCCATTCTAGAGCCTCTCTCATTTCACCACTGAGGAAGGCTGAAAGAAAAGATCAAGCCTCTATGGCAGCATGTGGGATGAGAAATGCCATGAACATCGCAGAACAACCTGCAACCTCCTTTGGGCATAGAAAGGCAAACTACAAAATACCACCAATTAGGTGCTAAATCGAAAAATTCATAATGCAACCAATATATTCAAATTTTTGTATATTTATATCATTCTTTCTTAATTTGAAGCATCTTAGAGCAGGCTGCCCCAAAACAATAACATTCACAAACAATCTTTTAAAAGATGCATAATAAAATGGGGGAGGGAGGAAATTAAAGTTTTACGAAAGGACCTGTCTGCATCTGAATACGACACCTAGGCCTTTCATCAGGACAGCAGGAAATTTAATTTTTATTCCTCTTGACGGATCCCTCAAAATCAGCTACTTGTTTAATTCAATTTTAAATAATTATTTAAAAATAAAGGTTATTTGAGGAGAAACTATTGATAAATGTACAATTTAAGAAATATGAAACATATTGAACATTTCAATTTATTTTTTGATGAGAAAAGATATGAAATAATGGGCTGATTCCTCAACGTATTTGGTTTTCAATCTAAACATCATCATGGTGATTCAGTAAATAGATTTATTTTGCTGCTGTGATGTAATGGCAAGATCAATCTTTGAAAAGATGATTTTGAAAATGAACTAAATTTTAGGTATCTTGGCAAATAGGACAGAATAGGAATTCCTTTAAAAATAACCATTTGGGTGAAATTGTTTCAAACAATCTCTAATAAGCAAAACTATAAAAGTTGCCTTGCAAAAATAATACATTCTAATGAGTTTGAATAAGAATCTAATTAGATGTTACAAGAAAAAAGTTAATTTGTTTTACAAAAAAACCCTGTTATGTAATACAGGTGTTGGAAGAGAAAATTCCCTTTCCTAGTTTTCTTAAAGGACAATATTTGGGAGGACAATGACCCACTAACGCTTGTCAATTCTGTTTTTGTGACTCTTTCTTTCTGTAGAATTTACCACTGCTGATAACTCACTCCTTGAAGATATTTACTCACTTCCTTTTACTGTGGATATTGTATATGCATGTGTGTGCTTCCTGTTACCAATTCTTAGAATAACCTGTATGTTCCATGAAGATTCAGGCCTTATGTAGTTCTAGTGCACATCATTTTGGCATCTACCTCTGGCTTTAAGGGGATGGGTGTGTAAACCAGACCAAGCCAATGAAAGCATTGACTCCCTATGTCTGGTGTTTGATTCAAGGATGATCCAATCAGAGTGAATCCTAGACTTTTCTTGGAGCTACCATGAAAATAAATAGTCCTTGCAATTGCACTTGAAGCTGAGAAAACGTACCCTAAAACTGCTAGCAGTCATTTCAAGGAAGGAGTCTGCCTGAGATCTGAGTCAATGCTGAGGAAAACAGAGCTAAGGTGTATCAAGAACAGAGAAAACATTAACAACATCGTTTGAACTTATTAAGGCATTGGGCTTAAGAGAGCCTTATTCTTACATGTTCCTATTACTTAAATGAATTAATTTTTTCCTCTGACCTAAAAAAAATCAAACAAGTTTACTGGCAGGGGAGCTGAAGCCATCTGCCTAATGAATCATGCACAACTCTTCACTTTCCTGGCTTGTTTCCATTAATTCCAGCTTCCCATGTCATTTTCTCCCACTGATGTCTTCTGTCCATCTCACTGTACATTGGTAACACCCAGAATTATATTTTGATTCTGTTGTTATTCTTTCTACACATCCTCCTTGGGCAGCCATGCTTATATTAACAGTTTTATCTAACAGTTTATTGATTATTCACAAATTTGTAACTTCAGCCCATATCTCTGCCTTGACTTTCAGAGTCATAGTTTCCATTTCCTCCTGGGACATGGGCATTTGGATGTTTTATGAACACTATAAACTCAATACATGCAAAACAATTATTCCCTCTAGCCCTGTTTTACTCTTCAAATTATGTTTTCTGAAATCATAGCTAATTCATTCATTAACCCAAACCAGAAATGTTGGAATCTTCAATCACTGGATCTTGTGATCTTCTCAGGTAATGTCAAGTAGATTACACTGTATCTTAATGACTGGGGGTGGGGGGTATTAAATAGAGGTAACCCCACTCAGGGAGGGCGAATTGAATTCTTCAAGCATACATCTGGCCTCTTCCCCATGACATTGGCAAATTGCAAAAGTGTGTGAGACCAACAGTTAGACTGGTAATTTATGAAGGATAAAGCTGAATTTCATATCATATTTTAGAGTTAAGGAAATGGATACCCTTCCCCCAGGCTCACAATCAAAATCCTGCAAAGACACAGCTGAGAAACAGAGAAAAATCAGAATGAAAGTTGAGTGTTACTAAAACTCAGCTTAGCTCCACATCCTCATCGGATTGAGGTAATCAGCCCTTCCACATCCTTATCTAGAAGCCTTTTTTGTTGAAAGACGGAAGCATCTGGATTCCTCACAGTTATTTTCTATACAGTGTACAGCACAAAACAAAATTTAAAACATGTGTGACATGAGAATAGGAAGAATTATGTATCAAATAACAAGGAAAAAGAAACCAGTCCAAGGAACCACATTTGTAGTTGGTCTAGACATTGCTGTTAGCACACAATGACCTATAAAATCATTATTTACATGTTCAGGGAAATAAAGGAAAATATGTACAAGCTAGATTTAAAAAATAGAGAATGGAGAATTTATAAAAGAATCAAAAGAATATTAAAAAGGTGGAAAAATATAATATCTGTGATTATAAACTCAGTGGATAGGTTTAAGAACAGATTAGACTAGCAGAAATTGCAGCAGAAATTGGGATAATTGAACAGGAAGTTAGGTAAATGGAAAATTGTCAAATGTAATCACAGACAGATGAAACAATGGGAAGATATAACAAAACAAAAGATACATTCAGGATATGGTAAAAAATGTCAACTGTTTATCTATTAATAATTTAAAAAATGAAGACAAAGAATGAGTCCAAAGTAAAAATAAAGTCATGATGATGAATATTATCACCTTACACAGAAAACTGCAAGGAAGATAAACACAATGAAAACAAAACCTGGGAATATTGTAGGAAAACTGTTGAAAATCAAAGGCAAAGATAAAAGTCTTTCACCAGAGAATAAAAGATGTACAATCTCCAAAGGAAAACCGTAAGACTAGCAGCTGACTGCTCAGCAGGAGTGATGGAAGCCAGGAAGAATGGACTGACATTTTTTATAGTGCTAAAATTAAGTGTTAAAGTTGTCCCTACCGCACAAACATGCCTGGATTTATTCAGAGAGTGGGGAGTGGGTGAATTAGCTACCTGGGCTCCTCCGAGGCCATGAAGGTGCTTAAGAGATTAGCTATGCTCAGCTAGGGACCTATCAGGAGAGCACTCACCAGAAATGATGATCGTTATGCAAATTATTAAAAACCAAAACACAATCCCCCCATGTCTCTTACTTCCTTTTTACCTCTCTGTCTTCTTTCCCTATTTTATCACTGTATGTTCACCTTCTTTCTTCACATGCCTTTTGTCTTTACTAGTGGCACAACTTATAACAATATGTCTTAGTTCAAAGTCAATATGGATCCTTTATTTTTATATAAAAAAGTAAATTTTACCTTACATAAATGTATGACTTTGTTACTAATCAAAGTATATGTTATAAACTAAATAATATGGAAAATGCAAAAATTTGAAATTTAAAACAACAAAAAATATTTTTAAAAGTTAATTCTTATAACTATAAATTAAAAATTTTTAATTTTAAGCAAAATTCTACTAACACAATTCCCAGCATTTGAGTTCTCCATTGTTTCTGCAGGTTGAACTCATGCCAAAATGCAATACTCCTGTATAGTATCCTTAAGGAGTTTTAACATTTGAAGAAAGGAAATATTGCTATATAAATACCTGAGGAACTGACAAAAACATACATCAACAAATGCAATGTACATATAGGTAGGTATTAAACAATAGCTCAGCCATTTGCAAACCACTTTTGTCAGTTTTAGTTCAGACCACAGATTAAAGTGGTATGGATTCAATAGGTTACTTAAAATCTGTCTACATTGTTATGTAGACTTTCAATCATTTGAATTGATTGGCTTGAAGTAAGCAACTTTAATAGTTTGTGTTATTACAATAGAAAATATAAAACTATAATCAATGCTAAGCTATTATTTCATTAAGATGATATTTTGCTTTCTATATGATTTTACCTAATTGCATAAATGCAACCTCTATTCTTTGGTGGTCATATCTCAAAACACTATTGAGATGCTATGCTTACTTAACAGGTGCAATAATGTTGTAATATTCCTTTCAATCATATTAATATTTTCTTTATTAATGTGTAATTTAGTCTTCAAAATTTAGTCTTCTATGAAAAAATTAAATGACAATTATTACTGTGAATCTTCCATAATAATTTATTTCTCTGTAGTTAATTGGGGAAAACCATAGATAACTCAAATAATAGGGAATTTTACCTTTTCTATTGTTATGGAGGTCTAGTGCCAAATTAATATGTGTCAGTGACAAAAAATTTGGTTTTAGATTAAAATAACCACATTGACCCCAATCAATTACATTTTTAAAATTTACTTAATATGTCATACTAATTTTAAAATGCAGTATTTGTTTAATGGCAAAACTAACATTGCTATAATAAAACTGTAAAAGCTGATTAGGCCCAGTTGCAGTAATGCCAAGAATGTTAGTGTCTCCTGAAAAACTGCCTCTGAGACTTTCTGTCACAGTGGAAAGTACACTAGGGAAACTACTCTACCTGAGAGGGCTGCAGGATGTACCTGCTCTTTTTATTTTTTTTTAATTAATTTATTTATTTCAGAGTATTATGGGGGTACAGATGTTTAGGTTACACATATTGCCTTTACTCTCCCACAAAGTATCTCAAGAATGGAAAAACAAGCACTACATGTACTCACCATCAAGTTGATACTAATTGATCAACTTATGTGTGCACATATGGAAGGATATACCTGCTCTTAAGATGTGTGCGCACACACACACACACACGTTTCTTTTTTGGGGAAGTCAATTTAATTTGTATTACTGCCCTGCATTTCAGGTTTCCTTCACAAAAACATGAAGTGGCAAGAACTCAGTTCTTCCCAATTTCCCATAAGCTAATTATTGTCTCTGACATGACTATTCATAAATTCTATAAGTGCCACTTTTGTTTGGTATTGTACATTTTATTGTACAATTACCCACTTGAGAAACCCATGTATGAAGAGGTGCTTTTCAGAAATTAAATTAAAATATTACTCTAAATCTTAGATTATATGGAAATGTTCTTTTTATTATCATGAGGTTTAATTCACTTTTGAATCTACTTTGCCAAAAATGTTTAGATAATGCATTTGCAAGGTAAGACCTTTTGTGCTAGGCTTATTTTAGAACAAGGAAATTGTTTGGAAATATATGATCTGTAAAATCTCTTTGTCAGAGCTATAATTGCTGTCTAGCATTATGCAGTATTTCTATTAATGGGTCTCAGATTTCAAACAAATTGAAGATAACCACTGAAGAAGTTATAATTCATCAGTTACTAATGGTTACATACATTTACATAATAATTTAGGTGACCTGAAGACACACAATAAAACCTTTTCTATACCTTTAAACAGTAATGTCTCCTTGGGGAAACAGTGTATCTATCTCTGTAAATTCTTGTTTTTCTGCAATAAAAATATATGTAACATTGCAAACTAGATATAGGGTAGGTGACTGGATATTATTAATGGTGTGAATTTTGTTAGAATTTCAATAGCATAAAAAAGGAAGGGAAATAAATTGGTGTGATGTGAATGCATAGTTAACATCCTCTTGCACAGAGAAATATTAGCATTTTCAGTTGACAAGAAAAGGGCTGATCAGGCACATTTGATAGTAATTTCCACTTTCATTCATTCACAAAATTTAATGTGGCAGATATTGTTAGGTGCAAGCAATAAAAATATCTGATTCCGAGAGCCTGGTATAGAGACAGAGGAATAAACATACTACATAAGTCAGTCATTCATTTCGTTCATTCATTTATTTAGGGACTTTTCAATGAGACTTGTATAGGTGAAAAAAAGTATAAATCATTCCTAGTTTAAGTAATTTCCTCAAATTTCCTTCCAGACTGAATTTAACAGAAGATATTTCAGGGAAAAAAAAAAAACCTAGTTTACTTTGTCATTGCTTACTAAAAGTTCATGGTAGAATTTCTGATAACCTTTAATTTGTTCACAATGAGTGCAAAACAAGACGATTTTCTAGCCAAAATCAGGTTATATAAGGTTATAGAATGCAGATTATTTATAAAACTTGAAATAAGCATATCATATGTGATTGCTATGATTATAGTTTAAAAAATTGTGTTTTACTAGCAAACTTTAGGGGAAAAAAGATCCTTCATCAATTTTTAGATACATTTCTCTTATCAATATTTAGATAGTTTCTCTGCAAGTGCCCAGCAATGCGGCCATTCCCAAGGCCCAGTGCGCCAGTGGAAGTGCTGCAGGCCTCTTCCAGCCCAAGGTGGTTGGGAAACAGGTGAGCCGTCTCCAGCCTTCCAACCACCATTTGCTAAATGGAGGCCTGGGGGCTGGTGGAGTTGCATACTGGATAAATCCTAGACCTCTGAGTTTCCAGGTGCAGGAAAGACCCACACCAACCAGGATCAATCACGTCACATGGTTTGCTGAGTTTGCGTCTTGGTCTTTTGTCAGATCACCTCCACCACCATCCCTTTACAAACTCCTCTGTGTTTGTAAAGCAGAGAATCCCTTTCACCTGTTCTAGTTGTAAGTTAGAGTTTGCCAAAGGGAGAATATGCACACGATTTGGAAGATGGCAGAGGAAGAGAAGACATTATCCTCAGAGCCTGTTGCAGGTAGACAAAACGTGGGTTCACTGTGGCGTCTGGGTGATTCCCCACCTCACTGAGTACTCACCCCCCTGAGTACTTCCCATCTCACTGCCACTGAGCAAGACGGCTGACGGCTGACGGGAGCTTCTCAGAGATTCCTGACAACTTTTGCAGCTTCCTGGTGCCTCAGGCCAGCTGAGATGAGTGTTATCTCCTCTGACCAGGGCTAGGTGGCAGGTTCCCTCACTGTCAGACGCACACTGGACACTCCTTCCTAGATTAAACTTTCATTCTCAAAATATTTACAGCCTCTGTTATCCTGACTTGTCCTTGCAAAGTATGAATAAATTTGTATGTGTTAAGTTACTGAAATTTTAAGTGTATTGGTTACTACCATTAGCATTAGCCTAATTAATAGATAACATAATATTTAAAAATTTCACAAAAAGTCTGAAAGGAAAAGAAATTATTTGCCCTCATAATACTCATTGTATTTGTTTTCTTTTGGTTGTGCCCTCTTTCATTTTTAAGTATCAGGTAATGTAATATATACTTGAATTTGAATATTTCTCCAAGCCATATATTTAATGCAAATGATTTGTGTTAAGCCCAGATATTTAATTCATTCATATGTAATTGAAATTCTTAACACACAAAATCCACTTATCATACTTATGTTACTAACTCTTTTATTTTTGAATATTTATAAAATAAAGCACTTTGCTAAGTCTTAACACTTATGTGAAATCTCTTTCTTGAAAAATCTATATTAATTTAAAAGAAATTATCTTATGAAGTTTTATAAGACTCTCTTTTGAAGTGGAAAAGAATTAGATTAGAGATGAATTCTCAATGAAATTTTTCTCAAATCTCAACTTTTTAATTCACATGCCAAAAAAGAAAAGGTAGAACCAAAACCCAATTGATCTATAAAAATAATTGTTGTCATAAGACAACAAAACTTATACTACAGGCATGTTGGAGAAAATACAAGTAAATTATGATTTTTTGAGGGACTGAGTATCTATGAGAGATAGGACTGCATAGATTAAAAAAAAGTGAAATCATTTCAAATAAATAACAGAAGACACCTTACTACCTGCATATAAAATTAATATGGAAAAAATAAATAACTTTTCTAAATAGAAATAATAAATATATGACATAACATATTTCATTTTTAAGACCAATAAAAGTGGATAAAATATATAGCAATAAACTTTGGAAGATATGTATACAATATATAGGAATAAAATTTTAAAGTGCTACTGAGGGATATATATATATAAAAGATTTGAACAATAAAAACAAATCTTATACCTATATAATAAAAACTCTACTTTATAGAAGCCATTTTCCCATAAATTAGCCCATGGACTTAATGGACATCAATAAATATATGAAAAGGATTGTCTTTATACATAGATTCTATAGAACTTATGAAAGAGAACTGTGTATGAATGGGTAAAACACATTCAAAATGAAGGATGGGCTTAAACCACAAATATTGATGTTAAACACATATTTTAAAGGAATAGTAATTAAAATAGTATGGCACTGGAATTCATCTTCTGGCCAAGACAGAGAAAAATGGAATATCTTTAATACTCCTTCCTGAAACAAGCAGAAAACCTAGATAAAATGTGGAAAATCAAGATATATGCAAACTAGTACAACCTCTATGGAAAGTAATATGGAGATACCTCAAGGAACTGAAAGTAGAACTACCATTTGATCCAGCAATCCCACTACTGGGCATCTACCCAAAGGAAAAAAAGACATTCTATAATAAAGACATCTGCCCTCGAATGTTTATAGCAGCACAATTCACAACTGCAAAGATGTGGAAACAACCCAAGTGCCCATTAATACATGAGTGGATTAATAAAATGTGGTATACATACACCATGGAGTACTACTCAACCAAAAAAAACAACAGTGAACTAACACCTCTTACATTATCCTTGATGGAACTGGAGCCCGTCCTCCTAAGTGAAGTATCACAAGAATGGAGAAACAAGCACCACATATACTCACCACATATACTCACCACCACTAATTGATCAACGCTTATGTGCACATACAAAAGTAACATTCATTGGATGTTGGGCAGGTGGGTGGGGGAGGAGGGGATGGGTATATTCACACCTAATGGGTACAGTGCACACTGGGGGATGGGCACGCTTGTAGCTCTGACTCAGGAGGTGCAAAGGCAATATATGTAACCTAAACGTTTGTACCCCCATAATATTCTGAAATTTAAAAAATAAAAAAAAATAAAGGTATATGCAACAGACGTTGAGAAACCAAGGATATAATTCATTAGAGACAAAAAAAAAAAAAACCCCACAAATGAGGTGAACAGTGAAAACAGTGAGGTTTTCCCAGTTTCCTGCATGGGAGGAGACTCCAGGCCATGGTATGAGGAGGAGGAACTAAGGGAAGCTGAACTTGCTGTTTAGGAGAAGAACCTGGGAATCTGTGGAGACCAGAGTGACTAGAGCTCGTAGGACAAAGTATTGAATGAAGAGAGACAGACGAAGGGAGAGAGAGAAACTTGAAGATATTCAGAGGATTCCCCTCCAATATTCAGCAGAGATTGATTAGCACATACATGTTGTAAAGGACATGACCAAGACCCAGAAAAGAACCATGTGAAATTATTAGAAAGAACTGCACTTGGCACTCACACGAGGGAGGAAATAGCGTCATTCCCAATAGCCAGACCAGAAAACTTCATCACTCAAGGGTTGAGTACTCAAGCAGGGTCTTTACGCTCCATGTGTGGAATAATTAGCTCTGGACTAAGCATGGTTCTTGTGCTGCCTTCACATCTTAAAAGCAAGAACCAAAAGGATGAAAGAGTTTCTAAATAATTTAACTGCGTCTCAGAACAATACTCAAGAATATTTATAGGGATGCATATGAGGGACGGCATTTTTAATAAGTCAAAAGCATTTAAAAAATGGACTCAACCACATTTTTTCAAAAAGTAGCAACAGATAAGCACAAACACAGGTAAAGACAAACAACTGGATAAATATTTACAATATATGTGCCAAGCAAAGATGGGTACTGTATCCATTTATTCATTTCATCCATTAGAATTCAGAGGAAAGAAAGCAATTTCAGATGTCAGCTATGCAACTTCAGCATCCAACAGGAGCCCAAATGTGAGGAGACTTGGTTGATATAGGTAAGACTACAAGAAGGCAGCAAATACCTCGGGCAAGCTGGCCAGACTGAACAGAGTTGAGGGCTCTCAGCAATAAACAGTGTTTGTACATAAAGAATTTGTGCAAGTAAGGAAATCTGCTTAGTGGCAGGGCCAAAGAGTGTCAAGCCTGTTTGTTTTAGAGTCAACCTGTATAAACCACAGGACAACTGGAAACCTCTGCCCACTGGCCAGTGTCTCCTGGCCATGAATGCTTGTTCAGAACTTTGTTCTGGACTATAGAGCACTTGCCAAGCAGGTGGACTGGTGGAGGTGTTCCCTCTGCCATCTTCAGACCTTTGCCGGCATCACTCATGGCTAAGATGTCAGGGCTACTTTGCCTCAGGGAGATTTCCAGGAATGTCCAGGTTGCTAATTTTTGTTTTTGCCTTAGCATGTCTAGATTTTACTATCTATTAGCCTTATGTCTAAATAAATAACAAATAAAGTGAGAGTTTCCTATGCTCAGTTATTCACTTTAAATGAATGTTACGAGTCCTTGATAATATCACTTAAAACTATAATATTTAAGTTGTTGTATAAAATATGAAAAAGCATAGCTATTAATAAAAGCAAATAAACTATGCATTTAATGTAAATGATGATATAAGAAAAATCAACTGTTCAACATCACACATCAGTGAACAAAGCGAAACACAAGATTGTAGCCAAATTTCCTGGATTCCAAATAGAGACATATTGCCGCATCAGCTGGAGGAACTTCTAACCCATGCATAAAAACTGCACAGATGTGGACAAATGGAAGGTCGGGCCTGAAGGTTTCCAGTGTTATAAGAACCCCAGCAATTGCAGATCCAATTCCAGTGTAATAATATAGAATACATATTATTACTACAATTATTGAGGTCTGTTTAACTATCCAAATTACTTTATATGAATTCTTAGGAGTATGTCATCCTCATTTGTATACTACTATGTTAATAGTGATTCACTCTGTATGGATATGACTAGTACCTGAGAGACACATTACAGAACAAATCACTTGCTTCTGTGCAGAACTATTCTTATTAGAAAACCTGGTAGCACGGTTCCATGACTTATGATGGCTTTTTCCTTATATGTGGGTCTCCCTCTCCTTCCTCTGGCCACATACATATCCCCTGTGTCTCCAGGGTTTAAAGCTTCAGATAGAAGAACAGGTATTGAAAGAGCTTCATGCAATACAATCCATACTACTAGCCAAATTTCAGAGAAAATACAAACTCAAACATATTTAGATATTTTGTTTAAAATGGCAGTACAATAGGCTCTGTGAAAATGGGCAATTATTGTGCCAGTTTTGGCTGGCACAGAATGCAAGAGATGGGAACATTTGAGAGAAAATTACTTTCTCAAAAGTGGAGTCTCTATCCAATCAAAAGGGGAGAATTCAATAAGTCTTAATGGTCTGACTATCTAAAATTGATAATACAGAAGATTATGTAGGAATTTAAAATGTCTATGGGTTAATACACATGGAAAAGACAAGGCAAAATTGTCTCCTTATTGTGATGATATATGATATTTGAATGTAAGAACAAAATGGAGGGAAATATGCAAAAAATGAAATTTATTATATTTGGAGTTAATAATAGTAATGTACACTTTTTTCCTTCTGTAATGATTAAATGTATTCTATATAGTAAAATCTATGTACTAAATATCACATTTTTCTATTTTCTAAAAGTAAGATTAAGTGTAAAATCTTGTATAAGCCATTAAGTATAATATTCAGGTTCATAGTGATATATAGAAATAAAACAATGATTTAAATGATGTGATTTTAAAGACTGGAACTGTGTCAGGAATACAGCCAAATATATTCCCCGAGGTCCTTCCACCAATCCACTGAAAATTATACAACCAACAATCAGCCAAGTGCCCCAGCCTAAGCAGCGCCTTCACCTCCCATAAGGGCTGGTACATGTCTTGCTAATTCTTAGGGTGTTGTGGATGTTGAACAAGATTTATGTAAAGCCCTTTGCAGGGAGGCAGAAAAATTACCAAAGAACTTTGGATAGCCACATTGTTTTGGTTTTAGAAACTACTTATATCTGGATATACTGTCTATCTGAGATTTTTCAAAGGTAGTTAATTTCTTTATGGCCTAATTTAGCAGCTGTCTGACAGTATTCTTGGCATACATATATTCGGTAAATAACAGGAAACATTTTTGAAACTTGGAAACATTTCTGTATTTTTGAGTTCATTCATAATGGCTGACTTCCGCTGAGTCAGTAGGAATAAAACATGACAATAAGATGAGATTCTAATAGAAAGAAAAATGTTGTGAGAAGTGACATAGTACATAGCCCATCTATAATCAAATATGATTCGGCACATCTTACGTACCTATAAAAATGCAGTTCTGATTAGCTGTCAATCGCTATGTGGTTATACTAAGGTTTATGTCACTGATCATTTTCAAACTTTAACCTGATATTAATGCCTAGGCATGAATTATTTACTAGAGCATGTCTTGTCTGTTAAGCAACATTCACCTATGAGACCAAGAGGGCTTCTGATGTCTGCTGCAGATAGATTTTTAATAAGGGAAGAAAGTTCAACGTGTCCTCATCCATGGCATGGACAGCCTGTGACACAACAAAGGAGAGAACCAAGGGAACCGCTGCACGTCCAGCACCTACTTGGTCAGGTGAAAACCACCGTCATGGAGCTTGCCTGCGCCCGGAGCCAGCCCCTAGTGGAAACAAGTCAGATCTAAGACCTAATGAACCACCATCCCCAGAGAATGTCAAGGAAATTAGAGACTACTTCCTGGGACTGGACTTTGAAAGAAAGACAGAGAAAAAGAGACGGAACATGAATTTGAAGGATGAAGAAGTTAGGTATGCCCAGAAAAGGTGAAAACAAAATTTGGTGAGGTGAAGGTGGGGGGAAACTTAAGCCACCTAAGTGCAAATATACATTAAGTCCTTTGCAAACACCGATTCATTTCATCTTCTCAGTGGCATTATAAGGCAGGAACTATCACCCTCTCAGACAACTGAGAGGGTTTGGTTAACTACGTTGCCCTAAGCAACACAGCTGGTGACTGGTCTAGACCTTGCATCTGTAGGGAAACGTTGCCCGTGATTATGCCAACACCCTCCACAGTTTTCAAGGTTGGGCAAAGTTATGGGCATGGTGAGGATGAGGGAGATAGGAGGAGCCCCTGCAGGAGCCTGGCGGGGCTGAGATGGAGGCTGCCCATCAAGCCTGGTGAGCCCAGGGGACAGAAGGCAGCAGGAGGAATGACCAGGAGCTGGATGATCAATACGAAAGCCCCATTTAATGAGCGGCCCATCTTTAATGCCACCCTACTGTATTACCTATCGTGTTCATAAACAAGGTCAGAGCTCAGCAGCACAAATGACAATGTCAGTCAAGGAAAACGTTGGAAAATGTTGAGAAGACAAAGCAACAGGATGGAGTCACAGCACGCAGGACCTGGGCCAGGCAATTGAACATTAACGATGAGGTAAAATTGGGATAACATGCCTGGTTAACTTCCTTCCTCTTAGCTCATTCAAGAAAATCAATATTACCAAGATGAGCCAAGTATCCCATTAACTCTATTTTCTATTATGAAATTTATCTCCCAGCAGTGAAACAGAATCACCAGTGAGAAGTGTTTCTAACCATCATTCTGCTCACATACTTTATTTATTTACCCCGTTGGGGTAGAATTCCAAATTAATAGGACATTCTAAGCAAAATCTTTCTAGCAAAGTCAAAAGTGTAAAAGAGACTTTACACATTCCAAGTTCGATTAGGAATCGGTGCTCTTGGTTTCTCACAGATAATTGCTCCCAAGACCATATCATTTGATTTCACTCAGTGGGTTTATGTGTGTCCAGTTGCATGGATAGGAATTTGGTCTTCTCATGTAAAGAAGGTGGCGTTTAGAGCTCCATTTTCCTTTCTGCTTTGTATTGCATTCTATACTTATTTATTTGCTCTCCAAGATTACACCCAATTGGAGCATGACCTTCCTGAGTCTACGGTGATGAAATGTAGATTTTCTAGACACAAGGGCTTTGCAGGAATAGGGTCAGCAGAGGTCATTTCATCAGGAAGGGCAGACGCGGCTCCTCTGTTCTTATGCTGGCTTCATGATCACCGTGCTCCTTTCCTGCGACTGGCAAGATCCCCTACTCGGGGGCCAGGCTATGGGGGAAGGATGTAAAGGAAGCAGCTCAGCCTGCCCTGGGCCTGCCTCCACCCCGGGGCACATATACTATGCTATCCCCGAGGTCCCATCCAGTTTCCCAGGGGATGGCCCTGGGGCTTGGGGAGTTGGCCTATAGATGAGTGAGTGTTCCCTTAAGGGGTCTCTCATCTGTCGGTTCACAACTCTCTGGATATTCTCCAACTTGCCAGAGCAGAAGAGGATAAAATTCAGGACTTGACGATCTTCCTGAGCATCAGCATCCTGCCCTTCTTGTCTCCACGCTTCCCATTTGCTCAGTGAATAAGGGCACTTTCTCACTACTGCAGGTGAACAAGGACAACGATGAACTCAGGTGTCTTCTTCCTGGACACCCCTTCTAGGATCGAGAGGCCTATAAATCCTACAGTAAAGCCAGAAAGCTAAAACAAATTCTTATGGATACTGTTATTCTGATCCTCTGATTCCTTTAATGTCAGGTAGCCCAGAGATCACAAAGTTTTGGTTTTGTTTTTACTATATTCACTTAAGCCTTTAATTTATCTTATTATTATACAATTAAAAAGAGGGAATTGAAGAAACAAAATGCCAAATAAAGTTCCTACAGAGCCTCCAGAGAAAAATTAAAACTCTGCATTTTGATAACTTTGCTTGAAAACAGAGTTTGAATTAACTATTCCCTGTTTTTCATAGAAAAGTAGTGAAATTAAAAGGCAGAGAGCTTATCAGAACTTTACCTTGCTGTCTCAGCCCATTTTTATCTCATGTATAATGTTCACACATTTCTTATCTTTTCAGAGTTGCTTTCAATGTGTCGTAGAAGAATATCTGATAAGGAAAGTTTAAATTTAGAATAAGACACCAGAAAGGCCACAGTGCATCTGACTTGCGTTAACCTTGCCGAGAGTCATCAGCCCATTTGTGAGCCCTAACTCAACAGTTTAAAATTACTCCATTGAATTACTTTTTAATCATTTGTTATAACGGCTTTAACAGAATAAGCTATGAGAAATGGTGGTGTATTATGACATTTTTAAATCTCTAGGGGACTTATCTAAAAGGCATCCATATTTAGATGCAATTACTTATGTGACTAACCTAAATGTGAAAATAATTTCTTTTTCTTGATATGTTAAGCACAGGAGAAAATTAAAGAGTGAGAGAAATGAAGTGAAATTGGGTCTACATTCCTATTTTTTTAAAAGCTGATTTATTTTGACCCTTTTTTGTTCAATCACCGAGATTGAGCTGTTATTCATTGTGTTTGCATGGCTTTATTTGTAGCAGTCCCGAGGGGGAAACATTCTTGTATTGGATACACAGATGATGTCATTTACTGTTAGTTACTGCAAAAAGAGTAGAATATATATATATATATGAAGTTGTAACATATTTTCAAAAATTAATCATTAGTAATCTTACTTCTACAGATAACTTTATCAATAAGTAGTTATATAGTTTAAAGTGGTCACAAGTAAAAGAAATTAATTTGAATCAATTTGAATCTCTCCTTAGTCCCAGAAGTTACTATTAATAGTGGATGCTAATTCTCATCTCAAAAGGATGCAGGTATATTTGTACCTTAAACAGGCCAGTCTATTGGCATGTGTCATCTTCTAGTAGGAGAATTATGAACAATATCAGGGAGATCATACCATTAAATTTTTATTAAGATAATTTCAAGATGTTCGTGCATCAATTCCAATGACTTGGGCAAAAAAAGTTTAAATGTCCATGTGTGTTGACTAGATCATCACTGCACTGACAGAAAGAAAAGAATGAATCAGTTTGGGCAAATGTCTAAGCAAAGGGTCATAATTTGGGGTCATGAAGAGGAAAGCAGAACTTAGAAATTTCCATTACCAGTGAGAGGAAAGAGATTAGGTGGCAGAGAAGTGCTAACATGAGGACTTTTTTGTAGAGTTAAAAAAAAAAAAGGCAGATAAAAACAGTTGAGCACTGGTAATATTCATAACGTACTTCTACATATCCACATATACTAAACTTCTACATGCAGTAATATGTCTACATATACTAAAAGATAAATATAAAAATAAAAATAAATGAGAGTTTAAAAATTCTTCTAGACTAATTACAGATCATTGATGTTAAGGCCCATCATATAATCATCACTATGACAATTAATTACATGTACCTAAATGTAAATATCATATGGATTTTTGGAATGTAATTGAGCTGTTATGTAAAACATCAGCTCTTACAAAGTTAAAAGAGAAATTATCAAAGTTTCAACTCACAGGCCCATTGGTCCTAGGAGAAAGTGCATAGTCATTGCAGAAATTAATGAATAATGTCTTTTGCTTTTAATCTATTCTTAATATATTAACTTATTAATCCTTCCAGTAGAAGCTTCACTGTGTCTCTACCAGGGTGGCCCTCTCGGTGGTGGAGAAACCCCACTAGCATCTTTCTCCTGCTTTGCATTTGTTATTAAACCAAAAGCACAGAGAGACTTCAGACTTGCTTATTACAGGCTAGTCTGACTCTGACTAGGCTCAGATAATATTTGGTAAACAAGAGAACCTCACCATATGGACTAACTATCCTTTCTCCAATTCCTATTAAATTATCTGAGTTCCTCCAGAGCATTAATTATGCCATTATATTTTCAAAGAAGCCTTCAGAAATCATCTTGATGGGGATCTTATCTGTTTTTGTTTTACCACATTTGATTACAGGATATATGAAATTATTACCTATATTATCATCCAGTTTTGTACTGTTGCCTTAGACCAGGGGTAGGCAAAGTCTGGCCGGTGGGCACATCCAGCCACACCCCTTCCTTAATGCACTGTCTATAGCTGCACTCATGCTATGATGACAGAGTCGAGTAGTTGCAAAAGAGACTGTGTGTGGCCTCCACAGCCTAAAATATTTACTATCTGGCCCTTTGAAGAAAAAGTTTGGCAACCCCGGCTGTAGACTAAAATGGAATTATAAGATTGCTACCTGTTAATACCACCACCATTTCAAAGTGAATGAGGGCCAAGGAGAGTTCTTATTCTTCTCTGTGGTGTTCATAATAATTTGCACATGTTAGAAGGTCGACAAATATTTTTCTGATTTATTAACACACACACATACGTGTAATTTTAGCTTAGTTGATCACTAAGCCATAGAAATGAGCTGCAGGGATCCTGGCTTCACATAGTATGGCTGGGAAACCATGACAGATGGTCAGGAGTGAATTGATACAACTAGTGCTGACATAGAGTGTGAGTTAAAGCAAAAATACAGGAAAGCAGAATACGCTAATATTTTAAACCTCTAATTTTTCTAGCTCAAACTACTTTGAACAGTTCTAAATTTTTACTTAGACTTTTTAGAACAATAAACAACTGATTTTTTCCCATGCATTTAGCCACAGCATATGAGTTAATAGCAGAAAAATCACTGGCGATTATAATTAACGATTACTTTCAAAATTTTTGCCCTTTGTGCAACTACATTTATTACCCAACTCTTGTATTTACAGTATATTTGAAATTTGCATTATAAGTTTGTTTTCTTTAATAATGTTAATATTGTTTCCATGGTATAATATTAACAGTGATTTAATGGCGAAGGATCAACAAAGTCATATGTTGAGGGGGGCAGGTTAATTAATTTTAAAACTTTAAAGACACTGGAGAAGAAAAATATGAATGTAAGGAATGTCACCTTGCTTGCTCAAAAAGTGAAAAGTAATTTCCTAAAAGAAAATTAAAAACTAATATTTTAAAAAAACATATATAGTTTGTTTTTTGAGGGAATAGGGGCTTTCTATGCAGAGAGAAACTAATTTGGCGATAAAATGATTAGCATAAAATGTTAAAATTTACAAATATATACCCATTCCTCCCCCGACTCCACAATGAAGAGTTCATTCCTAGGGTATGGGAGGCTAGTTCTTCTCCAGCTACATCTCATGGTCAAGTTCTACCACCGCTCATGTATTCATCATATTCATCTATTCATCATAGGGTTATTGTTAAGATTTTTGCCTCTGATTCATTCTAACCAATTCATCATTTTACTAAATGACCACTGCCATTTGTTTTACTCTAATTGTCATACCAATGGTTATACTACCTTGGGAAAAGTAATTTACTATAGCTATCCTAGAAAGTACACAAAAAATTACAAGAAACAAAAATCAGGTTTGAAGATAGATGTGCCAATTGTGTAAGTCTTGTGTGGACTTTGTCTTAATTCTACAGTGGAAGGAAGAGTAATGTATATATAGGATCAAATAAATCTTATGTTCATGTGTTGCTGCATATTTGTTAATTTCCCCTACCATCTATGGAAGCTGAAAATTTACTTTGAAAAACTTGAAATGAATACAGGCTATAAAAAGACCATACCACGTGTTTCTACTCTCTCTGAGCATTTCTTGCAGTGATTCCCTTCTTATTCCACATCTCTGCATTATTTTTCTGTACCTGAATAAAAACCATGTGTCATTTTGTTTTCCTCTAACAAAGCAAAATTTCTAGTTAGCAAGTGTATATGATGATAGTTAAAGTTTTACTCTTCATTTCATTTTTTATAAAATTTCCAATCTCTTTGAATTGCTTACGTAGGCAGATGTATACTCATATATGTTCTCCTGGTTTGAATTTTATTCTAATATTGAAACATTAATGAGAATCCAAGTTTATTTTGATATACTCCTTCAACATTATCAAAATAATTTAACAAAAAGTCATGCATATTATTCTTATTTAAGGCCAACCGTGGCTTTTCTTCCAAGGTTTTGAAATGATAGCATATTTCATTTTGCTAAAAGAATAAAAGCAAGTTGCTTGTAAGATATGTTACATCTATTCTTGGTGTCAATGGGAAAAAATGGATGGATCAAATAAATCATATCTCTGCACAAGGCACTGATCTTGTTGCCTCCAGATCGAAAGCTCTACCATCCTTAAATTTGCTACCCACCAGTAGGGATCCATCTGGCTCCATGAGTCCAGTGTCTGAGACTATCAGATAAAAGCTATGGTTTCTCAGCTGGGTATTCACGATTCTGGGGTATTTTTCCCCAGCATCTGCATTATAGGGCAATGGAATGTTGGTTGTAGGCACCTTTCTTCTGCTGAGTCACCTTGATCCACAAGAACAACAGCAACTAAGGTAGATGTGGAAAAGAGGACAATATATCGTAGGACTATTGCATAATTCAAGATTCAAGAAATGCGGCCTTTTCATGAGAGGAGTCCATTTCTTGGTTAAAAACCTATTGTGATTCTTGAGGCCTGACCACGGGCAATTACAAAGGCCGTACATGGTCGGCCCCATGGGAGACGTTGCCCTCCCCACACCAGAATTGATGCACAGCCAAAGCACGTATGCTCTGAAAGGAGTTCCAGGCCAGGACTCCGCCCCTGCGGCCAGTCATGCTCTTTCGTGTTTGCATTCGGAGTCCCAGCCCTTCATTCCCAGGTGTCTTCATCCGAGGCCTTGCACAGATGGTCTTCAGGTGCCTCTTCTGAGTCCTCCTTGCTGGGGGAATGAGGGGATCCTTGGGGATGCTTCCCCCTTCCTGACTCAATGTGCAGAACTTTTATACACCTTGCCCTTGCCCTTGCCTTCCTCCTGGCCTCAGGGACCATCAAACTACTGGAACCTTTTGTTCAAGACCCCACATCTGTGCTAACCCGCTGACCTGAACTGCTGTGCCTCTTCCTGGGGAGGAAGGGAGCGTGGGGAGGCAGCACTGCTTCCAACTTTAGACTCTGGGTTTACTGTCACAGTGAGTGATTAAGGCTTAACTCTGCCTTTTTTGCTTATTGCTTTTATTTGCTTCTCTGAAGTGAAGTAACTCAGGAATGGAAAATCAAATACCACTGTTCTCACCTATAAGTGGGAGCTAAGTTATGAGTACGTGTGGTCTTACAGAGTGGAATAATAGTCACTGAAGACTCCAAAGCTGGGGGACTGTGGGAGGGGGGTGAGGGATGAAAAATTACCTAATGGATACAAAGTGCACTATTTAGGTGATGGGTACACGAAAAGCCCAGACCTCACCACTATATAATATATCCATATAACAAAACTTCACTTGTATCCCCTAAATATCTTGAAATATAAAAAAAATAGATAAAAATTTTTTAAAAGACAAAAAAATTAAGAGGTTCCTATACTAACATAACAATGTAAATCAATGCCTTAAGGCAAAGATGATTTTCTCCTCAGAACAATAAGCCAAGTCCTGATTGTGGCTTTGCTTGTATTTTCTAAGGACATGAAGCCATTTTCTAGATGCTTGCATTTTTTTAATGCTTCTGGAGAGCTTAGGTATCAATGAAATGCCTTTTATTTGTATAGTGGGTCATAAACCTATTTATGGAAGTCATTGAAATATATATCCCCAAGATGTAGTATGCAATATAGCCGGCAGGAAACAGGTGCTAAATGTACTTTCTCTGGTGAGGAAATTTGCTCATAATATGAGCAAACATTTATTGAACACTGACTATGTGCAGTGGATAGTTCTGAGTGTTTACACATGTATTATGTCATTTACTTTCACAACAACACTATCAGGTAGATTCCATTACCACCTGTGTCTTCTACGTTGCGAATCAATGCTCAGAGAGGTTAAATAACATGTCCAAGGCCATACAGTGTGGTAGCACTGCGACTAGATATGAAGCCAGTGTTTTGACTATCCTTCTCAACCACCTCCCTGTATGATTATGAATGTTTGTCTGCCTTGTTTTTAAACTTCATTGTAAATTTCAAATATAGCAAAGTTTTAAACTCCAGAACTGGCCCCAATTCCACAGGTTGAACTGGGCATGGGTTTTGAATTTTAGAACAGTTCAAGATTCCTGTAAAATAACTTATTAGTAGCTCTTATTTACTTTTCATCCTTTATCCTGAGGATTTTCCATGGAGGGGTATGCTACTGGCAACATGCCTACCCCATTTGCCTATTACAGCACCTGCGCATGCTACACGGAGAGGCTCAAAGGTCTGTGGCTCAGTAATGCTAACAAGAGTGTCCATCTGTTCCATAAAAAAAAAATATATTTAAAGCAGATAGAATACTTTGAATCATACTCAGTGTCCTCAAAATTGCTCGTTTTCATTTTAATTATCTGCAGACATTTCTGGGTATATGATCTTTAAGCTTAAGCAAATTTGGGTGATTGTGAAGGCATTTTTTATCTGTGTGATGCATTGTTAAAGTCTGGGCATATAGAAAGTTGTAAACAAAACTCAAACCATGTAAGTAGAAGCTCTACGGCCTTCTTCAGCTAAATGTATAATAAATTTCCTGCAAATGACCCCTATGACTAATTATAAGGATATGTGTGGCAGCTTTGTCGATAATATATAAACTTATATGTTTTGGTTTTCAAAATTATAGCCAGATTCACATAGACAAATGACCATGGACAAAGATTATTCAAATTTACTAATGGTATGCATCAACATTGGGATATCCTATAGTAAGTATAGGAAGTAGTATTTTTTCCAGCATTTAGGACTTCTTTCAACTATATTCAGTTCTGGAAATGTAAGTCCACTGTATTTAATAATAAAAATCCTTTCTTTTGCTGCAATTTTGCCTTTAAGCTGGAAAGAATAGAATATAGCTAACCTTAAACTTCATAGTTTGGGAAAGTCCAAAGTTTCTAAAGTCCCTCAAACTCTCAGAAATCCCCATTCTGATGGCCAAAATTGACTGAGTGTTCTTGCAATTTTTCTGTCTATGCTCCTTACCAACGTGACTCAGACTTGCAACTCAAAACTTTTCTGAATTGTGCAAAAGGTTCTACTTGAACAAAGAGCATTAGTATACAAGCAGGCTTTAATGAAGATACCATGGATCATTTACAGGAAAAGTTTATGCCATATACCCCACAGAACACGTCAGTCCCATCTTAGACATTTCAGCTCTGCAAGGTATCCTGCCACTGGTGTCCTCTTGGTCCTCTCTCAGTGAAGCCCTTTCCCAATGACTCCTTCATCTTCCCTTGGGCCTCTCCTCCAGGAAGTTAAATTGTTTCTCCATATTTCAAATCTAAATCACCAACTTGCTGGCATAAACTTGTCAAGGTCTTAAACAGAAAGAAACTTCCCTTTGAATATACTCATCTTCATTCTAGGACAACTGCAATAATACATCTTTGTTCACTTTCCCTGACTACTCTCAGATGTCAAATCAACAAGATGATACATTAATTTAAACATTTATGCACCTAATTACAGAGCTTTAGAAAGGAAAAATAGCCAAATCCACAATTATAGTCAGAGACTTCAATACCCATCTCCCAATAATCGATAAAACAGACAGACAGAAAATCAGTAAAGACAGAAAAGACTTAAATCAAAAACTATCAACAAGTTTGACCTAAGTGACATTTCTAGAACACTCCACACAGCAACATTAAAAGACACAGTTTTAGTGAACAAAGAACTTTTACCAATATAGACAATGATGTAAACCATATAACAACCCTCAATAAATATGTAAAGATTTCAATGATGTAAAGTATGTTTTATGACCCAAATGAAAGTAAATTGCAAAGCACTAAAAGCATAAACAGGAGAATATTTGAAAAAATCCCAAAATATTTGGAAATTAAATAACACATTTCTTAATAACCCATTGGGCAAAAAAAATGAAAATGGAAATTAGAAATTATTTGTACTGAAGGAAAATGGATATATAAAATATCAAAATGTATGAGCTAAAATATAAAAATCTAAAGCACTATATATATGAAATTACATAGTAATAAACTATTAGCAAAAAGAAAGGTCTAAGAATCTATGACCTCAGATTCTCCCTTAAGAAACTAGAAAAAGAATATCAAATTAAACAAGTGAAGCAGAAAATATGGTAAAGATAAAAGCAGAAATCAATAAAATTGATATTAATAATCAATTAATTATATTAAAATATTAATGAAATCAAGGTCTTTTCCCTTTAAGACCAATAAAATTGATAAACTTTTAGTTAGACAAATTAGGGAAAAAGGGAAAGATGAAAATTATCAATATATGTGATAAAAAAAGAATAAAACTACAGAATAGTTAGATATAAAAAAATAAATGGCTATTATGACTTTTGTGAGAATAAATTTGATAACTCAAATAAAGTTGAAAAGTTGCTTGAAATAAATAAACCACCTAACATATTCAAGAAGAAATAAAATATTGAATGAACAATATCTACCAAAGAAATTGAATTTGTGGTTAAAATTCTTCCCATAAAGTAACCTCCAGGTCTGGATGGCTTCACTGAGAATTCTAAGAAATATCTAATGAAGGAATAATACCAAATATATACTAACTATTCTAGAAAATTAAAAAAGGGGGAATACTTCTTAACTCATTATATAGTGCCTAGTACCCTGATACCAAAACCAGAAAAAAACATTGCAGAAAAGAAAACAATTGATCAATATCTCTTATGAACACAGAGGCAAATATTGTAAACAAAATTTTAGTATATCAAATATATATACACATATATAGGTGTGCATATGTATAAAGTATGTGTGTGTGCATGCACATGCGCCCACGTGTGTGAGTGTGTGTGTGTGTGTGTATATATATAAAAGATACTACATCCAAATGACATTCAGGAAGAAGGAGGCAAAGCAGAATTTCTGTCTGTAGTGTTCACTCTCCTTGTACATGTCTTTCCTGTACCATTGCCATGAAATTTTATATTTAGATAGGAACATTAAAGATATTTAATCAACCCCTGGCCTTCTGGTGTTCTACAGATGAGGAAGCTGAACCTCAGGGGTTGAGTGACTTTATGATTGTCATAAGCTCTTCTAATGATGTCATTTTCTAAGGGCAAGTAAGCCTCATCTGTCTTGTGCCTAAAGACTGACCAGCCACCTTCACCCTCACAGGCATTAGTTCTTACTTCCCAAATAACAACCACTAGCCTCCTTCTCGTGTCTTTCTGTCTTGCCTTAGACCACATGCACCTACTGTGACTCTTGAGTTTCTAATACTACCTCATCCTTTCACTTGAGTTCCTTTCTTGTCACATAGATTTTATACCTCTTGTTTTATTCCTTGTATATTGAACATGTGTGTGTGTGTGTGGGAGGGGGCAAGGGGTAACTGCTGATAGGTAAGTACTGGTAACCAGAGTGATACTTCCACAAAGTTCCCATAGTTATGAATTTTACTACGGACCAGGAGCTAGATCTTCAACAGATTTCCATCACTGAAACTCAGAACAATGTTAAGAAATAAAAGATAATATTGATAAAGTCAATCAGGGAAAAATTACTCAAGTTATTTACTTCATGCCTGAAAAACAATGATAAAAACTTCCTAGATAAATGATTGTCCAAATGATATTTGGTGGGGATCAGGAACTATTTCTATGGCACAATGTAAATTGATGGAATTGAAGAAGATTTCCAAATTAGTGTCTCATAAGCATTTAGTATTTACTCTCAATTTGGCTTTTATGTTGGGGATGGAAGTTTTATTCAAGTAACACAATAACTATACACATAGCAAAGACAGAAAGAAGATGTTCTCGAAACTCATATATTCCATGATATTCAGATGAGATGAATCTCGTTGGGGAATAAGTTACTGTACCACTGCAGAAACACTCAATTGTAGTAGAAACTATGTGCAAAAGACACTACATTATTGCACTTTATCACTCTCCTTAACTTTGCCCTGGGATTTTTAACTAGCTCATTAGCTTTAGTTATCAGAGCAACTGAAAGTAAGTGAAAATGTTATATGTATAATTTATTTTATTTTTATTTATAGATATATGGGCATATTAACAGAATATACATTTTGTAGCCATTAAATAGATGATATGATATGTAAAATTTAGTGTCACTTCCTCATACATGCACTGACAAAAAAGATATTTGAAAATATTACCATGTTAAGAAGATTTATCTGCATTATGTCAAAAATAGGGGTTATTATCAAAAAGAGAAGAATATACTCCTGAAATTGGGAGATGTAAATTATTTTTTAAAGGTGTAAAAATAACCTTTGTATGTGTTTTAGAAGGAGGGAGGGGAGAGGACATGTCCTGGTCAGCTACGGAGGACGTCCTCCTTAAAGGCTAGCAGTCCATCAGTCCTCCCTTGGGGGAGCTGGAGGTGGAAGCCTCTCCTCATCCTTTCCTTATACAAAACTTATATTCCTTTGTATCCTAGTGCAAGTCCTTCAATAAAGCAAACTTTTTCTAGATTACCCTTCAACTTCTTTTATAATATTATGATAAAACTTTAGGATTCATATTTTTGGTAAATTAAGTTTAATATTCTATTTAGCATTTATTAATAATTTTATCTCATAACAAAATAGGGGTTTTTTTTTGTCTCTAAGCAAATCATTTCTTATAAACTCAGTAGGAAGCTTATTCTCCCTTAGTTAGGGACCTTAATCCCTTTTCTACCTTTACCATATCTGGAATGATTAGCTTCTTTCTCTATTGGGTCATTCTATAAAGAATTTAAATATGCTTAAGCATTTGTCATCTTAAGATGAATAAAATGAACAATCAATACCTTCTATTGGCTCCATATTTGCTTCAAACTGCAGTTAAGTATCATGTCAACTTCACCACTGAGATCTTGAGTTGTCTGTGCTCACTGTCTTTATTTTGTCTACCTTATTAATCTTTCAACCTACTGGTTTTCATTCTTTTGAAATTCGGTTAACATGTGTCTCAGCAAGGTCAGCACTAGCCTTGCTGAGATGGCTTTCCCTATCATTCCTCATATTTGTTAATATCCAAAAGCAGCTGACAATCATTGCTGAACAATGTCACCTAACTAGACAATGAATAAAGGACAAATTTAGAGGTTAATAACAATCTAAAGGATAATTATGTTAGTTTTAATGAGTATATTTTAGTTATATATTTTATAAAATAAATTATATTTTGGAAATGCAAAGAATCACATGCATATATTCACTTGGTCTAGAAGTTCTGAGTGGAAATTTTCCTAAAGGGTAAAAAATTTTCATTTAGTAAAAGGAAAGTTCACAGCATGGTAGGATTTTATGTTTCCATAAATTTCATGTATAATATATAGTCAATTAAAAAATCCTATGTAGTAAACTAAAAAAAAAATGCAGACTAAGCAAAGCAAATTGCTCTCAGCAGAGATGCTCCCCTGTGCTCACCAAAAAAACCTTTATGTTTGTAAACATAGAAATTGACAGAAATGCATTTTGTAGAAGGCTATTGTTTAATATTTTTCTTGGAATAGATTGCTTTCTGATGTAGCATCAGTTCATAGTTTATATAGAAGACAATATTACAAAAACTTCTTACACTTGCATCAATTCCATCTTAATACTTAAAAAACTTATTCTAGCATAATAGTACAAGTCTTTTAATTTGGTTCCATTTCATTTAAACAGCTATCTCATCACTTTGTGTTTGGAACAAAGATATTTGCTTCTGAATTTCATCATCAATACTATAAATTTGCCATACATTTGTTAACATGATGAAAAAAGCTGTTGTCATAGTATAAGTAAATATAGATTTTTCTTATAAATAATTCATAGAAAATATTATAAGTATAAGCTGACATCCAGGTAGCAGCACCAGAGGGTTCAAGGCAAATTTTATTACATTTGTATTATTTGCATAAGTGTTATTTTATATGTGGTGTTTGGATATACTATGTATACATGTGACCATACATGCATGAAAAATGGTAATAATATTCAAGTGTTGTGAATTGTATTTTTCAAAGGTGGCAGCAGCATTATTACCCTTCCCGTCCTCCTGTACAAGAGTGACCTTGTCACTCTTTCCACTAAAAGGTGAATCAAGTCACCTCCCCTTGAAACTGGATAGGCTTTGTCTCCTAAGACCAAGAGAGTATGAAATTAACAGTGTGATATTTGAGGCTAGGTCAGCAAAAGTCATAGAGCCTTTACTTGATGATATTGGGAGGCTTTCTTTCTGGAGGTCCCCTTTCAACATATTCTTTCTCAGAATCCAGTTCTTACGCTGTGAAAAGCCCAAGCCATGCAGAGAGGCTACATTTAAATACTAGGATGAAAATTTGTAGTTGCACTAACCTTCACACTGTCCCAGTCTAAGTGTCAGATCTGTGAGTGCAGAAGTCACCTTGAAAGTGAGTTTCCTAGCCAGGTGGTCCATTTCCCAGTCATGGAAGCCCCAGATATCACAGGACAGAGAAGTGCCATCTGTAATGTGGACTTCCCAAGTTTCTGAGCTACAGAATGCCTGAGAATAACAAAATAGTATTTTTATGTAAGCAAATCTGAGGTCTCACAAGAAAGCTAATTAGAAAAGCAAATAAACCTAAGAGGACCTAATTTTCACTAATTACTGTGGTACATTCATCTAGAAGTTCACTACCACATCATTGTAATGCAGACATATATGCATGTTTATTTACTTATTTATTTTGGTAGACATGAGGGATTACATTGAACTATGCAACTTTACTTTGAACAGTACGTATTATTTTGTTTTATTTTAATTTATGTGGTATCAACTTGAATTTATGAAGATTAAACCTTTGACCTTAAATTTTTTAGCATCATGCTTAAAGCATTCAGGTCATATGTTATGCTTAATCTTCACTTCAAATAGCCATGCTGAGGAGATTCAGAGCCACTGCGATAAAATTTCACCAAGAACCATAAATGAGAATAATTAAAAGAAGTCAGAGTGAAAAATCTTTCAAAGCAAAGGCCAAGAAAGAATGAAAGAAACAATAATACCAACAACTGAAAAATCCATGAAACCCAAAAGGTTAAAGTCCATTATAATCCTGAAGTTTACTCAGAATTTGGAAAGTTTAAATTCTTGAAGTTAAAGCTTTTAAAATAATTTAAAATTTTATGCGAGAGAACATTGAATGTATGTGCAGACTCCTTTTCTATATTAACCATAATGAGATTAAAGATCATTTCCATTCACTTTAAGTTTCAAGTTATAACTTCATTATATTCATTGTGTTTGATTATAATTAATCATTCTCAAAATTTAAAAATCTTGGATTAAAACTTGGACCAAGGGGCACTTATACAAATCTCAAAATCCTGTTGGCCTTTCCATAATGACCCTGCCAAAAAACCCTCAATTTATTGCAAAATTATACTACACAATGAAAAACTATGCATGGTGTGGCCATATGATCAAAAGATGTTCAAAAGACTTGGGTAGAAACAATTGTCATTACATTCTATAACTTGCTAATTTGGTAACAGGAACAAAAAATATAATAAATGTTCTCGTTCAAGGCAACAAGATTGAAAAGAATGATTCATAGGTTGAAAAACAAAAGTGGCATTTAATATAATGAAAAAATATGGCTCGATGTTTGGGAAGGAATGATAAATTAGCACGTGTTTAATCACTGAATGTTAGAATACAAGAGTACTTGAGAGAAAGCAGCAGTAGCATGTTTTGCCAAGTGCATTATCTCTGGCCAAGAGCTGAAAGGTTGGCCCATGAAGAAGCAATCTGTGGTCAGCAAGCATAGATGGCAGAGGATGGTACCCACTTAAAGCTTTGGTATTATAAGTCTAAGTATAGGCAAACAATATCATAGAATTTTGTAAAAAGAATCTGATTATCAACAGAACAACAAAAGTTTAAATCTCACTTCTGTAACACAGAAGCTTCATGATCAGATATCAATTAACTGAGGATTAACCACCTTCAGTTGCAGTTTTTTTAATCTCTGGAAATGAAGATAGTAATTCTAAAACAAAATCAAAGGGCACCTCATAACAGATATTAAATACAATAACTACTACCACTAACATATATGAAAAAATTGGGAGTGAGTGGGAGCTACAGAACCCACTATCTGTCCAGCTGTGGATTGGAGAAGAGGGTCTGGCAATCCGCCACGTCCTAGGGACAAACACAGGGTACCTTCTGAAAACACGTACCAGGATTGCCCAGATATGTCATGCCTTGTTTTAGAATAATTGAAGAAAGTGAGGAAAAACAGGTTTCTGAGAAAGTTATTGAAGACCAACAAAATGATATGTTTGAAAATAAACTCTTAGGACAGAAATGTCTAGGAGCTATTTGGCATTTTTCAAAGAACAGATGCTACTCTGAAAAGACCAAAAGATGTGAAAGTAAAGATGTGAAAAAAATACAAGATGAAATTAAAAATATAATCATGAACAAGATGCTATTATTATATTCTTGCCACATCATACATCTTTGAAATTCTTGCTCCTCTCTTGCTTCACTTTATGCTTTCCGGGCAACTTTCTGCCTGCTGGGCACCGCACCTGTGCAAGGGACCAGAGCTAGATGAAAACGCAGCACCACCCTGGCTGGTGTCACATGTAACTCGTGATCGTTAACATCGCCTGGGCCCTCAAGGCTCCTGGCAGTCACAACCACACATCTTCTTCCAATTACTTTCCCACTCTCCCATGTACCGTTTCACACCTGACACACTCTCTCACACACTGCATTTCTCTTTCCTCGTACGGACTCTCAGCAGCTGACCATGCTTCTCCCTTAAGAGAGAGAAAAAGAGAACTTTCCCAGACACAATCAGCAATTATGCCCATCAACCAGCATCTGTACCCACATACTCTGACTTTCGTTAAGCAAATACGAACTATGCAGCTCAATCTAAAGCAGACACCTCCGCTGGTATATTTGTCCTCATCCCCTCTTCCCTACTCCAGGGCAAAATTTAAGCAATTCCCTCCCCTTTCCTTTCTTATACCGTCAAAGTTTTTCCTTCTACTGGATCATTCACGTTATCACACAAACATAGTTTTGTGTCTCCCACCTCAAAAAATATCTTCCCTTCACTCCATTTCCCCAGCAACTATTGTCCCCTTGCTTTGTTCCCCACTGTAACAAAATTTCTGCAAACAATTTTCCGTACTTGCTGTCTTGGATTCCCATGTTCCTATTACATTTTAAACACCCTCTCAGCAGGCTTGGTACCACCACTTCACCAGAGCTGCTCCCCACGATTAGCAACATCCTCCAGGTTGTGAAGTCTGAGGGTCGGTTCTCCATCCTTACACTATGTGGAAGATCTGACTTAGACGATGCTTCCTTCCTCTTTAATACTCTTTCCTCACCTCACTTGAACACACCACACTCTTGTCTTCCCTGTTCAGTCTCTTCTGATGGTTTCTCCCTTTTGTTTCGATGTTTAATGTTGGAATGATTCAAGGATCAGTCTTTGCTTCTCTATCAGTAGCTCCTCCCTTGGTTTCCTCTATTCTCATGACTTTAAATGCTGTCTATATACAGATGATGCCAAAATTTATATCACTAAATCTCATCTCTCCTTCAGACTCCCAGGATTATATTAGTGACTCCCTACTCAGCATCGCCACTGGAACATCTACTACGTATCTTGACTTCAACGTGGGAAAGCAGGACTCCATCATTCCTCGTAACTGCTCTCTTCTCCCCATTTCTATCAGTGGTAACTCCATCTTTCCATTTGCTCAGGTAAAAAGGCTGGTATTTGCCTTTGACTGCCCTCCCCCTTTCTCCAGCACATCACATCTGATCTCTTGGGAAATGTTGTTTGACACCTCTACCTTCAAAAGGCATCTTTGATTTGGCCACCTCTTAGCATCTTCCCTACTGTCATTTAGGTTCAAGCCACTTACATTTCCTACATGAATGACTGAAACAGTTTATATAACACTTCATGGTCCTTCTGTTTCCAATCTTGACTGCCAAGAGTCTGCTTTCAACTCAGCAGCCAGAATGATCCTCTAAAGACATAAATGACTCATGAAAACCCACAGCTCACAACCCTCCGACGTCTGCATTTTGCTCACACTGGAAGCAAAATTATTGGCTACAATATACTATTTAATCTGCTCATCCTCAGTATCTTCTAACTTGATTTCTTCTTCTTCTCTTTTAAATCTGCTATATGTATAAAATATTATTATATAATATACTTAATAGTATATAATAGATTTTAATAAGTATATATTTCACTTTAAAAATAAAAGAGCGACTCTGATTATCTCATATGATAGTTTCACTTTAAGTTTCTGTTAAATAGTAGATCACCTTCATAGGTTAGAATATCAGTTAAATGACACAGAAAATTACACCCTATTTACACACACTTTTTCAGGGTTTATTATAGAGTGATTTGCCTGTTTTTGCAAACTCTCTGAGATACATGGAAATTTAGGATATTGAGATAAAAGTTCTCAGGTTGTCCTGGTTTTGACTTTATGAGAGAATTATGACCTGGCTGTGATCCCTTGCTCAGGAACCATATGTAGCCAAAAAAATTCCTCTTTGTATAAAGTTAATTTTTATTCTTTTGCTTATTATTTTATTCATCATTCTATGAGTGTTTGCTATTCAAGTCCTTATTTTATATGCTGTGCTAGATATTAATATTTTACATAGAAAGATGAATGAAGTCTTTCTTTAAAGAGTACTCAGACCTGAAACTGACAAATACACAGTCTCTACCAGTTTCCAGCTCCTCCCACACTCTAATTGCCAATTCATAACCAAACCACCCACTGATCCAGAATGAAACATCAGAGTCCTATTCAGCAATACAGGAAGCAACAGCTAATTGATGACATCAAGGGTGCTTCAGGAGAAACGTGCTGGCAAGCCTTAGTGCAGTGTTTCATAAGGGCCCATGGGGTAAGGTACCTTGTTAGTATTAATTCACAAACCCAAATTTAAAGAAATAATCATAACACAAGTATTCCTTGAGTATTAAAGAAGATTGGGTAGGTCTTATGAATAGCAATCCTACTTTTTTTTGAATCTCTATTGTAATGTTAACATTTCTGGAACTTCAACAACAGTCAGATTTTACTCTATTAGCAAAAGGGGAAACTCTCCTTCCGATGCTTACTTTATGAACTCAATGATTTTTTTTGTCCCGTCATTATTTACCTACGTTAGCCAACATTTAACTCAGTGAGGAAAACTCATATGCCACGTAGTAACATACATTAAATCTAATGTTCACCACCATTCTCAGGAGTAATGGAAAGACCGTAGTTGACTGCTGCCTAGGCCCAGCCAAGACAGCTAAGAATTCCCCCTGCGGAGCATTGTTTTAACCTCAGTTTTGCACCAAACTGCTGAACTGCCTTTGTTGCCAGAGCTGTTTTGAAATATCCAATAGAAAGTAATCCTGCAAAATTAGGATACTCATCCCAGATGACCCTTAAGTAGAAGAAGCCATCTCCTATGTGTGCATGGCTGTCTGGCCCTGTCTGGTTGCCCTGCCTGGCTTGAGGACCTGTAAGGAATAAAAACACTTAAACTTTCACATTGTAGGTATGTCCTGAAGAGACCCCTGCAGGTGGGTCCCCTGCTGTGCTCTTCTGTTTGGGCCTCTGGGGTCGGTAGTTACCAGCTATGTTAATAGAGAAACTTGAAGACTTTTATACAAAACAACCCCTGGTCACCTAGTTTTCTTTTACCAGGAGGTTGCTGAATAAAAATTTCAGCCTTTTATCATGGTTACTTAATAAAATTCAAAATGTTTGTGATTCTTTATTACTCTAATTTTTCATATCTGTATGGCTAAAAATGCCTCTTTGTCATTTCTGGTATATTTTTATATATTGGTCAAAAATTGTACCTCCTTGTTTTTTAAATTTAAAAAATATTATTTTACCTTACAAAATGTGTATGAGATCACACAGTGAAAATGTCAGGGTCACTCATGTGCTTATTTTTTTTATTACTCTCAGCACCAATATGTTGTAGATTCACTCTGACTCAGCCACAGAAATAAATTATATACGTGTTTTCGCATCCTGCTTTGAACAATGAAAGATAATAGAAAAACATTATCATAAACAGCTTCATCTGAACCCAACATGAATCATTTACCTTTCTTATTTATCTGACTATGGAAAATTACTCCAAAAGATCTGGCTGGATATATCTATAACAAAAAGCAATGAAAACAAAACCTTGTCTACACTACATTGCATATATTTTATTTCAAAGCTTTATTTTTATTTTGAATTTATGCTGGAAATTGATGACTTATGTTGCTTTTTCCTAGGTAACAATAGATCTGTACAATAAAGGGAGTTGGCATAATCCCTCAGGCGACAGTGACCAGGCTGGCATGAGCAGCCCTGCATGAGCATGATGCAGGACATCTGGTCTACTTGTGAGAAAGGCTACATGTGCATGTAGGCACATGTGCACACATGCATGCGTGCGAGCACACACACACACACACACACCCCCCCCTTAAAACTGAAAGATGCAATGGAAGGCAGTGGATACACAACACGGACAATGGTCAATTCTTCCTGAGGAAAATGAAAAACCAAGAAGGCTTCATGTTCCTGGAGGAGGAAACTCTTGAATTGAGTTTTGAAGATTTGGTAGCTGCTGCAATAGGAAAGGTATTCCTGTGAGAGAGAACATTTTTCACAAAGACCTGAAGCACTAAAGTCTCTGGTGTGTTCAGGAAGAAAGGAGCAGGTGCCTGTAGGTAGGTCATAGGGATGAGGTCAGATTCAGTAAACTGAGAGGTGGGGCCTCCTGTGACATTTCAGGGGGCTCTCAGGCAGGGAGTAGGGGAAATCATGTTCATATTTGTGTCTTACAAGAATTACTTCAGAAAAAATGTGGAAGATCGATTAGGTGCAATACTGGAGCCAGATGATTTCAGGTAGAGATTTGGACAATAACCCCAGGGAGAAAATTAGTGACCAAGCTGAGACAATAGAAACGGAGTAGTGGAGAGTGAAATGAACTATACTAAAGAATTAGAATAACCTGTAGAGTTATTTTGAGGGTAGAAAGAAAAAAGCCAGGGAGGCAAGCCAGGACTTTGGTTCCAAATATAGAAACATATGAGACAAAAGAAAGATCTAAAGAAGACTGGAGATAGTTGGAAAGAGTGGGTAACTGACTGGAGGGTGAATTTGTAGATGGTCTACAAGATTGTTCCCAGGCCCTGTGATTTGCTAGGAAGACTCCCAGACTCAGCACAGAACTAGTTGCATCAACAGCTAAGATTTAGTACAGCAAAAGGAAACAAAGACAAATCAGCAAAGGGAGAGGCCCACAAGCAAAGCCTAGAGAAAATCAGGCTCAAGCGTCCGAGTCTCCTCCCAGTGAGGTCACACAGGATGTGCTTAATTCCTCTGGCCATGAGTTGGGCAATGGTGAGAAGTGTTGTATGCCAGTGAAACTTTTTAGAGATTTAGGGCTCCGAGTGTTTACTAGAGGCTGGTAATGTAGACATCCTCTGCCTAACAGGTACAAAAATTCCAGACTCCCAGAAGGAAAACAATTGTTCAGCATAGAGTATGTTATTTGCACAAACAGTCTAGGCGCAATGATCCACTCTTATCGTTTAGGGAAAGTTTTATATCAGTGTAGGAGAAGTTTACTAGCCAAGTTCCTTGCAAACAGGCCTTTTTAAGAACAGCAATCTCAGGTCTGCCGTGTTGATTGCTGCTCTGTGGAAGGCAAGAAAAAAAGGCTTGGTGGCTGAATGGCCCCATGGGAGGAAGGACATTGATACATCAAAAGTGATGATCACAATAAAAAAAAAAAGATGGCAAGGCTTCAACTAGGAGTAACAAACAGACTGAAAAAGTCATCATTGGAAAAAGGAAAGTGTCAGAGGGGAAGGAATTAGATGATGAATCTGGTTTTGAATTTTTTGAACTCAAGGTGAGGATGAAAAATCTGAGTATGAACGTCCAGCATTGGAGATGTTAATGCAACTCTGGTGAGAGAAAGTATTGAGTATGGGATTTAAAAATAGCCAGAGCATGGTGAGAGAGCAGCAGGAATCAATGTGATGTTCTCATTTCTTTGCATTCTGTTTTGAATACACTTTAAGTACACTGAAGGTTGTTTTGATGTTCTCACTTTAATTATATAATTAGTGACAATTACTCTGGAAAAAGATTTATTTTATGACATATACAGAAAGAACCTTTGAGGCTTAAGGCAGAGGTTACAGGCTATGAGAAGAAATGAAATCAGATGTACAGTAATGAATTTTATTTCTTCAGTTCCTTTTTATGTATAAGGTGATAATTTAAGTACATTAATACCCACAAAATGAAAAAGACATTTTGGTTTTGTGTTCCATTTACCATTGAATTAGAATTATGAACCACATGCAAAAATAATGCAGAATGTAATACACAACATATGCACCCTTAAGATCATCAAAGGTCTTATGAGGAATCAAAACCAGGAGAGTGGGGTCTACGTTAAGAGTTCTTATTCAGAAAACACTTCAGAAAGTAGGTAGTCTGAGGACTGGGTTCACGTAAAGTTTTCCTTGAAGCAAGTTTACAGAATACGCTGGAGAACTGGCAGAATCCAGCCACCATTCAGGAAAGATGTTTTGCTTTTGATTCATCAGCAGATACAGGAAAATAATCCCTAGGATCTTTAAAGGTTGGAAGTGAACCTGAACCATGCAAGGACATGGGTTTATTGCTTTTTATTAGTGGGCCTTTTCTTTAAGCTCTAAGTATGATTATCTAAATTTGTGGCAGGTTGACAAAGGTGCCATGCTATACACTGGGTATTTTTCCTGCAAAATCCAGGGCCACTTCCATGGGTGTGCCACCTCTGCAGCTGGACAGGTCTTAGCATTAAAAAGAAACCCACACTTGTTTTGATGCTCTGATGTCACGGTCTCGAAATTCTTAATAATTTTATCTTTGTGTTATATTTTGAAGTAAAATCTGGTGGGACAATGGAGCATGTGATAGAGCAGAGGAGCATGGGAAATGTGCCTGTCCAGTGTCCCTTATCCTCACATTTGCATATAGCCTCCTCTGTGCTCAGTGAGCACTGAATGCCAGTAGCATCTGATGCTGGCAGCTCAGCTAGACTCAGAGTGACTATAAGGTAAATGTGTCATACCCACAGAGAGTAACCAGGACACCAGCAGCCTGAGAGGTGATGCTTTCCATTTGAACCAGAGTTAGAACATGCTTCGGACACAGAAAGAAGACAACAGTGTTGTAAGAAAGACCTTTGATCAAAGAATCCCATCATATCTTTTTTGACTGATGTTACTTTCCTGAATTCGCCAATCACATATGCTGAAAATAATGACACAAAAAGCATGGGAAAGATGGGGAAACCCATGGTTTCAGTCTCTTTCAGTCCTTCCTTCCTTATTGGTAAGCCAAATGCAGGCAATGTTGGCAAAATGTACACACACAAATCAGTGAAAACAAACAAACAAAAACCAGGTGGGTTTAGTCTTGGGCAGCATTTCCACTGTTCTTGTAAGAATAAAGTATACATGTATGTATTTATGAAGTGCAAAATATGAATTATGTAATATTGGTGACTCTGAAAATGAATTAAATGCATTTTGTTTAAAACTGGTATTGCACAATATGAAGATGAATAGTAAAATTCCTGTGAATAATTTTAATTTTAATTTTCTTTGCATAGAATGACGTTAAATAACAAATGCAAAATAAACCATAATAAATAAAGATGATGCAGGTGAAAGAAAAAAATCTTTATATTTAGTACTTATAACTATGTTTTTTTTCTTGCTTTTTGAACAGGATGCTTGAATTTTTATTTTGTACTTGGACCTAAAAATTATGCAGCCAGTCCTGGCCAAATACGTCTATGCTTTTTCTACCTTTTCTCTGGTATCCTGTGATATTCACACAATGGATAGGTATTATTTATAGTATGTATCTTGAATCAAAATGAGACCTGATTATACTATGGCACATTCTTTATTCTAAAACACAATATTCCAAAGCATTTAATATTTTAAAAAATTAGAATGGCAGTTATAAAAATACATAAAAGTATAACATGAATGTATTTTTATAACTATCATTGCAATGTATATATAAATTATGTTAGGTAGCAACAAAAGTAAAAGTAGATAAATTGGAAATCAAAAGTAAAAATTTCTGTGCATCAAAGGACACAATGAACAGAGTGAAAGGCAACTATGAAATGGGAGAAAATCATATATCTGCAAATCACCAAATAAATAAAGAGCTCCTACAACTTGAAAACAAAACAAAACAAAAAAAAAAACACAAAAACCTGGTTAGAAAATGGGCAAAGGACTTGCAGAGACTTTTCTCCAATGAAGATATGCAAACGGTCAAGAAGTAAATGAAAAGATGCTCAACATCATTAATCATTTGGGAAATGCATGTTGAAATCCCAGTGAGTTACTACCTCATACCCAATAGGATGGCTACTATGAAAAAAACAGAATATAACAAAGGTTGGTGAGGATGTGGAGAACTTGGGACCCTTGTAACCATTGGTGGGACTGAAAAATGGTATAGTCACTATGGAAAGCAATAGGGCAGTTCCTCAAGAAAAAAGAATAGAATTACCGTACAATGTAGCAATTCCACTTCTGGGCATATACTCAAAAGAATTTAAAGCAGCATCTCCAAGAGAGATTTATATACCTGTGCTCATAGCAGCATTATATACAATAGCCGAAAGGTAGAAGCAACCCAAGTGTCCATTTATGAATGAATGGACAAGAAAATGCAGTATATACATGCAACGTGATTATTATTTAACTTTAAAAAGGAAAGAAATTCTGACACACAGTACAACATGGGTGAATCTTGAGAACATTATGCTAAGTGAAGTAAGCCAGTCACAAAAAGACAAATACTATATAATTCCATTTATATGAGGTACCAAGAGTAGTCAAATTCACAGAGACAGAAAGTAGAACGGTGGTTCCCAGGAGATGGATGAGGGGAAACGGGGAGTTGTTATTTAGTGTGCTGAATTTCAGTTTTGCAAGAAGACAAGAGCCTGAAGAGCCGTTGTACAACAATGTAAATTACTTAACACTACTGAATTGTACACTTGAAGTGGTTGAGATGATAAACTTTACATTATGTGTATTTTATCACAATTTAATTTTTTTTTCATTATGTCAGCTATATAAATCAGCATTTATCCAATTACCCATTACTGGACTTTAGTTCGCTTAGGTCATGTCTCATGTTTACCTACTAAAAATAATGCTGCAGTAAAAAAAAAATCAGAATGGCATTTTATAATTGATGTAATATTCTTCGTAATATATTTGCTCTCCCAAGAAAAGACTGATTAAGTTAATGGTGCCTCTTACACTGATCATAGACACAAGAAAATCAACAATATTACTTATCTCCTTAATTCAGACAAAGCGACTGAGCCAATAATAATGGTTTTTCTGACTGAGCCTCAGGTACAAATATGTCATTGGAAGTTCATAACCAGCTTACTTCCCGATCCTCCCCATCCCACCACAGCACTGATACTATAAGCAGAGTCAGAGGAGAGGACCAGAGAGGAGAATCAAGTCTTGCTTCAATGAGCTGGAGCCCTGGGAATTCTGCGGTGGAGGAGGAAATGAGTGTGTACTTTGAGAAGCACGAGAGGAGTAGTTCTGTTTGTTCAGCTAATGTATTGAGGCCAAATTTTCTTTCAAATCTCTCTTCCTAAATGAGCAAGACAAGGAACTAAAAATCGGGGCACAGGGTGGCCAAGTCTTGTTTCATGAGGGCTCATTTAATGTCACATCTGTTACGGGTCATACCCATCATTGCTAAGAAATGCACACAAGTCATGAGAATATCTGGCCATATGCCCCAGGTTAGAAAACTTAGAGGCTGTGTTACATCTGTTTGTGTACCCAAGAGTATACATTTGGTGTCAGAGGGATTAATCTGTTGCAAGGTAGGCTGCTGAGAATGAGTGCAGGCAATAGATAAATATCTGAAAACAGCCCAGAAGAAATCCTACAACAACACAAAAGATAGAAATTCACAAAAGAAAAAGCATTGAACACTGACGGATGGTTTTGAAGTCCTGTCACTGACAGCATGTGAGTTTATAGGTCATAATTATAAAGCAAAGAATATGGTTGCATATGCAAAGGACGTAGAAGGAACAGTTTTACTAAGAGACTGGTTAACTTAACCAAAATAAATATGTATTGAATACATAAGAAAAACTAAAAAATAGTTAGAAGGAATATAAACAGACTTTAGTATTTGTATATAAACATGTAATATATGGGATAAACACAAAGATAATAAAATAGTTCTATTTGAATACATAACAAAAATGGCATATTAGATTAAGGATTGGTGGAAGTTTGTCCATAAGCATCCCTGAGATGTGGGGAAATGGATCCAAGAGTGGAAATAGGGTACTGAGAGCAATTACCCTTTTAAGAAGAAGCAAACCTCTCCAGAGTAGACGTTAGAATTAGTATAGTCACCATCCCAGAAAAACTAAAGAAAATGTGTCAGAGAGACAAAATGTATTATATGAAGAATGAAATTAAGCATTTTCACAAACATAGAAATGTAATAGTTCAACTATAAAATAGATAGAAAATTAGTAATCTGGAAAATGGAAGTGAAGAATTTTCTCAGAACACAGAGTAAAGATATTAAACTGAAAGAAAGAAAGAAAGAAAAGTTAAGGCATAAGGAGATGACAGACCTTCCCACACCTTCCTAACAAGAATGTCAGAGCAGATAAAATAATGAATGAGGGAAAACAATAGTCACACAAGTAACAGTGAGGGTGTTCCAGAGCTGAGCCCATGATTCAGGTGTCCTCCATGCCGTCAGCCTGCCACCTTACGTGGTAAGCATGCTATGCTTACACACACACGGCTGAAAGTTTACTGCGAACGGCGTATCTCCCTGTACTGGCCAGACTCACTCCAAGTGTGCACTCACAAAACACCACTCGAAGTCACGCTATAGTGTGAGACAGTCCTACCGCACCTCCTCCAGCCTTCCACGCATTGCTCGCCTCAAACCGGAAGCCTTTCACAACATCAGCTGAAGCCCGGACAGTATTTCCCAGAGAATAGAGTTATCACAAATGAAAACAACCTTACCATCTCACTTGCAATTTGCACGCTTACCTTTCCTTGCTTGACTACTTCACATAGAGCAGAAAAAAAAGGAGAGAGAGAGAGACAGATTTGACACACAAAAGGAGACATCTGGATGAGGCTCTGGACAGGATACACTTAGTGAAAACACTCCGGGAAAGTATTTAATCTGGTGCATCAGAGATATGCCCTGCTCTCTGGGTAGCTATGAGTTCACCCACGTTCCCTGCCTCCTGGCTTTTAGGAAGAGTCATGTGACTAATTCTGGCCAGTGTGAGACGAGACGCAATGGTCTACGTCTCTTCTGAGCCTGAGTGTTTAGGAACTGCTGAGTGACGCTCTTCTTTCTCTCTATTTCTCTTTCTTTCTGTCTTCCCACTCATACAGGCCTGGGAGCCACATGTGAAGGTGGCAGGATGACAAAATGGAGGACACCCGAATCATTAGGTCAGCAAATGCCCTGGCGGGTCGACTGACCCGTGGTGAGGTTTTGCGATGCGAAATCTTAAGGTTCTGGATCACTCATCACAGCAAAGCCTGGCTGAATTTGTCCTAAGCACCTCCTTTCTCAGTGTCCACCTGCCACTTCCTGCCACCTGTCCTGATACTCCGGGACCCTCTCCTTGCCCTCTGGTGGCTCACGGGAGATCCTCCTTGAGTCTGTGCAAGGACTTTATCTTTCTGGTTCCTCACTTTCTTCCCACAAAGTCTCAGAGGATGTCTATACAGAATGTGAATATCACTTATAATTTGACCAATTGTGAGTTCTTCCTAAGCACAAGGATTCACCAAAATCACACCTCATGAAAGGAAATGCAAAGGAATAGCTACTAAGATCCTCCCTTTAGTGAAAAAGGAGAATGGGGCCAGTGATTTCCATCCCTCTTATGCTTAAAACCAGCCTGACCATTCAATTGACTACAAGAATACTTATATTTTTAGTACTGATAAATGCAGGTAGTAGGCTTGATGAAGAGCATCCAGGTATTAGAAAAAGTCATGTGAATGAATACATCCCTCAACTAAGAGACATTCTGGAGGAATAATGTGTTTTTGAGCAATCATGGTTAACATACTTTAGGAGGCTTTCATATATCACATGAATTTGCTCAATTAATTTAAGAAAAAAAGAAAATTCAGAAGCTACACACACACACACACACACACACACACACATTTTGACTTCATTGTTCTGTCACTCAAAATGAATAGATTTTTATTTAGAATATCAAAACGTTCTAATATAGGAAATAAAAAATTTACATTTAATGTTATAGGGAGATACAAATTTGTAATCCCCTGGTGGTTAGAAGCAATTGTTATGGAGAGTAGAGCCATAAACTGACCCTATGAAGTGGAGAGGATTAAGAGAGAAGAGCTCCTGAACCAAAAGCAAAATTTCATAATGACGATGCTGACATTTCACTGAGTTGGGGAGTAAAACTACAAAAAGTCATTAAAAATGTTTGAATGCAAAATGAATCAAGATGAGAAATGTTCCTAATAATTAGACTATAACAAAAGCATCACCTTATCTGTTAATTATTTATAATTAGCCTTCCCATACATTATCATTAAACATTCTGTCATTTCTCTCCAACTCGGGCAATCAATATATTAAACAGAAAATTTATATATAGACAATTCAGGAGAAAAGAGAGCACAATGGGCCAGGTGCTATGAAATACAAATAAGTTACTGAGTAACTCAATATTTCTGAAGGCTTGAAGGGGATGCTTGGATTTTGTATTAGTCAGTGTTCTCCAGAGACACAGAACCAGTAGGATGGATAGAAAGGTAGGTAGGTAGGTAGGTAGATAGATGAGAGAGGATTTATTAGGGCAATTGGCTCATGTGATTATGGAGACTGAGAAGTCCCATGATAGGCTGTTTGCAAGCTGGGGACCCTCGTATATCGATAGCATGGCACAGTCCAAGTCTGAAGACCTGAGAACCCAGAGGGCCATTGGTGTAAATCCTGGGGTCCAAAGACCAGAAAGCCTGGAGTTCTGATGTACAAGGAGAAGAGTGTATCACAGTCCCAGGAGAGAGGCCGATTTGTCTTTCCTCTGTTTTCGTTTTTTCCAGGCCCCTAGCCAATTGGACAGTGCCTGCCCACATTGAGGATGGATCTTCCCCACTTAGTCTATTCAGACTCATACACCAGTTTCCTCTGGAAACACCCTGTGGACATACCCCAAAATAATGCTTTACCATATGCTATAGTTTGGATGTTTGTCCCCACAAATTTCATGTTGAAATTTGATTGCTAATGTTGGAGGTGGGCCTAATGAGAACCAGCAGGATGGGTAGACAGATGATAGACAGATGAGAGGAGATTTATTAGGGGAATTGGCTCATGTGATTATGGAGACTGTTTGGGTCATGAGGCAGATCCCACATGGATGCCTTGGTGCCCTTGTTGTGGCAGCGAGTGAGGTCTTGCTCTATTAGTTGCCATGAAAGCTGGTTTTTAAAAAGAGCCTGGCATCTCCCCCATACATGCCATTTGCTTCTTCTCTCACCATGTGCGAGACATGAAATGAGTTCCTTGGTCAGAAGCAATGCTGTGTGGAACAGCATGACAGTGAATAAATTATTCTGTGAGTCTGTGGATGGTAATTTTGGCAGAAGCATTGCATACAGGGAAGGCAAGTCCACATCCAGAGTGTCTATTTCAGTGAGGACAAAATGCTGCCCCTTCCATGATGAAATAGTCCAATGTAAGCAACCTGCCACCAGGCAGCTGCCTGATCACCCCAGGAAATGGTGCCATATCGGGGGCTCAGTGTTGGTCTCTGCTGCTGACAGATTGACCACTTAGTGGTGGCTGCAGCCAGGTTGGCCTTAGTGAGCAGAAGTCCATGTTGCTGACCACAGACGTAACCTCTATCCCAGCCACCATGGCAAGTTTGTTCACGAGCCCATTGGATGATAAAAGGGGTGGCTGGAGAAAGGGGCTGACCGGTATCCACAGAATGGATCTTCCTGTTCACCTGATTATTAAAATCCTCCTCTGCTGAGGTTACTCTCTGGTGAGCATTAACATGGGACACAAGTATCTTCACATCCTTTTCCCACTCAGAGAGGTCTATCTATATACCTCTTCCCCAAATTTCTTCGTCATTGATTGTCCAATCCTGTTTAAGTCCCTGATCATCTGACCAAGCTATTGGCTGCAGCCCATGAGTCTGTATGTAATTACACATAGGGCCATTTCTTCTTCCAACAAAAGGCACAACCAGGTGCACTGACTGAAGTTCCCCCCATTTAGATTTCTCTTCACCACTGTCCTTCATGGATATCCCAGAAAGGGGCTATAGCACTTAAGCTGGGTGGCGCCTGAATATTGTGCATGTAAACCATGCCCTCGTCTTCTCTTCCTCTGTCAACTGATCATAGGACACTCCCCATAAGGTCATAGGTGCAGGCTGGGAGAGAGAAGGCAGTATAGCAGGAGTAGGAATCATGGGCATTTGGGCCACGTCTTCATGTGAATTGCTTGTGCCTTCAGGACTTGCTGTGGCCCAATCACGTACATACCACTTCCATTTGATGATGGAGTGTTGCTGTGCAAATGCAATTTTATGACTTGATGGATCAGATAACACCAAGTTCATGAGAGGCAAGTCAGGTCACATGGTAAATTGGTGGTCCATGGTCAAGTGTTCAGTTTCTACTAAGGCTCAGTAGCAACTACTCTCAAAAGGAAAGTAGTTATCTGTGGATAACAGCAGAGGCTTGCTCCATAATCTTAAGTGCCTTTGCTGTGATTCACTTATGGGGCCCTGCCAAAGGCTCCAAACAGCATCCCTGTCTGTCACTGACATCTCAAGTACCATTAGATCTACTGGATCATATGGACCAAGTGGCAAAGAAGTTTGCATAGCAGCCTGGACCTGTTGCAGAACCTTCTCCTATTCTGAGCACTAATCAAAACTAGCAGCTGTTTTGATCACTCAGCGAATGGACTGGTGTAGTATGCTCAGATTAGAAATGCGTTGCCTCAAAAATCCAAATAGGCCTGCTAGCCATTGTGCCTTTTACTTGGCTATAGGAGGGGCCAGATGCAACAATTTATCCTTTACCTTAGAGCAGATATCTCAACATGCCCCACACCACTGGACCCCTAGAAATTTCACTGAAGGAGAAGGCCCATGCATTTTCAGATTTTTTTTTTTTTTGCCTTCTGACACATAAACGTCTTATCAATAATTCCACAGCAGGTGCTACTCTATGCTCACTAGGTTCAATCAACATAATGTCATCAATGTAATGGACCAGCATGATATCTTGTGGAAGGTAAAGGTGATCAAGGTCCCTTAATCTTGAACTAAATTGTGACATAGGGCTGGAGAGTTTTTGTTCCCCTGTAGTAGGACAGTGAAGATGTATTGCTGATTTTGCCAGCTGAAAGCAAACTGATTCTGATGGGCCTTATGGACAGGAATAAAGAAAAAAAACATTTTCCAGATCAATAGCTACATACCAAGTACCAGGAAATGTGTTAATTTGTCCAAGCAATGAAACCACATCTATAAATAGTACAGCTGCTGAAATTGGAGTCACCACTTGGGTAATCTCACAACAAACCACTGTCACTCCCCAGGATCCACCTGTCTTCTGCACAGTCCAAACAGGAAAGTTGAGTGGGGGTATACAGTGGGAATCACCACCCCTATACCTTTCAAATCCTTGATGGTGGCACTGGTCTCTGAACTCCCTCCAGGTATGCAGTACTGAGTTGGATTTATTATTTTTTTTAGGTAGAGGTAACTATAATAGATTCTATTTGGCTTTTCCCACCATAATATCCTTCATTCCACAGGTTAGGAAAACAATATGGGGATTCTTCCAGTTGTTAAGTATGTCTTTTCTAAGTACACATTCTGGAACTGGGGAAATGACCACAGGCTGGGCTTGGGGACCCACTGGACCTACTCTTGAGTTGGACCTGAACTGAAACCCAATTGATCACCTGACCCCCAGAAGTCCCTACTCCAACTAGAGGACCACGGTGACATTTCAGGCCTCCTGGAATCAATATCAGTTAAGAGCCAGTGTCCAATTATCCTAAAATTATTTGATTATTTCCTTTTCCCCAATGCACATTCACCCTGGTAAAATGCTATAGGTCCCTTTGGGGAAGGATGGGGGAATAATTAACAGTGTAAAGTTTTGTAGTGTACCATGGACCTTCCTGGAGGGGACCTGACCTTCCCTTCATTCAATGGGTCTGGGTCTATAAACTGCCTCAAGTCTGGGAGTGATTGAGGCCATGATTCTCTGTTATTTTGACTTGAGTTAGGCTTTTCTTCACTTTATCTGAAAGGTTTTGGCTTATACAGATAAAGTAAGAATTTAATAGGCTTCTTATCTATTTCACTTCTAGGAACAACATGACTAGCCAACACCGTAGATCTATATGAGTCAGACTATTCTGATTATTGCTTTGCTTCTGATGCCCACTGCAGTAACTATGCCCACCTTGCCTTTGCTGGTTGAGTGCTGCTGCACACCAAGACCCAGTTATTCCCATTGCATTTATGTTTTCCAATTGAGTGACAGTGGTGTTCCTGTTGTAAGGTCTGGTCTACAGAGAAGAGCAACCACAGAGCTCTTCAGGGATGCTGGGGCTCCCCTCACAAATCTATTTCTCAAAGTATTCATGAAAGGTAGGTCTTCTGGACCCTCCCATTGTGGGTGAGTTGGTTTTAAGTAACAAATCCACTCTAGTATTTCAATCTTTCTAAGCCTTTGAATCCCTTCCTCTATGTAGCGTATGGGATATCAGACATCTCCAACTACCTCACAGAGGGCCCACCAACCAAAACAAACTATTAGTGCCCTTCCTAAATCCCCAAGCTGAAATATTAAATACAGAATATTTGCTTAGTGGGTCCATATCAATAAATTTGGCTTGATCCAAGTTTATGTTTCTTCCATCATTATCCAAAACCCTCAAGCTATTCTCACACATATTCTCCATAGTTCTGCCTATATAAATTAGAAAATTCAACAACAGTAGTTCTTTTAGAGTGTAGCACACCTCCTCATGGGTCCCCTTTTGTACCTCACCTTAAGGGGCCTGCTGGGACTTGAGTCTTGTCACAGGTCTAGAAGTAAAAAGAGGCACTGGGGGTGGGTCCCAAGGAGAATCAGTATTGTCTTGCTTGGCAACTGCCTCAGGGGAGGCCATTACTATTTCCTTATGCAATGAAGGGTTAACATCCACACACAGAGGTAGAAAGGTGCGTGGGGATGTGGGTCAGGATTCTGCTTCCTGGGAAGGTGGGGGAACCACTTCTGCTGGCAAACAGGACTCAGCAGAATTTAGGAGCTTTATGTCCCCAGCCTCATCAGAGTCCTCCCACACTAACTGTATTTCACTATCCCGTTCTTTCCCAACCAGTGCCCTTACTGCAACAGTAGGCAGCTTGTGAGGCTACAGTTCAACCTTTTTTGGTGATTCAGCCAATTACGTGACGAGGGCTTGTGTTTGATTTTCAGCAATGTCAGTCCTGCGGTTACAGGAGAGAAGATTCTGACTCAGGGCACACGTAGAAGCTCACTTTGTCCAGAACATTAGGAGCAACCAACCAACATCATGATATTCTGTGGTTTTCCAAAAATATTCAAAGTTATCACAGACTGTCTTAGTTCATTTTTGTCCCTATAAAGGAATTCTTGAGGCTGGGTAATTTATAAAGAACAGAAGTTTATTTGTCTCATGGTTCTACAGGCTGTACAAGAGGCATGGCACCAGCATCTGCTTCTGGTGAGGGCCTCAGGCTGTTTCCACTCACGGAGGAAGGTGACGTGGAGCTGGCATGTGCAGAGTTTACATGGCAAGAGAGGAAGCAAAAGAGAGAGTAGAAGTGCAAGTCCCCTTTTAATAACCAGTTCTCATGGAAACTGATAGAGCAAGGACAAACCCTCCCCAGAGAGGGCATTCATGAGGGATCTGCCTCCATGACCCAAACATCCCCCATTAGGCCCCACCTCCAACATTGGGGATCAACTATCAACCTGAGATTTGGAAGGGACAACCATCTGAACTATAGCATATATACGGAGTCACCAAGTTCTTTGCCTCTTATAAATGTTGAATTAGGAGTATCAAATGCAATCATTTTGTGTACCCCTGTAAATAGTTCATGCCATGGACTATCAGTACTCTCTGTACTACTAGCAGTACAGTCATTAGCATTTTTAGGTCTAATCATATTAAATAACAAATTCCATAAACCTCAACCCAATTAAGAAAACTCTTTCTTAAAATTCCGTTCCTCTAGTATCACTACTGGTACAAACATCTGTAGTAGCTAGAGTCTTCCACAGAGACAGAAACAATAGGATATAGACATAGATACAGATAAATATAGATGTAGATATGTATATGTTAATAGGTATATGAGAGGGGATTTTTTTAGAGAAATTGGCTCACATGATTATAGAAGCTGAGAAATCCCATGACCGCTGTGTCAAGCTGGAAAAACTGGGATGCCAGTAGCATGGTTCAGTCCAAATCCAAACACCTGAGAATACAAGGGGCTACTGGTATGAATTCTGGAGTCCAAAAGCCAAAGGCCAGAGATCCTGGACTTCTGATATCCAAGGAGAAGAAGAGTGTATCACAACTCTAGGAAAAAGAGAGACCAATTTGCTTTTCCTCTGTTTTTGTTCTATCTGGGCCCCCAGTAATTTGGATGGTGCCCACCCATACTTAGGGCAAATTTTCACCACTTTGTCCACTCAGACCCACCCACACATCTCCTGTGGAAACACCATCACAGATACATCCCAATATAATGCTTTATCAGTTCTCCAGGTGTTCCTTAATCTAGTCAAGTTGACACCAAAATTAACCATCAGAGATTCTATAGTTTCATCACTCATAAGCCAACGTGTTCTGTAAGATCCTAACATCAGGTGAAGAAATTTTTCATCCCAAGAGAAATTAGTGAATTTACACTAATGAACAGTAGAACTTTGCAACCTGATTGTTATGTGGGAGGATGCCAGCATGTCAGTGTGACAGGTGGCGCTCCAGGTAACTAAATTGCCAAACACAGATGGACTGGATGCTTCCTAGCTAATGGACCATCAGGTGGATGTACCAACACACAGACATTATAAATGAACCACACAGAAGACCCTAAATTCTCTGTGCTGATCTAATACAGCAGTTTGGTTGTAAATAATGAAGGAAGGCATCAGTTTGGGAGAGACAGAACTATTGTAAAATCTTCAAGAGGAAGAACATGTCTTAAAAAATATATATAATATAATAATATTTAGTTATATGAAATTATTACTTGAGGGCACGTGATGGATAATGAATTAGATAAAGTTTGTCTAATTCTATCATAAAAATTTCTTACATATTATTTCAACAGAACCAACCACTAGTTATTTAAAATTACTATTTTCAAAAGTATTGCATCCATTTTGTCATGATGCTGTTTGTAAAGTTTTCTCAACTACCTTTCCTTGGAAACTATCTTTTCCCTGGATAGTTTCTGGAGAAGATAAATAAAATATTTATAATCTTCCTTATTTTTAATGCTTGTCAGCACTCAAACTGTATACCCAATCACAGAATTATTTGATTCCATTTATAACTCATATTTACCATTTCTCAAAATAACATGAGTACAGTAATATTTATAATAACTATTTATTTATTTAGATTTCAGAATATTATGGGGGTACTAACATTTAGGTTACATATATTGCCTTTGTACCACCCGAGTCAGAGCTACAAATGTGTGCATCCCCCACAGAGTGTGCACCACACCAATTAGGTGTGAGTATACCCATCCCCTCCCCCCCACCTGCCTGACCCCCAATCAATGTTACTTCCATATGTGCACATAAGTGTTGATCAGTTAATGCCAATTTGATGGTGAGTAAATGTGGTGCTTGTTTTTCCATTCTTGAGATAATTCACTTAAAGGAATGGGCTCCAGCTCCATCCAGGATAATACAAGAGGTGTTAGTTCACTATCGTTTTTTTGTGGCTAAGTAGTACTCCATGGTATACATATACCACATTTTATTAATCCACTCATGTATTGATGGGCACTTGGGTTGTTTCTACATCTTTGCAATTGTGAATTTTGCCACTATAAACATTCGAGTACAAATGTCTTTATTATAGAATGTCTTTTTTTCCTTTGGGTAGATGCCCAGTAGTGGGATTGCTTGATCAAATGGTATTTCTACTTTTAGTTCTCTGAGGTATCTCCATACTTCTTTCCATAGAGGTTGTCCCAGTTTGCAATCCCACCAGCAGTGTATAAGTGTTCCTATTTAAGACCTGTAACAGTTTGCAAAAACAATACAGACAGTTCCTGCGTACTGTTCATCCAGCTCCCTACAATGATAATCTTACCTAGACACAGTACATTGTCAAAAATGTAAAATCAATGTTGGCATAATACTATCAACACCAGTGTAGACCTTACATTTTCCCATGTCCTCATTTTTTTTTTGTGGTGGGGTGGAAGGTGTATGTATGGCTTTCTGAGATTTTAGCACTTGTATATATTTGAATAGTCACCACCATAATCAAGACATAGACCTGTAGATTACCTAAAAAAACTTTCTCCAACTCTATCCTCTGGCAGCCACTGTTCTATTATCCATCTCTATAATTTTGTCACATCAAGGATGATACAAGACTAGAATCCCAGAGTATGCAAACCATTGAAATTAGCTTTTTTCCTTCTCTCAGCATAACACCTTTGAGATCCATTCAAAGGTGTGCATTATCGTGTGTATGTGGTTTAACTACCCTATTTGTCTAAATCTGTTTTTAAACCATTATGAAATTACAGCTATTTTAAGCCCTTGTAAAATTACAGCTAGAAGGAACCAGATCCTGGTTTCATAGAACAGAATTACATACAGGTGATCACCTGGACTCCTTTAGCTCCAAGCTGAGTTCTCTGTGCACCTAGAACACCCAGATGACTCTTCTTGCCGTTAAATATAGAAATGAAGTGATAATTAATCTATATATCAAAAGTTCACTGAGTGTATGTTACGTGCCAGTCTGTGCCAGTCATTGTAGCGTATACACAATAAAAGGAGACACAGACACTTTCTCAGTCCTCGCGGTGCCAGGAGCAGAAGGAGGAGGGAGAGAGAGAGACAGACGCAGCGTGAGGACATCTCTCCTCAGGAAGTGACATTTGTGCTTGGATCTAAAGGAGTGGACTTCACTAAGCAAAGTCTACTCCACGGAGGAAAAAGACCAGCACTTGCAAAGCACTTGATTGGTAAGAAAATTTGGTCCAAGAACTGAGGGAAGATCACTGGGAATAGGGCTTAGAGAATTTGACGAGGAAGAGAGGGGGCGGAGGAGGGAGGGGAAAGAGAGAGAGAGCGAGAAAAAGGGAAAGAAAGGGAAGAAGTGATCTTTAATCTTCCAGGGCCCTCTTGTGAGGTTAAAGATGTGGCTCTTTACCTCAGTTGGATGGAACAGTTTAGGGAGGAGGATGTCATGAGCAGATTTCTATGTCAAAAATGTTACTTAGAGTCTGTGGAAAATAGTTTAGAGGGAAAGCAGGGACATCGAGTATGAGGAAAAAGCAATGACTGACCAGGTAGGGATGTGAAATGTTGCCTAATAAATCCGGCTGCGATGGACAGCATCCACGGGTCTGACTGGGAAGAAGTGGCCCTTCTGGTCTTGGTGGAAGACGGTTGTTCATGCTGTTTGCCGTGGATATACACACTGACCACCTAATTTCCATTCCTGAACTGGAAACCCAGCCCCTGTTTGATTAAAACAACGGGTCCCTTGTCCCAGCACAGCACTGGGCACATGCTGGCCACTCAATCAATGCTGGTTTACAGAATGAAGGAATAAACATGCCCAGGTATCTCTTGCCTTCAAAAATAATAACATTCTTTTATTTGTATAAATTTAGGGGTACAAGTGTAATTTTGTGTATAGAGAAGTCAGGACTTTTATGGTATCCATCACCCAAATAATAAACATGCTACTCATTAAGTAATTTCTCATCATCCATCCCACCTTCCAACTCCTCACCATTCTGAGTCTCCATTGTCTATCCTTCCACACTCTATGTCCATGTGTACACATTATTTACCTCCCACTTGTGAAAACATATGTTACTTTTCTTTCTCTCTCTGACTTGTTTCACGTAAGATGATGACCTCCAGTTCCATACATGTTGCTGCAAAAGACACAATTTTATTCTTTTTTATGGCTAAATAGTATTCCATCTTGTATATATACCATATTTTCTTTATGTAATTATTTCTTGATGGACATTTAGATTGATTCTATATCTTTGCTATTGTGAATGGTGCTATGATAAACAGGTACAGGTATATTCCTGACATGATGCTTTCTTTTCCTTGGGTAGGTGCCTAGTAGTGGGATTACTGGATCAAATGATACTTCTATACTTCTATTTTTATTTCTTTGAGAAATCTCCATACTGTTTTACACAGAGGTTGTACTAATTTACATGCCCACCAACAGTGTTTAACAGTTCCTTTCATACTTACCAACATCTGTTATTTTTTGTGTTTTTTGTAATAACCATTCTTACTGGTGTAAGATGATATACCATTGTGGATTTAATTTTAATTTCTCAGATGATTAGTGATGTTGAGCATTTTTTGTATGTCCATTGGCCATTTGTATGTCTTATTTTGAAAAATGTCAACTCATGTCCTTTAATCAATTTTTAACAGGATTATTTGGGATTTTTTATTGTTGTTGAGTTGTTTGAGTTCCTTGTAAATTCTGGATATTACTCCCCTGTTGGATGTATAATTCGCAAATATTTTCTCCCATTCTTCAGGTTGTCTACTCATTCCATTGATTATATCTTTTGTTGTGCAGAGGCTTTTTAGTTTAATTAAGTCTCATTTGCCTATTTTTGGTGTTGCCTTTGCTTTCGAGGTCTTAGTCAAGGATCATGGATTCTTTACTTAGACCAATGTCCAAAAGAGTTTTCCCTAGTATTTCTTCTAGTATTTTTATAGTTTATGTTTTTATGTTTAAGTCTTTAAACCACCTTGAGCTGATTTTTTTATATAGTGAGAAACAGGGATCCAGTTTTATCCTTCTGCATAAGTCAATCCACTTTTCCCAGCACAATTTGTTGACTAGGGTGTTCATTCCCCAGTGTCTATTCTTTTCAATTTTGTCAAAGATCAGTTGGCTGTAAATAATTAGCTTTATTTCTGGGTTCTCTATTCTATTCATTGATCTATGTGCCTATTTTTATATTAGTACCATGCTATTTTGGCTACTATAGGCTTATAGTACAATTTGAAGTTAAGTAATGTGATGCCTCCAGCTTTGTTCTTTGCTTAGGATTGCTTTGGTTATTTGTGCTCTTTTTTGGTTCCATATGAATTTTATAATTTTTTTCTAATTATGAAAAAAATAATGTTAGTATTTTGATAAGGATTGTATTGAATCTGTAGATATGCTTTGGGCACTATGATTAATTTAATGATATTAATTCTGATCCATGAGCATGGGATGTTTGTCCATCTGTGTTATCTTTAATTTCTTTCATAGTGTTTGTAGTTTTGTTGTAGAACTCATTCATCTCCTTGGTTAAATATATTTCTAGGTATTTTATTTTTTGTAGCTATTGCAAATGGGATAGCCTTCTTTATTTGGTTCTCATCTAGTAACTGGTGTATAGAAATGCTACTGCTTTTTGTACAGTTATATTTCATCCTGAAACTTTGCTGAATTCATTTATCAAATCTGCGTTTTCTGGTGGAGTCTTTAGGATTTTATAGATCTAGATCATATCTATATGATATGCCTAGAGGGATAATTTAACTTCCTCTTTTCCAATATGGATCGCTTTTATTTCTTTCTCTTGCCTGATTTCTCTGGCTATCACTTCCAGTACTATGTTGAACGGAAGTGGTGACAGTGGGTACACTTGTCTTGTTCCAGTTCTTAGGGGGAATGCTTTCATCTTTTCTCTGTTCAATATGATATTGGCTGTGGGTTTGTCATATATGATCTTTATTATTTTGAGGTATGTTCCTTCTATGCCTAGTTTGTTGAGGAATTTTATCATCATGGATGCTGACTTTCATCAAATACATTTTCTATGCTTATTAAGATGATCATATGGTTTTTGTCCTTAATTCTGTTTATGTGATATATCACATTTATTGATTTGTGTGTGTTGAACCTTCCTTGCATCCCTAGAATAAAATCTATTTGATCATGTGTATTATCTCTTTTTTGTGCTGTTGGATTCCATTTGCTAGTATTTTGTTGAGAATTTTTGCATCTATGTTCATCAGAAATATTGGTTTGTATGTTTCTGTTTTTGTTGTGTCCCTGTCTGATTTTGGTATCAGGGCGATATAGGCCTCACAGAACGCTTTAGGGAGAATTCTCTCCTTCTTGATTTTTTGGAAGAGTTTCAGAGGGATTAGTATTAGTTCTGCATTGTATGTTTAGTAGAATTTGGCTGTGGATCCATCTGGTCCTGTGTTTTTCTTTGTTAAGAGATTTTTTATTAATTATTCAATCTCACTACCTGTTACTGGTCAGCTCACGCTTTCCATTTCTTCCTGGCTCAATCTTGAGAGGTTGTATGTTTCCAGGAATTTATCCATTTCTTCTAGGTTTTCTAGTTTGTGAGTGTGTCGTTGCTCATTGTAGTCTTAGGTGATTATTTGTATCTGTGTGGTATCAGTTGTAATTTCTCCCTTTTGGTTTTTTATTTTGTTTATTTGTATCTTCTCTCTTTTTTTCTTGATTATTTTAGCTAGTAGTTTATCAATTTTATTTATCTTTTTGAAGAACCAACTTTTTGTTTCATTGACCTTATGTATTTTTTTGTTTCTATTTCATTTAGTTCTCTGTGATCTTTCACGTTTCTTTCTTCTGCTACCTTTGTGTTCTGGTTTCTCCTTCTCTTCTAGCTCCTTGAGGTGAAATATTAGGTTATTAATTTGTAACCTTCTACATTTTTCTTGTAGGCATTTAGTGCTATAAACTTCTTTCTTAGCATATTTTTTCTTGTATCCCACAGGTTTTGGTATGTTGTGTTTCCATTTTCATTTGTTTCAAAAAATGTTTTAATTTCTGTATTAATTTCTTCACTGACCCAGTGATTGCCCAGGAGCATGCTGTGTAATTTCCAGGTATTCGCACAGTTTCTGAAGTTCCTCTTGGTATTGACTTCTAGTTTTATTCCACTGTGTTCTGAGAAGATACTTGGTATAATTCCAATTTTTAAAAAATTTGTTGATATTTGTTTTGTGTCCTAACGGTCTATCTTGGAGACTATTCCATGTACTGAAGAATGTATATACTTCAGTTTTGGGGTACAATGTTTTGTAAATGTCTGTTTGGTCTGTTTGGTCTAATGTCCAATTTAAGTCCAACATCTCTTTGTTGATTTTCTGTCTCAATAATCTGTCTAATGCTGTGAGTGGAGTGTTGACGTCCCCCACTGTTACTTTTTTTGCTTTCTATCCCTTTCTGTAGTACTGGTCATATCTGTTGTATGAACATGGGTGCCCCTATGTTGGGTGCATACATACTTAAAATTATTATATCCCCTACTAAATTTATCCTTTTATCATTATAAAATGACTTTCTTTGTATTTTTTTTACTGTTTTTGATTTAAAGTCTACTTTTTCTAAGTATAGCTGCTCCTGCTCACTTTTGGATTCTGTTTGCATGGAATATCTTTTTCCATGCCTTTACTTTCAGTCTATATGCATCTTTACAGGTATGAAGAGATTCTTATAAACAGCGTATAATTGGATCATGTATTTTTATCCATTTAGTCAATCTATATTTTTAAGTGAAGTGTTTAATTCATTTACATTCAAGGTAAATATTGATATGATATGTGAGGTTTTGTTTCTGTCACATTGTTAATTGTTTTCTAATTGTCTTATAAATTATTTTTTTCTTTATTTTTTTTCTGTCTCTTTGTCTTTGTGGTTAAGTGGTATTCTGTCATGTCATTATTTGATTCCTTTCACTTCCTCCTTTGTGAGATTGTTTTATAAGACCTATGAGTCTCATATTTTCATATGTTTTCATTATGGTGAATATTGATCTTTTGTTTCCATGTTTAGGACTCCTTTAAGTATTTCTTGTAGGGCTAGTGAAGTGATGACAAATTCCTTCAGCATTGCCTTGTGTGGGAAAAACTTTACTTCTTCATTTATGAAGCTTAGTCTTGCTTAAAATAAAATTCTTGGATTTCAGTTTTTTCCTTTCAGCACTTTGAAAATGCCATCTAATTCTCTTCTGGCCTGTAAGGTTTCTGCTGACAAGTCTGCTGTTAGTCTGATAGGGTTTCCTTCATAGATGACTATGTGCTTCTCTGTTGCTGATTTTAAAATTCTTTCCTTCGTGTTGACTTAGATAGACTGATGGTAATATGCTGTGGTAAAGACCTTTTTGCAATGTATTTTCCTAGGGATCACTGGGTCTGCTGTATCTGGATGTCCAAATCTCTTGCTAGACTTGGAATGTTTTCATCATTATTTCCTTAAATAGGTTTTCTAAACTTTCCCACTCAGGAATACCAATAATTTGTAAGTTTAGTTGATTTACGGTTCCAAATGTCTTGAAGGCTTTGTTCATTCTTTTTTATTTTTTTCTGACTGGATTATTTTATAAGACCTGTACTCAAGTTTTGAGATTCCTTTTTCTGCTTGGTCTAGTCTATTATTGAAGCTTTAAAATGTATTTTAAAATTCCTTCAATGAAATTTTCACTTCCAGAATTTCTGTTTTTCTTTTTTTTAAGATTTCTATCTCCTTGGTAAATTTTGCATTCATATACCAAATTGATTATCTGATTTCTTTGTATTGGGTTTTAGATTTCTCTTGCATCTCATTGAGTTTCTTTAAAATCAATATTTTGAATTCTTTATCTGTCATTTCAAAGATTTCTTTTTGGTTAGGATGTATTGCTGGAGAATTATTGTGTTATACTACTTTGCTTTGTCATGCTTCCTGTATCTTTACATTGATTTCTCCACATTTGGAGCAATAGTTGCTGCTTCTCATTTTTTAGTTTACTTTCATTGATGAGTGACTTTTTTCTTGAAGATGTGACTACGGTGTTGGTTGGGTAGAGCTGTTTGGCTTTGCTTCTGACTAAATGCAATGGCAAAGACTCTGTATAATTTCCTTGGCTATAAATAGCCTTAGTGTTATCTAACTCTGTGTGTTATTGTGTGGTTATTGGAGACTATCGTGAAGTTTTCCTGGGGCCTGGAATGCCTGATGGATTCTTTTTCATATTTCAGTGGTAGCAGTGATGGGCTAAGTATGTTTATCCTTGTGACTTGGGGGAGTGTATGCTGGCGCCTGTGTTGGAAGTTCCAGGCAGGCCAGTTCTTGGGGCTCTTGGTGACTTTTCTCAATGCCAGTTGTAGTAGCAGTGTACTGGGTGGGTTAGCAGGCTCATGACCTCTTGGGCTGCCAGAGTGTCATGGACTGTGGGGTAGCAGTGATTGTGAGAAGCTTTTCTCATTCCCAAGTGCTGTGCTTTTGTGTTAGGATTTGTTGCAATGTGTGGGCTGGGCTCCAGGCCAATCTGTGGAGCTTGCAGGTAAGAGCCAGCTCTAATGGTATTGATGGGGTTTATGTCCAACCTCTGTTCCCCAAGAGAGGTTATTCTTTAGTTATTCTTATTCATTACAGTAATTAGGAACAGTCTCTATTAATGATTTATGCATATGGAAATGATAAAAGGAAAAAACAGATATAATACTCAATGATAAATTTAGTGGCTAAGCTCATCTTACTATTTAACTCAGGTTTTGCCTGTTTTTGGTTTGTTTTGCTGTATTTTTATTTATTTATTTATTTTTAAAATTTATTTATTTATTTCAAGGTATTACAGGGGTACAGATATTTAGGTTACATGTATTGACTTTACTCTGCCAGACTCAGAGCTTCAAGCATGCCCATCTCCCAGTGAGGGTGCTCTGCGCCCCTTAGGTGTGAACTTACCCATCCCTTCCTCCCCCCTCCCACCTGTCCAAAACCCAATGAATGTTACTTCAATATGTGCACGTAAAAGTTGATTAATTAATGTGTTACTTTCATATGTGCACATATAAGTTGATCAGTTAGTATCAACTTGATGGTGAGTACATGTGGTGCTTGTTTTTCCATTCTTGAGAAACTTTGCTTAGAAGAATGGGCTCCAGTTCCATTCAGGATAATACAAGAGGTGTTAGTTCACCATTGTTTTTTGTGATTAAGTAGTACTCCATGGCATACATATACCACATTTTTTTAATCCACTCATGTATTGATGGGCACTTGGGTTGTTTCCACATCTTTGCAATTGTGAATTGTGCTGCTATAAACATTCAAGTGCAGATGTCTTTATTAAAGGATGAGCAAACCCATCCCAAACCCAGCAGAAGAAAAGAAATAACCAAGATCAGAGCAGAACTAAATGAAATCGATAACAAAAGATTTATACAGAAGATTAATATAACAAAAAGTTGGTTCTTTGAAAAGAGAAACAAAATTGACATACCTCTAGCTAGATTAACCAGAAGCAGAAAAGAAAGAACTCTAATAAACTCTATTAGAAATGAGGAAGGAGAAATTACAATTGATACCACAGAAATACAAATATTATCTCTGAATACTATAAAAATCTCTATGCACACAAACTTGAAAACGTGGAGGAAATGGAAAAATTCTTGGAAACACACAGCCTCCCTAGGCTCAACCCAGAAGATGTAGATCTTCTGAACAGATCAATGCCAAGTACCGAAATTGAAGCAGTAATAAAAAACCTTCCTAAAAAAAAAATAGTCCTGGACCAGAAGGTTTCACACCAGAATTCTACCAGACCTACAAAGAAGATCTGGTGCCTATCCTGCAGAAATTATTCCACAACATCAAGAAGGAAGGAATCCTCCCCAGTAGGTTTTATGAAGCCAACATCACCCTGATACCAAAGCCAGGTAAGGACCCAACAAGAAAAGAAAACTACAGACCAATATCCCTTATGAATATAGATGCAAAAATTCTCATTAAAATACTAGCAAATTGAATTCAGCAGTTCATCAAAAAAATAATCCATCATGACCAAGTGGGGTTCATCCCAGAGATGCAGGGATGGTTCAACATACACAAATCTATAAACATAATCCATCACGTAAACAAAAGCAAAAAAACTGTTTTGCTGTATTTTATTTTTAATTTCCATTGTTGTCACCTTGGAGAATCTGATCAAAACCAATGACTCTACTGGAAAGTATTCAAATACCGATATGTTAAGCTAAAAAAATGCATGTTTACTATCAGCTCTAACCAGGGCACATGGACTTGACCATAGAAGTGTAAAAAGAATAACAGTATTTAAGACTAAGCTAAATAAATTTCTTTGCTTTAAACACTACGTAAAACAGTGATTTTCAACAGGGGCACACAATGCTAGTGACATCTACTGGGTAGAAGTCAGGAGTATGCAATGTGCTACAATGCAAGGGCCAGACCCCCGCAATAAAGAATTATCTGAACCAAGATGCCACTAGGGTCAAAATTGAGAAACCCTGACCTAGGGCTTTTAGTTGTAACACGTCTCCATAGTACTAATTTAGTATTCAGATTATCTAAATTATAAATAATTGTATTAGTCTGTTGGGGCTGATGTAACATATTAATAGTAGCATAGACTGGGTGACTTAAACAACAGAAATTTACTTTCTCATAGTTCTGAAGTTGAAAGTTCTAGATCAGGGTGCTACCAAGGTTGTTTTCAGGTATGGGCTCTTCCTTGCTTACAGGTGGCTACCTTCTCACTGTGTCATCACATAACAGAGAGAGAGAGAGAGAGACAGAGAGAGAGCGCACATGCGAGAGAGCTCTCTGGTATCTCTTCTTACAAGGGCACTAATTCTGCCAAGCAGGCCCCACTTTCATGACCTTGTCTAAACTTCATCACTTCCCAAAGGCCCCATCTCCAAATAACATCACATTGTGAGTTAGAGCTTCAATACATGAATTTTGAGGGGGTACACTTCAGTTAATTGCAGTAATTAAATAAAAAATAATAAGATCAGCAACAACATGATAAATTCAAGTAAACTGGTATGTTAGTCATAAAATACATTGAAAATATTATTGAACATAATGAATACCTGATAAATATAAGCAATTTAGTTCATGAATAAATATGACAAATCCCATTAAAATTACATTACATTTGCAGACCTTGATATAATTAATTATTTAACACAACAGAAGTTTAATTCCTTTCTGAAGAATATCCTAAAAGTTTGTTCAAATGAAAACCCTCAAAAATATGGGCTATTTATAAATCCAAAATATTCTATGTAATTCAAAATATTTTTAAGTAAGCCATACACTTGGATTTTCTATCACAATATTTTCATCTCATACTGCTGGTTGCCAGACTGCAGATGACGAGGACCCTTTTCTCCAAGAATCCATCTACTGCTTCTAAATTCAGCTTCAAGATTTCTATAACTTACTTGGGATAAGATTTGTGTTCTTTTCCTTCTACATACGTGTCATTATTGGAGTTTCTCATACCACTAGCATTGAAATTTTATAAGCCACCAAACAGGTAAATTGAAAAGGGAAAGAGAATTTCTCCAAAAAGTGATAAAATAGTAATTGTATTAGAGAACATATGAATTTTCAAGATGGTTCCTGAAAAATTTCTTCTCTGAACATCTTTCTAAATCAATTTATGTCCTTTTGATTTGAGCTAGCTCAAGTGAAACAAAAATGTATATGTGATACCACACTCTCTTAATACGATGAATGGTGTGTACCTACGTCTACCAAAAGCTAATTGCTTCAACTTTGCTTGTTTAACCCTCTAAAAAATATTACCCTCTTTTGTATTTTTAATACCTCTTTTTACTCTAACTTTTCCTCTGCTACTGTCCTACTCGGCCTAATGTCCTCAACTAAACCGAATGAAAGAGCTGTCTACACCTCATGTCTCTATTTCTGCAACTACAACTCTATTCTCAAATTTTTACAATCTGGCTCTGCCCCTTCTCGCAATGGAACATCACTCTAATCCAGGCCACTCGTGTGTCATTTTGCCCTGTGGACACTGTGCCTATTTTGACATCAGCTACTTTCTTCCTCACCCTCTTCCCTGGATCCTGTGTCACCATTCCCTGGTCTCTCAGTGACCTCCCCCCTTCGCCATCCTTTGCTTTTCCTTCACCAATAAATGTTGCCCTTCCAAAGGTTTTGAAATTCCGAAGTTTCTTCAGGCCCCATACACTGTCGTTGTCTAATCTCAGGCAACCCCCTTGCTTTAATGTTACCTGGATAGTGAGATTTCTCAAGCATGCATTGTCAGTCAAGTACCCTGACAGGCACCTACTGCCTTCTCTCGGGCCCATTCAAACCCAAACCATGTGGCCCTTGCCTGTTCATTTCCCCTCGTTACTGCTACTGGCCTCCCTTCCCCTTCACGAACCCTGATTTTCCTCTGGCCTTGTAATAAATAAAATTGCCACTTTCCCATTTCCCACTTTTGCTCTGGGTAGAGACTGAGGCACTCTTTCATCTCTGGGCTCTCAGATGCCGCCAATATGGTACAACTTCATCAAGAGACTTTCATGTAGGTGTGATGGGTGTTTCCCTCCTGGGTTGCTCAGTGCACAACCTGCATAGCTAGGTGGGGTACACTGGTATTCCCCTTCTCCTTCACGGCCAACATCCAAACAATCAACAAATATATTTAGCTCTACTTCTCAACTATCTCTTGCATATATCTATTTTTGCCATTCAGTTTCTGATAGTGCCTATGATCACCTTTTTCCTGGACTGTGGATCCAGCTCTCTACCTTGTCTCCTGCCTCCCATGCTACCCCTCCAGTCTCTGTGGTCAGAGTGATGTTTAAAAACACAATTCTTACTTAAATTCTTGAATAGCCTCCCAGTGCCCCATAGACGATGAACAGAGCACCTGGCTACCAAGTCCTCCAGATCTGGCCCCTTCCCCCTCATTCTCACCAGACTTCCTCTAGGGTCAGGACTTGCCCCGTCCTTTGTCCCAAAGGCACCATGCTGTCTCTCACCTGCAGGTCTTTGCCAAGTCCTCTGCCTGGAATAGTCTTTCCACACCCACATGCGTCACTCCTGGTTTGGCTCTCAGCTTAAACATCCATTTATTAGGGGCTCTTCTCTGATGCCCAGACCTGGCGTCCTGTCCTGCTTGCATTCCTCAGTGCCCAGAGCTTCGTCATCATAACATGATCAAACTCTACGGTGATCACAAGTTTCATTACCTCCCAGAAAGATGAGTGTATCTCTTGTCCGCCAGTGTATCCCCAGCATCCAACACTTGGCACATAGTAGATTCTTAACAAATTGCTGCTGTTGATTGAATATGTTCTATCGTTTCCTTAGAATCTTAAACATGTGATTTTAAAAACTCACAGAAATAAAAACTTTAAAGATTTTAGGAAGTTCTAATTTCTAAAACATTATTCAGATGGCTTAAACTGTCTTTTCTGCAGAAAGAATGAATTCTGGAAGAATAGCTTTAAAAAATAAAAATGGCTTATTTTTAAAAAGCTCACTTTTACAACCTCCAAACTCAAGTCCGCACTAATACAAGTATTAATATTTTTGCTCTTGCAGAGAATTACGTGACGGCTTTTCTGAGGAAGATAAAAGGTGTCCTTTTTTATTCCAAAATATGTTTCCTATTAAAATCTATGAGATTAAATTTCCCTGAGGGTGAAAAATCTAGATTAATAAGAGAAAAGTCTCATCATTTACAAACTTTGCGAATTTTAACATATTTTTACTGTAGATGGTAGACGCCTAACATTACAGTGACACATAAGCCATATTATCCCAGCGTTATTTGTTGTTTTTTTCCCTGTCCAAGGGGGATTGTTTATATTTTCTGATGCTTCCTCTTTCTTACTTCTTTCATAAACCATGCCCAGGATCTATAAATGACCAAATAAAAAATTACATCCTTGCCGAATACCAGAATTTAACAGGGAAATAATGTGCCTGCTTTAAAATGTAATAAAACATTTCTTGAATGAGAATACTTTATTTGAAACTCTTGAGTAATTGTTTTGAGTTGCAGATTTGTGAACCAAGACTGGAATCAATAACGTTATTTAAAACAAGTGTATATATTTGGATGCTTTATTTGAGTTCTGATGTTATTTTATCTCATAAATTTTGATGAGAGCCCTCTTAGGTTCTCATGCTGGATGGAAGATTTTAGCTCATAATTCTCCTGGCCATGATGTTGTGCAGTGAAGACAGGCTGGCACACAGAGGGTCCCCAACTCTGAGTTTAGGCATGAAGGTGCCCAAGAGGCACAGAGACTCTGGCCCTGCCCTTTTCTAGAGACAGTTCAGCTACTCAGACAAGTCATAAATGACCCATTAGAAACAGTAGAACCTGAAAAATACCATATGACCTGGAGCTAAGTTGCATTGGGGTGAACAATTTCTAGAATGCTCTAGAAATTCATAAAATGTGGAGATGATTGGGACTGGAATAAAAATAAAGGGGTAGAGGACAACCTTCAACCTTTACTGTTTGACTGAGATCTCCAAGAGCTGGCAAAACATTCTCATGAGACCGCTTTGGGTGCCCTAGTAGCTGTAGCAAAGGCCGAGAGGGGATCCCAACCTCGGCTCAGAGCTTGAGGGATTTTATTCACAGGTTCTTTTAAATTGGTAGGGAGGAGAAAATAATGCTACAAGTCCTCAAGCTTCCATGTCTATAATCATTTTTCAGTGTGGATTTCAGAAGGGAAAACAAAACACTCATTTTTTGTAGCAGGAAGCAACTTAATGAGGTTTTGCTTTTTTTGTTTTGTTTTGTTCAAAATACTGAAACATACATAGCTTCAATAAAATGTAACTAATTAATTCAAATATTACAGAGGAGAGCTGTAGTATTGGGGTTGATTATGGGATGACCTTCACTTTCACCCACAGGACTGGGTGCTGATGTCTTTGGAGCTAGATGCTAGCTCTTAATGGAGGCCAATTCTTCTATGGCCCCTTAATTTGGTTGAGCTAATTTTCTTGAGGTACTGAAATTTTAAAACAAGCAGGATCACAAATGGGCTCCAATTAATAAAATAATTAATTTAGGCTAATATATAAGTGATACATAAGAAGTGTTAGTTTACTGTGGGTTTCTGGAAATATCACTTCCATTATTGCCCAGCCATAGGTGACCAAATAGTGGGAGTATTTGGCGACAGGATAAAGTTATTTGGGGAAAATCAGGGCCCTTTCGTTGTTTTCAAATCCCTCAAAGCATTGGAAAAACCCTGACAAGGAATACAAAAGAAGTCAATGTCTATCACTACAGAAATCGTGTAGTGATACAGACAAGGCTTATCCCCAAACCAATCAGGCAAATTTACCTGGCTAGTGTCAAAGTTGATAAAGCTTAGCTTTCTTCTCCATATTCTGCATAGAGTCATATCATTAATATCTACGGGGGAGAGAGAAAAGACTACATTTAAGGCCACTTATTCTTATAACTTAGACATAATGTGATTTCAAATTTCTATGAAATCATCATTAGCCATTCCATCAACTCTCATTTTTTCTACTATAAGTAAGAAATTCTATATATTTAGTAACCCAGCTTTTACACTGGTCTTTAAAGGTCCTTACTTAGCGCCAGTTTTTTAATGATGAAAAAGTTACCTACTCATCACCAAAATAATTCTACATTTTTATTTTTAGAAACTAAAAAGAATAAATAAAAGTATAAAGAAGATTTATTTATAATCCAAAAACCTAGAAATAATATTTTGGCATATTAGCTTCCATTTTTCTTTAATGCAATCAATTATTGACATGATCTATGATCACTATAAGAACATTCCATGGCTATAATTTCTCTAGCATTGTAAATATTATGTAAATTTAGCATTAATGCTAATTTTATTTCTTTACCTTGGAAATATTTTAGTATCATTTCTAAATGGATTTATTACTCAACATTTTATCTTTTCTCAATCTCCAAGATATTTATTTTGTTTCTCCCTAACCTTGAAGAATTTCATTGTTATGTCATCTTTTTGTTTTTTCCAAGGGCTTCTAGAGTAATTTTCCTGAGATATTTCAGTCTTGGTTATGAGGAGTATCCTTAAGTAACACACACTCAACATTTTATATATATTGCTCCTAGATAATATTGAAATCTAGACAATGGGAAGAGCCTAATTTTCTCCCTTAATATCTGTGGAGTTTTTTCTTTGAACTTTTACCACTTAAGTCAAATATGTGTTGGTATTAGCATTTTGCATCAAAATACCATGGATTATGATGTTATCAATTGACTTGTTGATTCAGTAGTTAATAATTTCTGAAGAACATTTTAACCTATCTTCAAGTATATCTCTATTTCATTTGCTGAAATCTGTAATTTGGGAATAAAAAAATCCCCTTTGTCTTCCATATTTTTCCTATTTTCCTAATTTATTTACTGTTTTCATATGAAGTATGCTATTATCTTAAATCTTTCCTCTATGTTAGTGATTTTATATTTAATAATACTATTCTGTTTCCTGATCTAATTCATTATTTTGTCTTATAATCATGGTGTTTTAATTATAATTTTATTTCCCTAGTTAGAGCTCTCCCTTTACACTTCACGTTCTTATGATCTTATGTCTTTTTATGTGCTTATCATCTTATGTTCTTTTAATATTGTATTTTATTGTCCTTTCTCATTATCTTATGTCCTTTTAATATAAATACATTTTATCGAGTTTCATATCAGGAAACACTTGTGAAGGTTTTCCTTTCATTCTTAGTTTCCCTCTGGTTGGTTCTGTTGTCTCCTGTGATGTCTATGTCTTCCCCGGCTCCACGTTTGCGTATTCAGCATTCCATCTTGCTCGTGATGATGAAATACGGGCCGTTCTCCTATTTGCTCTCTTGAGGTGGGCTGACTCCATGTCTCTTTTCCCGTACTACTGTAGCAGGTGATCTTCTCTCCAGAACTGCAGTGCACCTTTACGTAGGCTGAGGAGTGCCTATGCCTGGGGTGCTGGAGGCCGGGGAGCCCGACTGGGTTAAAATCCTCTTTACTTGAGTGGTTTGGCCTCTGTCCTCTTTTTTGAGTGTGTTCAGTATCTTAAATCAGGGTCATTATCATATACTGTGCTATGTTTGTGAATGAGTGTGGGTGTGTGTTTGTGTGTGTGTGTGCATGCATCCCAATGGGCAACATCCTAATACTTCAGATCATTTCTCAATACATCATGTATCTGTGGAATCTCAAATCATGCAGAGAGGAGCAGCCTTCTTGTCCACTTTCCTTAATTTCACACATTTGTCCCCATTCATAACAGGAAAGGGTTAAGTATGAACCTTTAGGTGGATTATTTAAAAGCCTGATGGGTTAGTGATCACTGCTGGTATTTAATCGACTCAAAGCATAGCTTTGTGATAGGAATAAGGCTTAGGTTAGAGAAAAGCCAAATTGCAGTTATCTGCTCCCCCTAGAATTTCTTTTTTCTTCCCCTTGGCCAAATATATATATATATGTGTGTGTGTGTATACATATTTATATGTGTATATGCATATATACACACACATCCATACATATATAAAATATTTATGTATATGTCTATGTGTATAATTATTGACAAGAGGTTATGTCCCTTCCCTGGTTCAGCTGCTGTAAGTGATATTTTTTTCTTATTAGCCTTATCTGAGTTTAGAGACATCCTTCATAAATAGTTCACCACAGGGAAGGAACCATAGACTCTGTCATAAGGATTAACACATACTCTAAAATAAGGCAAGGCTCAGTAAAAGCACACAAATCTGTAGAGAGAGATTTATTCCTATTAGAATCCCTTTTCCATACAATCATATGAAAGCTTTTTACAACAAGCTTTCATACTTCAATATTCCCAGTACTTTTTAAGATGAAAATTGCTACTTCAGTGATGGTAAAGACCAAAGGTGAAGTCTTATGCCTTAATTTCATCTACAGTCCATAAATCTAGAGTATCTTGCCAGCAGGATATATGCTATAAACGGGCTACTTACTAATCAGCAGCCCTACAAATATTTACCACAATTCAGTAGTTAGCAGGGATGCTGTTTTGTCTGACTTTCTTGCCACCATGCACATGTGCAAGCATAGTTATTAAATGAAGTAAAATCTGTATGAGTGATCCACATAGTGTACATTTAAATATGAAAGGTGTAAATCATGGACTATAAGCTGCAGGTTTATATTCATGGATCCACCTATTGGTATTGTTCATTAATGACTGTTAATAGCAATGGCAGGTGGGTTATTTGGAACAATGATCAGAGTAAACACATCTGACACTGTGGACACTGGACCAATGACCTGTAATAAGGATAGCTACAGCTTGGCTCAGCACCCAGCCCAGGCACAGTGGCCCACTGCAGCTCTGAAGAGGACCGTGGAACATTTATCTCCACAAGAGACAGAATAACTACATGGAAGAAAAATATACGTTCAAGGCAATGTTTCTAAAAGAAGAGGATGCACCACGGGATCTCAGGTTTCTCGGATCTTAGCTGGTAAGTTCAGAGGTGGTGGTTATAAAGTGTTGCTCTCAAGGTTTCCAGTTGTTTATGGGGAAATTAGTGTACATAGTACTTCACTGATGAATTTTGTGGTTTGAGTTGCTTTGTTTATATAATTTTTACTCTTCCTCACTCCAGTTATGGGAGCATTTCCAACATTTGACATTAAGAATATTGGTAATCTGAGCCGAGCCTTAGAATTAAAATTAGCATAATATACGACAATACAAATAAAAGTTTTCTATTCATTCAACATAGGTCACTGTGCTGAATTACAGTAACAATGTACTTTTTTAGTGTGGGCTCTGGATGTAGATGTGCTGGCCTCAAACTCCACCTCTGCCTCTTATTAGCAATACATCCCAGGCAAGCCAGTTCACCTGTCTGCTCTTAGCCCCTTCTTCTGTAAAACAGAAAAATAATCACATCTACTGCACAGAGTAGTTTGGAGCAGTAAGTGATTGAACATAACTGTCATTGAGACATGTCTGGTTCATAATAAGCATTCAAAAATATCAATTCCTTCCATTTACCCATGTACCAGGACCCATTCTACCCAACAGGGATGTATTAATGAACAAAAATGACATGGGACCTTGCCTCCATGAAACTTAACTCTAGTGGATAAAAGAGAAGACAAATAACTTTCTTTAAAAAGCAAGATAATTATTGCAAAAAAAAAAAGAAGAAAAACGTAACATGAAAAAATACATCTAGGCTATGCGGTAGCAACCTAGATGTGGAAAAGGGGCATTGAGGGTCCTACTTTAGGTCAGATTATTTGGGAAGACCTCTCTTCAAAGGAAATATTTGCCCTGAAAACTGAACGGCAGTAAAGGATCAGCCGTGTATGGCTCTAAGGGAAAAGAATTCCAGGCAGAGGGACCCGGGAGCAGTAAATGCCACACAGCAGTGCATCAACATATATGATGAATGCCCTTGTACCTGGAACATAATGATGTCAGCAGAGAGCAAAGTGGAAGAGGTGAGAACATCAGAGAGTGGCCAATTGAGATAGACACATAATTGCCATGGTAAAGAGTTTATAGTCAACTCCAAGAATGGTCAGAACCCAATGGAGGCTTTTAAACTGGAGGATAATGTAATCTGATTTGCACTTTCCAAAGGTCATTCTGGCCACCATGTGGAGAAAAGACTGCAGGGCACACAAGAATCAAAGCAGGGACCACTCCCAGTTGGGGATCTGGTTAAGAAACCACAGTAGAGAGACAGAGAGCAGTGAGAACGCAGAGAGGTGAGTGATTCAGGCCCTAACCAGTGCGGCGCGCTGAGGGGTTAGAAGTGGGCGGGTTAGGAAAGAGAAATCACCTTGGGGTTTAAGGAACTCAGTAGATCCTAGGGCTATTTCTTAAGACAGGAAAGTCAGGGGAGTAAGTGTGGAGACTAGTTCAAGAGCTGCATATGGGATGTGTTGAATGTGACATACTTATCTGATATCCGAGGGGGCGCCGTCAGGCATGCAGTTGCTTGTACAAGACTGGGACTCCAGGGGAAGTCAGGACTAGGGATCCCGACTTGTGGGTCACCCGCATAGGATGGATTTAAACTGTGGCACTGAAGACGTATCTGAAGACGGCATGAAGACGGAGAAGAGAAGAGAGAACAGAGGCCCTAGGCTGGTTTGGAAGAGGAAAGAAAAAGCCAGCAAGTGAGGTTGAGAAGCAACAGCTAAGGGGAGAGAGATGAAACCAGGAGGATGTTCTGTGACAGACCTAAGAGAGGAAATTATTTCAGGAAAGAGATTTCCGCTGTGTCAAAATGAGTAAGTTGAGGGCAGGGAAGCAACCACTGGATTTGACACCATGGAGATCATTTGAAACACTGACGAGAGTGGTCCCGGATTGAAGAAAGCATGTGCCTCTGGTGATCTTATAAGTAAAATGTTATGTCATCATATAGGAAGGAGACCACCAGCTGCCAGACTGTCTCAGAAAGAAGAAAAAGTTTTAGATGGAAAAGAAGAAACAAACAAACAATCATAGATTGGGTGTATTCTGGGGGAAAAGCGCCAGTACCTACCAGAGATTCCACGGGAGGAAGGTGCAGAGCAGAACAAGAAGGAGCAATATGTTGGCAGAGGTCAACCCCCAAGAGGCCTGGAGTCCAGTAGGGAGAAGGGTAGGTGGAGCGGTTTGTTTGTTTCACATCTCTGGCAGTCAGCAGGCTCCCAAGGTGCTGGAGAGCCCTTCTACCCTCATGAGCCCAAAAGCTGCTGCCTCCAGTGAACTGAGAGCTTCTTGAGGACAAATCACCAGGCCAGCCCCCTCAGGGTCACTTCGTGTCACTGCAGACCTGAGTCGAGACAGCGGGCAGTGTATTGTATTGCTTCTCCACCCACTGTGCGCTTTGTCCTCTCCAGGGAGCTTCAGCCCCTCAGTTTTCAACTTGCTCAAAATTCCCAAACATTTCCCAACTCTGGCCCAGACTGTGGGAGCCACAAGGGATAGAGGGTTCCAGGGGATCTTTGTGACCCCCCCCCCGAGCCTGGACATTTTGGGCAGGCTGCCTTCTGGAGAGAGGGACAGAGACAACAAGAATGCCAGCTTTCCTCCATCCAGACTCTTTGCCTCCTCTTCCCTTCCCCACCTGAAACTGCTGAGAAAGAGGATTAAACTGGGGCTCTTAGGAGTGGCTTCTTTCCCTGTTGGTGTGCCTACCACACTGAGGCTTCCAGAGAGTGGGGCTCAAACCTTCCCTCTTAAACACCTGCAATGGACTGAGGGATGCTCAGACTGTGAGCTCCCTGCTCACCATCCCTCCCTGGTGCTGCTTGCTTGGATGCTCAATCAGAGCAGGGCACACCCCAAAGTAGGTAGACATCAAACCTGCTTGAGCACCCCATAGGCAACTTGGGACCAGCATGCTTCTTCCACGCACAGTCAGGGATTGATCCTCGGGGACCTGGGAACAGGCCCACAGGCCAGATCCTATACACCCAGGACTTGACCGTGTTGCTCAGGGGCATAGAGGGGAGATTTGTGAACTAACCTCAAAAGGTGAGGAAGCCCTCATGGGCAGAACTGAGAGGAGAGGTAAGTGTGGATCCCAGCTGCAGTGCCCTTGCAGAGATTCCTCCCCCCACAGGAAAGCCATGCTCTCAGCCCAGGGTGGGATCCTAGACAGGGAAGCTCCCAGCCCACGGTGCCATCATGAGGGAGCTCGGCTAGTTTGAACTCCTGCCTACTGGAAGATGCTAGAGGGGGACCACAGAGCAGGGGAGGAGTTAGAAGAGTGAAACCAGCTCCTAACAGCCACATCGTGAATCTCAGATGGACTCTTCCCCGCAAGCAGACTTCCTGGCTCAGTGGAGCCACTTCAGCCCCTCCCTGGCAGCTTTCCCCAGTGGCAAGAGAGCAGACCTTTGACCCCTGGGAGATTCATTGCAAAGAGGCAATCACCAAGACACATAGTCACCAGACTGGCCAAAGTCAACATAAAGGAGGAACTTCTGTGAGCTCTGAGGTGAAAAATAAAGTAACTTACAAAGGAAAATCCATCAGGCTAACTGCCGACTTCTCAACTGAGACCTTACAAGCCAGAATGGATTGGAGCTCCATCTTCATTCTCCTTAAACAGAACAGCTACCAGCCTAAAATATTGTATCCTGCAAACTAAGTTTCATATATGAAGGAGAAATAAAGACTTTTCTAGACAAGCAAACACTGAGGTAATCTGTCAAGACCAGACCTTCCCTGAAGGAAATACTCAGAACTTCATTATACATCAATCAGCCCAATAGACACCCATCAGTGTAAAACCACACAAAAGCTAAAGCTCAGAGATCATATAAAATAATAGCACAAGAGGTAAAAAAAAAAAAAAGCAACAAGTTACAACCCAATAGGATGAACAAAACAGCATCCCATATATCAATTCTATTAATGAATGTCAATGGTGTGAATGCTCCAATCAACAGATATAGGCTGACTGAATGGACGAAAAAATACAATGCAAATATCTGCTGTCTCCAAGGAACACATCTAACCCAGAAGGATGCATACAAGCTCAAGGTGAAGGGATGGAAAAAAATATTTCATGCAAATGGAAACCAAAAGAAAGCAGGTGTAGCCATTCTCATATCAGATAAAATTTACTTTAAATCAACAATAGTAAAGAAAGACAATGATAGCCATTATATAATGGTAAAAGGAGAAATTCAATAAGATGACATAACAATGCTAAAAATTTATGCACCTAAAACAGGAGTGCCCAGATTCATAAATCAAACCTTATGAGATATAAGCAAAGACATAAACAGCAGCTTCATAATTGCCAGGGGCTTCAACACCCCACTGACTGAAATGGATAAGTCATCCAAGCAGAAAATAAAGAAAGAAACACTGGACTTAAAAAGGACCTTAGAACAAATGGGCCTAAAAGACATGTACAGAATATTTCACCCAAAAACTACTTAATATACATTCTTCACATCAGCATAAGGAGCATTGTCGAAGATTGATCATATCTTAGGCCACAAAACATGTCTCAAAAAATTTAAAAAAAATAGAAATCATGCCATGTATCTTCTCAGACCATAGTGGAATAAAACTAGAAATCAACTCCAAGAGAAACACTCAATTCTACACAAAGTCATGGAAATTAAACAACCTTCTGCTGAACAATTATTGGGTCAATAATGGAATTGAGATGGAAATCAAAAGATTTCTCTAACTGAATGACAAAGGGGACACAACCTACCAAAATCTATGGGATTCAGCAGAAGCAGTTCTAAGGGGAAAATTCATAGCCTTAAATGCCTACATCAAAAAGACAGAAAGATCACAAATTAACAATCTAATGACATGTCTCAAGGAACTAGGAAAGGAAGAGCAAACTGAACAAAAAGCCAGCAGAAGAAACGGAATAACTAAGCTCAGAGCAGTACTAAATAAAATGAAAAACAAACAAACAAAAATACAAAGGATCAATGAAACAAAAAGCTGGTTCTTCGAAAAGATAAACAAAATTGATAGGCCTCTTGCTAGATTAACCAGGATTGGTCAGGAGAGGACCAAATAAGTTCAATCAGAAATGAAAAAGGAGATACTGCAACTGATACCACAGAAATACAAAATATCATCTGTTAATACTATGAAAATCTCTATAAACATAAAATGGAAAACATAGAGGAAAGAGATAAATACCTGGAAACACACAACTTCCCAATAATCAGTCAGGAAGAAAGAGAACTCCTGAAGAAACCAATAACAAGAGTGAGATTGAAGCAGTAATAAAAATTGTCCAACTACAAAAAAATAGCCCCAGACCAGATGGATTCACAGCCAAATTTGACCATACCTACAAAGAAGAGCTGGTATCCACATTGAAGAAATTATTCCATAACATTGAGAAATATGGAATACTCCCCAACTCATTCCATGAAGCCAGTATCACCTTGACACCAAAGCCAGGAAAGGACACAACAAAAAAAGAAAACTACAGACTGATATCCCTTATCAATATAGATGCCAAAATCCTCAATAAAATACTAGCAAACTGAATTCAACAGCACATCAAAAAATAATCCACCATGACCAAGTGGGCTTTATCCCAGGGATGCAAGGATGGTTCAATATGCATAAATCAATAAATGTGATTCACCACATGAACAGAAGCAAAAACAAAGATCATATGATCATCTCATATGTAGAGATGTAGAAAAAACATTCGAAAAAATCCAGCACCATTTTATGGTAAAAACCCTCAACAAATTAGGCATATAAGGAACATATCTTAAAATTATAAAAGCCATATATGACAAACCCACAGCCAACATGATACTGAATGGGGAAAAGTTGAAAGCATCCCCAGTAAGAACTGGAACAACACAAGGGTTCCCACTGTCATCACTTCTATTCAACATAGGTCTGGAAGTCCTAGCAAGAGCAATTAGGCAAGAGAAAGAAATTAAGGGTATCCAAATCAGAAAGAGGTGGTCAAAGTACCCCTTTTGGGTGACGATATGACCTTTTATCTAGAAAACCCCAAAGACTCCACCAAGAGACTCCTGGAATTAATAAACAAATTCGGCACAGTCTCAGGTTACAAAATCAATGTACATAAATCAGTAGCATTCCTATACACCACTAACAGCAATACCACTTACAATAGCTGCAAAGAAAATAAAATACCTAGAAATATACTTAACCAAGGAGGTGAAAGATCTCTACAAAGAGAACTATGAAACACTGAGGAAAGAAATCGCAGATGACACAAACAAATGGAAAAACATATCATGCTCATGGATTGGTAGAATAAACATTGTTAAAATATCCATACTACCCACAGTGATTCAGATTCAATGCAATCCCCACTAAAATACCAACACCGTATTTCATGGACTTAGAAAAAATAATTCTATGCTTTGTTTGGAAACAGAAAAGAGCCTGAATAGCCAGAGCAGTCTTAAGTGAAAAGAACAAATCTGGAGGCATCACATTACCAGACTTCAAACTATACTACAAGGCTATAGTATCCAAAAAAGCATGGTATTAGCACAAAAGTAGAGACATAGACCAATGGAACAGAACAGAGAACCCAGATATAAAAACATCTACATACAGCCAACTGATCTTTGACAAAGCAGACAACAATATACACTGGGGTAAGAAGCCCTATTCAATAAATGGTGCTGGGAAAATTGGATAGCCACATGCAGAAGAATGAAACAGAATGTATATTTCTCACCACTCACAAAAATTATTTCAAGTTGAATAAAAGACTTAAATGTAAGGCTTGAAACTATAAGGACAGTAAAAGAAAATGTTGGAAAAGCTCTTCTAGATATTGGCCTAGGCAAATAATTTATGAAGAAGTCCCCAATGGCAATCACAGCAACAACAAAAATAAATAAATGGGACTTGATTAAATTAAAAAGCTTCTGCACAGCTAAGGAAATAATCAACAGAGCAAATAGGCAACCCACACAATGGGAGAAAATATTCTCATGGTTTATATCTGATAAAGAGCTAATAACCAGAATCTATAAAGAACTCAAGCAAATCAGCAAGAAAAAAACAAACAACCCCATTAAAAAGTGGGCAAAACACATGAACAAAAACTTTTCAAAAGAAAATAGACAAATGGCCAATAAACATATGAAAAAATGCTCAACATCACTAATTATCAGGGGAATGCAAATTGAAACCACAATGAGATATCACCTTACCCAAGTTAGAATGGCTTTTATTAAAAAGTCCAAAAACAATAGATGCTGGTGTAGATGTAGAGAGAAAGCACCGCTTATACACTGTTGGTGGGCCTGTAAATTAGTACAACCTCTATGCAAAACAATCTGGAGATTCCTCAAAGAACTAAAAGTGGACCTACCATTTGATCCAACAATCCCACTACTGGTTATTTACCCAAAGGAAAAGAAGTAATTTTATCAAAAAGACACCTGCACTTGAATGTTTATTGCATCACAATTCACAATTGCAAAGATGTGGAATCAACCCAAGTTCCTATCAATTCATGAGTGGATTAACAAAATGGGGTATATATACTATGGAATTCTACACAACCATGAAGGATGAATTGAGACCTTTTTCAACAATTTGGATGGAACTGGAGACCATTATCCTATGTGATGTATCTGAAGAATAGAAAAACAAGCACCACATGTACTTGCTATTAAATTTAAACTAACTGATGAGCACACATGTGCACAGAGGAAAATAAAACTCAGCAGAAATCAAGCAGAGGGGAGAGGGGAGGATGGGATGGGCAAAAACCTATCTAATGTGTACAATGAACACTATCTGGGTGATGGGCACACTTATAACCCTGAGTCAAGCATTACAAAATTGACACATGTAACCAAAAACATTTGTACCCTCATAATATTTTGAAAAAAAATGTTATTTCATCATATATAAATGGCATTAAACATACCACATCTAAACTGGAGTCTTTCATTTTATCTACCAAAATTTCATCTAGTTATTAATTGGTACAAATATCACAAATCATACAGGATTAGCCCTCATCTAAATGGGCCAAAGTCTTGCATGTGTCCTAGTATTCAAGTAGTTAACGCTATTGCTTAACATCTGAAATATGATCTTAATTTTGTTGACTGAATTTTTAAGTTCTCATGAAATTCAATACTGCTAGATTATTTATAGTAGCTTCATTTTATCCTGATTCTTCTTTATGTTCCCCTCCACACATATTCATACACCTGATTCATTTTGCAAACTAAGATTTTTTTCATTTATATAGTGTAATCCGTTGCCCTCATTGGTACAGAATTAAATTCATAACATCAGTTATATTTGCAGTATGGATACACTGTCATCCCTCAGTCCATGAACAGACTTATGTTTTGTCCCTTTCATCTGCATCTTGATATCATCTTCTCCACATTGATGCAACTCAAATATATTTAATCCTAATCTGGCTCCCAACTGATATATACATATATGTAAACAACTAGTGTTTATGTAAATAAACAAATGTTTACCTAAAAAGTTTTTAGAAATAAATTTATAATAAATGAATGAAAATCTATTAGTTTACTCTGTGCTGTAGACTGAATTGTGTCTCCCTACAATTGATATGCTGAAGCCCTAACCCCAATGTGACCTTCTTTGGAGATAGGGCTTTTAGGAGATAATTAACGTTAAATGAAATAATAAATATGGGGTCATAATCTGATAGGATTGGTGGCCTTATAAGGAGAGGAAGAGACAGAGACCTCTCGGTCTCTCCATGCACACATACTGAGGAAAGGCCATGTGATGACACTCGTCTGCAAGCTGAGAAGGGAGGTCTCACCAGGACCCACCATACTAACACCATGATCTTGGAATTCCAGCCTCCAGACTCTGAGAAATAAGTTTCTCTTGTTTAAGCCACCTAGTCCATGGCATTTTGTTATGGCCGCTCAAGCAGACCAAGACACTATGTATATAAAAATAGTGAGCAAATAATAGTGCTGTTTTATATTTATACATTTTATATAAATGTATACACCCACATATTAAATATTATTACTTTTTTCATTTGAAATTTTCTTTTCAGATAAGCCCATATTGATATGTAGACAATACGTACCACCTCAGACTGTTCTATATCCCATTTTGATAGATTTAGGCTTTTTCATTTTTCACTATTACAATGTTGGAATGATTCTTTAGCTGTCTTCTTGCATGAGATTTCCATGTTACGGTGACCTGATATCCAGGTTTGAGTGCGAGCATTCATGGTTTAAGCCTCCTGTAGATCAGATATTATTTTTAGCACCCCCTTACATTCTACAATGCACAATAAATTATTCACTCAGACTCCTATAGGATATATACCATGTGGGTAAAACCACTGAGTTTTAAGTTAAACATATACCCCAGTTTATTAAAGCCTTGAATTTCTCTTCAAAATTGCTACATTAGTCCAGGCTCCCACTAAAACTTGATATTTTTACATTGCCTTGACAATGAATATTTTATCTAACTTTTTAGTCTTCAGCAAAAGGGAAAAATAAAGTGACATTTTGATTTTAAATATATTATCTTTTCATGATTAATAAGCATATGAAGAGATGCTCAGATATATTGGGTATTAGATTTTTTGACTATGGGCTACCTTTACACAGTCACTTACAATTTATCTATGGGATCATGTTTCTTTATCCATATTGATTTTAGGACTTACTAGGGTATTTTATATAACAGTCACTGGTCAAATATATAAAAACAAATATAAATTTCTGGTTGATCACTTGCCTCTTGTTTCTGGTATTCTTTTCAATTACAACATAGTTGAATCTATGAAGATTTCATTTTGGATATTTTTCTCAACAAATTACAAAAAAATAATTAAGCAGCATAAGGATCATGAGAAAAAGGCAAACATTGTCTTTTTCTGCCAGGTATATTTAAATATTCATATAAAACTCAGAATAATCAACAGAAATGCCAGTGATAAAATGTGAGTACAAAGTGGCTGTAAAGGTGAAAACACAAATCTACTGAAATTCAGAAAATATAATTAGAAAATGCAATAAGACACTGTTTGCATAAACATTAGACTATCACACAATCAGGAATTATCTTAGGTATATTAGCTCTTCAGAGAGTAAATTTTAAAAGCCAATTAAGTGAAATAAAAGAGTAAAAAAATGGTGCTTTTACTAAATATTGTTAATATGACCATTGTGCCCAAATTAAACAAAATATTTAATGTGATTCCAATAGAAAACCAAGAGTTTGAGTGAATTGGTCAGTTTGCAAAATTTATATGACAGTATAAAACTCTTCAGATTTATAAACTAATTCTGAAAAAGAATAAGAGGAGACTTATGCTACTATGCAGAAGACAATATTACAAAGCCAAAGTCTGTACCCTTGAAGAGATAAATGGACCAAAATGAAAGAATAGGAAGTCTAGATGGCAGTGCACAGTTCTTTAGAGCCTAGACACCACGAATCTAGAACAGCAGGTTGGGAAAACTTGCTCACTATGTACACAAAATAAAGTTAGGTCAGTACATTAGTTTAAACTTGGTGAAAAAAACTTCTAGATAGGTTATGCTGCATGAACATAAAAGGTAAAACTATGAAACACTTGTGGAAAAATACAGGACAGTATTTTAAAGAAATTTTCCCCATCCTAAAGTCATAAACAAGTTGCAAATTGCAAAACATAGTAATTGTTTGATAATGAAAATGTTATTTATCTTGTTCCTTTCACTGAGAATAGTGCTTTAGAGGAATCTCATTTCCTACCAGATGAAGTAAAAACTTTGAGTCTATTTCTACTGAATAAACTAAAGTCAAAATAAGCCATCCTGGCCTCTGGGCCTCTCTTGGCCCTGACACGGAGTTGTTCTGTTCACAGCTTTCCTTAGACACCCTGAGCGTCTCAGCACTAATTACATCTTGTTGACTTCAATAATCCTATCCTATAAGGACAGGGCTTCCCAACCAAGGGGACATTTGGCAAACTCTAAAGACATGTTTAGTCGTCACAACTAGGAGAGGAAATTCTAGTGGGTGGAGGCCAGGGATGTAGCTCATCGTTCTACCGTGCACAGACAACTCTCCATCATGATAAAGAATTTTCTGGCCCCAAATATCAATACTGTTGAGTTGGAGTAACTCTGTCCTGGACTAAGAGCTCCTGTGGGCACAGGTTGTGGCTTCCAAATTTTAAACCCCAGCAGTGAGTACAGGAGCTAAGACAGAGTTTAAAACCCAAGTATTAATATATTTTATTGAATAAATTACTAATCTCATTCATGGAAGGTAATCACTTTTCCCCAATGCTTTAACTTCCTTCACAGGATCTGCTTTCAACCTCAGATGGATTTCACTGAAGTTCATTTCTACTTCTCTATTACCAGTTTCTATAAGACAATCATTCTGTTAGGACTCTATTAATATTGCCATTCTAACAAATGACAAGGGGACCATTCTGAAACGAAGGTAATTTAAGAATACAACTTTGAGACAATAATCTTATAATCAAATAAAAAGATTAATACATTTTGCAGCCCCCAAAAATATCCTACAAAATAGCTGAAATCAAGACAATTCCCTAAAGGAAAGCAATTTAGCTATTCTATGGATTTACTTATCCTAAACTGGCACACAGATGCCACAATAATTGCATCAGAATTTTATTTTTCAGGACCTCACCTATATGAAATATAAGAAATACAGAAATAGATATTAAAAGTTTCTTTTACACCTCAGTTAACATGTAGCAAGACCACAAAACGTGAAGTAGAAGTTCATTTCTTACATGCAGAATTTCCAGTCATTTTTACAAACAAAAATGATTTCCTACAAGCTGTGCTCTTGATGTATTGTAAGATGTGACAGCTTTTTTAGTGGCTTAAAAGAAATCTTTGTGGCTCAATTACACATGATTGGTTTCACTGGGATGATGACAAGAACTCTAGGGCTGCTGGTTAACATCAACTTTTGTTATTTTCAAATGCACAGGTTCTTTGTAGTAGCAGATCATTTAAACACCAACAAGCATTTACAGTCTCATGATCCTCTGAGCACAGCACTTCACCACTATGGGAACCAGTCTCCTGTCTATGAAACAAAGGTGACAGATCACAAGAGCCAGTTTTATTGGCGGGGATGAGATGAGAAACACAACTCTGCATTTAATTCCCTTTATTTACCAATTTCTCATAGGGATTCTCATTCTCTCTCATTTTTCAGGCAGTGAACCTTGAGAATTGTGTTGGAGTTCCCCAGGGAGCTTGTCCAGGCCTTTTAAGTGGGGTGATCTATAAGGCGAGGTGGATAGACTGGGAAGGTCCTTCTAGCAAATTTGGTTTATGGGGACTTTGCTTGGCAAATTGTGATAAATAATTCAGCTGTACTATGCAAAGTAGATTTATAGCAAAGGCGGGAAGAGAAGTGAAGGCAGCTCTGTGCAGACAGAAGGATAGACTCACAAAGCACACTGGAGAGGAGGGAGCAGGGATGGGGGGTGTTCTTCAAAGAGAATGTCCTCAAGTACACAGCCTGGGGTCCACTGCAGAGCATAAACTGCTTCAGTTCTACTTGTGGTTGAGAGTAAGGATAATATAACATCCCACATGTCACCAAATATCAGCAGGCAGATTCTGTGCTGAATTTTATACAAGAAAATGTATTTATGGAATGCTACATAGGTAAAATTGCATATTCAGCATATTTAGAAAGTTTAGTCACAGTATTAGTTAAAACAATTTTTGACATATCCACTGTTATTTTTAAAATTGAAGGCATGAGGAGGAAGCGAGTCTTTTCTGACTACTTTGTGGGGTTGGGGGATGTGGAGAGAAAGCCGGGTAAAGCTCACGGCTCCGGGGACGTAGATGGCTTGTGTTGCTTTACAATGAGAGCTCCACCCTGTCCCAAGCATGAGGGGTATCCTCTGTGCGCAGCATCACACGCAGCCTCCCCCAGGGGCAGGCACTCACAACCCTGCACACTCAAACCCAAACTCCAAGATAGTAGATATCCTGTGCAGTGTCAGAAATAAACCCTGTCTGTTAAGTCTGCTAGTTGACAACTATTCACTTGAAGGACCGCAAAATTAATTGAATATCAAATACATTTTTTAGGCGGCAATCTCTCTATGAAGTAACCCCGTTGTTTACCCTGTTCAAATGGTCATTTGTGAAGATGTGCCATGGTGGATAATGTGAATGAGGTTTGCCTCATCCGCATTGTTACACCAGCATCTTCAAAGGAGGTGGTCCACATGTGACACACCCAGGGGCAGATCCAGACTCAGTCCTTGGCAGAAGCCACGGCCCTCTGGCCTTGTCTTTGTCTTTCTCCCACCTGCTACACATCCCACATCTAGGACCACTTTGAACCCCAAAATGTACTGAACTGAGTCAGCTGGTCAGCTGAGAGTCCATACAACACGCATGACAGAGTGAGCCTCATATGTGGCAGAGCCCCAGTGTCAGCTAGTCTAGTCTGCACAGGTGCAACCAAGATTGAGAAATTACCCACCGTGTTTGTTTCTTCTCCCTGTGACCACCTCAATGCAGGTGAGAGTCGGGGATGCCTCCCAGCCCAGGCTCGGGGTATGCTCAGCTCCAATCAGTGTCTATCCAGGTGGCCAGCAGGCTCTGAGAGGGACCCAGGCAGACAGAACGGGACTTCTCCTGCCTGATCAGAATTGCACGTTCAGAGAGTCTGGAGAAGATATGAATCAGATCTTCGTGAACTTGTGGCGATCTGTCTGCTACGCTTCAGCACCCTGGGGAAGACACCATGGGAGCTCCTTTAGGATCGAGTAGAAAACCCTGGCCCACATCCCCCCAGATGGTCCAGGGAAGAAGGCGAGACTCAGACCGGGGTCCTCTTGCAGCTGCAGATGGGACAAGAAGCCTTCATAAAATTCCCAGGGATCTCAGAAGGGCGAGGGCGTTAACAGAGGGAGACAAGTAGAGTGTGCCTGGCCCTCGCTGTAGGATGATGGGAGGCAGCCTTGGAAGGAAGCTGGTTTGAGGGAAAAGTAGCTGTCCTTTAACCAACTGAGGGAGCCTGACAGGTTCTGAGGCAGCACCGGAGGCAGGTGGGTCAATGTCGAGGCAGCACCGGAGGCAGGTGGGTCAATGTCCAGGCAGCACCAACACAGTGAGCCACCCAGCAAGAGGGCAGGTGAGGCCGAAGCAGAGCATGACGGGACTGGACGTCTCCACACCCTCCACAGAGTGGCCTCTGGAGGTCGCAGCTTCAGCCCTTCCCTCAGCTCAGCTCCCCTGCAGGAAATTATGTTGTGAACTCCTCCCCACGCCCCGAGGATTCTCAAACTTTAATGTGCACAGGAACCACCTGCAGACCTTATAAAGCAGAGACTGTCTCAGCCATTGGAGAAACCTTAAAAAAATGTTGTTTTTATAAATTGCAATGCAAAGCCAAGCTTTATCCTCATGAAACAATAAGAATGTGTGCCCAGGCTAATGAATAATAACAACAACAACAAAAAAGGCAGATGTGCCAAGAACTGAAATAAATTGCCCACAGCCTGACCAGAGTAGAACAATTATGGCAGTAAAAGAAGCCAAGATCGTGGTGGCCAAGCTCCTTCCACTTCCTATTTACAGGGCAGGTGGAGTCGACACCCTCTCCCATCACACTCTGCGTTTACTGGAGCAAATCAAACCACCTGATCACAGCCAGACGGGGTGGCTCTGAAGAGACCTAATGCTCTCCCTGAGAAACCTATCACACTTGAAGTGTGTTGTGAAGTAATGAGGGAGCCCATTCCGTCCTCATAGCGCTCCCCTCCCTGGGTAAGCAGCATCCGTCTACTGACGGGAACACCTGCAGGGAAAGTTCAAGACTTGACCCTGATCGTGGGAGCAGTGAGCTCACCAATGCCATGAAACTCTGAGCACAAAGACATCATTTCAGTTCCACACCAAGTCAGACAATTTTTAATTCTCTGAGATATATGCACATTTCTTCACTGAAATATCCTGTGAGTAGTTGTCAAGAACTAAGATTTGCTAAAATTGTATGTTTTTGCTTTTTTCTCAGCTCAAAATTTGAAACATATGTTCATCACCTCTACACATAAGTCATTCAGCATGAACTGTTTTCTTCATTTTATTTAAAGATCAGTCAAAATAGTTATCATTTCAAAATTGACCTGCCAAAAAATAAGACATGTACAACTTATATGTGTTTCTTTAAAAACTAGCAAGTTAACTCAACTAGCTGAAATATGGCCGTGCGTCACAGTGCCGTAACGAGTGATTCCTGAGCTTAAGGCATCAGTGAGCTGTGGAAACAGCGTGAAGCATCATATCAGAGGCATCAGGGCCCAGAGTTCATGTCTGAAGTAGAAAGTGCTAATGGGATCTGGGACTTTTCATCTCTAGGTTCTGTCTTTAATGTGGGGCAGGGCTGTAGAATAATTACCATCTGAAGACAGTATCCAGCATGGCACAGGGAAGTCTGGAGGAGCTGACACAAAAATCGCTCCTGGGTCATCCCGGGGGGCATTGGGCCTTGAGTGTGATACCAGGTGTGTCCCTGCAGGGGTAGGAGAGCAGGAGCAACAAAGATTATCCAGAAACGTATATGTCATTTAGAGGCATTTAGAAATGCAGATGACCACATCCTGGTCGAAAATTGATGCTGTAGGTTGACAGTGGTCTTTAAAGAAAACTAGAACTCAGATGGCAAAAGAGATAATCATGTCTGTGAACTGAGAAGAAAAGAAAGAAGAGAAATCAAATTTAAGTATCATAAATGAAGTGCACACACACTCTCTGTGTATAATTTCTGTAATGCTCACAAAACCCCTTTGAGACAACAATTTTTATATCTTAATTTTACACATAAATTGGGGCTGATATCATTAGAATGACAGTATTCTTTACATGGGAGTACACACTTAGTGACAGAGCCAGGGTTTATAAACAAGCAAGCAAACAGACACGGTGAGATAGTAAAGACAGACAGAATGTGTCTTGCTCGCTATCATCTATCTTGTTTTTAGAATCTAGAGCAGGGTCTGGCACATAGAAGGCACTCAACTGACTGTATTAACTGAGCAACTCTCAGACAGCAAGGTCATTATTCTTTCCACTACACCCATGTGCCTTATCACTATTTCTGCCCCAGGTTACAGACTGTGACAAAGAAACTTTCTTCTACTGTTAGGGCATGATGGGGCTGCCATTTTTCTGCCACAAAGATCAAATATCTGCTTACATAGGCCCTATTATAGGCCTAATCCTATTCTTGGAGTAGCAGAAGAGAGCAAGGAAGGTAGACTACAGACTTGTGTGGCATAGACCCTGGTGTTGATTCATTCCTACCACTAATGCACACTGAGCACCTACCATGTGTAGGGATTCATGCACAGTGCTGGTGACAGAAAGATGGAAAGCATCCCCTTGCCTTTCTTCAAGAAACTTCCATCCCATTGTGCCCATGGTCATTTCAGCCCAGCTCTCTTGGGGCCCACATTTGGTTGAACACACACATTTCAGTGGTTTCTGGTATGTTCAGGATCTGCTCCCTTCTGACTCCTGATCTGTGGCTTTTCACCCTAATATTAATATCAATAATTACAATCATTGCAGCTTTCTGTGAAGGAAATGAGATTCAAAAATATTTAGAACTCACTATAGTATAGTCAATAAAAGAGTAATATTGAAGTTAAACTGCCTAACTAATTCAAATGCAGCTCTAATGTGAAATAGTGATGGGAGCTGGGGTCAATTACTTAAACCTCAGTTCCTCAGAATCTTCATTTGTAGGATAGTGATGGTAATGGTGCATTCTGCTGACTTGCTATAAAGTTTGAATTAGCTCATCTTCATAGATACAAGGCGCATTGTCTTCAATGTCACATACCAGAGCAAGTAATTTTTAGTCTTGTGGTCTGAATCTCTGTGTCTTCTGACTCAAAATACTTTAAAAATAGGCTATTTTGCTTCTCTGGTAGAAGAATACAAGAATCTAGAAGCCCAGTGAAAAAGAAAAATTCAAACTGACAACTATGGAGTGAACAAGAAAGCAACTCACTCAAATTAGAACAAAACATTAGTGAGTTCATAAAGTAAATCTTCAGGGGAAAAATGCAATGGAGTCCACGTAATTGATAAAATGAGTAGAATAGACTGGATGATATTAGTGATATAGTAAATAAGACAAATACTACTTTTTTCATAAGAATAAAATGCATTTAGAAGTGCAGGGAAAAATTTCCCCCACCACACACAGAGTACAAGAGAGCCACAATACAGACATTTTACAAAGCAAAACCTGACATATTTTTTATCAATTAATATAAACCAAATATTGTTAATTCTGTTAAAATAACGTTCATGATATTAGAACTAAAGAGAAGGGTAGTCAGTAAACACTACTTATTTCATCATCATAATAGGTATGAGGTTGCTGGTTTTTTTTAACTTTAGGGTTAACCTGTAGAAAAAAAGTTGAGCACTTAATTACGGTTACAAACCACGTTTAAGTCTCAGCAATCTTGATAAAGGCAGATGTGAACAAATTTGGAATGTGGCTTGAGTGGAAAGGTGGTGGGAAAGGTAGGGGTGATGATATTCTCATCCAAAATCCTGGTGCGTTTAAGACTCAAACTGCACAAAAGCAAATCATGCAACCAAAACATTTGTACCCCCGTAATATTCTGAAATAAAAAAAAGTTATTGTGTATGATGACTAGACAAGTAACAGAGAGTTAATTAGATAAATAGTTAAATATTGTTACAGGGAAACAAAAAAGCAAAAATTTAATTTTCAAAGACGGACAGAGTAGTACAATGCAGAAATGGCTATGGCAGACTATCTTGGGCTGAACATCCCTTTCCATGGCAATTAACTAGACATCTTTACAAAGAGAAGCAACATCATGAGCTGTCTCACCCTGCTGTCCTTCAATGGGTGAATGTTAAACAGAATATAGTACAACTGTACCAGAGTATACTACTCAGCAATAAAAAATAATGTGCTATTGATACAGGCAACTACCTGCGTGAGTCTTTAAAGAATTATGCTGAGGTTAGAAAAACAGCTAATCCCCAAATTGCATAGTGTATTATTCCACTTCTATAACATTCTTAAAAGGACAAAATTATAAAAATGAAAAACAGATTAATGGTGGCCCAGGATTGAGGAGGAGGTGGATGTGAAAGGGCAATGTGGAATATCCTTGTGATGGTGAAATGTTCTGGATCGTCTGTGTCAATGTCAATATCCTGGTTATGACATATTGTACTATGAGATTGAAAATATTATTACTTTAGAGAGTCACAAAAATACTAATTAAAAAATAAGCTTAACTGAAAATCACATGAGGCATCATGGCAAAGCATGGAGAAGAAAGTAATATTATCATTGCTGGAACAATATCTACTTACAAGTCTTACTTGTCTATTTTATGTCATATTTTATGTATTTATTGTCAGTGTTTATCATTTAGTTAAATCAAAAAATGAATGGATTAAATCGAGTATATGATTGTGTTCCTTTTTTCACTTTAGGTTTATAGACTATCTTTATTAAAATAACAAGATTAGTTCTTTACAAGGGGAAAACAAAATCTCCAATAAAATACTTACCATTTAAAAATATATGCATGTGAATGTAAGCATCTTGAGTCCATTTTCCACTCTTCAGATTAGCTTGGGTAAATTAATTAAACCACCAACCCTCACAGGCAAAGTCTTCTCCTCATTACTCTGTTTCTGCTCCTTCTGTTCCTATTGTCACTGAAAGACCTTGAGACCTAAAATAGATACTCATTATTTTTCACCTTTACCCCCCACTGTTCAAAGCAGTGCATTATGTTTTAACTGCAAGACCCTATTAACACAGAGCTTGTTAAACCCACACAGAATGAATGAATTCACAAGAACAAAGAATTTGTGCTCAGTGTTAAAGATGAATAAAAAACAATAGATCCACAAAATAAGGGTTCCAAGGTCAATATCAGTATTATTATTATCATTAATAAAATCAAATAAAAAGTATATCAATATTATTTTGCAAATAAGCAACATGATCAAATAAGCATATCAAATATTAAGCAAGCATAGAAAATCCTCTGTTATGCAGAAAATATAAAAAGATTGACTTTAAAATATTGCTGCTGCTACCAAGAAAGACATCTCTTTCTTGAATGTGAATATAAAAATTCTAAACAAAATATTAACAAACTGAGTCAGCAAGTTAAAGCAAAAAAAAAGTAAAATGCATATGACCAATTTGGGTTTACCCCAGAAATTCAAGTTTGGTTTAGTAATTAAAAAACAATCTACACATACACAAGCACACAAACATGCTCACGCATGCACATATACATACAAACATTTTCACATATACAGATGCACATGCATGCACACATGCACAGATACACATATGTGCAGATGCACACACATGCACAAATACACATACGTGCATACAGATGCACATGCATGTGCACATTTTCCACTCCCCTGTACCTTATAGTCAATTAGCACTTTTTAAACCAAGCTTAACACAAATAAGGAAAAACTCTATGGATTCTTATGGGAATATCATCAAAACCTATTAAAAACTAAAAAGTACAAAATACAAGACAATGTATCTAGCAAAATTTTTTGTTTAGAACTGTTGTTATGCAAGTAAAAATATTTATTTTATACATACACTTCGTATGTAAATATATATGCATATACTTATGTGTACACACACATATATACACAAATTTGTATATATGCACACACAGATATATGTATATGTATATGTAATTTCCTAATAAAATTCAAGAAATGCTGCATTTAAAATTCTGGAAAGACATACACCACACTGTAGAATGGCTACCTCTGAGGAGTCTAGAATTTGCAAGGGGCTGGGCCAATGGTATGTTTGTGGACAGGACTTCATCACGTGGCCGTAGGGTAGTGTGACCTTTCCCTTGAAGATGAATGTTAAGGTATTTTTCTCTCATATTGTAATATTATGCACAAAGGTACAACAACAAGTTTTGTGAATATCTTCTTTTTTCCACGTGAAAAAAAACAAGATGGGAGCATGTCGTAAGACTTGATACTGAGAAGTAGAAATGACAGACCAAAAGAGAAGCACGTTGATCACGTGAACAAATTCTACTAAGTTGTCCTTTGAAGCCTGAAGCAATCTGTCACCCCAGGAATGACAGTGTCTGTTTCTCTATGCTGTCAACAAAATTAGATGGTGTGACTCTTACATTTTTCAGTTTTGCAAATCTTGTGGGAAAGAATGATACCCCAGTGTTATAATTTCCAGACAACCAACCCTCAGGGAGAAGGTTGGGCCCTGTTCGTGTTTCGGCTTCTGCTCCTCTGACTTTCCTGTCTCCACCCTCAGTCGCCAGGTCTATCGGATTTTTATGTTTTTAAGTATTTATAGGTTTTAAAATATAATGTAAATATTAATATTTTATCCTTATAAATTCTTCAAATATTTTAAAAGTTTTTAGGTCATATTTTAATTTTATAGTGACGCTGTCACATTCAAGCATGTTTTTATGATGTCAAATTTACCTTTGTTTCCTTTATGGTTTTTATGCCATAAAGGGAAAAATTCTAATTTATGGTTTGTTTACAAGGGTCTTTTCTATCTCAATGTTCCAAATGAATTCCTTTTATTTTCTTATAATACATTTATAGTTTTGTTTTGTTTTATGTTTACCATTTTGATGTTTCTGGAATATATTTTTATGATTCCTTTATTCATCACTGGTTTGAAATATCACCTTTATGATAAACTGCATATATATATATATAAACCACTTAATACTTTCTATTGTATTTCAATGACTGATGTGCCAATTTGTATGTCATTGCCATCCATTGTGTTTTAATTATTCTGGGTTTATAATACGCCTTGCTACTTAGTAAGGCAAGTCCCTGTACTGCATTTTACATGTCTTTGTTTATCCTTTTCTAGATAAATTTATAATTAAATTATCAGGATAAATAAAAGGACTCCTTTTAAACTGTTTATTAAAATTTGATGATTTTATATTATAATTATGGCAGGATTGCTCTCTTTTTGCTCTTGAGTCTTCCCAGATGGGAAACGACATATCTCCCCACATACTCAGGGTGCAGACAGCTTTTTTACAGAGTTTAATATTTTTTTAGCAAAAATTTTTCAACATTCCCTGACAGGATTTCTTTTACATATTTTCAGGCTTCTTTTGGTAGCTATGGTTTGCAGGGCTATGTTCTTCTTTTCACCATGTCTGCATGGCTATGCTTCCTCTTCCATTCTTGACTCCTGCCAACCTACTAGACTTGGAAGTCCTCGTGGGTGGATTTTCAAAGTCACTGCTGTAGGTCATGGGGACTTGATTACATGAGGACCTATTGAGAAGCATGCAAAAGGCCCACTATCATTGATCCTAAATGACACGAATCTGAGTTCACACAGAAGTGGCTTAACCCAAAATTGGATTGAGGAATAAGGGGATCTCATTTGGGCACCAAAGGTATTTCACATCCTCCAGAAGTAAGCTTCAAAAACTCTGTGTATTGTTTGGCCACATATATGTGTATGCCTTCAAGAATATAATTTAATTTTACTATCATTTATTTTAATTTCATTATAAGACTACTGTATGTAGTCTTCCATACTTTTTTTTTCTTCAATATTGGTACAACATTTAATTTACATTATTGCTTGTAGCTTTAGAAAATTTCTTTTCGGGACTTTTTAACATTCCACAGTGTGAATGTTATTATTCCATAGAGTGAATTGATATCTGGATTATTCCAAGTGTGCTCTTATGAATAGCCACTTGAATATTCTTAACTCCTAGCAAGATGAGCTAAAGGTTATCTCTGAATATAACTGCTGGGTCATAAAGTGTATGAATTTTCAACTTTATAAAGAATTGTCAAAGTATATTTTAAATACATTTTAAACATAGTTGTACCAAATTATACTCATATCAGCTATCCATTAGCAATCACATTAATGCAAATTATCCCCAGCATTAGAGATTTTTGCACTTCATAATTTAATACAATATTTAACAGAATACTTTTTAAAATGTTGGATATCCAGTGTTCAATATTTTAGATAGGCCGTCTAAGTTTCAAAATATTTTATTTCCTACTGTTTTGTTCCTTCAGCAGAAGCTTCATATGTCAATTTTATCACTATTTAATCTCAAATTTTAGACATGGTAACATAGAGATTGTGAATTTGTCCCATTGATCACATTTACTTTTTGAAAACATCAACAAGGATTCCACAAGATGTCATATTTGATTTAAAAAATTATGTGATGGGTTTTTTGAAAAGAGGCATAATATTTGTGTTCACAGCTAGTCTGAAAAGAGCCAATAGGATTTAATATAAAACATTTGAAACATGTTGCCATATTATTACTAATATATTTGAAGAATCTATAAAAATATCATGCCATTATAAAGTTATTGGCTTATATGATATTGTCCACCATTTTTTGAAAGATAGTATTTGAACACACTTTAAGTTTCACAACTTTAATATGAAATATTCCTGAAGTAATCACTGCTATTATTTGCATAGCTACAGAAAATATTCTTTATTTTTGCCAAAATATTATATTCAATGATGTATTAAAATAAAGAAACACTTATATGTTTGTTCTGCTATTGTATTTGTGTCAAGTGTTTTTATAAAAGTAATTAATGCTGCTTAAATTTAACTTCAGGAGACTATCATACCAAAACAAGCAAGCAGAGAGACAGTTGAGTTGTGACATCTCTACATAATCTCAGCCTTTCATCTGACTCATACGAACAGTCGTGGATCCTTTCCTGAAGGGTCATAGCCATGACATCAGCCCATTTACCTAATATCTTTGTTATAATAGCAATAACAAAACATTTAATAGGATTTATTTTCCCTCATTTGTGTTGTGTAAGTTTACTGTGAGAAGAGCTAAAGGTGTGTTTTAATTTTTAATTTTTGGACCACCCTTTCCTTGATTTTATCAAGTGTCTTAGCCATTTCTTCTTGGTTTCTGCTTCTCCTGCTGGTTCCTGACATTTGGGGGCCCTTCGATTTTCAAATTTATTCCTCAGCTGTTCCCACTCTGTGTCTTCTGCTTTCACCAACTTGCCAAATCCTCTGTGTTTATATTCTGGCTCAATCTCTCTATGGATACTCAGATCCCTAAGCCCACATTTTTAAAGTCCATCCACCATGTGGATCATTTCTGTTTCCCCACAAATATGCTGACTTTCCATCTGCACTCATAAGTTCAGAGTGACTATGTCTGGAGAAGTTACAAAAGATGAACCCCTGATGCAACAGCAAAGCCACTGACGATGGAGCATATGGACATGGAAGACTACCTAGGAAAGGTCTGCTGCTTCACTAAAAATTGAATTCCACTGGGCCCAGGGAATAAAATCCCATCTCAGCTGCTGTGTTTTCAGTGTTTAGTCAGGGCTTGGCAAGGGGGAAGGGGGATCAATAAAGTTTTATGGATGATTTAATGGAATAATGAGATAAACCAGAAATTACAATGAATCCAAAGACAAACATATTGGGAGTTACTCATATGATCTTCACATTTACCAAGGAAAGAAGCTAATCACAAAATTCCTGTTTTTGCCATTGCTATATAAATTTCATTTGATAAACTCAGGTTGAATTAAGTCCAGACTTTGTGCTTTGGGGGCTAAACATCTAAAGTTTGCCTCACCTTGTTCAGAAGTGTCAACGTTCCTGTGGAATGTTGTGTTCTCCACTGTTTGTCCATGATTGGTGCCTGGTCCCTTTCAAAGGTCTTTCTGTGCCATCCTTTGCTCAAGTAAAATCCCCCTGTGTGATCCCTTGTACCTTTTATTTCAAAGACACTGGCACCATTCCTTTCAACACGCGTCATGTTAATTACCAGGGAATCTCCACTTAACCTATAGAACGCGGGAGAAGAATGGGAAGTGGTATTCCTTCTTCCATAGAGCCTGAATTATAATCCACAACCCATGACTATTTTATGGTTCCACATATAGAATTATGGTCATTCTCGTTTCATTAGATTCTGAATTTCTGCATCCTTAGGCCTCATAAATGTTTGTGCTTATGCATAAACAAAGAAAATTGGGAAAAATAAGGATAGCATATTATGACGTTTCTTCTATGGGGTAAAGACAGGGTTTTAGGTACATGGGCAGCGGAGGGTGAGTGAGGGTCTCTCCTCCCAGAGTCACACGCGAATTTACTGTCAAGCATACAGAATGTTGTCACAAGTGAGGTGGCCACATACAGGAGAAGAAAGTGCCACATGGCAGGACAGCTCTGTCAGGCCATGGAGGCCCTGAGGGGGCACACTCAGCAGTGACTCCGAGGGATCAGGCGAAGGTCTGAGTACAACCGAGAAGCTCCGGCCTTGCCACAGCACAGGCGCTTCTTGCTCAGGACCGCCCTCCCCACTGAAGAGGAACTTACACAAGCCGCCCACACACTTCATTTAGAAAAAGGTGTGCAAACATTGGACCTCCTGGGGTCACAAAAGCATATGCTCACTAAGAGGAGAAAACAGAGTCCCTGTGTGGGTGTGCTTGAACACAACAGCTGATACTTACAGTATTGTCTTCCCAACCTGTTCTTTAATTTATAATATAAACAAATTATTTTTACTCTTTTGCATGCCTTTGTCTGTCAAAAACTTAAGTAGCTTTGGAAGAGAATTGAAGAATTATTATCAGTCTCAAAATCATATGTATTGTAAGGACATAATAGGAGTCAAGAGGATGGATTTCTAAATGCGAAAAAGTTGTCCTTGTGTTAATAAATAAATGAGTGTCAAAGCTGCAGATATGGATGTCTTCTCAGTCTACCTGAGAAGAAAGATGCTTTTTAAATCTGGGAAATTAAGAAAATGTGAACAACAACAATAAAAATACACGTAGATAAAAAAAGCAAAGTTAGAACCATGCTCTTCAGAAGAAAAAAATCAGAATATTATTACTGAGAATTCAACTCATTCACTAAAAAAAAAACAAAACAAAAAAAGCAGAACAGTTAACTGAGTTGCAAGGTGTGGTGGGTTCAATAGTGGTCCCCAAAAAGGTACATACACTAAATTTTTTTAGCATTAACTATATCCTAAGCATTATTCCAAGAGATTTTATATATACGCGTGTATATATATGTAAATATATGTGTGTATATATGTGTATATGTGTGTGTGTATATATATATAGAGAGAGAGACAGAGGAGAGAGAGAGATTTAAAGGAATTGGCTCATATGATTGTAGAGCTGGCAAGTCTGAAATTTGTAGGCAGGCAGGCAGGCAGAGTGAAAATTCAAGGAAGAATTGATGTCATAGTCTTGACTGAAATCTGCAGACTGGAAAATCAGGCAGAGTGTCTATGTTGCAGTCTTGAGGCAGAATTTCTTCTTCTGGTAACCTGTCTTTGTTCCTAAGGCTTTCAACTGTTTGGATGAGGCCCACCCACATTGCAAAGGGTAATCCGCTGTCTCAAAGTCTTGCAGTCACATCTGAAAAATACCTTCATAGCAGCATCTAGATTGGTATTTGACCAAACAACTGTGCACCATGGCCTAGCCAAGTTGACACATAAAATTAACTATCCCAGAGAGGTTAAGTGATTTTTCCAAGGTTGCACAGCTAGGAAGTACCTGAGCCAGACTTTGCAGCCAGGCGGTCCCCCACGGATTTCACCTATTCAGCCACCGCACTAAACTAACCTGTGGTTGCAAGTCATGTATTGGTGGATTTTCCTATTTTCTGCCTTTGGAAATCAAATTTCAAATACCAAAGAAAAAATTTAAAAAGCAACACAATAAGAACCAAAATATAAAAAATTAGCTATTCATGAACACGCATAAGAAGAACTGTTCTCGCTCAAACAATTTCAAAGTAGCAAGTGACAGCTCACATGCTGCTGTGAGCCAGGGCTATACAAGGCACAAGTTTTCTTCAATTAAAGATACAGTGATAGAAGAAGGGCTGTGTCACGTAGGAGTGTCATGTATAGGTAGCTGCAGGCACCTGGGGCACTGATGAGGCTGTAGGTGAGCAGTTACTACCTCCGTTCATAGGAGTCATAGGAGATTTAATTACTGGGGCCCTTTTCTCCATTACACATTCATGAAACAGACATTAAGTTTCAACAGTCAATTTTAAGCCTTTCGCAACTCTCTGGAAGAAAAACCAGCTAAGAAAATAGCTACCTACCACAAAAATAAATCTAGAAAACACCTGATTCACCTAATGGCTTATTTATGGTAAACATTGAGGTATTGATTAACAGGATAATATATTTTAAATAAAGATGGTGTAGTTATGTTCTAAATCTTCCTGGAGAGTTGTGCATTCATGTAATGAGGCCTGGGGAGAAACATAGGTACCAGATATCTTGGTAACAACACCCCTGTCTTATCTCCACCTAATAACTGAGGATATTAAATGTCAGGGAGTTTTGTGGGTTAATTAATGTTCTAGAGATGCAATTGTATTATTCAGAAAAAGGAATAAAGAAATTTTCTTAGCTTCAGTAGGCAACTGACAAAAAAAGGGCAGATTCTGTGGTAGTCATCCGGGACCTAATTGCACCTTCTTCTAAAGAATAGGACTTTGTCTCTTAGTAGTGAACACCCACGAATGACAGTTTAAATTGGTGAAATGGGTGTTAGGAACGACCCGATACGATGTGTGCGTGTGTGCATGTAGATGTGTATGTTTACATATACCCCCTCCACAGACAGGAACAACTCCTCCTCCTCCTCCTCCTCCTCCTTTTCCTTTCTGAGTTTAATTACTGAATTTGCGACAGCTCCATAGACTCTTTGTAAACATCATTTCCCAGGAACCCCGGGGCTGTAGAAAAGGGGGGCCCGTAGTTGTGCAGGAGGCCGTTGCCACTCGGTGACTTCGTGGCATCTCTGGAAACACCCAGGATTTGGGCAAGGGTCTGCCAAAGCCCTTGGTTCTTGCTGGCTCTCCTCCACCCCGACAATGCGAGAGAACCTGAGGGGCAGGTGGGAGGTGATGTTGGAGGGGGCGCTCAGACAGCGGGACAGCGGCCAAGAGGAACCTGGGCAGGTGGCCAGGAGCAGGGGAGGGAGCAGGGCTGGGCCGGGTGGGGAGTCAACGTGGGGCTCCAGCCCAGGAAAAGGAATGAATGAACAAATGGCCTGAGTATCCGGCGCACTGCGCTGTGCCCTGGCTCTTCCTGTTCCTCAGGGACGGGACACAGGCGTCCTGGGGCTCTCTCCCGCCTGCCTCACAGCCCTGCATGCAGCCCTCTGGCTTCAGTGCGGAGCTGGGCTGGCAGGGGCTGTCCCTGGATGTGGCTTGGTCCTGGCCCCAGGGCCCCAGGTCCAGCGGACGGAAGGAGTGGGCAGCCGGAGCACCTGAGCTGCTGTCCCAGGGCTCAGAGAAGCCACGTGGGGACAAGGACCCGCAGCCCAGGCAGGAGATGCTGCAGGGCAGGTCCGAGCACAGCAGAGGGTGGGAGCTAGGCCCTGTCCCCCTGAGATAGGCGCCTGGAGGGCAGGTCCTGGGCTGTGCTAGGGGTGCGCAGTCTCTATTTGGCAGGGAAAAGCTATCGAAATTTTTAAATCTGATTTAAAGTTAATGAAGCCTTTTTCCCCATCTGGAGCCTTGCACAGGTGGAAGCAGGAAACAGAGGGCCAGGCCTTGTCTCATCGCCCCAGGACAGGGTCCGCTATCCTTTGACACCCTTCCAACTGCTGCATTCTGCCCACCCTGGCTGTCTGCTCTGCGTGCCGATTTCTTTCTTCCGGCCCTTGTGGAGTCAGGAGAAAACATGAGGAAGGAGAAGTCGGAGAAGACCTTCCTGCCCAATGTCACAGACCGCTGGGGGTTACAGGTGCTTCAGGTAAAAATATCCCTCCCACATACCTCACACGCAGGTGCACATAGGTATGTGCAATTCAGTACTCTATGAGATTAGAGAACAGAACAGTTTTTTTATGTTCATTTGGGAATTTTTAAGATACAGTTTTTCAGTAGGTGCAGTATGTGCTTTATTTTTGTTTTATTTCATTTTATTTTGCTTAAGTAGGAATTGAACAAATGTTGGTGCAGGGCACATCATCCCTGCATCCCAAGCCTCTCCGGTCCACCCCAGCATGTATGCTGTGTACCACAACAGTAAGTTTTGGGAACAGGACAAACCCACCTCACATCACTTTCCTGAATAATAAAGTCTAATGATTCATTATTCTAGATCTCTAGAAGGAGAATGAGGTCCTGCCTTGAATTAGTTATAGAATAATTTTCTGCTTCCCAGAAGCCAAAAAGGACAGTATCTATTTGTAGTTATTAAATCAGCATCCATCAACCATATCTCTTCTTTTAGTTCATTTTTTTTATTTTTTGAAATGCAAACCACAAATCAGTGGTTTTTATGTTCACATGGTTTTGCAACCATCACCACTAATTCCAGGATGTTTTTATCATCACTTAAAGAAACCTCTGCATATTAGCAGTCAGTCCCCGTTTGCCTCTTCCCAACCCTTCTAATCACTAGTCTGTTTTTTTCTCTATGGATTTGCCTTTGCTGGACATTCTATACAACGGGAATAATACAATACATGACCATCTGGCATCTTTTATTTAGGAGTATGTTTTAATATGTTTTATATGTACTGGCATATATTGATATTTCATTGCTTTTCATGGCTGAATAACATTTCATTGCATGTATATACCATATTTTGCTTGTCTGTTTATCAGTTTGTAATTTGGGTTGTTCTCATTTGTGTACAAGTTTTTTTACTGGTCTATGTATTCTGTTAGCTTGCATATATTAATGTAACTAAGAGTGGAATTGTTCTGTTATGTGGTAACAGTATGTGTAACTTTTTGTGGAATTGCCAGACTGTTTGCCAAACTATTGGTGGCTGCTGGCATTCATTGGCTTGTGGCCACATCACTCCAATCTTTGCTTTTGTCTTTACATCCCCTTCTTTGGTTATGTATGTGTGTGTGTGTGACCTTGCTCTGCCTTTCTCTTATAAAGACACTTTCCATGGCATTATGACTCATCAGGATAGTTAAGGAGAATCTCCTCATCTTAAAAATCTTAACATAATTACATCTGCATAAACTTTACCATATAAGATAATATTTATAGGTTCCAGGGATATTTTTGGGCACCATTATCGGCATACCATAGTGTCTTTCTAGGAATTTGTCCATTTCATCCAGGTTATCAAATTTGCTGGCATACAATTATTCAAATTATTGCCTCATGATCTTTTTAAAAACAATTTTGGAAAGTCAGTGGTAATGTTTCCTCTTTTGTTCTGGATTTTAGTAATTTTAACATGTTAATTGTGACCATTTTAGTCAATTTTCTTGTTGCTTATGTGTAGGAGCAGATTTTGGAGGGTCATTACTTGCCATTACAGAAGTGGCTCTTATTAGCTGGTTCTAAAATGTGGGATCTATTGAGTTATTTCAGCACTATCTTTCTTGTGGATTTCTAGCCCAAGAGGATGCATACACCAGATAAAGAGTAAAGGAGAAGAATCAATTCCTAGAGGATTGTACACACTGTTCACCTTCTGAACCACAGCACGAGAAACATCCATGGTGTGTTTGCAAAGGTGTTGTCACCTTTGAAAAACCTTGAAAATCTAAGAAAATGTATAGCTCAATATTCTTCTTCAGTTCTCTCCATAACGATATAACTCTCTGTAATTGCTTCTCCAAAGCCTGCTTTCTTTTCTCCTTAACTGGGAAAACATTTTGTCAAAAACATTGCAAAATATCTGAATTCGGAGAAGGGAAAGTGCCAAGTAATATTTTTATTAGTTAAAGAAAGCAAAAGTAGCCTTTATATCTGCAGAAATACTGTTACAGTCTCAGAGGGGCAATTTTAAACAACATAAGCAATTATTCTTCTTAGGTTCAGCCTATAGCAAGATTTTTTTTTAATTTCAGAATATTATGGGGGTACAAATGTTTAGGTTACATATATTGCCTTTGCACTACTGGAGTCAGAGCTACAAGTGTGCCCTCCTCCGACAGGACGCACTACACCGTTAGGTGTGAATATACCCATCCTTTCCTCCCCCACACCACCTGTCCGACACCCGATGGATGTTAATTCCATATGTGCACATAGTGTGGATCAATTAGTACCAGTTGGATGGTGAGTACACGTGGTGTTTGTTTTTCCATTCTTGCGATACTTCCCTTAGGAGCATGGGCTCCAGCTCCATCCAGGATAACACAAGAGGTGTTAGTTCACCATTGTTTTTGTGGCTGAGTAGTACTCCATGGTATACATATACCACATTTTATAGCAAGATATTGAATAGATATCAGGACTTTCTGTACCACAAAATACATGCTTTGTGTAGAAAGGTTTAAATTTCTGTTTTTGATCAAAATTACAGTTATCTATTTTTCTTATATGTAATTGATGATAATTCTTTGTGAGTAAAACTCATTCTGAGTTAAATTATTACAGGGCTAATAATTCAACACTAAAAAGTCAAGTTGGGGAAAGTTTGGCTAATTCAGATTTGAATCTAAAGTGAAAACTTGGTCCTCTCTCACGCCATTCCCTGCGTCCGACCAGAGAATCCCAGCCTGTGTGTGTGTGTTTTACCCTCTTGCCTACATAAGAGCACATTATTTCCATTTTCCTACCCAAATTTAAAGGAAACGTTGTAATTCCTTCTAGGCCAAAGCACAACGCATGCACTTCATGTAGAAAAGATGAGATATCTGTTTTTGATCAAAATTACAGTTTTTAAATTTTTCTTCCTTGTAATTTGTGATAATTCCTGGTAAGTAAAACTCATTTGAAGTAAGTTAGTAGAGGAATGGGGAGTAGTTCAGTACTGAAAAGTCAACTTAGAAGTTTGGCTAATTTCACATTTTGATCTAAAGTTAAAACCTGGTTTTTTCTCACTCCATTCACTCACTGTATCCTTCCAGAGACTCTGTGTGTGTTTTTGTGTGTGGTGTGTGGATGTTGTGTGTGTGTGATGAGTGTGTATGATGTGTGCGTGTGTGGTGTGTGTATGTGTGTCTCTGTGTGTACATGTGTGTCTGTGTATGGGGTGTGCATGTATGTGTGTAGTGTGTATATGTGTGTGGGGTGTATTTGTACACGTGTGTGGTGTGTATGTGTGTAGTATATATGTGGGTATGTGTGGTGTGTGTGTGCATGTGCACACTTAGCCTTCTAGTGTGCATTAGCAGAGTTTTCCACCTGAATTTACGGAGAGGATGCAAAATCTTCCAGGCCAAAGTGTGGTTCATGCACCTTCCTGGGAACTTACAGTGTTTTATCTTTGCGGGGGAAGTTCGGAGGCCACCTCCAAGGCACTGAAACATGTGGAAGCGTGGAATGTGTTGGTGTTTGCTAGCCTCACTGCATTTCCTCATTGATGTGAGTGTGTTGGGGGCTCTGAAGGAGCAGGCTGAGAAGTCCTGGTCTAGGTGGGGCAGCCTCTCCACCTCAGAGAAGGTGGCTAATTTTGCCGTCACTTGCACTGCCGTGTAAGTGCAGTGTTTTGTTGTTGTGTTTGTGTCTCTTTTTAAACTTTCTTTTGAAAGAGAAAATGAACTGATGGAGAGGCCTGTGGGAGAGTGGACATCAGAGGGGTGAGGAGAGGCAGCACTTTGGTCGCTGGAAGAACATTTCTGAACGTGAACTTGATTCCACACAGACCATTTTCACGAGCTGTGTAGCTGCACATGCCTGACTCATCCTGGCTCTTAAAATTGATTATACTTTTACCAATTCCTTCTTGTAAAGTTGGTTAAGAGGCAGGACGTACCATTTTCTACACATTTTCATGCACAGGCTGTCCTAGCAGCAACAGTGCATGGGACAAAAGGAAAGCTTTGAAGGAGAAGAAGGTCACCTTTTCCTAATGCAATACATTTTATCACTGGCAAAGAGCAGGGCTGGCATGTTTTCCAGCTAAGAAACAATGCTGATAACATCTTTCATGCTGAAAACTTGTCAAGTCACATCATATCAATTGTTGTTTGCCACACTGCTTGTCATGTAAGATGCCCCACACCCTGCTATGTTTTGACACTTAATGCGCGTCAGAATGCCTGTATGGTGTCTTTGTTATTCACACTGAAAGGAACTGATTCTAATTCTAGAACTTTGTGTTGCTTTTGCAATAGTCTCCTTAAGTTGGAGCCACTCTGTACCCTGAATGATTTATGAGAGATGATCACTCAACTTTGAATATGAAAATGATAGTAGCCTCTTTGATTACACTGATAGATCCCAGAAAAGTTAGTAGTAGGTAAAGTAGGAGAGAATATTCCAGAATGACAAAGGCATCTATTGCCAGTATGGGGATGGGGCATATCTGATAAGGCTGTCCAATTGATGGTCAGATAAAGAGAAAGAAAATTCTATTCAATATCATTCATAAGCCTTTGCTCGAATTAAGGCATCTCCTGCTTTCTTCCTGGGTCATGATCTCGTTGCGTAATTCTTTCCTATCTGCAGAATAAAGTACATTCTGAGACACATTCCCACCTCTACCTCAGGCACCCTCTGCTGCTCCTGAGTGGTCTCATACTGCCTGCCTCTTGGACCTCCCTGGCTGCCAGTTTTTCCCTGACCAGCCCAGGTCTTAGAGCTAAGTCATGTTGATCTCTGATCTGACCTTCCTCACCCATGACCAGGACCCCACTGGGGTGACAAGCCTACATCTTAAATAAGAATAAACTTTGCTAAGACAAAGGGGCAGCTCTGTGCACAGGTCCTGAGGGGGAAAAGTGTAGCTAAGAAAGAAATGGGAAATAGTGATGCTAAAGTTTGAAAATGCTCCAGTACTCATTCTTTGGAAAAACAGCAATTCACCTCTCTAAAAGAAACCTTCAGAAAGATTGATTTAAACATGGGTAACATCACTAGTACTTATGACAGATGCTTTTTAAGCCTGAGATGAAATAGAAGAAAGAACTTTCTAGAAGGACAGAAGACACAATGATAATTGGGGCCCTCCAGAGACAACTGTGTGAATCCTGTGATCCTAGATCACCAGACAGATACAGATCTGGTCCTTCTCCATCTCCCAGAAAATATTCCACTGTTTTCACCTCACCCAGCCCTGGTTCAATCTAGTCCAAGCGTAATTTGTATTTAGCGTCTTAAAAGATACCAGAGTCCCTTAGTAGGCTTGTGGGTGCACTGAGCTAACACATTCAAGAGTTTCCTGTAAAGGTGAAAATACTACAGAGACATACCAGCCTGCGCCTGTCCCCTCCTAGTGACCAGATGCCCTCAGTGGTGATTGTACACCTCAGGATGTTCCCGTGTCTCTGTGGCAGATATTTCTAAAGTACAGAAAACTAGGAGTGAGCTTTGCATCTCCCAGGTTTCAAGCAGGAATTCAAGCTCTGGTTTAATGAGTATTTCATGCTTTATATTTAAAGAAACAAAAACTTAGATGGTGCTTTACCTTAATACAAAAAAACCCTCCACTTTCAAAGTATTTTTAATGTTCAGACAAAATGTGTTTTCAAATATCTCCTCAACTCAGACTACAATAATATCAAAGGACACCTAGAAATCTAACCAAAGTGTTGTTTACCAGTGTGACTTCCTGTGACAGTGTAAGTTACTCCCAGCCAAGAGCTACATAGCAGGTGCCCAATTGTAAAACTCTTACTTTTATTACTACCACACACGGGACATGACCAAATTCTGGGTAACTATGTACAGAAACATCTCCTGTAGCATCGATTCCTGCATTATTGTTTAGCCTGTTTTGATTCTGCATATGCTTAACAAAGAATCATGCAGGTTGCCAGCTCCTGAGAAAAATATCCTGAATGGAATTAAAATTTGGTCAAGTTAATAGAAATATTCACAATAGAGAGCAGGTTTTATAAAGAACATATCCCCACATCAAAGAATGCTACTGTTTCCCTTGAAGCAAATATGACACACAGTTTTGCAGAATTTATGAAGTTTTAAAACATACATTGGCCTTTAACATTGTGCTTGGATCCAATTTATGGATGAAACAAGAAAACATATTGTGGATGCTTTGTGGATGAGATTGGAAACTCTCCTTAAACCTACAATTCAGTATATCCCAGCTACACATGATTTTGGACACAATAAATTATAAGATTTGAATAGTGGTAATACATAAATTCCTTTTGCAAAAAGAATGTTCAAACTCTTGTAATTATAAAATAGCACTGGTATCCAAAAATTAAAATGTTTTCCCAACCAGAAGTTCTTTAGCACAGGATAGGATTTCTAATGCAGCCTGCATGCAGTGAGCCGGGCGGAGCTCACCAGAGTGTTCCATGAGCCAGCGGCCTATCCGTAGCTCTGTCTTTGGTCTCCATGCCCCTTACTTATCTTTCAGAATTCCTCTTTCCATCCCTGTTGCATGAAGAGAATGAAATCCAGTACCTTGTGTAATATCCATGAGGAGCAGATAGGATAACTTGGGCTCAGGCACTTTGTAAACCCAACAACTTCTCCCCCTCGACTTTCAGGCCATGTGTTTGCCCATCTGATTCAGCACCCACTCTCTAGACAAATTTTAGGTCTCAGCAGTGGAAATTTTGGCATTTTTCAAAGAACTATAACCAATTTCTCATCCACATGTCTTCTTCCTTCATGAATATATGTACCCCTTAAAAAACTTTAGATATTTCAAACATGAAGGAATAATAATATATTTGGTTAAAAACAATCAATTTTCATCTTTCCAAAGAGCTTTGAATTTTAATTCTTTCAATACAAGAGTGGAAACAAAAGGGATATTGAATAGAGGGAAAACTTCAACACCTATTCCTACTCAGACAATTTTTTCTTTAATATCTTCCTCAAAATTTTGGTGCTAACCTCTGCTGTACCCTATATGCCAAAAAATTTTTGTCAAATAGCTTTATCAGCCTCTCTTACACTTATATTTTAGAATTGTAAACATGAGTTAAGTATCTGTAGCTTACCCAATATTTAATATGGAACGCAAAACAGAATGGACACAGGGAGGCTCTGGGATCTACCATATGCCTGTGTGCCCCTGGGCACGTCACCCAACCTCTCTGTGATGTTTCCTCATCTATAAAATAATGGCAGTGGGTGTGTATGTGTCATGGGGACTGTGCTGGTTAATTTTAAGTGTCAACTTGACTGGATTAAAGAATACCTAGAGAACTGGTAAAGCATTGCTTCCGTGTGTGTCTGTGATGTGTTTCCGAAGGAGATTGGCATGCAAGCCAGTGGACTGGGAGGGGAAGATCAACCCTCCTTTTGGGCAGTCACTGTCCACTCCTCTGGGAGCCCAGACAGAACAAAAAAGGACAGGAAAGGATTTCTTCTCTCTCTCTCCTGAAGCTGGGATGTTCTCCTCTTCCTGCCCTTGAACATCAGAGCCCAGGCTCTCTGGCCTTTGGACTCTGGGACTTACAGTGGTGGCCCAGGTTCCCAGGCCTTTGGCCTCAGACTGAGGAGAGTTATGCCATCGGCTTCCCCGGTTCTCCAGCTTGCAGGGGGTCTGCTATGGGACTCCTCAGCCTCCACAATTGTGTGAGCCAATTCCCCTAACGAACCCCCTCTCATCTATTTGTCTGTCTATCCATCCATCCTACTGGTTTTGGCTCTCTGGAGAACCCTGACTAGTACAGGACCCTTTGCAGGCTGAATGAGTCAGCACACATGAGGCCGTGGGCCAAGGCTGCCCGCAGAAAGCGCCGGACTCATATAGTCAGGGTGAGCACCTGGAGAGCTCATGCCTACCCTCCTAATACTCCTATTCATGTCTCAACATTAACCCTGAGTACGCGAACTTTCATGATGTGTTCACCTTTCTGCCTCCTTTTCTAGACTCTGAGTTTCATGAGGGCAGGAACTACAACTTCCTTCCCTTTGTCCCCACTGCATGTTGTGTGAGAAATGCTCAGCAAATGGTTGTTAATAAATGACCGAATGAATGAAGTTCTACCAGTTGAAACTTTCAGTGCGTCCACATTGATAACAAACTTGTGAGTCTAACGTAAAAAGTCCCCCACAATCTCTCTGCAGCCCACCTTACAGATCAGGCTACTCTAGTGATACCTACTGGTATTCAGCTTCATGAGCAACTGAACTGCTCTTAGTGCCCACAACACACCTCCTTGTTTTTCCTCCTTTGCTTATATTTTACTCTCATTATCACATAACTTCTTCCAAAACAGTCACTTAAATTTAGTAAAATACATAATGCTAACAAACAGGATTATCAGAAAGATGACATTTGATTTTTTAAATATTGTTGTTTTAACCATGTTTGAAGCTTAGAGGTCATCAACTGATTTCCTATAACGATCCCTGAGTACCTTCCCCTTTTGTGTTGAGTGATTTAGTCAGTAAATTCAGTTCATCAGGACTTGAGTGAAGTTTTCTTTTAGTATATCTCTGAATCACTTTTTCTATTATGTTGTGGAAAATAATGTTTTTATTCAGGCTATCTTATAATTTTCTCTAAGTCTAACTCTTTGAATAAGAGTCTCATTCTTTGAATGGCTTAAAGTCTGTTTTTGTTTGTTATGTGTGTCTTCTGCTTGCATTCACTATGATTGTCTCAGATTGTTCACTGACTGAGGCCACCTGAGTGTCTGCCATTTGTCTCTGCCTTCTGTCCCCAGCCCCTGCACTCCAATCACCAGCTGAGGGTGGCATGGCCCAGTGCCTTTGAAGAGAACCACTGATTCCACCTCTTTACACACACACCAGTTTCCTTCATCCTGTGTGCTTTTGCTTAAGTCCTACTTTGCAAAGTCCCTGTCTCCCTGGAAAGAGCAGCCAACCTCTATACAAAAAATGGTCACCACAAAAGTCAAGATAACAGAAGGCCAAAGGCTTCTAGACTCTCACCTTATGTGTATGTGAACAGCACAAGTCTAGAAGACCACCTTTCCTGATACTGACTTACACAAAACTTCCAAAGCCCAAACCACCTGTCCACTCACTCAAACTCAAGGCCAAACTGCATCCCCCACTCCCAACAGGAACCTCAATCACTGCACAGGGAAGTTTAGGAGCACCATAATCCGAGGTTTGTTCAAAAATTCTTGCTCATGTTTGTTTTCACATCTCCAGTCAACCTTAGCATGTGTTTCAGAGTTATTCTTTAATGGAGTATTTCTTTAATAATTACAATAAAATAAGATGGAATAGGTTTGGTAGATATCCACAATCTTTGTCATTGCTTCCTTTTGTATTGTGTGGTATAGGTATGTGCAGGACAGAACACTCACTTTACATGTGGGTAAATTTGAGAGGCCATCTGAGGGAAAAATGCTAGTTCCCCACTGTATAACAGAAACATTGCGCTAGCCTGGAGTGCTCAACAAAATTGTTACAAAATAGATTAAGCAGGTACCAAGATAACTACTGGACAAAGAACAAGTGTCCAGCACTTTCTTGTCTTGAAATGGCCAGCTCAAACTGGCCTGACTGCTTTAGAGCTGCTTTGATTGTCCTGTAGTGCCTTTTAGCTAACTGTAATACTAAAATCCCTGCCTAGATGAAAATTGTAATATCATTAACATAACATGGGTTGCATCACAGATAATATCATTAATATAACATGGGTTGCATGACGATGTATGATGATGGTACTTCCCTTGGGTGATATGTTTCACTGTGAACAAACAATGATACAATGTGAAAACTTTGCATTAACCACTGGGAATAAATTTAAGGCAATACCACAGAGTGGGCAGATGTGGATTTTGCATGCAAGAAAGCTCCTGTGGAAGAAATTCCTGTGCCACCATGAGCAAGAACCCTAGTAAGTAACCTCTAATAAACTCATCAAGCTGTTCTTGTTTGTGTCATTCTTTGGTCTTTTGGTTCCAAGTTTAGGGGGTGGTTTTCTATACAGTTGCAGGATTTTCACGAAACACTCTCAGACACAAACTCTCTCTTGAACTTGTAATTCTTTTTCATAAATAATAAAATTCTCATTTAAACCTGTATTTTTGCCTTTTAATCAACAGTTTTTTGGCAATTATATATAGAAAAATAATTTTGCACCCCTGGAAATCACTGCTAGAGTCTGAGTACCAAACAGCTGGTTCCTGGGGATCTTCTTAGAAAGTTGCCCTCTGGAAATAAAACTAGCAATGTTAAACTAAATGCTATTTGAGAAATATATTATTTACAATTCAATTTAATCTAATGTTTCTGAAAATGTGGAGGGAAAAACACACATAAAGACTCCTTGAGTTTCAGGACCATGTGTTACTCATCTGTGGTGCCCAGAACCTGGCAACATGTGTGACTAATGTGGCACATTCAATAGAAATATTTTAATTTACATAATGAATTTCCCTGATGATCAGTGACCTTGATCATTTTTAATATACCTGTTGGCTATTTGTATATTTTCTTTGGAGAAATTTCTATTCGAGTCCATAGCCTATTTTTTAAATTGAGCTATTGTTTTGATATACTATTGAGTTGTAGGAGTTCCTTGTATATTTTGGATGTTAACCTTTTATCAGATGTATGGTTTGCAATTATTTTTTCACATTCCATGGGTTGTCTTTTCATTCTGTTGATTGTAGTTTTTTTCTTTTCTTCCTTCCTGCCCCCCTGCTACGTGGAAGCTTTTTTGGTTTGTTGTAGTCCCACTTGTCCATTTTTGCTTTTGTTGCCTGTGCTTTTGGTGTAAAATCCATAAAGTAATTGCCAAGACCAATGCCACGAAACTTTTCACCAATGTTTTGTTCTAGTAGTTTTACAGTTTCAGATCTTATGATTAAAATGACAATCATATATCACCTCATATCTGTCAGGATGGCTCTTAGCAAAAAAACAAAAAAAAGGCAGTAAGTGTCGGCAAGTATGTGGAGAAATCAGAACCCACTACACTGTTAGTGAAAATGCAAAATGGTGCAGCTGTTATAGAAAACAGTATGAGGGTCTTCAAAAAATTAAAAATAGAATAGACATATAATATAAAAATCCCACTTCTGAGTATTTATGCAAGAGAATTAAGGATTTTGAAGAGATATTTGGACTCCTATGTTTATTGCAACATTATTCGCAATACACAATAGCCGACAGGTAGAAACAAATGAATGTTCATTAACAGATGAATGGATAAAGAAAATGGTATGCACACACATGCACACACACACACACGTATATACAATTGTATATATAAAATAGAAAAGTATACAGTGTATATGTGTATATACATAGATACAGATATAGATACAGATAGATACAGATACATACATATAGATATATAGATATAATGGAATATTATTAAAATTCAGCCTTAAAGAGAAACAAATCCTCTAATATGTCATAACATGGATGAACCTTGTGGACATTACACTAAGTGAAGTAAGCCAGAAAGACAAATGTTGCTTGATTCAACTTACATGAGATAATTAAAATCATCAAGTTTATAGAATAAAAGAGTAGAATGAAGGTTGCCAGGGCTGGGGGTGGGGGAAAGGAGGAGTTGCTAACAGGAGGGCAGAAAGTTTCAGTTAAACAAGATGAGTAAGTTCTAGAGATCTGCCGCACAACGTTTTACCTGTAGTCAACAATTTTGTACTGAACACTTAAAATTTTAAGAGGGTAGATCTCATGTTATTTTTTTTTGCCCCAACAAAATAAAATAAAATACAATAAGATAAAAATTTAAAACAAGAAAAAAGAAAAGTAATTCAGAAGGGTCAACTCTGAATATGAAGATATTTTAAGAATGCCTTAACCACTTTATTTCATTTGTATTTTCCTTTTTAATTATTGATGAAAATGACATATGGCAAACAATATTACAAAAATAACTCTAGAGTATTGTTTTAATCAAACAAAGATTTAAGTGAAAAAGAATGCGAAGTTCTCTTAATCGATATGCTTGACCGTGTTTCTTTCCTTCCCCCTTATGCTCCAGGACAGGGAGCAGTCGTTTAAGTCCAGGAGCCCAGCTTACCCTAGTGGTTCCATCAGCATACCAGGATATGGCTAGAAATGTCAATAGAAAAAAAATTTATACATCAGAAATTAATAAATATTTTTACTCTAAAAACTTAACAGATCCGTCTTTTCCTCCCCACATCCTCTGCCCAGTTGTTCTTAATCTGATTATGCACCTTGATCTTTGTTAACAATGTCTGTTTTTTAAATTATCTTTTCTGATTGCTATTTTCAGGTCCAGAAGAATTCTGCATAATTTGGAACTAAACTGTCTCTTTCATTTCCTAAATATTGATGTTTTGGGGGAAAAAATACATATCCTCACATGCGTGCACAGATCAAGGCACTATGCCATATCCTTACTTCAGTAGGATTCTTCCTGTAGCCTATCCTACTAATCTATAATCAATATTTGAGCTATTGCCTGCCTGTGGCAGAAGTAAAAATGAGGCACATTAGCTAAGCCATCAGGGACGCACTGGGGCAATCTAGGAAGTCTAATGTTTAGACAAATGATCAAATATTCCTTTTAGTTCAATATAACTTGTTTTCAATGGGATTTGGTATAATTTAAGAAAAATGTTAGAAGCTAGAAGACAGCTTGCTATATAGTAGGTGTTCAAAAGAAATTATTGAATGAATAAATACAAGTAAAGATATAATTACCACTCAAAAATTCAAGAAAACAATTTTTAAAGAAAAATGTAGAATTTAAAAAATGCCCTAAGTCACATTTCGGAATTATATATACATAGATATAGCTTTTATTCATTGGAAATCTAGAAAAAATATAAATATGATCTATTTCATTCCAGAAATCACCCATAAATTTATAATCTTGGTCTGTATTGACCAACTTTTCCAATTCAATTTGTTTATGATAAAATCAGCCCTTTCTAATACCAAGAGAAACTACAGAACTAATCATTATTTGCCAAAAAGGACAGCTATCGGAAAAAGGAAAGACATGTGGTGGTCTTCGTATATTAGAAGCTTGCAGAACTACTTTAAAGAGATTACAACTCACTCTGACAGTCCTGACTAACAAACTGGACTAACATCCCCTTTTCTAGCAACTCATTTATGCCTGATGGGTCATGTTAAAACAGTTAATTGACTTTGAACACTGAAGTTATTATACACTAAATATCTAGGTGGTTTTATTTTTTTACTTCTAAGTGGGCATTGATTATAAATGACTCTGAAGGCTGGAGAAAAGAGTACAACTCCAAAGTAATTGAATTAGAAAGAAAAACTACTTGAGGAAAGTAATCAATAGAACATGTGCTACTCACTACTTTTCCAATCCCATAGGCAAAAGCAAACATATGATTAGCAAATTACAAGTCAACAAATCGCTCAGCTATATTTTTTACTTTTGTAGCATATGTTGTTTAAAAATCAATCTTGCCTCCATTTATATTTTTACCCAAAAGCTTCTGCATGATTAAAAACGGGTTGTTACAGAGACAATGAACAAATGTTTACAAAATGTTTCCAAATATGTAAAAATATCTACACAACAAAAATGTTATAGTAATTTTTAACAGAATAAATACATAAGAGATCCTAGGCTGCTACCCCTCCCATCCGCAGTAAGAAAGTAACTTTGAAAATTATTGTTCAAAATTGCCTTTGTTTTGAATTGCACATGCCAAAGTACATTTTTCTTATTTTGCTTGTGCCATTTTCCAACTTATTTCTTTCCTCTATTCAATTTTTCAGTAATTTCTTGCTTATTATATCTAATTTAATGTTCAATATTAGAAGAAAGTTGAAGAAAAAATAAATGTAGTAACTTTCACATTACCGTGAATGCAAACTTACTTTATAAACTAGTATATAATGATTGTAAATGTAGAACTAGTTGAGACTCTGGTTTCAATAAGTTACTTACAAAAACAACCCACTCAGAACTATAATCTGCTCTGATATGGTTATGCATAGTTCTCATTAATTTTCACAAGGATAATAGCAACTATTTAAGGATGGACTTGTTTCTGACGTTTTCACAGAATTGGTGATACCAAATGTGCTGTCTTTTCATAAGTACAGTGTCATATAACTTATTTCTACCTTCTTAGTTCAATAAAAGATACAGGGTAGGCAACAATAGCATGAAGTTGTAGTCACATTCACACACACACACACACACAAATACCAGAAATACAACATCGTGTTTCCAGAACATGGTATGCACATGGAGGAATTAAGAATAATTACTTTAACACAACAAGGAAAATGCTAAATTTCTGTGAAAATAGACTGCACTATGACAGGAAAATATTTCCCACTGGTTTGATTTTATGTAACAAATAAAATGGCAGGGAACTACTCAATATAATAATATGCTTTATTTCTTGGAAAGCAGTAGATTTATCATTTATATTTTATATTATAGCCAGGGTTACATTTATTTTGTTCATTTTTTAAGGCTTAATAGTTTAAGAAAAAGAAGTATTGAAGATGTGTGTGTGTGTGTGTGTGTCTTATTTCTGTGTATAGTTAAAAAGAGGAAAAAAAATCCTCAAAGACAAGAAGAATATGCACTAAATTATTGGTCTTAATTGCCTGAGCAGTCAACTGCAAAGACAATGTGATAAAATACACAGAGGTTGAAGACGGAGATTTCCAGGGATGCACAGATGGCACCTCACAGAGGCTTCCCTGTGCCCAGTTTCAGGCTCTATTATATTTTTAAAAAATGTATAAATGCCAAAACAAAGTTTCAGAACACACACACAAATGGAATCACTATATGTCACTTAGAGAAAAGCTCAGAAGTTTCACTGGGGACAGCTTTTGCACATGTCCTCATGACCACCTGCCTGTCCCCAGCCCCACATAGCACAGGCTATATGCTCTTGTCCTCGCCCTGTGGCAGACTTAGTGGCCATAATGCTGGTTTATTGCTAGTAGAAGGCAGTGGTTAATGGTGAGGCTCACCATTTCCGTGTGTCTTCAGCTTCCTCGTTTGATTGCTTTCCTGTGGCTGCTACAAGTTGCCACAAACTTGGGAGCTTAAAATAATACAGATGTATTCTCTCACAATTGCAGGGTCAGAAGTCAGACATGGGTCTCACTGAGCTTAAATCAAGGTGTCACCAGGGCTGGTTCCCTCTGGGGGCTCTCGGGGAGAACCCATCTCCTTGTTCTTCCAGCTTCTGGAGGTTGCCCACACCCCGGTCTAGTGGCTCCTTCCTCCACATCCAAAGCCAGAATGAAGTGCCCAGTTCCTTACACACCTCAGTTCTCTGTAATCCACCCTCTACTGTCTTCACCCAGTTTTGAGGGCCCCTGTGATTACATTGGGACATTAGGGTAATGCAGGATGACCACCCTATTTTAAGGTTAGCTAATGATCAAACTCAATTCATCTGCAGTCTTAATTCCCTTTTGCCATGTAACATATCGTATTTACCAATTTTAGACATTTGAGCTGTAGGTCTTTGGCAGGGGCATTGATCTATCTACCTCATTCTTTTTTTATTAAAAATAAATATATTGGCCAATGACTATTGTAAGTAGTAATTAATAAATTTAATGAACAAATAATGTCAGGAAAGAAACAAATTACGTGAAGTAATTGAACTTTGGCAAACTTTAAAAGGGGTGGCTCAAAACCCAGGGAAAAGGGAAGCGAGACCTGGAAATTTGAAGAAGTGATTCCCACGCTCTTAAGATCTCCTCCAACTGCCTCTCTCTCTCTCTCAAACCTGATATTACCCTTCAGGCACGGGAAGAAGTATGTTAGGATTGAGTGGCAAATAGTACTCTGTAAGGAAAATGAAATTTGTATAGAAGACAGATAATGGCAGAGCAGTCACAGATAAATCAGAAAAGCTTCCTGGAGATAAACAACAGCAAGTTGAACTTAGTTCTATTTACTATTTTGAATCTCTTGTGATATAACTAGGACATTAGGGCTCCAAAACAGCAGCAAAAACCTAAACTCATGTGTTACTTTTGATTGCAAATAAAATCATAAGCAGAGTTAAATGTAGCATAATTTATTTCTTTGGAAAACGAATAAATAAGAAAGTTGGATGTGGCTGTCCTGCCTCCTGTAACTTTCACTTTAATTATTCAAGGCTAGTCTCAGAAAAATTAAACAATGAAGAACAAAAGAAAACTTCTCAATGAAAAACAAGGGTGTTAATTCATTGTGAATAAATGCAGCATTTTACTTAAAACTAAATCTTTTGGAGTCACCTGTCCCTTCTCGGGTCCCAGGAGGTCTGAGGCTGGAACTCCCTGTGCACAGAAGAGAAGCCATCATGGTACAGCCCTGAGGGCCTCACCAGGTTCTCCTGAGAGAGGCAGAAAACGCCTTACTCCGAACTCTCTTTGTTAAAGCTGTGGGAGAGCACACCTTTTCCAAGGCTGCTGAGCGGTGTTTTGGGATGTGGATTCAGAGGTCCTGAGTTCCCTCAGACAAGCTCACAACTTCTCTAATCTGTTTCCTCATCTGAAAGGTGGGAAAATAATAAGATTTGCTGTGTGTCTGTCCTGGGAGTCATGTGGAACAAGATAAGTAGGATAAAGTGTGAGACATAAGCCATTATATAAATATTATATAATTATAATATTATATTATATATTTAAATATTATATATTATTGCTGATTTTTAAAGTATATGCATCTTCTGATATGTGATACGATATTGTAGGAGCATCAGTACAGCCTTTCATCTTGTCATCAGTAGCCTGCACATGTGGAACACCAGCACCCTATTAGTGTGGAACACCAGCACCCTATTAGTGTGGAACACCAGACACATTTCTTAATGCAGCCTAACTTTACATGAGTAAGATTTTCTATGAAGGAAAATGACATCTCCCACCCCCTAGTTGTAACCCCTCCACACTCACCTGCTAGCTGCATTTAATATTCCCCAATTACCAAATAGCCTACTTTATGTATTCTGGACTATGGTAACAAACTTGAAGAACAATGTGAGGAAATTAATATTTATAAACGAGAAGATCATCGGCTAACTGTGCATTGTAGCATAATTAAATATATTTGTCCAAGGTATTAAATATTTTGAAGGTTATTAGTTACATGTGAAAATTAAAAATGTCAACACTTACTCCATATAATGGTAAAAAATGGTACAAATACATATAAAATTATGATTACCAATGCTCAATATTAATTAAGGAAACATGAGAATTAGGAAAATAATTTTATGGATCTAGAAATGCCTTTTCCCCTCAAACTTCCTAAACCATCAAAATGTGATTTATTTTTCATTTTTGTTGCTGTCTAAAATCCTTTAAAGATTTAATCTCTGTTGTTCTGTTCAGAAGCTGGATTGCTTGAGCAGTGGATTCAGATCAGGAAAATAGTTCCCTCACACCACCTGTCCATATTTCATATATTTCTGGATTGCCACTGGCACCTGCCCCTTTCAATAACCACTGAAAATTAATTATTGATTCCCCCCAAAGTCACAGGTTGACTTTACAGTCTTGCCCAAGAGGCAGGCTCTCCAGTGATGCCCGGGGCCTTCGAAGTCCCACCGTAGCCAAAGACCAGGGACTCGTTTTTGATCTTCTTTCCACATCATTCTTTGAGATGTCATCAGAAATTAATCTAAATTTGAGTTCAGAACCCATCACCACAATGCCAAATTTGTGATCCTCCAGGGCTCCCTAGTCAATGGTTTGGGAATTTAAATGAAACAATACGAAACAAAAGCAAATCTAAAAGGAAATTCCTCAAGTTTAAATCTCTTTCTCTAGTTGACATTAAATTTCTTTCTTTCAGGTCTTCATAGCATGTGTTTTTGAACCTCATGTGCCCTGATCAGAGCCCTTTGTTAAGTTGCTGACTCCTTTTGCATCCACAGCTTATCCTATCACTGGAGTGCACCTCTGCGGGGCAAGAGGCATCTCCCACAGAGAGGGGCTCCTGGAGTGTTTGTTGAAATCAAATGTTGGAAGAGCTGTGGGTCAGATGGACAGACAGTGACAGAGTTTTTCAGAACATGGAGGATATTTGCCTCAGAGGGAGAGTGGGGTTTTGGGCCAATCATCACCAGAAAGATGGAGCTCACGCTGCTCATGGTGTTTGCTCTCCCTCCTCTATGGAACACGTCTAGGCTGACACAAAGGAAGTATTACAAATGAGGTGACTGTCCAGCAGCCTCATCCAAGAGACATTCTGGCATAATTGAGTGAATCATTGACAGAAAAATGGGTGCCTTGTTTGTCATTTGTTTGTTTTCAGAAACTTTCTATAATCTTAGAAAACATACATTTTACTAATAACAAAAAGCTGGGAAAGGACTTTAGCAACTCCACGTGTAGCACGCATCTCTGAAACAGTTCATGACAGAGCCACAGAGGAGGACTGCTGGGTCTGGAGCTCAACAAGGAGACAAAGCTGGTAGCGCAGGTGCCAGCTGGTCCCTCATCTGCCAGCTTGGATGTCTGAACACACAGTTCATCTTTCTGCTCCAGAGAGAGAGTGCAGCCCCTTCCAAAAGAATGAGTCATTTAACCAAAGCGTTAGTGAGAGGAAGTTGAGAGTGAAGTTCGTCTAAGATAGATGGAATAAGGGGTTTCATCAAAAGTTCCATGTTGAAACCCCACTTGACAAATGTATATTCCTGTATCAATTTGGTTTCTCAGAATCAGATGCTGAGTTGGAGTTTGGAGAACACATGGGATTAGGAGTCAATTTTGTGAAAGGAACAGGGAGGCAGCAGGGTGGGGCAGAAAAAGAAGTTGAGCACATGGTATTAATAGATCGACAAAGCCTCAGCCAACCTAGCAAAGAACTCTGGAGCAAGCAGTGCCCCTCTGGCCACAAGGGCTGGGCCACTGTGTAACTGTCTCCTTCAGTCACCAGGGCTGCCCCAGAAGGGTGGACACGGGGTGATGCTGCTCTCTGCATCTGAGAGATTTCTGGAAGGATCTGCTGACTCCTGACCCTCTGCCATCCACGCTTCTTGCAGCTGAGCAGCAAGTCCTTCCTTGAAGGGGGAGGTAGTTAGTCAGGGTCCTCCATGAAACAGAACCAACAGGATAGGAAAATAGATAGATGATAGATAGGTAGATAGATAGATATTGAGAGAGAGACAGATGGAGACTGAGCTAAGGACAGAGGTAGAGGTAAAGGCAGATACAGACATTTGTCATGAGGTGCTGGCTCACATGGTTATAGGGGCTGGGAAGTCCAAATTCTGCAGTGACTCTGCAGGCTGGAGACCTGGTAGAGCTGATGGTGAGCTGAAGGCCAGGCTTTTGTTATATTCAGGACACCATCTGATTGGACAAAGCCCACCACATTATGGAGGGCAATCTGCTTTACCCAAAGTTTACCAGTTTAAATGTTAATCTCATTTAAAAACACCCTCCAGGTTGACACATAATATTAGCCGTCACAGAGGTTGGTGCCCGTGTCTGTACCCATCACAGTCTCCAAAAACCCTCTCCCTAGGCACCCACATCTTACATTCCTCTGGCCTCAGGGAGGGTCCAGATATGCGGGCTTAACTCCTCTAATGTACGGAAATCACCACTTCCCTTCAAGTGCCCACTAGATGCCAACTGATGGGACCCACTCTCTAGGAAGACAATGCAGGGACCATCCTTGGACATTCCCTTTGGGACCTCACCCCCATATCCCCAGGGGCTTACTGACAGATTGTTTCCAAACACCTAAAATATTCTGAGAGTTCTGTTAAATACAATGTTTACCATTGTCATATAATTATGTCTAATTTTAAAAGGTAATAAGCAAAGCAAATAATGAACTTCACTTCTGCCTATAAGCCCCGGACAAACATCTCAGTCAATAGATGTTATGAGGGCTCAAAAGTAACATGGTGACCTGGAGGTGCTGGGTATAGCCTACAGTTTCAGGCTACCTGCTTCAGCAAGCAGGGAGGGCAGGAATCTCATTTCATCTTGGCCAGCCCTGAAATCCAGATGGACCATGGAAATGATAAATTTTAATAGCCACTTGAGAGTGTCACATGGATTTTAGGATCTCCTGAGACCAAATTATTTCACATACATGAAATATAATGATGAGCTGGGCATGGTGACATGTGCCTGTAGTCCTCACTACCCTGGAGGCTGAAGCAGGAGGTTCACGTGAGTCCAGAAGTTCAAGATTACAGTGAGCTATGATCATGCGTCTGCACTCCAGCCAGGGCTACAGAGCAAGACCCTGTCTCTAAAAATTAAGCTTAAAAAAAAGAAATATGATGGGACCAAATTATTTCAGGTTTTTAAAACAAAAATAAATCCTAATATCTGGAGTTCTTTCTGCCAGAAGCCAGTCCAAATCTTAGATAGGCTCCTTCCGTTGTCTATAGGAACTTTCCCCTCCTCTGCTCCATCACAAGGACTGTTTTGTCCTCGACTCCCACAAAAAGGCCACCAGGCACTTTTTTTTGAGGTGTATCCACTCAACCCAATTAATGACATAAAAACTATAAGAAATTTTTGGTCAAAGAACTCTTTAATCTTACAGAAAAGAAATGAAAAGAAAAACATGGTCATACACAATTTGAAGTGTTAGATAAAAATTACTAAATTTCATTATATATAAAAGTTAAACTTCAGTTTGACATTAGGATGATTTAGATCTATTTTTCATCTGAATATGTCCATTTGGAGATGTCAAGAGGCTGAGGGGTATCAGAAATAGTTATCAGACAAGCATTTAAAGACATTGTTGAAGGAGATATTGTTTTGAGCAACTCTGATGAAAAAATCATTTAAAGTAATATTGAGGCAAAAGGATAGAAAAATCAAAGAAACGGAATAGAGTGTCCAAAAGTAGACCCACGCTTACTTTGAAAATTGGCTTTTAACAGAGATTCTAAAGATATTTAATGAGGAAAAACAATTTTTAACAAATGATGCAAGAAACATGGCTCTCTATATGGGTAATAGTCTCAGCTTGCACCAGTGTGTATGTGTATGTGTATATATATGTAAACTCAAGATGTATCAGATACTTAAACATAAGAGCTAAAAATTAAAACTTTTTTAAAGAAAGCATAGAAGAATATCTTTGCAACATGAGAGCTGGTAAAGGTTTCTTAGAAAGGCTAAAAAAAACACTACTTTTAAAAAAAGAGGACAAATTGGAGTTCATAAAAATTAAACACTTCTGCTCTTTGAAAATTATTTTAACATAATAAAAGACAAGTCATAATTTAGAAGGAATATATTTGCAAAGCACATATCAGATAAAGAACTTGTGTCCAGAATATTGAAAGAATTTTGACTACTGAATAAAGGAAGATAAACAACCATCTCTATTTTAAAATGTGGGCAAGATATTTGAACAGACATTTTACCAAATAATATGAATGGCCAATAAACATATAAAAATGCTCGGCATCATTATTGTCAGGAAAATTAAAATTAAAATCAGAATTAAATATCACTATATACCCCATTAGAATAGTTAAAATTAAAAAGATTGACCACTTCATATGTTGGTGAGGAACAGCTAGAACTCACGTGTTGCTGGAGGAAGTGCACAATAGTACAGTCAGTTTGGAAAACAGTTTGGAAGTTCCACACAAAATTAAATATACATCTACTGTATGTGTGTAGGACCTAAACATCTGACTCCTCAGTATTTACCCCAGAGAAATAAAAACAAATGGCCACAAAAAGACCTGTGTGTAAATATTCATAAATATTTCTTTATCATAGTAAGAAAAAAACCTAAAAACAATTCTAATATCCATCAAGTGGTAAGCAGATTTTTAGAATGTGGTATATTCATACAAGGACATACTACTTAGCAGTAAGGAAGAATGACTATGGACACACAGAATACCATGGATGAATCTTGCAATCATTATACGAATATTTGGAGAATATTCCACAAAATGACTTGAATAAGAATATACATCACCTTTACTCACAATAGGCAAAACGTTAAAACCACTCAAATATCCATCAACAGGAAAATGAATAAATACATTTTAATGTACTAATTCAATGGGTTGCTACTGAGCAATTAAAAATATGAAACTTCTAATACATTAAAGAATGTGGATAAATCTCATAGAAAAATGTTGAGTGAAAAATGCCAAACATAAAAAAGTACACATTGCGTGATTTTACCTACATAGAACTAATCTAAGATGATCAGATCAGAATGCTGGTTGAAAACAGGAGGGAAATTTGTAGGAAGACAGAGCAGTTCTATAGCAGAGCAAGAATGTGGATTACTCATCTGTATCCACTTGCCAAACTGTGCAGTTAACATGTGTGCATTTCAATGTATTAAGTGTTTACCTTAACAAAAGAAGTATAAAAAATAAGTCAAGTTGTGAGGGTTGAGAGAAAAAAACATAGCATCGCTTCAGTTGAGATATGAAAGCTCACCAGAACCCGTAAGAGTGCATGTGAAAAGCCCTAACATTGAAGCCGCCTAAAATATTTGATAAGTAGGAATCTTCCTATATGCCTGCCCTACATATTACCTACAATTTCATGAACTCAACAAATTTCCACTTTCCTGAGTCTTAGCCTCTGCTCATTCTATTCCTTTTCTTTGGAATACAGGCTGTTCCCTTCCTTCTCTCCTGCTTACTGAAATCCACTTTACCATCAAGACCTGTCTCAAATATCTCTCCCGGGAGTTTTCTAAGATTTTCTTCCTCGTGAATTCTAAAGCTAACATTGTCGCCTGTTCTCCAGAATTTTTTACTTTGCCTTCAGAGAAAATATTTGGACCCGAGTTTCTCCCCACTTACTTTGAAGGTTGTCACATTTTCTGTCATCAGCTTTGTCCCTAGCTGTATCCCTTACAGCACTGACATGGGCCTGATACACAGTTGACACTTGAGATAAATATTTTCTGAATGAGTGAAATAAATAGAATACACAGGGTCTGCTCATTTGCTTTGATTATTTGTTCTTCTCAAAATATTTTTATCAGCATACCACTCCTGCCGAATAACTCTGCACCCACTTTATGTCTTGTATTTGTTCACTCTAGTCCCTGTGTCTATAGACTGGTTCTTGCTGTGTCTGTGGCGAACGTGGTTCTCCTCCACGACACTTCTCAGCCTTGTGCTTCCTCCCCCTCATCACTTCTCAGACCCGCTTGATGGCTGAAGATATTCTGTAGATTGATATTCTGACCCAGGAAAAGTCCTTGGAAAGACACTGTCAATTAGGTGTACAAATCCCAGGTAAATGAATTTTCAACATTATATCTCAGAGCAGAAGGTGACTTTGGACGGTTTCCCAAAGGAAGATACCAATAAACTTCGTTTAGCCACATCACAAAATACCACGATGATTCCTCTGGATCTCAGAAAACACAAAGTGCCCATTTCAACATGTGAGTATTGCAGTTATAAAAACTCTGTCCCAGACAAGGAAGTAGCATAGATTCCAAATTATCATGAACGTGAGCCAAGATTGTGAAAATTATTCACGAACTTGTATCTGGTATTTAATGTGGAGTCTGGAAAGCATGTCTTGGAGATATTCTCTTTGATCCTGTTACTAAAGGCAAAATACCAGCTCAGGGAGGTCAACTCTCAGCACTGCCTGACCTCACCGCACAGCTCAGAAAAGCTTCAGCCACTGCAGAGGTGCATTTTCATAAGACCAACCTCAATGAAACACAGGCAAAAGCAAGCCAGTAACAAGCATTATTGACTCAGAGTGAACATCTTGTCAAAATGTCACACTTGCAGGCCTCAGCCTGTTTATGATGTAGACAAAGCACATTGGTAAGACAACTCGCAAAATAAGCAATGACCTATTATTTCTGCAGTCAGAGGGGAAAATCACTTAATTACATATGTAATAGGATTAAGAATTTCAGGGGTTGAAGAGGATGTACATTTGGACTCATAAATCAACTTTATTTCTTTCATGCTAGAAATGAATCAAGTCTGCTTTTCATTGACAAAACCAGATTTTATTGTTACTTTACATTAAAGCATTATAGTGAAATTCACCAAAGTTTCAAAGGGAAGGATAAATGTTTGTATGTTATCTTTTTAATCTCTCAATAAAGGCAACATTTGTATCTTTCCTTTGATATAAACAGCACGAAGCTTAACTATGACCTGTCTTCTGAGAGACACTCTTCTAAGGCAATGTTTTCAAACTGGGCAAGAGAAGTCCTGAGATCTTAGAATGTTTGGGAAGCCCTAAAACTTTGCTTGGAGAATTCGTGGTGAGCTGGGGGCAGTTATGAAATTTGCAGTTTGTGACATTCCTGTCAGATCCCGTTTCTGTTCCTTGTGGAGGCTCTACAGCCCTCATGTTGAGAGACTGAATATACAGACGATAGCCAGACTGATCATAAAAATAAAATTCTGACCTACAATCTGAAGCTGCAGTATCTAGCCCAGGAAGCCAGCCAGCCTGTTCTCTACAAGTCAGACTTGCAGGAAGTCAGACCACTGTTTCTAGCAATGACCCAGCAGGCCAAACAATTACACCTGTAACAATTGGCCCCAAATGTCCAGGCCTTGATTAATAACTGACAGATTCTAATTTGTGTACCTATTTCCAAGTCAGGACCAACCAGACAAGGCTAAATATGCTCCCCTAACCAGTCACATGGGATGCTTGAATTCTAGTTAGCTGCCTCCAGCTTCCCAAGACCAACAGCCCCCAATCAGGGCACACCAGAAGCCTTCCCTTTTTCCACTGTAAAACATTTCTGCCAAATGCAAGTGATGATGACTGACTTCCTTGCTATGGCAAGCTCTGAATAAATATCTTTTGCTTCTTCTCACTTGAGTAGTCTTCATTTCTACAAAGCTGCCTTGGATATCCAGAACTTCCAGCTTCATTCAGGAGACTTCACTATGGGTACGGTCACTTGGTAACCTACAAACACCTCTCCAACATACGCACACACCCCTGCCCTATTTAAGTTTGTCTATGCTCAAATCCGGCTTCTCAGGATTTGAACAGGACTTGGATAGACTCATTTATAGTAAGCACAAGGTAGCTACTGCTATAGAGAAACAGTGAAGACCCAGTACCATGGATTCTGAAATTCTTCATGGATTTGAAATTCTTCAAAATAATTATTAACCCCTACATTATTTTTAGTAAACTAGGAAGTGTATTATTTAAATACTGCTCTGATATTTATTTCTGTATTTTTAGATAAATATATTGTATATATTTGATGAGGTTAAATCCTTTTTTCTTGCCTAAGATCCAAATTCTTCTTTTTTGTCTTGTTTTTACATTTTATGTGTATCTCATTTAATTTAGTGGTTTGTAAAATGAATAATTGATTCAAAGCAAAGTAAAACTCTTCAAAATATTGGTATCTTTTATATATGTCTATGATTTTCATTAGTAGTAACAAAAAATACTTCACACAAGTTAAATGTTGCTAAGTCTTAAAGTGATTTTGTAGTTACCCCAAAGGAAGGAGAAATAATTAAATGATAGTGCTAGGGGTCGTGCTGAATGGGGAGACCCAGAAGTGCTTTGGCCCCTGTGTTTCTATAAATGTGAATACTCTTTTAAGCTTGGAAAGTCATGTTCAGAGTTGGAAACAGACAAACAAAAAACCACTGAGCTCTGCAGCTTCTCTTATGGCAACAGGCAACAAACTGCTATTGTTCCCTAATCATGGATTGAAAAGTGAGAATTTAAATGGCTCCTTCTATATCATTGCCCACGAGGGCCACAGTCATCAAATACCAAAGGGCCCACCCAAAATTTAACCAAACCAGTCTATGTACTTGAGGTAGACTGTGTTTTGCACTGGAATTATGGGGGTAATATCACCATCCTATTTGGAAAGTATGTCAGCTCGACAGCTTCCCTAACTCTGGAACTCCGTATTAAACAGCTACCTACAAACATGTCAGGATTTCACGTAAAAGTTGACTTGGTGCTTAGGAGACTAATGGTACCACCAATTTGATACCATCTAGTCAATATTAAACACTATTTGCTTTTTTAAAGTATAGCTTTAATCATAGACATGAAAATATTCCTTGACCCACAATTTACTTTTCTCATAGAGTTCTCAAAATGAATTTCCTTCTATTATTAGTCCCTAGGAAACCAAATATGACATTCTCAAATTCCATTATACTTCACATTATGTATGGGTTACCTCAAATAGATATCAGGACATATTTTGAAAAGACTCTCTCTCTCTCTCTCTCTCTCTCTCTCTCTCTCTCTCTCTATATATATATATATATATATATATATATATAAAATATATTTTTAATCATAAGAAAGTCACATTAATCATTCTGGGCCCGATATTTCTCTTTTCTAATGGAAGGAGTGGAACAAGATAATACTTAAGTTTTTATTTGAGGTTTCCCAGATTTGGCAAAAGAAAGAAAAGAAGAAAGACAAAAAGGAAGGAAGGAAGGAAGGAAGAGAAAAAAAGAAAGAAAAAGTAGGTTTAACACCTGGTGGTTATAGAATATCTGTAACTATTAAATTTTAATTTACTCTGAAATACATAGCAATTAATTCCACGTCCTTCCTAATTTTTTCAGAGCTCATAATTTAATACATTTGCATAAAATGAGGAGGAAAATGCTGGCTAAACTCTCTTTTACTTATAACACCATTAGGAAAACTTTATGGTTAGTTTACAAGCCCCTAGAGCAGGTGTTAATATTAAATAATAAGAACATAAGGTAGAAAGCCTGATTCATTGTGATCTACCTGTCAGCACCATTGTGAGGTTAAAAAAATCCATGCCATAATTTATACCAACACTCTTAATAGTGCTAGAATCCTTGCAGTCTTACACTGTGTGATTTACCTTCAAATTCTCTTTCCAATTAAACATGGTGATAGTTGGAATTAAATAAAAGCCTTGGAGGATAAGAGGTGCTTTTGCCTGTAATGTAATCTTAAATGCAGACATCCCAGATTTGCCAATTGCTGCTAGTGCTTTCCTAAGATCAAATGCATCACACATTTGAAACAAAGAGGTGCAATTCCACAAAGCTATTGTGCAAAACTCAAAAACAATTACCAACAAAAATACAGATAGACCACACAGATTTCTCTTCTGCAGAGATGTATAGAAGACTTCAAAGTAGCATATACAGAAGCAATAATTATGATTCCCACTCTTAATCTTCAAGCCTATGGAAATGGTCCCTTAATAAATATAAGGGCTAAGAACTACAATTTGCATAACTGTCTCTTGTTAGGTTTTAATCATTCTAAATCTACATCTTTTTAAAATATCTTGCAACCCTGGGAAGAGGTTTACAATTTAAACATTAGTTTAAAGTGTGCTGCAACTGGGGGAAAAAAGGCTGTCTTCTAGGAGCTCCATCTGCTGCCAAGTATAGCTCTTCCAAAACATCCACATAGAGTATAGTGTGCACGCTTCTTCTGGAAAGCAGCCACATTTTATTTGCCTTTGCATCCACCAAAATAACCTAGTGTCTGGCATGGAGATGGTGATCAGCAAATCTCTGTGTATTCCTTGAAGACAAGGTGCATTAGTTTCCTAGGACTGACAGAACAAAATACCGCAAACTGGGGGCCTTAAAACAGCAGTTTATTGTTTCATAGTTCTGGAGGCTAGAAGTCCAAAATCAAAGTGTTGGCAGGGCCATGCTCCCTTTGAAGTGTGCATGGGAGAATCTTTTCCTGATTCTTTTTTAGATTCCGATGGCTTCTGGCAGTCCTTGGTGTTCCTTGGCTTGCAGTTTTATCACCCCAATCTCTGCTTCGGTCTTCAGATGACACTCCCCCTGTGTATTTGTGTCCAAATTTCCCTCTTCTTATAAGGACACTAGTCATATTGGATTAGGGCCCACCCTAATGACCTCATCTTAACCTCATTATGTCTACAAAGACCCAATTTTCAAATATATTCACCTTCACAGGTACTGGGACTTAGTACCTCACTTTTTTCTTTTGGGGGGGCACAATTCAACCCATAACACAATGCATTGTGCCCCACACTTTTGTTCTTTCTTACACACCTAGTAATGTTCTGAACATCTGAGTGACTCACAGGAAATGCAATGGCCGATTGCTGGATTTGTCCATTCTCCTTAAGTTATAAATCTTTGCTCACTAACATGCAAGGAAAACATAGCTTATGCCATCCATGTTCCAGCTGCTCCACAAACCTGCTTTTAATGTTTGCACATTCAAACTGACAGGTCTGGAGCTCCTGCCTTGGTTTTTTTTAGGGCAACATGTACAGAGTTTTATCAAATTCCCAAAAATAAAAATTGAGGACAATCATACAACAAATCAACTTTGTATAATTTCCATTGTAAGAGGTTATCCATGAGATGTACTTTTTAAAAGAATTTTTTATGACTTTTTGTTCAAAACATTGCTGATTCTTTTTTTTTATGAGATGTACTTTGCATGCTGAACATTAGAATATCTGGTTAATTTTGTTGATGTAAAAAAATAAAAGAATAACACAAATTGGATCATGCCCTAAAAATTTGAAATGTGCCTGGTTTTAGGGCCAAAGAATGTAAAAGATTATCATAAAATACAAAGATCTATTTTGTGACAGTTAAAAAGCACCAGGATTAGGCTAATACACACACACACACATCAAAACTTGAAGTAAAAAATGAATAAATTTTCTTAAGTCTAAAAGGAGTTAAGAAAGTTTTAACTATTACATTCCAAGATCTTATCAGAGTAGAAGGAACATTAGTTAATATTTAAAAGAGACTTTTAAAAATGTGGTTTCAATAAACAAGATTCAGCAATCACTGGGCAGAAATCACATTTGATTTTGGCAATTCTGTCTTTCTAGCTGTACCCAATGTGGTTATTTTGGCTGTACATTTTCAAATATGTTTCTTTTTTTAATGAAATAGTATACACAATTACTATAGAATTCTGGTGAAATGCAAAGTTGATATACCATTGAGCATCAGTTACCTTGACATTTTAATCCTGACTCAGAAATTATAATTAATTATGCAACATATGTATGTAACTAACACTCTATATTCACCAATTATACAAATGGCCTACCACCAGGAGAATGACAATGGTCTATGAAATTCACAGGAATGGTGGTAGATTTTCAACAGTCCATGGAAACTCCTTCTTCTGGACTCCTGGAGACTCCCTGGATGGTGGTTTGCAGTAGGTAGAAGGTACAGGCTGTGACACTGAAGTTCAATAAAGATACTGATTCTAAAGGAAGTTGATTGTATGAATGGAGTCACTTCATTACATGACCCTAAGAGGCATGGTCTTGGTCTTGTTATGTTTCCCACTCCAGAGGATTTTCTCTGCCTGGTATTGGGTAAATGGACAATTATAGTTCGTATAACTTGAATTTATTAGGAACATATTGTAGTTAATATGCGACATGTGCATACTGTCCTCCAAAATCCATTCTTTAGAAGAAAATTGGTTTTGGAATCAGAGAAAATCATAATGAAAGGCCAAGGAAAGAGATTATGAGAGTTCTAAGATATTTCTGGATGATTAATGAATCCCCCTTCCTTAAAAAGTTGGGGCACCTGGACAAGGATGGAAAGCTAAGCCCACATGTTGGAGCTCTCATCTGCCCCTCATTGCTCATTCCAGTGGCCTGGCCACTAAAATGGGGAAAATTATACACCACAACTAGAACCAAAAATGGCTAAAATCAAAGCATCCACATTTTCTTTGTTGGGTAATAATACCTGAAGTTTTTCCATCATGAGTATTGATTTTTTTGCTAACGTAAATTTTATCCTGCCTTTATCTAGGAATAATACCCGATTCTTCTCTGGGGGATCAACCTTTTTTAGGATGAACAACTGTCCCCAATTGTCTTGGAACTGAGAGGTTTCCCAGGATGCAGGACTTTTGGTGCTAAAACAATTTAATTCCTAGGTAAATCTGGGAGAATTGGTAACTCCATTTCCCCCAAAACATGAGAAACTGTGAGAATATCCATCAAACTGACCCCCTCCTCACTGCGGGAGGTCACATGTGACTAAAACTAGGCCAATCAGAAGCTTTCTCCTCTGGAAATTGAATCTTGATTGTGAGACAAAACCAAGGATGGAAATAATCGAAACTCTGCACCTGAAGGACTTGTGTGTTGGGTCTCACTTCGCAGGCCCCCGTGGTCACTGGTTCCTGTACTTCCGAAAACTGATCCTTCAGCCACCCTCGCTCAGTTCAGCACGTTCCTCCTCTGCTTGAATTAACCAGAGTGGGAGTTTGTCACTTGCACCCAAAATCTCTAACTGGTCCAGAAAGTGGCACCTGGACTCGAGTGGGACCAGTGAGAGGTGCCAACTGTGGGATCGGCTGAGGCAAGACAAGTGGAGTTTGTGAAAATTCTCCCATTCAACGCTTGTTCTCATAACACAGAAACCCGTCACGTGGTAGTATTTTGTTAAACTGTTTTCTGATGGGTCTTGGGACTCACACCAAGTGGCTGTGGTCACTGAACTTCAGAGGACTTGGTAGAACAATGTTTGGGCACTGGAAGTAAGTTAGCAAAGGAGAAAACCACAGCTTTGCTGAGACAGAGCCTTCCCCCTGCCCAGTGATCTAGATGACCAATGACACCACCGTATTTAATGCTGGAAAAGCCCAACTCCCCACTCCTGAACTAAAATCAGTGCCAGTTGAGGCCTGAGGGCAGAAAATACAGCGGAAGAAGAGAAGGGGATCTGGGCCATGCCTGGTTCTCCCAGGCCCCAATCCCTGCCTGACAGACACAGAATTGCTCGTGGTGCCCCCTAGGATTCCACCTCCAGGTGAAGTGCAGACTCTGTGGTCTGGAATTGCCTTCAGGCAGACGACAAGATACATACTAAACTGAACTTTGTGCATCTGGGCCCATATTCAGGGCTGTGCCCACGATGGCTGTTACTTCTGCGGAGGAGACTGGGAAAGTATCGCAAGGATCTTCAACAAAATGTCAACGTCTGTTCAGTATTCGTGGTGGATTCATAGTGTTGGTTATAGTGTTCTCTGAATTTTCTGTATCTTAAACATTTATGAAAGTTTAAAGCATTTTTACTACTATTAGTTACCAGTAGCAAAACAAAAATTACACAGGACAAAATTAAACTGGCAAGGAAGACTTTATCCAAGGCTACTGCAATAGGGGACTAGAACATAGCCTGAACTCAACTCTGCTGCAACAGGAGCCAGCAGGATTTTAACAGCTGAGATGAGGGGAGATCATAGACCATCTGTGTTTGTCAACTGGCCTAATCCAAGGGAAAAGTAAAATTTCTCATATCTTCATGACTTGAGGTAGCTTTACAACTTGGAGGAAGGTGCCCCATTGAATTTAGACTCCCACCCTCCCACAGAGACTAGGAGGTAGGGGCCCTATCTTCCTGGATGATTACATTTCAAAGGGATGGCTCCCAGTTCCTTGAGAAAGACACTTCTGGGTTGTAAAACTGGCAAGAGGCTTTTTAAATGTCAACCTAAATAACAAACACTGAGAGGTTCTCTAAAAGAAAATGGTGTTTATTTGGGAATAGAGAGTTGCAATAGGAATATGTGTTCCATGGTAAACTACACACATATTCAGGGAGGCAAAGGAAGACAGTTTCTAAAGGAAAAATGAGGAGGCTTACATAATTGTTTTGAAATAAGTATTTTTGGCTACAAAGACCCATAATAGGGGTGAGGTCAGTCAGAGGCTGGACAGGCTGGGAGAAGTACATTTTGTGTAAATTTGCAATGGCCTTTTTGCAAGGTTGTGGTTTTTGCTGTCTTTTGTGATAGTTTTTGTTATCAGGCACCCAAGCATGAGAATGCATTCTTTGTGGCCTTTCCTGGCTCTATTTGCCAGGTTTTTTTTTTTAACGTTAGTGAATCCATTTCGATTCTGACAACTTTCACATAAATATTTACATTTCTAAGGGGCAGAGTAAGAATTTATAATTAGAATTTTTCTAAAGTAAATGCTCTAAGAAAAGGGAGGTTAGGGGCCCAGAGTTAGGAAGCAATCTATCTACAGTTTAGTCAAATGTACAGGGACTGTAAGGCTGTCTTGATCCTCAGCTATCATTCTAATTCTCTAAATTATTGGTGATTTATCTCTCTGCCTGGGGTGATTACTCTAATTAAAGGGAAGACTTTAGTTTGCCTTTCTCACTCATAACAATAGTAAGCACCATTTCTAATATACAACAAAATAGAAAATATGCTTATATATATATACACACACACACACACACACAATGTGATATATTAATGTGTTTTATAATATAGATCTATCTTTGTATCTATCTATCTAGCTAGCTTTCTCCATTAATTCAAGAATTCCCTGGACAAGAATTAGAATGAGGAAAACCCAGGCCACTGGCCCTGGCCCTGGTCCTGGTCCTTCTCCAGCCACCTCCTCTTCCCTTTTCCAGGGTGACCCAAGCAACATGTTGGCAAGGTCAGTAATGTTTGCTTATTGTTGCCTAATTGAAGATGATAATTTTTCTTTCTTCTCTTTAAGCTTCTGGAGTGATTTCCAACATTGTTTTAATGATAAGACTCAGACAGAAATAAATTATAGAACAATGCCAATCAATTATAAAATAATACAAGATAACCCACTGCTAAATTATGTGGATGACAGCAAAAGCCAAAGGATTTTAGAGAAGCCAAGAGTCAACATGCATGAGAACATTTACAAGGTGACATAAATTAGGCAAAGTCATGAATTTGGCTAATCTAAAAGATTTGTAAATGCATGGCACATGCGTGGATTACTGACACCCCCTGGACTGAGTGAAAACAGGGAATATGTATTCATTTACATTATAGGAAATCCTCAGCTAGTGGGTCTTGAGTTCTAAGTGGCTGCTGTTTTCTTTCAATATAAAAATATTGCTCTTCTTTCCTGTAGATAAGATTGGAGAAGCTTCCAGTCAAGTGTCTGGCTTGTCATATCATTGGAGCAGTCAGTCTGGGCAGGATTTATCCTTCCATCCTTATACCTTGTTCTTTAAGAGAAATCAATCAAATCTCTCACCATCATTTTACAAGACATGAATAATTTCCTAGGGATTACCCACCACATTGTACACACCAAATTTTCCATAAGAAATTTAGGGCTGATCTTCATTTTGATCAGCCTAGGAAAGGGGCTGTGACAGTCCCCTGTGAAACTCTCAGCTTAGGAGAAAGGGGACCGGAGTCAGTACCAGTTCTGCCCAAGGACTGTCTTAGGCAGAAGGTTCCTCTCTCAGAGCCTCAGGTGCCTCACCTATAAGATGGGAATTACAATACCTATTGGAGGTAATTGTACTATTATCAAATAGTTATAATTATCATCAAATAATTGTATTATTATACAAATTGAGAAACTAAGGCTTAGAGGAATTTAAGGATTTGCAAGAGGCCTTGGAACTAGGAAGAGCTGGCCTGGGCCTGGGTCTACTTGCAGTCAGGACTTTTCCTTCCAAGCTGATGTGTGAAGATAGTATCAAAGATGGGATAGGGCTCTTCAGAGCAGGAGGCCCTGAGCCAATGTGCTGCATTGCTATTCCATAGTTAAGTCAACGAGAACAGCATAGTGTTAAGGAAGATAAAATGTTTATAGAACACTTATGTGACTAAAAAATAAAATAAAATTTGTGGATCTATGTAGAGAGCTCCTCTGTGCTGGGTGAGGGAATAAAATTTAAAAGTATTTATAGCTAAGAGAGGTTTTAACCCCATTCAAACTTCTGTGATTGGTTCCTTTTTACTTCTGTATGTTTGATCTATGTTCAAGAATTTTACTTGCTTTCAAAAAGCTATAGTAAATTGATTGAATGTTTCAGCTAGAATTTCTTTGAAGAACACCATTTATGTCTAGAAAAAGATACTTAGTATAGAAAAAGAAATTTAGAAACTATGTAACCTAAGTAAGCTGCTACAGTAATTCTAAAGGTCAAAATTCTCAAACCCCAGCAGATCAGGTATCCTTTCCTTGTGCTGACCCCCTGCAAAGCTCCAGGAAGCAGCTCCAGCCCTCCCTGGAATGGTGTTTCAGGCATGGCTGTGCCTTGGGTGACCTTCCCAGGCACATATAGTGTCCGATGGAGCAAACCAGGGTATACCCAGGTTGTAGTTCCTGGGTGGGTAGAAAAATGACTCAGGCTCAAACCAGGCCTTGGTCATGGTGTTTGAGGATAAAGGAGTGACCAGGCCCCCTGATCCATCCCAGAGCCTGTTCCACAGAAGAGAAAGAGAGACAACAGAGGACCCTGTGCCCCTCTACCACTAGCCCTGCACACTGCCGGCACCCAGACAACCCTGCTGTGGTCAGCACAGGAAAGATGCTGCATAAAGAGACTTCTCAGGGCATAATGTTGGCCAGAGCCTGAATGATACATCCAGTTTGCCAAGCTGCTCCTGCACTGCATATTTTGTAGATATTATCTCATTTAGTAACTTTAAAATATCATCAACCTTGTTAGGGAGGGGTGGTAGGCTGAATTCTAAGGCAACTCTCAAAGTTCCCATCCCCTGGTGTACAAGCCTTCCATAATCTCCGCCCCTTGACTGTGTGTAGAATAGGCGAGTCTGAGGAGATACTGCTCCCATTATATGACAAAGGTGAAGACATTTTTCACATATGATTATGGTGCTTAATCAGTTGAATTTTAGTTCACCAAAAGGGAGAATATTCTGGGTGAGTCTGGCCTAATCAGTTAAGCCCTTCAAAGGAGGGTCTACTGGTAAGAGGAAGAATCAGAGAAAACTCGCAAAATGGGTTTTGTCCATTCCATTTTATAAATGAGAAAAACTGAGGCTTAGAAAATTTAAGTAAATTGTATGAGTTCAAACGACTATGAAAACAGAGTTAGAACAAATAACAATATGATCAATCAAAGCAATATGATATGAAAACATTTCAAAAGAATGCAATATAGTACTTGTTGTAATGAATTTGAAATTTCCAAGAAATGAATATATATGTGTGTGCATTTCTCTATCTATTGTATGTCTATGTCTATATATATATAGTGTGCATTTGTATATATATGCATACTCAATTGTGTCAAAATACAAATACATTAATTAGTAGCAATGGAAGGTATTTAAAATAGTATCAAAGAACTTTTGGGTTGGGTTTTTATAAAACATTCAAGCAACAAATAATTACTAATTTAATTGAACTGCTCTACTGTAGGGAGAAGGAAAGAAAATTTACAAAACCATTTTATGAAGTTTGCATACACTATATGTTTCCAAAACCTGAAAAAGTCCCCAAAAGATAAAGTAACAGATCACTATCAATTGAGAATATAGGTTTCAAATTAGTAATAAAATGTTAGCAAGTCTAACTTAAGAGTCTAATAAAGGGATTAGGCATCATAACTAAGTAAAAATTATATTTGTGTTATAAGGAGTCTGACTCCATTTTTAAAAAAATTTATTTCAGAATATTATGGGGGTACAAATGTTTTAGTTACATAAATTGCTTTTGAGTCAAAGTTATAAGTGTGCCCATCACCCAGATAGTGTGCATTGTACCCATTAGGTGTGAATTTACCCATCCCCTGAAGACCCGAAAAGCAATCACAGCAACAACAAAAATGAATAAATGGGACCTGATCAAATTAAAAAGCTTCTGCACAGCCAAGGAAACAATCAATAGAGCAAATAGACAATGTACAGAATGGGAGAAAATATTTGCATGCTATACATCTGCTAAAGGGCTGATAACCAGAATCTACAAAGAACTCAAGGAAATCAGCAAGAAAAAAAATCAAAAAACCCCATTAGAAAGTGGGCAAAAGACATGAACAGAAACTTTTCAAAAGAAATAGACTAATGGCCAACAAACATATGAATAAATGCTCAACATCTCTAATCATCAGGGAAATGTAAATCAAAACCACAATGAGATATCACGTAACTCCAGTGAGAATGGCTTTTATCAAAAAGTCCCAAAACAACAATGCTGGCATGGATGAGGAGAGACAGGAACACTCATGCCCTGCTGGTGGGACTGACTCCATTTTTTGATGTTTGCCAGCTGACAGCTTTTGAGCCTCACCAGTCTGTCTTCTCTTTGTGTCCCACATCTGGGCAAGCTGATAAGAGAACTGATAAGGAGGAGTCTCCCAACTTTGGTGCCAGCCAGCAGGATGGGGATGTTCAAATCACACAAGCCCCTGAATGTGCTAAATAACCACACCCTGACCCCACACCCTAACTACAACAAAAGCCCTAGACTACTCCCCTCCCCTTATTCTCCTAAGAGATTTTGGATTGGCTTGGTAGGCCTACCTTTCTCTCTTCAGAAAAGCCTCAATTTTGTGAGTAATACACTTTATAATGCCCTCCTGGGTGTGTGTGTATGTGCATGTGTGTGTGTGTGTGTGTGTGAGAGAGAGAGAGAGAGCGCATCAGTCTCAGTATGTGAACCAGATTGTGAGTGTGCATCCATCCTCATTATGCCAAGTGTTCATGACAATTTGTAATGCAGAGATATTTCAATATTGGAAACTCTATTCATATAAAATTCATCTGACTAATATTTGTGTTGCAATCATTCCTTACAAGGACATTTGATATGTATAAAAAACACTAAAATCCAATTTATGGGAAGATGTCTTTCTTATTTTACTAAAATAACATTTGCTTTTATTTGTATCCAGTATTTCCTCACAGTTTCCAAAGAATCAAAGTTTTCTAAAGGATCAAAATAGTTTAAAGATTCTTATTTCCAAGGGCATCATTCAACATCATTATATATCATATGATTTTTCTGTGGTGTACCCATACTGCATTGGCTAATCTAGTCAGTCCTCCTACTCAAAACTAAGTTTGGGAAAGATGATGCAGAAAAATAAATCATTAACATTAAAACCAAGAAATTTTATAAATATACATTTGGGAATTTGTATAGAAATACTATATGAAAGATATGTATGTATAAATATACATTCACATGTGACATATACAGATAATATATGATATAATATATATTATAATACATATCATAATATATTATATAGTATACTATACATATTATGTACACTATATTATATATATATTTTTATATCCTACCAAATACTTCTTTGCAAAATAAAATGTGGTGTGTGTGTATGTGTGTGGGTGTGTATGTATGTGGTGTATATATATTAAATATTATATATTAATATATTATATGCAACAATTACCGATAGTGCCAAATTTAGATTGAAAGTCTCCTAATCTTCTAGATACCTTTAGGGAATGACTACAGTGAGCTTGATGAGTTTTCTATGAACTTAGTGTAGATTCTAATATATATTACAGCCCTTTAAAACCACAAGCTATACAAATTTAATTCTGATATTTTATAAAGTAAAGTTCTTTCAGCAATGGGAAGATATTGCTGGTGTTAGTTTGCTAGCACTGCCACAATAAAGTACCATAAACTGGGTGGCTTAAACAACACATGTTTATTGCCTCACAGTTCTAGAGGCTAGAAGAAAAACAACAAAAGTTCTCATAGTCTTATTCTTCCTCTGCTGCATCACCCCAAATAAACCTCCTATGAAGAATGAGTTTGATAATGCTTGTCCATTTTTTAAAATTTAATTTACGTTTTAGAGTTGTTAAAAAGTGTCTTTGGCTAGTCATATTTACAATTCTAACATCTCACAGAAAGAGTATTTATGTTTTAATAGTGCTCTAAATTCGAGGAAAAAAATACGAATTTGGTGTCTGGTGAGACTTTGTTCTCTGCTTCAAAGATGATGCCTCTGCACTGTGTCTTCACGTAGTGGAAGTGGGAAGGGAACTTGCTGGAGCCGAACCTGTTTTATAAGGAGATGAATTTCACTCATAAGGGTGGATCCCTCAGGACTTAATCACTTCACAAAGGCTCCATCTCACTGGGTTCCAACATATGAATTTTGTGGGGATATCAACATTCAGGCCATAGAGCCAAGGTTCCCCATGCTGCAGAACAAGGGAGCCACATGGTCAGGTTTATTGGTTTTATTGCAAAAGAGGTGTGCACAAATTTGGGACACATACTAGAATCCAACCAATACAAATGAGCAAATTTGATAAAAATAGCTCTTCTTTTTTTCAAGAAAATGAAACTGTTAATATGGTGGAGATCTGATAGATTTTGATAGTGAAAATTCAGCTCCTCCTGGCCAGGAAGATTATTTTCTATATATTTAATGTGATATTTCATTCTCAGATAATGAATTTAAATTACATATTACACTTTGCAGAGGATGGAAATCTATTTTCCTGTCAGTGACATACATTCTTGGTATTTTCCAGACAGCTTCTTGTGGACAAATAATAATAAATTCAGACAGGCAAAATTACATTAAATAATTCCACCACATAATTGCAATGAATTTATAGTAGATTAGAATCAAGAAGCACATTAGCAGAAACATTAAATTATGATGCAGTCTCCATTTTACTTAATACTCATTTTTCAAACAAATTCAGTTGCAGAGATCTCAAAATGACACCAGCTTGGCCGGTTTGGGGATATATAGAATTAATGAATGTGCTTGTTCTTATTCTTTCCACTTAAACATGTATATTAGATTAAATTTCTATTTGACCTACTCTATCAATAAGTGCATAAATCTAGAGAGAGATTTCCCTTAGACAGTCAATAGGCTGGACTATTTTCTAATGTGAAATGTAGAATTTAGATAAAAAGGACAAGAAAGGAGAGAGGATATTTGTGATTGGTCCTCAAAGGGGCTGACAGATACAGCAATGTAAGAACATCTCCAGGGGAGACGGGCCTTTCAGGCCACATTCCTATCCACTAGTGTTAAAGCCAAGGCACACAGGTCACACCAGACTTAATTTTAGGTCTGTGTGTTTAGCTGTGCTGTTGTTGTTATATTTGTGATTTTATTTTTAGTTTCTCACAATAACTTTCACTTAATATTCCTCCACAAAGCAAGAGCATGGCGTTTGCACATGTGCATGCATGTACATCTACCCAAGTGATTCTGTGTGCGTGTGTGTGTGTGTGAGAGAGAGAGAGAGAGAGAGAAACTATACTTCCAAATTTCTTTGTCTTTGCAGAAAATATACAGTTTTCCAAAGCAGATGGGGCTCAACCACTGAGACACCTTAGGCCGGCCCCCATTGAATGCCAGGCATTTATAAATTTTCATAGTTAGTTGATTACAAACTGATTTTTATTCAAAGGTACTCATTTAACATCATAATCAGTCCAATTAATTCTTCAACAATAACTTAGTTACAAATATTCTATCATTAATGTTAAAGACACTGCCATAGGAGCTAGACAGGAGCTACATTTGGAATCATTTCCAAATTGTGAAACTAATATGTTTAGTCTTGTCCATTTTATATCAGAAACACACATAAAATTGTGATTAATTCACTGAAAAGGCTAGTGTTGGGTGATACAGGGCAATCAGTTTTACCTCATTGACTTGGAAGAAGTAATAGTTCTCTTACCATCCACTCATTGTCAACAGAGAAACTTCACGCTGGGAAGTTGGAGTTGAGCAGCCTGGATGGAGAGACCCTTGGTGCACCTGGAGACAGGCACATCTGGGAGCAGGAGGATGAAAGTCGCATTTCCAAATCTGTCTCCAAATAGTTGTGGGAGTTGAGGTAATATGTGACCTGTTTTCTCATTAAGTGGAGATAATTGCAGATGCCCATGGGAATCCCCTCAAGCCTTGGTGATCTCCCAGGATGCAAGTTTCTTTTGAATCATTCTCTTTTTTCCCCTCTTGTTTGTACCTTTTTAAAAATGTACAGGCTGTGGTTGATATCTCTGCACAACATCTGTGGTTGACATCTCTGCACAACCTATGCAGCAGCCTCCACAGTAGTCAGTCACCCAGTCAGCAGGGCACTGTACCTTTTGTAAAAATGAAACATTTAGTGAGGGTCTGTGATATTCAGACACAGAGTGAGGCTGTGCATATTCAAAGGTGGATAAAACGGGGTTTTGGCCTCCAAGGTGGTCACAGTCAACTAAGGCAGACAGATCGACACACAGGTTTTCACATCACTGTGGCCATGCAATGACAGACATGTGCAGAGGGTGCTGTGGCATAACTGGGACATGACCCCATCAAAGGCTCGGGTGGACAGGCTCTGGGGTCTGTAACACTGAATGAGAAGAGGTTGCCCAGGTGAAGGTGGAGGATGACCAGGCAGAGGGAGTAGCCCTTTTTAGGAGGGGAGAAGAAGGGTGTGCATGTCCTAGAAACTGCAAATCCTTCTTTCTCTGTCTCTAATCTCTCTTTCTCTCTCTCAACTCAGGAAACCCTATCACTTTTTTTAGAAGGAACCAGAAAGTGGCAGAACACTCATACTTAGTCATGTGCTGGCAAACTAGTTTTCTAGAAAACAACAAGAACCAAAACCAGATTTGTAGGTTTGCCAATTTCTGCGGTGTAAATACTTCCACCATGGGTGATTGCAAGCTGCACAATTTTTCAATATTCACAATCAGTGCTGAGCTGGCACTGGCCAGCCCCAGCCCATCACCACCCCCGGGACATCCACCTCCCACACAGAGAAGCAAGCCCGTCATCTTTAGCATGTCTCAGTGCCTTCTCTTCAGAGCATTCTCCTGTGGTCACTGAGTGGTGGCACATCAGTCCTTTGGAGTTCCCTGCTGACTGGGTGACTGACTACTGTGGAGGCTGCTGCATAGATTGTGCAGAGATGTCAACCACAGAGGTTGTGCAGAGATGTCAACCACAGAGGTTGTGCAGAGATATCAACCACAGACGTTGTGCAGAGATGTCAACCACAGAGGTTGTGCAGAGATAACCACAGAGGGTGCACAGCTGCAGCATCTGGAAATTACCACAGCAGAGCCTTTTTCCCTGCTTTGAACAGAGGTATCTGGCTGCTGATTGGGGCAGTGGAAGATCAGGATGCCAGACAGAAGAGTAGGCACAGGCTGGTAGAAAGGATCATAAGGAAGCAAACAGAGAGGAAAGCAGACCCTGCCCTCTGTCTTTCCTGCCTGGTCTCCACAGCCTGGAGGAAACCAGTTGGGTGGGAGAGCAAAGCAGCAGGGAAATCCTGCTGAGAGATGTAGGCTGAGGAGTTTGTACACAAAATGTGAGGCAGCTTCTGAGAAAATGTATACAGGCAGGACTAGATTACCTGTTCCATTAATTAATCCCTAAGAATGCAATTATCATAGATCTTATTCCTGGAACAAGGTATCTGCAATGAGATTCGCTTCTGAAAAATAATCAATATTGAGTGAGGGTTTTCTGAGATAATTAGGGACCAAGACTTAGTGATGATTTCAAATCTAGGCCCCAAATCCTCACTCCCACAATGTGAAAACAGTGACTGGAGAAAAGATTTAGACCAGGAGAAAAGGGAGAATTCCAGGATCACAGTGGGGTTTGGGCTAGAAAGTGTGTAAAATACAATTTGGGCAAATGAGTGTGTGTAGAAGGACTTTTCACATGCAGGAATTAAGGAGTGCCAGAGCCGTGATATTGCATGGCTGAGGAAGGCTGGAAGAAAGGTTAAGAAACCGTGTATGTGGCATGTAAAGGACTCATGGAAAATACACACCTGGCTTTATTAAAGTAGGCCCAAATTAGAAACCGAATGAAATCAAATGAAGTGTATGTGCCCAAAAAAGCCAGAGATATTATCTGGGGAATGGGATAGAGAAATAGGATGGAGTCCAAGTAGTAGAAGGGGAGGAGAGGCATTGGAGAAGGACAGGAGGCAGAGGTGAGCAGCAGGTAGGTGGAAGGGAGGCAGGTGGGAGCAGGAGCCACAGAATTCATTGTTTGGTGCACTGAGTTTTGCTGTGATTCACACTTCAGAGATCATTCCTTTAATTTTTTATTAACCACTATAAAGGTGATTTGACCAAAACTTGTAAGAAATTTTTATAGGAAATCCAAAACAAATAATTAAATTTACTCTGTGCCTGCTTAATAAGAACATATTTTAGGCCCATCATTCCATTTTATTTATATGACTATCTTGTGTGGACTGGTATCCATGGAAATATGAAGCTTTGTACATGCAGAACGTTCTTTTTCTTAGTACATAATGTTAGAAAAAATGGCTTGTGCCTTGTCTTATAGACTGTTCATAAATGTCTGTTATTAGGATGTTTTATAAATATATTTTGATTTTCATGAAAATGTATGAACCTAATTGCTTTTGGATTAAAACAAAACATTATAGGTTTTATCTACAAAGATAAATTTAGAGAAAGAACATTTTTAAATCCAGGATAATAAGAAATAAATAGCTGTAGAACGTCTTAAAACTAAGAAAGGATCAATTTTCCTGAAACAAAACACGCCTTTTTCTCATTGCCTCTTTTTCTATTGAGACATTGTGCCTTCTGGCGTACCTCGCAAGTTTTTTCTACTACGGTACTTCATTCTTACAGTTAAGTGCAAGACTAACTAATAACGCAGTTTCGGCAGTGATCAGAGAACGGCCACTGTGCCACAGATGTGAGAATCACAGGGTGAAGGGCGTGTCTTTGCCTTATGGCTTTATTCACTCAGCATATTTTCAAGGTTCATCCATGTTGTAGCATGTATAGGACTTCCTTCTTTTTATTGCAGAATAATATTTTTTGAATGAATATACCATATTTAATTTATTCATTATCATTTATTTACCATCAGTTGATGGACATTTTGATGTTTCCTACACTTTAGCTCTTGTGAATAATGCTAATGTGAACATGCATGTACAAGTTTTTGTGTGAACATAAATTTAATTTCTCTTGGGCATATACTTAGAAGTGAAATTGCTTGGTTACTTGGTAACTCTCTCTGTTTAAACGCACGAGCAGTGTATGAGGGTTCTAATTTTCCCACATTCTTGTCAATGCTCATTATTATCTTTGCTTTTTTAAACATTTTAATGGAAGTTACATAGTATCTCATCGTGATTTTGATTTGCATTTCCTAATGACTAACGATGTTGAGCATCTTTTCATGTGTAGATTGGGTATTGTATATCTTCCTTGGAAAATATCTATTTAGATTTTTGCCTGTTTATTCACCGGTCATTTGCCTTTTTTTACTGAGTTGTATGAGTTCTTTATATATGGTGGATACAAGTCCTAATCAAATATACGTCTTGCACATATTTTCTCCCATTCTGTGGATTTTTTTTCACTTCTTTGATGGTTTCATTTGTAGCACAATTTTTAAAATTTTGATGAAGTCCAATTTATCTACTTTTTCTTTAGTAACCTATGGTGTTGGTATCATATCTATGAAGATTGCTTTATGCAAAGTCACAAAGATTTACTCCTATATTTTCTTCTAAAGTTTTATGGTTTTAGCTTTTACATTTAGATTTTGGATCAACTTTGATTTAATTTTTGTATGGCATTAAGTAGGGGTCTAACTTCATTCTTTTGCATATGCACATCCAGTTGTTCCAAGATCACTTGTCGGAAAAAAAAAATTTCCCACATTGAATTGTCTGGCACCCTTGTCAAAAATCAGTTGACCATAAATGTGAGAGATTATTCCTAGAAGTGTAGTTCTATTCGCTTGATCTGAATGTCTACCTTTATGCCAGAACCACATTGTCTTGATTGTTATAGCTTTGCAGGAAGTTTAGATATCAGGATGTGTTTTTGTTTGTTTGTTTGTTTATTTATTGGTATAATATTGTAAATGAATTGATATTCAATTGCTAAATCAACCTTCCATCCCAAGTGTAAATCCTGCTGGGACGTGGTGTATAATTTTTTTGTTTGCAAGCATTTTGTTGAAGATTTTTATGTCTGTATCCTTAAGAGATACTGGTGTCTAGATTTCTCTTCTTGTGATGTCTAGTTTTGGTATCAGGATAATACTGGCTTCATAGAATGACTTAGGAAGTGTTTCTTCCTCTTCTAGTTTTTGGGAAATTTTGTGAAGAATGGACACTAATTATTCATTAACTGCTAAGTAGAATTCACCTCTGAAGCCATGTAGGCCAGGCATTTTTCTTTGTGGTAAGTTTGCAAATTACTAATTTAATCTTTTTTACTTATTATAAGTCTATTCAGATTTTTGAGTTCTTCTTGAGTCAGTTTCAGTACTTTGTGTCTTTCTAGAAAGTTGTTTTTTGTCTACAGTTGTTCATAGTGTCCCCTTATGATATTTTATTTCTGTAAGATTGGTAGTAATATTCCTGCCTTTATTCCTGATTTTAGTAATTGCAGTCTTCTCTTTTTTCTTGTCAGTTTCAGTATAGCTACAGGTTTACCAATTTTATTGACCCTTTCAAAGAAACAACTTTTGATTTTGTTCGTTTTCCAATTTTTTAATTTTCTATTTCATTAATTTCCACTCTAATTAAATTATGTCCCTCCTTCTACTTGTTTTATGTTTAATTTGCTTTTCTTTTTCCATGATTTTATAGTGGAAGATCAGGCTATTGATTTGAGATCTTCTTAATTTTTTAATATGAACATGTACAGTATGCATTTACCTCTAACCGTTGTTTCAGCTACATCTTATAAGTTTTGGTATGTTTTGTCTTCCTTTTCATTTATCACTAAGTATTTTTCAATTTCCTTCATGATTTATTTTTTGAAGCATTGGTTATTTAGAAGTACATTGTTAAATTTTCACATATTTGTGAGTTTCCTACTTTTCTTTCTGTTATGTCCAATTTCATTCCATTGTGTTTAGGAACATACTTTGTATGATTTCAATTATTTTAAGTTTATTGAAGTTTGTTTTATGACCTGACATATGTCTATGCTGGAGAATGTTCCATGTGTATTTGTAAAGAATGTGTATTCTCTTGCTGTTGGGTAAAATGTTCTACAAACGCCTGTTAAGTCTAGTTGTTTTATTCTGTGGTGCTAGTATTCTGTTTCTTTGTTGATCTTCTGCCTAGTATTTCTATCTCTTATTGAAAGTGGGGCATTAAAATGTCCACCTATTTAATGTTGCAAAACCAATAATATGTTGTTATAATTATTACTTTTAATATTCATTTATTTTAAAGAACCTGAGATAAGAAAGGAGAGTAAGTATATATTTATGATTTTGTTATAAGTTTCTTATTTACTAGTCTTGATTTTTGTAGTTGTTCCTGTGGATTCAAATTACCAAATAGTGTCATTTCCTTACTCCAACACATTTTCTTTACTTACCTCCTTTGTACTATTATTGTCAAATATATCACAATTCTATAGTTTACAGGACCAACAATACAATTATGTGTATGTATATGTTATGTATATGATATTGCTTTAGAAAGCAATTATATAGGTATTACTATTGTAATAGTAAATAAGACTTACTTATTTAAAAAGTGTCTCTTGATGTTAATCTCTGGATCTTCTGAGAGATTTATTTCCCACATTTAAGACTGGATTAAGAACTTAAAACACTATGCATTATAAATAAACAAAATTGCCTGGACCAAGTTTGCTTGGGAACCAATGGCTGGGTTTATATTATGAAATACCCCTTGTGTGTATTTGAACCTGTTTCAGCCAATGTGACCAAAATAAGGCAAAATTGTCTGCACATATGTCACAAATGGAGCAAATGAAAAGACTCTGTGGGTAGAATGTATGTGGAAGTTTACAGGGATCACGTGAATCCACTTTTTAACAGATCTGAATAATATGGAAGAATATGTATTTTTTTATTTTTCATAAATTCATTCATGGTCAGGTACACATAAAAACCCTGTAACTTGATCCTTCAAAAGAATCTTAAACACCTTAAGTTTCCTAAATCTGAATTTATATGGAGTTACATCACTCATGGATTGCCTCTTTCAGTATCTCTAAGCGTTTTTATCCCTCCCAGTAATCAAGCTGCATGAAAGAGACTTTGCTGCCTCTGAAATTTGTATTTTTTTTAATATGTGTGCCAGGACTGCCAAGAAAAATGATCTAAAAGGGGTAATTTAATCTTAGAGAATATACCCACAAAACCCACCAAGGAATCTCATCTTCTTGTGGAGTTTTTGTTCATTTATGGAACCTTAAAGAATGTCAACTATGAACTATTTGGTTATCTACCATTTTACCTAAAAGGAAGGAATGATAGAATGGATAGAAGAGCAAGGAAAGAGTGGAGAAGGAGGGAAGGAAGGGCTGGTAGGTACCCATGGTGCTGGATGCTTTTACAGTATTAACCTGTTAATTTATTACAACCATCATTGAAGAAAAGAGCTATATCCACAGTTTGTCACTGAGAAAACAGACTTGTACAACAGAGAAAAAAGGATTGCCATTTTCTAAATCCCTGTTCATTTTATCTTTAAATGCTTAGGCAATAATCACTTATCACTGCAAATACATGAAGAAGGACAATTCTGATTTCTGCCACATAGCAGATCCGTATTAAGGTGAGCACAGCACACTCAAAACTCAGTGTTGCCTCAAAAACACAGGTAAAAGTGACCTCACTCTTTCACCCACTGAGCCCTTGTTCCTAAAATAATGAAAAACTGAAAGGCAGATAAAGATGTTTATTTATTCTGATGAAGCTCATTTTGTTTTTGCACAGAACATGGTATCTAAATATGAGCTGCTCTGTTTAAGTTGTAGATTTAGATTTTTAGAGTATTTAATATAGGCTGGGTTTTCTACAAGAATTAGGAATCACTGGGCATGCATTGTGTGCACCACCTGTTAATACATTTCTCAGGTCATGAAACCATACTCAGAGGGGAAGAAAGAGGCTAACTTTCCAACAGACCCGTTTCCACCTCCCTGAGACCTCCATCTGTCCAGCCCAGGGAGCACAAGCTCACAGGTGCGTGTTTAGGACCATGGTAGTGGTATGTGTCACAAGAGGACCCAAACTGCCCTTACTGGGGTGTCCACTCCCCAGCTGCCAACCCTGGTTCTTCTGGGAAGGCATGACCCTCTGAGGAACAGGAAAATGAGGTGCAACCATATCCCACAAGCAACTCAGTCTGTGCCTCCCCCAGGGGATGGCCTCATTCCCACACCCAGCAAGAGGACAGCTTGCACACCATAAGGGGGCCACTGCCCATGTGCACCTTCCTGGGTCACCAGGCCTGATACAGAACACCCAGCCAGTGGGCTGGTTGCTGAATTTACATCAGCTTCATGACCTGGGGCAGGCACGGGGCCCCACCTCCCCCCTTTCCATCACTATCCTAGGAGAGTGGAGTCCCAGCTTCTCAAATCTCCCATTTACCAAAGCAGAGTAAGACGATCAGGTGTCTGGCACCTGCTGTGTCCAGAACTGCACTAGGGGTGTTGCATACTAGTTCATCTAATCCCTCCACAACCACCAGAAGGGAAGATGTTATTGGTCCCATTTTATAGAATAGGAAGTTTTCAAAAAATTCCACAGTTCTATGGAACAGGGGATTTTACAGAAAACAGCCAGAGCCAGCTCTCCCTTCTTCAGCATGCACTCCTCCGTCAACACACCCCAAGCTTCCCTCATCCTGGGGCACCCTTTTGGCCCGCCCACCAACCAGGCTTCCTGTAGGAATGACCTCAGCATTTCTTGTTGGCCCCTGAGACGGGGTGAATGCAAGTCTCTCTCGGGGGAGCTCACTGCCAGCCACTGTTCCGACCACCCATCTCACCAGTAGATTGATGGCACTTCTTCCCTATACAAACCTCCGATGCTTCTCACTGCTTCACAGATGAATTACAAACATCCCAGCCTGGCATTCAGGACCAGCCACCTTCCTCATCTACCCCTCACATTCCAGGGCCCCACCAAAGTAAGTGGCCCAGAGTTCCTCGAGGAAGCCCTCTGCCTGCTCACTTCCCACCTGCTCAGCCTTGGGAAGGGGCCTTTCCCTGTGTTCACACACACACCCAGCCTGTCCTTTAGGACACACTCAACTTCCACTTTCTCATGCCCTATACTCATGATCTCCTAGTGAATTCCTACAGCACTGAACCTGGACTCTCTTCTGGGATTTACCTCCTTTCAGTGTGATTTTCTGGAAATGCCCCAACTCTCTTCTCAGACCTCAGGTTCCTGACAGTCTGACTCCGCTGTATGCTCCAGGTGGCACCTGGCACAATACTTTGACTGAACTAACACTCAATGAGCATGTTGTCGTCTGGAGTGAAACTTGGGCTTTCTGCTGTCAGAGCTCCATATTGCTCCATCCCTCCCCCCACCTTCCATCCCGGTTATGGCAACGTGGTGACTGCACAGCAGGAGGAAGGGGGATGCCAGGGTTCTGTCACCCCTTTCCTCTGCTGCAGGTGTCATCTCTAGCAGTGGGGATTTCTTCCTGGCTCCAGTGTCACCAGACAGGCTTGCCTCTGCCAGGCAACCCCAGTTCCTGGGCTCCAGACACCTGCCTCTTCTCTGTGACCCCAGCCATGTGTGCTGCATGCACTTCCTCCTGCCTTGGATAGTGGGCTCCCTCGCCATCCTCCATTGGCTTCTCGCATCTTCTGTCACCTGTGGAACCAAATCTCTATGCTTTTCAATGGGGAGATTTTTTTTTCCTTTCTGTGGTTGGAGTCTGACTGACATTGATTCTAACCCTGGAAATTTCAGGCCAGTTTAAGGGGCAAATGAGTGAGGCCCGTCAGGAAAGTGGTCAGGGGAGGGGTGGGCAGGGTCTCCAGTTGTCTGGGCAGTGGCCACTCCTGTCTATGCTCCAGAGAGCCCAGCCAACATCACATCTACCCCGTGGCCAGCAGTGATTAACTGGCAACCTTGTACCCAGGAGGCCACACTTTTGCCTCAAAATCATTGAGAAACCAGAATCCGATCTGTTTAATGGAAGAATGTTTCTACCATTTATACTCTCTTTAGCAGGAAATCCTTGAGAGATAAGCCCACAGCACTTTTTCTCACCTGGGCATGCAGCACCATCAGTGCTGGGCACATCAAAGGCAGAGAGAAGACTGAGGCAGGATGCTGGCTGGACCAGAATCCTGTCATCCCTGGTTTCTGTCCCCAAGCTTTCTTCTCACAGATCCTGTCCAGTACTCACTTAGAACAGTGGATGCAACAGTGTTTCAGAACACTGAACTATGATTAATTCATAAGAAAAGAGTCCCAGTCACAGCTATGACAACTTCTCCCTCCTGCGTCCTCTTTCTGAATGGGTCTTCTCTTTCCTTCCCATAATTTGTGTCCCCTTGACTGCTGTGTTATGCTCTCTGCTTCCAAGTAGTTCATGTCAGAAACAAAACTATCAAGCAAATTATTGCACAGGAAACAAACCATGACAAGATGATGAAGGAAGCTACTTTTACTTTAGAGAGGCCATCTGGTTGTCAATAGAAGTTATCAAATAAAAATAAATACAGGTCAGCATTTGGGTGCACAAATCACACACTCTCAGTAGATCACTTATGTCCTTGTCCCTGCTTGAAGATTCACAAGTTTGGCAGGAGGGCACAACATGACACACTCCTGCCTGCTAAATCCTAGTCATAACCCGATGTTTCATCTTCTGGAGCCCTTATCCATGAGGGGTGGAGAAAATATTTGAGCCCAAACTGCTTAAATCTTCATCTTATCAATGATTTAAGGAATTCATTCAGAGATTTCTCAGTCCCTCTGAGCCCCTCGCTGCTTTTGTCTTTCGCAGGAGTCCAGGTTTCCGGGGATGATATTTGGTTCACACCTCATCGGCATGGTGGCAGGAGGTGCTTTTCTGCCTGGTCTTTGCCAGGGGTGGGGGAAGCGATGTCTTCTCTCTTTCCCCTTCCCAGAACTCCCTTGGCCACAGAAGGATGGGCTCTCTTTGACTTCCACTGTGTTGCCTCATAATGGTTTTGCTGTCATCAGTGGGCAGGTGGTGAATGAGTTTTTGAACTAGAAGGGAGTTTTATAGGCTGGGTGATCCAAGTTCATTCCTTTAAATTTCTAAGGAGGAGTTATACAGGCATGTGGGAAAGTCTCTCTTAAAACAACATTGCCAGATTGTGATACTGTTGCCTAAATCCATTGTTATGTTCTGAAACTAAATGTTAACTTATTATTTCCCTTATCTTACATTTTGTTTCAAATTCTTCCATGGAGTTGATTTTTTTTTCAGGAGAATAAATACTCAGAATAGCAACAGACAATGGCATTTTCTCAGTTTTTAAGTCTTACTTTATTGCCCTGATGCTTTTGCCCCCATGTAAGATACACGCCCTCCCTGCCTCCCAAGTCCCAGGGAGTCCCAGGCAGTTCCCTGCTCTCCGGGCTGAATGATAGGGACAACCTGGACCAACTGTTGTGCTTGTGCACAGTGCCAGTGATGGGCCAAGTGCTGCATCATGTTACTGCATTTATTCTCACAACCTCCCTATGATAAAGCTGTTGTAAATTTCCTCTTACAGGGGAAGCAACTAGGCACAGATGCTATATGACACAGAAGGGGTAAGTGCTAGAGCAGGGATTTAAACCTAGGTGACCCAAACCTATTATCTGAGCACACTGTGCACACTCCACTCAATTGTTTCCTCACTGGAGCATATTTGTCTACTTTTATGTGTGCCGCCATTACTATACTATGAGTGTTCTGGTACCAGGTGGCTGCGTTATTGACACTGTAACTCCAGTACCTAGCAGAGAGTCTATCCCATAATAAGAGCCTAATAAATGTATACTAAGCTAATGAATTGCAGCATAAAGTTGGTGATGATGAAGAGAGAGGGCAATATCGCCCAAGCCCTGGATTGGGTCAGGGCAATCTGAGACCACCTGATGTTGCAGAAAAGCCCATCCTTAGTTCTATGGGCCCTGAGAAAATACGGGGTTGTGATTAAAAAGCCCAGTTAATGGAGCAGACAATATGTAGGGTTCAGAAGAGGAGGATGAAAAGGGCTTGATTAAACAGAACTCTGTGAGATGGACAGACCTGTAAAGTGTGAATAAGATTAAGTTTTGATATGGTAGGAAGAGAAAGACAACAAATAGAGAACAGGACGAACAAAAATCACCTGGCATATTTGAAGGGCCACAGATTCATCAATGAGCCTAAAGCAGAGATTTGGTGGAAGGGTTAGGAAAGAAAGACAGAGATAAATGCTGGAGCCCTATCATACATGGTCCTAAATCCCTGGATGTTTTGGAAACCTGGAGACCACGCCATCAAAGTGGAATTCTGAGCTGGCTGCAGCAGGTTGGGTAAATGTAAATTAGGGAAAGGGAGGAAGAGGGCTGGCAGGAGGCTGGGGAGGGGGAGGCTGGAGGAATGACAGTCAAGCTGGGGTTGGTCCAGGAACTCTTGTAACGACCCAGTGTCAGAGTGAGTAGTATGGGGGTGGGGGTGGGGTAAGGCAGAAATTACAAAAGGAAATGAAAACACTAAGAATTCTCTGGACGTGGAGATGGGGAGAGCAGGGAGATGTTGAACCAAAAGTGACCCCAGTGAAGGCAACCCCCTGCAATGTGCAAAACCCCCACACCAAAGACAGAAATGATCACACACCAGACAGACCAGGGGCTGGTGGAAGAACCTGGGTTCAGCCTCAGACACTGGTCATGAGGAGGGAGGAGTCCTGGCTGGTTACCCGTGTGGGGCTGAGCTGGCCGACGCTAGGCTCAGGAAGGGGCTGCACCCTGTCCTGCTGTGGGCCTGGATAAACCATCCCAGGGGAAAACAGAAAAATGACAGGGGACTTTTTTCTACCATGAACATGTGTGACTGCATATCACAAGTGTTCAATAAATAGTTATAGCATGATGACATAAATGCAATTATTTCCAAATTAAAAGTCTTTCACTCTGTTAGGTTTCCGTAGGACTGCCTCGGTTGAGGCAATTAGTTTCCTCGCCTTATGCTGTTATGGCAGTAAACACTATTGTGAATAGTTACATCACTTAAAATTTTTTATACGTGATTTCCAAATGATGCAGGTTCTCTGTGGTGTAAAGTCATGCATTCCACTCCTGTGTTATTCAACCCAGAAGCCCAGGGGCAGGGGAGGGGGCTGGCACACCGATCTCCAGGGCCTGGGATTGTTTTGGGATCTGACACACAGCAAAGCTGGATTTGACTACAGTGGTTCCTCTGGGACTTTTCATTTCCATGAAAGTCAAATTTTCAAAAGACAGGAGGAAAAAAAGAAAAACAACAACTAGGAAATCATTTTAAAAATGTGTATTTTAAAAATTCAAAGATGCAATGGAATTTGACAATTGAACTTTATGGAAAAAAAAGAGCTAACTTCATCTGGTGAAGTTATTACACGGAAGGGTTGTTTCAGCTAAAATCCTTTATCAAAATGGCAGTGGGTAAGGTTATAATAAATTAGATGACGTTTGCTCTTTGACTGAAGTGATTAAACAGAGATGAAGCCCTGAGTAACTGAGATTCAGCTTAATCTGGCAAAGCTCTCGCCCCTTCTTAGATCTGTTGGAGCAGTCAGCTTCTCCTTGGAGGGACCTCACTGAGGCTGGTTGGCAGGAGATGCTGCAGGTCTGAGGACAGCTGGGCCCTGATGGCATCTCAGGTTGGAGGGAAGGGGGTTGGACTGGACTCAGGGGACCCACAGAAGTAAGGAAACACATTTGGACTCTACCCACATAATTTTCTCTGCATAGTTTAAATGCCTAAAATGGATCAGGGCAATTGTTCCCACACCTGAAAGCATTACAATACCACTTTCCATTCTCCCGTTCTGGGGACCCCTTTGCAAGGCAGGGGTACTGAAGCTGGAGCACAGTCAGAAGGACACACACTGGGCCTAAGTACATAAGAAACCACTGAGTTTGAGATCTTTAATGCAGAACTTTGTACATGTAAATACATTGTTAAAACCATACTATTTAGAAATATTTAAAATAGCCTTTTATGTATCTTCTCTCCTATTTCAACAGATGACACTCAGTGTATTTCAGTGAAGAAGCTTCAGGTTTATACTCTTGTCTACAGGCACAGAATCTGAGGTTTCTGTCTACACTGGCAAGTGGCCACACAGCAGAGCCTCAGTTGGTTTCAGCACAGGTGTGATGCCCAAGGTTCCCTGCTGGGGGCAGAGTACTTCAGGGGCAGCACTATGATTTAGGGCATTTTGATCGTTTTATTACAGTAGTACCCCACTAATCCACTGAGGAGATGTTCCAAGACCCCCTGTAGAAGCCTGGAGCCCCAGATAGTACCACACCATATATATACTATATTTTTCCCTAGACACATACATGCCTATGATAAAGTTTAATTTATAAATTGGGCATAGTAAGAGATTAACAACAATAACTAATAATAAAATAGAACAATTATAACACTATACTGTAATAAAGTTATATGCATGTGGTCTCTGTCTCCCTCTCTCTCTCAGAATATCTTACTGTGCTGTACCTTGGGTAACTGAAACCACAGATGAGGGTGCTACTATAGGAGTTCTGTTTGCTTCCTTTAGAAACCTACTTGCTTCTTTTTTCCTATTTAAAAAAAGAAAAAAAACTTTCTTCAGTGTTTACTACATTCATATAAATCAAATAGTGATTTATATTTAAGCTTATGAGTATGGTTTTTACTATGTATTTACATGTATAGAGTTCTGCATTAAAGATCTCAAACTCAGCAGTTTCTTAATTTCTTGGGCCCAGTGTGTGTCCTTCTGACTGAGCTCCAGCTTCAGTACCCCTGCCTTGCAAAGGGGTCCCCAGAACGGGAGAATGGAAAGCGGTGTTGTAATGCTTTCAGGTGTGGGAACAACTGCCCTGGGTCCATTTTAGGCATTTAAACTATGCAGGGAAAATTGTGTGGGTAGAGTCCAAAGTGTCAAAGACAAAATTATAACAAATTTAGTTTAAATATCTTACTTGACTTTTATCTGTGATTCTAGAATTGGGCAACACCTCATTCTGTGAATAGAATTAGACTTCCTGTGAGCTGAAGAGATGGCTTTATAGAGAGAAAAGGGCTGAAGAAAGCAAAAACAGAACAAAAAGTGGATTGGTCATTTCAAAGTTACTTTCCCTGTAAAGGTTAAAGCAAAGGGGACTGACTCCCTTATCGTGACAGCTAAAACTGGCCTATTTGGGGATTTGGCTGTTACCTTCCTCTCTCCTAATTTCTTGGAAGGTCAGATAAACAACTTAGTTTTGGCTTGTGGCATTGAACTTCAGCTTGACTAACTCCATTTCAGTTTGTTCTGCTGGGCCTGGTGCTGGGGCTCACTCCAAATCAATGGCCTCCTATAAATTTTATTTAACACAAGTCATATGAAGGGTGACAAGAAAATAATCAAATCTGGACTAACAGTCACATATAAAAGTCAATATCATTATTAGAATTGACTTTGTTCATTCGTGAAACAAAGAATTATTATCAATCAACTAAGAGCAAGTGTTGGTTATTATGGGGGCAATTATATATATGGGAAACTTGAGAGAGTTAAAAATCACAGCTCTGTTGCGTCAAAACTGACTCAGATTTTAAAAAATCTCAGCTCTGCTCCTTATTACAAGTTTTAAAACGGTAATAGAATAAAAGCATGAAGTACAATTCTTGAATCATAAGTAAGCACAGAATAGTTGCTAATAGTTTACTTCCTTTTAACCTACTTCAAAACATCTGATAAATATCAATACAGAAATTTTTTAAAAATGTTCTGGAAAAGGGATAAAGCTTATAAGGAGATAAGAGACAAATAAAATAAAGGTTAATATGCACTTGAAAAAAAAATGATAACCTCCCTAATAACATGTTAGAAATTTAAAACAACAAATATCCCCCTTATAAGATAGGCAAATATTTTTTTGTGTGTGTAAATTGCAACACCCATAATGAATTAGGGAGTATGTAAGGAAATGGGTACTCATGCATGTTTGGTGTAAGGTGAACTGGTCCCATTATGTGGAGGCCATTCACCACCATATACCAAAATTCATGAATGGTATGTATCTTTGATTCTGCTATTGAAGCACTAACAACTTATTCTAAGAAAATTATTAGGAAGTTTTGAAAATATTATGTTCACCTACATTCCTAAAAGTTAGAGATTGTGGGATCTAGAGTCCCAAAGGAGTATCGGTATCATGTTTTGATGAAAAGAAACACACGTATCCCACTGTAAAGGAGGAAGAGGCGCAGGTGAGGTTGGGTGCAGGGCAACTGATGATGCTCATTCTGATGGCTTCTGTCCTCTCTGTCTGCTGAAAGCCAGGAGAACAGAGACATCAAGAATTTAAGGAGACTGGAGGCATTTTTACGTAGATTCACTGTGAAGCAGTGGCAAGAAAGAAAGAAAGTTGTGCGTCATGCTGAGTGAGTCACATGCAGTGGCAAAGATGGCCCCTGGCACCTTGGTGCCCAGCTATAGGGTTGGCTCACAGAGTGCTCCGTAGCCCAAGTGCTGTGAGAGAAAGGGGATCGTCCAAGTTTGGGGCATTGTTGGGCAGTCACCTCCAAAGGATAAGGGCCATAGGTCCTTAGGATGTTGACAACCATATGACAAAAGAGCAGGGCATGGAGCCCCAAGGGGTCAGGAAGGAAGTGGACCTATCAAGGACTCATAGAGAAAAGTAAAAGGGCTCAAGGGTCCAAGACCCCACAAGTTTAAAGGGCTGGGATATTGGGAGTAATGGGCAAGTGAGCTGTCCAGAAGGGAGGCTATAATCCTGTAATCCTGTCCAACCCTTAAGACAAAAGGGGTCACCCCACCACCATGGTCAGTACCTAATTGCAGATGCTACTGGACAGCATGTGGCTGCATGAGTGGGGGACCCAAGTGAAGTCCCAGCAAGAGTTGGGCACAAGGATTCCATGATGCCAAGAGACAGGCTTCTCCCCTACAAGATTCATTTTCAGTAGGACAACATTTAGGTCCCAGAGAAGGTATCGTCTTTGACATACTTTTCTTTGTTTCATAGCATAAGAATAAAGAAGTGATATTTATTGCCTCTTAATAAAAAGCACCCACCACCACCACCACATGCAGCTAGACCTCCTGTATCTAGCCAAAAGGAAACTCTGAGACCTCAGGGAGACCACAGCCTTTCTTCAGAACCCTGATGGAACTCAGAACCAGAGACAAGGAGGAAGCTGGGACCATTGTTCATCTCACAGATATGCTTCATTGTGAGGGGCCAAGCAAAATTCCAACAGAAGAAAAATATCATGTTACTAACACATCAATTCAAGGCCTTATACCTTGCGTTCTTATTAATGAAGTGGTGATAGAATGACTATCCTAACTCAGCCACTGCAAGGAAGCATTTCTGGGAAGGATTGCCTGGATTTTTGCTGCCTTCTGGGGTCATGCACTAGAATTTGCATCTCTGAGAAGTTAATTGGTCCACATGGGATCCAAATTTCAGAGCCCTGTTAATCCCAGGCTCTGACCCAAGGGGCACTGTGCACATGATTTAAACTTGCTTGGAAAGGTACTTGGAATTTTCTTCCTTATCTCCTTTTATTACATTTCTAGTCAGTCCCTATAAAATTCAGGTGATCTGAAACCAATAGACAAATATAAGCTTGTTAATCTGCAGCTTCTCTGGCATTTGTTCTTATGTGAGCACAGATGAGAGTGAATCCTACAGCCTGGTTCCCAGTGTGAGCACATCAGAGGGCACAGGCAGAAAGGCCTTGGCATAAAGGGCCAACATGAAATGGGATATACATTAAAAATGATTCTCCTCATTTTGTGAGTTTGTAGAAATTAGTAAAAATCATCTCAATTTTTTTTTCAATTTCACAAATGATTTGTGCACATCTGAAACTGACAATTCTGCTTAGTGTTTTCTTTCTTTCAAGAGGTTTTCCATAGGGGGAAACCCCCGGGATGTCTCACCCACCCTTAGTCAGACTAAGCCTATGGTTTATTGAGATTGAACATATCCCTGCTTTAATTTTTCCCAAGGCATTTTAGTTTATCCCGAGGTGTTGGTTAAAGAATGCATTGTCTGGAAAATCTTGAGGAGAGGCAGACTCTTCATTTCAAATCAATGCTCTTATAACCTAAAAATGTCACTGGCAGTAAACTCCCAGGGCCGTGCACCATGCCCAGAACACAAGTTTTGCCGTGGAGCTGGAGGTCAACATGGAGTCAGTCTCTCTGCACCTGGGGAGAAGGTGCCTCTGAGATCCAGGGTAGCTTCAACTAGCGTGAGCTTTAAGTCTTTTCCAAACACTCCAGAGCAGTCCTGTGTAGTGATTACTAAAGAAAAGATTCACATCCCTGGTAGGATTCCAGAGAGTAAGCTTAGAAGACTAACTGGGAAATTTTACTCTGGCTTTATTTATAATTATTAAAATTTCAATACTTCCAAAGATTAGAAAACAAATCATTATGAGTTAGGTATCATGATTGCTACTGTGTAGTTATAACCACCAATAGCTAAAGGTGGAGTAATTACTGCTGATTGATTGTTAAATATTGGTTCATCATTAGAGCTAATAGAGTAAGAAGATTGATGGTGCCATTGCTAATATGGCCAAGAGGACACAGACGAGTGGGCAATTGGTGACAATTTATTGAAATGATCTTGTCTCTGCATTCTGAGGCAAATTCAGTTCCACATGAATCTAAAAAGCAATTGTCCAACAGTGTGACGACCTTTCAGGAGAAACTACGCCCTACCATCAAGTGGGGCTCCAGTGGTTTTCGTTCTGCTTAGCTGGATCACAGGTGACATCTGATAACACTACTGCAAAAACTGTCTCAAAATAGCTTCATACAGCTCAGTGAAACAAAACTCCTTTATTACCAACTTCGACAGCAATTCTTTCAAAATATTATTCAGTCCTTTCTTGTATCTGCTATACAAGTAGACAAATAAAGCCACATAAACATAAAAATGCAGGTCTTATTTTAACCTGCATTCTGACTCCCTTTTATTTTTCATGTCAGATGTTTTCTGCAGCATTTGAAATCACTTTTATATGGAGACAATTTAATATGAAACCAGTGGCATTTTCTAACTAAATTGTCATGCTTTCCCACATGATGACATTAGCTTTAATTTCCCCCTCCATGAAGAAATAATGTTCCTCAGAACAATTTACTCAGTATTTATAACAGTTCCAAAATCCAAGTGAGTGTGGGGTTTGCTTAAGATTAACTGTATGCCATATGTGCAATCGCTTGTCTGAGTTGGGAGTATGAACCTCTACTGATCAAAGAAACTGTTGGGGTTTTGAGAACATACTCCAACTCTGCAGCCCTCCCCACCAACGGGGGTGGGGACTGTGCCCTACTACTGTAGGGACTAAGCATAATTGTGAACACCCATCTCTGCAGGCACCTTCCTCCTAGCCAGGGTAAGGCAGGGAGCAACTGAAGAATATATCTTAGACATAATGATAAAATGGGCTTCTTAATGTTGAACTCCTGAATTGGGTAAAATTTCCCCAGCAATCATGAGCAGAGCTGGGCCTCCTCATGGTATGGGTTGAAGAGGATGGGTTGCCCCCAGCCTGCATTTCAATCATGAGGCCTTGACTTACATTTATCTGATTTCTAAGCCCTCTGTAGGCCACAGTGTCTATTCAGGTCCCTTGTGGGCAATGCCTTTGCCCTTGTTGTCTAGTGACAGCTTGCATGCTAGTGTCTCACTGTTGGCCATAGTCACCCTTAACTCATATCCATTTGCTGACACCCAAGTGTCATTTTGGATTTACTGAGGCTGCTAGTGGCCTTTGCCCAGCCCAGGCCAGTTTGGCCTCCATCTGTGTTGCAGCCTGTGAACCTTGGCTCTGGGCCAGAAGCTGTAGGGACCCTTCAAAATAAAATATCATGGGGAAGAAGCCTATTTTTTAGAGGTCCTAAACCACCATGGACAAAAGATCTATATGACCCTATCCCATCAAGAAGTTCAATCACAACCATGGTTAATATTGCTCCTCTGGAGGACACATGGAAATGTATGGAGATATTTTAGTTGTTATTATGCCTGAGCGGGAAACAATGTACAATTAAGGGGAAAGCAATAGGCTCATTAAGTCTTACAACGTGAGAGATTGTGATCTACAATGAAGAATGTGCTGCCTAAAATGCCAATAGCACCCCTTCTGATTATCATTATGTCCTAACAATCCTACAAATTCAAGCTTCCCCCTGCCCAAGTTATAGGTCCTCCTCTAGAACTAACACCTCCCCCCTCTTGTCTTTCCATATTTCAATGAAAGAATTAGTGTACATTGATAGATTCCAAAGATTGCAATGTAATACCCAGTAAATCTATCTCTAGGCTTTAAGGCTTAATTTCGTAGAACTATAGTCATTTGGACATTGGAACTTTGTAGTAACATGGCCCAACCCCTTCCTTTGTGGGTGATGTAAAGCAGGACTAGAGAAGTCAGATATGAGTATTCTGAGACAAGAGCATGGCATGTGTCTGTTGTCCTTAAGTGGCCCCCCTGAGAGTGACCTGAATTCAGGGTGGCTGAGCCTATGGGCAAGTGGGAGCAGGACAGATCAGGGTGGAATGTCACCCAGAGGCAGACCAGGAAGGATGGCGGAGGCTGCTAAAGGGTTTGGCTTGTTTTTAAATAATCATAGAGAGATATTGAAGGGAATTAAGTAGAAAAATAACACGAGCTGATTCATATATATTGTTGCTAAATTTACAGATGAAGAATAAACAGGGATGAAAGTGGCTATGGCAGACCAGCAGGACAGCCACTGCCCTGCCCACGTGGGGCTGGGGGAGACAGAACAGTGTGGAGCCTGTGCAGGAAGGGGACAGACCTGAGGTGTAATGAGAGAGTGGAGGTGAGGAGGAGCGGACGACAGACTCGGTGTGAGCGGCAGAGCAGATGGAGGAGTCGGGGAGTCTCCATCCCACCCCACCCGCCCCACCCTGCCCCACCCGCTGTCGGGCTTGGACAGCTGGTGGGTTTTCCTACCAACTACAGTGTTGGAGAGTCTGGGCAGAGAATGTTCAGGGGTTGTAGTTTAAATATGTTCAGTTGGCAATTCATGTGAAGTAGCCAAGTAGACACGCCAAAGAGGCATTTTATTAGTCATGTTCTAGATACTTGAATTGTGGAGTCAGTAACATATGAATATGATTTAAATGCATATTAATGGGTGATGCCACCTAAGAATAGAATGCCAAAGCAAAACATTAAAGCATCCAGGACTTAGCCCTTCAAATTCATCACGTGGATGCGGAACAGAGGAGAATGACCATGCAGCGTAAGAGGGAAGTCAGGTGGGTGCTGTTGAGGCCAAAAGAGGAGGATGCTTAGAAAGTCAGTTGCCTCAAATACACTGAAAAAGTTAAGTGATTAGAAAAGCAAAAGGTAACATTGGATTTGGCAGTATGGACTGTTGCAGATCTTGAGAAGGTCTGGTAAATAAGTAAGTAGAGAAATCCGACTATGGTTTGAGGAACAAATAGAAGACAAGAAGGTTCTAAAGGGGCAAAGAGCAGCCAGTTGTTTAGGTGTGCAGTGAAGAAGCAGGAGGGGAAGTTCATTGCTTGTTTGTTTTATTTTGTAAGAAAGGTGGTACCAGAGCACGTTTGTGTGGGGACTACACAGTCACAGGGGAGAATGGTGATCAAGGAGGGAGACCACAGCAGGAGCAAAGTGATGTCTGCGAGGGGCGGGGCCTGCAGCCTCTACGCAGGGATTGGCCTCTTGTAGAAGAAATACCATTTAATCAGATGTAATGGGAGGGAAGATGGAGAAAATGGGTACAGATGTGGGCAGGTGTGTGGACTGAATGGTGGAACAGTGAAATAGCTTCTACTCTATGAAATGTGAAGGGAGATAATCATTAAGAGTTGGAGAGAGAAAGGTATGAATGACACCACCGTCTTGGAGATGAGGAAGCCAGGTAGCCCAAATATGAGCAGATTTGGCAGGCATTAGTGAGGTTTGAGAAGGTGAAATAAAAGGCCAAGCTTCTGTAGCAAAGCTGCTGCTCCAGGGAAGGCGCTACAGGCACGTGGATGAGTTTCTCCAGGCTTGGAGGTCACCAGCAAAACGCCAGGCAGGGAGAGTGAAGTCAGTGAGCAGACTGACGTTGAGGGATTTTAATGGTGACTTTAGAATTTAAGTTAGACAAAGAAATAAGAGGAAGGCCAGGTTGTTGGTGAGGGGGGAAGAGTCAATGAAGGAAAAATTACAGTTAGGTTCACAAGTTTTCACAGCAAAGGGTCACTGGGCAAATGATCTGGAAAGACAAAAAGCCATGAGGCTAGAGTGAAATGTCAGAACTTTATACCTGAGAGATGGCACAGGAGTGATGTGAGACCCTGCGTGTGGGTGGCCAAGGTGGGATTCAAGACAGTCCAGTGGAGACTAGGAGGCCAAGGAGCTCCAAGGCCAAGGTGTTGATGGTGCATCAGTGTGGGTGATGAAATCCAAGACGAGTGACAGGAGGTGAGGTGAAGGGAAGGCAGTGAGCCAGGAGCCAAACTCTTCAGTGAAGGAGGGGGAGGAACCAGGACGGAGTGACACAGTGGTGGGGAGAAGAAGGCAGTGGTGGGTTGATGGTGCTAGCCTCACAGAGGCAGGCATAGCTGGACATGGAGTAACAGTCTGGAGGCAGCACAGGGGCGCAAGGAGAACCCTGACCCTCCCCGACCCTGAGGTATGATGGGAGTGATGTAGAAGCACTACATTTGAGAGGGCTGCAACAAAAACAGGTCTTTAGGAGGAAACTAGGTTTCAGAGTTAAGAACCGGTAGGTAGAAAAATTACTCCAAGAAGAGGAGTATTTACACATTACAGAGAATGATAATTCTAGGGCACAGGGAAGGATTTGTAAGGGTAGAAGGGCTAGAAGATGGTTTACACTGGGGAATCTGTGTAATTGTACGTACAAAGCACTCTAGGTGATAGGGGATAGCCCAGGAGCCATCTGATGGTACTTAAGGTGGACAGGGCTGTGAGACACCAAGGGAGTATTCCTTAGTGAGCAGAGCTGAGTATGTATAAAGATACTTCTTGCCTAAAAACATAAGGCCAATATTTAGACCATAAACATCTGCACTGAACTGATGGTATAAGCTCTTGAAGTAGAATGTGGCTTGCCTTTGCCCAGCTCCCCGAAACAGTGTCACACAGAGTGTGATGCAAGAAGCAACAACAACCAGACCTTGATAGAAACACAGGTCCCGGTTTCAACCTAAACGTACTGAGTCTCAATCTCTGAGAGTGGGGCCTTGGAGATATTTATTTGCCTTTCATTGCTCAAAAATTTTTGAAAACCACTGAGCATTGTCCTGGAAATTAAAAAAAAATTGAGGTCTCAGGCCTTATTAAGAAGTTAATGAAAACTATTGACTGCCACATAGAAAAAGTGTATTCACTCACACACACAATTTTACAATCAATTTCGGGGAGTCTTTGACAATTTGAAGCCATCCCTGAGCCTGGAGTAGAGATTGCCCTGGAACTGCCTCTGGTATGTCAATAAAAAAGGGAAGTCCCAGGGACCCCTGTGAGTGGTCACTTCCTTCTCTGGCCAGACTCACCAGTCACATTGTGTTCTTTAGACACTTCCACCTTCATGCTACTTGTGAGGTTCTTTGCAGCTCTGAAACCATTCCAGCTTGTCCTTGCTGCTTTCGTTTGGCTGTGCTTGATTGAAATGCCTGGCCGACCCTCGTCCACATGGGTGGCTTTACCTGCCGCCAGCCCAACATTTCCTGCCATTCTTCTCCTTAACTGTCTGGGACTTAGAACTGCAGATCCCCACAGCCAGTCTGCTTAGCACCTGGGAAAATATGCTGGAGAGTTGACAGATGTGACAAAGTATCTGAAAAATGAGGGATTTGTGACCTCTTAGCATATGTTTAGTGGATCCTAGGATCAGAAGCTTGATTTTTTTTCTTTTAGACAGATAAAATCTCTCAATGCTAAAATGTTGCAATAATTCTTTCTCCTGGGAGATGTAAATTCTCTGAAGAAAATTCATAGATGTTGAAAACAGAATTCACTCATTTTCATAAGCATGCAATGGAACTTCAGAAAAATAAATAAAGGTATTGGCACTAAGAAAAGCTAACTCAGGCATGATGGTTTTGATACAAAATTTTCACCCTCCAGGACTACCAGTGTCTGCTCAGTAGGATTTCCTTGTCACAGCGTCCCTCCTATGACATGGGTCTCCTGTGAGGGTAGCCTTATCTAGACGGTAACATAAAATAGCTGTCAAAACGCTGTCCTTTCAGCATGGAGAGCAAGGACCACTCAACAATTATTACTGCAGTATGCTCTCCTCTCTCAAAGGAGAAAATAACTAAATTGGTTCCCTGCCCCAGTACTCTTGATGGATTTAAGGAACCTCCCACTCTAAATGAAATCCTGTGGCAACACAGCAAATGTTGCTTTGTATTGAAATGGAAGGGTTAACCAGAACAGCTATGAAAGCTTCACTTAGGAAAATGGATAAAATATGTATCCACAAAATCCCCAAATTATTGAAAAGTCAGGGGTCCAGGGCAAGAGAATGAGCCATGTTACTTTGTGGTCTCCAGGGATTATAAAAGAGCTTTTATTATTAGTAGTATTATTCTACCATTTAGGACAGGTCTTTTGCACCTACTGACCTACTGGGATTAAAATCTCTTACTAAACCCATTGCTTGTTTTTTTTTTTTTCTTTTTTTGATTAGTGGCATTTAACATAGATCATAATTGCCATTGGTTTTCTGTTCCTTCTGTTTTACTTCATCTTAATGTCGATTCCAACAAATAGTCATTAATGATTGCTCTATAAAATTTGCTCATGAAGAATTTTATTGAGTATTGGCTTTAGCAGCATCAGAGGGCATTGGATTCGAATGACATTTTCCCGAACACTTCTAAATGCAAATGAATGAAAAGAAACCTCAATTTCTTATGATCCACAGACTTGTTTGCAGATGCTTGACTTGTCTGAAATGACACACAGGACCAACTGAGCAAACAGAATGTCAAGCTTTGGTCTCAAATCGCCAAAGTCCTCATCAAAGGAATGTGATGGCCATACTCCTTATACCATCGAAAATGCAAAGTGAACATTGATGACCAAAAGTGCAGTTGCTCTTTCCACACATGTACGACTGAGAAGAAAATGCAGCTCTTTTTCAAATCTCATGAGAAAATTGACTTTTGGACTAATATATGAGCAGTTTTTCCCCATTAACTTTTAGATGTGTCAAGAGCTAGCTTTTAGACAAAATTTCTCTGACAAACTCTCCAGTCAAGAATTTGGTTGTTTTCCAGCTCTGGTCCTATTAAAAATGAGATCTTAGAGGGTTGGGAAATACCCAACTATAATAAAGTTCACTAAAAAGTGCTGAGTCCCACCCTAACCTTTTAAATAACCCATACAACAATGACTTTTTGTAAATTATAAGATTATAGGGCTGAATCAGTAAGGGATTCAGTGCATCAAGAAACAGGGAAAACTTTAGGGGAGGGAAACATGACCTCCTCAGGAGCCCAGGAATCACACCAACGAGGCAGCTGCCAGGCACGGGCCACCCCAGAAGCAGGAGTGTGATGTTCCTTAGAAGCACAGACACCCATTCCACCAGCCAGCCTCCACCTGAAACAACCCATGGTATGGGGCAGAAATGGATTCCCTGTGATCTCATTCCGAATGGATTAGAATGGATTCCAAGTTTCAGTCTGGCATTTTCTGTACCCTAAGATGGTGCTGGCTGGCAGGAGTATAATTCTTGACAGCCCTTTTATGGGGAAACGTCAATCCTGAATTTCTGCAGAATGTTATTACTGCAGCTCAAGAAAAGAAACGAAAAAACACACCTTAAGAATGTGGGGTATCTAAATTTGTGAATTCGTAAGTTTAAATTTCCTAGACCTTGATTTGTGATATTTTTATATTCGTCTAGCAGGAAAGCTCCAGGGTTTTATGTAACATAGACCTTACTTTCTCAGTAGAATAATGATACTTGTTTAGCTTTGTGTTAAAGTCCTAATTTGAGAAAGATTAGAATCAATCATAACTGTTATTTATAGCTTATTTGGCATGTGTATTCAAGCACACTGGGGAAATGTTTGAAATGCTCTAAATTTCATACATATTATGCACACACACTTTGTTTCCCCTTTCTTTTATCCAATATGAGAGAAATGACTTATGTTATAAGGAGACAATCATCTGATGTAAATATGTAAGGGTATATAAACTTGTCACCACAATATATTTATTTTATGATTAAAAGTTATAATGATAGTCATCAAAAGAATTAGGAAACTAAGAACTGTTTAAAGTGGTTATCTTCAGAAAGTGTGACTGGGGGCCGTTGAAGTGAGGGGTTAAACACATGCACGAATGCTTTTTAATTTAAACTCTGATACATGGTTTGAATTTTAATATATTAAATATGTTTTTAGTGGCAGGTTGTTCTTTACAATGATGTTATTTCCTGTTGGCACTATTTTTGCAACTTTCATTTTTAAATGTCCCTGAGCTATGTCAAAGTCCAAATTGAGTAAGTTTCTCTCTTTAAATTTAATTACCTGTAATTTTACAATAACTGGAGTCAGAAGATGGCCTAGGTTGTAACATCAATATCCAAGTTTTGCGATGTCCCGGTTCAAAAACTTGTCTTTGTGTATCCATTGAATACTTGGGAAATGATAGTGACAGCCATAACTTTTTGCCCTTTTATAACATTACAGGTGATCAAGATAAAACATACTTTTTGGCAAACCACCTAATACTTGCTCTGGAAATTTTATTCAGAAACACAATTATTTTTCTCTCTTAAAAAATTCAATGGACTCTAAGCCTGAGGCTCCTACTAGAAAATTCTCAGTACTTTGTATTTATCATTTATTTAAAAACAGCCTATTGAGACTGAGCCATGCACAGGGATAGAGCAGTGATGTATCTTCGTACAGTCACTGCCTTCCTGGAACTCTGGTCTTGCAATGACCTGTTTATTCTTTTGTCCTTCAGCTACCTGTTCAACTCCTGTTTTTGTGCAGAATCATTTACCCAAACTACCTTTATCTCTTTCATTTAAATATTTCCTCCTGGTTACATGTATGGTAATAGTTCATTTATAGAAATAAAGGTAATCTTCTTTGTTCTTCACTGGATTGTCTGCCTTGTAAGATGGTTGCACTGCATAGATCTTCCACTGTTTGGACTCAAGCACACAGCAGAAAGCATTTAGATGGGGAGAGGGACATGGCTTATCTGCTGCCTGCAAAATCACTGTGCTTATAATAGGAAATGGCTGAATCTACGAGAGGGAAAACTAACCGATTTGGCTTTGTACTTTCAAAGTCTGTTGGAAGCAGAAGCAACCTGAACACAGGTGAAGGGATGCGATTACAAGCAGTGGCCCCACCCGAACCTGAAGGGCCTCTGCAGGCCAAGTGCAATGGTTGGGTATGCTGCTCCAGGGCCCCCTTCCCTCTCTCCATAAACAGTTTCCTATTATTGAAGTTCTGTCTACAAGGTATTCATATGAGTAGGAGAAGACCCATCAGTCCCTGCTGAAGGCCCTGCCATGGGGGGATTGGGCTTCCAGGGACCATTCCCTGGAGAAGCCTTTCTCTTTTCTTTATTCTATCTTGTTCCACAGAAAACTATTGCCCAAGATGCTACACAAAGAATGGAGGCCCAATGAATATGCAAAACCATGAACATCATGGGCTGCTCCTTGGACGTTGAAAGCCTATTAGTTTATTAAGTCTTCTGACTAAATTCATAGTAAATAACTTCTTTAAACAATTTCCCAAATGTGTTTGAGGTGGGGCAAAGTAATGCTTATTAAAGCTCTAATAAAATAGAAATGTATAGAATTGATGTGGGCAAATATGTTGTAAATGGAAACTCCTGACCAAATGGATTTGTAAAACCAATCTCATTAAGCAGAATGTGATGCAGGGACTGAATATGGAGGATATGTTAATAATTTTTTTTTTAAAATGGAGGATAAAGCAGATTACATTATAGGAAGTAACCCCATATTTGCTAGTATTTGTTATTTTAGAACTAGGTAAAGTGATCATTTCTCCCTCATTTTCCCCAACATAATATTCTGGGGTACATCGTGCTCCAGGTTGTGTAAACAGGGTGGAATACTCGATCCGTGCCTTGAGGATCTTTCAAAATTTATTGGTGATTTTTCACTACTTATGGATTGCTGATAATTTAAATTGAGTGAGTCTCCAAAACATGAGAGTCAAGTTGTTAGTGCCTGCTTTGACAGAGTTGGGCAGTGATTCATCACCATCCCACCACACCTCAAAACATGTCTACATTAATACACAGGCTGCATCAGAAAGGCATCATAGAAAGTCAAATTGAAAAGACAAATTATTGGAATTTTTGGTGCCTTGAAAAAACTGAAACTTAATACATATTTTGGAGGATTTCCCTCTGGCTAATGAAAAGAAAAGTTCCTGGAAATGAATGATTTTCTTGCATGTGAATTTGATGCTTATAGTCAAAAAAGCCCAGATGCTTGCGTACTACCCTTTGATAAGAATGGGCATTCAGGTTCAAACGTAATAGCCATACCCTGGTGAACTGGATTGTTCGTTCCTATTCTTCACAATTTCTACAGCAGATTATATGTGGAAGGAACAGTGCAGAGCCTTTTCCCATGGGTGGAATGTACCTCTCCACCCAGTTGGCATTTGGCCATCTGACTCACCTTGGCCAATGGAAAGTTAGAGGACATGATGGGGTAGAGGCTTTAAATGTGCTTGTGAAGTTTGGCTTGGCTCTTGTGTACCTGTGATCCACTGTGGAACAGCCACCTCAGGGGTCCCTGCCTCATTTCAGCCTGTGCCCCAGAATGAAGTGGAGAGGGGACCTGAAACTTTCTGGAAGCCTGGAATTCATGGTCCAGTCATGCTCAGCCCAGATCAGCTTAACCAGAGCTTACCTGCAAACCCATGATCCTTGAACAGCACTGAAATTTTTAGGTTTTATCTTATACAGAACAAAATTGATTGATACGATGGCTAACTTATTTGGGGGGGCTTAAGCAAAACCTGAAATTTAATAGCACCACAAGCATCCAGATGGCCAGGAGCAGGTGCTGGAGTCAGCTGTTGATTCCCAAAAGAACAATGGATTCTGTGATTCTGGGGGAATGTCTATGGCCATGCCTGTCCACCACAGAGAGTGAGGACCTGCCCTGCCTGGCACTTTTGCTGTCCAAAGAAGACATCCAGGGCACTTCAAGCTCAGGTAATTGCAAAGAGACCTGATATTAAATGAACAACAAAGACTGTATACTCTCTAATGGGTGTCAGAGAGCATAATTTTGAACTCACTGCTACCCAATGTTGATCAAAGCTAAGACCTCCACCATCATTCAAGACCTTCCTCCCACCTTCCTAACGTGTTTGTGTGATTCAAAATTATTAAAGAGATATTCAAAGTAGCTACTATTATTCCCAACAGATGCATAAACTAAGACTCAGAAATATAATGCAGCTTGTACAAATTTATCAAGGAGGTGGCACAACTGACACTTAAACACAGATCTGAGCATGAAATTTGATTAAATAAGATGCCAGGGAGCTTTGCATCTGTAATGCATAGTCTAGGTCTAGTTAGTGCCACTTACACTGAACTGCACTTTACCTTTATCCTGTGTGTAGGACATGTCAGAAAGGGTCATATGAACCACGTTAGGTATCTGTGGTAGAGATCTCACCGAGCACTTTATTCACTACTGAGAACCTTGGGAGAAAAATTCTCAGGATTACCTGTTTCTACTAAATAAATTACCTTTATTTCTTATGGCCATGATGCATAATAAAACTGATCTTATTTCTGTCTCTGTTTAAGCTCCTAAGAAGTTCAGAACAATATTCTCACTCCACTTTTAATGAATTGTATTTGTATTTTAACTTTACATCATGGCTTAGTCTTGCTTTAATTTTCCTATTTTACCTTTTTGTGTTTTTTTAATCTTTTAATATACACCAAATTTCTTTAGATATAAATTATTAATGTTTAGACATAGGAAATGAGGGAGGGGAAGAAAAAAGAGTCTTGGAAAAATACTATAGGGGACATAGTCGCACCTGGAGCAACTTTATTTTACTTATTGCCCTGCTCTTTCACTGGTATGTAAACAAGAATGGCAAGCTGGTCTGCTCTAAGACGGTGATCCCAACCTTTTTGGCACCAGGGACCGGTTTCATGGAAGACGATTTTGCACGGACCGGGGTGGGGGGCAGAGTTGGGGGGGTGAGGAGCTCAGGTGGTGACGCCAGCGATGGGGAGAGGCTGTAAACACAGACGAAGCTTCGCTCTCACCTACTGCCATGCAGGCCCCTGGTTCCTAAGTTTCATGGAAGACAATTTTTCCACAGGGGAATGGGGGGGAAGTGGAGCTCTGCGGCCCGGTCCTTAACAGGCGGAGGACTGGTATTGGTCCACGGCCTGGGGGTTGGGGACCACAGCTGTAAGAGGTTTAGATTTCACCTCACAGCAGAAATGGCAACGGGCTAGGGAAAATTCCCCCATATCATTATGGTGGGAACATAATACCAGCTGGTGGGATATTCAAGAGTTTAAGAACTGTCACACTGGGGTTGGCTCTGGGTACCCTCACAGCATCTCTACACAGACCACAGGGTCTGAAACGTGTCACTGTATGGACTGAGTTTGCTGCAGTCTTCTGGAAATGAAGAATTGCAGAAACTGGCTATGGAAGATCAAACTTTGTTTTCAAAATAGACCAGCCACTCATATATTGCTGATAAAATTCTCAATAGGAACAAATTCAGTGAAGGGCAATTCGGGAATACGTATATCAAAATTATAAGTGCATATGCCTTTTGATGTAGAAATGTCATACCTAAAAATATATGACCCACATTCTTTCACATGTGTAAAATTATATACACACAGTTTCTCACTGAAACATTGTTTGGGATAATAAAATATGGGAACCAAGCTAAGTATTCTCGACTGTGACGGCTAAAGTAAACAGATTATATGTACGAAACGTAGCTCTACAAAAAGAACTTTTGTTGTATATTGATTTATATTTTGTGGATTTTAATCATGTTAGTATCTCACCCATATAAAAAGGAAATACAAGGTAATAAGGGAGTGATCTCCACGAATAAGAAAGAATACCTACTCATACAACAAAAGCCCCGTTAACATTGGCATTATTTCAAATGTGAAACATATTTTACTTACAAATATTTGATATGTAATGAAAAATATTTTGGAAGAATGTCACCGGTTAGCATAATCAAAACATGAGTGATACACACACTGAGGCTACTGGGTTGCAATTCCAACACTTACTTCCTATTTCATTTTCCTTCCATTGCTATGAAGAAAAACTTCAGTACTTTTCTTCTACCTCAGCATTAATTAAAAATGTAATATCTTTAACATCTATTGATCCAGAGTAACTTCAAGCCAAAGGAGAGTTAAAAATTATATATGATCATTCAAAAGCTTAGAGTATGAAGTAACGCAAATGCTAAAAAATCTGGCGTAGGAAGTACATGGAAAATTTAAGGCTCAAGCATAATTATGATACTTTCGAAGTTTGCAATGCCCACTGGGAAGAACATAAATAGGAATAAATATCTTACATTTCTACAAGGAAATGATGAAAATGGAAAAAAATGATAAGTATTGAAAGTTTTACCCCATGTGTAACCTTAAGTAATAGCATTCAAATAATATTAAACTGTAATTAATCAGTTCTGATAAAGTATGAGTAAAATTTAACAAATGATATTTGAACATTTGCTGCTAACCTTAACACATGTATTTTCAGAAACGATGAGGTTTTAAAAAATTATTTGCATATCATGCTGTATGTCAGTCTGGAGCTGGGAGGGTGTTTGTTTGCAGGAGTGGTTGATGTGATCATTTCACTAACCACAAAGAGAATGGAGAAAGGAAACTAGAATGAAACCTCATGAACCCCCAATATTAAAAGAGGAAAAGGAGAAACTTGCAAAGAAGATTGAGAAAGAACATTCAGAGAAAACACACACACAGGACAGGATGGAATCCTTGTCATCTGGATGCTAGGGAACAAGAGTGTCTTGGAAGGAAGGCTAGGTCATTCACGTCTAATCCTGCAGTGGGCTCAGGAAAAATAAGTGATGACATTCAGCGGCATTGAACAGTGTAGTGGTTGCTAACGTCCTTGGCAAGACCAGCTTCACGGAGTAATGGGCTTATGCTCTATTGTCAAGGTTGAGAAGGGAGTGATTAAAAGGGAACCCAATACTGTGTATGTAGGACACAGCATCTGACAACTGAAGAAAAGGCATTTGGACACAGGCAAAAGGGGGAAGTAGGTTTGCAGGGAAGTTTTTCTAAGGCTGGAAATGTACATGAATCCTATGTACAGGCTGAAGCAGAACAGCAAGTGAGGAAGGATTAAAGACACATGCAGAGTTGGGGTGATTAGTGGGGTGAGACCCCCGAGGAAGTAGAAGGGGTGATCCACACAAGCACAAGGTGATGACATTCTGTGGTCAGGAGGAGAGCCCCCTCCACTGAGCAGGAGGTTAAGGAAGGATGAAAGCAGGTGCCAGAAGTTGTGGAATTAATTGGGGCAGAAGCAGCTGTGGACGAAGGTAGGCAAGCTCTTCCTGTATTTCTGTAATGACGTTGGTGAGGTAGTGTTCTGAATGGGGTGGGGGCATTTGTAATAGTACCCAAAGTATAAGGTAGCAGTAAAATCTTAGAGCAGTTTTAAATAGGGACTGGTAGAGGGTGTGATAAGCAACACACGGTAGGATTGTCAAGTGGCACTGAGGGAGAGCTGCGGCTGGAGACCATGAAATTTTAGAGGTTCTAACTATAAGTATGTGGGATTTTCTCCAACAGTGATGAGCCAATCTGGGAATAGAGGGAGAGGATTTGGAGACTTCACTTATCCACGAGGGGGGTGGTTTGTGTTGAGGGGCTGTGAAAACCCATGGCGGGCAGAGAGTTGAGAGAGTGACATTTGAATGACGATCGAGGTTGTGAAATGTGTGGTCCAAGGAGACAAGTAGTCAAGCCAGGAGGAGACCGAGGAGTTGAGGGAATAGACCACAGACTGGACATCACAGTGAGTTGTAAACGATTTCTGGTGGGAGACAGGGAGAAGGGCAGCTGGGAATATGCAGGACTGTGGTTCTAGAGCAAGATATTACACCTAAAAACTACATGAACCAAATGGAATGTGGTTTCCTGGACTGGATCCTAGAATAGAAGAGGGACACCCATGGAAAAACTGGTGAAATCCAAATAAAGTCCGGACTTTGATTAATAGTCCAATGCACCAATATTTATCTTTTTAGTTTTGGCAGATGTACCATGGTTATATGAGATAATATTAGGGAAACTGGGTGAAAGGTATATGGGAACTCTCTGCACTATCTTTGCAATTTTTTTGTAACTTTGAAATGATTCTAAAATAAGAAGCTTATTTTTAAAAACATTCAGGAAAATTCACATTTAAAAAATAAATAAAAATAGACACAGAGACACACAGACACATTGACACATACATCCCAACCTGGTAGCAGGATTTTTGGACTGTCCCTTGTGTTCACTCTTGAATCTCCCACAAATGGAGTCTAGCCATATTCCCCTGAGTAACAATGCCCAGCACAACGATGGTTCTTTCTCACCATGGGATTGTTCTTGGATCACGCAGAACTTTTCTGCACTTCTAGGATCATGCTGGCAGTAGTGGCAGTGGGCTTGTGAGAAGCTGCTTGGATTTGTGTGGTCCACTCTCACACTAAACAAGAGTCAGTCCTGCGTGATTAGTTAAATTCTGTGGAAGTTGTGGCTATATCATAAAAGGCATTGCAGCTTCTACCTTGTTCTCATAAATCACTTGCCCTGGACTAGACCAGACACTGTTCTGCAAGGACACTCAGACAGCCCCATCAGAGGCCCATTTGGAGAGGAATGCAGGTCCCCAATCACTAACACCTATTTCACAGCAATGTCAGGAAAATACCTTGAAGGGGGTTCCTCCAGCCTCAGTCAGGCCTTCAGATGACCTCCACCCCAGCCAGCAGATGACTGGAGCTTCATGGAAGACACCAGAATTTCCCTACCCAGATGTTCTTGAATTCTTGACCAACAGAAACATAAGAGATACAGAGTGATTATTGTTATTCTAAGACAAATTTTGGGATGTCTAGTTCACAAAAATAGGTAACTGGCACAGATTTTGACACATACAAATGTAGTGCTGCGATAACAAAAATTCTAACACACCTGGGAACCGCATTGAGACCCAGCAGTGGGCAGAAACTGGAAAAGTACCTGGGAAGAGCATTAACAAAATCCTACAGAGCCTTGAAAAAAGAGTGTTAGCAGAAGCCCAGGGGTCCTCAAGAAGGCTGTCAGTGAGTGGTTAGCACAATTTGAGGAAATGGCAAAAGGGGCCCCTTTATAAAGTTATAAAGTGGCAGAAAGTTGACTAATACTATTTCCTGTGTAAGATGGAAAATAGAAAAAAAAAGTATCTAATTACCTGGAGGATCTATCTAAGGAGGCATCTAGCAATGTATTGAATGTGCTGTCTGCTTTCTCTAGCACCCACGGCAAACTGTGAAAGGGATGATAAAGGTAATGAGGAAGAAAAAAACGGTTCTATGTAAAGGAATCGGGGTTTGTTCGGTTCAAAACTAAAACTGTTTCTCATTTCTAGTCCCTCTGGATAGTAAAAGATATTAAAATAAAGGAAAGGATTCCAGACAAAGATCAAATCCAGGACACTGTGAGTAAAACATGGTTGAAAGGTGAAGTCAAAGGTGTGAATGTAAAGCCTTTTGTAGCGATCTCAGAGATACGTTAAGACAGAGCCTCAAACAGGTACTTACCCCTGTGACAATATGAAGGGCATGCATCACACATTTTATCAATTAAAAACAAATTATAAAATCTTAAGGGCATTCTCCTACAGCAGGCTTATGGGAAGCAAAAGGTAAAAGACAGTTTATCTTGATAAGATTTGTCTGTGTGTCTATTTTCCAGTGGCTTGAATCCCACATAAAAGACTTACAGAATTTTTATACAGGTGTTCTAGATGAAGCACCACCAGATTGAACTAAAAGCATTACAGGAAAGAAGTCAGCACAAAGTGCAAGGAGGCCTTGCACTCCTCAACTATTATGAACAGAAAGCAGACTGGGAAAACTACTTATATGAAAACACCAGCCATTTCTTATCCAAAAGGAAAGATGACCCAGAGGTCAGAACCAAAAACCCAGAGTTTGGAGCCAAGATCTCAGGCAGTAGCCCTGAGCCCTCATCAAGCAACTGGCATGATGTGTAAAATGGATTCTAGAATTACTATGGGGAAGTGACTCATATGTGTCCTCTATTCCCCTCTTTTGAATAGAAGGGTCTACAGTAGTTATTCTATACCTGTCCCACCATTGCATGTTGGAGAGTAAATAACCTGCCTTTCCAGTTTACTGGTCTTCAGATTTTGAAGAACTGATAAACTCAGGAGCTGTCCTCCCAGAGCTGTATGGGAGGGGCCACCCTCTCATCTGGACCTGACTTGAATGACAAGACACTGAAGCTTATTCTGTAATGGAGGAGAAGGTGGAAGATGGGGGAGTATCCTTGGGAGATGGTGTCAAGAACTGAGAAAAGCCTGATATTTTATCACATTTACTGGTACCAAGTTAACATGCCATAGTTTCATGGAAGCTGGTAGAAGACATGGCAATCCCTGGCAAGAGCAAAAGAAATTTATCTTATTTACTCATAGCACAGCAGAAAGCATGAATATAAGCATCATATGTCAGTTCCTCTGGTCCCTAAATATCATGGGGACAATGCAGGGAGGCCCAGATAGATACCTGCCCACAGAGTGGCTTGCATAACAGGAAAGGAATACTGAGCTTAGGAACCTCAAATGTTTTATAATAGACAGTATGCTTGCCTATCCTTAGTCCAGAGGAAGATGTTATCCTTCATTGCACTGTATACTAAGGGTGCTTCTGCTTAGCTTCAGAGGGAGATACTCTATTTCAAGGCTATAAGAAAACCTGTCTTTTGCTCTAGAGGGAGAAATTGTATCTTCCATGACTGTTCATTATACAAGAGAGTCTGACAGAAAGGGCACTCGGTGCCTCTGTCACAAGACATGCAGAAATCTGAGACTCTTGGAGAATTTTCTGCCAACAAAGCACAAGTATGCTTTGCACATGAGATAGACACAAGATGTGGGGGTAGTAAGTAGGTAGATGCCGATAGCTGGTGTCCAAGATATCTTCCCATGAGCTTTGCCCACTAATATTCACGCCATTGTGTAGTTCCTTCCCACTGCTATTCAAGTGGCAACACATGACTAAGACTAAGTTATAAAAGGCATTATAGCTTCTGCCTTGGTATTTAGACTTGTTCATCTTGAGAGTGAGCACCATGCCATAAAGACACTCAAGTGTTCCTGTGAAGAAACCTACATTGAGAAAAACTGGGTCTCCTGGCCATCAGCCATCAACAATTTGCCGTCCATGCAAGAGAGTCCTTTCTAATTGGACTTGCCCCCTCCGCCCCTTATTTAGGCCTTAAGATAACTGCAGCTACAGGCAACATCTGACTGAAACCTCACAAGAGACACTGAATCTGATCTGTCCAGGGGACTATAATAATAGTCAAAACTGAAATCTGGCTGTGAATAATATCTGGGGACAGAAGTTATGACTGTGGCCCACATCTGAAACCTTGAAGGTAGAGGTGTTATCAGATGTCCTCTATATAACCTTCTACTTTGTGTGGGATTTTTATCTGACAGTGACCATCAGGCCTATACTCTCAGTGACCAGGAATTCACTGTGACACAGGTCTGACCCCCTCAGTCTTGGATCATCTTAGTCATTAGAAAGTCTTTCTTTCTATTAAACCAATATGTGACACTCTATAATTTTTGTAAATGGATCCCAATGTTGTAAAAATTTATAAGAATAAATCTGATTCTTCTGTGAATTTGAATAAGTCAACTGCAATGGTGCATGAGAGAGAGTTCAACTCCAGGGGGAAAAAAAATATATATATATATATTTACCATAAATTTGGATATATACTCATGAAATAATTGGATTTTCTTGCTTTGTTATATGTCAGCAATGATTCTTAGCACTGTATTTTCTGTTAACAAAGTTGAATATGTGAGATGATACAAATAAAATGAGGTGGTCCAGTCTATCCAGCTGAATCTATTTAGCATGCAGTTTGCTTGGCTAAGTAATGACACTCTCTTAAATCCCAAAGAGAAGTATGCCCATGGAAACTTGGAGATGCAGAAGGTCTACCTTGAGCAAATTTTTTTTTTTTGGTATATTTGGGAGAAGTCACTTTAATAGTGTAAATGTTTTACTGTGTATGGCACATTCTAGGAAAAATCTAGTGAAGCATTTGAGTGTGTGGTTTACTTCCTAATAAAGTCAAGCTTGTCATTCTCTGGCTTGTTTTTAGCTGTGACGCAACCCACTCACAGAGCATGACTGGAGGGAACATTCCAATTATCCAGCAGTAAGCAGTCCTGAAGATGAATGCAGCATTACCATGAGTATGATGACAGCAATGCTTAATTGAATTTGAATCTCAGGCAGACAATGTCCATCAAAAATTAACGTGTTGCTGGGTCAATAAGATAGCTGGATTGTGATCAATATCATATTATACGAAAGTAATTTCTTAGCATTGCAATATCATTTTAAAAAATCCAAAATTGATTATGATATTTTATTTCCCTAAGGAGCCAAGTCAGTGTTTTGCTGAAAGGGATGAAGTTGTACATGAAAATGCTTAGTATTTTGCTTAGGATCGAAGAGAAAATTAATTGCAAACTAGGAATGCAATCCTCATCTTCTGAACTGTAGTTTTGGATTCAGTCTGCAGGGTCATATTTTTCCAGTTTAGTTAAATCCACAACTCTATCAGCTTACGTCAGGTTAGGGAGAGGCTGACAGAAATGACTTACAGAAAGTGAAGAAAGCACTAGGGAAGAAGGGCACTCCCCGTGGACGTGAATGGCCATTACTTCTGTCATCACTTGAAACCCTGAGGCTTTTCCTTCACAAATAAAAATCTTGATAATTTCATCTAGTCCAGATCTTTTCAAATATTCAGTCACCAAAGTTGAGGGAGTTTCCATCCTCACTCTCTCTCGTGCGTCCATAGAGCTTTATTATGGTTTAGAGGCAAGATAAACATGGAATACATAATTACATAATATATATAACTAAAATCATAACAAATTTTGCAAAGGGAGAAATAGCAAATTTTACTAGAATCAGTTATGACCTGGGAGAATTCAAGTGTAGGAAAATGAAGGCCATGACAGTTGATGCATGAAGGATGAGTAGGAGGTAGCCAGGTGAAGCGAGGCAGAGGGACAAAGCAGGGACAGATGGGAGGTGGTGTTGGATTTTCAGGAAATTAAAGAAAGGGGGGAACCTGGGATATTTGGAGAAAACCACTGAGTGTGGATTCAGTGGTGGATTCTAAAGCTGAAGCAATAGATAGATGCTACTCATGGGCCAATTATATCATGAAGATGATTTGGGGCTTTACTTCCTGAAAAGCCCCTTAACAGGAATAATTAGTATTATTAAAGGACTGGTTAGGCTAGTGAGTTTCTTATTATTTGTTTGTTGTTGTTTTGCTTCTTAATGTGATTTTGGTTGTTGCATAAATATAACTCAAGAGGAACCATCGTGGAAACAGGAAGAACAGTTAAAAGAAAATTACACTAAGGTTGGTGAGGCTGATGGTGGTCTGGACCAGGGTAATGCTAAAGCGGTTGGAGAGGAGTTAACACATCCAGGAAACAGACAGGAAATAAAATCAACAGGGCTGATGAGATCAAGAATAAGAATGTGTAAAGGGTGACTCTGAATTATCTGGCTTTAGAATGTGCGTGGATGTTCACATCATTTACCTTTTTTTGTAATTACTTAATTCAGTGACGTACAGAGACGGACTAGGCTTTATTCTAATAACTACTAACAACAATATCACTGTTGCCATCCTCACCCTTCCTCCATTCATTCTAGATCAGGTAGATGGCAATAAAGTTATTCAAAAAATTTGTGGTGTAGTGAAATTATTAAATCTCACTTCTATTTGGGCAAATGTCCCCTTACATTTAGAAATCATTAATTACCCTGTTTCATCCTCTTTTGTCCAATTGTAGTGAGCTTCTAAGAGAAGACAAAGTATGACCTGTATCTTCTCTCCTCTTCAGGGAGCAGGGATGGGAAGAGAGTGGGGACAGAATGCATTTGTGAGACAATAGGTAGAAATAGGAAATGGGTGTGGATCTCCCTTCAGTTAACCAATACTGTTTCTGATTGTGCAGCTATTCATGTCTGGAAGGTCTGCACACTTTACATGAGGGCTATATGACGTGATGTCAGATCATACCGCCCACCTTGGTGTAAACAAACCCTCAGTCTTCGTTTCCTCATTTCAGACTCAAAGGGACAGTGCATCCTAGAAGAGCACTATAGTTCCACCTCCCAGCCCCTAACAGCAGTGCCTAGACCCATCCTCCTATACTAGATATTGAGGACTAGTCTGCTAATAACATTTACCACAACCATAATTTACAATCCTAAATTTCATATGGAATCAAAAAGGTGCCAAAGTAGCCAAAGCAATCCTAAGCAAAAAGAACGAATCTGGAGGCATTACATAACTCAACTTTAAATTATACTACAAGGTGATAGTAACCAAAACAGCATGGTACTGGTATAAAAGTAGACACATAGGTCAATGGAATAGAATAAAGAACCCAGAAATAAAACCATATAACTACAACCAACTGATCTTTGACAAAGTAGACACAGACATACTCTGAGGAAAAAACATTCTATTCAATAAATGGTGCTGGGAAAATTGGATAGCCACATGCAGAAGAATGAAACTGGATCCCTATTTCTCACCATATACAAAAATTAACTCAAGATGAATTAAAGATTTAAAGGTAAGACCTGAAACCATAAAAATTATAGAAGGAAACCTAGGAAAAACTATTCTCAACATTGGCCTAGGCAGATAATTTATGACTAAGACTACAAAAGCAAATACAACAAAAACAAAAATAAATAAATTAGACTTAATTAAACTAAAACATTTCCGCACAGCAAAAGAAATAATCAACAGACTAAATAGACAACCTATAGAATGGGAGAAAATATTTGCAAATGATACATCTGACAAAGGACTAATAACCAGAATCTATAAGGAACTCAAACAAATCAGCAAGAAAAAATCAAATAACCCCATTAAAAAGTGGACAAAAGATGTGAACAGACATTTTTCAAAAGAAGAGAAACAAACGGCCAAAAAATATGTGGAAAAAAATGCTCAACATCACTTATCATCAGGGAAATGCAAATTAAAACCACAATGAGATACCATCTTATCCCTGTTAGAATAGTCACTATAAAAAAAGTCAAAAATCAATAGATTTTGGCACAGATTTTTGGTGAAAAGGAAACACTTATAAACTGTTTTTGGGAATGTAAATTAGTGCAACCTCTAAAACAGTATGGAACTTCCTCAAGGAACTAAAAGTAGATCTGCTATTCAATCCAGCAATTGCAATACTGTGTATCTACCCAAAGGAAAAGAAGTCATTATATAAAAAAGACACCTGCCTTGTATGTTTATTGCAGCACAATTCACATTTGCAAAGATATGGAATCAACCTAAGTGCCCATCAACCGATGAGTAGATAAAGATGTGGTGCGCACACACACACACACACACACACACCCCACAGAATACTATTCAGCCATAAAAAAGAATGAAATAATGTCTTCTGCAGCAACTTAGATGGAACTGGAGGCCGCTATCTTAAGTGAAGTAATGCAGGACTAGAAAAACAAACACTGCATGTTCTCATTTATAAGTGAGAGCTATGCTATGGATATGCATGCTCATACAGAATGTCATAACAGACACTGGAGATTCAGAAGGGGAAGGATGGGGGGGTGAGAGATGAAATAGTACCACTGGGTACAATGTACACTATTTGGGTGACAGGTATTCTGAAAGACCAGACTTCACCACTATACAATTTATCCATGTAACAAAAAACCATTGGTATCCCCTAAATCTATTGAAATAAAAAATAATAACTTTTTTTGACATCAAATTAGCTTAATTACAATGAGAGAGAGAGAGAGAGAGAGAGAGAAAGAGAAATATAGTCATGTTAGTTTTAATTTTTTCAATTACATTTTATGGTCAACAAATTTGAAATGATTGGCAACTTTTAATTGACTCTTTTCTGTAGATCATAATACTTTTAATAGAGAAAACATTATTTCTCTAAGTGTTATAGTGCCTGCTAACCTGAGAGCAAAATCTGCTAAATGGAGGATATTCTTAATTCTAAAATATTTTGAAATGAAATGTGTAAATATTTCCTGTATACTGGTACCATTCAGATATCCAGAGTACTTTTCTTTGTCCCTATGATTCTTTTGAAAATTTTTCTGAGTATAGATACTAAACATTCACAGTTACTTCAACATGGTTCTGTTGTGGCACTAAGTATATTTATATCAAATTAAAAGTGGGAGCTCCACCAAAAGATTCTTTTCACAAGATGAAGTATTCCAAAGTGCAATTATAAATTTAAACACTAAACTACATACACATGAATTCTCATTGAATATTTTAGTTTCTCCCTTATTTTTGTAGGGATAAATGCTTTCTTTGTGTGAGCACTGGAATTCATTCAAAGTTTTAAAAGCTGATTTTTTGATCCACCATTCATTACATATTTGATTAAATATTTCCAATTGGTATTTAACATCAAGTAAGCCAAACCTAGAGGACTTGTTTATTTACTAAATATTTAGCATCACTGTAGGACATCTAAGCTTATTTGCATGGTTGGGTAAAAACTTGGGAGAAGCTGGATGCAATGTGCGGGTCTGACTCAAGCATCAGAACTTACTTTCATACAATTATTAATCATACTTCTTAGGAAATGAAAAATTTAAGACAAATGTGAAACTGGACAAGCTGATTAGACAATAGGCACATTGAAATTGTATTGGGCAAATCAGGATGAAAGACTACCCTATTTTGACTTACTGGGCAGAAATGCTGGCTTCCTCCTTCCTGTGCCAAACTATAGAATGTGGATTAGATCAACCTGAGTAGGTTTTCCTTATGACAAACATTTTCCTATATCTGTAAGAGAAGTGATATTGCCTTTTTCCTTTTCATAATCTCAAAACCTTTCAGAAAATATGAGAACTGAGAATAACCCTTATCTGTTGTGAAAGAATCTACTACAACTGAAAATACATATCGTGTATTTCATCAAAAGCTTCAAGTACCTTAGATGAGTGCTTCTGCCTTTGAAATAGGTGAAATAATACAAATTTTGCACATTTTTTTCTGACAAAATAGAAGCAGTAGGAATACTTCCTAACTCACTAATCCAGTATTACCCTAATAACAAAATAATATAAACATATTAAAAGGAAGGAAAACTACAGACGAACATCTCTCATGAATGTAGACACAATGATTCTCAAAAAACATTAGCAAGTTTTATCCAATAATATATAAAAAGTATTACACATCATAACAAAGTGAGATTTTTTTTCCAGGCATGTGAATCTGATTTAATGTTAAAAAATCAGTCAGTGGAATCCACCTATAAACAGGCTAAAGAATAAAAAAAAATTACTTTACCAATTGTTATATTATAGAAAAAGCATATAACAAATCCAATACCCACATGTGATAAAATTGTCAGCAAACTGGGAAAAAGGGGAGTTTCCTAGAATAACTAGGAAAAAAAAAAAACCATACAGTATAGGTAACGTCATACTTAATAGAATGAAACTGAACATTTCCCCTAAGATTGGAAACAGGCAATGGAAAAAGGCAACTCCTATTCAATAACATACTGGAAGTCTTTCTAGTACAATAAGACATGAACAGGAAATGAAAGGTATATAGATTGGAAGGGAAAAAATAAGACTTTTTTTCCACAGGTGATGTGGTTGTCTATATAGAAAATCTCAAACAATCTACATCAAAAAATCTATTAAAATAAATAAATAAATACACCCTGGGACTAATAAGTACTTACAGCAAGGTAACAGGAAACAAATCCAATATTAAAAAGCCAATTGATTTCCAGCAATGAATAATTATAATTTGAATTTTTAAAAAGCAATACCATTTACAAATTTGAAAAAAAGTTAAACTTTTATTAAAAGTAGATTTGGATTTACAGAAAATTTGTGGAGGAAGTTGTCCATTTGTGCTGCTCTGAAGGAATACTAGAGACTGGGTAATTTTTAAAAAAGAGAGTTTTAGCTGGCTCATGGTTCTGCAGGCTGTACAAGAAGCACGGTGATGCTGGAGGGTGAAGGGGAGTCAGTGTGTGCAGAAATCACATGTTTAATGGAAGCAAGAGAGAGAAAAGGTGCCAGACTCTTTTTAACAACCAGTTCTTGGGAGACTGTCACAGGAACTAACAGAGGGAGAACGCACTCATTACTGTGACAACTCACCAAGCCATTCATGAGGGATCCACCCTCATGGCCCAAACACCCCCCATTAGGCTCCACCTCCAACACTGGGGATCAAATTTCAACATATGAGGTTTGGAGGGTCTAATATCCAAATTATAGGAATAGGACACAGAGTTCCCACATACCCATACTCCATTTCTCCTGATATTAACACCCTATATTAGTAGAGTACACTTGTCACAATTATTAATAATAAACCACAGTTGATACACTCTTAACTAAAGTCTATGTATTATTTGAGTTTCCTTGGTTTTTATCTACAGTCCTTTTTCTCATCCCAGATCCCATTCAGAATGCCACATTGCATTTTGTTGTCATTTTCCTTTAGGCTCCTCTTTGCTGTGACTGTGTCTCAGCCATTTTCATCACACCACGTGAAGGGCACATACTAGCGCCATGACTTACCGCTATTGTTCATCTGCCTGAGGTAGTGTTTGTCAGGTTTCTCTCCTGTAAACTTACTCCCCCTTCCCCTTCCATATGGTATTCTTTGGAAGGAATTCACTATACACGATCAACACTTAAGGAGAGTGGGGTTATGTTACACCTCCTTGAGACTGAAGTATCTACATAAATTATTTGGAATTCTTCTCCAAAGAAAGTTTGTCTATTCTCCAATTCTCTTTCCTTAAACAACCATTAATTTATATAAGTATGGACTCAAGGATATTAAATTTATGTTTTGGGTTATAATACTTCCTTATTAATTTTGTGCTTCAACTGCTCCAGCTTTAGCCACTGGGAGATCTTTCAGTTGTCTCCTGTGCCTCTTTGATCTACCCTAATGATCGTGAACTTTTCCAAGCATTTATTCACTTTCTGGTGCTATGAGAAACTCCAGGATCATCTAGCATATTTTCTGCCCCAGTCCTAGAATGAGCAAGTTTTTCAAGTATCCCTAGTTATTTTTATATGATAATGGAAATAGATAACAATATCTGGGTGATAGGTGTGCCTTTTTCTACTGAGGTGTCATTTTCATTGTTTCTAGGCTCTCTCAGCTGATAGAACAAAATAAAATGTGTGTACACTAACCTATGTGTATTCATATACCTGTAAATATCCCTATATGTATCTGTCTGTGCACACACACACACGTAGCTAAACATGAGTTCATACTGAAGTCTCAAACTTTAATTCATTACCACATGGATCATTCATGCCTTCCCCCTTTGCTTGTCTATAATGTTCCACTTCAGCAGTTAGAAACCTGGTTTCCACCATCTTCCATCCATTGATTTAATTGCTACATTCCAGTATATATGTATAGTGGTTTCACAGTTATTCACCTGTAGAAAGAGACTTTATCAACTAGAGTACAGTGCTGTGTGCAGTTTCTTTTGCTTTTAACATTATAGCTTCCACTAATTCCCAATGTTACTTAGGTGAAGAACTTTCCCCCGACTCCTATCAGTGAGGTTGTTTCATACATTTATAGACAGTTAGATTCTTCTGTCACAGTCTGCATTTCATCCTGGGATTCCCTTACCTCCCAAGTGATTTTTTTAAAAACTTGCTTAAATTAAGGTTATTCTTTGTGCTATAAAGTGCTATGTGTGACACATGCATAGTGTCATGTATTCACTGTTAAAATATAACACAAAAATTTTTAATGCTTTAAAAGTACCCTGGGCTTCACCTATTCAACCCTACCACAGCCTCAAATTCTTGGTAACCACTGATCTATTTATCATCTCTGTAGTTTTACCTTTTCCAGAATGTCATAGAAATGGAATTACATAGTAGGTAGCCTTTTCAAATTTGCTGTTTTTTCATTTATAATATACATACATTTATCATTTCAAGGATTGAGAGCTTATTCTTTTTATCACTGGATAATATTCCATTGTTTGTTTGTACCACACTATTGACCTGATGAAGAACATCTTGCTTACTTCCAATTTGAGGTAATTATAAATAAAGCTCCTATAAATATTTATGCATTGATTTTTGTGTGGACATAAATTTTCAGATCTGTTATGTAAATAGCTACCAGAGTAATTGCTAGATCATATGGTATGACAACTTTAAGTTTTATAAGAAACTAGAAAATTGTCTTCTAAGGTGGCTGTACCATTTTTTCATTTTTATAAATCATCTTTTGTAGTAATTTACATCTTAAACATTCCACACACTGTTTACTTTCTTCATTTGTTCTCCAAACCCTAACTGGGCAGGTGGGCAGCATGCATTGGCAGTAGCATAGGGACTAGAACTCATCTTCTTTGGAGAAGGGCTACAGCTTCACCCACATGCCTAAACTGTGGCATTTCTGAACCAGCCCATAGGGGAAGGGAAAGGAGAGAACACAAATTCTTGCAAGAATAGGACATGTTGTGGGTTCATGTCTCAGATTTTTAGTTCTCCTCTTACGTGTGTTTTAACATGTGTAATTGGGGCCTTCATCACCCATTATAAAGCAGATTCTACTTAGGAAGTCAAATTGTGCAGGAATTTTTATTTATTTCTTTATAGTTTTATCTTTCTTATTATTCTACTCCAGCATGTATTCTACTAGACAGAAATTTTCTTTGGTTATTTAGTAGTCCTCCAGTAGTGAAAGGATGTGATAACTCTTAAATTTTTAATCACTATATATCTTACCTAGTTATGTTACCTGGTTATTTCACATTAGCAACTCTTTTAAATGACACTTGTTATTGTAAAATATATGGAAAGCAAGCTCAAAGAGTAATTTATTCCATCTATGTAACAATGAGCTGAAAACAATAATTTATTCTAAGAGCAATAGTTGAGAAAACAACAAAGGTTTTTAATGATAATTTACAACAGAGGCCACTACACTATAAGCTTTAAAAGGCAGGGGCTATGTTTTATAATTTTTTTGTTGTCCCATCCCTTTAGGTAGTAGATGCTTAATAAATATGTATTGAATTAAATAGCTTACTGGGGTTGTGTACATTTTTCCACTTTGATGCTGTAAAGCTACAAAGCTTCTTTGAAGCTGGTCTCTTTTATAAACTAGAAAATAAAATGCAAAGAGAATAGTTGACCTATAACAGGTGTGTTCAGACACAGGGATCAGACTTGCTGGTTTCTAGTATACAGTTTTTTAATAGCTTGACTATCGATCTAAATCAAGAGTCAGCAATATTCACATAGGAATCATTTTGAAAATTTGTGGTTTTGTTCTGCTTGCTAAAAAGCATAATCTGAATATTTATTTGTGATAAGATCCTGGGCTAGAGCCAGATGTTACCACTAGTGTCACCACTAATATGGCTGAATCCTTAGGAGCCTGGAAATATCTGAAATAGTCTGTGAGATTAGACCTAGTATACATTTCCCTGTCTATAAATTAAAGTACTTGTTATCTATAGATTTTCTATGCTCAATTCTTAAAATTTTAGATTCTTTATGACAGAAAAAAATCCATTCACAAGTGTGTACGCAATTTTGCATTTGAGAATGGCGTGATGTTCTCATTACTAGCAGTATCAGGAAGTTCCTGTCTCCTTGGTGGGACAGGAATGACAACCGAAAGGGGAGAAATGGAACCAGCACAGAATATTCCCATGACGGTTGAACTATTTTCAAAGTAACCAAATACGCCAACACATCAGTTAAAGAGTTTGGTAGGGTTAAAAATTATTTATAAAAGCTGGTACTTAAGAGTCATTTGTAAAAGGTTTTGCAAAAATGTAATCGTTAAATTTTTACTATCATAATATCAAGCTGGATTTTGTTCCCAGAAAGCTCTGAAGTCCCAGTCACTCTCCAAATCTAACTGTATTCAAATAAGACCTTGTACCTGACTAAATGAGAAAGAGATTTGATTGAGAACAGTCTCACACTGGGTCGGTACCAAAGCTTTCTGTCCTAGAGTCCTTATTTAAGATTCAAAGTTCAGTTATCAAGGTATGAGTAGGAGGAGATGCCAGAATGCAAAGAATTTATTCTATGTTTCCCTCAAGGGAGTGATAACAATTTCCAATCTGAAAAGACCCCTGTGAGAGTCAGAATATAGAGGAAGTTTTCAGTTTTGTTTGGGTCGTTAGTTCTTTTTAATGTTTTAACTGTGTGTGTAGGACATATTATTTGTCAAGAACACCTAAGGTATTAGTTCCACATTTTTTTATGGCTGAGTAGTACTCAATGGTATACATATACCACATTTTCTTAATCCACTCATGTATTGATGTACACTTGGGTTGTTTCCACATCTTTGCAATTGTTACTTGTGCTGCTATAAACATTTGAGTGCAGATGTCTTTTATATAGAATGTTTTTTTTTCCCTTTGGGTAAATATCCAGTAGTGGGATTGCTGCATCAAATAGTAGATCTACTTTTAGTTCTTTGAGTAACTCCATACTGCTTTCCATAGATGTTGTACTAGTTTGCGGTCCCACCAGCAGTGTATGAGTGTTCCTATCTCTCCACATCCATGGCAACATTTATTGTTTTAGGAATTTTTAATAAAAGCCATTCTCACTGGAGTTAAGTGACATCTTATTGTGGTTTTGATTTGTATTTCCCTGATGATTACAGATGTTGAGCATTTTATCACATGCATGTTGGTCATTAGTCTGTCTTCTTTTGAAAAGTTTCTGTTCATGTCCTTTGCCCATTTTTAATGTTTTTTTAAAATTTTTTTCTTGATGATTTTCGAGAGTTCTTTATATATTCTAGTTATCAGCCCTTTGTCAGATGTATAGCATGCTTATATTTTCTCCCATCTTGTAGGTTGTCTTTGCCTAGGCCGATATCTATAAGAGTTCTCCCAACATTTTCTTCTAGAATTCTTATGGTTTCATGCCTTAGGTTTAAGTCTGTTATACACTGTGAGTTGATTTTTGTGAGGGGTGAGAGGTGAGGATCCTGTTTCAGTCTTCTACATGTGGTTATCCAATTTTCCCAGCACCATTTATTGAACAGAGATTCCTTTCCTCGGTGTATGTTTTTGTCTGCTTTGTCAAAGATCAGATGGCAATATGAGGATGGTTTTATGTCTGGGTTCTCTTTTCTGTTCCATTTGTCTATGTCTCTGTTCTTGTGCCAGTACTGTGCTGTTTTCTTTACTAGCTTAAAGTCTGGTAAATTGGTGCCTCCCAATTTGTCCTTTTTGCTTAAGGTTGCTTTGCTATACGGGGTCTTCTCTGGTTCCATACAAAGCATAGAATTATTTTTTCTAGATCTGTGGAAAATGATGTCGGTATTTTAATGGGGATTGTGTTGAATGTGTAGATCACTTTGCATAGTATAGACATTTTAACAATGTTTATTCTGCCAATCCATAAGCATGGTGTGGTTTTCCATCTGTTTATGTCCTCTGCTATTTCCTTCCTCAGTGTTTCATAGCTCTCCCTGTAGAGGTCTTTCACCTCCTTAGTTAAATATATTCCTAGGTATTTTATTTTCTTTGTTGCTATTGTGAAAGGTATTAAATCTTTGATTTGGTTCTTAGCTTGAATGTTGTTGGTGTATATGAATGCTGCTGATTTGTGTACATTGATTTTGTAACTTGAAACTTTGCTGAATTTATTTATCAATTCCAGTAGTCTCTTGGCAGATTCTTTTGGGTTTTCTGTATATAAGATCATATCATCAGCAAAGAGTGATAGTTTGACCTCTTCTGCTCCCGTTTGAATACTCTTGATTTCCTTCTCATGTCTGATTGCTCTGGCTAGGACTTCCAGCACTATGTTGAATAGGAGTGTAATAGAGTGCAACCTTGTCTGGTTCCAGTTCTAAGTGGGAATGTTTTCAATTTTTCCCCATTCAGTATGATGTTGGCTATGGATTTGTTTTATATGGCTTTTATTATTTTGAGGTATGTCCTATCTATGCCTATTATGTTAAGTGTTCTTATCATAAAAGGGTGCTGAATTTTGTAAAATGCTTTTTCTGTATCTATTGAGAGGATCATATGGTCTTTGTTTTTACTTATATTTACACGGTGAATTACATTTATAGATTTGGGTATGTTGAACCATTCCTGCATCTCTGGGATGAAGCCCACTTGGTCATGATGGATTTTTTTTTTGATGAGCGGCTGAATTTGTTTTGCTATTGGGTGGAGCTGGAGCCCATTCTTCTAAGTGAAGTATCACAAGAATGGAAAAACAAACACCACATGTACTCACCATTAAATTGGTACTAATCAATCAACACTTACGTGCACATATGGAAATAACATTCATCAGGGATTGGGCAGGTGGGGGGGGAGGAGGGGATGGGTAAATTCACACTAAATTCACACCTAATTGGGGTGGTGTGCGCTGTCTGGGGGATGGGCATGCTTGTAGCTTTGACTCAGGCAGTGCAAAGGCAATTTATGCGACCAAAGCATTTTTACCGCAGTAATATTCTGCAATGAAAAAAATAAAATATAAATAAATAATTTTTTTAAAATTTAAATATTTAAGAAAAGAAGCCAGGAAGATAGTTATAAATAGTCAGGAAGAGATGTAGAAATAGATAAAAAGGCTTTGGCTTGTTGAATCATATATATAATAAATTCTGGGGCTCTTAAAATTAAAAAAAATAAATAAATAAAGGTAAGGCCTGTGCTAAATTAAAAGTGAAAAAAAAAAGTACTCCTAAGGGTGAATAACAAAAAATTTAATAAACACGACTACCAAAGGCAAAATTTTTCAATACCAGCAATAGTTTATAACCCTGTAAATCCCTGGAGAGCTTTGAATGTGCTGAAACTTGAACAAGATGAAAGGCTAACTATATAATATGTCTTGTCTTTTGGAAAATGGTAAAATTATTTTAGAAGTAGATTTCTCCAGGAAAATGAATTAAGAAACCATCCAAGTACTTTTATTTTGAAGGCTGAATCTGGTAGCATTTAACTCAAAACTAATTTTTCCATCCAAAGGTAAAATCTAGTAATTATATCTGTCTATACGCCTCAATGGTACTGAGTACTTTACAAATATTATCTAATTTATTTTCACAACAATCATGTAAGTTATTTTTACATAGTAATAATAATAGAAAAATAGCAGATCATAATTAATAAACATATTTCTTAAAATAATAATAAAGAATATTATTTTCACTTTTTTACTGGTGGGGAGACTGAGGCTTAAAAAGGACAACTGCCTTGTCAGCTCTTTACACTCTTGGCACGTGACATACAACAGTTTCTATTCTTGGTTGTATCTTAGTTTGTTTTTTTTTTAAACATCAACACCCAAAAGTGGAATTGTCTTAAAACATAGGGTAACAAGCATGATCATAAGGTAAGAATTGGGCATTTTCATCCATCTTACTGGAAAAAAAATTTGGCTAGTAGATATGACATATTCTGTTTTCATTGCCAAGACCATTTTTTTGTGTGTGTGGCTAGATAAAGATTGTCTAATTTTCAAGTCCCAGGAAAAAAATTAATCCATCTTAGCCTGAAAAAGGGACGCATTCAATTCTGTTCTATTCCTCCATTCTGATTCCAGTTCACCAAGTACTCTTCTCAATCTGGGAGGATCCCATCCATATAATACCTCATCAATAATCTGTTAATAATTAATATAATCATAATATTTACTATAAACAATGATGCTTTCTGGTTCATGCATTATTTATGTGGAGATGTGGGTAAATTTACTGTGAACCTTGTTTCCTTATTTTTAAAGGGGGCTAGTTGTACAAACCTTGCAGTTTCCTCAATAGGAAGTTTAAATAATTTGTGTTAAGCACCTAGAACAGCTCCTACCATATGGAAGGAAAGTATAATAATACGCAGTGGCGGTCATTATTGTACCATCTCTGGGACTGTTTTGCAATCATCATTATGAATACCTCATCAATATATTTTCTGTTGCCTATGGAGGCTTGAACACTAGTAAAAATATGATAGATATTTAATAATAAAGGTTCAAATACATATTCATTAGTTGATTAATTAATTGTAAAAAATGAGGCTGAAGGACACAAATCACCAGAGGAGATTTTAGTTGTAGCTTCACTCCTTATTCCGTCTAAAAAATTCTTCTGTCTGGCCCAGGTTGACACTTGGGTCCCCTTGAATGTTGCACATTGCTTGTTGATTAGAGTCTCCAGACAAGAGCGCACAGATCCACATCAGAGTGCTTACTCAGGCTCAGACTAAATAAAGTAGATCTAAGATCGCAGTTTCAATTCTCATGGTAATCATTGTGAGACTGAACTAAAACTATACTACCATTAAATCCGGCAATCCCACTATTGGGTATCTACCCAAAGGAAAAGAGGACTTTTCTGCAAAAAGACAGCTGCACTCGAATATTTATGCAGCACAATTCACAATTGCAAAGATGTGGAATCAACCCAAGTGCCCATCAATTCATGAGCAGATTGAAAATATGTGGTATATGCATAAAATAGATGAATTAATACCTTTAAAAATATTAATACTTTTGCAACAATCTGGATGGAACTTAAGACCATTATCCTAAGTGCAAGTATCTCAAGAATGAAAAAACAAATGCCATACAGTATCAACTATGGAAATTGCTAAATGACAAATAGCACACTGTGCACAGATGGAAGTAAACTCAACAGTGGAAACAACCAGCAGTACAAGGGGGAAGGGGAGGGCTAAACCTACCAAAATGGTACAAAAGAACACTATTGGGTGTGGGCACATTATACAGGACTCAAGTCATTACAAAGTGATCCAGTAACCTAGAACATTGTAACCCCTTAATATTCGAAATTCAAAAAAATCTAACCCAAGGAAATATTGGGGGAACTGAGCACTAGGATAGTGTTACAAAAGACAGTAGGGGGGGAAAGTTCATGCATAGTGAGATTGCAGGACCAAAAATACTCATGAATTCCAGAGGGAGATCTACCATGTGCAGCAGTATCATGGAAAAGTAGCCCCATCTCCACAGCTGACAATCCAAGGCTGCCATGACCCACCAGGTGGTTCCTCTGGGCTGGAGGGTTAGAGACCTTGTTGCTCCTGTTCTTAAAGGGGCAACAGACACAAGAAAGAGAAAAAAACTCCAGACTTCTCTTAACACTATATAGTTCTAAAGCCAGGCCCAGTCACTTCATCTTCCTCAAGTGTCTGTCTCCATGTCAAATGCCTTCATTTATTCCAGCCTAGAAATTGTTCTATGTTAAAAAACGTTTTCATCACTAAGCCTTTTTGGAGAGACTATTGACATAACAGAGAATATGGGTTCTGTATCAGTGTTGACAGAAAAACCATGAAGATCATCTTAATGCACAAGGGAGTTACTGCAGATGCTGAAGAAGAAAATCTACTGGCCACCTCAAGAAGAGGTGCACAATGGACAAATTTTGTTGAGTCTCTATGGAAAAACATCAGCTCTCTCCAGTTGGTAGTTGCTGAAGCCTGGAAGGACTATCTCAACTTAAGAAAATTTCAAGGTGGAGAGAAACCAGAATGACAATTTAGTCGTTTAAACAGGGTTAGAACTGGTAGTATCACTAATCTTTTCAGAATATCCTCTTATGATGGGAATGTTCACTTGGGAGACCAAAATGTAAACCATAGGATATGAAGTGAGCAAAAAGAATAAGCATAGAAGGAATTGACTTTCTTAACAGCTACTCCCATTAATCCAGGAATATTTTCTCTGCTCAGGTCATGAGCAAAATGTTCCTAGAATCAAATCCCCATTTCTCTGCAATGGACTGGGTTAATTTGAGATCTTTAATTTGCCTTTGCTGAAGTCTACTTAAATGTCACATATAAAATTATAGCAAATATGGTAAACTATTAAAAATAGTGGCAGACACACTCTAACGTGACCTTCAAGTATTCATGTCCTTGGATAATCTCTGCCCCTTGAGTGTGGCAGAAGCTGTAACTTGGTTCTAACCAATAGAACATGACAAATGAGATGGGATGGCATTCCTTCTATTGGGTTACATTATTTGGCAAAATGGACAGATTTTGCTTCCTTCATTAAGTTACACTTTAAGGCCAAAGTTACGGGTTTTTAGAGGTAACCAAGATTGCAAATTAGGTGATTTTTTGAGTCAAGCAAAAGGAATATTATCTTGAGTAGATCTTAATTAATCCTATGATGAAAACCCTTAAAAAGAGAATTGGGACCTTTTATGAAGAAATGAGTTTTCTTCCTGGCCTGGAAAAAGCAAACTGCTATGTCATGACTGCCTATGTGTCAGAGGTCTGTGCCTGGCCTCTAAGACCTGAGGGTAGCCTCCGGCTAACAACCAGTGGGAAGCCAGGGTCCTCAGTCATACAGTCCAGGGAGATGAATTCTGCCAACCTGAGCGAGACTGACAGGAGTTCTTCTCTAGTCAAGCCTCCAGATGAGGATGAAGCCAGCAGACATCAGGATTACAGTCTGGAGAGACCTGAAGAGAGGATCCAGGTAAGCCATGATAAGTTTGTAGTAATCTAGTAATTGGTTGCACTTCAGTAGGAAACTAATACAAGAATGGAACATCATATTTTTAAAAAATACCTTGTGTTCCTAATTGAATCACAAAACACCCTAGTTTCATCAACAGAAGTGAACATGACCTCTCAGAGAAGTTTTTTCTACCATTGGCTGATCTCTTTCAACAAGCGTAGATTTCTACTTGTGTCAATTTCAGAGGTGAGTTTTTCCTCACCTAGAATTCCCCAAAATCTTGGAGCACATTTTGAATGCCCCATGTATGGTAAATATAGGATAAATTTTACTGAAAATATATCCACTACATTTTCAGAGTAAGAACAATGTAACAGCACAGCAACAAGTGATTCATTGATCATGTCATCACTGCCAAGACTACTCTATAAACCATAAAAAGCTTATCTCACAAATCTCACAAATCTCATCTTTTCGTAAGGTCGTTGTTTTCTGCTTCCTTTAAGTTTTCTGCCCACTTGAAACGTTATCACTTATTTTGCGTTTACATGAATCTTGGATTGCTTCTAAAATACTGGAGTGAAGAAATGCAATAATGACAAGCTCTAAGTAGCGGAGCAGCTCTCGGTAGGGATGCTGTGTGGGTCACCACATACACCTGAACCTAGCAACTACCAGTCTACAAATAGCAGGTCCTTCACTGTGGATTTCTTCCAGAATCCCTGAAAGCAGGAAGGACCCAGAGGCAAGACTTTGGGGATTTTTCATAATTGAATTGTACAGAAAGAATCACTATCCCATGCTTCGTCTTCAAATATTACCTAGCCTTAGAAGTATCCTTAGGGGTTTCTTGGAATATATGTAAATTATACTTCCCATGTAAATAATTCCTCAAAAAAAAAATTCCAAAACCAAAACCAAAAACTAAGTGGTTGGAAATTAAATTAATCTTGATCCAGTAGAGACAACTGTAGTGTTCAGTGACAGATAGGTTGTGGGATTCAACTGACTAAATTAACCAAAAAATACACGTTGGGCCATCCCATGTGTATCTGAATAAATAGCATCCTTCTACTTGCTCCCATCCCCAGCTCTGAGCAAGTTGAGAAATTAAAAAAAAAAAAAAAAAGAATTGAAGATAGTGGTCAACATATGACCTGTATTATTGATAAAGGCTAAGTGGGAGGATGTAGCTTATGTGAGAGCTCCCAAAATTCCAGAATGAGACCCACCTTCCTATCCAGTCCCAGCATTAGACTAGGGTTACCACACCTGGGAACCTGCATAGTAGGACTTGCAATGCAGAGGACCCAAGGGGACCCACGTTCTCTTTGGACAGGTCTGCTGGAGAGCGCGCGGACAGAGCCCAGCTGCGCATGCGCCGTTCCTCTCTCCAAATTGACCAACCAGAGCAGTCACCTGGGGGCTGATGCTAAAGAGGTGGTTACAGGCCCGTAGCGCGTATCCTGTGCAGGAAGTAAAATCGGCCCCCCCAGCAACCCATATCTGTTTAGATCATGTCTAATAAATTCACTCTTTAGAAAACGAGCTTTTAAACATATTACTAAACAGAAAGACTCATACCAGTTTAGGAAGCTGAGTGGAAGACATCGTCATATATCTTATGTCATAAATCGTGAGATCACATGGATGATATGAGGGATTTATTAAAAATAAAGTATGTATGGTTTGTAGTCAGAGAAAGACATTGGCAATTCTTAGCTAAAAATCTGAAGTTAATCATCCAAAGCAGAGAACAGAGTGGCAGTTCTGTCTTTAGAGAATACAGAAAATTGTGAGCAGACTGCCAAGCCATGTCTGGGAGGTAGACCAACCTCATGCTGGCCAAACATTGTGTGGTCATGTTGAGACCTCCATCTCTGCTGGACTGCCAGAGAAACACCAGCTCACCATGCTGTGAGCAAATTTCCTCCTCTGTACCTGGCCCCAGAACCTTCCACATTGCAAAACACTGGCATCCTATACTTCTCCCCTTCTGTCAGTCAGCATGTTTACCCAGGGGAGGCTCTAGAATTTCCTTATAGGAGGTTTAGTGCAGCAGTCTGGGTGGGAGGAGGGGCTAGGGGTGCTCATCTGAAAACATCCTTTTTATTTTTCTCATACTGTAAGTTCATTTGGCATGTCTTGGGATGGGCATGAGTATGATATGGAGAGACTCAAGTCATCCTCAGTGCCACCTCTTCCTCCTCAACATCATAGTTTAGATTCAAAAATTGCCTCCCTATTCAAGAAAATTTTATACTACATGGCAGAGCATCTCTCCTCTTATCTTAAAATAGTAACAATAATAAATCAATAATTAATCAGATTTTGTATCACACACCAGAAGTTGGTTGTGGAACCCTTTCTATACTTTCTCCTGGCTCCCCTAGGACAGCCATGCTTCTGGTCCAGGCTGCAGCAAATTCTCTTACAATTTGAAGGAACAATGGTGCCGGGTTCTAAGGGCCACTGAGGCCTGGTGTGGCACTAGTAGGCACATGACTGGCATCTGCTGGAGGGCAGAGGACAGCTCATTTCAGGAAGTTCTCCTAAGTATCTTGGCCCACAGACTTCAGAGGCAAGCTCATTTTGAGCGCCCAAAAACCTTCCTGAAGAAGGCGCCTGGACAACCATGGCTGCCCTCTGCAAACTCATATTTAAACTGGAAATTAGGTAACACTAACCTCAGGCTGATGGGCTGAAAGTTTCTTTACTCACTGAGGGAGAAATGTTCACAAACACGAACAACTAAATAAAATGGTGACAGATTCAATTAGAAACAGTAAAGCACATGGCAGTCTGGAGGAAGTTTACAAATCATTAAACTTGTTTATCCTATAAGCCTATGCAATTTATTCAGAGTAATTAATCTGAAAGAGAATATTAGCTAGAATACATTAGTGATGTTGAGGTAGCTGAGCAGCTTAAAAATACCTCCAAAAGGAAAAGAAAATATATTTGAGATGAACAAATAAATATATTCTATGGCTTTAGTACACTTCTTGTAAGCAGAACCAGGCACACAACTTGTGGGGCCCGTGCAAAAACAAAAGTGTGTCATTTGACCAACTCCCCTACCTCCACCCCCTCCCTGGTAACTGGCCTCTACTTCTATTACTTCTACGAATTCAACTTTTCTTTTTTTCTTTCTTTTTTCTTTTTCTTTTTTTTTTACATTCTTCATATCTGTAAGACCATGCAGTATTTTTCGTTCGGTGTCTGGCTTATTTCACTTAGCATAAAGTCCTTTAGGTTAACACCCATGTTGTCCCAAATGGCAGAACTTTCTTAAGGCCGAATAATATTTCATTGTTAATATTCCACTGTTTATTTATCCATTTATTCTTTGATGGACACAGGTTGATTCTGTATCTTGTCTATTGCGAATAACGCTGCAATAAACGTGAGAGTGCAGATGTCTCTTCACCATATTTATTTCATTTCTTTTGGTTATATACCCAGAAGAAGGGTTGCTGGATCATATGTTAGTTCTATTTTAATTTTTGAGGAATCTCAATACTGTTTTCCACAGTGGCTGTGCCGATTTACATTGCCACCAACAGTGTATAAGGGTTGCTTTTTCTTTATGTCCTTGCCAACACTTACGATCTTTTGCCTTTTTTATAGTATCTATTCTAACAGGTTTGTGAGGTGATATCATATTACAGTTTTGATTTGTGTGGGATGAGTAAGGTCTAGAGATATAATGTAAAGCATGGAGACCATAGTCAATAATACTGTATTGTAAACTTGAAATTTGTTAAGAGAGTAGATATTAAGTGTTCTCACCACGCACAAAATAATTGGTTACTGTGTGATGATATAAATATGTTAATTATCCTGACTGTAGTCACTATGTATATGTACATCAAAACATCATGCTGTACACCTTAAATATATACAATTCAAAAAATTTTTTAAATGAAAATATGAGGCCTCTTCTTCAAAGAGCAGGAAAATAAACCCAGTTACAGATACTCAAATATAGACCTATTTTATTTTAAAATATTGTGTTATTAAGAAAATTTAATAATAGTAATTTTTATACATGAGTTATAACACAATCATAAATTGTAAAAAAGATATGTTAAAGTAATAATTTTATATGATTAATAACTAATACTTCATTAATGTGATATCTTGATTGACCATAAGATTTCTGTGGCTCCCTCTTCTGAAAATTCTTATACTGTCATCAAGATGTATACTTTTGGCAACTTCATTTTCTATTGATAAAATTGAAAGCAATGTCACTTGCTCTTGGCAAATTTAAAATCACAAATAATTTTTGATACTTTTTAATTTTGAGTAAAATCTTTTTTGCTGATGTAACTATTACTAAAGATTACTAAATAGGCAATAATTAGGAAAAATATATGATAAATTATTTTGGAGTACAAATTTCAGTGCATCTAAAGATGATTCTTGTGGAACAATTTTTCTGAAAAAGTTTAACACATCAACTTTGAGTGTGCATTAAATTTTTAAATGTAAATTTACACCATCATATTTTAATGATTCCTCTGCCATTTGAGTGGTACACAATTCGAAGTGCCTTTTTATGAAATCACTGTATCTTCAATAATAAGGGAATAATTTAAAAATTATCTTCTTCACTCATAATAGGTTCATCTGAAGCTTCATATGAATATAGTGTTCTTTAAGATCAAATACAATGATCTTTAAATATAACTTCTATTTCTAAGCCTGCAGGTATTTGCAACTTTGTAGCAGTTTTATGAACAAGAGACTCTCTTTGTAGATTTCTAACTCCCCAATATGCTTTATTTCAATGTCCATGTGTATGCTTTAATTTTGTAATAACTTACTGAATAAAATAATTTATTTTTACAAAAAAAATTATAATAATTTTGTAAAAAATTTCCTACCTGAGGTCCAGAAGTTTCCATCCAGCACTCAAGCTGGAATATAACATCCCTGCAGATGCTGCAAGCAGGGGCTCTGGGGAAGGGCAGGTGAGCTGGCCTCACACTGCAGGTCCCATCCCTTGCTGTGAACACTGTCACCTCACAGGCACAGGCACATACCTGTTTGCTCTTATCTCTTTGCTCAGGTAATTGCCACTGTCTCCCCTCTCTTCCCTTTTCAGGCAGTATGGATTTGGAGGAGCTGACTCTGTTCAAGTGGCCCTAACATGCAAGTTGGATTCTCACTATCTCAGAGGAGAAATGAGGAGTCTGGAGACTGACTGCAAAGGTCATCTTGTCCTCAGACAAAAGGAAACTCAGTGCATCAGCTTGTTCCCCTCCATTCCCCACTGACCTCCAGCGGTCTGTGTTCACCCCCAGTACCACCATTTGGACCTTGTTATTCCCACAGCCTCTCTTTCCCAGGGTGGGCGAGGGTCCTGCCTATTCAGGACTGGCAGGCGTGTGAGCACCCATCTTAGTCCCACCTCCCCAGCCCATGCGCCCATACTCCTGGCACACAGTTTCCACCACGCTTACCCGAGTGACACTCTTGGCAACTCGATGTTGTCCCGGCTGCCCAGAGGACCCGTGGCACTACTCCTTACAACACCCTAATAACGCTTAAGGTTCCAAAATGAATTTCACCTTGTTCATGAAATCTTTCGCAAGTCCTCTGGTGTCTTCACCTTATGTTTCTCATAGCATCTGTGAGGATGTAGGTTGGACCCTGGGCCACACTCACTGCCACTGTTTGCTCACACACCTCTCATGTTCAAACCTTCTATTAGCCCTGTGATAATTTTGACGGGAAATATAAAGATTTCGTATTTGATACAAAACTTGCTCTGCCTAAGACCAACCTTAGTATGGGTTTTTTTCTCTTCTACCCCATCCTGCCTTAATACTCCTCTCATGTGACTTTATTTTTTTTTTAATTTTTTTTTAATTTTTTAAATTTCAGAATATCATGGGGGTACAACACTTTGGCCATACACATTGCCCCTGTTCTGCCCGTGTCAGAGCCACAATCGTGGTCATCCCCCAAACTGTGCTCCCCGCATCCATTCAGTGAGAGTTTTTCCCATCCCTACCACCCCCCTCCCGCCCGCCCACCTGCCCTCAGATGAATGTTATTGCCCTGTGTGATGTAAGTGTTCATCAGTTAGTACCAGTTTGATGGTGAGTACCAGTGGTGCTTGTTTTTCCAATCCTGTGACACTTCGCTTCGAAGAATGGGTTCTAGCTCCAACCAGGATAATACCAGATGTGTTAATTCACTGTTGTTCCTTATTGCTGAGTAATACTCCATGGTATACATATACCACATTTTATTGATCCACTCGTGTATTGATGGGCACCTGGGTTGTTTCCACATCTTTGCAATTGTGAATTGTGCTGCTATAAACATTCGCGTGCAGATGTCTTTCTTATAGAATGTCTTTTTTTCCCTTGGGTAAATACCCAGTAGTGGGATTGGTGGATCAAATGGTAGTTCTACTTTTAGTTCTTTGAGGTATCTCCATATTCTTTTCCATAGAGGTTGTACTAATTTGCAGTCCCACCAGCAGTGTATGAGTGTTCCTATCTGTCCACATCCCCACCAACATTTGTTGTTTGGGGATTTTTTGATATGAGCCAATCTCACTGGAGTTAAGTGATATCTCATTGTGGTTTTGATTTGCATTTCCTTGATGATTAGAGACGTTGAGCACTTTTTTATAGTTTGCTGGCCATTATTCTGTCTTCTTTTGAAAAGTTTCTGTTCATGTCCTTTGCCCATTTTTTAATAGGGTTGTTTGATTTTTTCTTGTTGATTTTCATGTGACTTTATTTTGCGTCTGTAATTTCATCACAGCTCTTAACTTTTCCTCCTTCATTCTCATCATTGTGACAAACTGGCATAATATCTTTAGACTTTCATGAAGACTTCAAATTTATTCTCTGCAAGGAAATGTGTTTTGGAAGAAACTGAGAAACTACAAATCCAAAGTTGAGATTCAAATCAGTTATTTAATCTTTGAAGGAGGGGAGCAGAGGAAAAGAGAGATATGTGTTCATATCTCTGTGCGTGCGTGTGTGTGCGTGTGTAGATCAGCCAGATGCTTTCTCTAGAGTAGTTTTGGTGAGGCAGAAGCCAAGAGAGACTAAAACAAGTTGCCCAATGTTCCATAATACTTTTGAAAATTGTTTTCTAGGTTTGCTTCCTTTCTCTTATTTTTCTTCACTTTAACAAAGGGAGAGGAAGAGGAATTAAAAGATCAGAATATCCAATTTGTGACAGGGCAAAGACTGGTTACAAAGAAGCAGCAAAAAAACTGAAAATAAGGAAAAAAACCCCACTGCTTCATATCGTATGTGTTAACCATTTCCAAACCTTAAGCCCGTTAAAGGTGATCCTTCCTAAGATAAAAAATGAATCCCCTGTATCATTTTATTTTCACATTATTGCAGGTGCACAACAAGCCTGCATTGATTTGTGGGGAATATTCAAGGGAGTTTGGCTACAGACAAACACCAATTCTCTTTATCAAGAGAAATGAGAAGAAATTGATGATGATCATCATTATTGTAAGAATGTGGTTGAGCTTGTTGGAAGTTTAGTAGCCTAGGGAAATTTTGAGCCTGTTTACAAGCTTATTTTAATTGACTAACAATATCTCTTAACTTCACATTAGTACACAGTGCTTTGTAATCCTTGGTCTCTCAGAAACCCTCACACCCCCTTTGCCCTGCCCCCTACTTTTTGACATTGGGTTCAATGAGAGGTTACACAGCATGAAGATGCAATTCTTCTTGATTATACAAATAGTTGAGACATGAATCAGGAAAGAGGTAATATCGTTGAACTTAGCAAAAGCTAATAGAAAGGAGGTGGCATAAAAAGATGAAGGAAGAGAGAAATATACAACTGAGAAATGAAAATTAGTATTATAGATACAATTTAAAATAAAACTAAGATTTTTTTGTCTATATTTATTTATTTATTTATTTTAATTAATTTATTTATTTCAGAGTGTTACGGGAGTATGGACATTTAGGTTACATGTATTGCCTTTACTGTGCCCAAGTCAGAGCTTCAAGCATGCCCATCTCCCAGAGAGTGTGCTCTGCACCCCTTAGGTGTGAATTTACCCATCCCTTCCTCCCCCCTCCCACCTGCCCAACACCCAATGAATGTTACTTCCATATGTGCACTTAAAAGTTGATCTATTAATGTGTTACATCCATATGTGCACATGTAAGTTGATCAATTATTATCAACTTGATGGTGAGTACACGTGGTGCTTGTTTTTCCATTCTTGAGATACTTCGTTTAGAAGAATGGGCTCCAGTTCCATCCAGGATAATACCGGAGGTATTAGTTCACCATTGCTTTTTGTGGTTGAGTAGTACTCCATGGTATACATACATCACATTTTTTTAATCCACTCATGTATTGATGGGCACTTGGGTTGTTTCCACATCTTTGCAATTGTGAATTGTGCTGCTATAAACGTTTGAGTGCAGATGTCTTTATTATAGGATGTCTTTACACTGGGGAAAAGAATCCCTATTCAATAAATGGTGCTGGGAAAATTGGATAGCCACATGCAGAAGACTGAAACAGGATACCCACCTCTCACCTCTCACAAAAATCAACTCATGATGGATAAAACACTTAAACCAAAGACATGAAACCATAAGAATTCTAGAAGAAAATGTTAGAAAAACTCTTACAGACATTGGCCCAGGCAAAGAATTTATGAAGAAAACCCCAAAAGCAATCTCAGCAATAGCAAAAATAAACAATTCGGACCTGATCAAATTAAGAAGTTTCTGCACAGCCAAAGAAACTATTGCTAGAGTGGATAGACAACCTACAGAATAGGAGAAAATATTTGCATGGTATACATCCAACAAAGGACTAACAACTAGAATCTATATAGAGCTCAGGAAAATCAGAAAAAAAAATCAAACAACCCCATTAAAAAATGGGCAAAGGATATTATGTCTATATTTAAAAAGTAGAGACAAAATGTGGTTGAACGCAGCAAGAGGTGTATTTGAGAAGTGGAGAGTTAACAGGTGAATTGGGAAGTATGCATACAGACCTCAGAAGGAGAATTACAGTTGGAGAATAAGCTTCTGTATCCTGGCTTAGCTGTTTTTCCTGAAATTTGTTTCCCATTAGTCAGGAAACTCATGAGGAGTAGGACACAATGAATGTATTAAAGCCTAACTTACAGATACAATAGATTGTGCTAACAAAATAGCCACAATGATATCTCTTGTCATAAATGTTCTTTTGCAATGGTTTCTTGTTTCTCCCAATCTCCATCAAAAGGTTGAATCTACTTCCCTTCCTTAGGAATCTGGATTAGCCCTTAGGTACTTTTAACAATAGAGTGTGTCCAAAGGGATGTTCTGGGATTTCTAAGCTCAGGTACTGAGAACACCTGGCAACTTTCGCTCTTGTGCTCTGGGGCAAGCCAGTTACCAGAGTGGAATTTTGGTTTCTCTGAGAACCATGCTGTGAACCACAGGGAGAGGTACATGGAGAACAACCAAGGCCACAGGCAAAAGCCAGGACCACTTGCTAGCCACGTGGATGAGACCACCATGGAGGTAAATACTACAGGTCTGTGGAGACACCCCAGGTGACACTACATGGAACAGAGACTAGCTTCCCCCTCTAAGCTGTCCCCTCATTGCAGAATTATGCAAAAATAAATGATATTTTAAACCACTAAGTTGTAAGGTGGTTGGCTTCACAGCAATACATAAGACATAAACCTTGAGGTCTACTCATCATACTATCGGTACAAATAGAGGCCCATTAAAATTAACTGCCCAAATTCTATTGATCACCACTTGGTTATGTAAGTTACAGAGGGGATGGAAGGGTGAGAAGGCACACAGGGTAACGTGGCACTTTGGGGGGCTACTAGCCCAATAGTGGCAGTGCAGGCAAGAAGGTAGTTAACGTTAATCAGAAGATGGTGATGGACGTGGTGCTGGAGAGGCTGAAGTGGGTGCTGGAGAAAAACAAGGGGCATTTTGATGGGGCAAGCATTATACCAGGGATTGCCAAGTAAAAGTTAGAACCATGGAACTTAGGGCTTTCTAGGAGCCAGACCAGCAAAGAAGGTGCGGCTTCTGCTAGAAACCCTCCCGGAAGCTGACAGAGGAGAAATATTGGCTCTTCCTTTCCTTCTGTGCTTCGGTCTCCAGCCAGCACCTCCCAGTGGTCACACTGAATAGGGAAGTGACGCAATAAGGGAACCTGGGAAACAGAGTCCAGCAAGAGAAGGGTGAGGACGAGATCTGAAAGCAAAAAGCTGTGCAACTGGCACAACCCATCAGGCATTTATAATAACATATAAAATAATATATAATATATAATGGTATATATATTATATATATATTATATATACCATTATATATTATATGTACTATATATATGTTATATACAATAATATATAATAATAAAGTACAATACTGTAATAATAATAATAATAATGTAATAATAATACCCCTCTACTGAAACTATTGTGTTCTTTCTTTTAATTCAAACAAACAGAACATAAAACCAAACTCATGCAAAAACTTCAAAGAGGAGATTGGAGAAATTTCAAAAAGAATATTAAAGGTTATCACCCACCTAACATTACATCGATGTCTTGCACTCTGGAAGGGGCATTTTTGAGGCAAGAGGTTCGGCTGACATTAGTTGGAAGGTGATGATGGAGATGGTGCTGGAGGGGATGGAGTGGGAGCTGGAGAACCAGCGTTTGGTTCTGTTGCTGGAGGAGGGGAGGTTACCGCTGAAGTCGGTTTCTTGAAAAAGGTGTCTAGGCTTGTTTCGGAACCTTCTTTTTTTCATCATAAATGGCCTAGTAGCAGCTGATGTTCTCACTAACTGCACGGTAAATCTTTGTAAATGGCTAAGTGTTAAGATCCTGCTCCTCAAGCTTAGCAAATCCTGCTTCAATGAAACAAAAGGCTTTAGTTTATTCTTTTGTCTTAAACTTGCTTGGCTCTGGGTCTTCTGATTCTTTGTGTCCTTGGGTTTCTATCAGCTGCTTCTCTATGAGACTAGCTGCTTATGTAAAGATGCTGCGTCAACGAACCACTTAAATGCCATGTGGGTTTGTTCACACGTGTGGAAAAAATTAGTTCCTGAAATATTACTTTAATTGTTTAATTATAAATTACCCTTCTGGGGAGGCTTGGGAGCCTGTTCTTAAGTACAGAAGGCTGTAAGTCGGGTTGTCCATAACCTGGGGACTGCCTGTATACTCCCGCTCATGAACCAGCCTGCTTCCCCTGTCACTAAAAAAAAGTGGTGAAGACAGGTCTGTTGCAAAGTGCAAAAGTAACCCTCTCTTCCCCGCATGTTACAGTTTGTTAAAGTGATACATTCTTATATTAAATATTTAAGATATTTTGAGGAAGAGGGCTCTGTTATGGCTGAATTTTGTCCAACCCCTTTATATTTTGAAGTCCTAGTCCCTGGTACCTCAAAATGTGATGGCATTTTGAGGTAATCAAGTTAAAATGAGGTCATTGGTGTGGGCCCTAATCCATTATGACTTGTGATCTTGTAACAAGGGGGAATTTGGACACAGACATGCACAGAGGAAAGAAAGACCATGTGAAGGCACAGAAAGATGACAGCCACACAAGGCAAGAAGCAAGGCCTCAGAAAAAAACAACCCTGCTGATGCCTTGTTCTTGGACTTCTGGCTTCCAGAACTGTGCAGATATAAATTTCTATTGTTTAAACTATCATATCTATGAAATGTTGTTGTGGCTGCCCCAGCAGACTAATACAGACTCTTTTTTTTTTTAAGGTTGGTTTTTGTTTGCTACAGCCTACTCCTTTCCACAGGACTGAGATACGACTGCAGTAATTATTGCATCCATAGACACATCTGAGTAGCAAATGTCATATTGTGTGTAGAATCCCCCTTTCCTCAAGATAATCAAAGCCTTGCTTCTCAGTGCCCATGCAAATTCACTTCTGACAAAGGGTCCAGAACATCTGAAATTCAGGCAAACCCTGCTAATCCCACTGTGCGGTGTCAGAGCAGGGGATTGTCATCCCAGAGATGGACGCTCAGTGACTACGGTTACAGATTCCTTAATGAGGAAATTGGAGAGAGGCAACTTCCAATGTTAATGTTTTTATTCTTTAATCTTCCCTGTGCCTCATTTCCCACCACCCTGTGTCCTCCTGGGCTGTCCTCTTTAGGACTTTCCTCCTCAACTCAACTCCAAAGAGTGTTCCACAAAATCTGTCCTTTCTGTCCAGTTTTATAAAAATTTTTCAATTTGATTCCAAGGGCATGGACACCATGTGCTGACTGGGAAAACAAGAGATGACTAAAGATGGATAAAATATTGAGTAACCTCGTTACACGAGTAATTTCACAGCACTCAATGAGGAAGTAGCCTTTTTGCTCCTTTCGGAGTTTACAAATCTTAGGAAAGACCCTAAAATGAAGGAGGAGTTTGCTGGGAGAAAACTCTGTAAACCTTTGCTGTCTTAACTGCAGTCATTAAAATGTGCCCCGTGGTGGTGGGATATTGATGTTTTTATGCCCGACTCCCACAGGCAGCGATCACAATGGCCATAAATATAGGTCAGTCAATAAGAAGAGCCTTTCAAACAATTAAGCTTGCAGGTCTGAAGTCTGCTGGGACGTCAGAATCTTTAAGAGCACACAATTTCATTGTTGGCTGAAAGCAGTTAAGAGAAATAGAAAAAGTTATGATTCTAAAAAATAAAAATATAAAATGACAAACAATGGATTCAGTGACCTTATTAAGATGAAGCGAGTTGATTTAAAACAATTTGTGCATCAGCCTATTTTCTGTTTTGGTGGGAAAATGACATCTGTATAAAGAATTGGGTAGCACTAATTTTTCCAAGAGTTTATAATAAAATTTTTCAAGAATAGAGCAAAGTAACAGTTTACAATAAGTTCCAAAATATCAACCACTTAGATTTTAACATTATCATTTCATTACTTGATTTACACACATCTATACATCCATTTGAAAAGCTCTTTATAGTACATTGCAGATATCTGTACACAACCCTTTAAATGCTTAAGCATGAATATCATTAGATTTCAATATTTATTTACAGATTTTACTTAAAATTTATACACAATGAAATGTATAAGTAGTAAGTGTGAACTTTTCAAATGCATATACTGTAACCCAAACTCCTATCAAAATATAGAATATTATTCTTATCACAGAAAGTTTCTTTACATCCTTCCAGTATTCAACCCACTTCACCCAAATTGACAACCACTTTTCAGATTTTCTTTTTCCCATAGAGATCAGTTTTGCCTGTTTAAAATTTCATGTAAATGGAATGGAGCCATATGTTTTCACATGTGCAAGGCTTTTTGCTCAGCATGCCTTTCTAATGCATCCATGTTCTTGCATCCACCAAACATTTGTTCCTTTGTAGGACTATTTCATTGTAGGAATATTCCAAAGTTTGGTTATCCGTCCACTATTGATAGGTACCTGGGATGTTGTCAAGTTTTAACCATTATAAATAAAGCTGCTATGAACATTCTTGGGAAAATCTTTTTGTGAACATGTTTTCATTTCCCTCGAGTAAATAATTATAAGTTGAACTTCTGGGTCATAAGGAAGGTAGATACTTGGCTTTATAAGAAACTTCCATAATATGTCACTTTATGGATGAGTGAATATATGTATGTATGTATGTTGTACCTCAAATTGGTCCAGCTTTGCCATTGAGAGCTTTTTTATATGGCACCTATACCCTACAACACACATGTGATGTTAGTTGTTGGATTTTGTAGATTTTCTTTATCAGGGTGAGGAAGTTTTCTTTTTATGTGTAGGTTGTTGATATATTTTTTATTGTGATAGATGTTGCATTTTGTCAAATGTTTTTCTCTATCAATTGATATGATCACATGGCATTTCTTCTTTAGACTATTAATATGGGAAATTATATTGATTGCTTTTTATGTTTGTTTGTTTTTGGATACCAGACTAGATTTTCATCCCTGGCATAAACTCCCACTTTGTGGCAGTATATTATTTTATATATATATATAAAATATATAATATCTTTATTATATGTTTGTGTGTGTGTGTATATATATATATATATATATATCTCAAAAACTGGTTTTAGTTTGTTAATATTTTGTTGAGGATTTTGGTATTTATGTTCTTGAGGAATATTGGTCTATAATTTTCTTTCTTTTTTTAAGTAATGTTTTTGCTTGATTTTTGTGTCAGGGAAATGCTGGACTCAAAAATAATTTTCGAAGTATATCTTCTATTTTTAGAAAAAGACTAAGACTAGTTAATTCTTCTCTAAAATGTGGTAGACTCCACCAATGAAACCATTTAAGCCCAAAGCTTCCTTTTTTAGGAGGTTTTTAAGCAGCAATTCAATTTTCTTTATAGTAATAAAAAAGGACTATTCAGATTATCTGTTCTATCTTGGGTGAGTTTTGGAAGTTTGTGCTGTTCAAAGAATTTGTCCTTTTTATCTAAGTTGTCAAATTTATGTGCATGGAGCTGTTTGTGACGTTCTCTTATATATTTAATGTCTGTGGTATCAATAGTGCTATCCCTTATTTATTCCAAGTTTTTGCAACTTGGAAGTTCTCTTTTTTTTAATCAGTCTTGCAAGAGGTTTATCAGTTTTATTGATCTTTGCAAAGGACTAGTTTTGGTTTATTGATTTTTATTTATTTTCCTGTTTTAATTTTCTTTCTTTTTTCTTTTACTTCAGAATATTATGGGGGTACAACACTTTGGTTATATATATTGCATATGCACTGCCCAAGTCAGAGCTACAATCGTGGACATCCCCCAAACTGTGCGCCCTTTGCAGATCTAGAAAAAATAATTCTACTCTTTGTGTGGAACCAGAGAAGACTCTGTCTAGCCAAAGCAATCTTAAGCAAAAAGAACAAATTGGGAAGCATCAATCTACCAGGCTTCAAACTATACTACAAGGCTATAGTAACCAAAACAACATGATACTGGCACAAGAACAGAGACATAGACCAATGGAACAGGACTGAGAACCCAGATATAAAACCATCCTCATACTGTCATCTGATCTTTGACAAAGTAGACAAAAACACACACTGGGGACAAGAATCCCTATTCAATACATGGTGCTGGGAAAACGGGATAACCACATGTAGAAGACTGAAACTAGATGCACACCTCTCACCTCTCACAAAAATCAACTCATGATGGATGACAGTCTTAACCCTAAGACGTGAAACCATAAGAATTCTAGAAGAAAACATTGGAAAAACTCTTATACACATTGGCCTAGGCAAACAATTTATGAAGAAGACCCCCAAAGCAATCACAGCAGCAACAAAAATAAATAAATGTTTTCATTTTCATTGAATATTGCTCACATATTTTTATTTGCTTTCTTCTCCTCGATTTTAGTTTATTTTACACTTGCTCTTCTTTTCTTGTAACTTGGATGATTGATTTCAGACCTTTCTTTATTTCTAAGTGCTATGACTTTCCCTTTCAGCACAACTTATTTGCATTCCCCATATTGTGACAAGCTGTACTTTCATTTCTGTTCAGTTCAGTATATTTTTCACATTTCCTTTGAGACTTGCTCTTTGACCCATGCATTATTAGACACATGTTTAATTTCCAAGTATTTGATGGAATACTGGAAAAATAGAACAATAATGGAAAACTAGAATGTCATTTTTCTGTTATTGATTTCTAATTAATATACATTATGGTAAAAGAGTATACTTTTATGATTTCTGATATTTTAAACATGTTTAATTTTGTTTTATGAACTGATGAAGTCTATCTTGGTGAATATCCCTTTGGTACTTGGAAAGAATGCATATTCTGCTGTTGTTGACCAAAGGGTTCTGTAAATATGAATTAGATCCCATTTGCTGGTTATGTTGTTAAGTTCTTCTGCACACTTTCTGATTTTCTGTCTAGTGGTTATATAGGTTACCCAGAGGAGGGTTATTAATGTGCCCAACTATAATTGTAAATTTACCTATCTCCCCTTTCAGTTCCATTAGTTTTTTCTTCTTTTCTCTGTTTTTGACAAGTTATAATCATATATAATTATGGGGTACTTAGTGATGTTATGATGATTTGTGTATACAGTGTGGAGTGATTGAATCAAGGTAATTAACATATTCATCACCTTAAATACTTACCATTTATTCCTCCTGTCTCTCTGCAACTTTGTACCCTTTGACCAACATCCCCATTCTCCCCGGCCCCACCACCAGCCTCTGGTAACCACTATTCCACTCTCTGATTCTGTAAGTTTGAACAGTCGAACTCATAGAAGCAGAGAGTTTTTTCTTCCTGTATGTTGAGTATCTTTTATTGGTGCATATGAATGTAAAATTGTTATATCTTGGTGGATAGCACTTTTATTATTATTTAGTGTTCTTTGTTTTTCGTGGAATATTTTTTCTCTGAAATCTTTGTGATCTGATATTAATATAATCACTTCAGCTTTTATTTGATTAGTGTTTTTGTGGCACGTTTTTTTCCATCCATTTCCATTTTACTTATGTTGCCTTTATATTGGAACAGAGTGTCTTGTAGATAACATAGAGTTGATTTATTAATCTGTTAAATTTCTTCTGACAACCTCTGTGTGCTTAAACCATTTACATTTAATGTAATTATTGACATGCTAGCATTTTGTTCTGCTATTTTATTATTTGTTTGCATCATTGATTATATTTATTATATTATTTTGATTATATTTAGTTGATATATCTAGAAGCTATAATACTAGAATTAAAGTGTTTGAAATAGTGAAGGAATATCTTCTTTTGTAAATTTCAAAATGCATATTTTGGATATAAAACAATTGCTTGGAGTAAAGAGTACAGTTTTATTAAAATATTTAAAGAACATGGTAAACTGCTAATAAATACAGGATTTCTTTTGGGGTGATAAAATATTCTGAAATTGTATTTTCATGATAATTCCACAACTGTATGTGTGTATTAAAAACCAATGAATTGTGTATTATAAATGAGTGAATTGTATGGTATGTGAATTATACCTCAATAATATTGTTAAAATTCAAAGGTAAAAAACCAAACAAACAAAAAGTGGTAAATCAATTTGGTGGTCACTTTTTACTAGTTTTATTATTAATAATTGACCCTCCAAAAGCATCACTCTGGATATGAAAAAAAATATAAGATCTTCAGTAAAATGACAAATTTCCTTACAATCTTTACAAATTAATTCCATAGTGATAGCTCCAAGAAACATTCAGGCTCAATAAAGCCACAGTAGTGGGTCTTTAGTTTTTGGATATTTTTATAATATTCCCACTTGAATTTCTCCTCTGTGTTCATAAAAGTGAAAGAGTAAAGAAAATTTGGTAATATGGAGAGATAAGGGTATAAGAAGTATACAAATATTACTGAGCTGAAATGTATTGGAATCCTCTCCTGAAATATTCCACAGGCAACTTAGACTGAATGTGTCCAAATATCATATCCCAAAGTGATAGCAATTTCTACAGCTACTCTTTTCTTACCTCTGTTAACAGCACCTACTTGCTCAAGGCAAAACCTTGCATCATCCTTGTGTCCTTTCTCTCTCTCTACCCAACAATGAAATATATTTCTGAATTCTCTCTTGAGGCAGTCTCTTCTCTGACATAGCCGAAGTTTATGATAACTTCATTTAGCCCCTGACTCCTGAGTGTTCTCTGGTTGGTGCACAAGGCTATTTGCAAAGCCTTATCTCCTGCACACTGAGACCCTCACAATATCCACTCCTGAACTTCCAAGCCATGGCAGGCAATATCTTAATCATACCGAATATTTTCCACAAACAGCATTTTTTTTCTTTGAATCTTTGCCTATCTTTCTGACAAATTATATTCATATTTATAAGCCCAGAGAAAATCTTACCTTCTCTCTGAATCTTTACTTGGCCAGTTCTGTGCCTTGTGCATGTTTAATAATATTAATATTATATTGCAATGACCTCAGCTATTTTTAAAAATTTTCCCAGCTTTTCCACTAAACAGTGAGGCTGTTGAGGGCATGCTTTATGTCTTGTCTATCTCTGAATCCCTACTGCTTAGCTCACTTTCTAGCAATTGCTGGCCACAGTAAATATGTGTCAAATTTGAGTTAATTTCATTCTGTAATCATAAATTCTTCTTAACAATTAAATCATTGAGGGAGGAATTTTTCCTAAACATTTTTAATCTCTGAGATTGATATATAGCACATGATATACAACAATTTCTTAAAATATGTTTAATGAATAAATTGATGAATAAAAATTTTTAAAGTATCTAACACAGTTGAAGGAATATTAAGTTAGTGTAAGGGCACCTGGATTTGAGTACCATAACTGTGACTATAAGTTTTTTAATAAGCTACTTTTTCTCTTAAGCAGTCCTACCGCATGTTAGATGAGTAGATTCTAGAATCCAACTGCTTGGGCTAAAGTTCTGGCTCTTCCACTTAACAGCTATGTTACCTTAGAAAGTAGCTTAATATAATAGACATTGCCACAGTTTGCTGATTCCCAGCCTATTTGGGGCACACCCAAGACCACAATCCTTAGCCTTCATGCAGTTAGCCAGGGACTCAAGACTAGTTTTGGCTAATGGACTGCACATGGCAGTGTATCTCTCTTTGTCCAAAACATTTAAAAATTGGTGCATGACCCTCCAGCTCTCTCCCTGACACAGTGACAAGAAAGGCATGGAGAAATTCACACAAATCATAAGTGTGCAGGTTTCTGAATTATCACAAAATAAACACAATTGTATAACACCACACAGATTTTTAAAAATGGAATATTACCAGAGGGGTTATCTGAAGAAAAAAAAAACAACTCATGTCAACTCTCAATTATTAAATTATTATCCCTTATCTCATCCCTGGGTTAATTATTGTCTCAGCTTCTAACACCATGGATTCTTTTTGCCTACTTTCCTGAACAGTGTGTGCACTTCTGTGCATGTCCTTTTTCACTCAGCATCATATTTGTAAAATGCATATATATTGTTTTATGCAGCAGTAATCCACTCCTCTTCATTGAGGTAGGGCATGCCATTTTGTAAAACATCAAAATTTATATAGCCATTCAACAATTGATGAGCATTTAGACGTTTCTAATTTGAGAGATGTAGCTACCGTCCCCAATTATTACTACCTTCAAGTTCTTGATGTTTTCTGGTCAGAGGCCATCCTCCATTCCTTGTCCTGTGGTCCTACTCTTTGGGACAAGCATGAAAGAAGAGGCAGAGAGAGTTTACCAGCAAGACAGAAGTCACAGTCTTTTATAACTTAATTTCGGAATGACGTCTCATCCCTTTGCAATGCTCCATGTACAGTCCAGCCACACTCGCTTCAGGAGAGCAGATTGTACTGTGTGTGGCCTCCAGGAGCTGGGGATCATGGGGGGCATGCCAAGGGTACCTGCCACATCATCTTATACTATAGGTCCAAGAATGTAAGAAGGTATCAAGTGTGAGCTGTACTATTATTGTATGTACCACTAAAAAAGCGAAACTGCCACCAATTATATTTTAAGACACAATTGACTATATGACCAATCTTACTTGTAAAGTTAAAATGTGAAGAAAATATGTATTTTAGATTCAGTAAAATATGGTACTTGGGTTTTTCAGTGATCATCTCAAAAGGTCCTTAGGAAGCAGATGTTTAATTTCCTTGCTACATTAATGGTGACACTTTAGTCATGTAAATAAGATGTGTTAATCTGAAGTTCCTATTATGTGCTGATAAGTTCAAAGAATTACTTACAAGATACTACCCCATGCAACTGGACATCAGTATCAATAAAAAATAACTATGCAGGGGACCTAAGCTAGGTTAACACTTGCTGATTGATCACAGAATTGGCCAAAATATCCCAAGGTCTCTAATTTCCCGTAGCACCAAACTTGATTCCATCTACTAAGGTATCAGTCTGCCAAATGACGTGGAAAATGTGTCTGTGCACACATGTGTTCATGTGCATGTCATCTTTAACAAATGAAGTGTAAAATTATCATAATAATTTTAAAATGGGAAATAAAAATTATATTTAAATAATATAGGAAAAAGTAGGAGTGAAAACATACTCTGTACTAGGCATTCACCAAGGACTTTTAATATTACCATGTTAAATTTTTCCATAAAGATGAGGATATAATTTTTTCTTTGTTTTACACTTCTGAAAATGCTCACCCAAATATGAGAAACGTTTATAGACAAGTGAGGAACTGTTCCAATAAATCGGTCTATATCTATTAATTATATTAATTAATATATAACTAAATGCTATTCAGCCATTTAAAATAGTGCTCTAATCTAATGTTTGATGATTTAAAAAGAAATGTTTATCATGTGATATTGAGTGAAAAAAATGTGAAATTGTGCATAATATTCACATGTAAAATATAAAACTTTATATAATATACATAAAGAAAGGAGTGAAAATATCTATAAAATATTGATACTGTTTATTTCTAGTTTGGGTATTATGTTTAATTTTTCTTCTCTCTATTTTGAATATAGAAAAACATTTAATATATATTTTTGTTTATAACTTTAAAAAATGAATCACCTTACTAGGAAAACACATCAGCAATGTTCCATAAATGATGAAAACATAGCTAACAAGATTAATATGTAAAAAGTAATCTAGTGTTTATGGCTCATTTGCAATTTTAATTTAAAAAAGGAAAGGACTCCTTATTTGAAATAATGAAGTGATATAGAAATTATAAATAAATTTTATTTAAATATATCCATCAAATCCAGATGTTTCCTTATTAATTTTAGAATCCTATTATACATAAATCATGTTTCCTGTGTAGTTCAGGAAACATATGCTTTGTTTTTATATTTTGAGGTATGTATTTTACAATTCTGAGCTAAATTGAATTTCTAGGTATGCGTTTTATCACATCTAGAAATTCAATTTAGCTTAGAATTATGGGCAAATTATATGAATAGACAATTCATAGTAAAAGTCTAATTATATATGCAAAGATCTCCAACCATTATAGTCATGCAAATTCAACTTAGAAACAATTTCTCACCCAATCACTTTGGCAAAATTTTAAAGGTCTGATGATATTAAGCATTGATGAGGTTGCAGGGAAATGTGGATAGAAGTTTAAATTGATACAACCACTAAAGTAAACATGTAACAATGTTTAGTAAAGTTTAAATGTACATTTTCTCTGCCCTAGCCATTTTCTATACTATATAAATTCTGTGCACATGCACAAAAATACATGCACAAAGTAATTCATTGAAGCATTTTTTATAAAAATTCAAAAGATAATCTAAATGTCTATTAATGTTATCAAATTAAGATATATTTATACAGTGCAATGCCATTCTGTAGTTAAAATAAATTAATCAGATCTAAAGACATGAACAAAAATAGATCTCAAAAATATTATTAGAATAAAACAGATTATAGATTACAGTCTTTCAATTAAAGACGGCTGAATGAACAAAGTAAACAGAGGAAATTGTCAGTAAAACACTTTGAAAAAAATTGGTTGGATTGAAGGACATGAGTTTCCAGATTTAAAGGCACCACTGATTGCCCAGCAGAATGGATGAACATAGGGCCATACCAAACGATAACACAGGGAATTTTCAGAACACTTAGTATAACAAGGAAAGATTCAACAAGCTTCCATGGAGGAAACAGTTTTTATATAAAGGACTGAGAGAAAGTAGAAGATACAGAAAAAAAAATGCTTTCCAGATTCTGCAGAAAATGATTTCCATTTTAGAATTCTACAGCAAGTCAAACTGTAAATCAAGTGCAAGGGTAGGAAAAAGACATTTCAGCTAGGTAAGTTCTAAAAAAATTTACATCCTTTGCACCCTGTCCCAGGAAGCCGCCAGAGAACATGATCAACAAAATCCAGGGGATAATCCAAGAAAACAGAAATAAGGGACAAGGAAATTCAGGAAAGGGAGCATTGATCATCAAAGAGAGGAGAGAGGATTCCTCAGGATGATAGTGAAAGCAGAGTCCCCAGACAGGTGGCTGGGCAGCCGGCAGGCCACCCGCACGGGCACAGGGAAGTGGGGGTGCATCTGGACATGCCGGGACAAGATTTATGTAATGGGAAAGGGTCCAGGGTCGAAATAGTGACAAGGGAATACCAAATCATATGTAAGGAAGAAAAACATATAATATAATAGAAGCTATAATATAATTTAAAGAGTATAAATTTTAAAAACTAAATTAATATAGTTTTAAAAATATAATATTCTATATACACACATATGAAGAGCATGTATATAGTAACAATAATGTAAATATTAAATATTGATCTAAATAGAATTATGATGCAAATATACTTAGAAAATTAAAGAAAGGGGAAAAAAGAGGTCAGGGTAAAGGATGTGTGAAAGAAAGCTAAACCCCGCCTTTTGTAGTAGGAAGCCACCAGGCTACGACTAAAACTGAAGAATCAAGCAGTAGCCATTTAAGCATAGCTCTCAGTGATGTGGAAATAAATACCAAAATAATTAGCTAAAAGAGTTGAATATACTTGCCTTTAGGGAGAAGGGAATGGGTTGTATGTTGTGGGGGAGAACTTCCAGATTTTGTGACAAGCCTTTTAAGAATTACTGGACTCTTTCAATGTTGGGCACTATAATGATTTTAAACATGAAAAATACATTTTAATAAATATATGTGAAAAGATAAAACAAAACTTGAAATGTTAGAATACATTTTAAATGAATATAAGTAAAATTAAGAATAAAGGTAAAAGTTTTATATACAAATTTTAATTATGGAAAATATATTATCAGAATAATCCAGCCTGGGGACACCCTCACACATGCACACACACACAGGGGTGACTGGTGGCAGGCCGTGCTGTGAAGGTCTAGAGCAGGAAGAAAAGGGGCACACCAACTCCACTGGAGGCATGGGTTCTGGGCAGGAAGGGGAGTATTAGGGTAGGGGAGAGGGTCACATTCTGTGTCTTTTCCAACCGAGCTGGTTTTTAAACAATTTTCTAACTCATGCCGTTTATCAGAGAGTGGATAAATCACAGCAGGTTGAAAGCAGTCTCTGGACATCCCTAAGCAGCCTATGCCTGCCCATTTCGATTCCTTGGTTGGGGAGGGTGTAAGGCTGTCTCTAGAGCACAGAAGATTCCTTTCCCACCAAAATCTGGCATTTTTCACACTCACCTTCCCATCGAAGACACATCACCTCTATAGTGTACTTTGCGTCCTGTCAATGAGAAGTTCAGTAGTCCTTGAGCAAATTTAGAGCATCTCTCTTTAGCCATAATGGCCTGAGCAGGACCCTTAGCTTCCATCCTCGTGGCTATGGGGAACAGCCATGACCCACGTGGACATTTATTTTCCATCTTCTGTTGCCGCTCTTACATGCAGAACATCCCAGGTACCCCTTTTCTTTAACCAGGGGCTTCACCCAAACTCTAACATCAACTGCATGCGGAAAAATGTCCACAAAGTGTTCGTGAATGCCTATCAACAAGCCCCCTATTACTCTTATAAACAGAAATATAGTATATGTAGCCAAAAAGCAATATAATGTCAGTATTAAGTATCCCTTCCTATGCATGGTTAATTGTAAAGTCATCCAAAATGACCATCCCTTCCCAGATCCTTTCCAGAGCATCACCAAACCACCCACACATGCATTGCAGCCAAATAATTGGCTTTTACAGATTTAAATTTTTTGGAATTTTCATATTCGTATTCTTGTAAGAATCGGTATGTCTACAAGCCAAGCCCCATATCAACACCATCCTTCATATTCATACCTCCCATGTATTGTGGATGTTGGTATGAGTGACTGTGGCTAAGCCATTCCCTTTGCAAAATGATGCTCTCCCCAGAAAACATCATTACTATGAGTAATAAACCCTTTCATGCCCTCTTAAGGCATGTGTGATATCATCAGTCTTGACATCTGACCCGCATTTTAGGAAGGAGGCTTGATTTGGCTTACATAGGGTGACCACAAGATAATCTCCTTCACTGGATGAGATTTGCGTTAAAGAAAATACACCCTTAGGAGAAAGCATTTGCTTGAATGAAGAGAAGGCAGAAAAATACTTATTTGTTCTTAAATTGGTAAAGCTGTATGAATAAACACATTTATTTCCCAGATCTTTCCAACAAGGCAGGTAGCTAAATATATAAATGGTGCTCCCACCTCCACAAAGTGCTTCAGGGCTGTGGTCAGATAAACTGTAGTAAGGCCCTTGTTCACCTGGCCAGGTGGCGTGCCCACCACCTAGAAGCCATACCTGGCAGAAAAGATTCTCAGGGATCCATAATCCATTTGAAGTAGACTTCTAGGTACAAAGGGGCACACAGGCATTTTGGGGGCATTTTGGATAATAGCTCTCTGCTAAACTAAGAACACCTGAATTGCTTCATTTACTGACCACTAAAGAGTGATCAGACAGCAGATGTTCTATGAAACTGCCAACCTGGACTGAATCAAATTGATGACTTGCAAAGCTGGAATTAACATACCTTTCCTAACCTCCTGGGCCAACTGGGATTCTTTAACACTTCTTCTTTTCTTTTTCTTAAAGCACAAATTCAACTAAAAATGGGCATTTTGCTTTTTTACTAAAATCTAAGCAAGAAAAATTTACTTTGGGAATATTAATTGCCTTGGTATTTTTATAAGCTTTTTGAATTTCCAGTTCAGGTAAAAGAAAACAAAAACAGTATTTATGATTAGCAACTTACCTCAAATTATGAAGTTTCTAAATATAAAATAAGGCTAATTTATATATAAGTATACCAGAAAATAAAATTCCTAAACCCAAAGATTTATCTCTCTCTTTCTGTCTCTCTCTCTCTCTCTTTCTCTACACACACACCCCCCCATAATTTTAAAAAAGCAAATGGAAAAATTCTAAAAAGTAGAACTATCTAATTATATTGTTTATGCATAAAATGTTAATATATTGACAAACCTAAATCCAAAATAAAAGAAAATTCCGTGTTTCTGTTCTATGTGGGGTTGTGCCTTTGAATAGGAGTCAGTTTTCCTGAATTATAAGAATGGCTACATATCCTTTACCTCACCAACTGCAGGTCAAGGTCAACCAAAGAACGGTGGAATTACAGTACCCACCACAACTCCATCTCAGCCCTGAATACTGAATAGTAGAGATCAGAATTAGATGTCCAGAATGGCTATATATTTTATCTTAAAGTCAGATAACACTCTCCTATTTTACCTACACAAAATTTCCCTACTAATACTTATAAATTAATCTTTTGATGATCATAAAACATGAGAATATTTAAAATATAACTAGAATGAAAAGAGACACAAGTAGTTTTTGACAATTAAGAAAGCATATTAAAAGTGATAGAATTCATCAAATATCTAAGAAAAAACCACACATACCAGGACCAATATTAATGGGTTTGTATGATTTACCAAGCCAGAGAAGTTAAATTAAATTAAAGATAAAAGTGATGAGATGCTTAATACTTTTTATATTATATTTGTATTTCAGCTTATTAAGGAAACATATCGACAATTCAAATGTAGAATATGAACTTTTTAAATTTTATAAGAAGGTTGCAAATCAAAATGATGTATTTAGTAAAATTTCCTATTCAATTTTCAGTTTTCAAAGGGCTCCTTTCTTTTGTTGTGCATCTATTGTCAGTTAAGTTAATTAAACCTTAGTAGAAAATCAAAATAACTTTTTTCATGGTTAATGAAAAAATACCATGATGCCACAGGTTTCACAGGGACTCAATATCCATTGAGTATCTAACACAAGTGCGTTCCGAAGCTGGATGGACCCTGAGTCCACGCACATTGGAGTATTTCTGATGTCTAATACATGGCAATTGCTGAAGTGCCTTCAGAATTTATGTAGGTATTCAAAGGAATATCTGAGATTAATTTTTTAGCAGTTGTAGACTGCAAAAATACTTTGTTCTTTCCTCAAATTTAGTGGATTTTAAAACTTAAGAAATGAAAGCCGGACACAAATTCAACATAGTGCAAAACAGCACGAAATAGTACAAAAGAAATTTTCCCACACTGTTCATACACACACCCTCTTAGACCAGCTCTGTGGAAAATCTGCTTAGTTCCAATACAAATATCTAGTACAAACAATACAAATGTTCTGAATTACTTGGCGTGCCAAAAAGACTGTTCATTAGGGTACTTTTAATAGGGGATTAAGACTAGGGATTCTATGACATGTATGGCAACTCCCACACATTTAAGCATCATGATTGGTGGTGATACTGTGTCTATATTTGGCATTTATCCTGTCCTTCCAAAATTTCTTTCTCATATAGTTGGCAAGCTTTATTATACCAATTAGCAACAATTCCTGTGTGGTGCACTGGAGGTATAGGAAGTCACTGAGGGGTGCTCATATATTCAAACTGGCTCCATCTGGCCATCCAGCTACTCCCTGCTTCATGTTTGTGCTCACTTTTTATTTCATAGGATTTGGTTCAGTGTCTAAATGGAGAGAGTTAATTGTAACTTATTGTGTTTTGGGGATCCTCACATATTCACACTAATAAAGGATTATATTCAAACTTCTGAGTGTCCTTCCACTAGCTGTAGCAGTGGAAAGAGGCCTTACAAAAACCAAGTCTGATGTTAAGAAAGACAGATTAAAAACCTGTCAGTGTTAGTACAGACCACAGAGCCATATCTCAGATGAAGCTGGAGGCTATGTATGATGCTTCTACTTCAGAGCAATGAATGAAGGTTCTAGGACTATATGATAGACCCTGACAACTGCAAAAACAATGTGAATAAGATCACAGTTAATGTTTTATCCTGTCATAAAGCTAAAGGTTAAAATATGATTCAGTATCATTGACTTTCAGTAGTTATCTTTCAACCTATTAAGTTCATCATATTCATTTATGAAGAAAATGTATAATAATGACATTTCAACACTTTTATATTTAAATCTATTATTGCCCAGACTCAAATCCTTAAATTTGCAAAATAGAACTTTCTTTCATCTGAAATTTGACAATTTGAAAATTATGTTAATAAAGACATAACTATATTCTAAATTGTATTTAAATTATGTTTTCCTTTCTTGTGAGCTCAAAAAACATTTGAGAATTAAGAGTTATGGAAAAACTTTTTTCTTGAGACAATCATTTTTCCTTCAAAATGAAGATTGAGCTCTTACACTGAGTATTGTGGTTCTGCAGGTTGAGAAGGAAAACTGTGGGTCCATCATCGTGCTCCTTTGTCAGAGAGAGTCGATAATCGATATGCCAACCATCTGGGATAGAGAATTCAATCCACAGGGAAAAATGAGGAAAAAGCACCTGGGCTCAGAGGGCCACGCAGGAACCTGAGGCTCTGCTTGCATCTCCTAGAAGCAGTGCTGAAGCTCCCCACTGGCTGGCCCTTGGGCACCCTGCATGGGAAGCCAGATGCCATCACTCCCCACCAACCAGGACAGGACAGAGAATGCGGGTGCAGCCCCGTAGCGTTGGATGGACCTGTGAATAAACAAATGAGTGCAGAAATAAATGACGAACACTAATGATAATTCTTGGATATCCAATGAGTTCCTTTATGACTCCTCTCCTAAAACAAAAATCACATAATAAAATGCCTCTTTAAAGAGAATTTTAATCAATCATGTCTTTAAAATGTGAATTTGGGAGTAATATATGGCATCTGGCTCGTACATTCGACTACAGTGTATTGGATTTTAAAAGACTGAGTCTCTCGTTCATATTTTCCCTCTTTCATCACGTTTGAAAATCAGTAAGTGGATATTTTCCTTAACCCTGCTGTCAGCCAGAAAATGACAACCACTGTTGTCATGGGCCAAACTCCGTTGAAAATCTCTTCTGCTTTGAGGCAGAAGGACTCAGGTCCCTGGGGTGGCCCCAGGGTCACTGAGTTGTGCAAATTGTGGGGTCCCGTTTTCTTGCTCCCTGCAGAAGAGAAGCCCAGAACACCACACATAGTTCTCATGCAGCTCTAACAGCAACAGCCAGGGTGCTGCCTGGTTTCAGAATAAGCGTCTGGGTGCTGAGCATCCTGGCTCTCCCTCAGAAACCTGGCTGTCCTTGAAGTCCAGAGTGACACCGCAGGTCAGTTCATTGATCAGACAATTGAAGTAATTGCTCTTACTTATGCCTCAGAGGCCAGACAGTGAGATCTGTCATGATTGATCTCTCCATATTCATTTATATTGACATCAAAACCCCCTTTCTCTGTGTTTTGTCAAGATGGATCTTCCCTCTGCTGTGGTCTCCCAGGTGGATGTGTTGTACAGTAAATGGCCCCCAGGAGGACTGGGAAAATGCTCCTAAGTTTGACGAAGTTTGCAGGATTCCTCAAAGTGGCTCAGCTCATCCTGATTCAGAGAGGAGGTCCCAAGTCAGTCATGTAGGATTCAAAGCTGCCAGTAATTTGGTCATGAGACTTGGCAGGATCACAGATCTGAATACAAACAGATGGAAGCCTGGATCCACAGCACTGCTTTCCGGAAGGATGTGGGATAATCTGAGAGCAGGAAGAAGAGAGAGATAACTGGTCTCCCTTCTTCATCCTGCAGGCTCAACTGTTGTGCCCCAGGGCACTTCCCTTGCCAGGGCACCCTTGCTTCTTGGTGGCCTTCTTGTCTGATAGTCAGTGTTTATTTCAATATCTGCTACTGTGAGGGTCCTTTATCCCCTACACTACACTACCCCCACCCACCGGAGCTGGTGTTGACAGGTACATTGGGATTTTTTTTTATTGCTTGCATGAATTTAGTCAGCCTAGGTCATAGTACTTCAGTTTTTCTTGGGGGTTGTGATAGCTAACATCTCAAAGAAGAGGGAAATCTGGGCCTTTTCATTTTTATTCTGTTTTCTCTGAAGTGTGGATTATCATTTCTCCAACTTCTCTAAATCTTTGAGGATCTATACCAGAACAGGAGTGAAATCTCGCTACGCAGTTTAGGTAACTGGATGGAAATGTCTATGCTCAACTACCATGGGAATTAAGAAGCAAAGTATAACTGAAGTTATTATCTAGCTGATGTTGTTCTTTTCATATTTGCTCACCACTTCCTGTGAGTCTATAGGTGCTATCAAGTTGAATCTGAATTGTCTCCACTCTCTGAAACTTCCTCATGAAAACTTTAAGGAAAAACAACATGTTTCCAGGAATTAAGAGAGGGGAAACTACTGCATTTTCTATCTAAGTCTAGAATTAGATCATGGTGATGATGGCACAACTTTAATAATATAATAAAATCCACCAAATTTTATAGTTTAGAAGGATAATTTGATGGTCTATGTAATCTATCTCAATTTTAAAAGGATATTAATTTATTCTCACCACATGCAAAAATCATTTTTCCAGTTCTTAAACAAACTAAAATATATTGCAACATTACCGGGGAGTTGGGAGGAAGACAGGGAAACTCTCAGAAATACCAAACTATTGACAGACAGGAAATTAAGAAAAAATCATTAAAAGTCACAAATAAGAAAGAGTCTAACTGATGCACACAATGTCACTATGGCAAACACTAGTCCAGGAGCTGCCTTGCAATCACAAGCCTGTCAACCAGAGGGCTACCATCCTCTTTGAATTCATGTCACCTTACTCTGTGTTGGATTAAAATTATCTCCTCCTTGTCTTACTTCTCAGTGTAGGGGATGATCCCCTGAGAAAAGTCCTGGAAAATCCTCTTGATTCTGGATAGTGGGACAATATTTAGTGCTACAGTCCTCTCTTACTTTTCATACCCATTCTTTTGTGCCTTGAAAAGTCTCCCAGAACATCACTGTGCAAATGTCAACGTTCCGGTGGTGGGGAAGTTGTCAGTCTCACCCTCTGCTTTACAGTTCCAAATACATAAAGAGGCAGAAAGCCCATGGTAGTGTGAATTATAAATGCACCAAGTTCAGTTATATGATAATTTCTATCTTATGCAATCTTTACAAAGGCTTTAAAATGGAAAATAAACATGATTTAGGGCAGTGGTTCTCAAACTTTAGTGGGCATCAGAAACAGCTGGGGGGCTTGTTAACACAAATTGCTGAAACTGCCCCTGAGTTTCTGATTCAATAGGCCTGTGGTAGAGCCCTGGGTTTACATTTTGAGGTTTCCAGGTGCTGCTGATGTTGTTGGTCTAGGAAGCACACAATGGAAACACTGATTTAGGGGATGCAGGTCCTTAAATTATGTTATTCCTTTCAAGGGACATGCAGAAAGATAATATTCTATTCATTAAGTAAGGAACAGCATCACACTTCTTTAGAATTGTTTTCATTAGTTCCAGGATTTATTTACAGGTTTACAGAGATTATAAAACAAGCCCTGATGATAAGGTTGCCACTTGCTTGCTAATCTGGTTTATCCTTATTCTGGATACCAGCTGGGAAGAAGACTGCATTTAGTGATTCCTCTTCTCACTTCTGTTTTAGAATTGTTTCATCTTTAGCTTTCTGTAAAACTGCTAAATCACCATTTGGAGGCTGCATTATTCTTATTCTGTTACTATTACTGAAAAAGAAAAAAAATCAATACCTTATCTTTTCTTTCTTTCTTCATTTTTTTGAACCCATCTTACACATCATTCCTGTTTTCTTAAGAAAGAGTTTCAGCTTACCTAAAATTGTTCTCTATAATGTTCATCAGTATAGCAGGTAGTTTTCTTTTTAAGTGGTCTATTTGCTGATTATTCTCTCTATAGAGTTTTTTTTTTTAATTTTTCCAATTTCATTTGCTCTGAGTTGCTCTATCCAGTTCACCAGGCTTTTTCAACAGACAGAAGGGATTCTTTATTTGAGTGTCAGAGCATAATTTGGAATCTGTTCAAAGTCAGCCACAGAAATGAATGCTTGTCCACTTATCTAGGCATTCTGAGGAGCCTGACCTTGGTGCTCAAGGAGATAACAGCACCTTTTAAATGTACAGGAGTCCCTCAGCAAATGCCTGAAACTGTGGATAGTACTGAACCCTATATGTACTATGTTTTTTCCTATACATACATACCTATGATAAAGGTTAATTCATAAATCAGGCACAGTAAGAGATTAACAATAGTGAATAGTAAAATAGAATAATTATAACAATAGTCTGTAGTGAAAGTTATATAAATGTGGTCTCTTTTTCAAAATATCTTATGGTACTCTACCACAGGTAACTGAAAATGCATAACAGGAAACAGTGGCGGAGGGGGCCTCATTGTATACAGTATCCCTTCTGCAAAAATCACAGATGACTGCCTACAAATATACAGTCATGCCTGTTTATATCAGGCCAATAACAGTTGAACTGTAATAAAACTTTGAGAAACATATAGTAGTAGGGAGGCTTTGTGAACATGAAGACATGAAGGTGAAAATAAGACTGAAGGCTGTCCCCTGCTGGGGTGGCCCAAGCAGGAAATCCTGAGTGAAGATTAAAATATTAGTAAATTTAAGTATTTACTAATAAAATATTAGTAATTGAAATAAATGCAGATGGAAAAATGCTTACCAGTTAAAAAATACATTGTTAGATTATACTTTTTAAATCCATCCATAAACAGCTGGTAACATGCAATGGTTGAAAGTAAATAATGATGATTGTGTTACCAAAGAATACAGAGTAAAACAATTTCCAAAAAGAAATATCTTCACATATTCTATTCTTTTCAAGTGATTACTCATTTTCAAGCGCAAGGTTTGTTTAACCATTTGCAATCGAATTTTTCAATTTTTCAAAAGTAAGAGCTTCCTATTGAAAAAAAGGGTTCTTTTTCTTATATTTTGATAAAACAACTAATTTAAAACTTTTAAGCTAAAATATTTAATTCTTCTACCTCCAACTTCTCCATGTAGCATCAGCAAAGAACTTAAGATATTTTAAAAGTGGCTTAAATATTTAAACTATAAAATATATCCATTTTTTTTTAGAGACAGAAGTGATATATTAAGTGGTATTACTTCCTCTTACAACAAGTAATATTCCCCAAATAAAGCTGCCTTATTAACTCCATTAACAACAAAAATCCAAAGTAGAATTCCTCATGAGGGGGACACAGAAGGAGTCAGAGAGGGACGAAAAGGTGATGCAGTGATGGAAGCAGAGACTGGAGTGACGTGCTTTGAAGATGGAGGAGGGGATGTGTGTCAAGGACTGGATGGCCTTGCGACACTGGAACAGACAACAGGAAACTAACGCAGGTCCCATGGAGAAGGTTGCCAGGAAGTAATGCCAAACTCACAGGGACTTGAACTCTGGATTCTAGAGGACACCTTGATCACCTTGTTCTTCTTTGTTCCCAGATGTAGCCCTAGTGCCTGGAACATGATGGCACCTAGAACATAGTAACAAGAACAATAATAGAATAACTGACACTCAAACACTTACTACACCCTGTAATATTTGATGCACATTATGCATACTAAATTGCTTAATTTTCCCAACAACCCTATAAAGTAGATACTATTAATATCTCCAATTTGAAAGATAAGAAAACTGAAGCAGACAGTAAATAACCAGGCCTAGACATGCCCAGAGCTGGCAAGTAGCAGAACAGAGATTCTAACTCAGGGATTTCAGTTCGAGAGACTCTGCGCTTGATCCTGAAAGCCAACTATCTCTCCAGTATGGTAAGTAAATTAAAGAACATTATGTAAAGAGAGCACTGACCCGTGTTCTTTCAATAGAAGGCACCTTTCAAACAGACAGATTAAAAGTATGTCTCTTATTGAATAAAGAAGAAATTTCTGACCACTAGAAATTTGAATAATTTTTTTAAAGTCCCCCCCAAATTAGCATCAGGATCCTTTTACATAAGGATCCATATTTTCATTCATTCTATCTCTGACATGGATGTCAAATTCTGATCCATTCCAAAGTTGCCCAAGAGGATGTTTTTATATATATATCCCAAACACGGCATGATATTTCCTTCTAATTTGCTATGCCCTCTTCACTGAGATATATGCCATCATTCATGACAATCTATTAATATATTCATGGAAAATATAGTCTATATTTTCTATAGCATGCTCTCAGGATGCCCTAAGTTCATACAGCCAACTGGTACCTGTCCCCTTCATCCCCAGCTGGAAAATCTAACCGATTGCTTGACATCTCCAGCTGGATGGCTAAGGCACGCACACTTCGTGTGATGTTCACATAAAGAGTTCAAAGTGGTCCTCTTGCTTTTCCTCCCTCCTTCGATCCTCCCCACCTCTGTGAGTGCCAATTCCACTCTTCCACTTGCTCAGGCCAAAACCTTGTTGTCATCCTCAACACTTAGATTTTTCTCAGGCTTAACTTCCATCTACACTGCTGTCGAATCCTGCCGGCACTGTCTGCCAAACACAGCCTGATCCTGACGACTTCCTGCTGTCTCCACGGCCACCGTGGTCCAAAACACCAGCACCTCTTGCTGGGTTACTGTGATGGCCGTTTCAGGTGACTGGTGTTTCTGTTTCAGTTCTTCCCTCCTGAAGTCTGTTCCCGACAAAACTAAGACTGTTCAGCTTCCGTCTCGCTCTGAGTAAAAACCAGTCTCTGCAACAGCCTCCAGGGATCTCCTCCACCTCTCAGACCTCATCTCCTGCCGCTCTTCCTCTTGCTTTGCTGGGCCGACCTCCTGATGTTCTTAGCGCTCTTCGGACTCATTCCTGTTTCTCCATCTCTTCACTTTCAGCCTATATATGTCTTCATAGGCAAAGTGACTTTCTTGATGGCAACATATAGTTGGGTTTTGTTTTATTACTTTATTCAGCCACTCTAAGTCTTTTGATTGGAGAAAATAATCCATTTACATCCAAGGTAATTATTGATAGGCAAGGATTTACTAATGTCTTTTTGTTATTTGTTTTCTAAGTTGTGCTACAGATTCTTTGCTCCCTTCTTCTTCTCTTGCTGTCTTCCTTTGTGGATAAGTGATTTTCTCCAGTGGTATATTTTCATTCCTTGCTTTTTATTTCTGTGAATCTAATATAGGATTTTGCTTTGTGGTTACCATGAGGCTTGCAAAAAACATCTCATAACAGGTTATTTTCAGCTGATAGTGACTTAACATTGATTGCAGAAACAAACAAACAAAACCCTCTGAACCATTTGCTCATTTTTTAATCAGGTGGTTGTTGTTGAATTTTAGAATTTCTTTGTATATTCTGGATATTAATTTTTTATTAGATATATCATTTGCAAATATTTTCTCCCATTCATAGATTGCCTTTTCCCTCTGTTGAATGTGTCATTTAATACACAGAAGTTTGTTTTTTTGTTAATGCTTCCTAACTTATTTTTGATAAAGGTACAAAAGCAATTCAAGGGAGAAAGGATAGCCTTTTTGACAAATGGTCCTAAAACAACTGGACATTCACAAGCAGAAAACAAATGAACTTGACCTAAACCTTACAGTTTTTATAAAAATTAACTCAAACTGGGTCGTGAACTTAAATGTAAAACTACAAAGCTTTTAGGAAAAAAGAAGAAAATATTTAGGATTTACAGCTAGGCAAAGAGTTCTTACATTTTGTACCTAAAAGCACAATCTGTAAAAATAATTGATAAATTGGACTTTATCAAGATTAAAAACTTTGTCCTTTAGTCACAAAATATTTGTTTTGTGTAAGATGCTGATAAGAGGATAAGCTGTGGACAAGCAGACTGGGAGAAAAAAAAGATAAGCTGCAGACTGGGAGAAAATATCTGCAGATTATATATATAACAAAGGACTAGTATATAGACTGTATAAAGAAGTCCCAAATATGCAATAAAAATACAATTAGAAAAGGAACAAGCAAAAGGAATAAAAAACACTTCATCAAAAAGGATATACAGATGCCAAATAAGCACATGAAATAATGCACAGAACTATTAGCCATTAGGGAAATAAAAATTAGAATCACAATAAGATAACACTACACATAATATCAGAATGACTAAAATATAAAATAGTGACAGTATCCAATTTGGGGAAGAATATAGAGACATTGGATCACTCATACATTGCTGGTAGGTATGTAAAATGGCACACACATTCTGGATAACCATTTCGCAGTTTCTTATAAAACTAGACATGCAACTTTTGGGAGTTTATCTCAGAAAAATTAAAATATATGTTTACATAAAAACTATACATGAATGTCCATAACAACTTTATTTGTAATAGCCAAAAACCGTAGTCAGCCCAGGTGTCCTTAAGTAGGTATATAATTAAACTGTGCTACACACATATGATGGAACTCTACTCAGCGGTATAAAGGAGCAAACAGTTGATATATGCAACAACCTGGATGAATATCAAGGGAATTATACCAAGTGAAAAATGTCAACCCCCAAATGTTACATACTTAATGTTTCCATTTATATAACATTTTTAAAATGGCAAAATTTTAGAATTGGAGAGTATATCAGTGATCGTCAGAGGCTAGGGACGATGGCGAGAGAGAGTTTGTTAAAGGCAACATAAAAGAGCCTTATAATGATTCCACTATTTAGCATCTTGATTGTGATGCAGATACTGAAATTTACACATGATAAAACTGTATATAACTAAATATGCACACACACATCCCCACACACACATAAAACTGAAGAAATCTGAATAAGATAACCGTGATCACTGAATTGTATCAATGTTAATACTTGATTGTGATAGTATGTGATATTTTACATGATGTTGCCATTGGGGTAAATGGCAACAGTTCGTGGGATATTTATGTATTATTTTTTACAACTGCATGAAAATCTACAATTATCTCAATAAAAACTTCAATTTAAAGAATAATACTCTTCAAGACCTCTGGGTGCATTTTCTTAATCACATAAACCTTTGCCTCTCTTTCTTAAGGCAACCGATACACATTATTATACTCTTCAATACTTTGTTTTTGTAGGGCAATAAAGCTTTACTCATTTTTAATTCAGAAAGTAATGTTATTACTGATGTTTTCAATCATTTTTGGCTACTCTGTCTGGAAAACAGAAACACACAGGTTTCTGTGAGAAAATGGACGAAAGGATTAAAAGAGAAACAACAGAGCTCTAATCCTTTTAAATTCCCTACCCCTTATTCTCTGGGTTTCTGTGTTTGTTTAGACTTCCAAAAACTGCCTCTGGGGCATAAGCATCAAAAGGAACACAATAGATGCCACACATGGGCCTTTGCAGTCCAGTGCACTCCTCTGCCAGGGCATCTCTGCAGTGGCCTGAACCATTTGTTTTTGTCCCTGGAAGGCAAACCTTACGTTCATTGGTATTGATTTCTCTGTCTGGAAATGGCAGCCACTAATTTTAATCACTGCTTGACATACAGCTTTTTGAAATTCAGTGCTGCCTGTCTCTGGGCCACTGCTCAGAGAATGTCATCAGCATTACACATCAGCATACACTGACATATATTACTTTACCTTATCTAGTAAAAAGTGCTCCTGAATTTGCCTTCACCACTGGTTTACTTGCCTGACTTGCTGTTTAAGATGGGTTTAGCTTGGGTAATTCTCCAGGATCAAAACATATTTTGTTTCATCCATGGGAATAAAGAACAAATCTAGAAAGAATTGGATTTGCCCCAGAGGAGAGCTGCTCTGGGGTGATGAAAAGGCTTGGAGCATGTCAGTTTCCCAGGACGCAGAGATGGTTGAGGCAGGTCCAGGTATGTAATTCTTTATGGACACACGTTGGAAGGAAATCTTAAGCCCAAAGTTGCAATGGAGCCATAGATGATTTCCTGATTGAAGTCTGGAGGTCTAGGGCTGGGTGAGACACCTGGAGAGAAGGCCAGCCCCACCCCTGGCTGGGACAAAAGCTGGGGGGTTAACTTAGGGCTTGTGGGAAGACCCTCACACAGACAGCCATGGTTATCTCTCCAGGATCCTCCTGCCATTCTTCCTTGATAACGACACTGAATTTGTTTTGGACAGCAGTGTACACAGTTAAAAAATAGCACAGTTCCCAGCATTCCTTGAGACCAAATTGCAGCTAATGAATTAACAGCAGAAATGTTTGGTGAAACATGTAAACCTCTTTAAAGGGGGATTACCAGCAAGGCCTTTGTCCCCTTCCTCCTGCCTCCTGTCTGGAACACAGATGGCTGGAAATCAGTAGCCATTGTGGGCTAAGAAAATGGCAGCTTTGTGCTTAAGGTACAAAAATAAAATGATGGCGGCAGCCTGGATCTCCAGTGATCCTGCAGATGCCAGACCAGCCTGGGCGGATATTCGTCCATTGCCTTTTTTATATTCCTCTGTTTAAATTTGAGTACTCCTAACAGGGATAACTTACAAAGTCTCCATATTTTTCTTTCTATACTCTTTTATTATTTCCTTTTTTGGGAAGTGTATGTGTTAATGTAATACACTTCTATAATTCATAAAGATCAAATCAATATAATTGGGATATCCATCAACTTGAATTATTTATCTTTTCTTTATACTAGAAACATTTGAATTATTCTCTTCTAACTATTTTGAAATGTACAATGTATTATTGTAAGCCATAGTCACCCTACTGATCAGCCAAATACTAGGTCTTATTTCTTCTATCAGGTGGAATGTGTCTCTGACCAGTCACAATAGACGCCTGAGATGGACAAATGAGGCAATAAGAGTGAGAAAAGGGGAGCTACAGGTCAAGGAAGCAGAGGTGCAAATGGAAAAAGCTTTTCACATTGTGATTCGTCAATATGGTGAGGATGCATGTTTTAATTTATAAAAATCGGAAGGAAGTCAAAAGAAGTAAAACAATTACTTGGATGAATGTAGAGATATGGTGGAATAGTTTTAATTTATCATATTTTAAAATAAATTAATAATATATACAAGTTGTATTTAAAAAAAAGAAAAGTCTCAAGTTTTTATTATAATCTACTTTAAATTACTTCAGAATAGAATTCTGCTTTCAGACAAGATGGAGAAACATGAATCAGATTTAACCTTTCACCTTCAACAACTAAAAAACTGGACAAAATATATAAAAAGTGGTTTTTAAAACATTGAACACCAGTTTAAAAAAAAAACAAAACAGTGATCTCTGAGAAATGGAAAACCAGCAAGAAAATCCCTATGATTAACTCAGTTTGCAGCCTGAGAGAGTTTCCAGGCCATGGCACAAGGACAGGAGTGAGGGTGGAGTCCACTGGACTCCTGAGGTGGGAGGGTAGAGCTGAGAGTCTGGGCAGACCAAGGTGCCTGGAGGTTAGAGGACAGAGTAGTGGAGAAGAAAGAGGTGCACAGAGACCCACACGTGTGCAGACATCCTTCTCAGGTCTTCGGTTAGATATTAATCAGTGCATGTATGTAAGTAAACTGTCTGAGACTGAGAAAGAAACAAAACAAAAAGTTATAACTAGCAAGCCAAAATAGAGGGGAAAACATGAAATTATAAAAAAGAGTCAATTTCTACAACTATGACATGTAAAGACTTTGGAAGTCATCACTCCTGCCCTCTAACAAGAAAAAGCTGAATGAACTTAAAATAAATAACTATTATCAGACCTACTACAAAACTGAGGTTGCAAAGGAAACTGCCATTCTGAAATCTGGACAGGCAGGTGAATTTGGAGAGTCAGAGCTAAGCTCTGCTCACCTGAAGCAGTAGCCACTGGAGCCATAAACTGTTTTGCTCTGTAAGAAGTGTTAAAAGTTCTTCAGGGGAAATAAAGTGATATGTAGGTCAGAAACTCATATCTATATAAACAAAGTAAAGCATCAGAGAAGAAATAAAGGAAAGTAAAATAAAATTTTAATATTCTTTATTATTTTTGTTTGTTTTGTTTCAACTTTTTTTAAAATTTCAAAATATTAAGGAGGTACAAATGTCTTGTCACATGGATACCTTGTATAATGCTTAAGTCAGGGCTTTTAGTGTGCCCGTCACCAGAATAGTGTTCATTGTGCCCAATAGGTAAGTTTTATACCTCAACTTCCTCCCATCCTCCCCCGTTCTTGGTTTCCAATGTCCTTTACATCTCTTTGAGCCCATGTGTGTCCGTCGTTTAGCTCCCAATTATTAATGAGTACATGTGGTGTTTTGTTTGTCCTTTCCTGAGGTACTTCACTTAAGATAATGGTCTCTAGTTCCATCCAAGTTGCTACAAAGACATTATTTCATTCCTTTTTATGGCTGAGTAGTACTCCATACACACACACACACACACACACACACACACACATGAAGGCTGTCTGGAAAGTATCCAGCCATTGTTAATATAAGGAAAAGGGTTTGAGCAACATCCGTGTAACCTGGCAGCCAAGGCAAGTGGGCTGTAATGTGCATGCATGAACAATGACAAATTCACTGTACTAGTGAGTGGATGCTAGACACCACTGAGTGAGCATGTGTGCTGTGTGGCCACTGCATTCTAAATGACTGAGCAAGTAGAACAACAAATCTGCATCAAATTTTGTGTTAAGTTTGAACATTACTCCATGGAAACTATTCGGATGATTCAGAAGTCTTTCAGGGATGATGCAATGAGCACAGCGCAAATAAAAGCATGGCACAGACATTTCAAAGATGGTCAAGAATGTTTTGAAAGTGATCCATGTTCTGGAAGGCCCACAACAAGCAGAACACCTGAGAATGTTGAATGTGTATGGGTTAGGTTAAGAGAAACTTGGAGAACTGTGTGAGGTCTCAAGTTGCCTACTTTGAAGGAGACTGAAGTGTCATTGTCCTATGTACAATGTTTCTTGCATCTTCTTCAATAAATGTCTCTATTAAATGGCTGGATACTTTCTGGACAGACCTCGTATACACACACACATCCCACATTTTCCTCGTCTACTCATGAATTGATGGGCACTTAGGTTGATTCCACATCTTCACAATTGTGAATTGTGCTGCCATAACATTTGGGCACAGGTGTCTTTTCTCTAAAATGACTTCTTTTCCTTTGGGTAGTAACTGAATAGTGGGACTGCTGGATCAAATGGTAAGTCTACATTTATTTCTTTGAGGAATCTCCATACCGTTTTCCATAGAGGTTGTACTAATTTGCATCTTGCTAACAGTGTATAAGCATTATTTTCTCTCTGCACCCATGCCAGCATCTGGTGTGTTTTTTTTAACTTTTTAATTATGGCCATTCTGACAGGTATAAGGTGGTATTTCACTGTGGTTTTAGTTTGCATTTCCCTGATGATTGGTGATGTTGAGCATTATTTCATGTATTTGTTGGCCATTTGTCTATCTTCTTTTGAAAAAAATCTGTTCATGTCTTTTGCCCACTTTTTAATGGGGTTATTTGTTTTTTTCTTGTTGATTTGTTTGAGTTCTTTGTAGATTCTGGATATTAGCCCTTTGTCAGATGTATAGTTGGCAAATATTTTCTCCCATCCTGTAAGTTGTCTATTTACTCTGCTGATTATTTTCTTTGCTTTGCAGAAGGTTTTTAATTTAATTAAGTCCTATTATATATATATATATATTTTTTTTGTTATTGCTGTATTTGCCTTTTGGGTCTTAGTCATAAATTCTTTGCCTAGGATGATGTCTAGAAGAGTTTTTCCTACATTCCTACATTTTCTTCTAGAATTTTTATGATATCATGTCTTACATTTAAATTTTTTATACATCTTGAATTAATTTTTGTATGTGGCAAGAGATAAGGGTCCTGTTTCATTCTTCTGCCTTATTCTTAGTTGATCTAAAAAAATAACTATTTGTTTAAAGTATAAATAGAAACAATGTATTGGGTTACTGTGTATGAATAGTGCAATTACAGACATACCAGGCCCCTGATATAGCACAATCCTACAGGAAGATCAGCCAGCTTCCTGGTGGTAGGTTGACTACATCAGACTATATCCATTATGGAGGAAACAGTGGTTTGTCCATACTAGAATAGAGAGTCTAGAGAAGTTTTTGCCTTTCTTTCTTTCAATGGTTCTAAGCCTATCATCCATGAACTAGTAGAATTCCTTCTCCAACATCATGGTATTCCACAAAGTTTCACTTCTGGCCAAAGAATTATTTCCCAGTAAATGGTGCATGGCAATTGTCTCATGCTCATGGAATTTACTGATCTGACCATGTTCCCCCAAATCCTGAAGGAGCTGGCTTTGTAGAGTAGTAGAATGGCCTTTTTAAGACTCAGTTAAGCTGTCACCTGTGTGTCGACACCTTGTGGAGTAGAGGCAATGACTTTCCAGTTGTAGTATATGCTTTAAATTAGTGTCCAATATATGGTGCTATTTATCCCACAGTCAGGGTTAATTATTTTAAGAATCAAGAAGTAGAAATAGGAGTGGTTCCTTGCTCTATTACCCCTAGTAATCCACCAGAAAAGAGTTTGCTTCCTGTTTCTATGACTTTAGACTCTGCTGGTCTACAGGTCTGAGGTCCAAAGGGAGGAATGGTTTCACCAAGGGATACAAACAATGATTACATTGAACTGAAAGTGGAGACAGCCACCTGGGAACTTTGAGCTGCTCATGCCCAACTGGTTCAGCAGGCAAAGATATGGGTTCCTGCCCTGGTTGGGTTGGTTGATCTTGGCTGTGAAGGGAAAAGTGGGCTGCTACTACATAATACAGGTAAAAAGGAGTATGCCTGGAATGCAGATCATCTAGGGTGTCTATTATTCTTATGCACTGTGATTAAAGACAATGGAAAACTACAACAATCCAATTCCGGCCAGACTTCTAATGGCCCAGATCCTTCAGGAATGAGGTTCAGGTCACCCCATGAGGCAAGGAACCACAACAAGCTGAGGTGCCTAATGAAAGTATATAGAATAGTTAGTGGAAGAGGGTAGTTATAAATACTAGCTATGACCATGTAACTGGGTGCAGAAATAAGAACTATAATAGTTAGGAGTGTTTTATTTATTTTGATATAAATATACTTGTGCATGCATAGAAATCAAATCAAATATATTTGATTTCTTCCCTGTCTTATCTCCTTATTATCTAATACAAGGTATCTTAATAATAGATGAATTTATGTCTCTACTTAAGTTACAGAACATCAAAGAAAGAGTGCAATACAACTAGGAGAGGAATGAATGTCAGCCGTGAACAAAAAAAAAAAAATTTGTAACCTCTTCTAGGGAAATGGTGAGCATGTTTTGAGTTGTAGTTGGGATATAAGTTAGGCAGAAGTATGACTTTCATGGTGTCTTTATTTGGACAGTAAGTGGTTAAAGGAGAAGTATACGGGTGCCAAGGTGTCAAGGGATGGACTGTGATGGGTTTGTAATGTGTCAACTTAGTTAGGCTGAACTATATTGCTCAGAAGTCACTTCCTTGTATGTTTATAGTTAGGGTGGATCATACGAATATTCTTGAGAGAGCTGCAGGAAGAAGATAGGTGATGCTCAACTTGTAGCTCACATGCCCTGTTGTTCTGCTGACTTACCCTGTTGGTACGAAGCAGAAGCTGTACTTGCAATTGCTCTACATTCCGCTTTATCCTCCTACAGCTGCTCCAACTCCTGGACCAGGTGTATGTGCGTGTGTAGCTTTGTAATGAAAGGTTCTGAATTCTTTAGGATACCCTGGTCACCATGGACATGGGTAACAACATTTTCAATTCATTTTTATGGGGTTCCAGCCTGCACATGTGAGTCCCAGCACACTTGCAGCCTTCATTTCCTGGCTACATGCCCTGTGAACTTCCAGCTCCATCATGAGAGGAAGAGATAACAGCTCTACAGACTAGTTAACTAGGCCTCTCAATTTTGTTAGCCACTGTTCTGTAACAAATCCCTTTATATATCTCTTACTGGCTCTGCTGCTTTGGTTGAACCTTGAACAGTACTAAACTGGTACACAACACAAATACATCATAAAAATAAGAATAAACAAACTGTTTTACATTCATACATAATACCGCTCAGCAAAAAAAGAAGGAGCACATTATTAGTACACACAGCAACATGGGTGAATCTCACAGACATTGCACTGAGTAAAAATGTTCAGGTTCAAAAAGTGTGCATACTATATGATAGCATTCATATACAATTTTTGAACAGGAAAAATTAATCTATAGCAGAAAAAAATCAATACATAGGTTGCCTCCTGGGCAGAGGGATTCACTAGGAAATGGCACAGGGGATCTTTTTGTAGGGATGGAAATGTTCTCTATTTTGCTACCAACATAGTTTGAACAGGTGTCTGCATTCGTGAAAACTCATCATATTGCACACTGAGGAATTTATCATTTCATTCTGTGTAAAGTTTTACGAAAAATCATTGTACGTAAATACTGTACTCTATTTATTAGACTTGCTTTTCATAGTGGTATGTGTCAACACTGAAACTGGTCATAAGAAAACATCAGACATACTGAAATTAGGGAATATTCAACAAAGTAACTGGCCTGTACTATTCAAACAGAACAAGGTTAAGAAAATCAAAGAATGGCCAAGACATTGTTCCATATTGAATGAGACTAGCAACAAATTATTCAGTTTGAATTGCATCCTAGATCAGGAAAAAAATTGTAAATACTATTACTCATACATTTGAAAAATTTGAATATGAGTTATGGATCAGATATTACCTTTATCAAAACTAAATTTTCTGATTTCAATCATTGCACTGTGGTCATATCAGAATATATGCAATGAAGTATTTAGGGGTAAATGGGCATTATGTCTCCAAATTATTTTCAATGGTTCCAAAAAATAAACCTAAATATATGTATGTATACATATGAGAGGGAGAGAGAGAAATAAAGCAAATGGGGCAATTTGAAATTATAGCAAAATAAAAAGTTACAAAAATAAAATTTAATATCAGTAGTTTTAATGGAGGAAAAAGGAGTTTGGGGAGCATTTCAGACTTATAGAAACAAAGTTGTTTTCTGTAGGAAATTACTTGATAATGTTTTTAGTAGCTACAAATGTATAACTATAAAACCTATTACTGTGCACATGCAGTTTTTTGTTAAAGCTAGCCTTCACTGGATGCAATCGTCATGGGCTTGCCCTCTTAATCATTGCAGAACTGTTCTTTCTGGTCACATCTTTCACTTTACACATTACATTTTTGTGATGTATCCAGATGACACTCGCAAAAAGCAGCTTTAATGCACCTAACAAGTTCTGCTTATCCCCATTAGCTGAGTGTGTGTTCCTCTTCACAGTCATGCTATAACCAACAGCATGAAAGCAGGCTGCGGTCACGCTCCTTAATCAATGGAGCTTACCTTTTTTTATTTTTATTTTTCATTCAAGTTATAAAATGCTTGCACTTGCAGACTACACTGGCTCAGGTTCATTAAAAGGAAAAACTCATTGGTAACTCCAGATGAGGTCAGTGCTAGATGTAAGGCATATAATAGCGAGTGCACGGGGAGGCTTCAGCAGGACGAGTCAGGACAAGCCTCTCTGAGGAGGAGAGCCAGGAAATGAGGACCATAAAGTAACGACTTGGGAGAAGGGTCTTCCAGGAAGAAGAAACAGCTAGTGAAAGACCCTTGGAGAGGTCGATAAACAAAGAGAAAGTGCGCGTGGCTGGAGCAGGGGGAGGAGAGTCAGTGGGTTGAGATGGGCCTGCGAGATGGGGTGAGCACAGGTCACGAGGGACCTCAGAGAGCACATGGAGGCATGCGAATTTCATTCTAAGTGCAATGGGGAGTCCCTGGTACATTTTAGGAAGAGACGGAGGTCGTTCCACTGTACTGAACCACATTACTCAGGTTTCCGTGGCCTGTCTGCACAACTGACCAGTGTTCCAGAAAAGCTGCTTATGCAACTGTGTGTGAGTTTCCAAGAAGTCTAGGCATGAAGTTGAGGCTTCTTGATTTCTCTCACATTGTTAGGATAGCCACCAACAACACTGGCCACTCTCATATTATCCCCTAACCCTCCCCTTTGTTTTAGATAATCCAAGGGAGATCCAGTTCCTTCCAACCATAACAATCTAGTAGATACAGAAAAGACATACCAGGAATAAGGCTGAGCTAACACTACTACCACCTGCGCCATTACTAACACCACCACTAGCATCACACTCTCTAGCACCATCATCACCATCAGAAATAACAGCCCACAATCACCACTATCACCACCAACAACCACCACTGCTACCATTGCCACCCCTACTGCCACTAATAACAACAGAACGTCGTCATCACAGGTGATCACAATGATGTCTCAGCTCCAGGCTGCAATGTAAACTTCTTCATGTGGGAGCCATACTGGGAAAAATGAATCATCTGTCTATAACCTCCCCTGGCCATAAGAAGGACTTTTTCAGGGATTTTATACTGCATGTGCCAGTCCTGAAAAGAAATGGCAATAATTTTTGCTAACGTGTAAGTGTACTTAAATGGGGAATATAAATGTAGTTATTAAGGTTAAGGTTGGACATTCCAGCTCACAGTGGATATTGAACTTGATCTAATTCTCCCATTTTGCTTTTGCCCCTTCCCTCAGGTGATTCTCCTCTGAAGGTAAACTGTGCCAAGCCCATTTAATTTTATGAAGTTTATGTGGTTAGTTATTTCATTCCATTGTATTTCAATAGTATCAGTCTGATGAAAGAAAAATATGGGTGCATTCCTAAAGACCAAATCTAGTAATGGTGCCATATTGCAAAACACTCCACTATCTGTGGTTTTTCTTAACAAGTAAATTCATTGCTGTGAAGGAGAAAAGTTAGAGATCTGTAGGAGTGAGAAACTGGCAACTTGAAAGTCACTGAAGTAGGAGTTAGAAATAACCTTGGGGAAAAACTTACGTAAAGCAGGTAGGTTCACAAAATCTTCTGTCCAATTTGAGCTCCACATTAAGCAAATGAAGGTCTTTTACAAGCCCTGACCCTAAAGAGACTCCTCTAGAAGCTTAATCCAACAAGAGAGGCCTGGGGCACCAGGATGGCTAAGAGCCCAATTAAGGCCAAGTGAAAATGAGGCTGGTGGCTGGTGGCTGGCCTCATTTGGAGAGCCTGGGGGAGTTCAGGACTTTGATGGGAACCAGAAAAAGAGGCTGGAAGATGGCTGCATACAGGGGTTATTTTTGTTTTATAAGTTAGAAATTTTTTCAACTGCATGAAAGGGAATTACAATTAGTTGTGCATGTTCTGCAAGAACAATGTGCATAACCTAAAAATAAAATCCTAGATACAACTAACCTATTAGCACAAATAAATTATAAACAGACTATTCCAGAGGACCTGCTTTGTAAACCCTGTGTATTTCAGTTGCAACAACTGTTTGAAAGCATGGGTTTCTCTTATATGCTGAACTATGTGTTAGAACTGGATACTAATTTAGGGAGTTGTCTTATTAAATATGCACAAACAAGATTAATTCATTGACTTTAAACATTTATTGCAATAAGGCTAAGCTTTATTAAAGGTTCTTGAGATATAAGAATGAGCAAGAGTCCAGTTGAGCGCTATAATAGATGTACAAAATGAAGGATAAAACAAGGAGGTTGCTGTCTTATGCTGATTTATAAACATGACCAGTTATTATAAATTTTTAAAATTTGCTACCTTTCAAGACATGTTTCATGTTACCTCATTTGATTCTCACATACTTAAGGAAATGGATATAAGATTTATATTTTGGAGAAAGAAGTAGTTCAGAGGCCCAAGGTCACATGGCAAATGTGAAGTCAGCAATAAAAAACAAATGACAATGACAACAACTACCACAATCTGGTGACAATGAATTCTCATTTAAACTAAAATGTCTGAATTTTGGTTACATCTACAAGGTAGACATTCAGAATTTTGAATCAGTCTATGATTTTCATCCTCTGTTTTTCACTCTCTCCAGTGGGTAAGAGAAAATGCACACTCAAATACCAGTTTACATGATATTACATAATATTGTGTATTTATTTTAATATTTAACAGCATAAAGTAAATACTTCTCTGAGTTACTTATCATTTTTAAACTTCATAAAAGAGAAAAAAATTCTGCCAAGAGACCTTAAAACTCAATATAAGGTCAACCTAAATATTATATCAAAAACATGAAAGAAATCTTACTGAAACAGATGCTCTACAAATATTTACCTCTGTTACCTTCTATACCATGCAGCCAGGTCAAAATATGTTTGATGCTTTCCGCATATAAATAAGTAAAAAAGTGTAATGCTTATATATTCCATCTGTCTTCTGCCCTAAATGGACTAAAAAGAAAAAATCCACTCTTTAACTCTCGAGTTCCTTTTCTTTCTTCAACTTCTTTTTGGGTGGTTCCTTTTCCATTTCCGATTTTCGGTGTTTGTTTGTTTTGTTTTGCTCACCTTCCCCTTCCTTCCGTCCCTGCTATGTCCCTGCCACTGTCTTGTTTTCTCTCCCCTCTGTCTCCTTTTCTTTTTCTCAATTCCTGTCTTTATCCCTGAACTGGTCTAAACGTGAAATAGACGTGTTTTTTAAATTACAGTCTTTTGATGAATAAATTTTATTTTCTGTTAATTTTAAATGCAGAATTTAGTTTAGCATTTTGCATTCTCTCCTAACTTATGCTGACGTGGTTGGGTTTATACCTGCTTGTGTGCCCAATTTCATTGTGTAGAGCGTGGCTGTGTGGTATGAAGGTAAATGCTCAGGTGAGAAGACGGGAAGTGAATAGAAACATGAATGATTGTTCTAACTCAACATACCATGAAGCTCTTCCCAATTCTTACCAAAATATGCATTTGGAGAGACAGATTTTTGGGTATGCTCTGCATGCCTTTAGGAAACCATCCCTTTCTTATTTTCAACCCACATTTCTCAGGTGCATCATTCTCAGGGGATAAATAAATTCTCTTTGTCCCACTTTTAATGATATTGTCATTAACTAGTGAGTATAGGTGCTATCTGCTGGTGTATCCATTACACAGATAACATCAACTTTTTATCAAATGCTATTAGCAGCCATTGATGGTAATCAGTTGCCTAACTGTAGTTGTACTAGGGGTTTCAAAATCACGCCTTTCTACTTCTACCATCCCTTCTGTGCGGATGTAGCTCTGTCTTTTGAGTATTACTCAGTAAACTATTTTGGTAAGTTCAGCTTATTCCAATTGAAACTAATTATTATTTTTTCCAGGCTCAACTTGTGACCATGTTCTTAGTCACCTAATTCTGTCTAAGTCCAGGTTCCATTTAGTGGAAACTACTGGAAAAGTAACAAAATCTGGCACTGGGGTGACATACACTTTATTTCTATTTTATTTTTAAAATTGAAAATAAAACAATGTGGACACTTTCACTCTAAAAGGTAAATCATTTCCTGTTATGCTTAATTTCATTTGGAAAACTAACTTAAAAAAATTTGTCCTGATCCTATTAGAAATGCATGGATGAAAGATCATTATGATCCAGAACCACTGGGCCAATCAATAAATAAATAATCTTAAAAACTAGGGAGCATATAATGTCAAATGTATTTCAGGTTTTAGTTTCTTTACTTCCTTTGGTCCTTAGTGGAATTAGATGAAAACTCCAGGATAAAAGCAAACATCTTAAGACATATTTTGGAGGGCTGATGTCAATCACTTTGACATTGCAAGTTAAAAAAAAATAGAGGTTACTGGAAACATGAAGTAAATGTACCGTAACTTTTATAGTCTTGGCTCTTGTTGCTTATTGATACTATCTTCAGTATATTCAATGAAATGTCCATTTGATGCTACTGTGATTTGATTACCAGAAGTTTCTAGAGTTAACTGCCTTGACTCTACATAGTATTTCCTTTGAAGTTACCAAAGTGATATGTATAAATCATTCTATAATGTGTGAATATTATTATTATTACTAAGTATATCATGAACATGAATCTCCTTACTACATGTGAGTTAAAGGATTTTTAATAATATTGGGAGCACATATGTAACTAGGTGCTCAAAGGACATGATTTGACCTTCAGTGGAACAACTCTATTATCCACACAATATTTGAAATTTTTCTTCTATTTGCAACATTTTTTTCTGATTAAAATATAATTCCTTATGTTTGCTAGTAGTTTTGGTACATTTGGATATTCTTCATTATCAAAAATCTTCAGAATTTCTATTTCCGAACCTAAGTAGTTGTTGAGAAGTATTAGTATGAGAAGTTCTGCAGAAACACAGAAGCAAACTCTGAAATCAGTTGCATCAAATATTCCAACAATTCTGTAGTTAAAGAGCAGTTAATGTTTGGAAATAGGAGATGGAAGTAATATTTTTAAGTAGCCTATAAAAACACTATGGTATTATCTAGTTTTATAAATGTATCAAATGAGGTCTTTATTCTAGAACCTTAAAAGCTATTCATGTTATGCATGTTTCTATGATATAGCTCAGTGTTGGTGAAGAAAGATCACCCAAAATTATTCTTTTCTCAAAAAACCTTATTGAGGCATAATTTACATTTCATAAAATTTATTCAAGTTAGCTATACAATTCAACAATTTTTAGTAAGTTTGCTAAGTTTTGCAACCATCATCATAATCCACCTTTAGACTATTTTCGTCACTCAATTAAAATCCCTCATGCCCACTTACAATTAATCCCCATTTCTATCCTCAGTCCTAGGCAACCACTAATCTACATTCTGTCTTTTCTAAACATTTTATATAAATGGAATAAAACAATATATTGCCTGTGTGTCTGGCTTCTTTCATTTAACATTGTGATTTTAAAGTTTATCCATGTCGTAGTATGTATTAGCACTTTGTTCCTTTTAATTCCTAAGTAGTATTACACTGTATATAGACATATCATATTTTGTTTATGCATTCCACAATATGTGGACATATGGGTTGTTTCCACTTTTTGGCTATTATGAATAAGAAAATTACTTATGAAACATAAACATAACACACCACTGCATGGCAGGCTTGGGCATTATTTCTTTATTTTAGAGAGTGCCTCGGGTGAGTAGAAATCCAATTCTCAGAACAGTACATCAGGTGCCCATGTACTACAGTTTGTCTGGCACAGTCCCAGTTTGACTATGGTTTAAATGTAATTATCAATAGTGCCCCCACTCACTCTCCAAAGTGTCCTGGTTTGAAAGGTAAATTACGTGATGACTGTCATGACTCTAAAATAAGGATATCTTTCATCATCTTGGCAAGGCCACTACACACATAAAAAACTCTCAGTCTTTATTCATTCACAATGAATATTTAGATCAGGAAGTGCTTGGGCTGGGAGACTGCCAGGGTCACCAGCTGGGGAAGCCACAGTTACACTGTTGATATAGGCCAAAAATGAGATCCTTAATTGATTAAATAAAGATTGGACACATTATAATGTGCCATCATAAACAAACACGTACTTATCTGTGAAATCCCAAAGTCTGGGAAGTGGATAATTTCAAACATATTTCTTGATAATGTGGTCAAATAATAGCTCTGGAATCGTACTACCTAGCTTCAAAGCCCAGCTTCTTCCCAAGTGTGAAGGCCAAATTGTTCAACCTAGTGAAAAACAAATGGGGAAAAAAATGTGCACCAATGAGGTACAAAATAAGCCTTAGCAGACCTCTGCCATTCTGGCCCTGCAGGAGCCAGTGATCCTGCTCACATATCCAGTACATCACTACTACAATCAGTATCTGAGAAAGTCATTGCACAAAGATTTTCTATAACCAAAAACTCACAAAGTTTTTGTCACTGAAAACACCCAGCACCAAAGCTAGGTGATCATAAACCACACATATAATAGTCATATCCTCATGGGGGAAAAGAAAACCCAGTCCAAGCAAAAATAAATTCAAAAATAATAAGAAGAAATAGTTTATCCAAATGAGAAGGAACCAGAAAAATAATTCTGACAATATGAAAAATCAGAGCTTTATAACAACCCCAAAGAATCACAATAACTCTCTAGCACTTGATCCAAACCAAAATGAACTCTTTAAAATACCGGGTAAAGAATTCAAAATAATTGATTGTAAAGTTGCTCAATGATATCCAAGAGAAAGTTGAAAATCAATGTAAAGCATTCAAAAAAAAACAAACAATTCAGAATATGTATGAAAATTTTCCAAAGACATAAATACTTAAAAGAAAAAAGGAAAAAGAACTTGTGGAAATGAAAGACTCACTCAGGGAACTACAAAATGCAATGGAAACTTTTTTGCAACAGCGTGGGTGGAACTAGGAACCATTATCCTAAGTGAAGTATCTAAAGAACGGGGAAAAAGAGGGTACTACCTGTTCTTGCTGTTAAATTGGAACTAACCAATGTGCACAGAGGGAAGTAAAACTCAGTGGAAATCAAACGGGGGGTTTTGTGGGGGGGAGGAAGGGATGGGTGAAAACCTACCTAATGAGTACAATGAACACTATTTGGGTGTTGGGCACACTGATAGCCATGACTCAAGCATTAGAAAAGCAATGAATGTGATATTAATATTTTGAAATAAAAAAAACTCAAATATCTGCTCCTTTCAAGAGACCCACTTAACTGGTAAAGACTGTTATAGGCTCAAGGTAAAGGGGTAGAAAGAAATATTCCATGCAAATGGAAACCAAAAGTGAGCAGATATAGCTGTATTTATATCAGATTAAACAGACTTTAAGTCAACAACAATAAAAAAGACAAAGAAAGTCATTATATAATTGAAAGGGGATCAATAAAACAAGAAGATAAAATAATTCTAAATTTATATGCAACTACCAGAGGAGCTCCCAGATTCATTTTTAAAAAACACTACTAGACTTAAGGAAGGAAATAAATGGCAATACATTAATTTTGGAAGATTTCAACATTTCACTGACAGAGCTAAACAGATCCTTGAGGCAGAAAATAAACAAAGAAACACTGCAATTAAACTGGACCCTAGAATAAATGGACCTAAAAGACATTTACAGAAATTTCTACTCAAAATCACAGAATATATACTCTTCTCACAAGCACATGGAAAATTTTTAAAGATAGAGTGTATGATAGGCCACAAAAACAAATCTCAATAAATTAAAAAAAAATCAAAATCATATGAACTATCTTCTCAGATAATAATGAAATAAAACTAGAAATAAATTCCAGGAGGAAACCTCAAAACCATACAAATAGATGGAAATTAAACAACCTGCTCTTGAATGATCTTTGGGTCAATGATGAAATGAAGATGGAGGTGAAGTGCATCAGCTCATGCTTGTAACCCAGTATCGTGGGTGGCCAAGGCGGGAGGGTCATTTGAGGCCAGGAGTGTGTGACCAGCCAGGTGACATAACAAGCTATGATAGGCTATGATGAGGCCACTGTACTGTAGCCTGAGCACACAGCAAGACTCTCTCAAAAAAAAAAAAAAAAAAGAGAAAAGAAAAAGAAATCAAGATGGGAATTAAGAAATGTTGCAAAATAAATAACAGTGACACAAGTCATCAAAATCTTTGTCATACAGCAAAAGAAGTGCTAAGAGGGACGTTTATGCCACTAAAGGCCGACATTCATTAAACAGACAGAAAGATCACAGACAGACAAAATAAAATCACACCTCAAGGAACTAGAAAAACAAGAACAAATCAAACCCAAATGTAGCAAAACAAAAAAAAATAGCAAGGATCAGAGCAGAACTAAACAATATTGAAACCAAAAGAACAATACAGAGGATCAACGAAATGGTAAGTTTGTTCTTTGCAAGATTAACAGAATTGATAGACCACCAGCTAGATCAACCAAGAAAAGAAGAGAGAGAATTCAGATAAACTCAATCAGAAATGAAAATGGAGACAATACAAATGATGTCACAGAAACACAGTCATCCGAGACTGCCAAGAACAGCTCTGTGCACACAAACTGGAAAATCTAGAGGAAATGGATATGCCCCTGGAAAGATACAGTGCCCCAAGTTTGAGTCAGGAAGAAACAGAAATCCTGAACAGACCAATAGTGAGTAGTGAGATTGAATCAGTAGTAAAAAATCTCCCACCAAAAAAAAGCTCAGGACTGAACAGATTCACAGTCAAATTCTACCAGGTGTTCAAAGAAGAACTGATACCAATCCTGTCCAAAGTATTCCAAAAGATTGAGAAGGAGGGAGTCCTCCCTAACTCATTCTAAGAGGACACTGTCACCTTGATACCAGAGCAAGCAAAGGGCACAACAAAAATAGAAAACTACAGACCAGTATCCCTGATGAACTTAGATGCAAAAATTCTCAACAAAATACTAGCAAATGGAATACCAGAGCACATCAAAGAGATAATTCACCATAATCAAGGCGGCTCATCCCAGGGATGCAAAGATGGTTCAACATATGCAAATCAGTAAATGTGATTCACCATATAAATAAATTAAAAACAAAAACTATATGATCATTTCAATAGATGCAAAAAAAAAGCATTCAATAAAATCCAGCATCCCTTCATGAAAAAAACCCTCAACAAACTAGGCATAGAAGAAACATACTTCAAAATAATAAATGCCATATATGACAAACCCACAGCCAACATCATACTGAATGGGGAAAAGTTGAGAACATTCCTCCTAAGAACTGGAACAAGATATGGATGCTCACTTTTACCTTCTATTCAACACAGTACAGGAAGTCACAGCTAGAGCAATCAGGCAAGAGAAAGAAATAAAGGGCATTCAAATTGGAAAAGAGGAGGTCAAACTATCCTTGTTTGCTGATGTCGTGATCTTACACCTAGAAAACCCTAAAGAATCTTCCAAGAGACCCCTAGATTTGATAAAATAAATGTCAGTTTACAAAATCAACATATGCAAATCAGTAGCACTGCTATACACCAATAACAACCAAGCTGAGAATCAAATAAAGAACTTGATCCCATTTACAATAGTGGCAAAAAATAAAAAGTAGGAATATATTTAACCAAGGAGGTAAAAGATCTCTACAAGGAGAACTACAAAACACTGATGAAAGAAATCATAGATGACACAAACAAATGGAAAAACATCCCATTCTCATGGATTGAAATGATCAATATTGTGAAAATAACCACCCTGCCCAAAGCAATCTGTAGATTTAATGCAATTCCTATCAAAATGCCAATGTAATTTTTCACAGAATTAGAAATAAACAATCCTAAAATTCACATGGAACCAAAAAAGAGCCTGAATAGTGAAACAAATTGTAACCAAAAAGAACAAAACTGGAGGCAACACATTACCAGATTTCAAATTATATTACAAGGTATAGTAACCAAAACAGCATGGCACTGGTGTAAAAGTAGACATATATAGAACAATGGAACAGAATGAAGGACCCAGAAATGAAGCCAAATACCTACAACCAACTGATATTCAAAAAAGCAGACAAAACCATACAATGGGGAAAGGACACTCTATTCAATAAGTGGTGCTGGGAAAATTGTAAAGCCACATGCAGAAGAGTGAAACTGAACCCTATCTCTTACCATGTACAAAAACTAACTCAAGATGGATTAAAGACTTAAATGTAAGACCTGAATCCATAAAAATTCTAGAAGCAAACCCTAGGAAAAACTCTTCTGGATATTGGCTTAGGCAAAGATTTACGACTAAGACCCCAAAATCAAATGCAACAAAAACAATTATAAATAAATGGGACTTAATTAAATTAAAACTTTTCTATACTGCAAAAGAAATAATGAATAGAATAAATAGACAACCTACTGAATGGGAGAAAATATTCGCAAACTATACATCTGACAAAGGACAAATATCCAGTATCAAGAACTCAAACAAATCAGCTAGATAAAAACAAACAACCCCATTAAAAAATGGGCAAAGACAGAAACAGAAGTTTTTCAAAAGAAGATAGACAAATGGCCAAGAAACATATGAAAAAATGCTCAACATCACTAATCATCAGAGAAATGAAAATTAAAACCACAGTGAGATACCTCCTTACCCCTATCAGAATGTCCATAATTAAAAAATCAAAAAGCAACAGATGTTTTCATGGATGTGGTGAAAAAGGAACGCTTATACACTGCTGGTGGGACTGCAAATTAGTACAACCTCTGTGGAAAACAGTATGGAGATTCCTCAAAGAAATAAAAGTGAACTCACCATTTGATCCAGCAATCCCACTGCTGGATATCTACCCAAAGGAAAAAAAGATATTACATAAAAAAATACACATGCACTCATATGTTTATCACCATACAAATTCACAATTGCAAAGATACGGAATCACCCTAACTGCACACAAACTGGTGAGTGGATAAAGAAAATGTGTTATATATACTTACCACGGAATACTACTCAGCCATAAAAAAGAATGAAATAATGTGTTTTGCAGCAACTTGGATGGAATTGGAGGCCGCTATCCTAAGTGAAGTAACTCAGGAACAGAAAACCAAATATTCATGTTTTTAGTTTTAAGCGGGAGCTGAGCTATGGGCACACAGAGTGGTATAATGGACGTTGGAAACTCAAAAGATGGCAAGGTGGAAGGTGGGTGAGGGATAAAAATTTGCCTATTGTGTACAGTGTACACTATTCGTGTGACAGGTACACTAAAAGCCTAGATTTAACCCCTATACAGTTCATCCATGTAAGCAACAATCACTTGTACCCCTAAATCTGTTGAAATAAAAAAAAATCTCCAAGTTCAATCTTTCTTCATAAAATTAACCACTATTAATGGTTCTAATGTCTCCTTGCAGCAAAAATATTTTATGCAAACACAAATACATGTATTTTTTCCTTTCTCAAAATTTTTACCAAAAAAAAAAAAAACACACACACACACACCCCCAAAGCTGCACACACTACAGCATCCTGCTGTTTAAATTAATTGTATATCTTGGCTATATAGTTATATCTCATGTAAAAAATGCATTGCAGAGATAAAACCTAGTTAACTGAGTAATGGTGGGAGTTTTGACACAGGACAGCAATAGTCTGCAATGAAGCTAAGTAAAGTAGACCTTTTGGTGCCGCTTTTTACCTCCATTTAAAACACTTCACTATGTTTTAAATCATCACGCTGCACTGTGAGGATTGATTCCTCATGTTCAGGACTAGAATCACAGCCTCAGAGAAGTAGCCAAATGTCAGCCAGGGAATCTGAACCTCAGGTAAATTTCTTTACAGGCTTTTGAATAAATTATTTTAAATTATTTTTCTTAGCTGCTGGCAAATGTTTAAACAAGTTTTACATTAATCCTTAACATTAAATATTAACCAGGATAAATGAAGGACTCATTACTGGAGCTGAGGTAGACTATTTTATCAGAAAGTTGACAATTTGAGATAATTATACAGAGCTTTAAACGTGGAGGAAAGAACTTGGAGTTCGTTTGGGAGGTGCTCTTTTCCCACTCTATATTTAAATGTTAGAGTATAGGGACAGTAAGTTTTCACTTTAAATATTATAATATAAACTTACAAAAATGCATGTTATTTGGTTCAAAAATCCTTTAATAAACTACTGAAATAATCTGGACCAAGGGAAGCTTTCTCCTGGATGAATATAAATAGGTAGTAGTACTAGAAACCTGGCTAGAATATGGGCACTATCTCCTGGCCTGAGCTAAAAGGGAAACATGTCTTGACTAGATGCAACAGCCAGGTGGCTATGCTATAAGAAGAAAATTTAAAATAACTTTTAGTCCCTAATGGGAGTTCCAAGGTAAGGGTGTCCCAAGGTTTGCATGAGTGCTTTTAGAGGCATGTACAGAAGGTGAGAAAGTCTAACCAATCATCTCTGTGAGGCACCCAAAGCCACATTCTGCAAATAGATGAAGCTGGACAGCAGGTACTTCCTCCTCACACTAAATATGAATGCGACCATTTTGTACCCTAACAGTGATTTCACAGAGAGGGGTCCTGGAGAGAGAAGCCGGCAGGAAGGAGAGACGGAAGCAGGTGTCTGTAGGAAAAGAGAGACCAGAGAGAAGTAGAAAACAGAAGGGGTCTCCCAAATGGAGACAGGAGTAAACACCAGCACTCGCAGAAGCCAGAGCTGCGTGTCTGATTTCTCAAGGCGTGTGCAGCTAAGACTCAAACCCACTTCCACGCTCAGTGTCTGAACATGTTGCATCTTATTTATTTATTTAAAAAACACATAGTCCAGGGGCTCACTAAATATTCACATTGGATAGGGGTGGAAGTGGGAGCAAGAGAAGCAAGGAGGAGAGACTAAGCCACGAGGAGAGAGCAGCATTTAGCACAGGCCCATCGCTGAGGTTATGCTGCCCTTGCAAAACCCTCCCAGCTCACTGCTGCCCGAAGAAGGCAGGGTCTCCAAGAAAGCAGGCCCGAGTTCCAGAGAGGGAACTGATGAGAAACGAAGATTCCTACAGAGTGGAAGGCGTGACTAGCACCAACTCTAAGCCTGCTTTAGAAGGTTATTTAGGCCTCGACTAGGCGGAACGGCTACAGGATTTGTGGGCCCCGGTGTAAAATGAAAAGCAGAGTTCCTTCTTTAAAGATTATTAAGACTCTAGTTGACAACAGCAGAGCATTAAACCAGGCCTCAGGTCCTTCTGGGCATGGGTCCCTGTGTGACACTGCCCAGGTTGTAGGTTCATGGCCTGCCCTGACTCCAGGGCCTCCCTGCAAATAATTAGGGGGAGTCTCGGGATGCTCCATCAGAACAGACAGGGAACAGAGCAACTTTAAATCAACAGAGGCACAACATCAACAAAAAGCCTCACGTGTTGCTTTAATTCTCTACCAGAATCTGGATAGGCCCCTTAAAGAGCTCCCGTCAGCAGCCTGTATTCCCTACCTTGACGTGAAAGATGACTGGGGAGCTTAAACCCTGCCAAGGTGAGAGAGTTGCTCCTTACAATAACAGTTATCTCAAAGGGCAACGTACTGCATTAACCCGGCTGCTGAAGGATGGTAAACTGCAGGAACACTTCAGGAAAGGGGCAGGAAAATTAAGAAATTAAATAATTACATCTAAAAGCACCTGGACTTAATAACCACTATGGATACCTGAGAAGACATAGTCCTTCTATAGGATACGTACGCAGGACGTGAGGGATTCTAAGTGGGATATCCCAAAGTACAAATTTTGTCCCCTAAGTAATATGTAAAGGAAAAGATACAAAAACATGGCCAACAAATTATTTACAAATGGAAAGAGTCAAATGTCATCACTGCAAATGTTATAATTATGTAATTCAGTCATTTTGACTTCTCCCACTGTAACTGCATAACCAGCTCTGTATCCAGCTGTTGTGACGTCCAGTGTTCTGCAGGCAAATGGCTTACAAAATAATAAGGAATTAAATGCACTTGTTTCTTGTATGACAGAACTCAGGAAAATTAATCCAAAATTAGTAATTAAGTCAATTTCACAGTATTCTGTGTATAAAATGAAAGTTATTATTACCGTTTGGCATTGTTTATTCTCTTCAGCCTTACAAGTTACTCTCTATCTCCCGGTAACATTGGCAAAGTTGGTTGGCAGAGGCACACTTTGTCCACCAAAAGGTCACTAAAATGGTATTCAGCATAAACCTGAGTCCTGAACTAGCACCACTCAGTGCTACATTCTCAAGTTGGCATTGCTTGTTGTCAAAGACAGATGCATGGCACTGGCTTCCTTCCATGTCTCATGTCACTGAAGTGTCCTTACCAGGGAAGGTGGCCTCCCTGCCACTCTCGGACTCCTGGGGAGTCACTCATCTTTCTTGCCATTGTGAGTTCTCTTGCTGTATCTGAGTTTGTCCACAGATAACATGTGTTTTACCCACGTGTTTCCTTCTGGACACTGGCCCCCAGATGGGGCACACCTGCCAAGCCCTTGGGCAAGAATAGCTCAGTGGGACTTGCCATGTGCCCATCTGGAATGGCCCGTATTGGAGCCTTGATGTGTTTTCAAGGGAGCAGCACCACGTGAGGAAGGCTGAGGCCTGAAGATCGCATGACCTGGCCCACCATGGTGAAGCTGGTGGCCCATAGCCTTCTAAAGAAGGATGGGGCTGGTCATGGAACCTGTTGGGGCTCAGAAATCTGCACCCCAAATGAAGGCCTCAGAAGTAGCCTCAGAAGCAAAAGTTTCCCTCTGCCCTCCTCCTGCCCTCCTGTCTCTCAGGCCCACTTTCCCCCAAGGCTAGAGAGAGAAACCAGAATCCCTCTTCTCCAAAGCAGGTCACAGAAACCAGAACCCCCTTTCTCCAAAGCCAGCCATAAAACCTAAAAATACTACTCTAACTTTCCCTCCACCTTTCTGCATAAAAACTGACCATAAAGAAATTATCTGACCTACCTTGTTTGACCGTAAGTCGCATGACTCCTATTGCAGAGAGGGCCCTGCCCCATACCCAGAAGGAAGGATGCTGCTCAGAGAGGCCAAGGAGACTCTGGGCAGGCCTTGCTGGGTTTCCCCACGCAGTCTGTTAGCATTAGATCACACCCTCTTTTTCCAATCATATTTCTACACAGCTTCCCATACTTTGCTGAACCTAAGCATAAAAATGGACAGTTTCCCTTGTATCTTTAGGTCTTCATTCTAAAGGCTCCCATGTACATATTAATAAAATTTACATGCCTTTTCTCCAATTAATCTGCCTTTTGTAAGCTGATTTTTCAGTGAAGCTTCAAGGGGCAAAGGGGAAGCTTTCCCTTGGCCGCTACAAACTGACACCCAACAAACTGCAAACAAGAGTAGTGACTCAAAAGCAAGTGCAAGATAAGCTCTCCTCTTTCCAAACATCGTAGCAAGCTGTAGGCCAAGGCGGGAGGACAGAACTCTTTGGAAAAGGGAAGGAGCGACAAACAGTGACATGGAATCAGGACGTAACTGTGAACCATGTTGAACAGAAGAGTAAGCGAATCTTTGATGGCTTTAATGACAAACATGCCTATTAAAGACACTCTTCTCAGTAGAGATGTTACCCAAGACACCCATTCATTCTTAAGTATAGAGTGAGCCTCTGTCAAGTCCCAGCACTCCCACCACATGTTGGGAGAACAGTGGTGAAGGAGTTATTCACAATCCCTGCCTTCGTGAAGCCCGAGTTAGTGGGAAGATGGCTCCTTAAACACATATTTATAAATAATTCAATATCCACCAATTACGTCATTCCTCAGCACCTCATTCTTAATCTTCAGAACAAAGAGAGATTAGATTCAGTGCCATATGGAAGAAAGCACATTAAATCAGAAAGTATCTTTGCCAATTATTTTAACTTGTCTCAGCCTCTCTTTTCTGTAAAGTGGATCTGCTCATACTTACTTTGCTGGATTATCGTGAGAACAAAACATATGGAAAGTGTCTGGAATGATGTCTGACACATGGCCCACGCTCAATAAGTTATATCTTTTATCACCCAGGGTATTTTTCTTTTTTCTGTTGCTTTATCCATGAATGTCTGGCAAGCTCACTAGACCTGTCTCCACCAACAGACAAGAGGGCAGGGGATGACAAAAAAGGGATCAGAAACAGGGCATATTTGTTTAAATCATTTACTATCCAGACACCCTACAAGCGAGGTCCAGAAAAGTGGACTGTAGTTTCCAGAAGAATGTGAGTCCTGGAGTGATAACAGGGAGAGTTTGCTTATTTTCTGTTTGTCAATAATATCAAGAGAATGGGCATTTATTTGTACTGCATGATTTTACATGTGAATAAACCTTCAGGGAATCAGGCCTAAAGAGTCTTTAAAGATGTTTCCAAGATTAGGGTACAATGTCCAGATCTTTCTCTTAATGCCTCCTGTTGTAAAGTCAATAACACAGACAACAAGCATCTGCTCCTGGAAGTGCACAAAGCTCCAGGTAAAGCTCACGGATCTGAAAAAGTGTTTTATTAAAACTTGTTGAAGAAAATTGTGTCCAAGGAAGCATGGTTTTATATTCTTTCATGTGAGCTCGTGAAAGTAACAAAAGATGATATATGATGCACAAATAAAATATTAGTGAGAAAAAATCCAGGAGTTCGGCCTGACAGTGTGTGAAGAGGTGAGACTCATCCAGTAACAGATGGTATTTGCTTTTTCTTCCATGTGGGCTCTGTTCATCCCTAATCTCCTTCTTAACATGCAGTGCAGTTATCTGTACCACATCTTTAAAAATTTATAAACTTATATTTTAATAGTGCTTTGGAATTTAAGTGTTTTTGCAATCCACAAACTCTTCAGGAACTGTTAAAAAAATGCATAACAAATACCCTAGATCCCCTCAGAAAAAATTATAAGAAAAATTGCAGAGAACTTAAAATAGTCTTTGATAGATATGTACACACACTTTTAAACTTATTTCATGCAGATTATGCTATTGTTAGCAGTGCCTTTTTTACTTCACACCACATCACAAGCATTGCCAATTATTATTAAATATTGTCTAGATACACCAAAGCAACACAAAAAGTATGTTGTGACTTACTAGTCACCAAGCCCTTAGAGACCCACAAGCTATGGGATTTTTACCTGCTGGCTGAGCCCAAACCAATTGTGAGTCAACCCTGTCTAAGGTTCTGGAAATCTTGGATGTCTGAACCTAGGACTCAATGTGACCCTAGAGAGAGCCCTGTGTCCCAAAGGTTTGCATCCAAATCTCATGGTCCAAGATGACTGTAGTAACCCCAGCCCGGACATCTGCCTTCCTTGTGGTGAGGTGGTTTGGAAGACATTGTTTTGGAGGGAAGCAGCTTTCTTATCGACAGTAACATCAGAAAGACCATTTCCCAGGACACGAATGCTCATACGGCAGGCTGTGCAATAGGATTACAAAATAAATGATGGCTTTCTGCTCCAAAGGGATCTCAGCTTAGTGATACAAGATCAGACACATTGCAGACCAGCAGGACAAGTATTTTTATGAGCCAAGGGCTGGAGAATCATCAAGAAAGAAGGAAGTCACTCACATTGAAACAACGCGATATACTGGCTCTGTGGTCTGGGGCAACTTTAACTTCTTTGTGCCTAAGTTTTGACATCTGTAAAATGCAGATGACAATACTACCTAATTTATGGGATGCTGTGGCCATGATACTAAGCTATCGTCAAAGGAGAATAATCGAACGTGTGTCCAGAGATTTCTAGCAGCCCGTTTGGAGCTTCTTTTCTGGTTTTCCTCGGCCTCATTCCCTCTTTTCCTCCTGTGCACGTTTTGGGAAAAGCTGTCCTTGTCACTCCTTGAGAACTGACTATGAGCAAGGCATACTCTACCAGATGCTGGGATACAGAAATGATTGAGTCATGGTTTCCATTTCTGACAGACTCTCATCACATCCTTGTTGGAAAACATTAATGAAGTCCACAAGCAACTGCCACACCAGAAGGCAAAAGTGGCCGCACAAGTGAAAATCGTGCAGAGTAGAAAAGCACTCCTGTTGCAAATAATGAGAAAAAGCCTCAAAGAGATGGCTAACCTTTGAGATGGGGATAATAACTTTTCTTTGCATGAAACAAAAGGCTGGTCTGGCTAATGAATATAACAGACAGAAGGTGGGGTGTGAAAAGTGGGGGAGGCAGCTCAGGGAACGGGTGCAATGCACCATGGCAGGAAAGGTGGTAATTGAGGAGGCTCCAGAGGTGGGCTCAGGCATCTGCAGTGAAAGGAAAAAGGACATATTCTCACCAGGGTGCTGCCACTGGGACGATTGCTCTCAGTGGATGAACATAGTTTGTTCCTGGTGCTACCTGTTCAACAGGTAAATTCTTGGGAAAGTCCAGTCTTCTTGGATCCCATGCCTATTTGTTGCCAGGGTGAGACATCACACCTGATCAGTCATCACCCAAACTATAAACAGCTGGAGATGAGAATTCCCAAAACCAAAATCAGGGTGTTTTTCTTTTAAAAGTGAAAAATGCATGCTAGGCATGGGGAAACGGCAGCTGCCTACTAGCAATGGGATGGGAAGGATTTTTTCATACAGTCATGGAGGATATTATTCCAGGAACCAGGGATGGGATGTGCAAAGGAACAGATGGAAATTACGTGTGATAAAAAGGAAATGGCAAGGAGGCCAGCTTGGCTGAAGTGTGATGGGAGATGGGCTGAAATGACCCATTGGAGCCAAAGGGTGAAATATAATAACAGTGCCAGAAAAAAAGATTTGATTTTATCTTATTGCCAATGGGAGGCCATTAAAGTATTTGGTAATCAGTGCTCTTATGTTAGTTTGGCAAATATTTGTAAATGATTCAAAGGCAGGACGGTTGAGTGAAGGGGAACAGTTAGGAGGTTATTACAATTATCTAGAAAAGAGATAATGAAGTCCTAAGATAAAGTTGTAGAAGTGGGAGTGAAGGCACAAAAAATAAATTTTCTTACTAGGGAGGAATTTAAAAGTATTCTCCCCAAAATGATACACCTATTCTGTTGCCCAAATTCAGGCCTGAGAAATGCAGCCACATGGGCCGTGCACTGCACGCCAAAATGCCAGCAGCTGGAGCTGTGCCTTCAGCAGTCTTCCCTGGTTTTTCAGACCCATGTATGTGGATGAGTATGTAGTCCTGTTCCTTGAAACCTCAGTTATATAATGAAAAGTTTCTTCAACAAGCATTGGGGGAAAAAACAGGACATGGGGGAGACAGCCAAAATAATTAAACATGGAAAGAAGAGAGCTTTAGACTCTAAGGATAATGCATCAGCAGGTACAGTCAAGACCAAGAAATATATATATATGCTTGTTAGAGGCAGTGCAACTTTATTGAATTTGCTTATTAGTTCTAAGAGTTTTGTGGCAAAGTCTTTAAGGTTTTCTATACACAGTATAAGATCTTGTCATCTGCCAACAGAGAAAATTTAACTTCTTCATTTACTATTTGAATGACTTTTACTTCTTTCTCTTGCCTAATTGCTCTGGCTGGGACTTATAGAACTATGTTGAATAAAAGTGACAAGAGTGGACATCTTTGTCTCATTCCTGATTTTAGAGGAAAAACTATTAAATTTTTACCATTAAGTATGATGTTAGCTATGGGCTTGTCATATATGACCTTTATCATGTTGAGGTGCATTCCTTCTATACTTAATTTTTGAGAGGTTTTTTTTTTTTCATCAGGATAAAGGGTTGAATTTTGCCAAATGCTTTTTCTGCATCTGAGATGATTATACGATTATATCCTTTATTTATTCTGTTAATGTGCTGCATCACATTAATTCAGTTGCATATGTTGAAACATCCTTACATCCCAGGGATAATTCTCACTTGATTATGGTATACAATGCTTTTAACATGCTGTTCTATTTGTTGCTACTATTTTGTTGAGGACTTTTGTATCTATATTTATTAGGGATATTGACCTATAATTTTCTTTTTTTTGCAGTGTCTTTGTCTAGCTTTGGTGTCAAAGTCATGCTAGCCTTACCTTCAATTTTTTGGAAGAGTTTAAGATTATTGGTTTTAATTCTTCTTTAAATGTTTAGTAGAATTCAGCAGTGAAACTATCAGTTCTTAGGCTTTTCTTTGTTAGGATTTTTTTAAATTGTAGATGTAATTTCTTTATTTGTTATTGGTCTGTACAGATTTTCTATTTCTTCATAATTCAGTCTTGGTAGATTGTATGTTCAGAGGAATTTATACATTTCTTCCCGGTTATCTGATTTGTTAGTGTATAATTGTTCGCAGTAGTCTCATGATCCATTGTACAGTAGATTCCTCTTTTCCATGGGAAATATGCTCTAAGACTCCCAGTGGATGCCTGAAACTATAGATAGTACTGAATCCTATATATACTGTATTTTTCTTATAAATACACATCTATGATAAAGCCTAGTTCATAAATTAGGCACAGTAAGAGATTAACAGCAATAACTAACAATAAAATAGAACAATTATAACGATTTACTCTAATAAAAGTAACGTCAGAGTGCTCAGTTCTCTCTCTATCCCTCTCTTTTGCTTTTGAAATATCTTATTGTGCTGTACCACAGGTAACTAAAACTGCAGAAAACAAAACTGCAAATAAGGGGGTGCTACTGTATTTCTGTGCTATCAGTTGTAAAGTGTCCTCTTTTATTTCTGATTGTATTAATTTGAGCCTTCTTTTTTTTAGTTAGTCTACCCAATGATTTGTTGATTTTGCTTATCTCTTTAAAAAACTCTTAGTTTTATTGACCTTTGCTATTGTCTCTATTTTATTTATTTTTCCTCTCACCTTCATTATTTCCTCCATTCTACTAACATTTGTGCTTAGGTTATTTTTGTTTTTTTAAAACTCATTGAGGTAAAAAGTTGTTTGAGAACTCTTTTCCTTGATGTAGACATTTATTGCTATAAATTTTCCTTTTAGAAATGTTTTTGATACAGCGCACAAGTTTTGGTATGTTGTTTCCATTTGTTTGTCTCAAGATATTTTTTGATTTCCCCTTTAATTCCTGTTTTAACCCATTGGTTGTTCAGGCACTTGTTGTCTAATTTTCCAATAATTATAAATTTTCATCCTATTATTGATTTTTTTAAAAATTTCATGCCATGTAGTTGGAAAAGATAATTGACATGATTCTAATGTTCTCAAAATTTTAAGACTTGTTTTGTGGACTAATATGAGATCTATCCTAGAGAATATTTCATATGTGCTTGAAAACAATGTATATTCTGCTGCTGTTGGATGAAATATTTTGTCTATATCTATTAGATCCATTTGGTCTATAGTGTTGCTCAAGTCCCCTCTTGTTGATTTTACTGTCTGGATGATCTGTTCATTTTTTAAAGTGGTCTATTGAATCCCTGCTGTTGTTGAATTGTTATCTGTTTCGCCCCTCAGTTCTGTAAAGATTTGTTTTATGTATTTAGATGCTTCAATGTTGGGTGCATATATATTTATAATTGCTATATTTTCTTGATTAATTGACTCCTTTATCATTATATAATGACATTATTTGTGTCTTGTAAAAATTTTGTACTTAAAGTCTATTTTGTCTGATACAAATATAACCGTTCTTACTCTCGTTTGGTTACCTTTTGCTCTCCTTGGCATGGAATATCTTTCTGCATTTCTTCACCTTCAGCCTATGTGCCCTTAATTTTAAAATAAGTCTCTTTTGGGCAACATATTGTTGATCTTTTTTTTATCCTTTGAGTCATTCTATTACTTTTGATTCTTGAATTTAATCCATTTGTATTTAAAGCAATTGCTGATAGATAAAATTACCATTTTGTTAGTTGTTTTCTGACTCGTCTATAGTTCCTTTGTTTCGTTCTTCCTCTTGATGTCTTTCTTTGAGGTTTGATGACTTTCTTTGTAGTGCTATGCTTTTATTCCTTTCTCTTTCTCCTGCTCTTTAGCATCTACTACAGGTTTTTTATGTGTACGTACTCTAAGGCTTAAATAAAATATCTTATAATAGTATATTTTAATCTGATAACAACTTAACTTCAAACACATACACATATTCTACACTTTAATTTCTCCTCCCTTCCACATTAGGTTGTTGATGTCATAATTACTATCTTTTATACATTGTGCATCCATTAGCAAATTATTGTAGCTATCATCATTTTAATAGTTTGTGTTTTTACTTTCATACTGAAGTTCAAGATTATTTATGCACCACCCTTATAGTGTTTCTTGAATTTTAGTATATTCTTACTAAAATCACTTGAATTTTATATGTATGTATATATATATATATATATATAATATATATATATATTATTGTTGTTGTTAGTTAGCACCCTTTTGTTTAAACGTGAAGAACTCCCTTTAGCATTCTTTGTAAGGCAGGTCTTGTGGTGATGAGCTCCCTCAACTTTTGTTGTCTTTGAAAGTGGTCATCTTCTTTTAATATCTAAAGGACAGCTTTACTGGATATAGTACTCTTGGTTGGAAAGTTTTTCTTTTTTTCTTTCAGTACTTTGAATATCATCCCATATCTCCTGGCCCTTAAGGCTTTTACTGAGAAATCTGCTGATAGTCTTATAGAGGTTCCCTTCTATATGACAAATCATTTTTTTCTTGCTGCTTTAAAAATGCTCTCTTTGTCTGACTTCTGAATTGATGATAATGTGGCTTGGAGAAGATTTCTTTATGTTTGGTATTCTTTGTGCTTCATGGATCTGTATGTTTATTTCTCTCTAGAGCTGGGAAGTTTTCTGTCATTTCTTTAATTAAGCGTTCTACCCATTTCTCTTTCTCTGAACCTTCTGAGATTCTCATAATGTGTATATTGATTCACTTGATGGTGTTCCCTAAGTCCCATAGGCTATATTCACTCTTTAACATTCTTTTTTCTTTTTATTTCTCTGACTGGGTTATTTCAAATGACATGTATTCAAGCTCATTGATTCTTTATTCTGCTTCATTTAGGTTGTTGTTGAAGTGCTCAATTAAATTTTTAATTCAGTCATTTTGTTCTTCTGCTCCAGAACTTCTGTTTTGTTCTTTTTGTATGGTTTCTCTTTATTGAATTTCTAATTTTGAGTATTTTTTTCCTGATTTAGTTGTCTATCTGTGTTCCCTTGTAGTTCATGGAGATTCTTTAAGATTATTATTTTGAATTCTTGGGAAGCTAATAGATAATTTTTTTAGGATTGGTTACCAGTGCTTTAGTTTGTCCTTTGATAATGTTATGTTTCCCTAATTATGTGACTCCTATCACCTTGTGTTGGTGTCTGCAACACACCTCTTCCAGTCTTTACTGACTGGCTTTGGCAGGGAAAGTCCTTCACCAATCAGCCTGTCCAATATTCTGGTCAAGCCAGCTATTGAGGTCTATGAATGGGACGTGCTCTGGCATCCTCAGGTAGGCTGGCTTGCTGCTGAAGTGTTTGCGTGGTCTGGCCTACTGCATGGGTCAGTGGGTGGATGGGTTTGGTGTCTGGTTCCACAGGAGTGAGCACCTGGTGCTTAGGTCTTCAGGGGCAAGCCTGGAGCCTGCATTCACAGGAGCAGACCTGAAGTGTGGGTTCACAGGGGCTAACCTGGCTGTGAGGTAGGCCTTGAGCCTGGGTCCATGAGGATTGCCTGGCACTGTGACAGGACTGGTGCTTCAGTTCATGGAGATAGGCCTGGTATTCAATCCACAAGAGCTGGCCTGGCACCAAGGTCCACTGGGGTGGGCCTGGTACCTGGTGCATGGAGATGGACCTGGTTCCTGGGACCATGGGACTAGGCAAGATGATCTTATTTTAAACAAGTAGAAATAGAAGTTACAGTTTTGGAAAGAACAGTTGCGTTCTATCTTTTTTCTAATTACTCATAAATCTTTATGCCTACAAGTCATTTTATGCCATGTTATTAAAAGGCAATCTAATAAGAAGAAATTAAAATATTTTAAGCAAGACATTGAGGTAAATGAACCTTGTTTAATAAAATGTGGTTTTGTAGCTAAAGCATAACTGTTCCTTGAATTCTATTGACCCAGTGTCCTACAGATCAGTATATGAATTATTAGCTTCTGGGGTTTCAAAAGTTTCTTTTAGGTCTTGGCATAAGTAAACCATAATTGAAGCAATCCATTTGTTATATTTTCTAAAAAAAAGTTTATTCTAAAGGGCAAAAATGATAAATAGTGGAGCTTGAGGTTAAATTTACTAATTGGTATCTCAACTTTGTAATTATATTTGTTCTCAGAACAGTATTCTCAAACAAAGTAAAATATTATTTTCTCTCTTGCTTTATATGTTATATTAAAAGCCCTCTATATGATTCAAATGGGCAGCCAGTGCTGGAAGCACTGAGTGGATTTGCCATTGAATATTGCCTAGAATAAGCCCAGTGTTGCTGGAAAAACATAAGTCAGACTCATAGAACTACTCATTGTAATTTCACTTGAGCCTGGTTTGATGTATTATCTCAAAAAAAAAAAAAGTAATTGCAATAAAGTGTAGTTTGAGAAGAGTTGGAATCCCTCACATGATATAAGAGATGTTTTCCACTTATGATTCAGTCTTAGATGGATATTGTTTTAAAAAGACAAAAGATGAAAAGCGATTGCTTTTCTCTCTTGTATATACAAGGAGCAAATTTCTCACATTGGGTTTAAACAAAAAGAAGGAGAAAACTCATGTCCATTCTGTGTTTGTAACATTTCTCTGTACATCTTAAGAGCATAAGTAGATCATTTACTCTGTACTAATATTAGCTGTATTAAAGATAATAATTATATATGTATCACACATGCATATACATACACACAGAGAATCTTAAACTGGTAGCAATTTTTAAAATATTATTTTATGATTTATTATCAACTGTAAACATCTTATTTGAGTTAATTAACTATTATTCTTAAGAGATCTGTAAAATTAACTTTCATTATCTGGATATAGAGGTCTAGAATGTTACATAATGCTCGTATTGTGTGGCCTTTGCCTACCTCTCCCTTGTTATTGTCTGCCCTTAGCCATTCTGGAGCTGTAGTTCCCTCTGTGGATTTCTTGATGTCTGCTGAATGGGCCAACTTCCCTGTCTGTGCAATGTCTTCCTCCCTGCTCCTCCTCCTCTGTTCCCCTTTGCCTGGCTAACAGCCCTGTATCCTTCTTTTTATCTGATTGTCCTTCCCTGACTCTGTGCAGTCCCTCTCATGCACACTTCCTCTAGCGCCCATCGTACTCTGCTTCTCTTTCCTTCACTAGACTAATCACAACATTTAAATGAAACCTCATCTTTTCATCAGAAATAATCTCTGACAAATTTTTTCCAAAGTAAAATTACAACACTAAACGAGGACTTAAATTAAGAAAAGAGATTTTTATGAACCATTGCTGGAAAATTATTGTTGAGCTGGAATTGTGAAATTATATGGGAAAATAAGAACCAGATGCCTTAATGAGGGTAGGAAAGTTTCAAATATCCTTGTTCTTCTAGGAGTATATACACTAGGCTTTACTATGACAGTGGTATTTTGAAAGCCAAATGATAGCTAATTGGCTTCTCTGAATTAAATATTTCATAGAAAATATTCCTACTTGCCCACATATTTCAGAATGAACCATCACATGGCATGTTTAAGTTTTACAATAAGTAAAACTCAAATATAAGAAAAAAAATATTTTTATTTAGTATTTTAACAATGCACATTAGCAGTTAGTGACAGACATTGTTGCAAAAATTTTTATTTCTGGAGGAGATAAGCCCAGCATGGAGTAAGTAGATTTTCTTCAAGTAGGTTACATTTAACAATCTCATAGACCAATCAGTATCTACTTTAATAATTAAGCTTTTCTTAAAATGTTTAAAGGCAGATACAACTTCTTTGAAATTGAATCCAAAAGAGGAAGTATCAAGCCATTGACTTCTGTGAAAAGAAACAGAAAGAAAACAAATGTATTATGTAATGATAAAGGAAAACTGTTGCTAACTGTGCTTAATGACAATGCTTGCTTTTCCAACACTTTCTATACTGACAGTTTGTTATAATATTTTCTCCCCTTCCATTCCTGGTGAGACAGACCCTGGCTGTACACATTCTAACACACTCAGGTTATTGGTAAGAAACATTGCCATTTCCATTTAAAGATCAGGTATCACTCTTTTCCTGTGGTGCACACAGAATATTTTTGTTGGTATTTCACAAGAAATACATGTCAAAAGGAGTTACATTTGCCAAAATAACAGTTAGGAAGAAAATGCAGTTTGGCTTCTTTGTTTTATCTTTTTTTATTGGAAATAGATGAGCACATCATGTTATATGGGAGAAAAAGGTTAGTGAGTTAAGAAAAAAATGGATATATAATGTCACATATATTTAATTCATTCTTTGTGGCAGTGAGAGGTTGTACTCCCTTTTAGTGTCTCAGAAAGGAAGAGAAGGAATAAGTCTCACCACCAATTTCCAGTAAATGTCTAGAATAAGTCCTTATTCCAATTTTTCCTATTGAAAAATTAATCCATTCTCCATGAAATGCATTTTGAGGGCATTAAATGGAGCCTGTTCTCTTTGAGGGATGTCTAGATAGTGCTGAGCTTAATTGCAAATGCCCAAGTACCTGTCCAGTACAACTTAACACAGAAATACTTTTGGTCTGTGCTAACGCTAGCTGTGTCTCCCCGAAAATTGCTAGGGAGTAGGAACTGCTCTGTATTTATTATATACCCCAGCTCTTGTTTGGGTGAATCTACAGGGCCTTAAGCATCCTGGAAGGAAAGCCCCATCCACAAGTCTGGTAACCTGAAAATTGGTACTTCAATGAGATACAGTCTAAAAGGGAGCACTCTCAACTACTGTGCCTGGACATCTGCACATGTGGTTCCCATACCAAAGCCAAAGCTCAGTGGGGATGCAGTGGAACCCCTGGGCCAAAAGCCCACCCCACCCCCTATTCAGTCAGCTCTGAGTGGTCTGCTCTACCTCCCCATTCCTCAGATTCTTCACCCTCAATAGGGGTCCCTTCAGAAGGGTATTGTGAGATTACAGAAGCCAATTCATATGTGGAAAATAACATAGGGTCAGTTGTCCAGTAATGTGAGCTATGATAGTTATTGCTAACAATCATTCTCTGCACACAACACACTTTGTGAGATGCCAGCCACAGGACTCCTGGCCTGATTTCAATTCTGAGCTTTTACAATTTCTCAAAGACTCCTTCTCTTTCTCTGAAGCAATAATAAGGAATGTGGAAGAAAGTGATCGTGAACACCCCTGATAATTACCTTACCCTCAGGCTATCCATAAGGAACCCTTTATGCAAGGTGTGGCCCATGACCTTCAGGGATCCCACCTGGCATAAAGCTCACTTCATTCAATCTCACTGACCTTTCAGAACTGGCTACAGTCTTGCGTTCCTATTAGCTCATGGTGTCTTTACAGGCCAGATTGAGTCTTTGATGTGCTCTCCTAATAGATTGAGCCAAGACAATTTTTTTTGTGTGTGGCAAAGGAGAAAAGCCCCACAGCTAACAGATGGAGGTAATCTATACCAAAAAGAACCTACAAAGCGTGAATGGCCAGGTTGGCTTGGGTCAATTTACAGTAAACAAAGTTCTGCTTGCTATTTTCCCTCAAGTTCTAAACAGGGTATAAGCACTCTATTTGAAAAGATGCAATTATTTTCAGGAAATTGGAAGCTACCTTCTACTTTGAATGGTCAGTTGAAGAATCATGAGGTTCATAAATTTGGAAAGGACAGCTTCATTTCTCATAAAGGGTTGCAGCCAGCAGGTGGCCATTCTGACAGGCTGGGAAGTGTAGCCTCTGGCCAGAAGCTATAAATGGACACTTACAAGGAGAGGTAAAGGGAACAGGAATTTATGCTCAGAGTGGATGAATATACATATTTAATAAGCTATAGGAGGATTCATAAATATTTATGAAAGGAGAAACATATGCATGTGCAATTGAGCTTCATGCTGCTTCCCGGGTGCCATGTTCAAAAACTGGTGATGGTAGCATGATCCAAGAGTGGAGTTTTCAGCCCTGTGACATCAAAAGGAGAGGCAGAGGACACAAAAACCCTCTGTGTGCAGCCTCTGTAGACTGGTCAGAACCACTCCATGGTCAATTGTCTCTTATCAAGAAGGAAAGCTGGTCAGTGATTGTGCCAAAACTGCAAAAGGGAGAACCAGTCATGAGACTGGTTGAAACCAGCTGTGGAGAAAGTCTTTTGAAAGGGCTGGTTTCTGTTTAACCCTTAGGAAAGCAAACCTACTGTTGGTTAGTGAGGGAGGGGGTATAAGGAGGTGTGTGTGACCTCCCATCCAGTCATGCTTAGGAATTCAGTTTTAAGGTTTCTCTGGGGTTCCCTTGGCCAAGAGGGGGTCTGTTTAGTCATTTGGGATGGGCTTAGGATTTTTTAAATTATTTCTCAGTATGATGGCCAGGTGCGCATATGCTCACTGTGTGGCTCACATTTTACCTATTGCCATCTTTCTTTTTGATATATGAGCATGAGTAATAACAAAAGTTACCACCACAATACTTAGGGATCCAATACTTTAATTTCTGCCTCACTCATTCCCCAGGTTTGCTGTGGGCTATTTCTATAGGAACTATGCAAGTTGTGTGTGTGGACATGGGGTGTGGGAGGTAATATTGTTGATATTGGGTAAATATAAGTCAAAACAAAGTCTTCTCCCAGATCAGAAAAACCCTTCACCAAGGTAGTAGAGAAAGAAAATAGTTTTATTATTAAATTAGCATTAAACCAGAATGTGGTGCACATCATTAAGCAATGAATTAAGAGATTGCAAAGACATAAAGAAATCCCACCCTTTTCATACAGCCAAGCAGATACAACTTATTACAAATAAGTTTTCAGGATAAACAAGAACTAATCTTCAAGTAGGAGGACATATCGGCACCATTTATCACACATAATTCATCCTAGATTCACCTGGTAATTGTGGTGGCTATCTGTGTTAGCTAATTGGCTTTATTCCAAGGAAAAATAAACTACTCATGTATTTATAAAGGAGGTGGTTTGCAACTTGGAACCTGGTGTCCACAGAAGTTTGGCCCTCCTTCCCACAGACAATGGGCAATAAGAGTGTTATCTAAATTCATGATTATGTCTCAAAGGAGCAGCTCCAAGTTCTTCCAGAGAGACAGGACCAGGTATTAAAGTTGGCAAAAAGGCTTATTTAGCATGAAAAAAGATTTATATACCTTTCAAAGAGGCAGAGAAAGAACCTACAATTACAAGTTTTCTAAAGTAAATACTCTCATAAATAGGAGAGGAAGTTATCTCTTCTTTATTCTTAATAGGGAGAAACAGCCTCTCCTTTTTAATTTGTATTGCCCTTACATTGACTGGTAGAGACAACAAAATACAATTTAAAGTACTGAATTCAATTCAGTTCAAAAAAGATGTTTTAAAGCTGCTTGAAAGTTAAATTGGAATTAAATCTTTTGTACATGTAATATATTTCAGATCAATCATTTGCTTTTGTAAGAATTTAAAAAATAAACAACATACAGTTTATTTGATACCGGAGTCTGGAAATAATTATAATGAAAAGTACAAGCACAGAGTAGAGCTTGAAAGGCAATGTTGTTGGGGCCAGCCTTGGATTTAGCCAATAGTAACATGTGATCAATAAATGATACTATAAAAAGCATTTTAAAATACCCTTTGAAAGGACAGCATTGCTACTAAATCATCTAGCATTAAAACATCACTGCACACAACAGTGCACTGGCCCCCACTGCTTGCTTCTTACTTGACCACCTGTGGCTTAAAACTTTTTTTAAAGAGCTTGTTTTGCACAACTGGAAGAGTACTGAACAAACAGGAAAGCGAATATAGCCCCTCAGCATCTGCCAGACCACATTCCAAGAAGTCAGATAAAACCAGCCCAACAGAAAACAACAGCTCTGGAAAACAACTGCCTTCCATTATCACTGTGCAACTACAACTGCTCTGCTCTCTATAACCCCAATAAAAGCCCAGGCCACTCATCCTTCACGCTGGAATTCCTTCTTCCTTTCACACCATGCCCTTTCCTCCCTTGGAAAGTAAATTCCTTGCTTCAATACCTGTCTTGATCTTTGAGTTGAGAATTCTTTCTCATCCCATGGTGTAAGTCCCCTAACACCTGTAAGCCATTCTTCTGCTGAGCAGATACAAAAGACAGCTGTAATTCAAGCTCCAAATCATAAACCCAAATTCTGTGGTAAATTTCCAAGTTCAGGAGATGCATGAATGTGTCTGAATAATAGAGAATTCAAAAAGTCAAATCCCTACTCTTCAGTTTTTATTGTGAATACTGATTTCCTTCTGGCCTTTTGAAATGTGTCACTAGAAAGTTATGATTAATTATTCAGAAGGCCAAACATGCCCTTTGCCTGTTATTATGAAATGCAAATTACACAGATCCAGAGAACTAAGATAGTAACTGAACACAAAGCCAAGAACAGTGGTTACTGTTATTGGAAATATCTTAAAAGTTAGGAAATCCAGGGTGGGGAACTTTGTCTTTTAAAATTAAACTTTCTCAATGCTGAGCCCCTTATGGAACACTTTTGTTCTTCTTCGTTTGAAGGAACAATTTCTTAATCAATAGTACTTGCATAAAAGTAGCTTTGAGCTTTCACAAGAGAATGGAACTGTTTCAAAGCAGGCCTGCTGCTCAGAATACAATATTGTCTCATTAACATAAGGGTCCCCAGCTGAGCAGGGGCGTTAGGCAAGGTCAAAAAAGAAGCAGCATTCATTAGGATTTTTTTTTTACTAAAAACACATTTTTAAATCAATCTCTTAAAAATCTTACCTAAAATGTAAACTCATGATCATCTATTCTTCAAAAGCTAAATAATGATCCACTTCACTTTACCTTGTCTGAGCCTGAACAAAATATTAATATTTTTTTTCTTCCAGATGGTGGTGAGAACTTTCAGAAATCAGTGGGAGTCTTGGGTTGCAGAGGGTCTAGGTGAACTCCATGGAGTGGAATTTATCTGCCATACTGAGGTGTTGTTTTTTTTGTGGTTTTTTTTTTTTTGGTTGTTGTTTATATCAAATCTAAGCACAGGTAGTTACGAAATTGTCAGGAAATATACAGTTGACCTTGAACAATGTACAGGTGAGGAGCCCTGACCCCCCCAGCAGGCATTAAAAAAGTGTATAACTTTTTTTTTTATAGTAATCATTGCCTAACAATGTGTACAACTTTTGACTCCCCAATAACTTAACTGCTAATACCCTACTGTTGACTGGAGGCCTTGCTGATAACATAAACAGTTGATTAACACATATTTTGTATGTTATATGTATTATATATTGTTTTATTACAATAAAATAAGCTAGAGAAAAGAAAATATTATTTAAAAAATCATAAGAAAGAGAAAACATATTTACTATTCATTAAGTGGAAATGGATCATCATAAAAGTCTACCTCTTTTTTGTATTCACATTGGGTAGGCTGAGGAAGATGAGGAAGAAGAGGGGCTAGTACTGTTGTCCCAGGGGTGGCAGAGGCAGAAAAGCTGGAAGAGGTGATAGGGCAGGCAGGCAGCAGGGGCAGGAACACTTGGTATAACTTTGTGGAAGTACATTGTTATTTCTGTCTCACTTTTTGCTTTTTAATTTCTCTAAAAATGTTTCTAAATGGTGCAAGTCCTTCTTCTACTATTCACTCTAGTTTCAGTGCCCATATCATAAAAGGTCCGTGTCTCAAAAGATGTCAAAAGCCATCTTGAATAATGAGAACCTTTCTGCTAGATTGTCTAATGTCAGTTTGTTTTCTGTCACTGCTTCTTTTATGTCTTCTTCCTCATCAGCTGGCACTGGCTCAGGAGCACTGGGCTCCATCAAGTCATTCTTCGTTAATTCCTCTGGTGGAGTGTCTGTTAGCTCTTGAATTTCTTCATGATCCATGTCTTGAAACCCTTCACCCCTCACATTTTTTGCTATGTCCACAATCTCTTTCATGATTTCCCTGATTGACTGTCACAACATCCAGACACAGATTTCTCCAGCAGAAATGTATTGTTTTGGGCTTGATGGCTTTCATGTTTTTTTCCTAAAACAATGATGGTATCTTCAGTGTTGTAATTATTCAAAACTTTTATGATGTTTTATCAAGGTTCTCTTCCATAGCATTGATTCTTTCCATGGTGTACTGTGTGTAATGAGCCTTAAAGATCCTTATGAGCCCTGATCTAGAGGCTGAATTACAGACATTTTTTGGGGGGCAAGTAGACCACTTTGATGCCTTTGGTGTTGAACTAGTGGGGTTCTTGGTGGCCAGGGGTATTGCCCAATATCACAAAAAACTTTAAAAAGCAGTCACTTACTGGCAAGGTACTTTCTGACTTCAAAGACAATGCATGGATGAAACCAATAGAGAAAAAGTGTTCTTGTTGTCTAGACCTGCTGGTGTTTATCTTTCCCCTTTAAGGCTTAGGGGTTAGCAGATTTATAGGTGAGGTAAATTTTGATCATAAGCTTGGCTGAATTTGCACAAAGGAGTAGAGTTAGCCTATCACTTCCTGCCTAAAATCCTGGTGTTCACCTCTCTATCTTACTAATAAATGCCCTTTGTGGCATTATTTTCCAGAATAGTGAATTTTTGTCTGCAGTAAAAACTTCTTCAGGCAAATATCCTTTCTCCTCAATGATTTTCTAATGGCATATGGGAATTAACTTGCTGCCTCTTGGTCAGCAGAAGTTGCTTCCCCTGTTATATTAACATATTTTAAAAGTCAAATTTCTTTCTAAAGTTATTAAACCATACTTTGCATGCATCAAATTCTCCAGCTTTATATCGATCCTTCACCTTCCTTTTGTTTTAAATTGTCATATAAGGACTGCTCTTCTCAAATCATATTAGAGTCTATAAGTATGTTTTTCTTGTAGCAATATTGCACTTGTATAGAAAATCTACATTTTCAGTACAAGATTAAAAAGTATTTTACAAGAAGTGCAAGGTTTTCATGTCTGCTGGCATAGCTGCAGTGATGGTTCAACAAATTTCCTTTTCTTTGTTCACAATGGTCCTTATGCTGAATTCATTTACCTTGAAATGGCAGGCCACCGCAGCTGCAGACCTCCATCCATGGTACATATCAAGCAATTCAACTTTTTCTCTGCTTCTTGGGAGCACCTCCAGCATCACTAGTGGCACTTTGTATGAGTTTATAGTATTGCACTAACCACAATCAAAAATAGGCAAAAACTGCAAGAGATCACTTTTTACTGTGATACAAAATTTACTGGAGAGATGAACCCACTCAGAAATCATTAGCATCACATGAGTTTTTAAGCAGATACTCACAACACTTGTGCTCACAATAGCACAATAGCAACAGGAGGTGACTATGAAGTTATTACAGTAGTACAGTATGTACAGTAGTTAATTTTATGCAGTTATGATTTAATACCACATCATTTTGTTTGTTTACATTTCTCTCAACTGCAAAGGGTGCTATGCATGGTCTGAGTTTGTGTGCATATGTTTTGATAAATGTTAACTTTGTATAATACATTTATATATATGTTATGATAGTAAATGATAAAACAGACTAGTATCTAGATATATTTTATGCATTCATGACATGCCTAACTTTTTCTTAATTTTCTCAATATTTCTAGGCTATGTGGCTCATCTTAAAATTTTGTTCAAATTGTTGCAAATCTCCCCCAAAGTTTCCAATATATTTATTGGAAAAAATCCACATATAAGTGGACCCAGGCAGTTCAAAATTGCATTGTTTAAGGGTCAACTGTAATTTATGTATTGTACCTTTTGTACTATTTATATTTACATAAACATGTGTTTGATCTGTCAAAAGAAAAATACTTTAGACAAATTAAATTTAACAGAGTTTAAATGAGCAAGAAAAAAGAAAAAACAAATCACAAATCAGAATGCCCCCAGAAAAAGAACAGATTCAGAGAGACTCCGGGGCTGCTGCATAGTCAGATAAGATTTATGGACAGAAAAACAAAAGTGATGCACATAAAAAGTAAGTGAGGCACAGAAATACCTGGATGGGTTACAGCTTGGTGTTTGCCTTGTTTGAACACGGTTTGAACAGTTGGCTGCTTGTGACTGCTCCAAGTGTGGCGGCTGTGATTGGCTGACTCAGCTACTTATAGAAGTATACACCTAAGTTAGGTTTTCAGTTTGTCTACATACTAAGTTATGTTGCAGTTCCTACGTAAGAACTCAAGTATGAGAGTATGGAGTCTTTCTCAGGCCAAATTTTAGTTTGATTTAACCATTTCCCACCTTTTGGTCAGCCTTCCAATTTTAAAAGATTGACCAAAACCTTGGGCATTGACACCACTCTCTGTCACTTTTGTAAATGACATATTTGGTCTCACTATGGAATTCACAAGTCTTCTTTGGTCTTACTATAAATTTCACAGGTCATCACATCACATCAGTTGAATAACTCTTTATGTTCCTGCTGACCTATTTGAAATAAGACTATAACCCTCAATGGATGGCTGCACACAAAACATGGATGACTTGAGAGAATACAGTGCACTAGGGGGACTCTTATGATGACTATCAGGAGGATGATATCATAAGATCAAATGTACCCCTTAATAAGAATTCTTATGAAATGAACTGAACTAAATCAAACAAGTCAAATTTGAGGCAATATAGGCAGTTAAACAGCATTTCAGTTTAACTGGTCATAGTCCTTGTTTGGGGTGCATTGACAATTAAAGACCATAGTCTGTTGTAAAATGGCCTGATTTAAAGAGGTATCCATTTTTGTTGTTAGCCTGGTAACACAAATCATCACAACCTGGAGACCTACTAGAAGAAATATAAAAATCAGAAACTCTTGAAAAACTCAAGCTTGCCATCCACCCTGGAATATGCCTGCAAACCAATTGTTAGTAGCTCCATAAACACATCATGTGTTCCTTTCTCTTGAGAGATTTCCTTACTGTATTTGGTGGCTGTGTCTAAGAAAATAGCAGTATCAGTCAGCTTTCTAATTAAGCTTTCTGCAGTAAGAAAATCAGGGGAGAGATAGGTACAACATTCAGTTTTGTTCAATACCAAACATAAGCCCCCAACTTGAGCAAAATGGATATCTAAATCTGCATTGTGTTTCACTAAGTGTTTCTTTGTTGAATACATATGTTATCACCCACCTTTCAGAGAGTGGATTCTACCTTTCTGAAACCCTGGGAGGTCTGATTGGCTACAACATCTAAGATTTTTCCCAATTTATGGATTAGCTATAAATTCCATACAACTTGAACCCCACTACCGCCAAGAGTGATCCCCTAGGAACTCCACAGGAAATTATTTCAGTGGAAATTCTTTCAGTGGAAATTCTTACCTTCATCTGTTTCAAGGTTGGTTCTAAATTTGGTTATTGACCATTTTGGCCCCTGGTCATAGGTGCTATTAGAGGAATTTTCAGGGGAAGCTATTTGAAAGGCAGTAGTGAGCTAGGCCAAATAGTAAGATTCGAATCAGCGAGGAGGCAGAATAGGAAAATTGTTCACAGACCAAATATAGGCCCTCAGGTGTTGGAAAAGAGACTCACCTAACTGCATCTGAGCAAAGGTCAGCTAGATTTGTTCACCTATAAATCTGCATGGCTCCTAACAAGGCCCAGTGGGAAATTTATGGGAAATTTACTTTTTACCCTTTATGGCATGTGGTAAGGGTGTTTAACCACATTTAGCACATACATTAAAAAAAGACCCTACTGGATTTAATCTGGTGACATTATACAACCAATTACTTGTACGCACATAGGTAATTTCCAGGTCTTGAGTGTGTGATGCCTAGAAGCACAATATACATTTCAGGCATAACTTGAATAGGTTCACTATTTTTGGTAGGATTGTTACATCTATATTTGGTAAGTTTATTAATTGGAAAAATTAGACTGTTGTTCCTAGTGAGTGCAGGAAAGCAGGTAGCAGTGATGTTTAGAATATCAAGGATAGATTTCCATTCTTTCTTTGGAGTTTTAAGGTGACTTTCATTGGGAACACAGAGAGGCATTGACATAATTATTTCCTGATTTTTTGGCGTTATCTTACAAACCAAAAATTACTCTGATTTTGTGCTAGAACATAAGCTCAAGCTAAAGACATTCACTGATTATGGTCCTATGTGTTTTCCTGTAGGGAGAAGAAAAGGATTAAGACAGCAGGAAATGAGGGGAAAAAATTACGAGGCTTTCATGATGGCAGAGAAGTATTGATCCATGATCTTGAGAAAGTTCTCCACATCTAGGATGCTGTCTGCTTCTGTGGAGAAATTTTTTCTGGACAGCTTTTCCTTAAAGTCTCCAACAGGTGTACAGTTCCAAGAATCTGAGGGGACCCTTTTGAGTTGTGAAATATGGATCCAAGATTCGAGGCCATGACACTTCACTGCAGTGTGGGTGGTGAGAAGAACCAGGTATGGTTCAGTGACAGTCTTTCTCTGATGTCATTTCCGGAAGACCCAACCTCCAGGTTCTATACTGTGAAAGGCTTGTTTTTTCCTCAGTTGGTGGATCAGGAAAAGCTTCCTTTACCTGGCAAAAATACATTTAGGCATGATACATTAAAGTCTGGCAGTATTTTTTCATATCAGAGTTTAAGAGAGCAGGAGATGCATGAGGTTCCATTATTAGGGGCATAGGTCTTCCAGTAACTATTTCATTCATAAGGGTCAACTTATATTCTTCATTTAGAGTGGATCTAATTGCCATTAAAGCCAATCGTAGCAACTTTGCCCAAGGCAAACCAAATGACTCAATTAATTTTGCCAATTTCAGTTTTAAGATGCCATTTGTTCTTTCAGACTTCCTGAGGCTGACAGTGATAGGGACATTGGTGGTGCCGCTTTGTCTGTAACACCTTCTTCAACTGCTTTAAAACTTGCCCAGTAGAATGAGTTCCCTATTCCTGGGGATTTCTCCAGGGATGCCCCATGAAGGAAACACATTCTCTAACAATAATCCTAGCTCCTGTAACAACATCAGCTTTCCTACATGTGAAGGCCTCTACCCAACCAGAAAACCTGCAAACTATTCTAATGACAGATTGATATCCCACTGAGGGTAGCGACTGAATGAAGTCCATCTGTAAATGTTTAAATGGTCCATCAGGTGGTGGAAATACATCACCTGAAGTTTTGGCTAGTTTTCCAGGATTATTGGTTTGACAAATCAAACATTGGTTATAACCATTTTAGCAATTTTGGAAGTCACCTCACCAATATTTTTTCATAATTTGGATCTTTTGTCTATTCCATGAGTTGTGTAGTGCTGAGCTTTTAACAATGGAAGCTTCAAAGACTTAGGAAAGGCCAGGTGACTGTCTTGACTCTCTGAATCCATGCTCAACATTGGATTCACATCCTTCTAGATACCAATTTTGTTTTCTAAGTTAGGTGCATTGCACTGTTTATTAAATAGGTCATCATAAGAGAGTTGACTTGGATCAACCTTATGGGGTTCATCCAAATTGCACGTCCTAACAGTTTCAGCACTAATTGGTTTAGCACAAAAGTCTGCTACAGCATTCCCTTGATATTCAGGTTTAGTTTTTCAAGTATTAATTTCAATCCCCTTAATGGCAATCTGTGATGGTAACAGGATAGCCAAAAGGAGGTTCATCCACTTGAATTCCATTTTTGAAGGAGGCCCCACCAGAAGTGAAACCCTCACTGTTTCTATTACATGCCAAAATCATATACTACTCCAAAAGCATATTTGCTGTGTGTATAAATATTTACTGATTATCCCTAGCTATATAGCAAACTCAAATGAGGTGAAGTGACCTAATTTAAGGAAGAGTTCCCTTCTCTATTAACTCATTTTCGGTGGTAACAGCATAACCTGTCTTATATTTTACTTCTAAGTTTTTGGCATAGAACTCATTAACAAAAAGTATTAACTCATGATTATCCAATGGAGCATCTCATAAATTCACATGGGGGCCACTATTTCCAATATTGCATTTAGACAACCATGGTCCTCACCATTGTCAGGCAGAAGTAATAGAGTAGCTGAATTAAGTAGGTTGCAGCACTTCAGGTAGAGATTAGAAAGAAATAGGAGAAGAATTTCATAAAATCTTGGTCTACTAGTTGAAAAATCCTGAGTTTAATTGGAATTTAATAGATTTTGCACCTCATATGAGAGTTGCAAATTAAGTTTATTCCCTAAAACCAGCTAAGATAATGCTTCTATCAGCTTGGCTGCTGCTGCTACTGCTATTAAACAATCAGGATGTGCCTTAAATACTGGATCTGCTTGCAGGCTATAACATGCAATGAACTTATGTTTCCCCCATGTTCTTAGGCAAGAACTCCTAATGCCTGATTGTTACATTTGTGAACAAACAAGTTAAAAGGTTTAATGTAATTTAGAAGTCCTAAAGCTGGGGGCTATTGTAAGGCCAATTTCATTAAAAGCCCACTCATGATTGTCTTCAGAAGGTAAAGAATCTGGTACTCCATTTCTGGTGAGCACATACATTGGTAATAAATATATATGTTTTAGGGACCCAGGATGTGCAATATCTTATAAGTCCTAGAAAACCTCTTAATTTTCTTTTAGTTGCAGGCCAAGGAAAACTTTGGATAATTTTTGCTGTCTCCAGAGATAAGGAAATCCCTCAGCAATCAAGTCATGTCCAAAAGTCATGCCTTTTTCTCTTGAAAATTAAAGTTTGTTTTTTATTTTTCCAAAACCTTGTGACCTTTATGTGTGGTTGCTGTATAAGGTAAATTGAATTAATTTCAGAGCACTCTTTAGTGGGAGAGCCTAACAACAGGTCATTTACATAATGAGTAAGAGTAGAATTTTGAAGAAACTATAGGTTTATTAAGTCCTGATGCAATGCCTGGGAAAAATATGAAGGGACTTCAGTAAACCCTTGTGGTATTACAGTCCAGGTGAACTGCTGATTTTTCCAAGCAAGAACACACAAGTATTGACTCTCTTTATAAACTGGAATGCTAAAGAAGGTCAAGTAGAGGTCTATTACTGTAAACCACTTTAAATCAAGTATATTAGATAATAAAATATTAGCATTTGGGATTACAGGAAACCTTGGTATTACAATTTTATTAATTGCCTGTAAATCTTGAACAAATCTCCAACCTTGTCTATTAGGTTTTTCAACTGGTAGGATTGAATTGTTACAAGGACTGGTACACAAAATTATAAGGCCTTATTTAATTAAATCTTCTACAAGTGGTAAGAGTCCTTGAATTGCTTTGGGTTTTAGTGAATATTGGGGTAATTTAGGCAAAGATTTAGAATGATCTATTTGGACTTTTATAGGTTCCACACTTTTAATTCTGTCTACATCAGCTGAGGAAGAGGACCGTAAACATCAGGTATTCTAGAAAGGTCAGGGGTATTACAGGCCTGAGTTTTGATTGTATCAATTTCTGCCTATAGAGAGCATAACAGTTCTGTTTCAGGACAGTCAGGAAACTCTAAGATTATTTCTCCCTCTGAGGAGAATTGATATGTCATTTTAGCTTTGAACTTAAGTCTCACCCTAGCAAGTTTTCTGAAAGAATATCACGTAGTAAAAAGGTATGTTTTTCTGAAAGTGGCATAAAAGTCCATTGGATGGGCTCAGATACGGGAACCTCTTGAATGTGGTTCAAAATCCCCACCAGAGAAATAACCCTTTTACTCTGAAGAATTTGTTGGCTTATTTAAGCGGGGTTTATGGAGGATAATGTGGCCCTGGCATCCACTATGATTGTACAAGTTTCCTCATTTATTTTAGTGCTGTTTTTCCATGTTTATTTAAGGGTATTATGGGGAGCAATTTACTGGGGAATCTCTGGGAGCCTCTTCAGTATTGATTATCATCACCAGTGCTAAAATCTCTCGGGCTCCCTCTGGTGGGGACACAGTCCAGCCTAAAGGGAGGCGGCTTACTGGTAGACTGACACAAACTGAACAATCTCTTTTCCAGGGTCCTGGTTGTTTGCCATGAAGGCCAACACCTCAGGGTAAAGAATTTCTTGTTCTGGATCTCTTGTGTTGTGATTTAAAATAAAAACGAGAAGGTCTCTTTGGTCTTAGCCCCTGCCACTGTCGTAATTGGACAGACATACACTAGTTGGCCTTTGGGGATTTTTATTGCTCTAGAGTCCTCCCAAGATGTTCAGCTAAGACAACCAATTCAGTCATATCTGTAACTTCCCATCCAGGTTTATCTTTTTAAGTAAAATGCTAAGTTCAGAATGGAGTCCATTTGTAAATAGAGCAGTTAATTCCATTTCTGTCCCTGCAGGAAATACGCCTTCCTTTATCTTGAGCCCAGAATGTTTCACAGGGTTTCTACATGAGTTCTGTAATCTAAAACTGGTTTGTCTTTTTTTTGTCTGCAAGATTGTGAGAAATAAAAATAAAATCCTAAGCCCCCCAACAGACTGAATGGACCACGTCTTGGCTGAGGGGACCCTGGAGAGAAACCCTAGAAACTGGTTTCACAGACATGATGTGACAGGAGGTCAGGCATGCCTCATTATGGCCCCTCCTTTGCTAACCATCATTAGGCCTTCTTTCCTAAGGGTTGAACTGAAGCCAGCTCTTTCAAAAAACTTGCTTCACCATTGATTTCAACCAACTTTCTGATATTTCCCCTTCTTTTTGCAGTTTGGATATAGCAACTGATCAGCATTCCTTCCTGATAAGAGATCACCGACCATGGAGTGGTTCTGGCCAGTCTACAGAGGCTGCACCCTGAGTGCCTTCATGTTCTCTGCTTCACCTTTTGATGTCAGAGGGCTGAATTGTAATAGATGTTACGTATCTACCCCAAAGTGAACATGGGATGCATGTGGCATGCATATTAGCTTACTACACATATGTGCATCTCCCTTTGTGAATATTAATTGCTCCTTCTATAACCTGTTGAATATGTATGCTTAGCCAACCGGAGCAGCATAAATTCCTGTATCATCCTTCCCTTCCTGGAAGCACCTGTTGTTCAGTTTCAGCCAGAGGCTACACTTCCCACTTGCGGGTTTTAATAGTCCCTTTTAGAAATAAAACTCTCCTTTCTAAATGTATAGATTTTGTGACTTTTTTGGTCCACAATTGTATGATGGACAAATCAATTTTAGGGGGAAAAATCTGAGCAACTGAATCTAAAATGTTTTCAGCAACTTCTCTAGCTCTTTTTGGCCCTTCTTGTGGGGAGGTTTTGGAGGGGTCTCTAATATCCTCTCAGGTTTGCTCCATTCCACTGTTGCCATCCATTTTTGAGCTTTGCCACATCCCAATATCATGTGAATAAATTGGTAAAGGTCCAGGAGTCTTGGATCGTAAGCTTTTATAAGGATTCTAAATTCCTTAGTAAATTTTTGAGGCTTTTCCTTTTGGTTAAAGAAATTATTTACAGTGGCTCTAAGCTCAGTCTTATACCATATTTGGGGCTCACACAGAGAATCAACTTCACTTTATATCCACTGAAAATTATTTCAGGGTATCTACAAAGGATACACAAGAAACTAACAGCATGTGTTATCTTTGGGAAGAGGAACATCAGGAGACAGGAGTGAAAAGGGAGATTTAAACCTTCTCTATCTTGACCATGTGAACTTACTATCAATGCCAACAAAAAATCAAAATGCAAAATTGTAATTAAGAAATGTAATCTGAGCGGAAAAAATAAGTCTTCATTTTGCTCTATTCTATGGTTATGGTGACTCAAAACAGTACTTTACTAAAAATGTGGGGGTAGGAAAAAAATCATTAACATTTTGCTTTTTCTTTACTATTTTATTTGCAGGAAGAAATACTAATGAGCAACAAAATAGCCAGAAGAAAGATTAAATTTTTAAAATAATATTTATTGAGACTCTCAGCATTGGAGACTTGCATTTAGTCAATATTTATTGGATCTATGTTTTATATTTCTGTGAGAACACTGACAAATATCGAGCTAAAACTTGAGATCCTAACACTCCTTGCACAGACATCTTAGGAAGATGTTCCACAAAATCTTTACCCCTTCAGCTGTTATCATAGTTCTCAAATAGTATTGAGAAATTACTATACTGCTCTACACATTGTTAATAAGGAAATTTTAAAACATTTATCTTTTTTCACAAGAATTTAAGGCAGAAAATGAGAGAAGTTATCTCTAGTTCTTGAAAAGAATCCAATTAAACCCTAACTTTTTTGATTGCTTTGAGTATAGAGACACATTTTTAACCATTTTGTATGTTTTTAACAAACAATCATGATTTTTTCCAAGTATGTTGGAGCAAAATAGTGTTTGAACACCTGTTCAGTGGAATCAACAGATTGTAGTGTAGCATGATCAGTATCTATACTGGTCATTACTTATTCTAGCACATAGGTACGGAAGCATTTTGTTTCCTTAAGGCTAATTAATCTGTACTGATTTTTCACAGAAAAGCGAATATTTAAAAAATCATTTAAAAATACTTAATTCTTGAAAAAAGCATCCTTTGCCTTATAATTTTTGTTAAATCAAACTAAAATTTGGCCTGAGAAAGCCTCCGTACTCGCATCCTTGAATTCTCACATACAAACCACAACATAACTTAGTAGGTAAACAAACTGTAAACCTAATTTAGGAGTATGATTCTGTAAATAACTGAGTCTTCAGCCAATCACAGCAGCCATACTTCAACCACTCACACGTGGCCGACTGTTCAAACCATGTTCAAGGTAAACACTGTGCTGTAACCAATCCAGCGGTTTCTGTACCTCATTTCCATTTTCTGTCTGTCACTTTCCTCTTTCTGTCCATAAATTTTATCTAACTATGCAGCAGCCCTAGAATCCATTCTAATTCTGGGGGCTGCCCAATTTGCAAATCATTTTTTAATGTTTTCTTGTTCAATTAAACTGTTAAATTTAATTTGTCTAAAGTTCTGTTTTTTTAATTTTTTTAAAATAGATCTGGTGTCAGAAGTGAAGATCTGAAATACAACTCCATTGATCCCAGGAACACCAGGCAAACAGGCAAGGTACCTGTGGAGCCAACTCTGCTAGTTGCTTTCATTTGTAACTGGAGGTTATGGGGGAGTTTTCTCTAGGATTCTGATCTCCGCTCATTTGCGCTCTGAGCTCTCAGAGTTTATTTGAGCAATATTTAGACTATACTAGGCCAGGATTGTATTGTATTTGATAATTAACTGGGTTGGGGTCATGTAGAGGCCTCAGACCTTGGGTAGATACTGTTTTGATAATGAGTTTGTCTCAATCCAAGGTTCAACTTTTTATTTCACAAGTCTCTCATCCTCCTAGGACCAGTTTCTGCTTACAGCATGTAGCCAGTAGTGTGTCTCATTTTGGGGTCCAGGCTGAAGGAACAGTGGCTGCTGAAGCTCACAAAAGCAAGTCTGACCATACAAGTACCTTTTAAACCTTCATTTGCATCATATCCATGACTATCCCATGCACCAGCAAGTCACAGGCCCAGGCCCGAAGTCAAAGAGTGTGGTGGTGAACTGTGCCGTGGAATTGTGGGGCCATTGTTCCAACTGAAGAATGGAGACCCATAATTCCATCTACCACACTAAACTTGCCATAAGAGAAAGTGCCAAGGCCTAACCATTCCCACTTTCTTTCAGAAAAGAAAAAAGATAAGTGAGCTTAACCCTAAGAACACAGGGGAGTGAACAAGCACAAAATGCAGTGTTTCCCTGAAGGCTAATCCAGTATCAGTGATCTCTCAGAAAACTGAACTCTGGACTCAAACAGGGGGCTGGATATGAGAGTCCCCTATTATGGCAGCAACCATCTAAGGAGGCTAATTTTGTTCAAAGTCAGTAGCAACCCCTAGTTTTTAAAAACAAACTAATCCTCTTTGTTGGGAAAGCATTACTTTGAAGTGTAGGATTTCAGCATTAAGATCAAATAATTATGCATTCACAATCAAGATAAATAAACACAAAAATAAATAAGACACCCCATTACTGAAACTCATCAACCGATCTGGGAAACATCTTAAATGTATACAGAGAGAAAATATAGATCACCAACAAAGGAACTGTTATCAGACAGCTGTCATGTCAACAGCATCAACAGAATCCAGAACAATGTGAAATAGTATCTTCAAAGCACTAAAAGAATATAACAGTAAACCTAGAGCTAGGTACCCAGCAATAGTATTTCTCAAATTCAAGATCAAAATAAATAAGCTTTCAAATCCTCAAAGAATTTCTTCAATAAAGGAAATTCTGAAAGATGGCCTTTACAAAGAAGGATAACAGTCCAAGAAGGACAGCCTCAATCAAATGCAATAGGAATGGTAAATACATATGTAAATATATGTCAATATAGCAAATAGATGTTACTATATCTGCAACTCTCTGTATAAAATGTCAATCATTATTTTTATCATGTATGCTGTAATTTAGATGCAAGGAAGTTAAAAAAGACAGAACTAGAACAATGGACAACAACGGCACATAAGCTGAGGAAGGTAAATTGTGTTAATGGTTTCTAAGATCCTTGTATTTTAGGGAGGAAATTAAACTATTGCATTTATCTTTCAATAAATTCATGCAAAGAAGTAGAGTGTATGATTTCCAAACTAGTTGTGGAGAAGGGGGATTATATATGCAATTGTACAATTTTGATATGTGCAAGTATACAATTAAAAAAAATAGTCAATTCCAAAAATGACAAGAAAAGAGAAATAAGAATAGAATAAAAAGAGAATGAACAAATTACACAGCAAAATTGTAGAAACAACCATAATACATTAAAATTTATAATTAATATAAATGGTATAAACTTTCAACATTGTCAGATTAGATCAGCAGTTGTCAATTTGATGGTTCAGGAACCCCTGGAGTTCTCTGAGACACTTTTAAAAGGTCCGCAAGGTCAAAACTATCTTCACAATAATTCTAAGTTGCTATTTGCTTTTTCCCCTCCCACTTCTCATGAGTGTGCAGTTGAATTTTCCAGAAGCTACAACACATGTGATATTGCAACAGATTAAATACAGGAGCGGATATGATAATTCACTTATTCCCTATTAAGCAAGTCACTAAAGAGATTTGCAAAAACGAAATAAATGCCATTTTCACAATATTTTTTTGCTTTGGAAAAGTTATTTTTCACAAAAATATCATTTATATTAATATGTAATTAAATTATTCATGTTAATTTTTAAGAAATAAGAATATTTAAAAACTTCTGAGTTTTAACTTCTAATACAGTAAGCATTGGTAGATATATCCCATATAAACAAAACCCTAATAGGGTAAGGGGTCCTGAGAGAACCACTAGACTTAATAAAAAACAAACTATATCTAAATCATCTCATAAAAGACATACAACATAAAAGGACACAAAATAAGCTGAAAATAAAAAGTTATACTAGGTAAATATTAGGAAAATTCAAAGTGGAGTAGCTACATTAATTTCAAACAAAATAGACTTTCAGAGAAAACGTTTTTAAGACCAGGAAGGACCACTACATAAAATAATCAAATTCATAAGAAAGATATAAAACCTTCTTATGTGTTATAAGAAGAAACCTTCTTATGTGCTAGTTAGTGGGAAATGTAGACTGCTCAGGAAAAAAGAAAAAAATTCTAAATAGATAATATTAATATGAAACATTCAATATAAAAAGGAACAATAATTACTTATAAAGAATTTAAAAATATATACTATGAACACATTTATGATAATAACTTAGGAACTGGAGATTACATGGAAAATTTTCTAGGAAAATATAACTCTGTTGGTGGCCTCCAAGACCACCCTTAGGTTTGATGATTTGCTGGGAAGACTCACAGGATTCATCACAGAGTCATACTCCTGCCTATGATTTACTACAGCTAGAAGATACAAAGCAAAAGAAGTAAAAAGGTACATGAAGCCACACCCAGAGGAAACCAGGCACAAGCTTCCAAAAATTCTCTCCCAGTGGAGTCACACAGGATGACATTTAATTCCTCCAAACGTGAGCTGTGACAACACATGTGAAGTATTGTGTACCAGAGAAATGTCATCTACCAGATTTCCATAAAGAAAATACCAAACTGAGATAGTTTTATGCTGAAATTGACCACAATTTCAAAGAATAGACAATTCAAATCTCCTACAAACTCTTCCAGAAATTTAAATAAGTGGTTATACTACCCAAATCAGCTCATGGGGCCCAAGTAAGCTTGATGTTAGGCAAGGAGAGTATGGAAAAAAATACAGGCCAATCTCATTGTTGAGTAAAGTTGTAATCATTCAAAACAATTATCAAAATTGGTCCTACAGTTTATTTTTAAAAAGCTACAATAACTAAATTGATGTTTTCTTGGAATTCAAATTTATACTTAGAAACATTTATAAATGCCATTCCCACATGAACAGATTAAAGGAGAAATGTGTGATTATCTAAATAGATGCAAAAACAGCATTTTATTATAAAAATTCAATATCTACTCATGATTTATTAAAGTATATAATTTTAGCATTCTATAATCATAGAAATAAATAGAAATGAATCTGCTTACCTGATAAAATCTATCAGAAATATGTTGCAAGCATTATTCTTAATGGGTATAACATTAGAAAGGTCAGAAATAAAATATACATACTTCCTATCACCACTTACAGTCAGAGTCACACTAGAGGTACCACACAGTGTTGTAAGATTAAAAAAATAAATAAAGAAAGAAAGAAATGTATATGAAGAATGGAAAATAAGAAATACAACTCTATTTACAGACAGTATGGTTTTCTACAGATTAAACCTCAAAACATCAATAATCTACAGATAAGTATTAAAATTCATGAGCAAGTGTAGCAAGGTTACTGAATATACAACAGTAATACAGAAAAGCTAATCATATTTATATACACCAGTAATTATGATTTAGAACTTGTAAATTTTCAAAAGACATAATTTAGAAATGAGAGACATTTTATATTTATGAACAAAATTAACAAAAGATATGAAAAGCCCATATAAAAATATATAAAATTTTATTGCAAAGATCAACATAAATGGAGAGCTATGATTTGCTCAGGACAGAAGGCTGTAAAATGGTATGATTTCATTTCTACCAAAAATTGATTCATTGGTTCAATACAGTACCAATCAAAATCCCAAGTGTTTTTTGATACACTTGATGAACTAACTTTAAATTGTACATCGAAGAATAAAGAACCAAGAATAGCCAAGGTATTTCTGAAAAAGTAAAAATAAGGTCTCCCTATCATAATATAGAAAAGATGCTTAAACTTATTAGCAACCAAGGAAATGCTAATTAAGCCCACATTTAGCACCATTGGTTTGGAAAACATATAAAACATCTGATAACGCCAAGATACGGGTGACTGTGGGAATCAACGGGAATGTTTATACAGGGCTGGTTGGAGTAAGGTGGTACAGACACTTTAAAAGAAAAATAAAAAGATTCCCTTGTAAGGGCAAACATTAGCATACCTATGGCCCAGCAATTCTGCTCCTAGAAACACACTTAACTGGAATGTGTATATACGTATCAAAGACATCCGTACACATGCACATATGCAACAGTATTGTCTATAAAGAGGAAAACTGGAAACACCTCAATTATGCATCTTTAAAAGAGCAGATATTTAAATTTGGATGTATTTACACCTTAGAATATATACAGAACTAAAAATGAATTAAATAAATATTACATGCAACAGCATGGAAGATTCTCGTGGAGAGAAGCATGAACTTGCAGGGTAGCCCATTCGCGGAGAGCATCCAAGCCTGCTGTAGGATTGCAGAGCCAGGAGGGGTGAGGACCGTATGCATGAGTAGGAGCAGCCTGGCTTGGTGTATCAAAGCTCTAGGTGGGTGGAAAGATGTCCACATAGGGGAGGGTGTCAGTCCAGGGAGGAATGTCAAAATTTCAGTGAAGTCAGAAGAGTGTCCGTGTGAAAAATCAGCTGGCATGAGATGCCAGAACCCAAGAGGGATGTGGGCATGGATGGATTTGATGTATCAGAGCTCAAACAGCATAGAGGCCTTTTCTACATTCCCTAGCTCTGTGCACTGAGTAGGGAGCAGTGACACCCCAACAGCTATGAGCACATTCAGAGTCCAGGTCTTGTTTTATAATGTTGCTCTCCACTAAAAGGAACCAGGGCTCCTTGGAAAAATGGCTACTACCTGGACAGGGGGAGGTATGAGTACAAGGTGAATCTGGAACAACTTCGGCCAAAAAGCAAACAGGAAGGGCTGAAAGGATGGTGGCAACATGTCAAAAAGGCAAAAGAGCCAGCACGAATGGTCTCCCTTGAGCCAAATCTGGAAAAATTTGAGCACTAAAATAAATTATACTAATGGATTATAATACAATGGATAAAATAAGCCACCATGAATCCATACTGATATAATTAATGTAAAGTTTCAGGGGGAACATGCGATATGCATAGTTTCAAAGACCTACTCCACAAATACTTGTTCATTACAAAGGAATACAGAGCAACTTTACAGCAGTCACCTGGGGGGGGGGCACCACCTTAATCAAGTGAGCAAAATGAACATCGCCAGTACTGGAACAAGCTGAAACCCTTGCTACCCAATAAAATGCAATGAGAACACAGCAGTCATTTTGTGATATTTTTGCCAAAGACATCTATTAATAACTAGAACCTAATCATGAGGAAACATCAAACTCAAATGGAGAAAGCTTCCACAAAATAACTGACCTGAGAACTTCACAGGCGTCATCATGAAAGTCGAGGAGAGACTGCAGAACCATCCCAGACTAAAGGAAACTAAAGAGCTATAACAACTAAATGTAATGTATGAACTGATCTTTTTCACTATAAAGGGCATTACTGGAACAATTTAGTTTTTGTTCGTTTCTTAGAGACAGGTTCTTGCTCTGTTGCCCACGCTGGAGTACAGTGATCATAGCCCACTGCAGCCTTGAACTCCTGGGCTCGAGCAATCCTACTGCCTTGGCCTCCCAAAGAGCTGGGATTAAAGGCATGAGCCACCAAGCCCAACCTATTGGAACAACTTGAAAGACTGAATGGAGATCAAGGATTACATGATGATAACTCATCAATATTAATTTCGTGATTTTGATGGTGTGTTGCAGTTAGGCATGACAATGTTCTTCCTTGTAGGAAATACATACTAAAGTATTTGGGGGTGATAGGACATCAGGTTGGCAACTTACTCTCAGATGGTCCAGAAAAAAGTTCTTCGTGTTATACCTGCATTTTTTTTCTGTAAATTTGTGATGCCTTCAAAATTAAAAAAAGGGAAGGCAATGATAAAAATAATACACAGGTTACTGATTTCCTCTGGGGGTGAAGCAGGAGGACAGGATAAGAAAGAGCCTTAAGGTAGACACAGCGATAAATCTAACATCTCTGCCTGTTCTTCAGTTGGGTGGGAAATTCATGGGTGTTCAGTTTATTATGTATCATAACTTGTATGTTACATTTAATATTCTGCCTGTATAAAATGTTAAAGTGACAAAAAATACTTATGTTTTAAAGACCTTAAGACTGGGAGCACAACAAACCTAATTTGGAAGCCTGGCTGTGCCATTTATTATCCATGTGAACTTGGGTAAAATAGTTAAAGCTTTCTGAACTTCAGCTTCCTCATCTGGAGAATGAGTAACAACAGTGTCACAGAGTTGCCATGAGGATCCAACATACAATGTGCATTGTCAGTGCCCTTTTTCCAAAGCCCACCAGGAATATCCCTGTAAACAGGTTAGGTTTATTCCTTCTTGCAACTCCTGAGAACACGTACCACAGGGAACCGTGGGGTGTCTCAGTAACATGGTATTATGAAGAACCTATTGTAGGATTTGGGCTTTTGTTTGATGACTTGGCAGAGCATCTAAAGAAGTAGGAGTTTGCTCTGGATTGGATGGTGTCAGAAACTACAGATTTCTAGGGTGAATCTAGTTAGGCATCTCAATAAATCTTATCCACAGGGAAGATAGACTAATATGAGGATACAGCTATAATTGCTAAAGCAGTAGGCACTCATTTAGTGACAGGAATGTTTGGTGCTTTGTGTTGCAGAGTGATCTTGTTTTTGTCTCACTTTATCAGGGTCTCAGACTGGCCTTGTTTGATAGTCTGTAAGATTGTTCATGTTCAAGGGCAGAACACGATGGTCTGGCCATGAACAGACCAGTTTGTAATAACATTGAGGTGTCATCGGAAACGTCAGATCAGTTCTGGACATCAGGGGCTGCTTTTGCTTATTTTCACATAAATACTTGGCAGTGCTTAGTACTTTTAGCTCCCTTAACAAGGAGCATTGTTACGTGCAGACCAAGAACACATCAGTAGCTGCATCATCATACAGCATCTGAGCTGGGTCTTTTCCTTTTTGGCTATGCCTCTGATCACACTGATGGATTACACACAAAAAAAACAGAAAAAAATAAATGCTAAAGATAATTTGGTCAGACAAACTCATCTACGTTAGCATTTTCTCTCTGAAAAATTTAACAGCAAAATATTTCCTAACCTAAGAAAATCCATCATAAGCTCTAGTCATAAAAATCTAAGGGACGTTAAAGACATTATTTGAATTTTCTTTAAGTATCAACCAATTATATTTAAAATGAAAAATATTAGCATTAAACAAATATGGAGGAAAATCTGGAAGAACTAATTTAACAACAGCATACATAACAAGACTTTTAGAAGCAATTCAGTTAACACTTCTATGCAGGTGGAGAAAGTTTATCTAATCAGCTGAAGTATTTTAAACACATTTAAATTATCTGTTTTATAGTCGAGTAATAAGCTACTTTGATATGTATGTACACTAAGCAAAATTGCACCAAGCGAACAATTTACAGGCTTCCTAGCCTAATCTGCACGACACAGAAGAGACTTAAGAATGCTTGGCCCTGGGCATGTGGGAGTGACAGGGCAGTCAGCAGATATCTTGAGGTATTGGTGTTTTATTCATTCAGCTCTGGATGTCAACAGATCTAGCTTAAATCATTCAAGTTAATGAATACTTATTTAATGCTTGAAAAAAAGGATCTTCTAATACCTCAGAAGCAAAATAAAGATTTAGTTATTACTGATGATCCTAATTTTTTCTTGGCTGCATTTTAAAGGGGGAAAATAGAAATTTATGTCCAGAAAAATTAAAAATTGTGTAACAAGTTGCTAGTACTCAATAATACCCACACTAGACATTGTTTACTATATGCTAGGAGCTACAGTGTTTCTTCACAAACTGATTTATTCAAATATGAAGTAAGGACTCCCATTATCACTTGAAGATGAGAAACTGAGGCACTTGTCAGGTCGCAGCTAGTGTGAGGGCCAGTTTTCAAACCCTGCAATCTGGCTCTAGAGTCTTATGTTTTTAAACCACTTTGCTCTCCTGTCCCTGTGAGGAGCCGCATTTCCTGTTTTCTGACTCCATACTCTAATTTTTCCTCTCCAACGTGAAAATGTAGAAATGGATGCTGAGGGCCAATAGATCAGATATAGCATTGCATGTTCTTTTAGATTTTTTTTAGAAAACTTTATATCTATACTTACATCTTCCTTTTGGTCATGATGCTTATTTTTGCTTTTTCCTCATTTTTTTATCAGTCATTTCAAAGAACACAGATTCAGATTTATTAATTTTTAAAAATTTCTACCGTCATTGTCTAATATTTTCTCATTATTATTTCCTTCCACTAGATTTATTTCATTATTCTTTTATCTAGCTCAGATAATTTACTTTATTAACTTTCAATGTGTCTTGAACTCAGAGAACTTAGAAGTACAATGTTCCGGTCTTGGTGACTGAGCAGCTTTAGTGGAAAGGTGGGCACAGAAGCCTGCCAGGGGCGACGTGCAGGATGCAAGGAAGACAGTGGGAGTCCATGGTTATCAACACGGGGTACATCTGAATGTATGAATCTGACTTTACATTCCCAGCCTCATAAAACAATAACTTTGTAAGCACATCTTTAAAATATTATCAGAAAAATATCTTTGAAAATTGTTTGAAAAAGTTATTAATATATAATCTAGTATGTTGTACATGTGAATTTAAATGCAGTAATCCAAAGTCAAATTATGAAGGAAATATTTCACAGGAATTCTAAATTATGTTTACATGATTAAAATAATTTTGCCAGCATAAGTCTAAAAGACTTAAACATCAACCCAACCAATCCTAATATCTGTATCTGGATCAGGACCTCTTTGCACGTACAGGTGTGGATGTAGATTTCCCGTGAAGTTCTCCATGAAGTAAAGTAGGCCCCAAGGAGGTGCTGATGGGTGGGTAATGGGGGCTGCCTCTCTGCTCAGGGCAGCCTACAAGCAACAGGGCAGTTTGGGAAGGGTCAGAGGCACACAAAGGAAGCAGATGGGGAACATGTAATATCAAATAAGGACTTTTTCTTCTTTAACATTAAGTGTTTACCCACTCCTATCCATATAAACACACTCTCCAGGAAATGTTAAAAAATAAAATCTAAGCTTCAGAAAAATGGTCTTTCAGAGTTTTCAGTCAGAAAGGTTTTCTTCTGTTCTTTTAATTTCTGGTTTTATGACCAAATGTCCTGAAGATACTGCTTCTTTTTGCTTAAAATAGTTGACGTTTTCATTGCTTTTAGTTTTTCAGCTCCAATCACGCTTACTATTTCTACAGGAGTGTCATTTACATCTTTGGCTATTTATCTATAAAAAGAAAAAAAAAGAAGTATTAATATTTTAGGATGTAGGAATTTACAATAAATCTTCTACTAAATCCTCCTCAATTCCCTAAACTCTCTACCTTGCTCTAACTCCAAGATCACCACTTTAGTTCTTTCCTTGTTTTTCTTCGGAAAACTTCGTTTCCTGTCTCTCTACCCACTCATCCCGTCGACCCTTAAGCCTGCAACCACAGTGACAGTTCTAAATTGCCAACCTAATCTCGTCCTTACAGTACTTAAAATTGTCTTTCAAAAGCTTCCTACTGCCTCCAGGGTGAAACCTGCTCTTTAATAGGAGTCTGACTTTCACGAGCTGGATCCTGTTAACCTGTCAGTTCATCTCTGCCTCCCATTCCCTTCCCTCGCAAGACACACTGCAGGACTTATCCTGAAAGTACTAAGCTCTTTTAAAGCTTGGATACATCTCTAGGAAAAACTCACCTACACACACACACACACACACACACCACACAGGAAAGAAAAAAAAAAGGAAAGGAAGCATATCTTAGTGGTGAAGTTACACAGAAAGAAATCCAACTGCATGGATACAAATGCTGGCTTTGCCAATTAAGGGCTGTGAGACCTTTGTCACCTTATCCTCTACACCTGTTTCTTTATCTGTAAATAAGTATACTGCTAGTGTAAAATGAGTTAAATTATGCTTAATATGCAACATGTACTATGTAAGTTGCTGTTAACAATCATTTATTGAGGGTTTACTATGGCCCTTTTCTAAGTGGTTTTACATGTATTACTTCATTTAACTCCCAAGATAGAGTTAAATAATCTTCCTGTGTGCTCTGGCAGCCCCCACGTAACACCTGCTGTCATATGTTATCTCCTGCTTTTGTGGCTGTCCCAATAGGATAAGTTCCCTGAGCCTAGGCCATGTATCATGTTTATCTGCATATCCCTCAACATCTGAACAGTACCTGGTATTTAGTATATATTCAATAAATGGACATGATTTTACCCTGGCACTTCATAGAACAATACTTTCAAAAAGTATTTTTGTTTGTTTATTTTTATCATTCATCTAACTGAGCTTCTACCCCAAGGTCCCCAGTGAATTGCACTTGCCAAACCCAGTGTTTTGGCAGCATTCAACCCAACTGACTATTCCCCATATTTTTGAGACACTCTTCTCTTGATTTTTAGTTAAAGATGATGTAAGTTAAGAAGAATAAGTTTTAAAGTACTGTGGTTGATATCCTAGTGGCTCACATGTCATCTTTTGGTATAAAAGCCTCTGCTAGCTATTGTAGCTTGAATTGTTTGAAACAGTATTATGGGAAGTCTAAAGACAAATTAGCTCAATTTAGAAAGTAAAACTGTTCTAGGTCCTAAGTGCCCTTGGGCAGTAACTTTTGCAGAGACTAGATTGGCCAATGGCATATGGGGGCCCAAGAGAACACTGCAGTAGTACATATACTTTCAAGCCCAAATTTATTACTGCCCTCTCTCCTTCAGGGCATTTTCCCACTAACTCCTTTGGCAATAAACTTGTAATTCAATCTTAGTTCCACTCAATCATCCCTAGTGGGCCAGCATCTTACTAGTGCTACTTCACATTACTTGCAAAATTAAGCATAGTTTCAAGTCACGTAATTAGCAAAAAAAAAAATGTACACCAATGGTCCTCTAACCAAACTTCCTACCAAAACAGCCTGGGGGGGCTTGGGTCCCACAATAAAGTTACTGAATCAGACACTTTCTAGGAAGGTAGGGCTGAGGTAATGTAGACTCGTACAGACTGTAAAGGCTCCCAAGGAGATTCCGATGAGTTGTTCTGGTTAACAACATCAGATGAAGGTGTTGGCATAAATACTTACCAAGATTCTACACTGAGCTAGCTGGGGGGTTCCAAAGACTGAAGAAACAATTCCCCTGTAGCAAAGGACATAAATACAAGGCCACAGATGGCCATTCTTTTAGGAGAGATTTAAGAACTGTCACAGTTATAGCATGTCTGTAAAGTGATGAGGAGTCTTTGGTTGCTATAAGCTACATAGTACTGAAAAATGAAAAAGAGAATTTATTACATAAAAACAGTCCTACAAGATATCAAGTTCCTCCAATCTTTAGGATGACAACAATATCCATACAAAAATACAAATAAAAGGCCAGGCGAGGTGGCTCACACCTGTAATCTTAACACTCTGGAAGGCCGAGGCAGGAAGATTGCTTGAGCTCAAGACTTTGAGACCAGCCTGAGCAAGAGTGAGACCCCCGTCTCTACAAAAAATAGAAAAATTAGCCAGGTGTAGTAGTGTATGCCTGTAGTCCCAGCTACTCCGGAAGCTGAGGCAGGAGGATCGCTTGAGCCCGGGAATTTGAGGTTGCAGTGAGCTGCAATGATGCCACTGCACTCTAGCCATGGTGAGAGAACGAGCCTCTGTCTCAAAAAATAAAAATAAAAAATAATTTTAATAAAAATATACCATATTTACCTATCTTTTCTCTTGGATGCTTTTAGCCATTCAAAGATTACACAGTGCTCCCATATGTTAAATAGTAAGAGGCCCCTTCATTTATAAAAGACGACAGTTAAGACATATTATAGCACGAGAATTCTAGGGTAGGATAAATCTGTACCTCTCTACCAGAGATACGCTAAATTGGCCTTCTGATTGGAGTTAACAGTATTAACTCTAAAAGGTGAGAAAGAGAGAGAGAAGACCCACCATTAAACTAGGGGCAATAGAAAATTAAACTCTAACTCAGAAACACAGCAGTTTAAATTCAGAATCTACAGTTAGACTACATGGGTTTAAATCTGGGAAAGTTGCCATTTATTAGATGTGTAACTCTGAGAAAGATGCTTAACTGAACTGATCTTAGATTCATCATCTTTAAAATGGAGACAATACCTACCTGGTAAATGCAATTAGGCAGTGCCTGAAACAGTAGTACTAAGTGGACCTTTTTGTTCTTGCACTTTTTGAGAAAGAAAAACAAAGGCAATTCAATTAAAATTTCAGGTTTCTTGATGGATACGTCCTTCTAACGCTGAGCCAACTGATCTCAGAAGTGAAATTGCCTACACTCTCAAAAGGAGAGTATTAACGAACATTTCCAATACACTCAAACAGTTTGCTAGCTGATGTACGCTCTTCACACATCATCAAGAGCAGAGCTCATTCATCTGGTTTTCATAGGCACGCTGTCTAAATTTGGGGAACTATCCAGAAAGATTTAAACTGAAATCGAAACCATACTTTAGGCTTTTGGACTATTAAATTAAGTGTATTCTTCTCCATCCAACTCACTAATGGAAAATTAAGCCTTAAAGAAAGTAATATTAGACAATACACTAAAAAATAAAATCACTGAATATATCTACTTCAACCGCTCTATCCGTAGGGATCAGAACTGCACCTGGCAAACAGAAGGCATTCAATATGTGTATCTTTTAAATGAAGAAGTCCCCAAAAATTATACGGGAAAAGCAATACAGTTATTACCCAGTGGTGTGAAAATACGGTGATGAAAACCCTAGTGCAGCTAACAATTTGCATCACCTCCAGGAGCCCCACACTGCTCTGGGTGCTTCAGAGGATGACCCCCCATTCCCACGAGCGCCCTAAAAAGCAAGCACGACTTCCCGGTTTCCCAGCGGAGCTCCAGGCACCGGCAGGGCCGGGGTCTCGCGCAGAGGCGGCGGCAGGACCCCCCGCCCGCGTCCGGCCGGTCCCGCTCGGAACGCCCCGAGCCAGCGGAGCGCGCCCCGTCCCCGTGCGCCGTTCCCCCCGGTCCGGACAGCGTTCAGAACCACAGGTGCGCGGGGGAAAGGCCCCACACCGCCCCGCCGAGCCCCAGCCCGCGCCCGCAGCGACCCCACGGAGCTCGAAGGGAGGGCGCCCCCTCCACCACCACGGGCTGCGTCCCCGTCGAGCCCGCGCTGAGCGGGAGGCCGGGACCCGGGCACCGCCGCCCGCAGGCGCTCACGTGCGCGGCGCCACGCTTGGGCGCTCTCGGACGGCGCCACCTCCGCCAACCCGGCGCCCGCGCGCACGGACGAAGCGCGCATGCTCGGCACCGAGGACCAATAGGAAGCTTGGCCCGAGGGCAGCTGGGGCCAACCTTAGCTCGCCCGGCGCGGGGGCGGAGCCTCTCCGCCACACGCATGCGCTGAACTGCTCCGCCGCCCCGCCCCGGCCCGCCGTGCGGATGGGTCCGGACTTGGCTCCCGGCACTGGGCGGCTTCCCCTCGGGCTGTGCGGCCTCCCGGAGTCAGTTCTTCGGCCGCCCGGCTGTGGGACGTGAGGTCCTTTCACTCCTAAGAGGGACGTGATCTCCGGGGCCTCCCTATGAATCACACACGTTGTTAACGGCACCTAAAATGGTGAATCCGTCTCGGGAGATTTTTGATTTACTTTGCCCAGATCCATCAGAGGAGTCAGTATCTGTGCCAGCCTTACAAAACGCATTTCTTCCAATAATAAGACTTGAGTAAGTCGAAAGTGGTCCTTGATCCATGGGCAGCAGAATGACTGTTGTGTCAGCAGGCGTGAACACAACGTTGATCGGCGCGCACGTCCCCGTCCGAGCTCCTGGGTGACCAGGTGCGTTGTCAGTGAGCGGGAGGATTTGGAAGGGTCTTGTTTTTGTTTTTTTCTTTACTGAGCAGCAGGTCTCAACAGCGGGTTTAAACTATTCAGGAAAACATGCTATAAAGAGATGTGCTGTCATCCAGGCTTTGCTTTTTCATTTATAGAGCACAGGAAGAGCAGATTTAGCATGATTCAGAAGGGCCCTGGGAGTAGCGGAGTGGTGCACGAGCCTTTGCTTCAGATGGAGGTCGCCAGCTGCGGTAGCCCGTGACGACAGAGTCAGCCTGTCCTCTGACGTTTTGAAGCCAGGCACTGACTTCTCCTCCAGCTGTGAAAGTCCCTAGCATCTTCTTCCAGTTCAAGGCTGTTTCTTCCACATTGAGAATCTGTTGTTTAGTGCAGCCACATTCATCAATCATCTTAGCTAGATCTGCTGGATAACTTGCTGCAGCTTCTACATTAGCACTTGCTGCTTCCCTTTACGCTTTTATGTTCTGGAGATGGCTTCTTTCCTTCAACTTCATGAACCAATCTCTGCTAGCTTCCAATGTTTCTTCTGAAGCTTCCTCACCTCTCTCAACCTTCATAGAATTGAAGAGAGTTAGCATCTTGTTCTAGATTAGGCTTTGGCTTAAGGGAATGTTGTGGCTCTTTTGATCTTCTATGCAGACCACTAAAACTTTCTCCATATCAACAATAAGATCGTTTCACTTTCTTATCATCCCTGTGTTCACTAAGATTACACTTTTAACTTCCATCAAGTTTTCCTTTGCATTCACAACTGGTGGTAACTGTTCAGTGCAAGAAGTCTAGCTTTCAACCTATCTAGGCTTTTGACCCACCTTCCTCACTAAGCTTAATCATTGCTAGCATTTGTCTTAAAGTGAAAGACATTCGATTCTTCCTTTCACTTGAACACTTGGAGGCCATAGCAGGGTTATTAATTGGCCTAATTTCAATATTGTTGTGTCTCAGGGAATAGGGAGGCTTGAGGAGAGGGAGAGAGACAGGGAATGGCTGGTTGGCAGAGCAGTCAGAACACAAACATTTGTCAGTTAAGTTTGCAGGTTTTATATGGGTGAGTCTTGTGATACCTCAAAACAATTATAATAGTAACATCAAAGATCACTCATCACAGATCACCATAACAATATAATAATAATGACAAGTTTGAAATACTACAAGAATTACCAAAATGTAACCCAGAGTCATGAAGTGAGCATGTGCTGTTGGAAACACGGTGCTGACAGACTTACTCAATACAGAGTTGCCACAGCCCTTCAATTTGTAAAAAATGCTATATCTGTGAAGTGCTATAAAGTGAAGTGCAATAAAACAAGGTATTCCTGTAAAAACTTTTATTAGTCAAGTTTTTTCAGTTATTTCAAGCCACTTGGAAAAGCTAATTACTTGCCATCAAAACCTGTACTTTGTTTAGAAAACTAAAACATGTACTATTCCCTCGTTTTGATTCTTTTTCACCCACAATACTGTTGAAATTTCTTAATTCATGTTCACTGATGGAATGTCATATTTGACTTATGCTAAACATATTTACTCCTTATTTTCTTCATTAACTTCAAGATGATCTAGTTGTAATTTCTTAGACTAGAATAATTAATTTAACATTTTAAACTTTGATGTTTTATTAGAATCTGGGAAATCTTTACAATTGAGCAATGTTTGCCTTTCTTTTCTATAATGATCTAAAAGAGAGGTCATATGGCAGAATGTTTGAATTATAAGAAAATGGTTAAATAAACTTAACCATTTCATGGAAAGGGAAACAGGCAATTTCTGGAAGGGCAGGCTCTTTTCTGACCTAGCTAAAGAGTTGTGATACTATTTTAGATATGATATTGGTAATAATGACCACAATAACACATGTTAGAATCTCTCGTTAAAGAACAAATGCCACTCCCTTTCTTAGAGAATTAGTTGGGTAAGCTTATTATTTCATATCAAATCAAATCTACATAAATATGTCAGATGGCTGGATCTCAGTTACAAGGATTGTATAGTAAGGAAAAAATAAAGAAAAATAGACCATAATATTTTGGAGGTAAATATTTATAATCATTGAATTATGTAGAAAATTATTTAAACTACTAATGTAAAAGAATCTTGTATATTAATATGAAATTTTTTGGGGAAATAAAAATACAAACAAGTTAAAAGGAACTTAATTCAGATAAGCTGTTGTTATAGGTGTCAAGGAAAACTTGACAAGGGAAACTTCTGATTTTAAGTCAAAGAAAGTAAGTGAGTTGCATTTAGTCAAATATCCTCTAATTATTATCAGGTTGAGAGACAGGAGAGAAGACAGGGAAGGCTGTCTGATTCTTCACAGATTTGTACTATTTAAAAGGGATTTACTTGACCTTTACTCTAAGAGATTTGACACGGCTTTGATTAGAAGGTCCATGAACCTCCAGAAAGTGTACACTATATATAGTATATGTGTTATTTTTCTGGACAGAAGCTCTAGGTTACATTAAGTTTTTAAAAGCACAGGTGCTTTTTAGGCTCTCCTTCTACAGCCTAAGAATTACTGATTTAAACCCTTCTGCATACCCCATACCATCCCCTAGCATTTCTTTTGTAGCATTTACAGTGGAACAAAAATATCTTGATACTGTGACCATTCAGAGAGGTCTAGCCACACAGCTTTTCCCCACACCTCATTGTACCCATTTTCCAGTTTGGATTCTTTGAAGTTCCTGATTACCCAGGCAATCTATTAGCTTATGAGTCACTATGGATATGTACATCTGATAACCTCTCTTTCCAAGAAAAATGAACAACTGGTCATTTCTTGAAGTTCTACCACAGAAAGCATTTTTCTCTGGTACAGTCCTTCAGGGTTCCTGAAAGTGAGGCCGCTGAAGGGTCCCCCTGAGTGGGGTGGCACTGTTATAGCTATACACTCTTAGGTGATGCCAGCATGTTACGTAGAATTATCCGTAAGCCAAACTCAAATTTTTCTTCCTCCATCAATGAGTCACAAGAAAGTGCCCATGTGGCCACATGTTTAGGTGGAGAGAGAGGCTTCAACACAGCAGGAGACAGAGCCATGAAGTCTGAGTCTTGTTTGTCTTACTTTTAGCTTTAGGTCTTATTTGAGCCCCATCTCATACACAAAACTTTCACTTGATAACAGAGTGCTGTAATGCACACCCAAATTTATTACTTGTTGGTTCAGACATCTCCCAGTTCTTGAAAGGCAGACAAGGTTGAATGGTTACTTTTAATTCACAGTCAGACATTCTGTCTCTACTAGGGTATAGTAGCAGGCAGGAGCTATCAAAAGAGAACTCATATGTGCAGATGATGAAAAAGCTTTGCTCTGAAGTCCTAAATGTTTGCATTATGATTTTATAGATACCTGCCAAAGGCTCTGTACAGCATTCCCATCTGCCACGAACATTTCAAATACTTTTGCATCTACTGGGTCATGAGGCTGCAGTGGTGGATCAATTTGTCTGGCAGCCCAGATCTATTTAAAGAGCATTATTTTTCTTTGGTACCCATTCAATAATGATAGCCTCTTAGGTTTCTCATTAAATAGGTCAAAATAGCACACTACAAATCCAAAGAGGCCCCCACCTTGGAGGAGATATCTCAGTGTGCCCCCAGAACACTGGACCTCTTACCAAGACATTTCATCAAGGTGATAGAGCCTTGTGTTTTTAAGTGGTTCTTTCCCATTTCTGGCATGTATATATGTCTCTAGTCAAGGACCCCAAGTCCTTTCCATTTTCCACTCTGCCATTCTTAGCTTGGTGCTTGAACTAGCTCCCTCTCTGGATGGAAAATAATTGTGCAGTTTTAGGTATCACACTCATCAATTCGAGAGGAATTCTTTCTTCCATGGGTCTCTTTTCAGTGGAGAAGCCTTTTCCATAACCCCCAGGAGACCATCCTTCACGTCTTCTTGGCCATGAGCATCACATGCCCATGCTTACACACGTCACTGTCAAAAGGAATGGTATCCTCACAATTGAATTAAACCTGAATTTACCCCAGAGCCATATGAGGGAGGGTTAGATAAATAAAAAATCAGGGATTGATCTGCCTGCAAGAAAAAAATTAGATAATGTGTTTGGTACAGGCAACTAACGACTGTAGCTCTCAGGATCTGCTATATAAGGACTTGCCACCTACATGGGCAAGTGGAGGAAATTATGGGGGGTACAGGAAGAGGAAAATTATTGAATTCCCCTTTCCTCTCTAGCCCCCTTTTATTTTCAGCTGCCTTTTCCTGCCTTGTATGTTTAGACACATTCGAAGCCTTCCAGATTCCCGCTAGCCAACAAAAAAGCCACCTGCATCTTTTCCACCCCTCAGTGCAGAGGAAGAAGTATTGTTATTGGCTCCTGGCTGATCTTTTCCTCTGTGTCCTCCCTTCTTCTCCAGGATCCTGCTGCTTTGGTTATCTCTTCTTGCTGCTGCCGCTATAACTACTTTCTCTATAATGTCTACTTCCCATCAATTATTTTAAAAAGCATGCTCAAGTCCCTTTATTCTTAAGCAACACAACAAACAAGACAAACAAGCTGAAAACAAATCTCCTGTTTCCTGTGTTTGTGAAGAAAGTAAATAAGACTTGTATTTTCTTCATGAGTTTTCAGCCAACTCAGAAACAAGGTACAAGAGTCTGACAGATGAAGATCAAATCAGATTTTTCACTTATAGAGATGCCTAAAGAAAAAGGGTTCATGAGGTAGCATGAGAAACAGTAAGGGGCGTCAAGTCTTCCTCTTTAACCTCTTGGTGAGTGGAATAAATATTGCCTCTTTTCCATCAAAACCTGAGGAGAGGGAATAAGTCCTGTCTACCATCACCTGTCTTCTCTTCGCATTCCAGTTTCTTAAGAGATTTACTTAATGTGCTGCTTTTAACAACCTGTGAACACCACAGTTGCTGCCCATACCACTGAATTTGGCTTCTGCTCCCCACCACTTAAATGAAACTATCCTCCCTATGCCAACAGTGTCTAACTACAAAATTTGAGGAATAATTTTACAGCCCTTATCTTAGCTTTTTGGAAGGATTTGGTATCACTGACCGCTCCTTTTATCTTGAAGAATCTTCTTACTCAGAAATGTCATTGCACCAGTCATCACTGGTTCAGGTCCAATATTTCTGCACTTCCTCATGTTGTTCCTCTGCTCCTTCCTTTTACCAGATCTGTAAGCATGTTTGTTTCCTGAACATTCCATTCCTGTCTACCTGGTCTTCTCTTCCACTGTTCTCACTCTGGAAACTTCTCTTGGGTTCCTTGTTTATGCTACAGCTTTTTTCTCCACGCCCACATGTGTAGCTCTAGACCTGTATATGTTATTTCCGATTAAATGCTTCCATAAGAAGAGCCAAAGGGAGATGATGTCTAAAGTTTAGCAGGATGCAGAGCCTCTGAGAGGCCATAATTCACTATCATCACAGCTACACGTCAAATGTGAGGAACAGAACATCTTGCATTGGGCATTATCCAGAGATGAATTGTGTCCTCCAAAATTTCCTGTATCAGCCAAGCGTCTGGAACTTTACCCACTCAGCCTTTCAGTCTTTCTTGCATCATCCATCCATCCACCCATCCTCCCAGGTTCATTTCAGCAGGACACTCCTTCACAATTTTTTGGTATAGTGCCATAAGTCTGAAATTTTGAAGTGTAATATCTTACTTTCTGACCATGACCTTTATTTTTCCTGAGCTGCCTGTATCAATTTTTTAGACTCTCTATCTTAGGCTTATCATTCTACTTTCATGCTATGATATTGCCTTCTCTCCCCAAAATGAAATGGAGGCTCTCAATTAATTACAAATTATCATATATCCTGCTTTGTCTGAAAGAGTCTGGTATATGTGCAATTATTAACACTACTACTTTCATTGTCTAAAGTATTCTGGTTTGAACAAGAAAGTTATGTTTACCCTAAACATAGACGCATTCAAATCATTTTTCTCAGCTGAAAATATCCATTTCCTATCACTATACAATGCTGCATAACAAGCAACCACAAAGCCTCAGAGGCATTCATCAACAAGATTTGTTTTGGTCATGGGTTTGTTGTGTTCATCTACACTGTGATGGGTCAACTGATCCTGGCTAAGTTTCCTCATGCATCTGTGGTCAGCTCCACGTTGGCTGATTCAGGGTGGCCTTGGTTGGGGTGGCTGGGGTGACTCTACTTTGTTCCATGCAGCTAGTTAGGACATGTCCCTTGATGAAGGCAAAGGCATGAGAGAGTAAGTAAAAAAACAAAACAAAACAAAAAAAACACTCTTTCAAGACTTGTGACAAGTTTGCTGTCATCCTCCTGGCCAAAGAAAATTCCATGGCCAAAGTCAGAGTGAGAGGGCTCTACAGAGTGACATTGCAAAGGGCATGAATACAGGGACAGAGGAAGAATTGGAGCATCAGTGCTAACAAGGCTCCAGGCAATCCACTGAAAATATTGCCTATGTCCACATGCACCCCTCCTTTTGCTCCATAGCCTGAGAGGAAGTGTGTCCCTTCATTCTACTTGAGGGCTGTTTCTTGAATCTTTTCTTGCTCCTTAGGGTCCCTTGTTTCTCAGGGAAAATTTGCTTGGTTGGTGGGAATGGTATTCCGATTTAATCCCTCAAAATATTGGATTGGAAGAATTGACAAAAGGGCACTCTGATGCCACAGTCTTAGAGAAGTTACGGTGACTGCCGCAGGTGTCACTGTGTCTTCAGGAGATGTTCACAGATCACTTTATTCTGGGGGATGTTTAGAGATCTCAGGCCCCCTCGGTTCCCTTGTTCCTCGTGGCAAATGCACTTGGTTGGCAGGGATGGTAACCTGCCCCGCCAAATCGCAGGACGTCCTGAACAAGGACTTACCAGGCTTCTTATAATCCCAAACACATTATTCTGAAATTCCAGCATAAGTCAGTATCTTTCCATGGATGCAGAAACATCCCTTTCAGAAGCCAGGTCACTTGGATCTAACGTTTGAGTTTCAGGTACGGTATTTTACTACACTGTACATGCCACCCTGCTACCTTGGCCATAGGTCATATACCAACATACCGTGCATCACACATGCATAATTGCACCTATCTATGTATTAAAAACTGGTTTGTTATCCTCAAGGACTAGGAGGGCTTGAGGATGTCAGACCCAGCCAGTGCCCACCTTTGTTTTTTCAGTTTTTTCTTCTTCTTTACTGGCTTTTCCACTGTCAAGTCAGCCTGCTTTTTCAGCTTTAACTCTTGCAACTCCCCCAAATGTATTCAGTGTTTTCCTTTAAGGAACAACGTGCAGTCTCCTGAATGCATCTTGGTCTTCCTTACCTATGGTCCTTTATGAATGGTGTCAATTCTGACGTTACTTCCTTTTTGTTCCTCTTGGGTAATTCCTGCTCCTCCTCTAATGCTCCATTGAATTTTCTGTTTGTTTGGTTTTTTCCCAGATTCCATTAGGTTTCTCTGAACCTTTTGTCAGCACCTTAGATTATGGGACTTGCTTCCACAGTACTGGAAATCTTCATCAATCCTCTGCTCAAAACCTATAGTCCTTGTTATGGTTTGGATGTGGTTTGTTCCCACCGAAACTCATGTTGGAATTTGATTCCCAAGGTGGCAGTGTTGGGAGGTGGGGCCTAGAGGGAGGTGTTTGGGTAATGGAGGTGGCTCCCTCATGATTAGATTAATGCCCTCCCTTGGGGATAAGTTCTCCCTCTCACAGAAATAGATTAAATCCCACAAAAGTGGGTTGTTAAAGAGTCTGCCTTCCTCGTTTCTCTGCCTTGCTTCCTCTCTTGCCCTGTGATCTCTTTGCATGTGCCTGCTTCTGCTTCCGCTTTCCACCAGGAGTTGAAGCAGCATAAGACCCTCTCCAGATAGGCTGCCTGGTCTGGGCTTCCCAACCTCCAGAATCATGAGCCAAATAAACTTCTTTTGTTTACGAATTACCCAGCCTCAGGTCTTCTGTTATAGCAACCAAAATGGACTAAGCTAGTCCCCTCTTTCAAGTTTGGTAAAACCTGAAACCTTAACCCTTGGAACTCCCTTTTCCTTTCTGACATTTTCTCCTCTTATTCTTCATTTTATTCCCTCAGCTCTAGACACGCTCGCCTCCTGACCCTTTCTCTAAAGTGTCAGACATTTGTGCTTGCTCTTCTTTTCACCTGTGAAGCTTTTACCTGTTGGCCAACTCCTTCAACTCCTTCAAGTCTTTGCTCAGACGTCACTCTCTGAGTGAGGCTCACCATGACCAACCTATTCAACATCACAACTCGCCGTCTGGCGCTCCTGATCCTCCTATTTTTATAGCTCTTACTGGTTTCTAACATTCCCTCCAATTTACTAATTTTTATGATGACTGTTATTGCCTCCCATTCCTATAAATGCAAGTTCACAAAAGCAGTTACGTGTCTGTTTTAATCATTGATCTATTCTAAGTGCCTAGAACAGTGTTTAGCAGTACTATTTTTGAATGAATGAATTCCCGACTGTTTTATGGACTCCTGGAGGTTCAGAATAACAGCTTATTCTTTTATGTGCCCAGCACCTTACTTAAAGCCAGAAACATAGTCCAGACTCAATCAATAATTTTAGGATAAGTGAAAAACAAATTATCTTGATAATCAGCAGAAATACAAGGAATGTTGTTAAGGAGGAGGGAAAAATCCATTACTGATGATCCAGAAGAAAACAAGTGGATTTGTTTGAAATGAATTGGAGATTTTAAAAAACTGACAAATCTTACCTCCACCATTCTTTGTAACGCCTATTTTCAACTGTTTTTAATTAGCTATTTGCTGATGGAAGTGGGAACATCCAGGTATATCACTAAAGGAAACAAGAACACCATGTCATGTGTTTATCCCTTCTCTGTGCCAAAAACACTCTTAAAAACAAATGTATGTGCTTAGGGATGTACCTACATGCTGCTTTAATGCCTTAAAATGTTAATTAGTTAATAACCCTCTTTAAATGATTTGGTAAGGTAGGATTACTAAAAAGAAATAAATATTTAATGAATAATACCTAAAATAGACATGCTGTAAAGTTTGCCTTCAAGTAAACAGAAATTGAGGAGACAAGAATGACACTTTCAAATTAGAATATAAAGTTGAGTTCCTGAGTTCAGACTGAATGATATGCTTTCAACAGAGTGAAAAATCAATGGAACACAGAAAAATTGTTTTGCAAATCATTAATAGTCAACATAGACATTAGTTTTGTCTACTGTAAGTGATCCTAATTTGTTTTCCATTTGTAAAAAAAAAAGATATTACTAGTCTGCCCATAGTTTTCACAATGAACTTCACTGTTTTCTTTCTTCTTGGAGTCATGATCTCATATTGATATGATCTTATGTGAAATCCACTTCCTTACCACTTATATGCAAGTACTCTTATTTCAACAAGGTCATTTATGAGCAAATACTTTTTAGTAAAGGAGCCTCCTAAACATGCTTAAATCCTCCTGGCTTGAAATGCTTTGAAGATGTGAGCTAAGCAGGATATAGACTCTCTTACTGTTTAAAAATATCAATCATTAACTTTACAGTTATTAAAGGTAATTTACCTAGAGGGAAAAAAATCCTCTCTGTGCTTAACTCAAGGAGAAATCATTTCTCCTTATCATGAAGAAAGATCCTCTGTGGAGCTTGTAACCTCTCCCTGGGAGTGGGTGCTGACTCTCCACTGCCCAAGCCCAGCCAGGCTGGGGTGACATTGTTGGGCTCTGCCCTGGGTCAGTGAGAGTCCTTTTGGCAAGGTCCACAACATGAAGTGCCCTGAAAGTGTGGATCATCTGCATCAGGTGCACCTTGGTCTGATGTCATTTGCTAATGCAGAAAATTCACAAATGGCATTGGAGGTCACAGAACAAGCAAAATAAAGACAAATGGGGACTGGGAATAAAATGTATTTGTTTAGGAAAACCTCAGATTTTAACACAGAGATGAGGAAGGATTGTAAAATAAAAACAAAGACCAAGAGCAGACTGGTCATGTATTGTATCATTAGGGAAGATGCTGAAAACGGGGTGTCATTGTGAACAGCAGGCTGTCTTTAGAATCAGCAAGCACAAGGATAAGTCTGGATTTCTGACTCACGAAGTTTAAACTTGCCAGACGGATGAGGCATGAACTAAAATCATGTCAAGCAAATAATGAGATGTGTGATGCTATACAATGAATCACTCCTTCCTGACTTTCAGACCTGATTGGGCCTCACCAGAGAGCATTGAGAAGATTTTCTATGTTGAGTGGGACAGATGCGTTTTAGAAATATAAATAGCCTCCCTGTGCTGTTTATATTGTGCCAGGTATGAGACTCCACATACACATCATCTGTAGTGCTCCCCACATTTCTCCAAGGCAGATGGCATTGCCCTCATTTTACACATGAACAAACTGAAGTTCAGGGAGAATAAACACCTGCTGGGGCCCAACAGCAGGCCAGGATTTGAACAGATCTAACTTCAGAGCTGGCATTCTTCCCCCATCACTTGCTCCTGGATCCCCTTGTTTAGTGAAAATGTTTTAAGGGACACCAACATCACAGCCTTCCTTAGTCTCTCTCCCCATGTCCAAGTTTTTAAAAATACACTAGGTTACCATTATAAGGCTGGCCCACAATATATTTTACTCTTGAAGAGGAATATGGGGAAATTGAAAAGGTTCAAAGGGACTCTTTTGATTGTTAAAGATCTGAACAAAAGATGAATGAACCAGGATTATTAAACCCAAAATAGACAACTCCGTGTGGCAAGTTTAGTAGATTTCTTTATGTATACATACATTTGATAAAAGACATCAAGGGATCCATTTCTTTGTTGCTCTAAAAATAATGTAGTGTTCTTTTTCATGCATTAATCAAGCTCCAAGTGCCTGAGAGTTGAGGACTTATGAGATCTCTTTTGGTCTTTAGATGAAAGCTCTTTACTTGTTAGTAAGTCATTTAAAACATTAGATTTTATACTTGCATATTTCAAATTAGAATGGATTAATGAGCTCTTCTTGTTTATCAGTTGTGCCTTTCCCCCTTAAAAATATCATGAAAGCAAAGGAGCAAATTTGTGTACCCGCAATTCTAGGGAAATCTGTCCCATTAAACATGAAATTCACACAAATGTTACAAAAATAAGGTATGCTTCATTATACATTATACACACCCTCAGTGTATTACATAGAAATATGCTATCATTGATATAAAAAATCAGGGGAATGGTTAATTATTGATTGTCTGAAGATTACTTCTGATAAGAACAAGTCCTGGTTTACACTTTTAACTGTCTGGGCATAATTATAGCATGCAGTTTCCTACTCAAAAATGTTCATGTTTGGATTATAGGTTATATTGTCACTCCACTTATAAATGCTCAGGTCTAGGTGTTTTCAGAAAATTTATTCCAAATTGCTTCAATATTTTTTCCAGTAAATGTCATGTCACCATTAAACATTCAAGACTGTACTTTGGGATATTATCTCTAGGTGTTTCTGCCCTGTCTTTACCCTGGCCCAGATCAACCCCTTAGTTTCTCGGAACCACTTTCTTCCCCAAAAAGCTAGGAATCAAGGGCCAAGTAGTAACCTGGATGATCCTCTAGTTGAATGCTGAAAAGAACATTAGGTAAGAGCCAAATAATGTTGTAGTTCAGTATATTCCTTCAGTTAAACCTTAATTTTTAAAAAATTAAGAATTTTGAACATATTGATATGTATAAAATACTTCCAAAATTTTTGAATTCCAGCTAATGTTTTTAAAAGTATTTTTATTAATCTTTCACTTAAAAATGCTTTCTATACTCATAATTGCTATTTATGATTTTGTAGGTTAATTTATTTACAAAATAAGAACAACATTTATTTCTAATTTAAAAAATCAGATCATTAAACTTAGGCCATACTAAATAGAATAATTTTATAAAATACTCCTAAATGCATGTTGTGAAGAAACTTACATATGCCGCCAGGCAGCAAACAGCACTAGGTTCTCTTCCCATGTTTTTGTTGTTCATCTTCTCAATGCAAAATGTTTCTGTAAAGTTTGGATTTTTTCTGAGTAATCTCAGAGTCTTTATTTTGTGTCACCATTTTGGAAATGAACTTGTAAGACGAAATTCTTAAATTAGATATAATTTCCTTTCTGTACATGAATTCTTAAAGGAAACTGTATAATTCATAAGTAAATATGGTATCCAAGCAAGCTGCCTCTCCATACATATATCCAGGCATATACACATGAAACCATTCTGTAGGTTGACATATGCTCATGCCTATTTTCAGCCTTGCTTAGCGCATCTTCTACTCATGTGTAGCTGTAAGAACTATGTACAAAGGCCCCCTCAGCTCACTCGTTCACTCACATTCACTGTCGATTAGAAAGCAATGTCTGCTTTATGATTTCTTTGATTAGCTCAGAAGTGACACAAATTAGATTTGTGGAAAATTGCATTTTCGCAAGAAACAGATTTCAAATATTTAAATAAAGGAGAGAAAACAGTTCGCATTCTCTCATACTTCCTGGTGAGATTGAAGCCTTTCCCCTCCCCGCCACATTGCACCTGTAGATGCAGGACTATGGAGATACTTGCTAACTGAAGGCTCCACATTATTTCTTTTTCTTGCTGTCTTTGCAAAAGGATAAAGATGCTGCTGGCTTAGTTTCAGGAGGCTCTGCTTTCCAAGAACTGGAGCTTCCCTATTCAACAGCGGGCCACAGTCAGAGGTCAGGTGTTGTCTTGAAAGGCTGTACTGAGGGCAGCCAATGTGTTCCCAAATGTCATTTAGCTCCTTGGTGAAAGTGGCCTCTAGATACTTAAACACATTCTTTTCTTGTTTACTTAGTAGGATAGCATTATTTGAGCATTTCTGTTAAAAACACACTTAGTTACAACATCATAAAAATAATTTCCGAAGAACGGCAAGCTCAGGGTGGAGCCACCAGAGGGGCTTTTCTATGGAAGGAGGAGGATGTGGAGACACTGCTAAGAAATCCTAGTGGGAGACGGTTTCGGGGAGTTGCCAACAAACATGCAGCAGACACGCCACCGAGGTCACAGTGGGCACTGCTTGAAACCATCTTTGGAGCTGGATCCTGTGCTCTCCAGAAATATTCTTGTTTAAGGAGCTCTCGATTATCGCCCCCTTCCTGCCGCCTGGCTTGATCCATGGCATTCCTGACAGCTCTCAGAGCAATGGAGTTAAGTTCCATCTGGACGTTTTCCTTTCCCTTCAGTCAGTTCCAAAACTCTCCTCAGCCAATCCCTACAAAAACCTGCCCATCGTGCCACATGCTATGTAGGGACTCCCTATCTAAGAGTTTACCAACTGGGGGTCCAAAGGCATTGCAGAGAAATCTGAATTCTGTTATTGAGTATTGTTAGGGTAATTGATGCCCTCTTGGCTTATTGTGCTTTTTTGGGTATTTTAGATGCAGGGGCCCTGGGGTGGATGGTAGGTTCAAACAATGGTGCTAGACACTGAAGTCCTGTGCAGTATTTCAGTTTTCAGATGAGTGGATGTGAGTGTTTTTACTCTTAAAATTACTGGCCCTTCTTATTGTCAAATAAATGTGTTTTAATTGTACCATATGCCAATGGTACAGCTGAGTTTGACCTACCAAAGCACATGCCAGTTCAATTGCCCCAACAAATACCTAGTTTTCTCTGAAAATGCATTCTAACAGATATGGTTGGTACCTACAGCTTTCCATGCACTTGGAACACTAAAGGTTGTTGCTATAATTATTCTAATTGCACTGTAAAACTCTTCCTTCTTAAATGGAAGGCTCTTAGAAATAGAAAAAAAACAATAAGAATCAAATCTAGCCGTTAGAATTTTAAAAAAAATAAATTGAAGGGTACAACTGTGTATGTAACAGCATAGATAGGTTCGATGCATCCTATCACCATCAGAATGTTATGCAAATAGCATTTGAGGTGGGGAGGAAGGGCAACACCTAACATCCAGATGTGGGACTGATGCTCATAGGTAGGACAGTTGTTCTTACTATTGGAGCCTCAGGGGGTAGTAACGAAAGACCCAACATATTTATTATCAGAATCCCAGAAGGAGAGGCTAAATAAAGTGGGACTGAAGGAGCATTCTCACAGAACACAACCTCAGACAAGGTTCCTCTGAGAGTAGGATAAAGCAAGACAAAGAAAGGCCACCTTATAATTTTCAGCATGGACAAAACAAGGTCACTGTACCACCCACGTAATACAATACCCACTCCCCCTTGCTAAATGAGTGGTGGCTACTTATTTACCTCACTGTAGATGGCCCCAGCTTTCTGACAACATCCATCCCATGGCAAACCTCTTGGAGTCCCCCCTGAATTACCTAACCCAAATCCAAATCCTATCATGGGTTCTCGAAGTATAAATTATATGCAATAAAATCTTCCCCATTTAATTGTGTACTTTGTAAAGTTTCAGCAACTGTATACAGTTGTGTTACTACCACTCCCATCAAAAGATAGAACATATCCTCCAGCTATAATAGTTCCCATGTTCCTTTGCAATCAATTCCCTAGCTCCAGTCATCAATACCAGGGGGAGTATTGATCTGGTTTCTATCACCATAGACTTTTCCTTCTAAAAATGGTGGTTTGTGTTATACAAGGTGAAGTTAAGGAGGGCAGGGAAGAGAAAGGTTATTTTATTGTTCAGGTTTTATAAGAGAAAAAGAGATGAGTAGGAACATCTATACTTTTCCACCAGAGATGGCTTCAAGTAAACCCACAAAGTACATTTTAAGTTTCCCTGTTGCTGGCCTAATCAAAGGAGTCCCCGGCACTTCCCTTCCCTACAAGTTTACAAGTTAAGAACCGAAACAGAGCATTAAAAGAAAAATCATATGATTTCCAGTGAGGAAAAAGGAGCATATTCTTGTCCCTTTCCCTGCTCCTCCCCCCAAAGAATAACTGAAAACCCTGGAAATAACTCAGGACACAGCAAAGAAGGACTCGGAAAGGTAGAAGAGAAAGGGGAACTGGTTTTGAACCCCAGGTATAGAGGAATCACCCCTGGATTGAAAAGGAGAAAGTTCTTTTCTTTCAGCATTTAAAAAATGTTGGTCCAGTTTCTTCTGGCTTCCATGGGTTCATATTAAAAAACCCACTATTATTCCAATAGGTATACCTCTTAGATAAAGTATCCTTTCTTTCTGGCTGCTTTCAACATTTTCTGTCTTTAGTTTTCAGAAGTTAATTTTGATGTGTCTTGGTGTAGTGTTTTTGAGTTTATCTTATTTGGATTTTTTCAACTTCTTGAATCAGTGATGGTATATCTTTTGCCATATTTAGAAAGTTTTCAGGCATTATTAATTCAAAGACTCTTTTAGTTCCATTTTATTTATCCTCTCCTTCTGGGATTCTGATAATAAATGTGTTGGCTCTTTTGTTGTTGCCCAACACATCCCTGAGGCTCTGTTCCCTATTTTTGTTGTTCCCTAGTGTATTTTATCTCTGTCAGTCAAATGGGGTGAATTCCATTGACATATCCTCAAGTTCATCCTCTGTCACCTCCATTCTATTATTGAGCTCATCCAGGGATATAGTTTTTGTTTTTTAAAATTTCCATCATTGCATTTTTTAGTTCCATAATTTCCATTGGCTCTTTTTTTATAATTTCTTTTTCTTTGGGTGGAGTTTTCTGTCTTTTCATTGGTTCCAGAGAATATATAATAAATTGCTGAAGCATTTTTATGATGGCTGCTTTAAAAATCATTGTCAGATACTTCCAACATGTGATTCATCTTAGCATTGGTGTCAACTGATCAATTTTTTTCTATTCAAGTTGTGATGTTCTTGGTTCTTGGTACAACAGGTACATTTTTATTGTATCCTGGGCATTTTGCCTATTATATTAAAAGACTCTGGTCTTATTTAAATATTATATTTTAGTAGGCAAGCACTCTAATTAGGTTTAACATGCAGGGCCTGTAATGCTTTTGAGGGTCGTGTTTCCAATAACGGTTTACTTTTTATTTCATTAGGCATTACTTTGGTCTGTTTGGTTTATGTGATGCTACCTGAGCCCTCCTAGCCTCTGCTAGTGCAGCCTGATGGAAGAGAAGGGTCTCCCCAGACTGGATGCAGGTTGTCTGTCTGCAGTAGAAAGGAGTCTTAGGCCTGCAGGGACCAAGAGGCTTCCCTGGATGGGTACTTTGCTGTGACAAGATGTCTCCTGACTTTTGGGGATGTAGAAGACTTCCTAAGCTGGGTACTGGTACACCCTAGCTGCCATAGTTTCTCTGAGTGGGGGAGTGGAGTCCTGATTTAGTGGGGTTGCTCACTGTGGCTGGGTCCCCCTCTCTTGTTCCACCTGTCCACCTCAGTATTCCTCAGCAGAGGAGGGAAATCTCACTCACAGGAAAGGAGTCGTCTTTCTCTGTCTATTCACTGTTGGTGAGCATCCTTAAGACCCCACTGCCAGTGATGTTGAGTTTGCCTGAAATTGTCAGTGGGCTCCTATTTACTATGGGGAAGGAAGGGACCTCTGTCACTGCATTAAAGGTCAGGAAATGTCTGACTGAGTTGCATTCTTCTGCTGGGTGGAGGGTTGTAAAATGTCTTGCTGCTGTGCTTTTTTCCAGTTCTGATGCCCCAAGCCAGTTCACCTTCTTGCCACCTTTCAGAGTTCCCCCTTGTATGCTCCTTGCATTATCCCCAGGGTTTAGAGTTGTGTTTGGTGGGGAGAAACAGGGAGAAATGAATTTATACTGAAAACAGTATAAATTACTAGTAATGAATTTATACGGAAACAGGGAGAAATGAATTTATACCAAGATCAAAATTTCTGATTTGCCCAACTCAATTTTGACAAATATGTAAAAGCAATTCAAGGGAAGAAGGATAGCCTTTTCAACAAATGATGGTGGAGAAACTGGATAACTACAGATAAAAAAAAAAAGACTTTTGACCTAAACTTCATACCTTACACAAAAATTAACTCAAAATGGATCATATACTTCAGTGGAAAACAATAAAAGTTTTAGGAAAAAAAGAACATAAGAGAAACACTTAAGAATATAGAGTTAACCTAAAAGTTCTTATATTTCACATTAAAAACGTAATTCATAAGAGGAAAAATTGATAAATTGTATATCATAAAAATTAAAAGCATTTGAAGTGCAAACGACCCTGTTTAGAGAATGAAGAAAAAGAAAAGAAAACACAAGCCACATACGGGGAGAAAATAACTATGAACCGAGTATCCAAAAAAGAAACAGTATTTAGAATACATAAAGAATGCTCAGTATGCAACATTTAAACAATAAAAAACCCACAAAACAAAAAACAATCCAATTAGGAAATGAACAAAAGATGTAAAGAGATGTTTCACAAAAGAGGATATATCAATGGCAAATAAACACAGGAAAAGATGTCCAAAATCTTTTACCATTAGGGAAGTGCAAAGTAAAACCATAATAAGCTATTACTACATACCTATCAGAATGGCTAAAAATAAAAAAAAAAAAAGTTACAACACTAACTGTTGTTGACAAGGATTCAGAGGAACTGATCATACATATATTGCTGGTAGGAATGTAAAATGCTATAGCCACTCTGGAAAACAGCTTGGCAGATTCTTATAAAACTAAACATTTAACTACCATACAACCCAAGAATTGCACGCTTGGGCATTTATCCCAAAAATAGTACTAGATAATAAAAAGACACCAACTCCTGATACATTTAACAACATCAATGGATCTGCAGGGAACTATTCCGAGTAAGAAAGCCAATCCGCAAAACTTATATACTGCATGATTCTTTTTATATAACATTCTTGAAATGACAAAATTATAGAAATGGAGAACAGATCAGGGATTGGGGTACGGAGAGGGAGGGAGACTGGTGTGGCTATGAAGGGGCAACAGGAGAGAGCCTGTGATGCAGGAACTGCTCTGCACCTGCACGGTATCAGTGTCAATATTCTGGTTGTGATATAATAATAGTACAGCTTTGCAAGATGTTATCAGTGGGTAAAGGACATGTGAGACCTGTCTGTATTATTTCGTACAACTATATGTGAATTTACAGCGATCTGAAAACAAAAAGTTTAATTTAAAAAATCAAGGCCACATTATCAGCGTGATTACTGATATTTAATAAAAGGCAACTCGGAATGTGTGACTCTAGGTCTGTTAGCCAAATGATTCTTTATACTGAACCTAACATTAGACAGATTTACTTAAAAAGTCGTAATAGTAAGGAAGTCTCTTCATGCAGTTACTCATCCCAAATGCATCATTAATATATTATATCAATATATTAATTGATATAATATATTAATATAGCATATTAGATCATGTATAAATGATATAATTGATATATAATATGTAGCATTATGTTAACCTATATGTCAGCATGGACTCATGAATATTTTATCCCTTGGGTTATAATCCAATGATTTGTTATTTATTTTGTGGCCCACAAAATACCAACCCATGTGTATACACACATCTATGTTTGTTTATGGAGAGAGAGACACAGGGAGAGAGAGAGAGAGAGAGAGAGAGAGAGAGTTTATGCAGATATCTCTGACTCTAATCCAGGATCACTAAGTTCTTTCTAGATTTCCCCCCCTTGGTTACTTGTAACTTCTTTCTCTGACAGTGAGAAATCCAGAAATCTGACTTTCACATTATCTACAATATATTTGCTTATTTGTGAAATCCTAGTATATGTTAAAAGCAGTTTCAGAATTGCCAAGCATAACCCTGAGAGAAAAACATTTACCAACTACAGTACTGTGTTTGCATACAATTCTTTTTGTCTTTAGCATTGTAGTGTCCACATAAAACACAGTTTTCCAAAGTTATTTAGGTCAGTTGCTTTCTTTCTCACCCCTTTTTAGTGAGGTTATACCATAAACTTGTAATACAGTTAAATTCATTTGTCACAGTCTGCGTGCCATCCTGTGTTCTTCCAAACACCCTAGTAGTCTTGTTTTGGTGTAGTAAAAGCCATACTTTGGATATACAGACAGTGGATCTTCACGGCTGAATAGACTCACAAATCCTCCACCACCGTCCTGTGGAGAACAGAACAGTTTCATCACAGTGAAAATTCTCCTGTGTGCCTGGGCCCCTTCCCCTCCCTCAGACCCTGGCAAGCCCTGATATGTTTTCCTCTTTCTACAGTTTTGCTTCTTCCAGAATGTAATATAAATGGATTAATATAATATGTTGCCTTTTGGGACTGATTTCTTTCACTTTATCAAAATGCATTTAAGGTTCATCCGTGTTACTCGTGAATGAATAGTTGGCTCTTTTTTATTCCTGAGTAGTACGCCATTCCTTTCACATATTGAAGGTCATCCAAATTATTTCCATTTTTAGGCAATTATGAATAAAGCTGTTATAAAAATTCATGTAAAGGATTGTGTGCCTACTCAAGTTTCCAGTACACTCGGGTAAATACCTAGGGGTGGAATGCTGGGTAGCATATGGTAGTGCATGCGTAACTTTAAAAGAAGCTGCTAGACTATATTTCAGAGTGGTTGCATAATACTGTATTTCTACCACAAATGAGTGAGCACTTCTGTTGGTCCACTTCATATCCAGAAGCTGGTAATATCATGTATATATGTACAGTCACTCTATTGGGTGTATGGGGGTATCTCATTGTGTTTTTAATTTGCACTTCCCTGATGACCAATGATCAGTATTTTTCATATGCTTATTTGCCAGCCATATATCTCCTTGGATGAGGTGCTCCATCAGATAATTGCAATTATCTGCACAGGGAGTTTATTTAATGTTTAAGTTTTAATTGTTCCTCATATATTCTGGCTACAATCCTTTATCTGATATGTGGTTTGCAAATATTTTGTTCCAGTCTGTGTCATGCTTTCCCATTCTCTTGGCAGAGAGTTTTGCAGAGAAGTTTTTTAATTTTGATAAAGTTAAGTTTATTAATTTTTTATTTCATGTATTGTGCTTTCAATGTTATATCTAAAAACTCATCTTCAAACCCTAGGTCACAGAGATTTTCTGCTATGTTTTCTTCTGAAAGTGTTATAACATGTTTTACATTTACGCTTATGGTCCATTTTGAGTTAATTTTTGTATAAGAAGTGTGGTATATGCTGAAGCTCATTTATGTCTTTTTTTACATGCTGTGTTTTAGCACCACTTGTTGAAAAGATGCATCTCCATGGATTTGCCTTTGCAATTTGTTAATAATCAAGTGACTATATTTGCATATGTTTATTTCTGTACCCTCTACTCAGTTGATTTATATGTTTCTCCTTTGCACAGTACAATACTGTCTTAATTACTTTAGATTTATGGTAAACATTAAGTCAGGGAGTGTAAGTCCTCCAAATATGTTTTCCTTTATCAGAATTATTTTGGATATTTTATTTTTATTATTTTTAATATCCTTATTAAATTTTAACACATATTTTGGATATTTTAGTTCCTTTGCCTTTCCATATACATTTTAGAATCAGCTTGTTGATATCTACAAAAAGTACTTGCAGGATTGTTTTTAGGAGGATCAGGTTGAACCTATAGATAAACAATATAGAATCTTCCAATCAATGGACATGAAATACATTACTGTTTATTTAGATTTTCTTTTATTTCTATCATCCATCTTTTATTGCTTTCAGAATGCAGACCTTTAACATCTTTTGTTAGATTTATAAATATTTCATTTCTGGTGTTATAATAAATGATCATTGCTTTTTATTTCAATTTCTAATTGTTAATTGCTGGTATATAAAAATATAATTTGCATTTTTACATTAACTTTGAATCCCACAAGCTCGGTAAACTCACATATTAGTGCCAGGTACTTTTTAATAGATTTCTTGGCATATTCTACATTGACAAATCATGCTCTCTAAGAAATTTTTTTTTTTTTCCAATCTGGTTGCTGCTGTTGTTGTTGGTGGTGGTGTTGGTCTTGCCATACTGCTGTGGGTCAAACTTCCAGCATTCTGTTGTCTTAGTCCATTTGTGCTGCTGTAACAGAATACCACAGTCTGAGTAATTTATAATGGACAGAAATTTATTGGCTCATAGTTCTGGAGGCTGGGAAGTCCAATACTAAGGCTCCAGCAGTTTGGTGTCTTGTAAGGGCTTGGTCTCCACTTTCAAGATGATGCCTTAACTCTGCATCCTCTGGAAGAGAGAAAAGCTGTTTCCCATGTGGCAGGAATGAAGAGCCAGCCAAAAGCCATCCCACTCACAGAAGCCTTTTTTATAGGACCATTAATACACTCATGAGGATGGAGACCTTAAGACCTAAGCATCTCCCATTAGGTCCCACCTCCCAATGCTGCCACAGTGACAACCAAATTTTAACATGCGTTTTGTAGAGAACAAATATTCAAACCACAGCAGCTATTAAATAGCGGTGTGAAAGAAGACATATTTGCCTTGTCCCTGATCTTAGAAGGAAATCATCCAGACTTTCAGAATTGAGTTCAAAGTTAGATGTAAGGTTTTTGTAGATTTATTGTATTAGCTTAAGGGATGATCCTTCTATTGTTAGTTTTCCTGGAGTTTTTCCTTTTAATCATTAATGAAGTTAGAAATTTTTGAATTATTTTTTAAATAAAATATTGAAATGACTTTATGGATTTTCCTGCTTAGTTTGTTGTTATGTTGAATTATGATTATGGAGTTCATGTTGTAAGAGCCTTGCCTTCCTAGGATGAATCACACTTCATGATGATATATTTTCATTTTATATTGATGAAATAAATTTACTAAAATATTGTTGAGAATCTTTGTGTCTACATTCATTAGGAATATTCATCTGTATGTTCTTTTTTAAGTATCTATTTCTGGTTTTAGTATTTGGGTAAAACTGGCCTATAAAATGAGCTGAAAAGAATTTTCTCTTTTTCTGTTGTTCAAAGAGATATTGTATAATGGTATCATTTCTTCCTTAAATAGCTGGTGGAATACAGCAATTAATAAAATGTGTACTTAGACTTTTCCTTTCAATTTATTTAATAGATATGGTGCTATTAAGGATATATATATCTTTTAGAATGATGTTCAGTAGTTTTTTACTTTCAAAAATTTGGTCCATTTCATCTAAATTGTTGAATTTATGGGAATAGACTAGTGTTATTTGTAGAAATCTCTTGTTATCCTTTTAATCTCTCTGTGATAAATAATAAGTTCCCCTTTTTCATTCGTAATGTTTATTCTTTCTCTCTCCCCTTCATCAGTCTTGATTGAGTTTATTAAACTTTATTTTATCTTTTTAAATAAAAATATTTTTATTTAATAAATACATTTTTATGCTTACTACTTTTTACTATTTAATATTTTAAATAAATAGTAAAATATAAATAGCTATATTTTGAGTAATTAAAAATAACAAAAAAATTTTATGTTCATTTATTCCATTTACAAAACTTTTCATATTTTTTTAGACCCAAGTTTATGACCTCTATCATGTTTTTCCTCTCTGGAGGATTTCCTTTAAGTATTTCATAGGTAAGTCAGCTAGCAGTGAATTTTCTGTTTTGTCTGTCTGAGGATGTCTTTATTTCTCCTTTGCTTTTGAAGAACATTTTTGCTGACTGATATTTGCTATTAAATATTTAATAGTTAAAATAAAATTTCAATCAATCCATCAATCAACTTAGTATTTTTATTTGCAAACTTTTAGTACTGGGCTAACAATTAATTGATTAATTCTTGCTTTCAGAATTTTGAATATGTTATTCCATTGTTTAGCTTGCATGATTTCTAACAGAACAACTACTATAATGCTTAGCCTTGTTTCTCTCTAAGTGATGTGTCTTTTTCTCTGACCAACTTCAAGTTTTTCTCTTTATCTTTGGCTTCCAGTAACTTGAATATGATATGTCTAGATTTTTGTTTATTGCTTTGCTTGTATATATCCTGCTTCTTGTTCTCTAAGTTTCCTGCATTTATGCTTTGCTCTCTGACATTAATTTTCTATACCATTTCTTTAAATATTTCTTCTTTCCCATGTTTTTCTCTCATCTCTTTCTGGGATTCCAATTATCTAACTATTTAATGGTTTGATACTGCGCTGCAGCTCTTGAATGCAATATTCTCTCTCTCTCTTTTTTTTTTAAATTCTTTTTCCTTCTGTGTTTCATTTTGGGTTAGGGAACTTTCTTCAAGTTTATTGATTAAGGAATCTGGCAATCTCCAGATGAGCCTGTCAGAAGTATTCTTTGTTTATGTTGCTGTGTTTATGATTAAACATTTCCGTTTTATTCTTTCATACAGATTTTCTCTCTGTTAAAATTATTGTCTGGTCTTTCATATCCTTTACATTTTCCATTAGAGATTTTTACATATTAATCATAGGTATTTTACATTCCATGCCTGCTACTTCCAACATCTGTGTTATATCTGAATCTGATTCCCAATTTTGATAATTGCTTTATTTTTTTAGACTGTGTGTGTGTTACCTTTTATTATGACTTACACACACACAATTTGGATAAGTTATCCAATATACTAAGACACTTTTTTGTGCTTGGATTTGAGCACCATTCCCTTCTGTTAGGTTATTAATGAGGTGGTTCATATTAATCTAGTCAGAAGTCGGATGGATTTGAAGTTTTTTGGTGCTGTTGCTACCATCAGTGCACCATAGGCTTCAGTCTCCCTAAGTGATCTTCCTCTAGTTTCTGTGTTTAAAGTGTCATTTCCTTTGCTAGAGGCTTTTTCTTCATGACTCCCACTGATCTTCCTGTGAGCTCATGGTTCTTCCCTTTGTGCTGCTTGACAGAGATATTCTATCTTCTGCAGCCCTTGTAGCCATATCGCTCTGTTATTTTTGCTCATGCATTGGTGATGGTGATGGGAAGAGGCAATCTCCAATGCTCTAATTAAGCACCCTGCACCTGCTGCCTGGGATACAGCCTGCATAGGAGGGGCTGCTGCCCTTTTATCTGTCCTGATGGGCTCCAGGGGTGGAGGGTGTTTTTAATTACTATTATTTTAACTTTCTCTTCTGTTCCCCACCTATAGGAACCTGTAGTGGATTTCCACCAGTACCTCAGGTTCCAGTTTTGAGGCACTTTCCCATGGAGATTGAGTTTTGTTTTATTTTGTATTTCCTGTGGGAGATCAAAGGGATTGGTTGCAGTGAGCTCTTTCTTTCTTTCTTTCTTGTTTTTTTAGATGCATCTGATTTTTTTTTCTTTAGAAAAAAATCTTTGTATGACATTTAATATGAAAAACATGACATAATATGGCATGACTAAATTAACAAGTATAATATGGCATGACTAAATTAGCAATAATATTTGTATTAAGTGAAAAAATATAAAATTTAAAAAAAGAAAATAGACATAGTTGGCCATAATTTAGTCATCCTGTACCTGATCATCCCCTGATTTCATTCTCTCATTCCTGATCAAGTTAATGCTAATAGACTGTGGTTTATCCTTCCACAACTTTCCTTTTGCTCTTTTTTTTTAATTTCAAAAAATTACAGGGATGCAAATGTTTTTGGTTAAATTGATCATTTTTATAATGTTTGAGTCAGGGCTATAAGTGTGCCCATCACCCAAATAGTGTTCATTGTATGTGTTAGGTAGGTTTCACCCCCCCACCCCTTCCCCCTGCTTGATTTTCATTGAGTTTTACTTCTTTTGTGCATATGTGTGCACATCAGTTAGTTCCAATTTAATAGTGAGTACATGTGGTGTTTGTTTTTCCATTCTTTAGATACTTCACTTAGGATAATGTTCTCCAGTTCCATCCAAATTGTTGCAAAAGGCATTAAGTCATCCTATTTTATGGCTGAGTAGAATTCTATGGTATACAGATACCACATATTGTTAATCCACTTATGAAATAATGGGCACTTGGGTTGATTCCACATCTTTGCAACTGGTTTGCTGGATTGAATTGTAGGTCTACTTTTAGTTCTTTGAGAAATCTGTACCCTGTTTTCTATAGAGGTTGTACTAACCCCCAACAAACTAGACATAGAAGGAACATATATCAAAATTATAAAAGCCATACACGTCAAAATCATAGCCAACATCATACTGAATGGGGAAAAGTTTAAAGCATTCCCACTAAGAACTGGAACAAGACAAGGGTGTCCACTGTCACCACTTCTGTTCAATATAGTGCTGGAAGTCCTAGCCAGAGCAATCAGGCAAGAGAAAGAAATAAAAGGTATCCAAATCAGGAAAGAGGCAGTCAAACTATTGCTTTTTGCTGATGATATGATCTTATATCTAGAAAACCCTGAAGACTCCACCAAGAGACTCCTGGAATTGGTAAATAAATTCAGCAAAGTCTCAGGTTACAAAAGCAACATACACAAATTAGTAGCATTTCTATACACCAATAACAGTCAAGCTGAGAGTCAAATCAAAGACTCAATACCATTCACAACAGCTATAAAGAAAATAAACTACTTAGAAGTATACTTAACCAAGGAGCTGAAAAATCTCTCTGCAAAGAGAACTACAAAACACTGAGGAAAGAAATCACATATGACACAAACAAATGGAAAAACATATCATGCTCACAGTTTGGTAGAATCAACATTGTTAAAATGTCCATACTACCCAAAGTGATTTACAGATTCAATGCAATCCCCTTCAAAATACCAACGCTATATTTCACAGTGGACTTGCAATGGTATTTGCTGTTCCACTGCACCAGCGGCAATGAGTTTGCACATGTTGTGCCCTAAGGAAAGAGTTTGTATTGCTCTTTCAGCTGTATAATAAGATCTTTTACCATAAGAGGAATGGGGGAGCTGGGTCTGAGGGTAGTTTTGCTTGTGGATGCTGTTCTTCTTCCTCAGTCAGCACCATGAGGGATGCTTTATCAGGACTCCCAGACCCTTCTATGAGCTCACAGTGGGGTTTCTGGAGGGGACACCTGCAAGCATCAGGAGCGTCACAGATTCATTCTAGCCCATGATCAGGCTGTAGCAATTTATTAGCTTTGTAGCTGAATTTTTTTCTTATTAGCTTGCATGGCATTTGATGACATCTGTCCCAGGTAGGCCAATGCTCAGTTCCTATTTCACTCTGCAGGCCTCTCTCTCTCTAAATTTCAAGTTAGTTGTTTGCCCTATGCCCTCAGCTTTCTGATGAGTGCAGGAAGTCATTAATTTACAATTGGTCCAGCTTTTTTTTTTTCTTATTGTAAGTGTTTAAGCTGCCTTCTTGTCAGCTTTCCACATGTCCAAGCTGAAAGCAGGAGTCTATAGTGAACTTTTAAATTATTAATGTTTTTATTGTAAAATTCTTCATAATAAACTGACTCAATGAAGTTTCCAGTTTCCTACTAGATCCAGGGAGTCTACAATGTATAATCTCCCTTTCTGTGTACATTTGTAGGCTCACAACAAATCACCTTGAAAATCAGTGTCACATGGCACTATTTCAGTTGATAAGATGAAAATAACAACACATGGTACAACAAACGACTCATACAGAAATGTGGCACAAATTTCATGCAGGAGGCTTGCTCATCTAAGCTTGTATACTTAGGTGGAATATAAGATTTGCAGATAACTGAACTTTTTAGATATGGTAGGTTTTATATCAAATATTGGTGAGAAAATCCATTGAAAATTTTTGCCTTGTCTTTTGTTTGGGTATACCAGTGTATGCTAGTTATGCTAGCATATGTATGCTCATGATACCATCTTGACTGGTACATAGTGGTCCTAAGTTTTAACCTAAAGATCCCTGTTTCAGAAATGCAAGTGCCTGTTTTGTCAATAATCAGCATTAATAAACAATTAGATTTTTCTTTTCTTTATTCTTGCTTTTTCAGATGATATCTGTTTACCAGCTCTGGAAATGAGTGTAGCATTTATATACTGGAATTTGCAAATTCATTTGATAAATAGAAAAGGGATTCATTCAGGTGCAGTAACAAAGGAGCAGTTAGAAAAGATATTTTATCATTTTTCCTAATGTGAGTACAGACATCTCAATTAAATAGCCACGAAATATACCCCATAACTATCAATTACAACTTGTAAAATTACTGTAATCAGCACCTTAAAACTGTCCCCAATTTGAGGCTGCAACCGCAATAGTAATACAAACTCTGAATTTTTTTATTTGAAAAGTCATAAGCAAAAATTTAAAAAAAGTCAGATCCAGCCATCGTATATCTGCATGTGTAATATTCCATATAGTTTTAGTTATCAGAAATCCTAACTGATAGAGTTAAAAAGTTAAAATAAGACAGTTAAAATAATCAAGAAGATGGGTAGGCCACTGTTGGAGGACTAAATGGAGAGATTTGACCTTTTCATCAGGTTTCAGTGCATGTTTGAGGCAAGATGAAAGAGATTAAGGAAGCAAGTGAGTCAAAGTTATCATTAAAATCTGTTAATCCTTAAGTATATGGTTGGGTGATTATGGACTTGTTCAGTGCTACCTAGACTTCACCAAATGTAGCAATGCTAGAACCAGGATTTATCTGCTCTATGGTGAAACAATTAAGTGAAATAAATAAAAGTATTGTCTTAACTGATGAATACTAGACTAGTTATAACAACCTTAGTCATTTAAGTGGTGCTATCATATCAATTATCAGGAATTTTAAGTAGCATGGGAGCAGTTATTGTGGGTTTTTTGTCCTCTTACTTAGGGCATGATCCCTGAGACATGACCCAGTGCCCAGTGGTTAACCTTTGTTCTTCCTGGTAGAGAGGGTGGTCAGAATACCTTTCATCTTTGTAAATTTATATTCTATTTTAGGCAAATAGAGGGAGGGCAGAGAACTTGTCTATATCTTTTTCTTCTTAATTTTCCTCACCTCAGGAATCCTTAATATTTTGGGGGAGGCATATTCTGGTCTCCCACAATTATTATAGTTTTGTACCTCCAAACTATTTTAAAAATACTTAATTTTATAACAGCTTTTACAACATAATTTTAATCATAACAATCTTTAAAGTACTTGGCTTTGTACTAGGTTTCATAATATAATTTTTAAGCATAACATATTTAAAAATATTTGGTTTTAGAATAGGTTAGAGGTTTATATTTTACAAAAGCATAATGCTTTTTAAAAATAGACAATATATGTGTAGCATTTGATAAAATGTCCTGCATGCTACACAATGACAGAAAAAACAACTGAAGAATTAGAAAATGTTGGAGTGGATTTTACAAGCCAGGCTCGATACCCGATTTAATGTCACAGCCTTTCTATGGCATCCCACAGTTCAGGTAAAGAGGCTTCATGAGGTCAGATAGAGGTATTATCCTGTACTCAATTTTGGCTAATCACTAAGAAGGTAGATATTATTTTAAGTGCTTTTTCACAAGTAATTATAATAGTATAATAAATAAGAAAATGGGAGGAAACTTTTGGAGGTGATGCATATGTTTATGGCACAGATTGTGGTGATAGTTTCATACTTAACATACTTATCTCCAAACTCATCAAATTGTATACATGAAATACATACAGCTTTTTGAATGTCAATCATAGCTCAATAAGGTGGTTTTTAAAACAATACAACCAAGTATTAGAATGCCATGTTATAAATGATGGTTTCATATTGTAATGGACAAGGCAATTCATTTCTATCAAATCAATTTATATGAAATTCTGATGAGAATCAGTCAGTATTTGTACCAGGATGTAAAGTTAATGAAAACAAATTTTAAAACTTTTGTGGATTCCAGATTCAGCCTTCTGCTCTGAGAAAGGTCAACCTTCTTTCCTGTACCTTTTCAGTTCCTCCTTGACAGGATACATCAGATGGGATAGGCTGCCAGCCTCTGCGACACAGCTCTGAATTAAATTCTCACACTGGCCAGGACTTTTTATCCCTTACAGATGCCACTTCTCTGCTCATGTTTTTTCTCTACTTGAAAATTCTCTCTACCTTTATTCCTCTTTTTTCTCCTTCCTTTCATTTTCCCTCTCTTCTCTCTCTCCTTTCCTCCTCCTTCTCACTGTGCAAAATGTGGCCTGATATTTCTACTATTTCTAGTAAGTTTATTCTCTCATTAAGTTTACTAAACATTCTAACTTGAAATAACAGTATAAGGCAGTAAGGAAAGTCTGAAGGTTTGAATGTGTTCCCTCCAAAATTCAGGTGTTGCCAATGTGATAGTATTAAGGGGGGGGCCATTTAAGAGGTGATTAGGCTATGGGCGTTCCTCCCTCATGAATAAGACTGAGGCTTTTACAAAAAATGCTTCAGGCAGGCTCTGGCTCACTTGCCCTTCTGCCTCTGCCATGTGAGGACACAGCGTTCCTGCCCTCTGCAAGATGCAGCAACAAGGTGCGATCTTGGAAGCAGACAGCAGTCCTCACCAGACACCGAACCTTGATCTTGGACTTCCCAGCATCCAGAACCATAAGAAATAAATTTCTGTTTTTTTCCAAATTACCTCATCCCAGGTATTCTGTTATGACAGTACAAATGGGCTAAGATAGTAAATATAGACTTTTTATAGCCCATGTGAATGATATTACAATATTATATGTTCTCCAGATGAAACTAACATAAATCTCTCTTCATGGCCTTATAGGCCCATTGCTCCAACAAGGAAAGTAATAAATCTATATGATGTTCTCGATTGCTACATTTTCAATTTGGGTACTTGATTTATTGAACAGATATAATAATATGCACTTAGATAGATAGCTCCCAAGTGACTTAAAATATGCTGAAGAGTTTCTATGCATATGTTGTTCAAATTACAGTCAGCAATAACTTCCACTCCATATTTTTTTCACTTCTGATCATTTCTGTTTATGAGGGACCTGAGATACTCCCCCAAATATGGCTTCAAATCTAAAATGGGAGACACTAAAGATGGGGACTTTGGGAAAAATGAAGAAGCAAACATATTTGCACACTTCAGTTATGTGCTGTGGCTTATTGTTTCCAAGTCACTCTCCTGCTGCAGTAGCCACAATTAGCTGTGGATGTCCAGACAGTGGTTTCTGGTAAAACGACCTGTCTTCCTTTGCGGTGCAGCACCGTGGACCAGGGCCTGTGCATGAACCCAGCAAAGAGGAACCCTCAGGATGCTCAGAAGTTCATTCTGATGCATGAGGTGGTGCAGGCAGTGATCACCACGCCCTCCTTCATGGAGGGCAGCAGCCACTGTTCCCACATGGCCATCGATGTGGTGCAGGGTGCAGACATGCTCCTCCACATCATTTATTTGGCCACGGGAAGTAGCTCTACCCTCCTCTGAGGAGTTGTCTGCCATGTTCTGATTTTATGTTTTAAATTCTAAACATGTAATTTCAATCGCAAGCTTTAGGTCTGCCATCTTTCCCTGCAACCTCCAAAATCCAGGATGTTCGCATATCTTCACAATCCTCTGCGAATCTCATTTAAAGTTTAAATTATTCTTTTTTTTCACACTTTGTTCATACTTTTAATTGGAAGGACAATACTTTGTACCCTCACTATTGCTTCTTAGCTTTTCATATTATAAGTCATTTCTTGGTAAAAGCATTTTAGTTTAGGTAATTTAAGATAATAGAACACTTTGTTAGATGACATAGTGAAGTGAAATACATCCTGTAATTATCATGGTAACGTCTGATCAGTTCAAAGATAATACAGGAAAATGTGTTTGTTGTAGGATGATACATGGAAGCATCCCTAGAATTACTCCCCTAGGCACCAGTGACAGCACTTTATGGACTCTCTAGGGTAAAATGCTCATCAAGTTAGGACAGTTAGACCTGTTCAATTTCCAAAGTAACTTAGGGTGTTGCAGGAATGTTCTGTCTCTTCATTCATTACCCACACAGCTGAGGGTACTGGAGGAGGCCTCAGGGACCTCCTTTCAGTTCCGCACACTCTCCACATCCCAGCCTTCCATCCTCCCACAGTGGCCGTCCCAGACCTGGCATTGCCCCCACCCGCCCCTCATCCCCACCAACTCTTTGTCCAGCTATAGTCACCCTTCAGTTTCAGTATAATTGGCACTTTCTGCGGAAACAAAATAATCATTATTTTATCCTCACAAGAATATTTTTCTTTGATAAAAACTTCTCATTTTGTAATTGTACATTTATCAATTGGTTTGTTTTATTCATGAAGTCGCTAACATTTCTTGAACCTTTACTATTGGTCGAGTTCATGTGGAGGACTGTGCAGGAAACTTGGGGACAGACTGGCACTGCCCTGCCGTCCTGCAGCTCACATTCTAGTGGGACAGCGGGTAATAAACAGATCAGACAGGAACAGACCAAGAGGTGATGACGAGCAGATGCACAGAGGGAGATACTGTCGCCAGCGCCGGGCAGGCTCCTGTCCCCGGGGCTGGGCAGGGTCCGCCCCTGCCAGGAGGGGACGAAGCTGCTGTGGACGAGGGGCCAGCCCCGCACCCCGCAGGGAAACAGCCCACGCTGCAAGATGCAGCTGCAGGCAGTGCGGCTGAGAGTCAAGGAAGGTAAGAATGGATCAACCAGAATGGGCAGATGGAGGCCGCAGGTGCCTCTAAGGGCTGGTCTGCAGGGGCAGGGACATGGGGGAAGCCAGGCAGAAACAGCTGCTCGGAGCAGGTCCTCACTCCGGAGGAGGTTGGGGAAGAGGGGTAGAGGCGCAATGTGGTGTCTGGAGGGGACGGCAGGTCAAGGAAGGGACTGTTGTTTACTGTTGTATATTTGTTGTAAGAGAAGAGATAGAATTACCATTTCACTATTTGTCTTGCTCACCAGGCCGCAGACAGAGATTGTGTCTCTTTTTTTGATACTTTTATCCTTAACATCAGGGTGTCTCCTACAGTGTGCCTGGCATGGATTGGGTTTGTGGAGTGAATGAACTGGACCTTCCCAAAAGTGTTCTGAGTTTTTCGTCATAAATGTACAGGCTAAAGCCACAGAGAATACGGGCATCTTTTTGGAATCCTAGGAGGCAGTTGATGTCCCAGTCAATGCCTGGTGAGGGGTTAGAAGGGACAGTAGGGGGTTAGGAGGGACAGTTAGGGGCCATGAGGCTCTGTCCTGAGTCTGCCTGAGGGGCCACCACAGACCCTCCTGTCAGCGAGGTTTCTCACACCCACGGGCTTCTGACCGGTCCCTTGTGTTTATAGTGACCTGGTTTGGTGGGGCCTCTGATGATCTCTAGTGAAACTGGGCTTGTAGTTTAATTGTGAAAGAGCCAACTTGTTCAATCGCTGTTGAAAACATTCCTGTAAGGGTGGTAATAATATAGGAAGATTTTTTGTTCCTAACAATCTGGTAGAAGGGAATCTAAATCTAGTCAAACAGAACAACTTACCTAAATTGTAGACTGCTACACGAAATTATAGTCAATGTCTGTTGCTTTTTAAACAATACAACCATCTACAAATTTGATTTCAGAGTCTGTTTTGAATGATCGCATGACTAGACTGTTCTCTTAAACACTATAGGGAGGGGCTACCTCAGGCCTCGGCAGCAGTAAGAATCTTAGGTTGTCTGGTCATGTCCAGAGTTGCAATGCACTCTTCTGTGGTCTTCTTTGTGTGTTTGTCTTAAATCCATAAATTTATAGCTATTTACAAATTTAAATTATGTAGCACACACTACCAAGATGTAGCTCATTCAAATCACAGGTTGGGGTATGGGTGAAGATGCCGTAGTAGAACTCTTCTGCAGTTTCCATTCAATAGTCAGGTTGTTTCTTAAACTCAAAGGGAGGGGAAGTTTGCAGTGGGAGGAGGTTCCTCCAGCAGAAGGCAACTGTGTATATGCGGAGTCCTACAGAGAGCCCCACTCTGAATCACATGGGGCGACTCAGGACAGGCACACAAAAGTTCTACTGGAAGGTGGATTCCCAGAAAGCATATTAAGTGTTTAGACTAGCTTGACAATTCTAACTTCATCACCTCTATAAATAATAAATTCTATGTCTTAACTAATGCCTAGATCTTTCCATTTTAGTTTCACAGCCTTTTTAATGAATTTTGTAGGAGATGCCATCTTTTGCATGAATCAGTTTGAAATCTTGCATTTGAATGTTAGAAAAGGAATCCAGGTTTGGAAATAAGTATATTTTCTAACACTTTGATTTTGCTTGAACAAACACAAATTGGAGGAAACTTGTCAATGGCCATTGAAAAAATTGGTTTGATTATTCTTTTGCTGGTTCCACCTCACCTGTCTTCCCCTCGCAGGCTGCTGTTGCTCTGGACTCCGCCCATGGCCGTGGCTAGATGGGCTTTCGTGAGTCGTGAGGAGCACGTCAGGTCAACGAAGAAGGGCAATGCCTGGAAACCAGAAGAGTCACCTCAGCGTGGTTGGTCGACTGGAGGTCAGCAAGTGATAATAAGTGCCTTTGGTCCTCGCTCACCATTTGTTGCCATTGTGTCCATATTAACATATATTAGGATTTAAATACAATTATGTGATTTTTCTGGGGTAGGTGGCTTCCCAAACAGGGACAGTCTTTTTTTTATTTACTCCGTTGTACCCAATCAAAAATAGTATGCATTATAGTAGACTTTGCTTTATGAGAAAAGTGGTAATAAAAGTGCAGTTTTTTTTACTTCGATACATGAAGTCCTTCATCTTGAAGTATAACAGAATATAGCTCCTCAATTATATCATTCCACATTGTGGCTGCTGAGGACATATTGCTGTAATGATATCTATCCTGCAGTAATCTAAAGTGTAGTTTCCTTGAACCACAAGCAGGGAGTTTAATTAATAAAGTAAAAAAGCATCACAGTTATGCAGTGACTGTAAATACAGATTTCTATATTACTTCAGTATAGTTTATACATTCAATAGATATTTAAAATTAAGTTGTGTTGCATTTGTAAGCTCTGGCTGTCCTTTAAACATAGAGGTTTTGTTTTGACCAGGAAGTAGGAGTCATTGGGTTAATCAACAATAACATGATGCACAGGGCTGATTATACCATATGGAAACAACAAATAAAAATAAGACTGTGTAGTGGGGGTGGGAGTGGCATTCATTCATGGCTTCAATAAAATGACTTGATGGAGCCATATGTTAATCAGGAGCAGCAAAGCCCTGACCCTTAGAAGTTTGTGGAAATAAAAGCAGTCTTTCCCTATAATTTCATCACTCTCTCTTCTATTTAGAACTTGGTGGTGCTAAGATTAAATAGGTCTTGGGAGTTCTTACATGCTGGGGAGTTGGAGAAATCTGTGGAAAGAACATGGGGAAACGTATATCTTGACTGTCACATGAAGATAAAATTAGTTCTTTTTCATTGTGGTGTACTGTATCATTTGCTTCACCCACCAACTTCCCATCATGATTTTGGCTGGTTTATTATTTAATACTAAATTTTGCATGTTGAAAAGTGTCAGAGTTGGATATATTGATAAAAATATATCCATGCTAATTTTTTTAACAGATCTTGAAAATATATAAAGCCTCTTGTGTTTTCTAAATGTATGAAAATAGCTGACACATTTTGGAATGGAAAATAACTTGGAATATAAATATTTACAGAAATTTTATCATGTTAGATGAAAAGTAACTATTTTTGACATCTGAGATAATAAAATATTAGAAGAGATTGAAGCAGGAATCAAAAACCTTCCAACAGAGAAAAGCCCAGGATCAGAGGGCTCCAAGGCTGAATTCTACCAAATAGTCAAAGAAAAATTAATACCAATCTTTCTTAAAGTCTTCTAAAAAATAGAAGTATTGGGAATACTTCCAGAATCATCCTGATACGAAAGTCAGAAAAAGAAACCACAGAAAAGACAACTACAGGCCAAAATCTTTAATGAACATCAACACAAAAGTCCTAAATAAAATACTAGCAAACCAAATTAAACAACATGTCAAAAAGATTATACACATGAGCAAGTGAAATTTATCCCTGGGACACAAGGTTAATTTAACATATGCACATCAATCAATGTGATACATCACATTAACAGAATGAAAGATAAAAAAGTATATGATCATCTCAGTAGATGCAGAAAAAGCATTTGACAAAATTAAACATCGTTTTATGATAAAAACTCTCAACAAAATAGGAACAGAAAGAAATTTTCCCAACATTATAAAAGTCACTTATGAAAAGCCCATAGCTAACATCATAATCAATGGTGTAAAGCTGAAAACTTTTCCTCTACGATCTGGTACAAGGCAAAGATGCTGACTCTCACCACTTCTATTCAACAAAGGGCTGGAAGTACTAGCTGGAGCTATCAGACAAAAAAAAGAAATAATAGACATCCAAATGGGAAAGGAAGAAATGAGAGTATCCCCAGTTGCAGATGACATGATCCTATATGTAGAACACCCTAAATACTCAACAACAGCAAACAGATGTTAGAACTTATAAATTAATTCAGTAAAGTTTCAGGATACAGAAATCAACATACAAAAATTGGTGCATTTCTTTGCACCAATAACAATCTACCTGGAAAAAGAAATCAAAGAAACAATCTCATTTATAATAGCAACAAAAAGAATAAAATAGGAATAAATTTAACCAAGGAGATGAACTATCTCTACATGGAAAACTATAAGAAAAAAATGAAAGAAATCAAAGACGACACAAATGAATGGATAAATATCCCTTGTTCATTGATTTGAAGAATTGATAGTGTTAAAATATCCATACTACCCAAAGTGATCTATAGACTCAATGCAACACCTGTCAAAATTTTAATGACATTGTTCACAAAAATAGAAAAAAATCTCTAAAATTCATATGGAACCACAAAAGACCCCAAATAATGAAAGAAATCTTGTGAAAGGAGAACAAAGTTGGGGCCATCACACTTTCTGATTTCAAATTATATTACAAAGCTATAGTAATCAAAACAACACGGTGCTTGCATTAAAACTGACATACGGACCAGTGGAACAGAATAAAGAGCTCATAATTACAATCATATACAGTCAACTAATTTTCAACAAGGGCACTAAGAAATCACACTGGGAAAAGGATAGTCTTTTCAATAAATGATGTTGGGAAAACTGGATAGCCACATGCAAAAAAATTAAAATGCACCCTTATCTACAGCATGTACAAACATCAACTGAAAATGATTAAAGACCTAAATGTCAAACTTAAAACCATAAAATCCTAAAAAAAATATACAGAGGAAAAGCTCCTTCACATAGGACTTGGCAATGATATTTTGGATATCACACCAAAACCTCAGGAAACAAAAGCAAAAATAAACAAGTGGAATTATATCACATTAAAGCTTCTGCATAGCAAAGGAAACAATCAACAAAGTTAAAAGGCAGCCTATGGATTGGGAGAAAATATCTGTGATATATATATAATAAGAGGTTAATATCCAAAATATATAAGGAACTCACATGACTGAGAAGCAAAGAAAACCAAATAACTCAATTGAAAATGGGCACAGGATCTAAATAGACATTTTCCCAAAGAAAACAAAAATGGTCAATAGGTCCATGAAAAGGTACTCAACATCACTAATCATCAGAGAAATGCAAATCAGAAGCACACCAATTAGGATGGCCATTTTCAAAAAGACAAAAGATAACAAGTATTGGCATAGGTGTGGAGAAAGGGAGTCCTTGTACACTGTTGGTGAGAACGTACATTGGTACAGCTATTATGAAAAACAGATTTGAGGCTCCTCAAAAAAGTAAAAATAGAACTATCACATGACCCAGCAATCCCTCTTCTTGGTGTATACCCAAAGGGAATGAAATCTGAACCTCATAGAGATGTCTATACTTTCATTTTCATGGCAGCACTATTCACAATAGCCAAGATATGGAATCAATCTGTGTGTCAATCAATGAATAAATGGATAAAGAAATTGTGATAAGGTAACTATGTGAGGTGATGGATATGTTAATTTACTTGACTGTAGTAATCATTTCACTATGTATATGTATACCAAAACATCATGTTGTACATCTTAAATATATACAGTTATATATACATATGTGTTATATAATCATGTGCTGCATAATGATGTTTCAATCAATGACAGACTGCATATAAAACTGTGGTCTCATAAGACTCTAAAGGAGCTGAAAAATTCCTATCACCTAATGATGTCATAACCATCATAATATGATAATGCAATGCATTATTCATGTGTTTGTGGTGATGCTGGTGTAAACAAACCTACTCTGCTACTAGTCATATAAAAGGATAGCACACATAATTACATTAAATACATAACACTTGATAATAAATAACCATGTTACTGGCTTATGCATTTACTATACTTTTTATTGTTATTATAGAGTATATTTCTTCTGCTTACATTAAACAAGTTAACTGTAAAACAGCGTCAAGAAGGTCCTTCAAAAGGTATTCCAGAAGAAGGGCATTGTTATCACAGGAGACGACAGCTCCATGAGTGTTACTGCCCCTGAAGAACTTCCAGTGGGCCAAGATGTGGAGGTAGAAGACATTGACATTGAAGATCCTGACCCTGTGTAGGTTTAGGATAATGTGTGTGCTTGTGTCTTAGTTTTTAACAAAAAACTTAAAAAGTAAAAAAAAATTAAATGTAAAAAAGTTTATAGAATAAGAATATCAAGAAAGAAAATATGTTTGTATAGCTGTATAATGTATTTGTGTTTTTACAAAAGTATCAAAAATACTTTTTTAAAAAGCTTATAAAGTAAAAAGGCTACAGTAAGCTAAGGTTAATGTGTTATTGAAGAAAGAAATTTTTTTTATAAATTTAGTGAAGTCTAAGTGTACAGTGTTTGTAAAGTCTACAGTCATGTACTAGGTTTTCATATTCACTCACTGACTCACTCAGAGCATCTTCCAGTCCTAAAAGCTCCATTCATGGTAAACACCCTAAACAGATGTACCATTTTTTGTCTTTTATACTATATTTTTAACTGTACCTTTTCTATGTTTAGATATGTTTGGATCCACAAATCCTTACCATTGTGTTACAATGGCCTACAGTATTCAGGACAGTAACATTCTGTACAGGTTTGTAGCCTAGGAGCAATAGGCTATGCCACACAGCCTCGGTGTGTAGTAGGCTATACCATCTAGGTTTGTGTAAGTACACTCTATAATGTTTCCTTAACAACAAAAAGATTACTCACATGTATTATTTAACCATCGGGGAAAATGTTAAAATATCACTGAGACAGAGTCTTTGACACTGAAGAGAAATGGGTTAGCTGTTGAGGTCCCCAGTTATTATTAAAGAAGAAATTCATTGGTCAAGGTGGGCAGTATAGTTTATATTTGGTATAACATTCTTCTAATTGTGATTGCAGTTTGTATGTTAAAATTACTCAAGGTTACAGAATTAGTTGATAAATATGACAAAAGTGGCAATTAAATTATAGTTGACATTTTGAGTGCTATGTAATGTTAAGTGTACTAGGAGCTACACATGCCTTGTGTCATGTAATCTTTCAGTAATCTTCTAAGTTAGGCACTATTATAATCTCCAGTTTACTAATGAGGAAACTGAGACCAGAAGGGATTAAATGACCTGCAAATGTCACTCATTTCAACCGCTGTGATAACTGTTCCACACTGTGGGCTGGCCGCGGCAGCCAGCAGAGATGCTGCTGATGGAATGAGGTTGTGTCACCAACACCTGCCATCAGAAGACAGAAGGGGGTCTCCTCTCACTGCTCAGGGGCCAGAGGCTGCATCTCCTGCCTTGAGCGTTCATGATGCACATGTGCTATCAGGGAATATAAGCAGGATGAGGTTATTTGAACTTTAGTTTGGAAGAGGGGCCCGGTGGAAATGTGCAGAGACTCCTCTGCCAGTTTTATTTTCATTCACTTCCTCCAACTTTGAGGAATGTGAAAACTTCTATACCTTCTTCCCTTCACTTCTTTCTTTCTTCTCTCCCAACCTCAGAAGCGGCTGACGAGGAGTAATTTGGTGCAGAGATGTGTTGCTCCTTCCCTTTTCCTTTCCTTTTTCTCCACATCAGTTCCTGAATTATTCTAAATCATCTTCTGTTACTGTCCTAACAAAGCAACTGTGACTTACAGGAAAGAAGATTAATTCTCTCTTCTCAAACTACTCTGAAATTTCATTTTCCCTAAGTATCTCCAATTTGATTTTTACAAAAACCATCTCAACCTCGTTTTGATATTTAGAGGACACCATCAAGGTGGTTCTGAGGATACAAATATCACTCATAAGTGATGTAGGAAACTTACGAATGAGATGCATAAATTTGTCTGACCCTTGCATGTTTTCTCCTTAGGTAATATTTCTCTCCATACATGATTTCTTTTCAGATGTCATGGGTACTTTTAAGGTTTAATCTATTGTCTTTGAGTCGGGGGGTGCTGAGGAGCATTTTCTGGGAAGAAAAATAGGATCAAAACAATTTTAGATATATCACGCATGTTAATCTGGGTCTCAGTGTTTTGCCAGTCAACCATGGCAGCATTGCTTCAGTGTTTTCTTTCCCAGAAAGCATTCCACTTCTCCCATGGCATTTCTACAGCCAACACCATGGGGTCCACAGGGGCTGGATAACATTGCAGCACCCATGACACCTGTGTTCTGTTTCATCCCCGTGTCTAGGCATTTAGGTAAATGGCAGCTAACATATCAATGCACACACTCAGTAGGACAAGTTGGCCACTCCCCAGTTAAAACTAGTAAGTAAAGAAAAGAACTTAATTATTCATGTGTCTGGAAAAATACTTGTTGCTTTTTAAACTGGAATCTACAGGGACAAAAGTGTCCCACTCCATGACCAACTCAGCTAGTACAGAGTGATGACTTGCCCATGAACTGGCCTATGTAAGCACTGACAGTGACTGTCATCATAGCCTGTAGCTGGTTCCCAAGCAGCAGGTGTTGTATTGAAAAATAATGGGCTAAGTGCTTTGAATCAGGGAGAGCCTGTTCTTATACATTATCCCTTAGATGTTAAAAGAAATTGAGAATGAATAGTGGTTGGCAACTTCAAAGGAGACATAACTCTGAGTCCAGGGGAAAATGTAGCATTATTATTACTGTTATTATTATTACCATCTTTAGATTGAGCACATCTATAAAAGGCTACCATCTTAACACATCAAATATTCATTTCTTAGCATTAGTATTCTAAAAATTTCAAGGGCTATATTTATCCTCACCCTACTTCTTATTAGCATCTTTACCTTGGGCAAGATACATAATTTGGGGAGCCAATAACATCAAATAGTGTTCAAAGACATGTGACTAACGATAGTAGAGTAAGAAGGCAACCCAGGGCTGGGCCCATAGGAACCCCGACATTTACAACCTTAATGAAAATGAGAAGTCAGCAAAGGAAGTCTAGTAAAACAACCAGTGAGGTCAAAGGGAACTTTAAGACAGTGTGGTGGCAAGGAGACCAAAGAGGAGCATGTTTGAAAAGGTTCATTGAATAAACACATTCAATGTCCAAGTCAAGTACAATATGCTGACTGAGCACCTACTATCTGCTGAGGATTTGGCAATGAAAAAATTATACACAATCTCTGCCCTCATGAAGCTTATTTATAAGGAATAAAAACAAATGACACAGAATGAAGTTATATAAAACATTAGATGTGAAAAAAATAAAGCAGACAAGAATGGGGGAGGCACAGGTTCCAGTGTTAGGATCTCACACAAGATGGACACAGAAACAGGTCCATTAAATTTGGAAGCTGTGGGAAAAATACTTTGAAAAGGTCATTCTTACACTAAAAAGGTTTTTCAATATTCAAATGATTTCCTCTCAATGGAATTTATAAATCCAGACAATTCAAAACTAGTCCTAAATATTTTTGTATATGCATAAACATAAAGGGTTAGATATAAAAGAAAAGGGGAATATAGAATAAATACCATAAATTTCATAAAAGTCCATTAATTTTTAGTTTAATAATTAAATGAATTTAGAGTTAAAGAATTTCAGTGAGTAACAGCAGTGGAGTCAAATCTTTATCTGTTATAAATTTCCTACTTGCATATCATCTTATTGCCAAATTTAAAATAAAATATGGCTTTCTTCTGGCTCCTCTGACAATCTTAATGAACCTGAATTTAAGATTAAAATTAGTTTTTATGGTTTATTTGTCAGATACAAATAAAAATATACTATTAAAAACAATTTAATATATACCATGTCACTTAAATTGCACTAAATAATTATGTTGTTTAATTCAGGAAAATTAATTCTTGAATTATAATATGCTTTGTATTTAAATATGGTTTCTAGGTGACTTTAGTAGCATATGTGTCTAGTTCCCAAACCACAAAATCGTACGAAGTTACGCTTTGTAAGCTAGTCAATATTCCCATTTATTCTAAATGGTATGCAGTCAGCTTCTGTCATTATGGAGTAACTAGTCTTACTGTTTTCTTTTTGGTCTGCTTTCTACCTTTTTGCCTTTCTTTATTTTAGATCTATAGACTTCCAACCTCCCTCTCCTGTGTTTCACATGGTAAGTATTGATTGAAAGTTGCCCCAGATAGTAAAGTAGTGCATTCTGTGGACAAAAGAAATATAAACTGCTTGGCTCGTATTTTCATATAAATTCTGCCTGATACAAATTTTTGATATCAGGTTTAATGGCAGTGGCTGGAATTTAAGCACAATGGTATCCTGCTCCCAAACCTACTAACTTCTGGCTTATACACAAAGCCTGGTAGGCTGGTATAATATTGGCTCTGTTCTAGATAATGATGTCATAGGCCAAAGAGATTTTAATGATGTTCACCCAAATATGTTTCTAAAGCCCCTAGTCCTATGGCCCCTCTAAGTCAAAATCTTCTCTTCTACAAAGGAAGCTTTGAACGACTTTCCTAATGGAACATTATTAGGCAAATCTAATGTAGATGAAGGGTTAGTGAAATGAATAATGTAAAAATAGACTTGAAGATCTCTAGCAGTTAGTTTCATCCAGGATAATTTACTTATGAGGAGACCCACTTATCTTGTTCTGATTTGAAGATGAGTCTATAAGTGTTCTATAAAATAAATTCTTAGTCAATCCATTGATAATAAAGAAATCTGATCAAACTGTTCTCCATCTCCTTCCATTTCACTTGCTGTGATTAAACACACTTTATAATTATTGCCAATGGTTGTCAATTATTTCTCCCCACAGAAAGCGCTTGGCGTGTCTTCAAAGAGATTTTCTCCAATTTTAGTTTTATAAGTGAGGGAATCAGTGTCATAAGAGCCTAGTGTGAAATTGAATATAACCGAGTTTCCTACATTCATTATAAGGTGGGATGAGAATTTTTAAAATAATAACTAGGGGAGAAAATGCTATCAGTAATCAGATTTAGGTGTTAAGCCTAGTGTTTCTCTATGTTCGCTATAATGGCCATGCCTTAACTCATAAAGTAAAAGAAAATTATTTTTTAAAGGAACAAATTTTGGTCATGTCACAATAAAACTTTCAATCTTATCTCTTTCGCCTTCATATAAACTCAAATTGAACATGAGTTTTCTGCACATGTACATATATTGAAGCTAGAACTTCAATTTTAATGATCTGTACTTGAAAGTGAAGTATTCAGTAAACAAATAAATTCTGTCTGCTGGATGAGTGGATGTGAACTGTGTCCCTATTCCAATAAGGTACACGTGTTGGTGTTAAAATCAGAATCATTATGACCCTTAGTAACCAGGGAGAAAGAGAAGGCCCAGGCCCACCTGTCTTAGAGAGTCAGTGACTGGGGACGTGTGCAGTGGGCAATATTGGCCTAAGGAGATGAGAATCTTCTGGACAGGAACCTCCTCACTTGGGGAATGCTCTTGGCATTCACTGTGGTTACAAAACAGAGAAACAACAACTCCAGAGCCCTCACAAAGCCCTGACATCCACGAAAGTCAAGTTGAGACACCTCTTTCAGAAAGTACATAGTGAGAGAAAACACAAGTACGCTCCCCTCAGAAATGACTCTTCTAAATGTTCAGATGAGGAATATCAGAAAGAAAATTCAACTCATGAGAACCTAGAGCAAAGTGGGAAGTCATGTGTCACCATTTCCCACAGGTTCAACTTACTGCTACAAATTAAAAGATTTTAAATGACTGGATGAGTCATCTTACTTTTCTTGCCCTTTGACTTCATTCTTTGTAACCTATACCCCTCACTCATTTTGAATGAAGTAACTAGAATCCAGAGAAAGCTTAGCAACTCTGTAACTGCCTCTTGTAATTATAACCTATTATAACATCCAAGTATCTGTCTATTTACTCAAATAGGGTTTAAATACTGTATTCTAATAATTCAACTTCAAAGCATCACTTCTCCTGCTATGTGATTCATTTCAATGTTTTTGAAACAGTAAATGAAGTCAGTGCCCACCTAATGGTTAAGCAAAATGCTTATCAGATCCTTTACCTGATCATCTGTTCAGTTTTAATTATACTCTTTTGGTTGTGAGGAAGTGAAATGTACTTTGGTTGCATAAAGTCCTAGGTGTAATGCAAGGAAATATGCTTTTGCTCCCACAGTTAATGCTCGCTTGCCTCTGATTCTTAGTTTTCTTTCCTAAAAGAGAATTTCAATGGTCCACCTACTCACTGTCATCCTGGGTGTGCAAAGCATTCCAGGGGAGGTCCCCTGGAAGGCTGCTGGTCAGCTTATGGCCATCTTTGGGTAAGGGGTCCACCATCAACTGTGGAAATAGGAGCAGGGTCACACAGGACAAAACTAGGGACCCGGTTCTTCGCAAGGAACAGGGAAGGGGGTCATGGGCTTGGCATACAGTTTAGCCAGGTGTTAAATAAAAATACTTGAGGGTCTACTGGAGAACCCTCTTCCATCCACACCTGACACTTATGCCCTCCTCTGCAAAAATAAGTTTTAATACTGATAGTTGGAGATTTCAAATAAAATGTATCTTCTTTTGCTGCAATTATTAGCTCTTTACATTTAAAGTGGGGAAAAGGTTTTTTCTCTGGTTTGAGTTGCACAAATAATTGCATTGATTATTTGCTTTATGTCTGGTTATCCAGACCTGACTGAAGTTACTCTCCATTTGCTCCAGTGCTCCATGAGCAAATGTCTGCACTGAAAAAAAAAAAAATCTGTAATGTGGTAGAGGAGGGCAAAAGGAAAATGCTGTATCTTTTATGGTATTAAATAGATCATTTCCCCACAAACCAAAAATGAATAAACAAACAAAATCCTTTACCTGATAACATTAAAAATACTCGGCCATCGCCATCTCTGCTCACACTCCTCTAGGCTTCTCTGTTCAGTCTCTTCTTTCCTTTCTTTGTACTGTGACTGCGGGAGGCATGAACACATGTCCTGTCGGGCAAATCCTTCAGAAGTCACCTGCAGGTGGTGAGGCACTGCGTCTCTGATGCCAGTTATTCCAGGACCACTAGGAGGAATTTTATAGTTTCAGCTCTTACATTTAGGTGGATGATCCATTTTGAGTTGACTATGATGTGAGGTGATGATCCAACTTCATTCTTTTGTGTATGGATATTTAGTAGTCCCAAAACAATTTGTTAAATAGACTTCTTTCCCCATTGGATTGCCTGGGCACCCTTGTTGAAAATCAACTGACTGTAATTGTGAGGGTTTATTTTTGGACTCTCAACTTTATCCATTGATCTATCTTATGCCAATACCACACTGTCCTGATTACTATAGCTTTATAGTAAGTTTTTAAATTGGGAAATGTCAGTCCTCCAATTTTCTTCTTTTTCAAAATTGTTCACTTATTCAGGGTCCTCTGCATTTCCATATCAATTTTAGGATCAGTTAGTCAATTACTGCAAAAATACCAGCTTGAATTTTGATAGGGATTACATTGACTCTATAGATCAATTTGGAGTGCATTTTCATCTTAACATTATTAAGTCTTCTGATCAATGAATGTGGAGTGTCTTTCCATTTATTTAGATCTTCTTGGTTTGCTTTAACCTATCTTCTAGTTTTCAGAGTATAAGTTTTACACTTCTTTTGTTAAATTTGTTTCTAATAATTTTATTTTTATGCTATTATAAATAAATTTTTTTCTTAATATTATTTTCAGATTGTTCATTGTAAGTGTCTAGACATTCAATAGATTTTATATGTTTATCTTGAATTCTGCAGCCATGCTTAATTTTTATTCATTCTAATATTTTTTAGTGAATTTCTTAAGATTTTTTATGTACAAAATCCTGTCATCTGCAAATAAAGATAGCTTTACTTCTTCCTTTATAATCTGGATACTTTTTATTTTATTTTCTTGCCTAATTGCACTGCTAAAATCTCTAGTACAATGCTAAATGGTAGCAATGAATATTAACATCCTTATTTTTTTCCTGATCATAGGAGGAAAGCCTTCAGTGCTTAACGATTAAATCTGATATTAACTATGTTTTATATTAAATAATAGATATTCTCTGTCATATTGAAGAAGCTACCTTCCATTCCTTGTTTGCTGAGAACTTTTATCATGAAAAGATGTTGGATTTTTGTCTAATAATTTTTCTGTATCAATTGATACGATCATATTTCTTTTGTCCTTATTGCTATTGGTATAGTATATTGCATTATTAATTAATTTTGATGTTAAACCTACTCTGTATTCCTGGAATAGATCCCACTTGGCCATGATGTACAATTGTTTTTGTATGTTGCTGTATTTCGTTTGCTATTATTTTGTTAAGGATATGGGGGTCTATATTCAAAAGAGATATTTGTCTATAGTTTTCTTTTCTTTGGATGCCCTTGTCTGGTTTTCATATCAGCTATCACTTCTTTTTAAATAAGCCTTCACAGAGAATATGGGTCTTGAGGGTTCCCTTAAATAATAATTTAAAGAGATTTGAAAGGCCTAGGAATGAAAAAGTCATGTGTAACTGTTAGTACTGTAGCTCTCACTTGGGTCCATTAGAGTAAGTGAGCTGTCTACGAATCCTCATGCGTTACTTGGTATATTTCCATTCCGCTTTCCACCAGGATGCCTATAGTAAGCTGAAATTTGGAAAAACAGCTTTATAGTGGGGTACTGATTAACATAAGCCAAATCTAGAAATAAGCATTTCCTGGGCACATGGAAAATAATACTTACCATTTGAATACAGATCAGCATAAAATTTCATATCTTTTCTTTCTATCTTTCTTTTTTCTCTCTTTTTTGCTTTCCTTCCTTCCTTGTTAGTTCAAAAAACAGCAGAATAATCCCCTAAAGAGATTATAACCAGACCATTTTTAGGTTGGTTTAAAATATTTTCATCCCTTTTTTGAAATATGTAATTAGGCAAAATATACTTCTCACAATTTCTATCTTATGATTTTTAAATAGATTTATCCTTACTGAAGCGCATTGCTGAGGATCTTATTAGGTAGCACCATAATTGTCACGGACATTAATAATAGATTGGAATAATGCTTAGGATGGGTCCAGCTAATGTCTTTAAGAGCAGCTGTGTGATAAGCAGCACTGTTCTTACAAGATTCTCTCTGACTTACACCCTAGATGAGAAACTACCTTCTCAGAGAAGGTGAGGGCATGAGCTTTGCTAATGAGACATTTATGAGGAATCGATGCAGTCTTTACCAACTATGTAAGAAAAGAACATCTGAAATTAAATTATGAAGGAACTTATGCTTGCAGACCAAATAAAAGTCAACATAAAGAAAAAAAAGTATTTTTAAATTTTTTGTATTTTGGCTGACCTCAGTAAGTGCTAAAGAATTGCTAAGCAGTTAGTATGGGTAGAAAGCATCTATTTGTTCATCCATTTATGGTCCATCTTTGCCAGCCTCATTGGCATTATTCTAGCTAAACCCAAGCATCAAAAAACTTGATATGTAAGTGCATCCAGTACACGTTTTTGATGCCTGAACCTAAAATATATTTAACAGTTGGGCAACAATTTTGAGATTAAAAACTGTTCAGATTATAGTCCCAATTTCCAGCTGTTAGTCCAAATCCTGAGTCCCAGAAGAATATAATAAAGCCAGTTAAATATGCAACCCTTTCAGAATTGAAACTCAGTTGAGAGAGAGGAAAAGAAAATTTGGGTAAGAAGAAGATCTCTTTCTTGAGCTAGAAAATATGTGTAAACATTTCTACATTGTGAGGATAAAATATTGAGCATTGGCTACAATTAGTAAATGACACATAAAGTGATATTGGTTTGAGCCCAGTAGAGGTTGGTTTTTAATTGTCACAAATTAGTTTAAAGGCTTTTATAGACAGCATTTTCATGTATTTTTGCCGGGAATAAAACCTCCAGCAGTTAATTATTTGAATGCTTAAATATCTTTCTGGAATTTGGTGGGGGGGAACCTGACCCTGAGTATTATAAGTGATCTCTAAGCTTAGTTAGTGGGATTTAGAATTTCATTTAGAGATTCAATATGAGCATTTAATTAATTTTTAAAATCTGACCTTGTCCTTAGCAAAAGAACATTGGTTCAAAGTGAAAAATACTTTCAACCACAGAGGGCTTCACCTGTCCTTGGTAAATTGGGTCTTTAAAAGGCAATCTTTGTAATGAGCTGCTGCTCTTAGAGTTAAACTGTAATCTTTCCTTCAATTAGAAATCATATTGACTTTACACAATTTTGGCATTTTTTAATGTCTCTGGGCAGCATACATTCTCTCTGCACGGACTGGATAAGAGCCGCTTGTCTTAGGCTCTATGTAATTGCTGAGCTGTGGTGACTCCCATGGCAGTTTGTCTTGGGGACCTTCTCACTGTCACAGCTGGGGTCCTAACCTGCAACTCTGGGGCCTTCCTGCCCTTGAGCGCGGCGCATGCCTGGGGCTCAGGCTCAGTGCCGGCTCTTCCTGTCCGGGCTTAGCTCCGACCTCTCACCCAGGTTCAGTGGCCCAGCCTTTGATATCTCTCGTGACCCTGTGATCAATTCTTTGCTCCAGCGTCTGAGCTTTGTCCTGTGTCCTGGGATACATCCCCATCCCAGGAGCCAGAGGACCGTCTGTGTGCCCTGGTTGGTGCCCACTCCCTCCTGCCCCGTCTCTAGGCACAGACCTCTCGTCCCCCTTGTCCTCTGTCGCCTGATGCCTGTATTTAAGAAATAAGTTACCGCAAGCGTCACATGAGTTTGGGAGCTTTTGCTGAAGGTCCAGCGGTCACAGGGAAGGGGAAGATTGAGACGCAGGCAGCTGTGTCCTGTCTCCCTGGCGTCCTCTCTCTCACTGGTCGTTTTTCACTCTTCCCTTCCCAGAAAGACGCCAGAACTACTCCCCCGTCTCGCGCAGAGACTCTTCTTCTCTTGTCTGAGCCCCGATCCAATCAACCTTCAAGCCCTGGTTAGAGAGGTGCCCTGTCACACACAGCCCGAGGCGTCGCCAGCAAAGCCAGCACACTTCCAGAGGGCGCTGCTGTGACTCGCATCGTGCCCCTTCACGTGCCTCCGCCCTTCACATGTTACCCACGCACTCTTGTTTTAACATACCAACGTCTAAACATAGCTGCCTATCTCGTGACCGTGTGTGTATCTGCAGGTGTGTGTGCACGTGTAGAGCGCGGCCCAAGTGATGTAAGTCCCAGCTGCGCTAAAAGGCAATTTGGCAAGTTTCAACACTTTCCTCTTATTTGTACCTTCCCATTTCTATGAAAGTTGTCTGTATTAAATATTGGATACATAAATAATACTGTATTGAACAAATGTGATGAGTTTAAATAATAATAAAATAAAAACACCATGTTGCTCACCAACCAGCTTAAACACTAGAACAACCTTGCCTGCCCCTTTGATGTCTACTCTGAGCACTTTTCAAATCCATTGTCCTCTGCTTTGGGTAATGATTATTAATCATTCACTTTCTTTTATCATTTTGCCTCCTAAATTTGTGAGTATCGCTTAGCTCTGTGTGGTTTGACCTGGAGGCAAATGGAAAGATATGCATTCTTCTGTAACTTTATATTTTACACTCACATTATTCTTGAGAGATTTACCCATGTTCATGCATGTAACTAAGGTTTTTTCATCTTCACCACTATACAGTGCTCTTTTGGGCTTTTTGTTTGTTTTTTCAGAATATTATGGGAGTACAAATGTTTTGGTTACATGAATTGCATTTGTACAGTTTGAGTCAAAGTTATAAGTGTGTCCATTACCCATGTAGTGTGCATTGTACCCATTAGGTGTGAATTTACCCATCCCCTCCTCCCCCCTCGCACCTGCTTAATTTCCATTGAATTTTACTACTATATGTGCACATGAATGTTGATCTATAAGTTTCAATTTAGTAGTAAGTACATATGGTTTTTGTTCTTCCATTATTATGATACTTCACTTATAAAAGGATGGTCTGCAGTTCCATGCTGGTTGTTACAAAAGGTATTAGTTTGCCATTTTTTATGGCTGAGTAATACTAAATGGTATACATACACCACATTTTATTGATCCACTCATGCATTGATGGGCACTTGGATGGTTTCCACATCTTTGTGATTGTGAATTGTGCTGCTATAAACACTAGAGTACAAGTGTCTTTTTTTATAAAATATATTTTTTTCCTTTGGGTAAATACCCAGTAGTGGGATTGCTGGATCAAAAGGTGGGTCTACTTTTAGTTCTTAGAGGTATCTCCATACTACTTTCCATACAGGTAGTACTAGTTTGCAGTACCACCAACAGTGTGTGAGTGTTCCTTTCTCTCTGCACCAATGCCAACATCTGTTGTTTTAGGACTTTTTGATAAAAGCCATTCTCACTGGAGTTAGGAGATATCTCTTTGTGATTTTGATTTGAATTTCCCGATGATTAGAGACATTGAACATTTTTTCATATGTTTATTGGCCGTTAGTCTATCTTCTTTTGAAAAGCTTCTGTTCATGTCTTTTGCCCACTTTTTAATAGGTTTGTTTGATATTTTCTTGCTGATTGGCCTTTTATCAGATGTATAGCTTGTAAATATTTTCTCCCATTCTGGGTTGTCTATTTGCTCTATTAGATTGTTTCCTCAGCTGTACAGAAGCTTTTTAATTTAATCAGGTCCCATTTATTTATTTTTGTTGTTACTGTGATTGCCTTTGGGGTCTTTTTCATAAATTCTTTGCCTAGGCCAATATCTATAAGAGTTTTTCCTACCTTTTCTTCTAGAATTCTTACAGTTTCATACCTTAGGTTTAAGTCTGCTATCCATTGTGAATTAACTTTTGTGAGCAGTGAGAGGTATGGATCCTGTATAAGTCTTCTACATGTGGCTATACAATTTTCTTAGGATAATTTATTGAATAGGGATTCTCTTCCCTGGTGTATGTTTTTGTCTACTTTGTCAAAGATCAGATGGCAATATGAGGATGGTTTTATATCTGGTTTCTATATTCTGATCCATTGGTCTAGGTCTCCATTCTTGTGCCAGTACAATAGCTTTGTAGTATAGCTTGAAGTCTGGTAATGTGATACCTCCCAATTTGTTCTTTTTGTTTAAGGTTGCTTTGGCTATTCAGGGTCTTTTCTGGTTCCATACGAATCGTAGAATTATTTTTTCTAGATCTGTAAAAAATGACATTGATACTTTAATAGAGATTGTATTGAATCTATAAATCACTTTGGGTAGCATAGACATTTTAACAATGTTGATTCTGCTGATCCATGAGCATGGTATGAGTCCTTTGAAATCCTGAATACAGTTTATCCCATTGACGACGTACATGTGAGCTGTTTCCAGGTTTTTGCTACTACAAACTGTGCTGCTATGGTGACTTCTGTCCACATCTCCTGGTGTAGGAGGTTCTCCAGGGCTTCCCAATCATGGCAACCATAGAAAATGATATTATTTGTATGGTGCATTAGGAAACAAATAAAGCTGATTGTTATGTCTTCAGGAGTAGAAACTTTCTCCAAGCGTGGAAGACATCTCAGTATACCTATAGCACATTCGTGGCCCAAGAGGGCCTAAGAAGGTGAGCTCTAAGAGTGGAGCCACTGGTTCATTGGTACATGAAACTTCAATTTTGCTACAGCTTTCTAAATTGTTGTCCAAACTCTTTTTCCATATCTCAGTACTTTAACTACATTTGAACCAATTAGTTATATTATGAAAACACATATAATATGGGAAGTTTTCCTTCATTTATAATAAAACATTTGCAGTTGCCCATCACTGATTTATATGGTTTATATCAAATACTGAAGAATCAAACCATATATAAGCCTTGAGCATTTTCACTTCTATTGAAGAGGCAGGCAGAGAGAGGTATGATGATTCCCTGGCTCCAGCCCAAGGCACTGCCCTTTTATGCGGCACTGATCCCTACCTGTGCACAAGCCACAGTCTCTAATCTTCTGCGCTTTAGTAAGGCCAATCTCCCTCCCTCCCATGTTCTCATTTTCTGCTCTGCCTGGTGGATGCCTGCTCATCCTTTGAGGCCTAGTTGAAAAGGGTCAGCTGTCCTTTCTCCATCCCCTCCCCAGAGATTGGTTGTGCTTTTCCAGACCCTGGAAGCTCTGCCTCCACTCCACTTTTACAATGGTACACAATATTTTTGTGTGGCCCTCCTCTCCTTCTGTCTAGGCTAAGACCTGGAGGGAAGGCAGGGCATTGAAGCATTAGAACCCCTTATAATGGCCAGACCTTGTTCATGCTTAGGCTAGAATAATTCAGTCACTTTAATTCCTGACTTGTAAATGGATACACATCACTTACTGTAGCTCATCCCAGACAGAACATGAGAAGGCAAAAAGAAATTCTTCCAGGTAACTCATTCCTTTTAGTCAGAGGAAATTGGTGGATACTAAGCCCAGTTCCAAATATCCAAACTGCTTCTAAGTTTGACATTTTAGTAGCAACAGCAGTTAAATAGGAGCATGACCAAAACTATGCTCTCAATACTCACTAAATGAATAAATGAACTAATTAGTATGTGTGTCTTAGGGTAAAAAGCTGATAGTTCTGAGTCAAGAATTAATGGAAGGGCAGTGTCATCTGAGTGGCTCACCTGCAGACCTGAGCAGCCTGTGGGCCCCTCCTTGCCATAAAGCAGCTGTGTTCTTCGTGGTTGGGCAAACAGGAAGGAAGATGTCATTCTTGATCAGAGGCCATGCCAAAGCTGCTCTGCTGTTCTGAAGGGAAGCTGGGGGCTAGGAGGGTCTCTGACAATGGTAGGGTTTTATTTTTGCAGGGACAGACCAGAAACAACAGAAGAATGATGCCAGGTGAGCAAGCCAAACCTGGCCAGGTGTGTACTTTGCATGATACACATTACATAGTTTTGCTTCTAGAGGGAAAATCCGGTAAATAAATGTAAACAATAGGATGCCACCCAGCGTATTCAACATGTTTACACGCCATTGATATCCAACTCTCTGAACAGGGCAAACCTCATTATATATGTATTATTCACGTGGTTAATAAGCAAGCAGGGAGAGAGGACACATTATTTACTAGTTTAAGTTGAGGATATATGAGAAACATAAGAGATAGTCCTTAACTTCAAGATGTTTACAATTATGGTAGAGGGGGATGATTATATCTGGCCATAGGAAGTCTCTAAGGAATGATGCAAATTTGTGTTAAACATATCTTCAGATGATGGTTAATGCACTAAGTGTTCAGACAAGGATAAATTGTTATGAGATGGAGGGCCTGGAAACAGTGTGGCTATATAAGCTTTAGTTCTGAACATACCTGAGATCATATCCTTTCTTCATCTATAATAAGCTATGGGACAGTAGCACATTTCTAGACCTTTGAAAGTCCTGCTTTTAGTATCTGTTAAATAGGAATCACAATATCTATTCTGCAGCATTTTCAATGACAGTTAAAAGAGGATACTACCTCTAGTGCCTGTCACCCACTAGTTTATATTCCAGCACATTCCCTCCCTTACCCCACTGGCTTCTCCCAATTTGTAAGTGTGCACTGACATTCTTCTGTGCTTCACTGGCTCTGCTCATCCAGGTGTCCTCATTGCAAGGTGGGCTGTCCAGGAAGGAGTCACTGAAATGGAACTAGAAGCACAAGAGGTTCTGAGGAAGTAACACCTGCAGGAGGATAGGGTGCAGAGAGGCAGGGTTGGGCAGAGGGAGCTGTCACACTCTGACACAGAACAGTCAAGTGGCTCTACCAGCCCAACATGGAACTTCAACCAAAGTGCTTCTGTTGGAGAAATGGAACAAAAATGACTAGGTCCTTGACCCACCACCTTGCCCAGCTATCGGCTGTGGGCATCCCTGAGAGGAATGTTATTCCACCCCAGGCTGACCTCAGTTAGAAAGCCGAGGCAGACCCTGAAGGAGTTTAAGCCGGAGGCTGTCAGCTAACCCCAGTCCTTGCAGCTGGCCAGAAAGTCCTGCATGACACGTCTCCACATCACGCCCTAGAATGGTAGAACTTGCAGAATCTCCCAAATGGTTTGTATAGGACTTTCAACCTTCTAAAGCATCTGGCTTACCACCTGGGACTGAATTAGGTAATGAATAAAATCGGATGAATTATCTAATCATTAGTTGGATATCACCTATAATTCTCTCATTATTCTTTCATGCTTTAGATATCAGTATTTCTCAACAGTTACATTCACATTACATCCGTCTCAAGAGCTTTTTGAAGAACACCAATACCCACCCTCTACTGTTACTAACTAAATCAGGTCTCTGCACATGAAGGCAGGACCCAGGCGTTTATATTTTGCAGCCTCTAAGTGAGTCTAATGCAGATCCAGGCAGAAGGTCTACCGCATCTACTTAAGGTTATGACATGTTATGGGTGACTTTTCAGTGTATGAGAAGGAGAGCTTCCAGCATGCAGAGGGCCCTTATCATAGCATCCTCCTTTTCCTCCTCACTAGCATCAAAATGATGACAAAGGCACAGAAAGTGCTTCCCGTGATCCAGGCACTGCACACTTTACATAAGGGCTTTAGGAAGTTGAGTAACAGTTACCAGGACTCAAATCTCATCCATCACTGACCTCAATGTTGGCATCTTTGGTGATGTGAACTAAAACCAACAGCCCCTAATTGTGGGCAAAGGATCATCCTAGACCTTGCCTAGATTCCCCTAGAGTTCTTGTTAACGATGCTGGTTCCCCAGGGGCACTGCAGACCTCCTGAATCCCTGTCTCAGGGGCTGGACCTGGGAAGGCCATTCCGGCCATCTCCAGAGTAGCTTCCATGGTCATGACATGTGGGAAGCCTCTGCCGTGCTCAGGGCTCTCCTCCCACTGCAGCTTCCCCTTCAGACCCTGCCCCCAGCCCACCTCACTCCAGCTTCCCACCTCTAGGGCAGCTTTCAGTGGAGTGAGCAGCAAGGGGGGAAAATAGAAATTTAGGGGTGACCTGTGTGCTGTGGACACCTCAAATTGTCAAAATAAGTGATAGAATTTTTAATGTGATTATTCTGCTATCCTTAGTCATAACCTGCAAAATTGAAATATAAATTTCAACGCTGCACTTAAAAATTACCTCTGAGGCATACGTTTAGAATTGTGAAATTCCCAGGTATTCATTCAGTAAACCTGATCAATGTCCTGCTTTTACTGAGAAAATGAAGGTGTCACGGATGAGGATGAGACTCATCACATAGCACCAAGGAAAGCTCACATCATACAAGGAAAGAGATGTTTATTCTGTGGTTTGGCCCAATATGCTACCTTGATTGAAGGAAGAATAACCTTCCATGAGCACACAGATGTGGGAGGTCAGAAGTGGCCCCGAGTGGAGGCCTGGGAGCCGGTTCTTGGGAGATGGAGGGATGGATGCCTGGTGGAGAGGCAGAGTATATGCAAAACACGTCAATACAGAAAGGCATGGTGTGTCTGGAAAGGGTGAGATGTTTAAATTAGTTGGAGTTGTGGGTGGAAAGGCAGGAGGTGAAACTGAAAGGTAGGATGGTCAGATTGAATATTTCCTCCTAACACATGAATTCAGGATTTCAGGAGCATGGACAGATTTGGTCCAAAGGGGAGACCCTGGGTTCTGTTTTGGATACACTAAGTTCCAGTTGTGTGTGATAGGTCTGATGTTGGAAATCCTCCTTCGAAGCCAGAAAGGAAGGTTTATGTCAGTCATAAAGACCTCAGATTGTCTTGGAGCCATAATCACCACAGAAGAAAGCATGAGAAAACTAGCTACCAAATAGCTTGGAACATCATAATTCCAAGTTCATAATGGATATAATATAGCAATTTGGAAAAATGACAAATTAACTTTCTTATTCCATTGAGTATGCAGCCCTTTTTGTCTTTTACATTAATGATGTACAAAAGTGCTTTGCATAGATGTTTCTCCACCATCCCAACCCGCACTAATCTGACCAGACACAGTATAAATGTCACCACTGGGGGTGAGAGGGTAATTTAGACTCTGGATCCCTGCCTAGTGACTGTCAGAGAAGGGCTGCCAATGTTACCAATTGGATAGTTGCTTTGTAATTTAGAAACAATAAATCCTGAGGCAAGTAATTCCCCTTCAGAACCTTGAGTTGCCTCCTTAACAGAATGATTTTTCAGTCTGGTTGGAGTTACACGTAAGCCCATGGGGCTGGATGAGAGTTTCAAAAGGATACTCAGAGGACCATATTGATTGCACTCTTGATTTGAATATGATTTGATTTCCATTCACAGGAAATGTAGTGGTAAATTTCTTTTGAGCTATCAACTTATGATTTAGAGTACTTAAAAAGGTATTTTGTTTTGTTTTTCAGTGAGGCAGTAGGGGCTGCTGTAAACAAGATATTTCCCTTCCTGGCTTACATGTGGCAAGTGCCAACAGAAGCAGGGAGCTTGCTGATTTTAGACAAAAGTTGGATTTATCATCTACAAGCTAAAGAGTAGCAAGAAAATAAAAACAGCAAATTCTTATGCAGTGTGCCCTCGGTTCCAGGCACCATCCATGCAAATACACAGATAAACTCATTTAGTGGCCCCCAACCCTGAGAGCTGGGCACCAAGGGGAAAGATACGCAGAGATATTACTAACCTGCTCTTGGCCACACATCCCATAAGTGTTGGAGCTGGGAGTCTAACCTGGGCTGTTGGGCCCCAGGGTCCATACACTGAGCCATGTGCTCTGTTTGAGCATCTTCTGTGTGCCAGCTCTGCTCTGGAAGCCAACGAGATCACAGAGAACAAGACTGGCTACATCCCTATAGCCTGGAACTCTCTGGAACTTACATGCTGAGGGCGGGGCATGGGGAAAGTGGTTTAAAATAATACTTTGTGGTGAAAGGATGTTGCATGTAATTTATGATGAGGAAAGTTTAAACTGGCTAACATATTTTATTGTGGAAAAATAAGCCATTAGTCAAATATAATAACTGAGTTAATTAAAATCTCCTTTTCAGGCATACACCAGCCAAGAAGACCTGTTTTTGTCTTTGAATTCCCCTTTGCTGTATAAATGTAATGTTAAGCTCCCAGTGCCAAGACCAATTTAATTCATTTGCTCATTTACAAGTTAAGAGAGAAAACTTTCGTAACATACTAGATGTCTGATGTTTTGGGATAATGACCAGCTGAATTGATGAACTTTATATAATGATCTGTTGCTATGACGACGAGACCCAGTGAGTGGAAGCAGATATTTCATTATTACCTCACTGATAATGCTTAGAACAGTAACAGATGCAAATACAAAAGCTTTTCTTTTACTCTGCAATAACTCTGGGTCAATGAGACAAATTATAAATGTCTCTCAGTTACAGCAGTGGGGAATCAAATGAAGACACAAATAATACCTATCCAGACCCTACACAATTTGAAATAAAGTAATTTATCTTTCTGGGTTAGCAGCCTCCGTGTCCACAATGAATCTCCATGCCTTGTCAAAGATAACCATTGTCAGTGGGGCTGTTTACTTCACACACAGGTATAATTTCTACACATCAAGGCACAAAAAGCATAAACGTTCCCTTAACTACAAGGAAAGTGAGAGAAGAAATAAGAAGAAGTCAATGAATTTTACATACACTGAATGGTTTAAAACCAACACCTTCTGCATTTTTTTAAGCCTAACGGAAATAAGCATTGCTCTGTCTCCTGCAAGTGCTTTTAACTTCCGTAGTTTGGAAGAATTAATTTAACTGAGTCCTTTTTTTCTCAAGGCTTTAGGGTTTATTTGGATTTAAGTTAGAATACACACAAAGGATAGTGATTTTCACTTTAGATACTGCTTAAGCTTTAATTATTTCATGATTTGAGATATAAGAAGGTAATCTGCAGGATGCCAATCACATATAAGTACATAAAGTCTAAAACAATCATTCTAAATTATTTTTAATCATAATGATGGTAAAGGCCTGTTGGAACTAAACATATTTCTTTTTATTTCTTAATTTCTTTCTTTCTGACAACAGAATTAGTTTCATGTACTCCCAAAACCTTGCAGTAGCCAAAATTCTAGAAGTTTGTGAAACAAATACTCACTATAATTAACCAGAGACCTTTTCTTCTGATGCTAGAAAGTTCATTCTCAAGTGGCTATTTCGTTCTTTCTAATTTTACCCCCCAAAGAGCACCAGAGGCATTAGCATGAAGGTTGTCAGCAGCAGCACCATCTATATGAATTAATTTATAATGTCTTCCAAAATGAATCAATTTTACAAAATGTTACATGCTTTTTATGATTATCCTTGCCATTTTAAAAGCCAAAATCAGATATATACAGAATTAAATAAATTAAAAATTTTAAATGATAGCTATTTAAACAATATGTCTATTACTATAATTATAAAAAGAAAAATTTTTGAATCTAACAGATAATTGAAAATACCAGTGCTTTAGAAGGTGCCATGATATCTTAGGGGAAAAAATAGAAAATGAATTACTTTCTAATATAGTCATGATGTTGGTCTGAACAAACTATACCTGTAATAAAATATCTTTATATTTCTCACTCAATTTAAAGTGACTCCACATACATATGGACAATTGTTATACTTGCATTTATTTTAGTTTGATAAAAAGACTACAAAATAAAATCTTATTTAAATTATTGAATATCTGTTAGCAAGCTGAAGATTGAAAATTAGAAATACATTAGCTATTTTCTTCAAAATCCAAAATAAAGTCATTCCAGCCACTAGTGACTGAGTAACACCTCCCCCCCCACCCAGTTATAGCTTGCCTGGGCAGCAGCTGGACATCCTGGAGCAGCTCATTAAATGGACCTCAGGTCAGCCCCACCAAGGTCACCCTTCATCCTTCTTTGAATCTTATTTTATGGAAATATCATGTGCATTTCTTTGTGGTCCACATGCACAGACCTCAGATACTGGCCATTTTGCTAATGAATCCACAACACATTCTGACCAAGTGTCATCATTTTTCAGAGAGGAAGGAAGAGAAGGGACCCTTCCCATGCTGCTGGCTGGCAGGTGGACAGTGGTGATGAGAACTCAGCTTCCTTGTCTCTCAGCCTGGTTCCTGCAAAAGGCAACTGTCCATGGAGCCCAGGGCTGCCCCTGATAGTGCAGTGCTCCCCTGCAGGTCCGCAGCCCAGTAACCAAATGAGGACACTTGTTTCTCCTCATGTATATTTCTTGTTGAATTTAATAAATTGACTGCATTTTTACCTTAGGAAAATAAAAGTGGTCCATACTTTTCTGTTTGGAGTTCATGGTATGGAATTTTCAAATATTTGTGGAGATGGAACCCTTTATTCAAAGGAAATTTTATGACAGGTTTCAATATGTGACCTGCAGTCAGATGACACTTCTCTTGTTGTAGATTATGAACCCCTCACTTTTGGGATGGGAGTGAGGCTCTCCAGGGAAGCACTGGGACACCTTCGTATCCCCAAGGTCTAGTTCTCTGCTACCCAACACCGTAGCCACTTGCCACAGGCTGGCTGTTGGATACTTGAAATGTGGCTGGTTCGAATTGAGATGCTCTGTGAGTACAAAGTGCATCAGACTTCAAAGACTTAGTATGAAAAAAATGAATGCACACTCTCATTAACCATTCTTTCATATTGGCTATATTTTCAAATGCTAATATTTTGTTTCTGTTGGATTAAATAAAATTTATATAAAATTAATTTGAACAGTTTCTTTTTTTACATTTCTAAATGGGGCTAGTGGAAAATTCAAAAAAATGTGGATTGTACTATATCTCCATTGGATGATGCTGGTATAGATAAACTTTTCAGCTTCCACCTCCTGACCCCGGTGCTCAGTGCTCAAAGGTTTTGCAGGGGTTTTAAGCATTGTTGCTGCTTCCCTGGGTCCTATGTGCAAGTAGCTCCATTCCAGTGAAATGCGTTAAGGAGGTTTGTCCCAGCTGCTTGACTTACTACCACACTCTGCTGTAAGCAACTCATTTCATTTAAACCCAAATACTTTCTTATTTTCTACTGAAAAACACATTTCTCTTTTCAGTTACTCTTCCCATTGTGTGCTTAGCAACTCCCTTGTCCCAGGACATGAACACACCTTCCTGTGGGGAGAGGTTGGTGCAACAATCCTCGGTGTTTCGTGGATCATTTCTTGTGGCTGGAATTCTTCGGGGAAATTTCTTCTTGTCTTTTTCAAGTTACAGTCCAGTTCTTTGGTAAGTATTGTGTAAACCATTATTAGGAATAGTTTGGACCCACATTCTAGTGACCTGTACCCAGGAGAGCTCTCCTCTTATCTTCAGCAAGCACCCCATCGAAGCCTTTTACTTGTTCAGGGGCTGGTCTGGTGACGGTGGCATGATCCTTGTTTCTTTGGGCAATTGTCCCTTTCTTTTATTTCTAAAAATATTACTTGTTTTGTGGGTTTTTTTTTTTGCTTGTTTGCTTACTCCTTTGAGTGTTTCCATATTGCAGGATCTAAAAAATAGGTATTATTAATATATCTTATGAAAACATCATAGATTTGTTTATTTGTTTATTTAATGATGATAAAACACAAAGGTTCAAATCATTGGGCTGGATATGACATTTTTACAAAATCAAGTGTTTGCCTCCTAACCAAGTGTTCTTGTTTCAAAACAGTGAATTGCAAAGCTGGGTGTAACGTGGCTTTAACTTTCAACTGTGATATATAATAGAGATACAGAAAATTACATAAAACAGACATGGAACAGTGAATTATTGTGACTCAAACATCCTACTTCTTTACTTTTTGTTATAGTTTTGCTATGGAACTGCATCCTTAAATACTGTACGTTGGCTTTGGACTTTTTAAATTCTTTTTTTAAAAACAGTTTTATTAAGGTATAACAGCCATAGAGTAAACTGCATAATTTAAAAGTGGATAATTTGATGTTTTGGTATAGGTACACACCATGACCATCAACACAATCACAACGAAAATATTCATTGCGCTAAAAGTTTCCTTGTTTGCAATCTCAATTGTAACTCCTTCCTCCTTCCCCTTCGACCACCCTCCGCCTCCGTTCCCAGGCATCTACTGATCAGCTTTCCGAAACTTTAGATTAGGTGGTATTTTATATAAACGGGATTATATAAGCAAGTATTCTCTTTTCTGGCTTCTTTTACTAAAAAATTATGTTGATATTCATCTAAGTTTTTGTATTGTCAATAATCCATTTATTTTGATGCTAAATACTACTGATCGTATATATACACTACAATTCATTTATCCACTTGCCCACTCGTGAACGTTGGAGTTGTTTCCATTTTTTGTGCTATAACAAACAAACCTGCTGTGAACATTGTGTAAAAGTTTTTGTATGAATGTATACTTCCATTAGTCTTGAGTGAATACCTAGGTGTTAGCATCGTGGTACATATATCTTTACATTTTCAGAAACTCCCATACTGTTTTCCAAAGTGGCTCTACCATTTTTTAATTCACACCAGAACTGCGTGAACATTCCAATTGATCTTCATCCTTGCCAACATGGTATAATAAATGGTTTGTTGAGAAGCGTGTTAGTTTCCAAATAGTTGGAAATTTTCCACATCTTTCTGTTATTGATTTCTTATTAATTCCCCTGTGCTCAGAGGGCATACATTGCATGACATGAAATTTTATTAAGTTTATGAATACTTTTTTTATGGCCCAGAATATGCTCTATCCTGGGAAAGGTTTGGTATGCACTTGGAAAAAGTGCATACTTTGCAGTTGTAAGGTGGAGGATTTTATAAATCTTAATTAGGTAAACTTGGTTTATACTGCTTTTCAACTTTTCTATAGCCTTCCTCATATTTTATAACATTGTAACACATATTTCTATAATGTTGTTATATTAATTTTTGAGAGAGGTGTTGAAACATCTGGCAATAATTGGACTTGTCTGTCTCTTTGCAGTTATATCAGGTTTTAATCACGTATTTTGACATTCTGTAATTAGTTGCATACATGTTTAAGATTTCTTATGTCCTCCATGAATTGATGTTATTATCATTATAAAATGACCCTTTCAAACCCTGGTAATGCTCTTTACCTTGAAATGTGCTTTGATATTAATTGAGCTACTTCAGCAATCTTCTGATTAGTGTCAGCTGGTATATATTTTTCCTTCATTTTACGTTAACATATTTGTGCCTTAAATCCAACCCTGCTATTTGTCATTTTAATTATTGTCTTTAAACCACTTATGTTAATGTAATTATTGACATGGTTGTGTTTAATCTACCATCTTGCACTTTGTTTTCTAGTTGTCTCATCTGTTCATGTTTCGTGGTTTTTTTTTTTTCACTTTACACCTTATTTTGGATTGAATATTTTTAATGATTTCATTTTACAATACTTCTGGTTTATTAACACTAACTCTGTGTGTGTGCATGTGTTTGTATTTCAGTGCTTGCTTTAGGATTTATAGACTTCTTTATAATTCATCTAATTTAATGGATATTGTGTTACTTCATGTGCAGGTTAAGAATCCTATGACAGCAGACTTGCAGTTCTCCATTCTCAGTATTTGTGCCATTTGGGTGGTACATTTCACTTTTCTCTCTGTCACAAACCACATAATTTGTTATTATTGATTTTGTTCTAAGTTTGTAAAAAATATCCTTAACATATTGAATTCATAAGAAAAACATATTTTGTATTTACCCACGTTGTTACCACTTCTGGTGCTTTCCATTTCTTTGTGTACATCTTGATTTCCAATGGGTATCATCTTTCTTTTTTATAAAAGAAGTTCATTTAAAATTGTTTTTTAAGAATTTATGAAGAAGACCCCCAAAGTAATCACAGCAGCAACAAAAATAAATACATGGGACCTGATCAAATTGAAAAGCTTCTGCACAGCCAAGGAAACTATCACTAGAGTGAACAGACAACCTACAGAATGGGAGAAAATATTTGCGTGCTACACCTCTGATAAAGGGCTTATAACCAGAATCTATACAGAACTTAGGAAAATCAACAAGAAAAAATCAAACAACCCTATTAAAAAATGGGCAAAGGACATGAACAAAAACTTTTCCAAAGAAGACAGAATGATGGCCAGCAAACATATAAAAAAGTGCTCAACTTCTCTAATCATCAGGGAAATGCAAATCAAAACCACAATGAGATATCACTTAACTCCAGTGAGATTGGCTCATATCAAAAAATCCCCAAATAACAAATGTTGGCGGGGATGTGGACAGGTAGGAACACTCATACACTGCTGGTGGGACTGCAAATTAGTACAACCTCTATGGAAAAGAATATGGAGATACCTCAAAGAATTAAAAGTAGAATTACCATTTGACCCAGCAATCCCACTACTGGGTATTTATCTAAAAGAAAAAAAGACATTTTATAATAAAGACATCTGCTCTCGAATGTTCATAGCAGCACAATTCACAATTGCAAAGTTGTGGAAACAACCCAGGTGCCCATCAATACACGAGTGGATCAATAAAATGTGGTATATGTATACCATGGAGTATTACTCAGCAATAAGGAACAACAGTGAATTAACACATCTGGTATTATCCTGGTTGGAGCTAGAACCCATTCTTCAAAGCGAAGTGTCACAGGATTGGAAAAACAAGCATCACTGGTACTCACCATCAAACTGGTACTAACTAATGAACACTTACATCACACAGGGCAATAACATTCATCAGAGGGCGGGTGGGCGGGAGGGGTGTGGAAGGGATGGGAAAAACTCTCACTGAATGGATGTGGGGAGCACAGTTTGGGAGACGACCACGATTGTGGCTCTGACACGGGCAGAACAGGGGCAATGTGTATGGCCAAAGTGTTGTACCCCCATGATATTCTGAAATTAAAAAAATAAATTATAAAAAAAAAATTGTTTTTTGTAGTATAGGTCTGTGAAGATGAACTCTTTCAGAAGAAAATACATTCCAAAATACCTTCATTCTCCTACATTTTAGAAAGATATTTTTAGTAGGAACAGAATAATAGGTTGACCTTACATTTTTCCCTCAGTACATTAAAAATGTTGTCCCACTGTCTTCTGGCTTTGATTGTTATTCTCATCTTTGTTTTTCTGTGTATAATATGCCTTATTGCTCTCACTGCTTTTAAGGTTTGATCCTTATTACTGGCTTGACACAATTTGATCATAAAGTGACCTGGTGCAATGTTCTTCTTGTTTCATGTGATTGGGGTTTGCTGAGTTTCTTGGAGCTGTGAGCTTATATCACCTCCTATTTCCTCTGCTATTTTTTATCTTAACACGTCACTACTACTTTTCCTTTGATGACACCAACACATTTATAGTAGGGTGCTTTGAATTTGTATTAAATCTCAATGATACTCTGTGTATTACACTTTAGTCTTTTTTTCCTCTGTCAATTTCATTTTGGACAATTGCTACTGTTGTCATCAAGTTTACTGATCCTTTCTGCTATAGAACCTAATATGCTGTTGATCCCATCAAGTGTATTTTTCATTTCAGAAATTGTAGTTTCATCTCTAGTAGTTTGATTTTTGTGTGTTTAATATTTTCTATATCTATAACTAACAACCTCATGCTCCATCTTATTTTTTTAACTCCTTGAATGTATAAATTAAGTTATGATAATGTTTTAAATGACATTATCATGTAATACAATCACATGTGCCATTTATAGGTCAGATTTTTAAAAATTATTTTATTGATACATAATGATTATATATATTTCTGGAATACCTGTAATATTTTGACACTTGCATACAATATGTAGTGATCAAAGCAGGGTAATTGGGCTACCCATCACTTCAAACAATTATCATTTCTTTTTTTATTTCAAAATATTAAGGGAATATGAGTATTTTGTTACATGGATGAATCGTATAATGCTGAAGTCAGGGCTTTTAGTGTGCCTGTCTCCAGAATAGTGTACATTGTACCCAATAAGTAAGTTTTTATCCCTCACCACATCCCACCCTCCCACTTTCTTAGTTTCCAATGGCCTTTACAAGACTATATGTCCCTGTGTACCCATCATTTAGCTCGCACTTATTAGTGACAATTTATGGTGATTGTTTTTCTGTTCCTGAGATACTTCACTTAGGATAATGGTCTCCAGTTTTATCCAAGTTGCTGCAAAAGACATCATTTCATTCCTTGTTGTGGATGAGTAGTGCTCCATGGTATATATGTGCCACGTTTTCTTTATCCACTCATCAGCTGAGGGGCACTTAGGTTGATTCCACGTCTTTGCAATTGTGAATTGTGCTGCAAAAAATATTTGGGTGCAGGTGTCTTTTTCATATAATAATTTCTTCTTCCCAGTAGAGGGATCACTGGATCCAATGGTAGGTCTACTGTTAGTTCTTTCAGGAATGTCTGTACTATTTTCTATAGAGGTTGCACTAATTTACAGTCCCACCAAAAGTGCATAAGCATTCCTTTTTCTTCACATCTCTGACAACATCTATTGTTTTTTGATTTTTTAATAATGACCATTCTGATAAGGGTAAGATGGTATCTCATTGTATTTTTAATTTGCATTTTCCTGGTGATTAGTGATGTGCATTTTTCGTATGTTTATCTTCTTTTGAAAATTGTCTGTTCACGTCATTTGCCCACTTTTGAATGGGATTGTTTGTTTTTTTCTTACTGATTTGTTTGAGTTCTTGATAGTGGATATTTGTCCTTTGTTGAATATATAGTTGGTTAATATTTTCTCCCATTCTCTAAGTTGTCTGTTTATTCTGATGATTACTTCCCTTGCTGTGCATAAACTTTTTAATTTAATTAAGTTTGATTTATTTATTCTTGTGGCTGTATGTGCCTTTGGGGTCTTAATCTTAAATTTTTTCCTTATAGGCCAAAGTCCAGGAAAGTTTTTCCTATGTTTTCTTCTAGAATTTTCATGGTTTCAGATCATACATTTAAGTATTTAATCCATCTTGAGTTAATTTTTGAATATGGCAGGAGATAGGGATTCTGTTTCATTCTTCTACATGTGGCTTTCCAATTTTCCCAGCACCTTTTATTGAATATAGTGTCCTTTCACCAGTATATGTTTTTGTTTGCTTTGTCAAAAATCAGTTGGGTAGAGCCATATGATTTAACTTCTTGGTTCTCTATTTTGTTCCATTAGCCTATGGCTCTAGGTTTATACCAGTACCATGTTGTTTTCGTTAGTACACCCTTGAAGTATAATTTAAAATCAGGTAATGTGATGCCTCCAGATTTGTTCTTTTTCCTTAAGATTGCTTTGGCCATTTGGGCTCTTTTTTTGGTTCCATATGAAGTTCAGAATTATTTATTCAAGATCTATAGAAAATGACATTGGTATTTTGATGGCAATTATGTTGAATCTGTAAATCACTTTGGTCAGTATAGACATTTTATCAATGTTGAATCTTCCAATCCATGTGCATGGAATGTTTTTCCATTTGTTTGTGTCATATATGATTTCTTTCATTAGTGTTTTGTAGTTTCCCTTGTAGAGATCTTTCACCTCCTTGCTTATGTCTATTCACAAGTGTTTTATTTTCTTTGCAGCTATTGTAAATGTTATTGAGTTCTTGATTTGACTGTCAGCTTGATTGTTATTAGTATATAGAAATGCTACTGATTTTTGTACGTTGATTTTGTAATCTGAGACTTTGCTGCATTTATTTTCAATTCTAGTCTTTGGTGGAGTCTTTTGGATTGTCTAGATACAAAATCATATCATTGGCAAGCATGGAGAGTTTGACCTCCTCTTTCCCAATTTAGATACCCTTTATTTCTTTCTCTTGCCTGATTGCTCTGGCTAGGGCTTCCAGTACTATGTTGAATAGAAATGGTAACAGTGGGCACCCTTGTCTTGTTGCAGTTCTTAGGGGGAATACTTTCAACTTGTCCCCATTCTGTATGATATTGGCTATAGATTTGTCATATATGGCATTTATAATTTTGAGGTATATTCCTTCTATGCCTATTTCATTGAGGGTTTTTGTCATGAAGTGGTGCTGGATTTCATCAATTGCTTTTTCTCGATGCATTGAGATTATCATATGGTCTTTGTTTTTGTTTCTTTTTATGAGGTGAATCACAATTATTGATTTGCATATATTGAAACGTCATTGTATCGCTGGGATGAAACCCACTTGATAATGGTGAATTGTCTTTTTGATGTGCTCTTCAGTTCAGTTTGCCAGTGTTTTGTTGAGGATTTTTGCATCAATGTTCAACATTGATATTGGTCTGTAGTTTTCTTTCTTTCTTGTGTCCTTTCCTGGCTTTGGTATCAAGGTGATACTGGCTTCACAGAATGAGTTAGGGAGGATTCCCTCCTTCTTGATGTTGTGGAGCAGTTTCAGTAAAATAGGTGCCAGTTCTTTGTAGGTTTGGTAGAATTAGTCTGTGGATCCATCTGGTCTGGGCAATTTTTTTGTTGGGAGATTTTTTATTACTTCTCAATATTGCTACTTATTATTGGTCTGTTCAGGATTTCTATTTCTTCCTGAGTCAGGCTTGGGAGGTGGTGTGTTTCCAAAAATTTAACCATTTCCTCTAGGTTTTCAAGTTTGTGCATGCAGAGGTTCTCATAGTATTCATGGATGATATTTTGTATTTCTTGTTAACCTAGCTAATGGTCTATCAATATTGTTTTTCTTTTCCAAGAACCAACTTTTTGTTCTGTTGATCCTTTGTATTGTTTTTTGTTGTTGTTGTTGTTTCCATTTTGTTTAATTCTGCTCTGAGCTTTATTATTTCTTTTCTTGTGTTGGCTTTAAGTTTGATTTGTTCTTCTTTTTCTATTTCCTTGAGGTGTGACATTAGGTTGTTAATTTGTGATCTTTCTGTCTTTTCAATGTAGGCATTTATGGCTTTGAACTTCCCCCTTAGCACTGCTTTTTTGTATTCCATAGATTTTTGAAACTTGTGTCCTTTTTGTTGTTCAGTTTGAAAAATCTTTTGATTTCCATCTGGATTTTGCTGTTGACCCTAGGATCATTCAATAGCAGGCTGTTAAATTTCTGTGACTTTTTGTTGATTTAAGAGTTTCAACTGGAATTGATTTTTAGTTTTATTCCACTGTGGTCTGAAAAGATACATGGTATGTCTTCCATTTTTCTGAATCAGCTGAGACTTGTTTTGAAGGCTAATACATGGTCTATCTTGGAAGATGTCCCATGTGCTAATGAGAAACATATATATACCGTAGTTTTGGGGCAGAATATTCTGTAAATATATGTTAGATCCATTTGTTCAGGGGTCTTGATTAAGTATAATGTTTCTTTGTTGATTTTCTGTCTCTATGATCTGTCCAGTTCTGTCAGTGGAGTATTGAATTCCCCAACTCTAATGATGCTGCGATTTATTTCTTTTTGCTTATATCTAGTAGAATTTGTTTTATAAATCTGGGATGTCCTGTGTTAAGTGAATATATGTTTAAGATTGTTATACCTTCTTGTTATAGTGCTCCCTTTATCATTATATAATGACCATCTTGGTCTTTTTTAACCATTATAGATTTAAATTCTATTTTATCTGATATAAGAATAGCTACTCTTGCTCACTTTTTGTTTCCATTTGCATGGAATATTTTTTTCTATCCCCTTACCTTTCATCTATGAGAGCCCTTGCAAGTTTTGTCAGTTTCTTGGAGACAGCATATAGTTGGGTTTTGGTTTTTTATCCCCTTAGCCAATCCATGTCTTTTAAGTGTGGCATTAAGACCGTTCACATTCAATGTTAGTAATGATATGTGAAATACTGTTCAATTCATCATGTTGTTTTGTTGTTTTGTTTTCCCCCTTGTGCTACTGTTTTATCGGAGATGTGAGTTTTTATTTTCAGGTGTTTTTACAATGGTGGGTGTCAATTGTTCTGTTCCGTGTATAGGATACTTTTGAGTATTTCCTGTACGACAGGTCTAGTGGTGACAATTGCCTTAGTATTTGTTTGTCTGCAAAATAATTTATTTCTCTTTCATTTATGAAACTTGGTTTTGCAGGATACAGAATTCTTGGCTGGCAGTTATTCTGTTTACGAAGACTAAAATGGGACACCAATCCCTTCTGGCTTGTAAGGTCTCTGCTAAGAAGTCTGCTGGTAGACTGGTTGATTTTTCTTTGTAAGTCAGTTCTTACTTTTTTCTTGTAGCATGTAGGATTTTCTCATTCACTTTGACTTTGGCAAGACTGATGCCTATGTGTTTTGGTGATATCCTATTTTCTATGACTCTTTTAGGTGTTTGATGTACATTTTGTATCTGGATATCTGAATGCCTGGTGATACCAGGGACGCTTTCCTCAATTTTTCCCTCAATTAGGTTTTCTATGCTTTTTGGGTTTTTTTTTTCTTCTCCCTCAGAGATACCTATGATTAATATATTGGCTTGTTTTATATAGTCCCATATTTCTCTGAGTGATTGCTCATTCTTCTTTTTTTCTATATTTTTACTAACTGGGTTAATTTTAAAGCCTTGTCTTCAAGCTCTGAAATTCTTTCTTCTGCTTGGTCTAGTCTGTTGTTAAAGCTTTCTGCTGTATTTTGAAATTCCTTAAGTGACTCTTTCATTTCTTTAAGTTCTGTTATATCTTTTCTTATGTTACCTATTTAGAGAATTTTTCATTCATGTCCTGATTTTTCTTTTTTTAGTTTCTTTGTGTTGGCTTTCAACTTTCTCAACAAAGATACCATTCATCTTATTCACCATACATATTCTGCATTCCATATCTGATATTTCAACAATTTCCTTTAGGTTGGGGTGCATTACTGGAGATCTACTGTGATCCTTTGGGGTTGTCAAAAAGCTTGTCTTTTCATGTTGCCAGAATTCTTATGCCAGTTCCTTCTCATCTGAATATTCTTCCCTTAGCTCAAGACAGTTAAGTTTGATAAATTTGTGGTGCAACAGTTCTTGTCTGCTGAGAACTCTCTTACTTTGTGCAAAGAAGGAGAGGTCCCTGGATGGTGCACTTGTGTCCTATTCCAGAAGATTGACCCAGCAGGATGGGGTGGATGCACTGAGAGCCTGTAATACAACTATTCTTCCACATTATCTTGTGCTCTTTTGATTGTCACAGTCTAAGCCAGTGCTGGGGGGGGGGTCTTCATGTGGAATGGGGGGTTGGTCCCCAGGCCACTGTTGGAAGTTAAGGCAGGGGGATGTGTATGTCCCTCTCCATGGAGGTGGGTAGTGTGAGAGTGTGCTCCCCCCAGATCTCCCCATGGCAGTAGCAGTGGCAGCTGGGTGAGGCTATTTAGATGATGCCTGGGGGTGCCATGGCTGTGAGCATTTGCTCCACCCAAATTCAAGTTCAGTGGCAGCACATTGCAGAGGGCAGCTGTGCAAGCAGGGCTGCAGTAGCCAACAGGGTTGTGGAGGCATGCAAGTGCATGAGGGTGCCACTGATGAGTGTGGCACGTGGGTGGGTGGGGCTGTGGTGGCTAGGTGGTGTGCTGCAATTGAGTCACAGCAGCTGGGGCTTTCTCTTTGCCCAGGACTGATAGTGGCAGCTGCTGTGGTGCTACTCAGGTGGTTGTGGAGGTTCCACTATCCAGATGACAGCAGTGGCTGTTAGGAGCTGTGGGCAACTGCTAGGCTCAGATCTCATGGTGGGGGGGGTGCATGGCACCCAGTCATGGGGTATGCAAGAGTTCCTGCCCTTCCTGCTCGCTCCCCAGCCTGGCAGGGGCAATAGGGAGGTGGCTGCAGTGGAGCTGACCCCTGTGCAGACCAAGCACTCTGGGGCTGAGAACACAGAATGGCATCAGTTGCAGAGACCTGGGATTGCAGGCCAGCACGTCCCTCCTATGCCCACTCTCCACTTAATGTTACTGCACAGTGCCCTGGCACCCCCCGATCAGTCCTGAGGCTGCCATGTTGTGGAGGCCTCCTTGCATCTTGAGTTGCAGTGTCCACTGGGGGAGCATGAAGCCCTGGGGTCCTTTCCTCTGACCCTTCCCCATGTGTGGGCGCCTTCCTCAGATACCTTCCAATCCGGCCGAGTGGTTCGCCAGCTTCCATCTCCTTCACTTTGGGTGTCTCCAGTCACTTCTCTGATGATTCACAATGCTCCGTCTAAGACGATCCATCCATAGGTGAACATCTGCTTGCAACTTTCAGTCCTCTCCTTGAAAGCAGCAAGTGTAGCCTCTCTGGGCAACTACTTCTGCCTCCTCCAGTCTGCCATCGTGGCCCCCTCTGTAACCACTTATCTTTTCTTGGTGTCAGGAGCATTCCACTTGTTCTAGCTATTTTGAAGTACACAATGAACTATTGTTAACTGTAGTCACCCTACTGTGCTATTGAACACTAGAACTAATTTGGGTCAGTTTTAATCAGTTTTAATTACTAACTTTTTTTCTTCCTGATGGATCATTGTTGCCTGCTTCTTTGAATGCCTGGAACTTTTTTTTTTATCCCTGGATAATAAGTAAGGAATATTATTAATTACATAGATAAACAGATTTATTGGATAATAATATGGATAATAAATAAATATGGATGTCAGGCATTGCATATTTTATCTCTTTGAATACTTGGTAATTTTGTATTCTTGCAAATAATCTTATATTTGTTGTGGAGCATAGTTTAGTTACTTGGAAGTAGTTCTATCCTTTAAGGTCTTGCTTTTAGTCTTGAAGTAGACAAGAACATTATTTAGTCTAGGGCTAAACTTTCCCACTACTGAGGAAACTCTCTCTCCCTGATGACACCTAAATTATCTTTCTGGCTGGTAAGAACAGTAGCAGTTTCTGGCACTATGTACGTCTTAGAAATTGTTTCCTCTAACCCCTTAAGGTGATTCTTTCCCCAGCCTAGGGTATTTTCCTCTCTGGCATGTGCTGGTTGGTACTCAAGTAAAGAATTGAGGGAGGCATCAATACACGAGTGGATCAATAAAATGTGGTATATGTATACCATGGAGTATTACTCAGCAATAAGGAACAATAGTGAATTAACACATGTGGTATTATCCTGGTTGGAGCTAGAACCCATTCTTCAAAGTGAAGTGTCACAGGATTGGAAAAACAAGCACCACTGGTTCTCACCATCAAATTGGTACTAACTGATGAACACTTACATCACACAGGGCAAGAACATTCATCTGAGGGCGGGGGGTGGAGGGGATGGAAAAACTCTCACTGAATGGATGCAGGGAGCACAGTTTGGGGGATGACCACGATTGTGGCTCTGGCAAGGGCAGAACAGGGGCAATGTGTATGGCCAAAGTGTTGTACCCCCATAATATTCTGAAATTAAAAAAATAAATTAAAAAAAAAAAGAATTGGGGGAGGGAGACAGTTTCACACGCCTGGAGATCCTTCTCTCTGCAGCGCCCTCCTCTCTGGCACTCCCTTCTGTAAAGTCTGGTCACAGTAGCCCCTCTGAGCAACTACTTCTGCCTCCTCAGCTGAGGAAAACCACCAGACGTCACGTGAGTTCTTCCCCCCTGAGTCGCAGCCTGGAAACTCTGTTGAGGCAGGAAGCTAATGCAATCTCAGGGCTCATCTGATTTGTTTCTAATTTCTCTAGAATCATTGTCCCACACTGACCTATAGCCAACTGCACAATTTTACATTGTATAATTTGATGTTTTGACATATGTCTACACTCATGCAACTATATGGCAATGACAATAACAAACGTATCTTGACAACTGTTGTTCCTTCCTATTTTCCTCAATTTTTTAGATGTTTCTGAGGGGAGGTAAATCAAGTTCTCACTCCACCTTGGCCAGAAGTCGATATTGCCTTTTATATATGCATAAAATGTCAGCTTATTGTCAGTCAGGAATTTGAATTTGTTTATTAAACAAATGATAAAGGAAGCAGAAAGGTGGGATGTTCACTTAAACAACCCAAGGTCAACATTATCCATGAAAAGGGAGTACCTATTCAGTGACCATAAGAAAACACTGTTTTGCAGCATACACCAGCTTTGTCACACAGTGGGACAGCAGGCGGCAGGTTGTAATGGATCAGAGTGTTCATTTCCTTTGTGCTCCCTCCTAATTGTTTCAGTTCTATGACTTCTAAAAAAGTTCATGGGATAAATGAGAATTCAAGAAATCTAAGTAGAACTACCTCTTCCTCTTCATCACACTGTTTCTTCAATATATAATGTTTTAAATAGTACAAATTGTTGCAAAATTTTCACTTTATTATTTTCATTGAATTAAAAATCTATTTTGTGTTGATACCCTGGAATTATGGCTTGTGAGAAATACGTATCCATTCCATTTTATTCTTTTATACTCTTTGAAACTCTATTTCCTCATCTGTAAAATGGGAGTAAACATACATATACTGTATCAGTTACATCCTATTTGGGTTGCTGATATGATAAAATGTGATATGGATATAAATATATACTGCTAGAACTAGGCAAGCCTAAGTCATTAATTAAGTATTTAATGATACCTTTATGTGAATTCTATTTTTTATTTTACATTTATTCTTGCCTTTCAATAACAATTACTCTACTGGCTTTGATAAATCTTAAAAATATTGCAATAGCTACATCTCTTTCATGGTTCCTGTCTACAGTGTTCAAATTGAGAAATAAATTACAAATATATGATACACAAAACTGTGTTGATAACACAATTACCAGTTGATATTTTCAAAGAGTATGAGGCAACACTCATGATAAACTTTCCCGAAGTGGTGTCAGTTTAGCCAGTGCTACCATCAGCACCAAGTCTGTGGTACCAGCATCACTTTCCCTCATCCTCCTTCAAGAGCTGAGTTGTCAGTTGACATAAAGTCCTAATTTTCCTCTTTTATTGCTTATCTCAGAAGTTTTAAACATTAGTAATAAGGTTTCATACATTTCTGGTATTTATTTTTGACTGCAACTTACTTTGATTGGAGTACTGAGTATCAAGTATAGATGAAAAATGAATATAGTTTTATTTACTATGGCAAATATTTCATTGTAAATGGTCTATCATAATAGACTAATTAAAATGATTTTGTCTTTGAATATTTGGATTATGAAATATTTATAATTATGAAAGTCTATTCAATTAAAGAATTAAAACATAAGTGTGTGTTGGTTTACCTTCGCATTGATGAACGGTATAACTCCAATTTAAGGTCACAATGGGAAAATTATTCATCAGGAATAATTTTTTGAAAACGCATTAGTGGTGATTATAACCATCCCATTCCAGGCTCACATTCATTTGTTCACGTGTGGATGCACTCATTAGTTCAGTCTTTCACCCAGCACATATTTATTAAACACCTTATCTCTGTGGGCCACAATGATGGCCACTGTGCATACATCAGAGGGCAACACTGACATAATTCCCGCCCCATAGAACATTAAGATCAAATGTAGAAGCCACAAAACAAGTAAATCAGTAATTAAAACTATGATAAGTGTTGTAAAGCAAAAACAACAACAAAAATAAAGGTGCTTTGAGGGATAAGCTGGGTATCCTGCTATTGTGTCCTCTCATATTGAATAGACACTTGTTTCTTGGATTTCTGTTTATGGGCCAGGCTCTTCCTTTCTGCTACTGGAAGAAACAAGTGACATTGCCAGATCCTAACCAGGAAGAACATTCAACTGGAACCTGATGGGGCATAGGAGATGTGATTCACCATCTACCAGTCCTTGTGCTGGGTGGTAAGGATTCTGAGCATCCTCCTAAAAGAGGCCTTGATTTAACCCCTGCTCAATACAGTGGCATCATGTTAGTATTGTGGGATTCAGAAATGCTACTCAGATTACTCAGGCTTTCTTTCTGTTGGTTTTTAAAAATTTTCTGTTTGAAGGAAAAATATGTTCCTAATGGTTATTTTGTTTCAAAATGTATTTGTTTCAAGTAAAGTTTGTTATATAATTATGATACTTAGTCATTCATAAAACAATGAGTACCTACTATGTGGAGAGCACCAGGCTAGGCCCCAGTAATGGAAAGAACGAGATTCCTTTTCTGCCCACAACAGACTTAACCTATAGGGGGAGAGAAAGACAAATAAACGGTGAAAGAATACCATGACCCGGGGAGTCTGGACACAGTCTAAAGGGGTGCAGAGAAGACTCCCCACTGTCTGAGCAGTGACGATAAGGACACAAGAGACAGGCAGGGGAAGGCGGCTAGGGAGGGGAGGTAACCTCAGGCAAAGGAACCACACACACATGACCCGGGCAGTCCCAGGCTCTTAGTGCTGCAAGTGCTTCCTGGTGGCTGGTGGCTGGAGCACAGACAGGCGCACGTGAAGGTGGAGTTGGGGGTCAAGAGGGACCAGGTCCAGCACAGCCCATGGGTGACACAGGACATGCTGTGACCTCAGAGGGTCTGAGGCAGGAGAGTGGGGTCATCAAATGTGTGTCCTGAGGCTGACTGTAGACTCGGTGGGGAGAGAGGAATGAGTGTTATGGGGAAGTCTGGGTGGGAAAGGTGCTCTAAACTCAGATAACAGGAGTGTGGGGTGGCAGGAGGTGGGTGGGCAAGGACTAGGTGAGCTGTGGATGAGGAAGGGAGGGCACAGTCCTTAGCATTGGGGTTAAGGTGCTGCCATCCCTGAGGCAAGGTCACAGGAGGTGGGACAAGCTGGTGGGCAGTACAGAGAGTCCCAACAGGCCTGCTGAGTTTGTGGAATCCCATGCTCTCCCTGGGGTTTAGCAGCACATACAGGGCCCACACTTGGCAGTGAGACCCCAGCTGTGAAGACAGACCCCCTGAGGGTCACCATGGGGAGGGTGAGAAGACCATGACCCAGAGTCTGTGAGCTCAGAGCAAGGACAGGGTGCAGGCAGGGGAAGGAAAGGCTGCAAGAACACAGGGAGGGTCCCTGGGTGCTGAGCTTGACGCCCAGGGGAGGGAGCTTCGGGGGGGCTCCTTATGTGACCAGATGCTGCAGAGTGTGCAGGAGACACAGCACAGCCATGGACTGCAGACCCCCATGGAGTCCATGCTGAGAGCCCTTCTCTGAAGTGCTGAGCCCTGCGGTTCTGTTAGATCGGTCAGCTGGAGAATCAGGGGCAAGGTGTGCAGAAATATGCATTGAAAGTTTGTGATCAATGCTGGATAACTCTGTTAAATTAAATCATTTCATGATTTCAAAATTGTCTTTTTTCCCAATGGCTTAGAAATTTTAAATGCCTATAAGCATATTGACGTTTGAGCTTTAACAAATTTTCTCACAGTAATAATATAGCAACAAAATAAACAGCAAACCGCAGGCAGTCTTTGGTATGCTGTTCAAGGGTATTCATTTGTGTAACTTGGGCTTCCCACATTGTGCCAGCCAGCCTTTCTCTGCTGCACTTGGACTTGCTCTGCTTACTCACTCCCAGTGCTGCTACAAATTGCTCAGTTTTACTCCAGGTTGTCTCCCTCAAACTCCCATTCCAAGGCTGGCCTCTCAGAGCTAATGTCTGCACTTGCTGCAATGTCTGAGAGGACAGCTGTCCACCCAGGTCCCCAGAGGCTCGGATGCTGTTGTGGCTGCCCTGTGAAGGTAGAGATGCTGCTTCTGCCACTGCCGTCTGCTCCTGCTCGTGGCTGCTGATGTCTGTGCTAAAGTGCCTTCTCTGAAGCTGCCTTGGGGTCTCCTGTCACTGCTACAGCTGCCAGGTGCAGTGTAAATGTACTGCTTTCAACTGCCCTAGGGGATGGAGGACCCAGGAATCACTGAGGTCAAATTTTCCCAAGCTGGTGGGCTAGGGCCTTAGAGTTGAAATTAAGCTAATTTGGATAACAAAGAATTACAAACTGTATTAGTTTCCTATGACTGCTGTAACAAAGTACCACTAACTGAGTGGGTTAAAAAAACAGAAATTTATTGCCTTTCAGTTCTGGAGGCTAGAAGTGAGTCCAAGGTCAAGATATTGGCAGAATTGGTTCCTTCTGAAGGTTGTGAGGGAGAACATCTCCAAGCCTCTCCCCCAGCCTCAGGTGATTAGCTGGCAATATTTGCTGTTCCTTAGCTTGAGGACACACCCCTCCAATCTCTGCCTGCGTCTTTAGTGGCATTCTCCTTGTGTGTGCATCTGTGTCCAAATTTCCTTTGTTCATAAGCACAACAGACACGTTGAATTAGGGCACACACTCATTTTAACTTAATAACGTCTATAAAATCCCTAACTCCAAATAGGATCATAATCTGAGGTACCTGGGATAAAGACTCTAACATATCTTTTTTGAGAGGACAAGACTCAACCTATAACACCAATATTCTTGCACAGTTGAGACTGTGGACTGTGTATTGGCTACTGTGTTTTCTTTCCCGCACTATATCCTGTCTTCTGCATGTCTAACCTCTGTGTGTGTCTCCCTGTCTCATGCACACAGATACCCACACTCTACACTCTTCAAAGAGATGAACTTTTATTTTATCTCTGTTATCTCAGAATCCAGCATAATTCGTATTAAGATCTCAGTAATACTTGAATTTTTAAAAAATGAAAATATATTTAATCAGCTTAATTAATGACTCAAAATTTTAAAAAGCAGTTGTTTGCTAATAATGTACATTGTTATGCAGTCCGTTCATAATCAGTTAATGCTCGTCAATGATTGATTAATATATAGGTTTAAAGTCAGTAAAATATATATCATAAAATGCATATGTGTCTTTACATATAATTTTCCTTCAGACTTAAAGGGCATTAATGGTAACAGAAAAGATATTTTCTGTCCAAAGTCTTCTGAGATTATTTGATTGACAAAAGGTCTTGAAGCCAAAGATTCTTGAGTTTACTTTTGGTTTTTTAATAACTTCTTAACCTCATTTTCTGTGTTTGCAAAATAAGATTTGTGATGTTTTGAAACTCAAGATCATGGTAGGTTTTATTCAGTCAGTGCTTTCAGGATGACTGCAGGTACCTGGCCATGGATCTCAGAGGAGCTGCTGGGGGGCTGGGTTTCATGTCCTGGATTTGCAGGCTGGCAGAGTGTGTATGGGGAGGTGACACCACAGGGCACCTGGGAGTAGCACAAGTTTCAGGTCTGTGTCCCCGACACAAGTGCTGGCGGTGCTGTGACCCCCACTGGCGTGCTGAAGGGGCACTACAACCACAACTGCCTGTCTGGGGAGTCTGTGTGCTTTGGGGGAAGCTCACCCTCAGGCAGTACTAATAGGCAAGCTTATAAATAGTGTATATAAACACGCAGGGAGCAGAAATACTGGAGCAGGGAGGGCTTGGATCAGGGGAGAATTGTATAGGAAATCAGTACCTCAAAGAGATACCTGCACACCCATATTCATTGCAACATTATTTATACTAGCCAAGACATGGAAACAATCTATGTGTCCATCAGTGGAGGAATAGGTAAAGAAACTGTGATATATTATATAGGACTATTATTCAGCCTTAAAAAATAAGAAAATCCTGCCATTTGTGACAACATGGATGAACCTGAAGGACATTATGCTGAGTGATATAAGCCAGACACAGAAGGAAAAATACTACACAATCTCACTTACATGTAGAACCTAAAAAAATTGAATTCATAGAAACAGAGAGTAGAATGATGGTTACCAAGGGTGGGGGACGGCAGAGGAGCGGGGAAATGGAGACATGTTGGTCAAAGGTACAAAGTTTCAGTTAAGCAGGATGTTAATGTACAGCACGGACACTATAGTTAATAACAAAGTATACTATACTTGAAACTTATAAAGAGAATAGATCTGAAGTTTCTCACCACACACACACACACACACACACACACACACACACGGTAACTGTGTGAAAAGATGGGTATGTTAATTTACTTGACTGTGCTAATTAGTCACTATGCATATGTATATCAAAGCATCTTGATGTACATCTTAAATATATATAATTTCAATTAAAATTTTTAAAAAGAAGAATAAGGTTAGTAGCGACCAAGAAAAGTATCCCAAAGAATAAGCATTAGAGAGAAAAAGGAAAGTAAAGACCAAGAAATACAAAGAAGAGACATAGGAAATGTCTATTTGCTGGGCAGGAAGAAAGAGGGTTGTGTGTTGTCCTGTATATTTGTGGTCACCCATCACATCGTGTCTGCCCCGCTGGGGTGGCCAAGTCAGCGCCTCTGACATTGGTCCTCCAAGATCTTCTGAGGGTCTCACGGCTCCTCACACCAATGAGCTCTAGGACACCAGTGTCCTGACTCCAGCCCATTTTCCCGTGAGTCTTACTTCTGTGAGGCTGCCATGAACTCAATGCTTTCCCCTTTTCTTCTATCTTCTCCCACATTTGTACAGAATAACCAAAGCCTGAAGCTCCAAGTTCTAACTATGATTTCTTTGGGGGTGACATAGGACAGAATGCAGGAAGATACAAGCCTGTGCTTTCTGGAGCATGTTTCTGTGGCAAGAATGGGAGTATGTGGCTTGCAGAGCATGCAGCAATTCAGCCTTTTTGTTGTGCCATGTTTCACTGAGTCTGGGTTACAATAACTCAGCTATGTTCAACATAGGAAGGTAAGTCCTGCATCAGGTCTGCAAAAAGAGGCATGGTGTCTCTGGCATCTCTCATGAAACTGCCCTTTAACCCAACTGTGAATCCACAGGAGCCAGCGCCACCAGGGGGGAGTGCACAGTTCCCTGTTTTACTTTCAGGGAGAATAAGGCCACTTGTCTGTCTTCATCAGGCTCCCGAGAGGAGAAGAGTTTGACATTTATATCTGGAGCTGAATCTCCCTGCTATTTACTTGTCCACAGAAGGACAAGTCCTCTTGGCTCAGAGGAAAGCAGCAAGAGATTATAACTTCATTATCAACTGATAGACTGTGGTCTTCTGTGTGCCTGCACTCAGAGGGGCTTAGTTCGTGTTTGACCCTTTAATATTCCATTGGAATAGAGAAGATCTAAAGATTTCAATCCAGGAGTTTCTCTCATTCTTTTCGGTTGTTTCTTAGGTATACCTCTTTTGTAGAAAAAAAGGAAAACCTCATTAACCAATACTAATTGGGGAAAATTAAATTAGTTATACCTGAATGATAATATATGTCTTTATGAATTTTGGTAAAGAATGAGTTTTCTTGGAAAAAAATATTGTAATTTTCAACAAGTATGCCAAAAGACGTGTATTGGAAGATAACTTCAATAACTGCCAATAGGATAATAGCATTTTTTGGTTGAAATATACGTTCATGGGAGCAGCATTAATATGTTTGTTTACTATTGGAAGATTAATTTAGAAATGGATTTTAAGTGCTTAAAAGCAATTTTATCTAAAATACATTATACGTTTTATCTTCAAAATCATGTTTACACTTCATTTTTATGAAGATATATTTTTCAAAGATAATGCACAGTTCGGTTTTATTTATTTTCTTTTACAAACAACAAGTGACAATTACAAGAATTTCTACTGAGCATTAGGCACTGTGCTAGATTTTATAACCATTTCCCTTCATCTTTTTACAAATCCTGAGAGTTAAGGAGCATATCATAATCATTTTTCAGATGAGAAGAATACAGCTTAGATTTTAGGTTATTTTGCTCAATGTAGACAGCTCATGATATGTGGAACCAGGTGCTATGGTCTGAATATTAGTGTACTCCCCAAATTCATATGTCGAAACAACCCCCAATGTGATGGTATTATGAGCTGGAGCCTTTGGAAAGTGATTAGGTCATGAGGGTCGAGCCCTCGTGAATAAGATTAGCACCTTTATAAACCACACCCCAGAGCACTGCCTAGCCCTTCCACCAAGTGAAGACGCAGCTGCAAGGCGTTATCTATGAATCAGGAAATGGGTCTTTTCTGGACACTAAACCTGCCAGTACCTTGGTCTTGGACTTGCCAGCCTCCTGAACTGTGAGAAATAAATTTCTGTTGTTTATAAGTTACTCAGTTTATGATATTTTGTGATAGCAGCCCACATATGCTAAGACACCAGGCTTCAAAGCTGGGATCATCTGTCACCAAGGCCCATGTTGTATTTCTGATTCACTCTGTAGCCACTGGTAAAATGAAGAGGTCACACTCACTAAACCAGTTCCAGAGACATTTTATCCTGTGACTCTCAATATCAGTGATAGATGTTATTTCTCAATATTAGTCTAGAAAATGTGCATTAAACCTTTAACAAATAATTTTTTAAATTTTCTCTATGCCTTCAAAATGTCTAAAATTACCTAAAATCAGAAAATAATAATGATGGCTCTAAGAAACCATTATACATTTTGACATCAATTTTATTTTATTTTTATTTTATCTTTTTTATTTATTTCAGAGTATTATGGGGGTACAGATGTTTAGGTTACATGTATTGCCTTTGCTCTGCCCGAGTCAGAGCTACAAGCGTGCCCATCCCTCAGATAGTGCGCACTGCACCCCTTAGGTGTGAATTTACCCATCCCCTCCTCCCCACTCCCACCTGTCTGACACCCAATGAATATTACTTCTATATGTGCCCATAAGAGTTGCTCAATTAGTATCAATTTGATGGTGAGTACATGTGGTGCTTGTATTTCCATTCTTAAGATACTTCGCTTAGAAGAATGGGCTCCAGTTCCATCCAGGGTAATATAAATGGTACTAGTATACCATTGTTTTTTGTGGTTGAGTAGTACTCCATGGTATACATATACCACATTTTATTAATCCACTCATGTATTGATGGGCACTTGGGTTGTTTCCACATCTTTGCAATTGTGAATTGTGCTGCTATAAACATTCGCGTGCAGATGTCTTTGTTATAGAATGTAAACCACACCCCAGAGCACTTTTTTTCCTTTGGGTAAATACCCAGTAGTGGGATTACTGGATCAAATGGTTGTTCTACTTTTAGTTCTTTGAGGTATCTCCATACTACTTTCCATAGAGGTTGAACTAGTTTGCAGTCCCACCAGCAGTGTGTAAGTCTTCCTATCTCCACATCCACACCAACATTTGTTGTTTTGGGACTTTTTGATATAAGCCATTCTCACTGGAGTTAAGAGGTATCACATTGTGGTTTTGATGTGCATTTCCGTGATGATTAGAGATGTTGAGCATTTTTTCATATGTTTCTTAGCCATTAGTCTATCTTCTTTTGAGAAGTTTCTATTCATTTCCTTTGCTCATTTTTTAATGCGGTTGTTTGATTTTTTTCTTGCTGATTTTCCTGAGTTCTATATAGATTAGTCCTTTGTTGGATGTATAGCATGTAAAAATTTTCACCCATTCTGTAAGTTGTCTATTTGCTCTAGCAATAGTTTCTTTGGCTGTGCAGAAGCTTCTTAATTTGGTGAGGTCCCATTTGTTAATTTTTGTTGTTGCTGTGCTTACATTTGGTGTCTTCTTCATAAATTCTTTGCTTAGGCTGAGATTTTCCAACATTTTCTTCTAGAATTCTTATGGTTTCATGCCTTAGGTTTAAGTCTGTTATCCACCATGAGTTGATTTTTCTGAGAGGTGAGAGGTGCAGATCCTGTTTCAGTCTTCTACGTGTGGCTATCCAATTTTCCCAGCACCATTTATTGAATAGGGATTCTTTTCCCCAGTGTATGTTTTTGTCTGCTTTCTCAAAAATCAGATGGCTATAGAAGGGTGGTTTTATATCTGGGTTCTCAGTCCTGTTCCATTGGTCTGTATCTCTGTTCTTGTGCCTGTATCATGTTGTTTTGGTTACTACAGCTTTGAAGTATAGCTTGAAGTCTGGTAGATTGATGCCTCTCAATTTGTTATTTTTGCTTAAGTTTGCTTTGGCTATATGAGGTCTTCGCTGGTTCTGTACAAAGCATAGAATTATTTTTTCTACATCTGTGAAAAATGCTTTTGGTATTTTGATAGGGATTGCATTGAATCTGTAGATCACTTTGGATAGTAGACATTTTAATAATGTTGATTCTGCCAATCATGGGTATGGTATAGTTTTCCATTTGTTTGCATCCTCTCCTATCTTCTTCAGTGTTTTGTAGTTCTCCTTGTAGAGATCCTTCACCTACTTTGTTAAATATATTCTTAGGTATTTTATTTTTTTGTTGCTATCATGAAAGGTATTGAGTCTTTGATCTGGTTCTCAGTTTGACTGTTGGTGTATATGAATGCTACTGATTTCTGCATGTTGATTTTGTATCCTGAGACTTTGCTGAACTTATTTATCAATTCCAGTAATCTCATGGCAGAGTCTTTGGGGTTTTCTAGATATAAGATCATATCATCTGCAAAGAGTGATATCAATTTTAAATTAGAAAACTGCTTTCACAGGAATGGACTATGTGGTCAGATGAACCTGTACAATCTCTAACTCCATCCTTTACTAGATAGGTCAGTTTGGTTAGGACACTTCATTTCCTGGTCTTCCATTTTGTCCTGCAGTCTGCATACTATAACATGGTGAGAGTTGAATAAAATGGTCTATAAGGCTTTCTATGCTCTGAAGCCAGTGAAAATCTTTCAATGCCTCAGTTTTGTCATCTACAAAATGGGGACAAATACCTACCCCACAAGGCTGTGAAAGTGAACATTCTGCCTTAGTTATTTGCCACACACCTAGGAATAACAACCACCATAACCAGGCCCATATGAATACCACCATTTTATTCCTACAGATTTTTTGAGGCAACTCAAATGCATTTGTTCTTCACAACACCCATGGAAAGTGTGTTCAATGAGTTGGGACCTCTGCTGGGTATTGGAAACAGGACACTAAGTAAAAATGCAAATGGTTTTTACTCTTAGGGAACTTATGCTCTAGTTTGTGAGAGCATATGGTCTAGTTCAGGAGAAGTTAATCAAATAATCACACAAATCAATGTAAATTTGTGCCTGTGGCTAAGTGCTTCAGAAGAGATGTTTGGGAAATTAATCTGCTCTACAGGGGTAGGAATTATCAGGGAGATGTTTTAGCAAATGAGACATGGAAAGAGCTTACTGAGTAATAAGTAGGTGGGATTGAGGGCTGGGAGTTGTTGCAGGTAGAGGAAACAGCATTTTAGGCAGAGGGAATGGCACTTGTGGGGAAGGAAGGAACTTAGTTCTTTGAGGACCGTTCTTTGAGATGGTGGGTGTAGGTGCAGCATAGGGAACGAGGGGGAGATGGAAGGTGGGAGGAGAGGGCAGATGTCTGATGTCTGGACCTCAAACCATGTTAGGGGAGCTTTAGTTTTATCCTGAAAGCAATGGGGAGCCATTCAAGTTTTTGATCACAGGGTGTGAGGTGCTCTGATTTTAGCAGAGAAGGGTTACATGTTCTTACTTTCCATGTGTGGTCCTGAGGGAGAGCTTCTTAATTCCTGGACAATCAGAACTCAAGTCTACTGGTAGCTAGTCAACATTCCCTCTTGTTAGTTTATTTATTTATTTATTTACTTATTTATTTAGTAGACTTAGGAGATACAAGTGTAGCTTTGTTACATGAATACATTGCATAGTGGTGAAGTCTGGGCTTTTACTGTACTCATCACCTGAAGGTATACATCATACCCAATAAGTATTTTTTCATCCTTCACCCCCTCCTGCCCTCTCACCTTTTGGAGTCTCCAGTGTCTATTATTCCACTCTGTATGTCTATGTGTACTCATTGTTTATCTTATAAGTGAGGACATGCAGTATTTGACTTTCTGTTTCTGAGTTATTTTGCTTAGGATAATGGCCTCCACTTCCAACCACGCTGCTGCAAAACACATGATTTCATTCTTTTTTATGGCTGAGTAGTAATCCATGGTGTGTATATGTGTGTGTATATACATATATATATATACACACACACACACATATATATACACACACATATATACACATACACACCACATTTTCTTTATCCAATTATCTGCTGATGGACATGTAGGTTGATTGCAAGGATTAGATTCTTTATTATGCTTTGCCATCAGAAGCAGGTCATTTTCATTTTCTTCTATGCCTCAATCAGACCATTAGAAGATTTTTTATCCCTTTGATCATTCTAAAATGGGTCTGCATTTTTCAAATGTTTTAGACATGATCCTGGAGCCCCAAGAGAGGCAGACTGAACTTATATACCTGCACCCACATTGGTTCAGGTGAGTGTCAGAGGAAAGAATGAAAGCTAACTAGTCTCAGAAAAAAGATACAGGATCCAGTAGCCAAGAATAGACACTTAGTTCTATTACACATAACATGAATATGCCTATAGTGTCATGAGCTGCTACATGGAGGGAAAACAAACTGGCAGAGAGCTCTCAGTGTTCTTATTTTATTTCATCAGGATGAAAGAAAGGATTCCAGGGCTTGGATATTTATGTCTATATGGCAAGATGCTATTTTCCCCGAAGGAAATATAGTAGTCTCCCAGTCTGTATTATTCACTGTGACTTTTCAATTGTGAGAAAAGGAAAGCTTGGGATGGACATGATGGGAGAGCTTTTGATGTAGAATTTTATAATCATTTTAGATCAATGGCTTGTATTAGCATATTACAATATTTAAGTATATAAATATGTCAAATCATTATGCACACAGATTTATAAAATAAACTATTAAATTTATTAAATTAGCTACTATTAAATTATATAAATTAACTGTCTACACAAATACTTTCTGTACAACACAGTGTTTTATGCTTTTCAACTACTTACACATATATTTATTTTTGCTCCTATTTACTCACCAAAATTTATAAAATGAAATAAAATACATCAGATTTTAGGGTCAATATTTTATGGATGTGCAATCTGAATCAGAGGGCATAAGCAACTTGTCAAAAGAATCATCAGTTGTGTCAAAGCAAGAATTGCACCAGACAGTGTGAAACAGGTAAGGAAGACTTTACTCAAGACTATTGCAACAGGGGTAAAGGACAGAAATGAGTCTGACTCCAGATGCCAGACTGAGTCTGAACTCAACCCCACTAATACAAAGCGTGGTAGAGGTCTTAATAGCTGGGATGAACTAATGAAAAAGTACCAGAGGACATTAGAAGGTTAGATGATTAATGAAACGGGGTCCAGCACATTGAGTTATTCCTGAGTTTGTAAATGTTTTTCTCTGTGGTTAGGCCATCTGTGTTTGCTAATTGGTGTCTATTGAAGTTAGGCTCCCACCCTCTCTCAGAGACTTGGAGATAGGGGCTCATACCTATGATTACATTTCAGTGGAATTACTTGTAGGTCCCAGAGAAAGACAGTTCTGGGTTGCAAAACTGGTGGAGGCTTTTAAAAAGATTTACATATCAAAAAGGCAGAGAAAAAATTTGTAGTTCCAAGTTTTCTAAAGTACATGCTCTAAAAAAGGGGGAGTCAGGGGCCTAGACTCTGGAAGAAGCGTGTCTAGAGCAGGGATGGGAAACCTGCAGCTTTAAGGCCACATGTGGCCTTCCTTCTAGGTTTTTAGGTATGGTTTTTTGGCTGAATCCAAATTTTATAGAACAAAGCCTTTTATTTGTATTAATACATTTTTGTTTGTCTTGTATATTTTTAGTTTTTTTTTAAATGACCATATTTGAAATACCAAAGAATAAAACAAGTTTCAATGAAATAATCCTCCCAGATTGACTGGCACAATTAGAACATTAGTAAGCTATAAGGGCTAAATTGATGGCTGCTATACTCATGATTTAGTTCTAATTTCCCCCGCCTGACTGGCACCACTACTGCACAAGGCTGGTTGGTGAGAGTTTTTTGGGGTCAAATGCACCAGTCTGTTATCAGCTTTTGAAAAAGTACACTGTATTTCTGTTTGAAGCAGAATTTGTGAGTAGTTGCTCAGCTCGACAGTATTTTTTTAAATTCTGTCTGCTTAACAGCTCATAATGTCAAAGAAGACCAAGAGAATGCCTCAAGAAGAGAACAGATTTTTTGATGAGGGTTGGGAATTGCAATATTATCTTTCTTCTGCTAAAGAAAAGATGATTTACTTGCTTTATGACACTGTAATATCAACATTAAAGAAATCCAATGCTCACAAGCATTATAACACTCTTAAGGACAACAAATATTTTAAATTAGAGGGAGAGGTGTGAAAGGTTGTATTGCAGGAATTAAAAGATGAAAAGCAAAAGCAAAGACAGTTCTTTCAAGCAGCAATAAGACCCGGAAATAATGCCACTGAAGCAACTTATAAAGTAGCTTATACACTCGGGAAAAAAGGGAAGCCATGATTCAGTGATGTAGAAATTGTGAAAGAATGTATAGTCAAAGTTGTAAGATGCTTAGACCCTGATAATGTTTCAAAGTACAAACAACTGCCTATTTCAAGGAGAACCGTAATTGATCAGCAGCATGAATTAGCCTTCAGCTTAACAGAATGACTTCATGAAATACTTCAACAGGAAAATATATATTATTCAATCACTTTGGATGACTCAACTGATACTACTGATTTGGTGCAGGTTTTATAATTCATTTGGGTCATAACAAGATTTTCTTTGCTAGGAAGAGTTACTTGCTTTGGGCACTCTTGCAAACAGAACATGGGGAATAGATATCTTCAACAACTTTCAAGATAAATGTCTTGAAGTTGGACTGAATTTGGTAAATTTAGTGAGTGTATATACAGAGGGTGCACCTTCCATGACAGGAAAACATGAAGGGTTTATTTCACAGATTAAAAAAAAAAGTATTAACAGATCCAGATGCTCTCATTTTTTTATTGTACCTTGCATCAGCAAAATCTCTGTGCTAAAGCTACTATTTTAAGTGACAGCTTGCAACAAGCTACAAGTATTGTTAACTATATTCACGCGAACACAACATGGCATCCTTGGTTTCCTAACATGCTAAAGTTGAACAATGAGGTATTCAGTGTGGACTTGCTATATCATTCTAAAGTGCATTGGCTATTGCAGGGAAAGGTATTAGCCAAATTTTATCTCTGTGAGAAAAAATAGTTAAATTTTATGAAGAACAGAATCAGCAATGTGAATTATTGGAAGAAGATTTCTACAGGAATGCAGCATTTCTGTGTGATATCATGTTACATCAAAATGACTTCAATATTTCTTTGCAAGGTAAAAGTCAGTCTATATATGATATGTGGCAAAAAAAATCCAAGCATTTTGAAAAAAGCTATATTTTTTCAAAACACTACTTCTCCAAAAGTAAATTTCAGACAAAAATTTTCACCAGTTAGCAAAGGTCATTGATGAGCAGGATGATATATGAATCATTTGAAGAATATGCAGCTGTTATAGGCCTATTAATTGGAGAATACAATGAAAGGTTCACTGACTTTGAGAATCATGACATCACACTCAAATTAGCATTTCATCCTCACCTAATTGATATCACCAAGGCACCTAAAGAACTATAGAAGGAATTGATTGAGTTCTCAGTAGATGACTTTTTAAAGTCATTGTTTGATGCAAAGAAAGATCCAGTTGAAGTATGGAAAATGCAGTGGAATACCCACTCCTTTGGCAACATGCCCAAAAAATGCTTTCTTGCTTTTCAGCCACTTCTTGCTGGGAATCTACATTCTCCTACCTAACCCAAATCAAGATGCCCTTAAGGTCACAAATGACTGATACCCATCTAGAGGATCAATTGCAACTGTGGACCTCCATACTGCAACCAAATATTCAAATGCTTTCCAACAAAAAGTAGACACAACAAAGTCAATAAAAGGTTAGTTAACTTTAAAATTGACAAACAGTTTTCATTTTTTGAAATTATTAAGTACATAGTAGTTATATTTTTTAAAAAATAATGTACATTTTTAAGTATATTTAATTGAAGTTTCTTGAATGCGGCCTTATTTGATTATAGATAATGCAGCCTTCCAACATGAAAAGGTTCCCATCCCTGGTCTAGAGTTTAGTTAAGTGGAGAGGGACTTTAAGGCCTTCTCAGTCAGTTGTAAAACACAAACAAGAATTGAATACTTTGTGTCAGTTTAGGCTTTATTCAGCCTGTGGAAATGAACATGAGCTCCCAAAGCCTGCATTTTGATTGTAAGGTTCTGCTTAGCTTCCAGTGTAGTAACTGGCCCAGGACAGGCTCAGTAAATACTTATTGAATAAACAAATGAACACCTTGTCCCTCACCTCACTAGTGTTTTATTTCATAACCTAGAAAATACACCTAAATCCTTATGAGGTGGTAAAACTCTCCTTTACTGAAAAGTGTGATGATATAAAACAGTAGCAAATGGATTGAACACTCTTGGGCCTTAGGTGCTTCCTTTATTTTGTTTTAGTAACTACTTGGGGCAAGAAGAAAACAGGTGATGGGAAGAATGTGAACCTGTATACAAATGGAGGAGTCATGCTACTGAAATTTTCCATTGTAAACCTGGAGGGAAAATGTTTATATTAAAAAATTACTTTTCCTCCATTTGTGTATATGTCTGGACAGTTAATAGATTGTCACCTTTATTTATTAAATATTCTCTAAAGACAGCATCTGCCTGATCAGTAAAACTCACATTGCAATACAGAGAAATTTCATGACTGCACAGGTCCTTCGTTTCCCCAGCAACACATTATTAGTCATTCAGCATGAATCCCCTAAAACTTTCAGAATGATATTATTACATGCACTCATTTTATAAAATGCATCTTCTCCTTTCAAAATGAATATAATGTTTTCTAAGTTACAATATCTTGAGTTTTTGTTTGCATTGGTTGTGGTTTAGCCTTTAAAGACTGTGACCTTTCTTTAATTTATTTATCACATATTTATTGAACTGAATACCTGCCATGCACCAAGCTGGCCCTGGCTGTGTGGTAATGGACGATGCAGGCTTGGCCCTGCTCTCATGGGACTGACAATTTAATGTGAAATGCTGGTGTAAATAAAATGTGCTTAATATGTATTATGTATTTGAGCTAAAGGGCCTTGGCATTAACTTAGAGTTAACTTTACCTTCAAATAGATTTATCCTTAAAGTCCCATTCTGAAATAGATTCAAAACTGACCTACTGCCCTAAAACTCCTGTCTTTTTATTTTAAGTCATTATTTTTTAGAACAGTTTTAGGTTCACAGCAAAAAAGCAACATTGAAAGGAAGGCACAGCTATTTCCCTATAGCCTCTTTCCCCTGCACCGGCATAACCTACCCATAATCAACATCCCCCACTAGAGTGCTCCATTTGGTACAAGTGATGAACCTACATTGACACATAATTATTACCCAAAGTCCATACTTTACATGAGGGCTCATTTTTTATGTAAATTCTATGGGCTTGGACAAATATAAAATGACATGTGTCCACCATTGTAGTATCATACAGAGTAGTTTTACTGCCCTAAAAATCCTCTGTGCTCTGCTTTTTATCCTTTCCTCCTCTCTAAACCCTCATGAACACTGATCTTTATAATAACTCCATAGTTTTGCCTCTTCTAGTTTTTCACATTGTTGGAATAGTATGTAGCCTTTTCAGATTGGCTTCTTACTTAAGGTTCCTCCATGTCTTTTCAGGGCTTTATAGCTCATGCCTCATCAATGCTGAACAATGTTCCATTATCTGGATATATCAGAGTTTATCCATTTACCTGCTGAAGACATCTTGGTTGATTCCAAGTTATGTAAATTATTAATAAAGCCTCTGTAAACAACTGTATGCATATTTTTGAGTGGATATAAGTTTTCAATTCATTTGGATAAATACCAGTGCATGTGATTGCTGGATTGTATGGTAGGCGGATATTTATAGTTTTGTAAGAAACTGCCCAACTGTCTTCCAATGGCTGTACCATTTTGCATTCCCACTAGCAGTGACTGAGAGTCCCTGTTACTGCACATTTGCACCAATATTTGGTGTTGATGGTGTTTTGGGTTTTGGCCATTCTAATAGGTGTGTAGTGGTATTTCATTGTTTTAACTTGCAATTCCCTAATGACATAAGACATTGAGCAGCTTTTCATATGCTTAATTGCCATTTATATATTTTCTTTGGTGAGGTATCTATTCAGGTCTTTTGCTCATTTTTTAAAAAATGGGTTGTTTGTTCTCATTGTTGAGTTTTAAAAGTTGTTTGTATATCTTGGTTAATAGTCCTTTATCAGATGTATCTTTTGCAAATATTGTCTCCAAGTCTGTGGCTTATACTCTCATTTCCTGGATGGTGTCTTCTACAGAGCAAACATTGTTAATTTTAATGAAGTTCAGCTCATCAAGTATTTTTTTCATGGATCATGTCTTTGGTATTGTATAATTTACTTTTTTTAAAAAAAATAATAAATTATAAATAAAAATTGCTGGGCATGCTCCCAGAACTTTATAGTTGCTGAGAAAGTCAGGGTTCCTGACACTGAAGCTACACATGCTCCATCAAAAACAAAGAAAATATATTTGCAACATCTTGTGGAAAGAACCTGTACTGGCACTTCTAAATGTACCTCTTCTTCTACCTTTGGCCAATTACCCCATCCACACACACACCCACACACACACACAAACACGCATAAAAACACTTTTTTTACCAAGCTATTATATAATATAAGCAACTAGTAACAAAAAATAAACAAAGTCAAAGCAGACTCCTCCAGCCAGTCTTGAAGTCTAGTCAGCCTGGTTATGTCCCACGGAGCTGTGTGCTTGCTCTTTGAGTGTTGTGGACACAGGTTTGGATTGTGACTAGTGACCCAGCATGGCAGATTATTTATGAATTCTTATCTATATATAGTAGGGTTAAACTAAGTGATTTCTATACTTGAGAGATATTTTAATGCAATAATTTTCAAACAAAGAGTTAAAATCCATAATCAAGAATTAATTTAATGAATTTGAAAAACATTTTAAAATATAACATAATAGAATAAAGCACAAGAGAGAAGATAGAATAGAACATTTGTTGGTTAATTTTACATAGGGAAAGTTAAAACATTGTTTCTATGTGTCACTGTGTTTGTACTGGTTGCCATGTGAGATGCAATTAATATTTAGTACAGAGGTAAAAAAATAAAATAAAATGGAAAGCCATTTTTCTGAGTAACAAACATTTATTTGTATGTAATTTAAATATATACAGCAATGTGCCAGTTGGGGTACTTGTGCATTTGTCACCTGATTTTGATCTTCAGGACTCAATAGAATCTTGCTGATATATTCATGTTTGGATGCATATAAGATACCTTTATGTAAAATTAAAATGCATTACTTGATATTCTCACCTTGTGGGTTCTTCAGGTGTAATTGTTGACCCTTTAGACTCTCCTGTGTCTTCTTATTCATCCCATTAAACCCTCTTTCACAGAAGTGTTTCCCTTGAAAAAACAGAAGATGGGCCTAAGATGTAGCTGTAGTTGTGTCCTCATTTTCATCTTTGCTTGATTGGTTAATGAGAGGAAACTGTAGGATGAGCTTAAATGGTACCTAAAATTGTCTCTATTTTGTGGAGTAGAGAACATAGACTACCTAAAGCATCAGCTTTTCCCTGAATTTAGGTAACCAGTGCTGCTTTTCTTTCCTTCTTGGGCTCACGCACACAGCTTTTTCTGGTTGTCCCTCCCGGTGAGTACTTCTGTGTCTCTGACCTGTGAAGGGCTCACATTGCGCTATTCATACTCCCTGTGCTCCCTTTGTCCTAGTTTATGTCCTTTGACATAGCTGAGGCTGCCCTCTTTGGGAAGCTTCATGCTGGGGGCAGAATTAGCCTTTCCAGAAAACTTTTATATGTCTTATAGAGAAAATTTCATGGGATGATCATGATTATGAGTAAAATGACTAAGGCCCATAGGAAAGCCAAGACAAACAGCTCAGGATTCTGCACATGACAAGTGGGTAAGTGTGCTGTCTGCATCAGGTCAGAAACCAAAGCTGGTATGAACTGTGCATTTATCTTACTATTAATTTTTCCCAAAAGATATCTCTGTAAACTTTATATCAGACTCAGTTTTAAAACACATTCTTTAGGAAAATCAGAATGTTATAACCACCTATTAATATTTTAACTAAAAATAATTTGTTTAATGGCTGGACATATCAATTAATAAAATTTACTATTAAAAGAATATTAAAATGTGAAAAATTATCATTGCATTTTAAACTGTATAATTTAATAAATCAATAGAGAATAGTTTTTAATATGTGAAAGCAAGTCACTAATTAAAATACTATTTATTAACATCATCTACACATCACTGTATGTAATATGAATTATCAAGTATCTTATGCAAGATACACATAATAAGCATAAATAGGTACTTTGTAGTTAATGTATATTTGTTTATTTGTTAAATGCTCTTATTAAAATAATTGAATTATAATTATAGTTAAACCATTTATAATACATATTTATGAGGAACATGAATTGATCTTCTTATAGGTTTTACTGCCTTTAGTTGTGGCATGTCCAATACATTCTGTACACTACAGTTAATTTTTTTCATCTTGAGACCTCACCCCAGCATTTTTTCACACCATTATGCCTTGTCAATACCTTAAGGAACCCACAGACCACCGAAGCTGCTGTGCTTGCCTTCTCCTCATCATGATGTACATATATGACCTGTGGTTCCTGGGGTCCCTGTGGCTCCCCAAGACTAGAGATATTCTTCACACTCAGCTAAACTTAACAAGCTTTTTATTCAAAAGCCAGCTGAAAATTCATTTTTCCTGGAACCCCTTTCTCTCTGTCCTCTGAACTCCCCTGAACTCCTGTAGCAGAATTTGTCCTTTGCTATGTTGTATTGTTTGGTAATATTATTTCCTTAATATTTATTCCTAGCTATGTTGTTTCATTTAATAATATTAATCCCTCACTTTATAGATTCTAGTTATCAGCCCTTTATCAGATGTGTAGCATGCAAATATTTTCTCCCATTCTGTAGGTTGTCTATTTGCTCTAATGATTGTTTCTTTGGCTGTGCAGAAGCTTTTTAATTTGATCAGGTCCCATTTATTTATTTTTGTTGTTGCTGTGATTGCCTTTGAGGTCTTCATGAATTCTTTGCCCAGGCCAATGTCTATTAGAGTTTTTCCAACGTTTTCTTCTAGAATTCTTACAGACTCATGTCATAGGTTTAAGTCTGTTATCCATCATGAGTTGATTTTTGTGAGTGGGGGGAGGTGTGGATCCTGTTTCAATCTTTTACATGTGGCTGTCCAATTTTCCCAGCACCATTTATTGAATAGGGATTCTTTTCCCCAGTGTATGTTTTTGTCTGCTTTGTCAAAGATCAGATGAAAATATGAGGATGGTGTTATATCTGGGTTCTCTGTTCACTCAAATGGTACAAAAGCAATTTATGTAACCAAAACATTTGTACTCCCATAATATTTTGAAATTTTTTTAAAAAATTGAATTTCAAAAAAAAATCCCTTACTATGTTGTGTTGTTTGGTAACATTTATAAATGTGTTCTTCCTTCCTCACTACAGTGCCAGTCATTTATATACTTCTTCGTATCTTCAATATGTGCCACTGTACCTTGAACATATAAGTAGTCAAAAAATTGTTATTGATTGATTCAGACATGTGGCTAAACTGATTCGTACCACTTAATGGAAAACATTGTGACATCTCACTTTGCTTTATCAAATAAAGAGCCCTTGGCATTTACAGATTTAGCGTTTTCCATGTAAAATGTTTCCAAACACCCCTGAAGGTCCATATTAGGTAGTAATTTGTAATTACATTGAAGCATAAATTAGAATAGTCATATGTGTCCCATCTTGAAGAAACTTTATTGTTCTCATTTAATACATAACATAATTTAGTTCTCAAAACAAGCCTGTGAGTTGGGTATTACCATCCCAGTTTTATAGAAAAGGAAACTGGAGAAAACAAACTCTTCAGTTGGATGTGAAAATAATAATTTGTGAATAAGTTGGGATATGTTCCTCAGAAGTATTTTTGGTTAATTGTCTTGGGATTTTCAATCTTATTTCTAGTAAAATGATTTCAACATTGTAGTTCTTAAGTGATAGAATAGAGTCCAAAGTACAAATTTACATGGAGCTGGAAATAAGACACCTCAGATCTTTAGATTTAGGAGAAGTAAAATTAATATATATATGATATGTATATACACACACACACATACACACACATATATGATTGATAGATACCACTACCGTTGTAATGACAGTATTAATGTAGAGATAAATACTAATGTTTGAAATGTGGCTTTTGCACAACATTTGGGAAGCACTTTGAAGTTTAAAAGTATTGCTCTTCAATCATGTCTGCAACTTCCAGTAATACCATATTTCTTATTCCCAATGCAACTACCATAGAATACCTGCACAATTCAATTGTAGTGATAATAACATTAGTCAGCAGGTTTAAAATAGCAAATTTTATAGTCATAATCACAATAAAATGAAATAAAAAGTATTTGTTTTTAAGATTTAATCTTGAAAGTCTTTGATACCCAAGTTTGACTTGAAAATAATTTTTATTGTGTTTGGACTACTTGATTTAATTGGTTACATAAAAGTTTGTTAGGAGACCTGTGCCCAATTTCCTTTGCATAAGGACTGGCTAACTTGCTTTCTTCTGTGGGTCTAGTAATTGGTCTCTCACCTAGGTAAGAATATGAGAAATAGCACAGGCCCATGAGAGAGGGTATAGACATAGAACTTTTGTTAAGATGTATGTCCACAGATATTTGCAGCCATAAAGAATTTCATACCTTTAAACATAAATGTACTTTTGGAATTTTTTAAAAGAAAATGACTCAATAGAATCAAATTGCCATTTGTATGAAGATATAATTACTTTACTTAAAACAGCAACTTCCAAAAGGGTGGTAATGTTTAGTAAGCTATGTTTCCAAATTTAATACATTGGATGTATGAAAGCATAGAAAATATAGAGTCTTTGAGCAAACATTAAAAGTGTTTACTAGGATAAGTAAAAGTATTTATATACAAATTGATTTCTTTCCTCTGATTGAAGGTATATAAATATGCATGTGTGTTTGCATGTGCATCCACATATATGCACACAACTACACAAAGGTGTTTCTGCAATGAAACCACACATGATTCTTGAAAACCTTCCCATTCTGAAAAAAATCTCACATAAAAAATAGCATAGCTCATGGGAACAATAGACCACTTAAAACTTATGCAACCCTGAAACTAGACTACTAATAAAAACACTAATTAGTACCTGGAGAGATGGTGTGGCAGTTCAGTGCAGCTGGAGATTTACTTTGGACATGTTTAAAATGCACAGAAATAGTAGAACGGGCGTGCTGACCTGCAGCCTCTGAGACAGCACAGCTGGACTCAGAGATCTGAGCCAGCAGTGCCGCCGTTACGGGGGCACTGGTGAAAGCACAACCTGCTCTGATCTAAATATCCCAGGCTTGAGGCAGCCTCCCTGGGGAAGGGGCCTTGGGCACAGATATTCCTTTTTAATTTTCTTCAAATAAAACTGAAATACTTTCTGCATCACAAATAGCAAAGCTGAAGACAGTTATTGTCCTTCTAAAGGCGATAATCCTACTTTTCCTATTCCAGTCCCCCTGCTTCTGCCCTGGAATAGTGTATGAAGCAGCACGACTTTCCCTGTCATCATTCCCCTATTATCAATCATGTGTGAGTAATTGGTAGTGTGTAAACACATGCTCAACAGAATAAACTGAATAGATGCATGGAAAATGGGGCTATTAGAGTTATGGGTTTACGGAGTTTTTCACAGATAAAATTTAAAATATTAATATGTTACAAAATTTAAATTTAAGTTGAATTTTAGTAAAATTAAATTAGACAATTTAATAAAATAAAATAAAATTTAAATTTAAATTTAATGCACAGAGGAAGGAAGAGAATAAGATTGGTTAATGGTATAAGTCACTACTGAAAACAGTTCAGAGTGTGTGTTCTGCCAGTGGTTGTAAACATCAACATTTTTACAAGTGGATGGCTCTTCTCCTTTTAGTATCAAGCATAATTATGTGGACAAAGTTGAAAATTTTAATACCATTTTATTTTTATGCAGTAGATCTTTCTACTCTTCAAAACACATTCTTACATAATTGTGAACATAATATAATGCCCTACTTTTTCTTTTTCAAATTCCTTACATAATCTCATAACTACAGTGTAGGTGTACCAATCATTCCAATCACATATTATGGTTATACCATAATTTGCTTGGCCACTTTCCTCTCTTTGGACACTGGTTGATTCTGATTTTATTATTATAAAAATTCTGAGAAGAATATATTTGTATTTAAAGATTATTTTTTTTCCCAAATTCAAATTATTTCTTCAGGATAAATAATCTATAGTGAGTCAACAGGTATTCACTTTTGCTTAATTCTTGGTATTTTCTTCCAAATCACTATCTGAAAGTGTTGTGCTAATTTAAGAAGTGCAGGAGAACACTAATTTCACTTCATCCTCAATGGCTTTGGGGAAATGTACCAAACTAATTGACACGTTGATGATTTTAATGTACTTTCTTTTATTAGTAAGGATGTTAATCATTTTCCCATGTAGTCATTCATAAGTATGCCCTCGTCCTTGTGAGTCATCTGACCCAGGAGGCACAGTGCTCTCTAACGTCAATGGTGGGCATATATATGTCCACTGTAGTCTCCTGCACATGCCACGGGAGGTGGATGAAGCTGTGGGAGGAGGTGCCTCCATCAGTCATCTTGGTGCCAGTGTGTACATCTGTAGTGCAGCCTCAGTTCAGATACACAGAGGAGATGCACCCATTCTGCTGATTCATCTAATGGCCAAGGGATAACAACTCCCTAAGAAACATCCCATTGTTAGGTAGGGAGAAATGTATGCAGATGGCAGGGCAGGCGGTTAGACATGCAGGTGGCAGGGCAGGCAATAGGGGGATGTGGTCAAGGGCAGATAGTTGGGACCAATAAAAACAGAGAATAGAAATCACAACAGCAACAACTTGAGGTTAGAGACTTTTCCAGACCAGGAGCATGTGCAGAAGCTAGGAGGTTATCACCAAAGGTAACCTTTCCCTCATTAACATAGTAAAACTCACACCGCCTAGTGCCATGATTGTTCTGAAACCAGCCATACAAGGACAGAAAGTGGGAGGGTATATGATTCCAGGAATCTCCACCCACTTCCCTGAAAAGACATGAATATCCCACCCCAAGCTTAACATATTATTAGGGATTAGCATAAAGGCCAGACCCTAAACCTGGAATGACACTGTTCCTTATTGGAGTAGTCCACTCTCTACTGACTTTGAGAGTGTATTATACTATACTCTGTCTTTAAATTCAGGGTTGTCTTCACTTACAAGGACAGACCTGTTCCTGTCTCTGGAACTTACTTTCACTTTGCAATAGAAGCTGCTTATGTGGAGGTGCTTCGCGTCTGTCATCACTCCATCACACTGGCCCTTCTTGCGATTCTTCCAAGTAAGGAGAAAAAGAACCAGGACAACTCTCCCTAACCACATCCAACACCATGAAGAAAGAAGTGTGGCTCAGTGCTGGGCTTAATATTGTACTCTGCATTATGAAGCCATTTCTGCTCTGGGAGACATTTTAATGTGGAAACATTGATACATGGGGATGATGTTTTGAACTATGAGATCACTGGCTCCATCTACTTTTTATTAGACTTATTTCTAGTCTGGAGACACATTACACAAATTTCTGGGATTTTTGAGTGTGGTTTTCTCTTCTTGCCCTCCTTAGAGGTATCTTTGCATCCAAAGATTTTCCACCAGTGAGGCTTTTCCTTAGGTGCTGAAAACTGTTGGATTCTCTCATGGCATCCTGACTCCTCTCTGATGAACTGGAAGTGCTGAAGCATGTCTTACTTTCTCATAGTTAGAAGAGTCATTTGCTTGGGAGTGGATGGAGAGAACAGAGTGAGCTTATTGAATGGCAAGTAGCCACCCAGGCTTTGAGCCACCCTAGGGGCCCAAGTGGCCCAGACATTGCTTTAATAGCTAGTTGGAATGTTGGGATTGGCGAGCTTTCCCTTTGGCTGCCACTTAAAGTCGTCACAGTTTAAGGACAAAATTATCACCAGTAACAAATAGCTTCATGTTTTCAACTAATAACTTCTGATGGCTATTTGATCCTCAAGTGTGACAAATTATCAAGCTAGAAAAGACACACTTGTTTTTAAAAAAGCAAACAGAAATAAACATACATTACTATTTAGGCTTTTTTGTAGAAAACAGCATGGCACATGATTAATAACCTCCTGGTATTATGAAAGTTGGCTTTTCCCCAATTAGAATGCTCTGTCTTCTGTCTTTGACTTTCATCTGCCCATCCTTTTCAGTTTCCTTAATTTTTCAAATTTCTACTAAGACAGTAATAAAATGATTTTGAATTTATTTTTTCTTTTTACATAAACATTAGACTGTTGATAAGAATGAGGCAGTTTATAAATGTGGTGAAATTTATTTCATTTCCCTTAAAACATACACACACACATACTCATAGAAATATAGATAGTCTGTATTTAAGTAAAAAGTATCACTTTCAAATATTCTCTGTTTCTCATTTTATTTGTTCATTTTTTATTTTTTAAATTTTGTGCTTTTAATTATTATGGATTATATATATTTATATACAACAGTGATGTTTTGACACAGGCATACAGTGTGTATTAATCAAATCAGGCTAATTTGTGTATTCATCACCTCAAGCATTTATCATTTCTTGGCATTAAGAACATTTCACTTCCACTCTTCCAGTTACTTTAGAGTATACCCTAACTTATCGTTGATTATAGTCACTTTATTGTGATATCAAATATTTTTTATATTATCTAACTATATTTTTGGACCCATTAACCATAACCACTTTATCTCCCCTCCAGACTACCCTTCCCAGCCTCTGGTAACCATCATTCTACTCTCTGTCTCCATGAGATCAATTGTTTTAATATTTAGCTCCTACATATGAGTGAGAACATGTGAGATTTGTCTTTCTGTGCTTGGCTTATTTCACTTAACATAATGTTCTCCAGTTCCATCCATGTTGTTGCAAATGGCAGGATTTCATTCTTTTTATGGTTATATAATTCTATTGTGTCTATGTACCACAATTTCTTTATCCATTCATCCATTGAGGGACACATGGGTTGATTCCAAATCTTGGCTATTGTGAATAGTGCTGCAATAACTATGGGAGTGCAGATACCTCTTCGATATACTGAATTCCCCTTCTTTGGATATATACCCAGCAGTGGGATTGCTGGGTCATATGGTAGTTCTATTTTTATGTTTTTGAGGAACCTCCATACTGTTATCCATAGTGGTTGCAATAATTTACATTCCCTCCAACAGTGTATGAGGGTTCCCATTTCCCCACATCCTCACCAGCATTCTCTACTGCCTGTCTTATTGATAAAAGCCATTTTAACTGGGGTGAGGTGATAGCTTATTTTAATTTTAATTTGCATTCTTCTGATGACTAATGATGTTTATCATTTTTTCACATACTGGTTAGCCATCTGTATGTCTTCTTTTGAGAAATGTCTATACAGATCCCTTGCCCATTTTTTAATCAGGTTATTTGATTTCTTCCTATTGAGTTGTTGGAGCTCCTTCTATATTCTAGTTATTAGCCCCTTGTCAGATGGGTAGTTTGTAAATATTTTTCTCCCATTCCGTGGGTTGTCTCTTCACTTTGTTGATTGTTTCCTTTGCTGTGCAGAAGATTTTTAGTTTGATGTGATCCCTTTTGTACAATTTTGCTTTGGTTGCCTGTGCTTTGGGAGTATTACTCAAGAAGTCTGTGCCAAGACTAATGTCCTGAAGCATTTCCCCAATATTTTCCTTTAGTAGTTGCATAGTTTCAGGTCTTAGATTTAAGTCTTTAATTCATTTTTATTTGAATTGTGTACGTGGTGAGAGATAAGGGTCTAGTTTTATTCTTCTGCATATGGATATCCAATTTTCCCAGAATAATTTATTGAAGAGACTGTCCTTTATCCACTGTATCTTCTTGACACCTTTGTCAAAGATAAGTTCGCTATAGATATGTGGATTTATTTCTGGGTTCTGTATCCTGTTCCATTGGTCTATGTGTCTGTTTCTGTGCCAGTACCATGCTGTTTTAGTTACTACAGCTCTGTAGTATAATTTGAAGTCAAGTAATGTGATTCCTCCAGTTTTGTACATTTTGTTCAAAATGGCTTCAGCTATTCTGGGTCTTTTATGGTTCCATATAAATGTTAGGATTGTTTTTTCTACTTCTGTGAAGAATGCCATCGGTATTTTGATGGGGATTGCATTGAATCTGTAGATTGGGTAGTATGGACATTGGGTGGTATGGACATTTTAACAATATTGATTCTTCCAATCCATGAGCATGAAGTATCATCCCTTTTTTTGGTCATCTTCAATTTCTTTCATCAATCTTTTATAGTTTTCATTACAGAGATATTTCACTTTGTTAGTCAAGTTTATTCCTAGGTATTTTATTCTATTTGCAGTTAATTGTGAATGGGATTACTTTCTTGTTGGTTTTTCTTTTTTCAGATTGTTTGCTGTTGGCATATTGAAATGCTACTGATTTTTACATGTTGATTTTGTATCCTGCAAGTTTACTGAATTAATTTATCAGTTCAAATAAGTTTGTTTTGGTGAAGTCTTTAGGTTTCTCTAGATATAAGATCATACTATCTCCAAACAATAATAATTTGACTTCTTCCTTTCCAATTTGGATGCCCTTTATTTTTTTCTCTTATCTTATTGCTCTAGATAGAACTTCCGGTACTATATTGAATAACATAACAGTGGTGAAAGTGGGCATCTTTGTCTTGTTCCAGATCTTAGAGGAAAGTCTTTCATTTTTCCCCATTCAGTATGATACTAGCTGTGAATCTGTCATATGTGGCTTTTATTGTATTGAGGTATGGTCCTTCTATGTCCAGTTTTTTGAGAGTTTTTTATCATGAAGGATGTTGAATCTTATCAAATACTTTTTCAGCATCGATTGAAATGATCATACGATTTTTGTCCTTCATTGTGTTTATATGATGTGCCACATTGATTTGTATATGTTGAAGCATCCTTGCATCCCTGGGATGAATCTCACTTGATCATGATGAATAATCTTTTTAATGTGTTGCTGAATTTGGTTTGCTGGTATTTTGTTGAGGATTCTTGCATTCTATCCTTCTTGAGAAGGCTTCCCAGATGTTTAAAGAGAATTGAGTGTTGTGATCTGAGTCTTTGTTCCCTGCAGCCATATCAGCACTGGGGGTTACACAAGCCCAGTAATGCTGTGGCCTGCAGACTCCTGGTGGTATCACTTTGGTGGACTTGGGTAAGATACTGGAGAATTCCTTGAATTACCAGGCAAAATCTCTCACTCTTTCCCCTCACTCTCTGTGCTGAGCTACTATATTTGGGGGAGGAGTGACATGGGCACTCCCTCATGGCCACCACAGCTGGGACTATGCCATGTCACACTTGAAGCCAGCCCAGTCTCACCCGAAGCCTGTGGTGACTGCTGCCTGGCTACCTCTGATGTTTATTCAAAGCCCAAGGGCTCTTCAGTCCGCAGGTGATGAATCCTGACAGGCCTTCAGGATAGCGGGTTTCCTTCTGGCCCAGGGTGGGTCTAGAAATGCCATCCAGGAACTAAGGCCTGGAATCAGGGGCTGCAGGAGACTGCTTGGTACTTTATTTTACTGTGGCTGATCTGGTACCCATGTTTCAAAACAAAGCCTCTGAACTCTTCCCTTTCCCTTCCCCAGGCAGAACAAGACTCTCCCAGAGCTGCACAGCTTGGATTTGGGGGAAGAATGACACAGGAACTTGCTTGGCCACCGCTGCTGGTGTCTTACTGGGTTATTTGCACCCCAAGTCCACTGGCTCTGAGCCAGCACAGCCATAAGAATTGTCCAAGGACTGCAGCTTTTGTGGCCTGACTGCCTTACGGATTTATTCCAGGTCCCAGGCCGCTTTCTGTCAGCCAGTGGGTAGTTGGGCTAGCTGCAACTGGGGTTTCAGGGAAGAGGATTTCCCTATGGCCTGGCTGGTCTAAATGCTTCGTCCATGGGCACTGGCAGAATTCTTCCCTGTGCTGTGTTCCCTGTGCCAGGGCGGCCCTGAGTTCCAGTGCAAAGCCCCTCAACCACTTCACTCTCCCTCCCCTGGCACACACATTCTCTCTCCACTCAGCACGGCAGTGTCAGGGGATGGGGGGGTGATGTAGGCAATGCAAGACTGTCTTTTGTGTCCTCTTCAGTGCCTCTTTCCTTGATACGATGTTAAAACCACATACTGTGATCAATCACCTGATTTTTGGTTCTTCTGAAAGTGCTATCCTTGCATGGATAGTTGTTGAATTTGGTGTTTGTGGGGAGGGACAGTCACGGGAGGTTTCTATTTGGACATCTTGATCTGCCTCCTCCTAGACCAGATCTCATCATTTTATTTAAATTTAATTCCATTTTCACATATTGCCTAAAATTCTTACTTTCTTAAAAATTATCTTAACAGACAAATCAATGTTTTATCCTGAATATTAATACATAGAATAATAAATACTATGGTTTTATATTTAAACACCATACCTACATTATTTTCTATAATGATCCACATCTGCCTTAAAAACAACTGTGTTATATTAACTTTTTCCCTTGTATATTTATAATATTACTTGAGGAGTCCCCTAGGTGTGTAATATTCTTATCTATGTTGAATTATGTTTTTTAAAACTTTCCTATATGTTTACTACATTACTACATGTGTTACTATATGTTTAAAACTTTACATATGTTTTTTAAAACTTTACTAATCACTATATATGGTGATTATTATAATCACCCTTCTAACTGGGGTGAGGTGATATCTCATTGTGGTTTTGATTTGCGTTTCCCTGATGATCAGTGATGTTGAGCATTTTTTCATATACCTGTTGGCCATTTGTACGTCTTCTCTTGCGAGATGTCTATTCAGCTCATTTGCCCATGTTTAAATCAGATTATTTGTTTTTGTGTTGTTTCATTTTGTTTTCTTCTTTTGAGTTGTTTAGTTCCTTGTACACTCTGGCTATTAATCCCTGTTGGATGAACAGCTTGCAGCCACTCTGGTTGGGGCCAGGGAGGGAGTGCACAGCCACAGGCCTCCCTTCCCTTACTTCTTCACTTCCATCTCCTAAGACTTCCTCTTTGACACATGGATTATTTAGGAGTGTGTTGTTTAAATTCAAAATATTTGGGGATATCTCAGATATTTTTAGTTATTTATTTCTAGTTTAATTCTGTTATAATTAAAGAATATACCTTTCATGATTTTAATTATTTTAAATTTGTTGAGATTTGATTATTATAACCCAGAATGTGGCCTGTCTTGGTGAATGTACCCTGTGCATTTGAAGGATGTGTATACTGCTGCCCTTAGGTGGACTGTTCTATAAATATCAATTAGGCCAAGATGGTTAATACTGTTGTCCAAGTCTCCTCTTCCTCCTCCTCGTCCTCATCTTCCTCCTCCTCTTCATCTTCCTCTTCCTATTCCTTCTTTTCCATTTTGTCTATTTGTTGTATCAATTAGTGGGAAAGGAGAGTTGAAGCCTCCAACTACAATTGAAGAATTATCTATTTCTCTTTTCAGTGATACCAGATTTTGCTTCTTGCATTCTGAAGTTTTTTGTTTGTTTGGCTGGTTTTTTTTAGGTGTGAATACATTAAAAATTTTTATATATTACTGATGAATTTACCTTTTATCACATGTAGAAGACTAGTCAGGCTGGTAATATTCCTTGATCTAAAGTCTAATTTGTATGATATTAATATAGTCACACTTGCTTCCCTTTGATTGGTGCTTGCATGGTAGGATTTTGTTTTTTTAATCCTTTTCTTTGTTACCGATCTGAATCTTTACGTTGAAAGTGGGTCTCTTGTAGATTGTATATGCTTGATTATTGCTTTTTTATCCAATATAACATTCTCTGTCTTTTAATTGGTATGCATTGATCATTTATATTTAATACAGTTATTTATATCATTTGATTACACTTATTGTGTGTTGTTTTCTATTTGTTTAATCTATTCATTGTTTCTTTTTCCATCCTTTTCTGTCTGCTTTTAAAATAATTATTTATTTCATGATTTCTCTTTGTTTCCACTATTGGCTTCTTATTTGTATCTATCTTTAAATTTTTTTTCTACTGGTTGCCATGAAATTTATAATATAAATTTTTAGTTAATCAGAGTCTATCATCAAATAATATCATATGATTCATTGGCAGTATAAGAACCTTATAGTCATATAAGTTACACTTTGTGCTATTTTACTGTATTTTATGTTTACATGTTCTATAAACCTACATTACATTGCTATAGTTTTTTTAAAAGGTCAATTATCCTTTAGAGTTATTAAAAATAGGAATAAAAAGTCTTTTATATCTACTTTTATTTTTACACATCTCCAAATACCTTAATTTTTGTGTTAATCCACTCTCTTTCTGGTATCACATTTCTTTTGTTTGAAGAATTTTCTTTAATTTTTTTTTAGCAGAATTCTGCTGGAATAAATTCTCTCAGTTATGGCTTATCTCAAAAAATGTATATATTTTCTTCATTTTCAGTAGATGTATTTCCTGGGTATAAAGTTCAGAGCTCATGGTTTTATTTGTTGTTGTTTGTTTGCTTGTTTTCCTTTCACCACTTTAAAGATTTCATCCTTGCTATCTGGCTCACGTAATTTCTGATGAAAATCTGCCGTAAGTTTTATCTTTCTTCTTCTCCATTCAATCCCTCTCCCACTCTGACAGTCCAACAGTTTCAAAATGATGTGCCCAGATACGTATTTTTATGTTTGTTTGTTTGTTTGGCATTTGTTTCTATTGAGCTTCTTTAACTTGTGCTTTGAGGCTTTTCATTATTTTTGGAAAAGCCTCAGGACCTACTTTCTATTTTTCTTTCTTTTGTGGCAGCCCAGGCTCTTTCTTTAATTTTATCCTTAATAGTGAATCTTTCAATTCCTCGTCCTCACGTGGACGAGGTTTGCTTCAATTCGCTTCCTATTTTTCATTATTAGAGTGTAAGTCCTGAGAAATTATATAACTTTATTTATATGATAACATGAATAAGTTAAATAATGTAATAAATTGGATGAATAATATAAATAAATTAAATAAATACTTTAATGGAAATGAGTCTTTTTTTGTTACATAATTGTCACTCAATTCTTTGATTCCTTCCAAGTTATATGCCAAAAATAACATGGTGATTTACCATCAAAAATTCATTTTATTAGTCTTTATCACCTGATCGCTTATGTTTTCCTTCAATTTTTTCATAAGCTAATAATTGGAAACCACTAATTTTCAAGGCTTTATTTGTTTTGTTTTGTTTTGTTTTTTTGCACAGTGTATACGGTTATTCAATTTCTCAGTTTCTGGGAAACACAACTAAAACACTTTACCAAGACTAATTAAATAACTCTATATTAAACCTGTTACTCTTTGCTTACTCTACTTGTTTAACTGAAATTGGATTATTTTGAACAAGTTGGAAATTTTGAAATATTTTAATTTCACACACATTTGCCAATATAATATTCTTTGAAGGGTTCTTTTTTTCATCACATTCTTAAAATATATCTATTTTATAGTACCTTAGAGCTGCTGATTTATTTGATTCACTTCATGTAAAACGTCCACCATAAAATGAAATTGTGTAAGCCAGAGCTCATTATCAAAGCAATTGATCTTCCTGCAGCACCACTAGTGGGATCAGCTTTCGGGTGCACCAGGGGTGTAGGTCAGAACCAGCAAGAAAGGGATGTACCAATCTCACATTATCACCATCCTCACAGTCCAGGGTGGTCGGTTTCCCAGAAGTTTTACTTTTGGATGTACCTTAGCTTTTCTGTGCTATCATTTTCCTTTTAGCTGAGTCACCTTCTTCTTTTCCTGATATCCTTTTATTCTAACCTCAGGTAGACAGCATCACTGATTTTTAGTGATTTCTTGTTTGTTCAGCTGACCTCTTTCTTCCTAAAGGTCACCTCTGCTTGGAGACCTTTCCCTCTGGGCTCCCTGGACATTCAGAAAGAGAATCTGATGGAAAATGGATTGTGCTCCTTAGAATTCCACTGGCCATGTCTCAAAACCTACAATTCAGAGTAGGACCCAATTAGGTCCCACATATGTGATATTGTCATGTGAGGTAAAGGTCTCTACCTAAAACAAAATAAGGAGCAACCCCACATTTGGGAACATTTTCAGAGTTTTGGTTATATTTTATTACTACGTGCCATTCTCACTGAAAATACCCTCCATAAAGCTGCAGTATAAATAAAATTGGGAGATTGTTTTCTGTGTGTTTCTCAGCTCACCATAATGACGTTTTGGCTCAGTCTTGAATTTGACTGTTGGTTGCTTTGTGTAGAATTAGACATTTGGTTTTAACCTCACAAAATGGGCAGCTTTGATCTTTAATGTTTTTTTTCCTGCACATTTAAAGTATTCTGTGGTTTATGTTTATTGGGTAAGAATCAAAGTTGGAAATTTCATATGCTTTTAAGATTCTTATTCTGCCATACTGTCATATACTTCTTTTTGTTTTGATTAATAGAAACATAAATGGCTTACAACAATCTGTTAATTAAATTTTATTAAAGCTCTATCAGGTGATATCACGTCAAAGGACATTTTACTGAGGGAGCTTTGTGCAAAAATACTGAAACCAGATATTTGATAAGTGATTAATATTCAAAATATAAGAACAACATTTATTAATAGCTTTACTAGGTACATATTGCAACCTAAAGATAAACTAAAGAGAATCAGCCCTTTCTTTCTTCACCATGTTCCCCGTACCCATGAAGATGTCACTCTCTTTGTAGTAAAAGTGAAGGATGATGTTACAAAGCAGGCTTTGTTATTTGTGAAGCAATCCCAGGAGGCAGCCTTATGCCAGATCTGCAACTGTTTGACCCCAGTCAATAGGTGGATAGCCATTCATGGATTGAATTGTCTCCCTGATATTTCAGAACCTTGCACATTTTAAGATTGGTTGGAAGTTTTAAAACCCTCTAACATGTCAGAAGATTCAGCCAAAGTGCTCTTCTACTCTGGTGGGCTGCCTTAAGAACCAGGGAACTCATCCTGCTGTCAACTGACACCTGCTATCACCTTTCCCAGGCTGAATGCTCAGGGGTGAAAGTAAGGACCAGGTATTTGCTCTGGTTACATGTGTAAGTTGTGCATCCATGTACAACTCTGTATAAAACTATGTCTTTGGGGAAAATTGGGATGCAAGCTTGGTGGAGGAACTTATATATTTAAAATATGTACCATTCATTTCATTAATAGAAAAAAATTGGAAATATAATTAATAAATGAGATGGATAAGAACTACGCAAATTTACAGCATAAAGAAATATAAAATTCCATGTGATCAGTATAGATGGTCTAGTTCACATAGGATCATGAAAGGGATTTCTTTTAGCAGACACCAGGATTATAGGAAATGGATAATTTGTGGTAAAACCATGATTGCTTTTATTTATTTATTTATTTATTTTAATGGACAATTCGTCCAATTTCTTTTTTTTTTTTTTTATTTCAGAATATTATGGGGGTACAACACTTTGGCTATATATATTGCCCATGCACTGCCCGTGTCAGAGCTACACTTGTGGTCATCCCCCAAACTGTGCTCCACGCATCCATCCAGTGACAGTTTATCCCAGCCCCTCCACCCCCTTCCCGCCTGCCTGCCCCCTGATGAATATTATTGCCCTGTGTGATGTTGGTGTTGATCAGTTAGTACCAATTTGATGGTGAGTACCAGTGGTGGTTGTTTTTCCATTCCTGTGACACTTCGCTTTGAAGAATGGGTTCTAGCTCCATCCAGGATAATACCAGATGTGTTAATTCACTATTGTCCCTTATTCCTGAGTAATACTCCATGGTACACATATACCACATTTTATTAATCCACTCGTGTATTGATGGGCACCTGGGTTGTTTCCACATCTTTGCAATTGTGAATTGTGCTGCTATGAACATTCGTGAGCAGAAGTCTTTATTATACAATGTCTTTTTTTCCTTTGGGTAAATACCCAGTAGTGGGATTGATGGGTCAAATGGTAATTCTACTTTTAATTCTTTGAGGTATCTACATATTACTTTCCATAGAGGTTGTACTAATTTGTAGTCCCACCAGCACTATATGAGTGTTCCTATCTGTCCACATCCTGCCAACATTTGTTGTTTGGGGATTTTTTGATATGAGCCAATCTCACTGGAGTTAAGTGATATCTCATTGTGGTTTTGATTTGCATTTCCCTGATGATTAGAGAAGTTGAGCAATTTTTTATATGTTTGCTGGCCATTTTTCTGTCTTCTTTGGAAAAGTTTCTGCTCATGTCCTTTGCCCATTTTTTAATAGGGTTGTTTGATTTTTTCTTTTTGATTTTCCTAAGTTCTGTATAGATTCTGGTTATCAGCCCTTTATCAGAGGTGTAGCATGCAAATATTTTCTCCCAGTCTGTAGGTTGTCTGTTCACTCTAGTGATAGTTTCCTTGGCTGTGCAGAAGCTTTTTAATTTGATCAGGTCCCATGTATTTATTTTTGTTGCTGCTGTGATTGCTTTGGGGGTCTTCTTCATAAATTCTTTGCCTAGGCCAATGTCCATAAGAGTTTTTCCAACGTTTTCTTCGAGAATTCTTATGGTTTCATGTCTTAGGTTTAGATCTCTTATCCATTGTGAGTTGATTTTTGTGAGAGGTGAGAGGTGTGGGTCCACTTTCAGTCTTCTACATATGGCCATCCAGTTTTCCCAGCACCATTTGTTGAATAGGGAATCTTTTCCCCAGTGTACATTTTTTTGGAATTTATCAAAGAGCAGGTGACTGTATGAGGTTGGTTTTATATTTGGGTTCTCAGTCCTGTTCCATTGGGCTACGTCTCTGTTCTTGTGCCAATACTATGCAGTTTTGGTTACTATAGCCTTGTAGTATAGTTTGAAGTCTGGTAGATAGATGCCTCCCAATTTGTTCTTTTTGCTTAAGATTGCTTTAGCTAGACGGGGTCTTCTCTGGTTCCACACGAAGCGTAGAATTATTTTTTCTAGATCGGTAAAAAATGATGTTGGTATTTTGATAGGGACTGCATTGATTCTGTAAATCAATTTAGGTACCAAAGCCATTTTTACTATGTTGACTCTGCCTATCCAAGAGCATGGTAGGGCTTTCCATCTATTTACATCCTCTGCAATTTCTTTTCTCAGTGTTTCATAATTCTCTCTGTATAGGTCTTTGACCTCCTTAGTTAGATATGTTCCTAAATATTTAATTTTCTTTGGTGCTATTGTGAAAGGTATTGCATCTTTAATTTGTTTCTCAGCTTGATTGTTATTAGCATATATGAAGGCTAAGGATTTGTGTGTATTAATTTTGTATCCTGAGACTTTGCTGAATTCATTTATCAATTCTAGTAATCTCTTGGTTGAATCTTTGGGGTTTTCTGTGTATAATATCATATCATCTGTGAATAGTGAAAGTTTGACCTCTTCTGCCCCTATCTGGACGCCCCTGATTCCTCTGTCTTGTCTAATTGCTGTGGCCAGGACTTCCAGCACTATGTTGAAAAGAAGTGGAGATAGAGGGCAACCTTGTCTGGTGCCAATTTTAAGGGGGAATGCTTTCAATTTTTCCCCATTCAGTATGATATTGGCAGTGGGTTTATCATATATGGCTTTAATAGTTTTGAGGTATGAGCCATCTATGCCTATATTGTTAAGAGTTCTTATCATAAAAGGATGCTGGATTTTGTCAAAAGCCTTTTCTGCATCTATTGAAAGGATCATATGATCTTTGTTCTTGCTTTTATTTATATGGTGAATTACATTTATAGATTTGCATATGTTGAACCATCCCTGCATCTCGGGAATGAAGCCCACCTGATCGTGATGAATTATTTTTTTGATGTACATTTGGATTCGGTTTGCTAGGATTTTATTGAGAATTTTTGCATCTATATTCATAAGGGATATTGGTTTGTAGTTTTCTTTTTTTGTTGTGTCCTTTCCTGCCTTTGGTATCACAGTGATATTGGCTTCGTAGAATGAGTTTGGGAGGACTCCTTCCTTCTGGATATTTTCAAATAATTTCTGCAGTATAGGCACCAGTTCTTCTTTGTAGGCTTGGTAGAATTCAGGTGTGAACCCATCTGGTCCAGGAGTTTTTTGGGGGGAAGATATTTTATTACTGCTTCGATTTCAGTGCTTGATATTGGTCTGTTTAGAAATTCTGTTTCTTGCTGGTTGAGCCTAGGGAGGTAGTGTGTTTCTAAGAATTTGTCTATTTCCTACACGTTTTCGTTTTTGTGGGCATAGGGGTTTTTGTAGTATTCGAAGATGATGTTTCGTATTTCCATAGTGTCAGTTGTGACTTCTCTCTCATTTCTAATTGAGCTTATTAGAGTCCTTTCCTTTCTGCTTCTGGTCAACATGGCAAGTGGCCTGTCTATTTTGTTTGTCTTTTCAAAGAACCAACTTTTCATTTTATTAGTCTTCTGTATTGTTCTTTTGTTCTCAATTTCATTTAATTCTGCTCTGATCTTGGTTATTTCTTTTCTTCTGCTGGCTTTAGGATTGGTTTGCTCTTCCTTTTCCATTTCCTTAAGATGATTCATTAGTTTACTGATTTGTGACCTTTCTGTCTTTTGGATGTGGGCATTTAAGCCGATAAGTTTTCCTGTCAGGACTGCTTTTGCTGTACGCCACAGATTTTGATAACTTGTGTCCCCATTATCGTTTAGTTCGAAGAATCTTTTGATTTCCATTTGAATCTCCTCCTTGACCCAATACTCCTTCAGCAACAGATTGTTTAGTTTCCATGTTTTTGGATGAAGATGTGAGTTTCTGTTGGAATTGATTTCTAATTTTATTCCGCTGTGGTCTGAAAAGATACATGGTATGATTTCTATTTTTTTGAATTTGTTTAGATCTGTTTTGTGGCCTAGGATGTGGTCAATTTTAGAGAAAGTTCCATGAGCTGATGAGAAGAATGTATATTCAGTGTTATTTGGGTGGAGTGTTCTGTAGATATCTGTTAGGCCCAAATGTTCTAGAGTCCTGTTTAGGTCTTTTGTTTCATTATTTACTTTTTGTTTGGAGGTTCTGTCCAGTTCCGTCAGTGGGGTGTTGCAGTCCCCTGCTATTATGGCACTGCTGTTTATTATGTTGTCTAGGTCTAGCAGTATTTGCTTTATGTACCTGGGCACTCCTGTGCTGGGTGCATAAATGTTTAGAATTGTTAAATCCTCTTGTGAGATTTTTCCCTTCACCACTATATAGTGTCCATTTTTGTCCTTCTTTACTTTTGTTGCTTTAAAGTTTATGTCATCTGAAATGAGGATGGCTACTCCAGATTTTTTTTGGTCTCCATTGGCCTGGAAAATTGTATTCCATCCCTTCACCTTGAGTCTGAATGCGTCTTTGTGTGTAAGGTGTGTTTCCTGAAGACAGCAGATACTTGGCTTGTATTTTTTAGTCCATTCAGCCAGCCTATGTCTCTTCAATCGGCAATTCAAGCCATTTATATTTATTGAGAGAATTGATATTTGCGGTAAATTTCTGGTTATTCTATTGAGTGGTGTCTTTTGTTTTACCTCTTGCATCATTGTGGAATCTGGTTTCTGGGGTTTTAGCTTTTGCGTAGTTTTACATAGGTGGGTGTCTGTTGTGCTGGTTAGCATATAATGCAGGTCTAAGCACTTCTTGCAAGGCCGGTCTGGATTTCGCAAATTATATCAGTGATTGCTTATCTGGAAATGTCTTTATTTCTCCCTCGTATAAGAATCTTAGTTTGGCAGGATACAGAATTCTGGGTTGACCTTTGTTTTGTTTTAGGAGACTGATGATGGCTCCCCATTCCCTTCTGGCTTGTAAGGTTTCAGCTGAGAAATCTGCAGTTAATCTGATTGGTTTCCCTTTATAGGTTATCTGCTGTTTTTGTCTTACAGCTCTGAGGAGTGCCTCTTTTGTGTTTACTTTGGTCAGTCTAATAATTATGTGGCGTGGTGAATGCCTTTTTATGTTGAGTCTCCCAGGAGTCCTGCGTGCTTCTTGTACTTGGATATCAAGATTTCTGGCTAAGTCATGGAAATTTTCCTCTACTATTCCTTCAAATAGATTTTCCAGCCCATGCGAATTTTCTTCCTCTCCCTCAGGAATGCCTATGATCCTTATGTTTGGCCTCTTTACATAATCCCACATTTCTTGTATGCTTTTTTCCTGCCTCTTATTTTTGTGTTCTTTCTCTTCAACTGTTTTATTTAGCGCATAGGAGTTGTCTTCTAGCTCTGAAATTCTTTCCTCTGCATGGTCCAGCCTATTCTTAAGGCTTTCCACTGTGTTTTGTAGATCCTTGAATGCTTCTTTCATTTCTAGGATTTCTATTTGATTTTTCCATATTTCTATTTCTTTGGAGAATTTTTCATTCATTTCTTGCATTTTTCTTGTGGTTTCTTTGTGTTGGGATTCAATTTTCTCTTGAATTTCATTGAGCTTTCTTATAATCCATAAACAAAATTCCTGTTCTGTTATTCTACCCATTTCATTTGAGTTGGTATCCATTGCTGAGGAACTGATGGTTTCTTTTGGAGGTTACTTTTCACTCTGATTTTTCATGTTCCCTGAGTTCTTTTGCTGGTTTTTTCTCATCTGGCCTCTTGGTCGAGAGCTGGGGGTGTTAGGGCTACTTTATGGCCCTGTCTCCAGGCCCACAATTTTCGTTCCTTGGCAGAGCCAGGGAGAGAAGTAGTGGCCTGTATTGCCTTAGGTGTATTTTAGCAAGTTTGGTGGATCTTGAGTTATCTCTGACCTGTTGTCTTCTCCTCTTCCCGGTGGAGTGTGGTGAGAATGACCTCCCAGCTTTGGCTCTAAGCTAGTGAATAGTACTTGAGGATATGAGTCCACAGCTCCCTATTAGCTAGGTATTCTGCTATGTCCGTGGCAGACTCTGATCCCCCACTTGGGGTATGTGAAAGCCCCACACTTTGGGAGGGGCCTTGTAGCTCTTAGGGGTTACTTTGACCCTGCTCGTCCTGAGGTGTAAGTAGAAACACAATTTATTTTGGCTGCAGTGTGAGAGCTGAATTGGGAAAATTCTACACAGCTCAGTGGTTGCTCATCTAGCCACATGTGTCTGCCCTTCTGATGTGCATCTCCGCGTGATAGCCGTTGATAGGGGGATCTCCAATTGTGCACCCCTTTTCCACCACTAGACCCCAAGGTGAGGCGGGTGGGCGTCTCTATCCCCAGCAGTCTCCACTGGAGGGGTGTTCCCATGGGGAGGGGGGAATAGTGGCCACTGGAAGAGCTCTTGGATGGCACGAAATTCCCTAATGGAGTGGGCAGGGTTATGGGGAGCTGCTTTGGTTCAGCCTGTGGCTCTTGAGGTATTTGGTTGTCATGGGAACCAGCAGTTATACCAAATGAGTCACTATAGCCAGCAACCTTCAAAATGAGCGATCTCTGGGGTCCAGGAGGGCTGGGAACTGAAGGGCGGGCACTAGGACCAGCACGGAGCGGACTTGTCGGAGGCCAGAGCTGGGGTAGCGGAACCAGACAGACGAGCTGCAAACTGTTTCCAATACCCAAAGGTCCCGCCGCTACAGTTCCGGGATCTCGTCCCACCTGGAACCCACGGATGCAGCTGTCCCTGGCCACCACAGGCAAAGCCTGTCTCGCCCCAGCGGATGAGCCCCGGGCCGGGGCGGGGCGGAGCTAGAGACGCGGCTCACGGCTCCACGCGGGCGGCTGTAAAGATGGCGGCCGCCGCCAGCCTGGCGCACAGCCGGGCTCCGATCGCGCCGGGAGCGCAGTTTTTCTCCGCCGGCCGCAGCGGCAGTTGCCAGCAGCCTCTAAGGGCGTGTCCCGCTCCCCGTTAAACTCCTGGGCCCAGTCCCGCTGACTTCTAGTGGCACAGTGCCGGCCTGCGGGTTCCTGCGCGCTGTCCCGGGAAGCTGAATCTCGGTCCCCGCCCAGTTCCTCCCCAGCCCTCGGCAGTCTCTGTATATTGCAGCTGCGAGTTGTGTCTGGCTCTGGCTACTTCCTCCTCCTCTCCACAGGGCTCGCCGGCCCGAGCAACCGCTCTGTTCCAACTCTGGGCTTGTCCCTGACTGCGTGTATGGGGAGGTGCGCAACCGCTTGGGGGGCAGGTCATGCCGCGCCGTCCTGGCGAGCGCGTCCTTGCCGCGCTCTGGGCTCTATTGTGCTCCGTGCGCCCTCCGATCTTTGTGAACATTTTGTACCTGTTTTCTTGGGCTGGGCGTTGGGCGTTGTTTCTCTGTAATTCACAGTTCTGTTTTCAGAGTGAGCGGTCCGTGCTCGCAGGTACCGGCTGGCATTTTTCACCTCCTTCCCTGGGAGTGGTGCGGTGGGAGGACGCTATCAGACCGCCATTTTCCTGCACCCCCCCATGATTGCTTTTAAACACAATATGAGAATAAACCATTGCACATCAAAATTAAGATTTTAATTTTTAATGCATCCTGAAATGCATCTTAAGATACTAGAGGCCAAATAGATCTAGTAAAATATCAAAAAGAATTTGCTAGTTATTTGGTGAAAGTCAGTAGTCTGCGGAAGCCTCCAAGACTGAAATCCCAAGAACTTGTCTAATGTGTAGACGTGTGTCCAAAGAAATAAAAAATAAAAAATGAAACAGGCAAAGTCAGAGTCTTTGCTTTTAATGTTTTTTTCCTGCACATTTAAAGTATACTCCGGTTTATGTTTGTTGGGTAAGAATCAAAGTTGGAAATTTCATATTGTTTTTAAGATTCTTATTCTGCCATATTGGCATATACTTCTTTTTGTTTTGATTAATAGAAACATAAATGGCTTACAACAATCTGTTAATTAAATTGCATTAAAGCTGTATCAGGTGATATCACTTCAAAGGACATTTTACTGAGGGAGCTTGTGCAAAAATACTGAAACCATATTTGATAATGATTAATATTCAAATATCAAATATTCAAATATTAATATTCAAATATCAAATATTCAAATATCACTTCAAAGGACATTTTACTGAGGGAGCTTTTCATAAAAATACTGAGACCAGATATTTGATAAGTGATTAATATTCAAAATATAAGTACAACATTTATTAATAGCTATGCCGAAGTAACTAACTTCCCATCCCCACTGCTGTTTGTGATCAAGAATAACATGAGGTGACTCTCTCAGGAGCACATGCCAATGTGGGTTGAAGCAAGGGGGTCAGAGGGAACCTCCTTCCTCACAATTACAGATAATCCAGGCTTTGGGGCTTGCAAGGGTTTTGCCTCTGAGCAGTCTCTTCCAGGCTGAATTGCTGCCTGAAAACTCTATGTAAGGGACAAAGCTAGTCCAGCAGTTTCTATTTCCCTCTGACCTCTCTTGTCAGACATGCTGCAATCTCCCTGGGTGAGACCTTAACAAATCCTAGTGTGATTTGTTTCACAGGACTATTACAGAAGGATGGCTTGAAAGGAAAAGTAACTTAAAAGACAAAAACAAAATAAGGCAAGTTGTTGGCAACCTTGAAATGCAGCGTAGTAGATACTTAAAACTGTTTGAATACCCCATGTTACATGTGCCTTTCAGGGTTATCCTGTAGTTTTTGTTTTATTTCATTTTGTCTTTTTTTAAGCTATAAAATATGTCTAGTATTTTCAAAGGTGATATGATATGGGCAAATATGAGAAGGTATGGGCACTATAGTTTATTTTTATATGGGGAAAGTGGTAGGTCAGTTGCCCTATTTTTATTAAAAGTTAAGTTTTATGAGCAATTTAAAGAAAAACTTTTCCTTGCCCTCCTTTCCCCTCTCTTGTTGAAGCTAAAGCTAGTGGCATGCGGTCTAGTTATCCCACACATTTTAAATGTCCATGTGTCAGCTGTTTTCTACTTTCCGTTCTACTTACAGTGAGAGAAATTACACAGGAATATTTGGGATTATATGCTGAGAGGTCTGTTGTTAAATAGTTTTCCTGATTTACCTGTTTCAAAAATATTTTCAAAGATAATCCCAATTTCCTCCAGGGACATTATGTGCTAACACATATGTTAGTATATACTAAGTAGTCAACATGTCTTAATTTATGCACATTTGTTTATATTTCCTAAGGCCAAATTCTTTCAATCAATTGTATTTTAAGTTTTATTTTAGCTCTTTTCTATCCTGGCTTCAAAACTTCTATCCCAAAGGTACTCTCTCCTAATTAGAAGAACATTTCCTTTTCCCTAGTACACAAAGACATATGGGAAAATAAGAAGGAGTTGGGACAATGAGAGAATATGGTATTTGAGAGGGAAGTCTGACATTTCTCTTTTATTTTCCAAATTTAAAAATAAAGGGAACAGAAAGGATAACCATGCAGTATTCCTAGGTTATTCCTATACTGAAGAGTTCAGAGAAATGTACTCTTGTTACATGACTATGTGCCTGATTGATTCCCTGGCTCTCTAGAAGACCCTTAACTTGACATATCAAGGAATCTCTCTCTGAAACTAAGAATGCATTCCTCCTTCAAGATGAGACTTTAATTGTTGACACTACTGGTTTTTGTTGTTGTTGTTATTGATTTGTTTTACTCAATATATTCACACAGGTGACAAATCTTATTTCTGTCTTTACCAAACCCCGTGTATATGGCCTTCCTCCCTCTTAGGACCACCATCACGTTTACCCAGCCATTTAGCATCTCTCCCTTTGATGGTAACAATGTCTTCTCCACTTGTAACAGATAAACCTCGTCAGATAACTCAACTCTCAGAGTCACTCACACTTAATGTTGGGCAAGAATACCCACATTTTTGAACATCATTTCCTCGGTCTCCATTTCCTGGTTCTTCCTGGTTCCAGCTTCCACCCATCGCTGACTTTTAGTTATGCCAACATACAGTTAATTGCAGTGCTGTCCAGAATGTGGCACTCACAGTCTGAGAGCTCCACATTAAAGTCTGGCTTACGCTCCATGAGCTCTTCCACCTGATAGCCTCACCTGTCTGTCAGCCCAGACTGAACCACAGTCAGCTCCTGAAATTTCAGAGGGCTCTTGGCCGTCAGGAGACTATATATCAACCTCCAGGGACAAGTCTTCACTATTTAACTCAGACAGTGCTGTTTTGTTTCCATAGATTCGTGGGACCTTCTTGATTTCTTAAAAATAAAGTTGAAACTCACCCTTAGTATAGCATAAAAACAGACTATTCCAGTTTCTTTATCGTTTTATTTCCTTCTCTTTTCTCCTAAGTTATGGTTTTTGCTCCACTTTTACTATTTCTACCTGCCATTACAAGATGCTCAAGATGCTTCACTGTGGTATTGTTAGGCAGGGACCAAATCTGCAGGTGGCAGATACAGGCTAGGAGGGCAGTTGCTAGGTGGGGGGAAGCAGGGGAGAAAGGACTGCAGGAAAACACAGCTAACAGCTGCAAAGAGCAGGAACTTGAGGTTTTGAGGCTTACACACCCGTGGAGCTGCAGCTTTGTTATAAGAACACCTTTCAGTCATGTATGTCAATCATCTGGTAACATCCCACACCTCCCATAAGTCCTCCCCCAGACCAGGCCAATAAAAGGAAACCACCTGGGAGTCCTCAACCTCTTTCTCTGCTCTTGGAGACTGATCTGTTCCTCTCTGGAGTATATTATTGCTTTGTATAGCTCCCTTCTTTTCTGCAATAAAAGCTGTTTGTGTGGAATTGCTTCTTGTCTGTGGTCACTTCGTCACACTGGCCCTGCTTGTGAATTTTCCAAGCAAGAAGCCAAAGAACCAGGACAACAATCTGCCAAGAGGCCGGACTTGACAATATTATATTACATTGTCAGGAAGTTTTTCTAAATCGAGGAAAAATGAGTTTTCACTTCCCTGGATTTGCTGCAGGAAGCCACACTCCCCAAATTAATTTTCATAGTTACTAGCTACAATTTTCCCTTATTTCCTACTCCAGAAATGTATTTCCTTTGGTATGTGTAAGATGCAATGAACCACTGGGTTAATATAGTGTTTTTGCCCTGCCCATCCGGGGCTTGTGTCCATTTCCTTGTGTTCGTCTTAGTTTGTGAACACCAACCATCGGGAGGAGATCTTTGCAACCCCCTTTGCATAGTGTCCTGCATGGTTAAGCCTTTATTGACAGTGATGACATTAAAGGTGACTGAACTGGCCCGGAAGACAGGAACCTTTGCCTCATGTCTAAAGGAGGATGGTCTAGAAGGGAAAGGGAGAAAAAGGTATTCTCTCTTCCCTAGAAGCCTAATCTGTGCTTAGTACATAAACTATTGAATTTTAATAATGCTTTAGCTAACTAAATACACACCTCAAAATTTTACTATGTTCAGACAAACCTACTAAAGGCAGTAAACTGGAGAATTCCTTTTCTTCTTTTTACATTTCACATTTCACATTGGAAATTCAGTTTAAATGCATTTTCCACTTGAAATACTAAGAAGTGCAGAGAAATAAGACTAATAATTATAGAAATAAATGAGATTGGGGATATGTAGCTAAAAACTGGAAATATAGGAGTACCCTTAGAAGTGTGTTTGAAAACTGAAAATATGACTAATACTGAAAAATAAAAATTTAATTCTTTATTGAATAATGGTTAGAATTTTTTCAAAAGTTGTCTGACAGCATTCTGTGAAACTTATAAATAAATATAAAAATATGATAACCTGAATACAAGTTAAGCATTCCTAATCTGAAAATCCAAAACCTGAAATGCTCCAAAATCCAAAATTTTCTGAGTATGTGATGCCACAAGTCGAAAATTCCATCCCTGACCTCATGCACACAAATTTTGTTTTATGCAAAAAAAGTATTAAAAATTTTGTTTAAAATCAGATTATGTGTATAAGATATACATTAAGCATAAATAAACTCCCTGTTTAGACTTGTGTCCTATCACAAGATATCCCATTCTCTAGATGCAAATATTCTAAAATCCAATAAAATCTGAAATCCAAAATATTTCTTTCCCAAGCATTTTGGTTAAGGGATGATTGGCCTATAATATATAGTATGGGACTTATCCAAAAATGTTTCTTTTTTCTTTAAATTATAGAAATACATTGTGTATTTATATGTTGTACATTTGTGTGTGTGTGTGTGGGGGTGTATATATATCTGGAGAGAGAGAGAGAGAACTTTCTTTGCTGGCTTAATAGTTCTAATCCTACTTTAGTTTTTAATGTGTATGCTTAGAAGATTCATGCTCCATATGCAAGTTTTCTGTATGCTCCCCATATTTGTTTGCCTATTTAAAGGGTTTTACCTTGTTTGTCCTTTAATTAGCTGCACAGGAAGATCCATCTAGCATTGCAAGTTTAGCATTTTCTTTATTGTCTCTGTGCATCCCATTGTCTCTGTACACACAGCATGGCCAATGCCATATCTGCCTCCTGTACGGTGCAGCCACCCAAGTACACAGAGCCCCTCCACATGCAGCATGTTCATGTGCTCACCATCTGGTGCAGGGGTGGCAAGTGGGAAGGTCAGCCTGGTAAGGAGCCTTCTTCTCACTCCCAGCCCACAGTCCAGAGCTGGGAGTCCAGAGTCAGCACACACTAGATACACTGCAAATATTAAATGTTCTTTAAAAAACATTTTATTGACATAATGATTGATATACATAAAACTGGATATACTTAATGTATAAAACTTGCAGAGTTTTGATTAGGTATATATCTATGAAACCATCACCAGAATCAATACTATAAAAACATAGCCATTATCTCCAAAAGTTTCCTCCTGCCCTCCTTATTTACTATTATTTTTTGTGATAAGAATAATTAATACAAGATCTTGGATGTTCTTCAAATGCCAAATGCTTTGCAAACACAACATGTACAGGCACTAGATACTCTGCACATACAAGATATACTGCAAACAATAGGTGCTCTGCAAACACTAAGTGCTCTTCACACACAGTGCTCTGCAAACACTAAATGCTGTGAACACAATAGATGCTGTGAACTATGTGAATTTCTATGGTTGATGAAAATGTCTGGAGGACATACCAGAAGGTCAGAGTAGCCTTTAGGCTTCCTGAACGAAGTATAAGCATGAGTGACCTATCCCAGAAATTCCTCAGTTCTGATTTCTGAGCTCTGTCAACAATATTACATTGTTTAATTGTGGTCACTATATTTGGTTTAGGAACATGGAGGGAACCTTCCATATTGAGCCCACACTAAGGCACAGAACATGGGATGATCCTGACACACTGTGAGGATCAGGTAACTCTATGAAGCCATAGTGAGTTGGTGCCAAATCAGAGGGAATAAATCACAACTTATGGCTTTGTTTTGCTCCTGCCTTTGCAGGCCATATTTCTTTTAACATTTTAAACTGTCAAAACTTCTCTTGTGCAAGCTCTTCTCAAAAGGCCCATGGTTGCCCTTCCTGTATCCTCTGTAAGAATGACTGAGCATTGACACCTGCTGGGCGTTCCCTCTGCATCCCTCCTCTCTGATCATTCCCCTTAGCCTTTGCAGTACTTCTTTCTCTTTGTTTAGGAGACTGAGTGATGTTTTTGTGCTGCTGTAAAGCCTGCTTTTGTGAGATGCAAAAACCACACAGCCCAGATAGCCTTGGGAAATTCAGAGAGAGGAAGAGGGTTATGAGGTGCTTTGTCAGGTATCACAAAAGACCCAAGGAGACTTCTGTTATTGGGAACTGCAATGAGAGTTCTTTCTCTCTGCACGGGCCAAGGTATTCTAGTAGCTTTAATAGAATCAATTACTGATTATGGAGACAGTTCTTTCCAGGTCTGCCCAAACTAACTTTAGACCAAGAAAAATCTTAGTATACATGGTATATGATGTATTTATTGACTTCTTTTCACATGCTCAATTTTAAAACTTTTTTTTGTAAATGTGAAGGTAATTCATAGTCATTTTCATGGCCACCCGTGTGTTTTAAGGAAAAAAATCGAATGTGGTAACTGTATTCTTTGCTGAGACATGTAACTTCTTATACAGTGGCTTGCTGTCTGATAACTGGAATCCATAGCCCCCTCTGAACATTTGTCTCGTCTGCTGGGAAATCACAGGGATAGCGCTGAACTGAACTGATCTTCTTGCTAGTTTCCAAGAGCTTCGCAGTACTAAGAAAGCTGAAAGCATGCTGCATCATTCATTTATAACTGCCTATTGACATCAATAATTACATTCATAAGATTTTTTAATACAACAAAAATTATATTAAGAAAAAATATAACATCTCTCAAATGCAGACATGCATATGTTTAATTTTGATCATAAATGTAACTGGTTAAGATCTTCCTCAATGGTAATGTATTTGTTGTTTAATTAGTATGTGTATTTATTGACTTACAGCTTATGAAATAAATGCAATATCAGTTTTTTAATCCAGGAGAACTTTATATAGGTCTCTACTAAGACTACTCCAGTTGAACTTTTAGGGTACTTTTCCCCGACTACTTTTTATGGGAGTTTACTTTCCAGCAGGTGTTATTACAACATAGTCAATCTATTTTCTTATGATAGAACAGAGAAGTTACCTTCCTCACATAGCTTTTCTTATTTATTCCAGCTTGTGTCTTGCTGGTTTAGGTCAACTGAGGAGTGTAGAAAGGTTGAATAATGCATTAAATTTCTTTGGATTGCTTAGAAAAATGGATCATCTCAAATGCTCAAGAATATTATTTAAAAAGAACAGTCACATAGATTTTTGTAACATAATTGATATGCACATTCTAGCTATGGTTTACAAATGTTCAGCCACCAAGCATATTTGTTTTGAAAGTGGCCTTTTATCTAGAACCCGCCCATAAGTATAGGTAATTTATTGATTTGGGGTCATGAATTTGATCTTCTGTTCATCAATCTCGAGTTGTATAACCAGTCAGGGTGACATTTTTGCATCTCAGTCTCCTCTAAGAAGGGGGTGATGGTCCCCCCTCCTGGAGCCACTGTAAGTTTCAAAGACGGTGATGCCTTCCAGGTTTTGGCAGAAGGTCTCACATTCGGAGCACTTCAGTGTGAGTTTCCCTTCCTGCTCTCCTTACTTCAGTTGTTATTTAGAAACTTAAACCCTAACGTCCTCATCTATTATAATCAGATCTATTCAATTAACAATGATAGAAATATTAGGGAATAATCAACAGCCAGGAAATAATTGGATACAAATTCACAAAAAACATAAATTTTTATATATTATTGCAAAATCTTGCAAATTGATCATTATAAATATAAAACATGATATTTTATATTATTGTTGAAAATTACAACACATGAGAGGAAGAAATATCCTAAAAATTTATGGTAGGTAATAGAATTTTTTCTCAATATAGTGTAAGTCAAAGTCTTTCCCAAAAGTTGAGAAGTAAATGCTGGGCCAGATATATCAAGGCATTCCAAACACAGAAACAGCACTGGTATATCAAAAACTATATCCTTTATTGAAATTTCACATAAAAGGCAAAATAGTTGGTCAAAGGCTATGATCAAAGGTATGAACACAGAATATAGAATAATGTGAATTTTCCTGATCTAGGAGAAATGACCACAGAAGACCCTTAATGGTCAAGATGACTAAAACCAATGCCTTCTGGCAAAGGGACTCTGTGAAAGTTAATCAAAATTCATATGATACACTTATTCGTTTAGTGTCAGATAATACCACTGAGGATAAAAGACTGCAGCTTTCCTGCTCTTAACATAAACACCAATGTGCTTTTAGACGTCTGTTTTACTCTAACTGGATATGATCCACAGCAAATTTGGTAAAGTGGATCATCCAAACCAAAAGTTGAAAAAAGGCAATCACTTATGGAGAATGACAGTTGGCTGTTGGTGGCTTCCCAGTGTGCACGTAACTGAGGGTCCAGTGGAACGAGAGGATTCTTGGGGGAGCCCCAGATGATCAGATATGTCTGGGAGAAAATGCCCACTCCAACCCCTGTCCTTCCAAAGCCACTGCATACAGTCTGGCAGGTTGTGTGCTGCAGAATTCCAGGGGGTGTTAAATATCACGTAGATGTGAGCAGCACCATGTAGATGGGCAGCACACCCTGGGTGCCCCTGCAGCCCTGACCTGAGTGCATAAAAACTCAGTGAGTTCTTCAAAGTCTCGGAGACATATAAGGTCCCCCCTCTTTAGTTTGGACTGCATTCTTCATCGTGGGGGTAGAAGCTGAGGGGGGCAAGCCTGGCATGAACTCTTAGCTTGAGCTCCCCTCAAAGAGAGCTTTGCTCACATCGTTCACTGGGGAGACAATTGCCCTGCAGCAGGTGGGGCAGATGAGGACAGTGAGGCAGGGAAGAAGGAAAAGCCCACAGTAGGGTTCATTACGGAAGGGTGCTGTGGGTAGTGAAGCTCTATGCCCCCAGGATTGCTGAGACAGATGCAGGTACCTCCTAGAAGTGTCTGTCTTCCACAGAGTCCCTCTTGACTGAGATTTGTCCTGGGGGTGAGGCTTCAGAGAGTTATTGGCAGGAAAACAAAAGAAAGTGAGGCAGTGCTTGAGGTGGATGCTGCAGCCATGTTCTGGGCCCACAGGCATCATTTTCCGAGTTGGCAGCTGAAAGCCCAGGTGACCAAGGGGAAGGGCTAAGTTTTCTGTCAAGCATTTTTTTTTAAGCACACCTATTATCCAATTTGCAAGTCATTTTTGCTAGTGAGACATGAGGAGCTCTTACAAAATGGGCTCTTGTTCCTAAGAGCAGGTTTCTAGGGAAGGTCCCTTTCTTCCTCTGGATGCTGGTGTGTCAGGATGTGGAGCTGGAATGCTGCTGCCCATTTTCTGCCAGCCAAGGTGGGACGCCACCTCCAGGAGCAGAGCATGGAGGCAAAGCTAGGGGCTGCTGCCCAGAGCCGCCCTTCCTCAGGACTGGTTGATGTCTGAGATCCAAAGTCCACTGTGGTTTAAGCTAGTTTGAGCCAAAATCATCCTAATTGCTATGCCGCTCTCCCCAATTACCACCATCCCTTCAGAATTGCCTCAGTTCCCTGATCCTCAAGGCTAGAGGAGGGGGGTAGAGGCCACCCTAGCTATCTCCCTCCCCTCCCCTTGATTATATGGTTTATATTTTGGGGAAAATCACTCACAAGCTGTTTAGCATCTAATTTTAAAAGAAATGTTCTTCCTTAATGATTGCTTTTATGTGGTACCTGGTGGAGATTATCCAAGGATTTTTACAAGATATGTTACTACTAAAGCACAGATGATGTTGATTTTCATCAAATAGGTCACGAGATGAACTCTGTAATCGCACAGTCGTTTTTAAGTGCATTTATTTATATTTCCAACTATTCCTCTGCAAGAAAATTATCCACAATTATTCTAGATGAAACATGATATTACATCTTTATAAGAATGGAAATTCAAAATTTGCTTTCAGTATTTTGAAATGTCTCAGTGCAGAGGTTCTAAACATGGAAGAGTGGCTGAGTGAAAATGCCAAATTTTGTTAAAAGAGTCTAAAGTGTTTTGAGAAAGTATATATCAATATGCAAAATCATGTGGTACAGCAAATGGCCACAAATCTATACATTTTCTAAGTTTTAGCATCAGAAGTTTTACAAAATGTAAAAATGATGCAGCACAAAGATGGGAAGAAAAGAAAAATGATGGATTATAGGAATTAATCCATCATAAATCTGGCTCTAGGACATATAAATAATCATCTACAATCTCTAGGAATTACACCTGCAACTTAAGAACTGGAGAGTTTTCAAAAATGTTTATTTATATTATTGATAGGGTCTCTGGTACAAGTTTAATTGACTTAAAAAAGATAATTTTCTGTTTTGTATATCTGCCTAGAATAGTCTAAATACAGTGATTGCAAAGTTAAGCTACTTTCAAATATAACAGAGGTTTCCTTTTGTAAAAATGAAATGTGTGTATTTAATAAATTTCATGATAAAACATTTCCTGATGACAACAACCAAAATCCTCAAAATTTACTTAAGGAAACAACACAAATAGTCCTCTCAGTCATCAGGGTTTCAGGTAAGTGGCCTTGAGTTTTAAATTTTGTTTTATAGGCTGATGTGAAATCAAGCAGCATACATAACAAGCATCCCTGTTTTCAAAGATGCCAGATTTTTAACCATTATAAAATGAGTAATTAAATCCACCCTCCTATCTGGTTTCTGTAGTGTAGTGGTTATCACATAAATCTGCCCTTCTAAAATTAAAACCTTGGTTGAAGTTAAGCATCTCAGAGAAACTTCTTTTCCAAATACACCTACCAAATGCATCCAAAGTAGACTTCAATACTGGGGCACTTCTAAGAGTTCCGGGTTAATCATGTATCACCCGGGAACACTTGATAAGCCATTTTGTTAATTTCATGTCCCTTCCAAATTGGGTACTTATTTTTGCACAATTTTTGAAGCTCAGCTTGTTCACTTATGATTGAACCAGATATTTCTCACTGTGATTAGAAGAGTAAGTTCTTCCAGAGAAATGTTGCTAGTTCACACTTTTGAAAAGATACTCATTGATTTATCTTTTCAATATTCCCTTTCTCTGCTTATTTTCATTTTCATTTAATCTTTCCTTTCTGTCTTTTTGAGTAGGAAGCTTTAGATCATCCGTGTGAGACCTTTCTTTTTTTCCTAATATAAGCATGTTGCCTCAGGTTTTTTTGTGCTGCTATAGCAAAATAACTGAGACTATAATTTATAAATAATAGAAATGTATTTCTCACAGTTGTGGAAGTGTGAAGCCCACGATCATGGCGCCGACATGTTGGGTGACTGATGAGGACTGTTCTTTGTGCTTTATTTTTTTGTTTTCTTTCCATGAAGAAGCCAATATATATTTTTATTATGATAAAAAATATAACATGATAGCTACACTCATAACAAATTTTTGAGTGTACAATTTTATGATGATAAAATGGAACACTCCATTTTATTGGAGTGCTATTGCTAACTAGCACTATGTTGTAAATTAGATCTCTAGAATTTTTTCATATTGCATTACTGAAATTTTATACCTAGAACTTTTATCTTGCATAACTGAAACTTTATAACCATTGAACAGCAACTCCCTGTTTCCCCCTCATGACAGCTCCTGCCAACTACCATTCTACCTAGTGCTTCTAAGGGTTTGGCTACTTTAGATACCTCAGGTAAGTGGAATCATGCAGTACTTCCCTTCTGTGAGCACTGCTCTTTGCTTCCAAGATGGTGTCTTGTTGCTGTGTCCTCACAGGCCATATGGAGCAAAAAAGGGCCAAGGCTGTGTCCTCACGTGCCAGCCCTGTTACACAAGCATTAACTGCACGCACCAGGGCAGACCCCTCATTCTCCAGTCACCTCTCAGGAGCCCCACCTTCTCCTACCACCACTTTGGTAGTAGATTGCAATGTAACAACTTTGGAGGGACACATCCATTCAAACTATACCACATGTTATGCTCAAAATTTCACTCTAAACGTTGCTTTAACTACCTTACACAAATTTCTATATGTTGTGATTTTTATGATAAGCATGCCATTTAATTTCCAAATATTTTGGTTTTTTTGAGTTAGTTTTCTGTCACTGATTTTTATTTAATATTTTAATATAAAACAATCAAAATTTTAATTAAAACTACTAGTCATTGTGTTAATATAATTAATACAATTAACTATTATATTAATATAATTATTATAGTAATACAATTATACAACTTTGTGTAATTTTTATTCTCTTGAGATTATTTATACCTGCTCTGTAGCCCAGAACATGGCCCTTAAACATTTGAAAAGAATTTTTATTCCACTGTTGTGGGGTGGAATTTTCTATAAATATCTTTGAGATTAAGTTTGTTGATGGCCTTTATATTCCTACTGATTTTCTGTCTACTTGTTTTATCCATCACTGAGAAAGAAGTGTTGAACTCTGCAACTATAATTGTGGGTTTACTTACTTGTTTTTTACTTCTATTTGTTTTTGTTTCTTGTGCTTCAAAGCTCTGTTATGAGATGCATGAGCATTTCTAATTGTTATATCCTCATATTAAATTGACCTCCTGCAGCTTAAATAATGTCTCATTTCATCCTCAATAATGGAATTCTTATTCTAAAGGGTAGGTTGATATTGATATAGCCACTCTGATTTTAACACAGTCATCTATCTTTTGATTAGTGTTTGCATGGTATATATTTATCATCCATTTATTTATAACCTATTTTTGTTCTTTAAAGTGAGCTTCTTGTGGAAAGCATATAGTTGCATCTAGGTTTCCATCCAATATGAAAATCTCTGTCTTTTAATTAAAGAGTTTGTTCACTAATATTTACTGTAATTCTTGATAGAGTTGGATTGAAATCTACCTTTTTGATATTTGTGTTCTATTTTGTGCATGTGTTCTTTATTCCTAGTTTCCTTGCACTGGATTTTTTTGCAATGCTTGCATTATTACATAATTCCATTTTATCATCATTATTGGTATTTTAGCTAGTTCATTATTTTTTAATGATTGTGTCAGGCTTTAAAGTATATATTTTTAACTTATTATAATCTACTTTCAAATAATACTATGTCATTTCACCTAAGTTAAAAAAACCTTACAACAGAATATATCCACTTCTCTCTTCTCATTCTTTGTGCTATTGTGAGCATATGTTTTATTTCTGCATGTGCTATAAGTCCCACTAAAAATTGTCTATTTTTACTTTCAACAATTATCTTTAAGACATATTTAAAAATGAGAAAAGATCCTTCACTTCTACCCTCATCTTTGCAATTTCCAATATTCTCTAGTCCTCTATGTAGATCTAAATTTATATCTTAACCATTTTTTTCTTCCTAAAAAGCTTCCTTTAATATTTCTTATAGCAGTGATAAATTCTCTCAGCTTTTCTTTTGTCTAAAAAGTCTTTTTTTTTTTGCTTTCAATTTTGAAAAGCATTTTGTTAGTAAATAATTCTAAGTTGAAAGTATTTTTTTCAGCTTTTTTTGAATAACTCTATTGTTTTCTAGTTTGCATATTTTATAACAAAAAAGTTTTCCACAGTTCTTATCTTTGTATGAATGTGTTTTTTTTCTTTGGTTGCTTTTAAGATTTCTTTTTATATTTGGTTTTCAGTAATTTTGGTAATGATGTATCTTGGTGTGTTTTTTCATCATGCTGGGTTTTTTTTTCTTTTTTGTATTTGTTAAGCTTCTTAGATCTTTGGACTTTAAGTTTTCACCAAATTTGGAAAATTTTAGCTCTTATTTCTTCAAATGGTTTTCTTTCCTTCCTTCCCCTCTTCTCTCCCTGTAGCCCTGCAGTTATGCGTACGGGTGGATTGTTCCTCCTCTCGCAGCTCACTGGGGCTCTGGCTTCTCCCCCGAATGTAACAGCAAAAACCAGAGTCACGCTGTCAAGGAAACACCGAGAGGTACACGAGGATGTAGAGAGGTCAGGTTTATTAATTGTTAACGCCGGTGGGCCCAGAGGAATTTTTTCCAAAGTCTGAGCACCCCAGGTCAGGGGAACTTGTCTTTTATAATTTAAAACAAGGGGGAAGGGTACAGAGCGGTGCATACAGATAAGAGAGTTGCAGGGAGGGGGCTGGTGCAGGAACATAAGCTGGGTCACGTTAACCAGTTACCAGTCATCTTTCTTGCAACAGCTGTAGTTTTCCAGCATTCCTGTGACTAGGAGGGTAGCAAGCAGTCCTACAGAAGCGGATTAAGCAATCTAACACAAACAGGGCTACAACTTCTCCTTTCAAGGTAGAAGGTCTTCAGTGAGTTTTATTATTTTCCATCTCAGTCCCCCCTTTTTAATACTCAGACTGAATCTTCACCTGAGTAATTATTATTTTCATATTGTGGTACCGGTTCGTATGGGTGGCGTAGCACCATCTGTAACTTTATTCTTTCTATTTGCCCAGATATTAGGGAGGTCGGGTATTTGAGTATGCACGGGGCTATGGTTAGTAAAAGTATGAGTCCTAGTAGGGGCCCGAGCAGGGGTGTAACCCAGGGGGCCCAATCCTGGAATGGGCCCCACCATGAGGATTGGTTTTCTCTTTCTTTTATCCGGTTCTGGATCTTAGCCCGTAGTTGGTTTAAACTTTTTTGTACTATCCCAGATCGGTTGGCATAGAAACAACATTGTTCTTTCAGGTATAAGCAGGTTCTTCCCTGGCTTACTGTTTTTTCCCAAGACACATGAGGCCTTTCCTAGAGTTTGGATAGGCCTCAGAACTGGCAGGGCTGGTTCCTGGATAGCGTTGGTGAGTTTGACGGGGGTGGAATCATTGACCCCAACAGTAGTGCATGTTCATGAGGTCACCAGAGCACACAGCCAACAGTCTGTAGCTAGTTGCCGGTTAGTAAGATTAAGGATCTGGTGTGTGGCATTTATCAAATCCTTCAGCCAGATCTGGGGAATTTCTCACCAATACCTGTATTTTGTGGGTGGGCGGTGTTTTTACCCAATATTTGGACAGAAGTCAGGGGTGTCGGTGGGTTGTGATATTTTACTTGGGGTAGAGGCATCTTGTAAAATTTTACCAACCTTATGACTGTTCCAGGATCTTTGCCTCTACCTTCTATCCTGATGCCAGTTATTCTGTCTGTCCACCTGTTGGGGTTATGATCTTGAATGTAACGGGGTTACAGGTTCCCAGCCTGTAGTTCTTAGGGGCCCCCAGTTTTCTTAAAGGGCTTCCCGATTTACCAGTGTACCCATTGGTGTATCCCCAGTGACGACAGTAAAAATCAGTGGTACTATTATAGTTGTCATCGTCATTATCTTTAAGATGTAAGTTATCAGGTGGTTTTAGACAGAGATATTTATGATTGGTAGTATATTCTCTTTCCCAATTTAACCCTCCACAGTTGGTTCTAGAATTGGGATTCATGGTTCTATATACATTAAACTGGATAATAGCTGAAGGGGATTGTTTATCTTAGCTGGTGGAATTAATGATTCCTTCATCTCCCCAAGTGTATCTCACTTGGAATTTCCAGGGCCCCATGGTACTATTTCCTGTTCCACAGGTGACCCAAATTGACATTATTAATATCTAAGTAATAAACAGTATAGTATGGTTACCATGTCCCAGAAGAGTAGAATTATTCTTGTTCTCTGGATCCATGTCCATTTTTTTGATGTCACAGCCCCAAGCCCTATACCCAAGGTCAGACTCAGTAACCCGATAAGTTCGAGTTTAAACTGTTTGATGTTAATGTCTGACTCAGGCTGATTTATTTATTCTCAGCAGTCTGGAGACTCTCTCTGTTTTGTGTCACTGCGGATCTCTGATGTAGGCGTAGTTTGAGTGGGTTGTCCCGGTCCGGCCGTGCTCCCCACGAGTCCTGCTGGCTCTCCAGACTTGTTCTCTTTGCTCGGGTATGATGAATCTACGGGGCGATTCCTGCAACTTTGACAGTAGTGGGTGTGACTAATACCACAGTAAAGGGCCCTGTCCAGGAGGGTTCTAAGGGGGTTTTCTTCCAATCTTTTACCCACACTAAGTCCCCTGGCTTGTGGGGGTGTACTGGGACTCCCAGGGCTAAGGGGGCCCGTTCCAATACAGTCTGGCTAATCTGCTGTAGTATTTTTGATAGCTGCATAAGTTGACCTTTAAGTTCATTTTTTCTACCTGCCTAACATCCCCTTTGAGGCCTCTGGTGATGGGGGGGGTCTCCCGTATAAGATCTCAAAGGGAGAGTACCCTGTTTGCCCTGGTGTGTATCTGGCCTTAAGTAGTGCTAGCCTGAGCATGTCTATCCATGGTAGGTTTGTCTCCTGACATAGCTTGGCTAGGATGTTCTTAAGGGTCCAGTTCATACATTCTACTTTCCCTGAACTTTGTGGCCTGTATGCAGCATGGAGTTTCTATTTTATTTTAAATGTCCTGTTATTTTGTAAATGCCACCACCCATCATCAGTCTTTCTGGCCTGCTCTTGTCTTGCCCACTGGTCCTCTTCAGCTGTATAACACGGCCTGTCCGGCCACTCTGGGGCTAGGATGATTTTACTAGGGACTAACAGTTTACCCTTAGTTTCTTGTTCCTGGGTTGTTGTTTGTTTAGTTGCTTGGCTCTGACAGACGATTTCCTGTAGCTATTGTAGTTCTTTCTGGTGTCCTCGGCAATGAATGACTGTCACTTTTCCGGGTTCCCACATAGCTTCTAACAACTGAAGAATTTCTTCCTGGTTCTTTATTCCTTTACCCGCTGTAGTCAGCAGTTCTCTTTCCTTGTAAATGGCCCCGTGAACATGTATGGTGGCAAAAGTGTATTTGGAATCAGTGTATATATTTACTTTCTTGTCCTTAGCTATTCTGAGGGCTTGGATTAAGGCCCAAAGTTCAGCTCTCTGTGTGGACCACCCATGAGGCAAAGGTCCTGCTAGGATGACTTCACTGGCTGTGGTAACTGCATAACCTGTGAACCGTTTTTCATTCTGAACGTAACTGCTGCCATCCGTGAACAGTTCCAGGTCTGGGGCCGTCAGAGGTGTGTCTGTCAGGTCTGGTTTACTGGCGTAGACCTCTTCCATCACCTCTATATATTCATGATGTGGTGGCCCCGGCTCAACAGGTAGGAGGGTAGCAGGATTCAGGGTCCGCATAGTCTCTAGAGTTACCTGGGGGTTTTCACAACAACCCCTGGTACTGAGCCAGCCTACTGTTAGAGAGCCATCGATGTCTCACACTATTAAGGAGATGAAGAACTGCATGTGGTACATATACAGAGAGCTTTTGGCCATATGTGAGTTTATATCTGCCTCTATGACCAGCAGAACTGTGGCTGCCAATGCTCGTAGGCGGGGGGGGGGCATCCAGAGGCTACTGGGTCCAGTTGTTTAGATAGGTAGGCCACAGGCCTCTGCCAGGGTCCCACAGTCTGGGTTAGGACCCCCACTGCAACATGTTGTCTTTCATGTACAAAGAGATTAAAGTTTTTGGTCAGGTCTGGCAGTTTCAGTGTAGGGGCCTTTGTAGCAGCTCCTTTATGGCTTTGAATGCCTTTTCTCGCTGGTCTGTCTATTCAATTGACTGCCCCTCAGGTCCCCACAAGGCTTCATACAAAGGTCTGGCTATCAACGAGAATCCTGGGATCCAGATTTGACAGAACCTTGCTGCTCCCAGGAATTCTCTGAGTTGTCTCTTATCCTCAGGTCGTGGTATTGTGCAGATAGTATGTTTCTGTTTATGGCCCAGTGCCCGGTGTCCTTGGGATATGTGGAAGCCCAAGTATCTGACACGTTGTTTGTAAATTTGGGCCTTCTTCCAGGATACTTTGCACCCAGAATCTGTGAGCAGTTGGAGTAGGGCTCGAGTGCCTGAGAGACAGTCTCCCTGAGTGGGTGCTGCCAGGAGTAAGTCATCTACATACTGGAGGAGAGTGCAGCGGTCTTGTGAGTAAATTGCAAGATCTGAAGCTAGTGCTTCTCCAAACAGCGTTGGTGTGCTAAACCTGGGGGGGTTGTCTTCCGCCCATACTGTTGGAAAGTCCTGCCGGAGGTCAGGCGGATCTTGATTTTCTTCTGTCTCTGCAAACAGCTGCCACTCAGCCTCCCGTGGGACAGTGACTGCTAGTATGAGCAGCCTTGTGGGTTTCAGTGTGAGACTTGTTGACCCTTCCTCACGGAAGGTGATCTGGGCCCCTAGCTTGTGCAGGAGATCTCGCCCGAGCAGGGGAATGGGGCAGTCTGGGATGTACAGGAACTCGTGTTGTACCTTGTGGCCTCCCGTCTGGCAGGTCCATGCTTGGCAAAAGTGGCGGAGGTCTGTAGTTGAGAAGGGTTGATAATACAGGACTGGCTGCCCAGGATGCATGATGCCATCTTCTGTAGCGCAGGGCTGGCTTTGGGCCTCACAGATGGGCATCAGTAGGGCCTGTTCCTGCGTTTGTGCTGAGTGGAGATGGTGAGCCACTGGGGTCCCCGGGTCAGGTTCTGGGGATTGCTGGGGTAGTGAGACAGATGAGGATGGCGTGTCTGGAGCCGATGGATCAGAGCTCAGGATGGCTGGATTATAGGGTGGCGGCAGCAGCGGCGGCAGTTCTTTTCCTTGTGGCTCTTGGTGGATAGGGGCTGGTGACTCCTTGGGTCCCGATTTCGTGGGCTTGCGGGCCAGAAAAATCCTACTCTTTCCCTTTCCTGGACAGAACCGGACCCATGGGGGCAAAGTCTGGGCTATTTCAAGCCAAGAATTAATACAGGGGAACTGGTCTGGATGGTCTGGGGTCCCTGTAATAACATCCCAGACTGCTCTGACAAGTTGGACATCTAAGGTGCCTGTGTCTGGCCAACCTACTTGAAAGGACTGCCACTCTACCTCACATAAGGTGTGCAGGTGACTCAGGGTCATCCATACCCCATAGTCACCTGAGAAACCCTTTTTAAAATTCTTCAGCATACATCCTAACACTGTTGGCTTGGACTCAGACCCTCCCATTGTGTGAGATTGTACGGTGCCGCACAAGGAATGGGGTAAACTTTCAGGTGTCCGTCTGGCCGTTTCCCTCACGGGGACTTAGGACACGACTTGGCTAAGGTGCACCTGTATAAGTCCCGGGCCAGGTCACCCCCCTTTTCGGGAAAGTGAGTCACTCTTATGCCTTACGTCGCTGTCACGGAGCTGCAGATTAGGACTCAGATCCCGTAGCCGGAGCTGTGGGACCATTAACAGTCACTCACCACACACACACACACACACACACACACACACACACAGCCAGAGAGGCTAAACATTCCCGCCCAGGGAAGCCTCTGCCTGTAGGAGGTGATCAGTCTCTCTTCTGTCCGTTGGGACAGGCCTGACTGGGGGGGGGTCCCAGGACCTTACCGTGTCTGAGGTCTTCAGACAATTCCTAACTGTCCATCTGCGTCCGGCCGGGTCCCAGGTCAGTGGCTGGCAGAGCCCCGCCGAGCACTGAAGGTGGTTGGTCCGAACTCGGACCTGGCGCGCCTGACTTCCGCGGTCGGGAGGGTCACCGGCCAGTGCCCCGCTTCACACCGGTGGCAACAAAGGGCCAGCGCAGTCGGGGTTCCCGGCCAACACACCAGAATGTAGCGGCAAAAACCAGAGTCACGCTGTCCAAGGAAACACCGCGAGGTACACGAGGATGCAGAGAGGTCCGGTTTATTAACTATGAACGCCGGCGGGCTCAGAGGGGTCTTTTGCCCAAGTTTGAGCACCCCTGTCAGGGGAACTTGTCTTTAATAATTTAAAACAAGGGGGAAGGGTACAGAGCGGTGCATACAGATAAGAGAGTTGCAGGGAGGGGGCTGGTGCAGGAACATAAGCTGGGTCACGTTAACCAGTTACCAGTCATCTTTCTGGCAACAGCTGTAGTTTTCCAGCATTCCTGTGACTAGGAGGGTAGCAAGCAGTCCTACAGAAGCGGATTAAGCAATCTAACACAAACAGGGCTACAGCTTCTCCTTTCCAGGTAAAAGGTTTTCAGTGAGTTTTATTATTTTCCATCTCACCAGTCTATTTTCTCTATAATCTTCCTGTTGAATAATATATATAGCAATGTCTCTAAATTCATAGTTCTTTCCTTGTATAATACGTAATCCACTATTAATTCTATCCAGCATGTTTTCTTTACTTGAGATATTGTATTTTTTCAACTCTGAAAGTTCTTTTTGAGTCTTTTGTATGTTTTCCAGTCCTCTGCTTATTGTTTTCATTTCTTTCTCTATTTTCTTAAATAAAGAAAACACACTTATAATAGCTCTTATAGTGTCCATCTTATCCATTACTTCTGGGTTTTTTTTCTATTTTTTTTCCTAGTTATTGGTCATATTTTCTTCTTTGAATACAAGAAAAAATTTATCGGATGCCTACCATTGTGAGTTTTACTCTTATTAGGTACTAGGTGTTTTTATGTTATATTAAATATTATTGAGTTTGTTCTGGGACAAAATCCTACTTAGAATCAGTTTGATCCTTTTGAAGCTTGCTTTAAAATTTTCTTAAGACAGGTTGAGAGGTTGAGAGAGACTTTATGGTAGGCTAATTTGGTCTTTCCTCTAAGGCAATGCCCATCTAGTATTCTAAGAATTCTGTCCAATTCCACATATATTATAAGGTCTTTACACTCTGGCTGCTGGGAGCATAGATTGTTCCCAGCCTTGTGTGAGCTCCTGAAGTTGTTCTGCCTATTCCTTTCCAGCTATTTTTTCTCCACCCTTAGTTAGGTTCCCATCTTGCATGTGCAGCCAGTAGTCAGCTAAAGATTTAAAGAAACCTCTCTGGAGCTCTCTGTTTATGAACCTTCTTCCTCTTTGGCAGTGTGCTCCACAAAAGCTAGATGCTTTGACTTCTCAAATTCTCATCGTTGGTTCTTTACCTCAGCCAGATAGCTGGGCTCAGTTTGGGTTCCTCTTCTCGTCTCTGTGGGCTGTAAGGTGCCTCAGGGCAGTAAGCAAATGGAAATGTACAGCTCACCTATATTGCTTTCCACCTCCCATGTATTAATGTGGCTCTGTGCTGTGTATTGTACAATGTTGAAAACCATTATTTCATATGTTTTTCCACCCTTCTAGTTGTTTAAGGTAGGAAGAAGTATTAGTTTTCTTGGACTACCAAATCAAAATTCCACAGACTGTGTGTCTTAAACAACAGACATTTATTTCTCACAGTTCTGGAGGCTAGGAAGGCCTAAATCAAAGCACTGGCAGATTCAGTTCCTGGTTCACAGATGTCGTTGCATCCTTCCATGGAAGAAAGGGCAAGCAATGTCTCTTTAATAAGGGCATTAATTCCATTCATGAAGTCTCCAACCTCATGACCTAATTACTTCCCAAAGTCATCCCCCCTCAATTTGAGGAATAGGGTTTCAATATGAATTTTGGGTGACACATAAATGTGCAAATATTTATAAACATATAAGAATATATATCTCCAAATGTTCTCTTCTTTTCTGAACTGCAATTTCATGTGAGAATCCAGATTATGGCAAGTTAGGCAAATATATATTTTAAGAAAACCATTAAATTTCCAAAGGGGAGGATAGCGCATTAGGTATAAAACTAGACAATCTAATTATCACTGCAAAATGCCGTTCTGCTTTATGGCTATATCTTTTATAGCCATAAGGGAAATGTAAAAATTTAATAAAGGTTGGTGTTCTATGGTTAAAATATTTATTTTTTAGAAAAGGTCTAGATAAGCTCACTAAAACAGTTTATCTGCTGCCTGAAGAGGAAATCAAAATAGAAAGTCTATGGTTCAAATCTGCAGCACTAGATGTGAGCTTTGCTTCTAGTAGAGGCTTCTGCCAAAAAAGAATGCTCTACCTGCATTCCCAGATAGATCTCAGGAACATTTATGATCAATAAATAGGCTCAGATAATGAAAAAACTAATGAAAAAATAATGAATTTCTATAACAAGCCCGTATTTATAATCATAAACTCTGCAAGAGAGTCAGGGTTGGGTCGTCTTCTCCTGATTAATCCCTCAAGGACTTTGCTGCTGGTTCGTGGGCATTTTAAGGGGTTACTAATACTTCTGTTGGTGTTTTGTTTTGTTTCTTAAATTTCTTTTACACACTGTGTACTGCCCAGAGTCTTAAGTGCTTCTGTGTAGCTGCTCACACAACAGATTATCAAGATCATGATCCCAAACCAAAAATCTGAACAAACGCTAGGGTCTCTCTGAAACGCAACCCTGACGCATCAACACGTGAAACATCACTACCACTGACCTTGTGAAGACCTGGACAAGACAAAAGTTGAGGCCGAAGCATTACACTTTCCAAAATGATCATGAATTTTCCTCATCCTACATTTTCTTTCCCTGCTCCATTCTCCCCTTCTGGAAAAATCCACTTGATCCCAGTTAGAACTAAGTCACAGAACTACATGTGATTTCCTCAAAGAAATGATAAGTGGCCCTTTTGTTCTATATTTCTTGCTCATGCCAGCAGGTATGTTGTTTTGCTGGCAGGTTGCATTTCAGAATGTTCTATTTCCCAAAATCCTATAAAATCCTTCTCCTGCTTAGTCACTTGAAGCACTTTCTTTGGAAAGTGTCTCTCATGGTATGCATCGGTCAGTCAAAGGATGCTTTCATTCATTCAGATCTTCTGTACTTAATGATTATTGAAAACGCATGGTGGTCAGGCTAAGTGAAGGGCCTATAAAAAGGTGCTTCAGGGAGGGGAACTGGCTTATCTAAAAACACAGAAAATCTGGCATATGTAGCAGACAGAAAGGTACACAAAATAGAAAGAACTTAGAATTTCATGTGCACAAATTGCAGAGAAAAACAGAGCACAGGCAATTTGAGTATAGGGTTAACAAAATCTGTTCTTTGGCATGAGAATTTCATCTTTGATTAGCTTTCTAACTCTATTTCCCCAGAAATTAGATAAAGGGAGAATCTCAATGATGTCACTAGCAATATTGATTATGGGGAAAAAGATCCCTGACTGGCAAGTTTCTGCTGGCCTAGGAGGGATATATAAATGTCCAGTAAGAAACTATAACTATGGGCTTCCAAGAGAGTGGTGACTCTTAGAACTTGTATGTTCTTGCAGGGATGCTGGAAGCTACAACTATGGAGTTGTTACAAGAGATATTGGATTCAGGATATGAAGCTTTTAAGCCAGAGAGGAAACCTCATCCACCATAAATGATTCTTATCTCTCTGCACCTGGGCTCTTATACTCGGAATGGGTAAGACATAGGTGAATAGAATATCTCCCTGACTACTGTATGAATGGGTGCATGGACTGCTGCAAGGGCTCCCACAGGACACCCTACTCCATCCTGCTAGCTGACAAGAACTATGAAGTGTCTGAAATTTTACTCTACTTGCAAACTAACAAGTTAGCCTGACACAGCAGTTGTATAGATCCTGGCAGAGAACATGGGACTCCTATGTTAGAGACAAAGTGATTTATTATTCAAGGCATAGTAAGAAGCAAAACCTGCATAGTCCCACAAATTCTGAATCCCCCAATTCCCATGGGGCAGCACAGGCAGTGGTGGAGGCAGAGGGCCTTCCATGTACGTGGATTTCACAGCAAGGTAGTGGTGGAAGAAGGGATTTGCGGGGAGACAGAGGGTGACATTCAGGTACAAGGCGGCTATGTGCCAGCCACACAGGTACTCGCAGAGGGAATCTTGTTATCAGCACAGGCAGGAGGTTTTTGAAGCAGACGGGCAATGCGGGGCTCTGGTTTCCTGGTCAAGATGGTTGTGGAAAGGCTGCTGCCAGACTGACGCTGCGGGCTGCGGAAGGACTGTGTTCTGAACATATGGCTGGGGCGGACCCTCCTGAGGGCCTCAGGCCCACACCTTTACCCTGCTCTGTGCTGGAATTGCAGGAAGCCTTTTCCGCCTGCCAAGTGCCCCAAGCGCCCTGGACTGAAAACCTGAGCATCAGGTTCACTGTAAAGGGGAAAGGCTGAAAGGAACCCCATTGTTTATCCTACAGCAAGACTGCAGGGCACATAGGAGCGAAGAGGCCATCCATGGATCACTGACACACTAAGCCAACATCCTTGACAAGACTGGCCACAACAGAAGGTATGCAAGATGTGCAGAAACTCCGGGGAGAGCTGTCACCTCACCCTGCAGGCTGTGGCTGCTGCCCTGTATAAGCATATTGGTGTCAAGTGTGCCCTGGAATTGTTCCACGCATCTGGATTCAGTTGGACCTAAGAATATCCCTGGTGGGTATTGCAAGTAGACAGTATCAGACTACAAAGAGATACAGATGCAATGCTAAATCTTTTATCCTGAAGATGATGAAGGGCCAGTTTACAGTTCCCTGGGGAATAATGGTTATTTGTATAGTGCCATTTGCAATTGATAATGGAGTGTAGGTATAATGTTAGTAAATAGTAACAATAAAATTTTTTTTATTTCCACTACATTTCAGGTACTATGTTTGGATTTTTGTTTGTTTGTTTGTGTTTGATAGTTGGACCTCATAGTTGTACCCCATTTTGGCAGACAAGGAAACAGAGACTCAGCAAGTGGAGGAACTTCCTACCATCACGCAGTTAGAGGCGACGGGAGGAGGGTGTGTTCTCCGTGTCCTTCCACCTGAGCTGACAGTGCTGGCCTCCCACACAGTTCAGGCCACATAAAGCATGTACGTTTCAGACTTTCAAGAAATAGAAGCAGGAGGAACAAGAATTAGAATCTCTGGGATTCCTGCCCTGTGTTGCTTAGTACCCCTGGCAACTGAATACTATTCCTTTCTGTTTGTCTGGAAGATATATTGACAACACCTGTGTTCAGTGCACAGTCAAGGCACCCAGGATCTTGGATGTAGGGAGGGATATTAAAATTACTGAAGACACACACAGATTAGTTGTTCACTTACTTGTTTGATGTAAGCAGAGATAAGCAACTTGCTCTTCAGATTCCAAAAGAGATTTTTTTCCCCTTCTTTAAAGCAGCAATTCAAGTCAGAGTCCTAAGGGGGACCTCATTTACTCTGAGTGTTTCCTTCTTTGTCACAGTTACATCTCCTGATTCAATAACACATCAAACAAAGCAGGCTGACATGAAATGAAACAGAGTAGCTCTCATGAGCACCACTTGTATTTTTCTGGCAACGACTGAGTTCATTCTATTAATATGCAGGGAGGGCACTGCACTGAATCATAAATGATGGTCCAGCCATGGAAACAGACTGGAATCATTGGAGTGGCTTTTCACATTCAACAAGGTGTGCTTTTTTAGATATCTATGATGATTCTAACCTGTGGTCCTGGTTGCACACTGTATAATTTGAGCAGCACTCAAATTCAGAAAAATTAACCTTCAGTATCCGATATAATTAGGTCTAGTCAAGGCTAATTTCTACTACAAATTATTAAGTGAATAAATTATCCAGCTTTCATAATAGGTAGAATAATCTTAAATAATAGACCTGCAATTTAAGGAATTCTGAGTTCTCAAAATTTCTTGTCTACTATGATAGTTTGTAATTTTTAAAGAGCTATACCTTTGTAAAAATCTGAGTTGTCTCTGTGAAAATTGTCAGAATCAAAATGGAGTCATTAATGGTGTTAAAAAAAAAAAAAACCCTGACAAATAGAGCCAAATAAGGCTATGAAGAGAGGGTTCTTATGCTTGTATGCTTGTTAACAAAAACTATCACAAAAAACTCTACAAAAAGAACAACCTTATACAGAAAATACTTCTGCAAAGACATTTGTCCAGAAATTGCCTGTCCAACCTCAGACTGGCATCACTGTTGTTATTGATGTTTGTAGCCAAGTATAATAATTTCAAAACAATTATGTAATCAACCTCAGTTTTTAAAAGTCTTTTGTCTTCCTTTACCTCCCTGAATATGCACATAGTTTACTATAGCACACACATTCCCATTGCAATGTTCTACTACTGAATAAATATTGTTTTCTTTTAGAGACCTCTCTCTGTTATTTAGGATGACGTCTCCCCGTTCAATACTTTTCCATTAATTTTAATTGTATCAACATGGATGTTGTGCTCACATGCAGATTAATTAGGACCAGGTAATGAGCTCAGCTTCCACCACCAACGTCAGCATTCTTCTCTTACCTCCTGCTGGAGAGGAAGTATTGTTGTTTTTAAAAATCTGGCACATAAAGAGAGAGATGAGAAGTAGAATTGTGCTTTAAAGGTTTTTCGGTTTAAAAAAAACTTTCTAAGAGCCAAACATGCAATAGCAAATTCAATAGACCATTTAGCAAATTTAACTACATGCTGTTCAATTTATTACTTCTGGCTGGTAGAATTAACCACATTTCCCAAAGACTGACAGATGGATTTTTTTGATTTGTGATCTGCTTATGCCAAGACCTAAAAGAAATGTTTAAAACTCCAGTAGCTAAAATTTCATGTATTGACCTGTGAGACAATGGATCAGTGGGATTGGAAGTAAATCCACAATTTAGCTGTAGAACCACATCTTATTCATCAAGGCTCATGCATCCCAATGCCTTGCTTAACATTTTTAGGGTTTAAATTTCTTGCCATAGACTGCCTGCTACAGATGTGAAACAACTTATAAGGAACAACTTATAAGAATATGGCAACATGGAGATCTGTGGAAATTAAATACCTGCTCTTTTCAAATTGTAATTAGTCTGTATGATTGTTTAAGATCAGAGCATCATTGTCATGCCAGCTCCAAGTAATTTCACTTCAGGAATAAAGGGGGAAAAAAGAAATATGAGAAGAGGACACCCATTCCTGAAGCAGTTTTCTTGTCCTATATTAGGAAATGGAAAAATCATCAATTGATAAATAACCCACCATTGAAACTTACATCATCAAAAAGTTGTATTTATTATATTAAAATAGAGGTGTTATGTAACCATTTGAAAAGTAAAGGGAGAGAATGAATAGTTTTGATTAAGATATTGAAAATAATTAATATTATAATTATTCATCAATTCTAAAAATGTGACTCTTTATTCCAGAAGATAATGGTGCAGAAGAACCGATTAATCATACTCATTTACTGCTTGGGTACACTGTATCACCAGATGGCAGAGAGGACCACCTCCAATGTAAGTACTTGTGATACAAACAATGTGATTTATACCCTTCAGTTAGGACTGTATTAATTCAGGATACATTCATTTGCATGTAAAGGAAACACCAGGGAGCAGTGGCTTCAGCCATCAGAGCATATACTGTCTACTTGAAGAGAGGGCAGGTGGTTCAACATTGGCTCTGGTCCCCTGGTGGCAGGACCTGCGTCAGCCTGTCTTATTTTCCTGCTCCCGTGGCTTCTCACAGAACAACATCCTAAGGCAAGAAGCAGGGCGGGAAGAGAGCTCCTCTATTTTATAGCAAAGGAAACATCTTTCCCACAAGCCCTTAGCACCCTGCCCTTCACATTCCATGTGATGGGGCCACAGGGCCACCTCCAGAGGAAGGACATTGGGAACGAGGGCGCCGTGCCTCTGGCCTCTGGCCTCTGTGGGTGGAAGCAGGCGCTGGGGAAATAAACTGGACGGCCGGCGTAGCCGTTCCCACAGTAACACGATGGTATCACAGGCGTCATGAAAGGAAACAGTCTTCTGAGAACAGCGGGCACACCACTATGCTTGAATAAAAACGGTAACTGGTTTTCCGGAGATGTTAAATTAAACATGCATAACTGATTTCCTCTTTCTGCAGCCGCTCCGCTTCTAACCATCCATCTCTCCTCCTGCCTGTGACTCAAGATCCATCACCCTCAGAGTATAAAATCCTTCTTATTATTTTATTTGTCCTTTGTTTGCTGGTCCCTCCTTGCCTGCTTCCAATATTTTTTGTTTTCATTCCTTGCTTTGCTGGGACATATGATTTATCCTATCACTGGAGATCTCTATGAGAAAGCTCTGGATATTTATTCACCTGCATATTTCAGAAGCACCGGGCAGAGCTGCCGTGTGGCACCACTTCAGAAGAGCCATTCATTTCCATGTGCCCTGCATAGCTAGCCTGTGTGGCCAGCTGTGGCAGCAGTAAATTTGGGCCACAGAGGAAAGGCTTCATTTGAAAAGACAATTTTAAATTCCCCTTTTGAAAATAAATTTATTTTTAGCATTATCAGTTTCATTGCCACTGCCTTGTGTTAAGTCTTTATTACATCTCCCTTGGACATAACGGTAGCCGCCTAACTGGTCTGCCTATAACCGATCTTTCTTCCCTCATTGCACCCTACAAAGATCTATCAAAATGACCTTAAGTCTCTGCTCACCGTCTACCCTTAGTGGCTTCCCACTGTGTATAAGACATCATCAAAACTTCTTTGTGTGGACTTCAGGTTGTTTTTTGAATTCTGGCTGAGCTTCTGCACTCCTGAAAGTTAGTCTGCTCATCACTCCCACCCTACTCCCTCTGACTGCCTGTGCTTTGATTTTGAAGGAAGGTGCCTTTGTCACATAGAGGAAGAGGGTCTGGAAAGAGACGCACTGGTGGCACTTGTCTCTCTAGACTAAGGAGGAGGTGTGGGTAAGAGAAATGAGACCCAGGGCCAAGATGGCATTACACAGACCAAATTCAAGAGTGATCTCTCGGGTAGACTCCTGGGGTTTGCTAGAAGTGAAGAGAAAGAGGAGTAAAATACAGTGGCAGCCCCCTTTTGAGACCTGGATTCCAGCAGAATTAGGTAAAAAGTGCACAGGGAGGAAAGGGCAGGTGTGGGGGCAAGGGGGCAACCTGTGAGGTTCCCCTACACAGCTCCTGCCTGTTTTAGGAAACTGATGCCCCTCCAAAGCCACGGCTTCCCTCCCTGGGTGATTGTGCAGCTGCCGGCTCTGTTTTCAGGAATGCAGTCCTGTGCCCTGACTGAGTGGGCTTCACTCTGAGGACCCCAGTAGCATGAGCCAGTAGAGGAAGGGGAGTTCTGGAACCAGGGAGGCAGTGCTGGGCCAGGCAGCACCTGTGTAAGAACAGGCTGGATGGAATTCGCCAGTTGCACAGTGCCCACATGGTGATGCTCAGATGAGTGCAGCAGCAGGCCCCTCTAGGGTTCCCTCTGGATTGGAGTCCAACCCCAGCGCAGGTTGGACATCTAGATTTGGAGCCTGGGGACAGGACTATCAAGGGCTGAGCAGAACAATGAGTGACTGGGCTGCCAGTGAGGATGGGCTCCTTCATGTTCAGAGATGTTGTATCCTCATCAGGAAACTGTAGCATAAGCTCAGCTGATCAACTGGGTGAACTGGAAAGCGTCTCCAGGATAAGAGGGAATGTGCAGCTCGGTGGTGCACGGGGACACAGTGCTATCTCCAAGGTCCTGCTGGGTTGCACGCTCAGGGCACCACATGGACTTCCAGAGCACACCCAGGGTGCACAGTGCAGCTCCAGCATCCTGCCTGCCTTGGTCAGGCTGACCCGTGCACTGGTCAGACCTCAGACTCCAGGTTAGTTTTGTAGTTTTGTGAGTCTTGAGAAAGGTGAGGTCTGATGATTAATAAATCATAACAGAACTTTTTTGCTGTTTTGGAATATTCAGAGAACATTTAGTAAACATGCCAATGTTCATGCAGCAATGTTTAGCAAAAATAAAGCACAATATATGCAATAGGATACAAATTTTGAAACAAAGATAAATGCATGTGAATGTATGAAACTGCTTTTTAATGACTTCAGGAAATCTCCAAGTGTAGGTGGGGATCCTCGGGAGGGGGTCTCACCTGTGTTTCTCTGCAGCAATCATCAAGGGTCTAAGTTTTAAAAAAGAATTTAAGATCTACTAAAATACAATAATTTTTTTTAATCAGCATAGAAAACTGTGAAAGTGTTAAGAGGGAGGCATTGCATAGGAACAAAAAGCCCATATCAGTGGGGAAAATATAATTTTCTATGTTCTAACTCTTACCTCTTCACAGGTTTCATAAAGTGAGGCCTGACTGCTGGACTTTTTCCTCATCATTTTTTGATTTGTGCCCCATAAATCATCCTTTGTTCCTTTCATGAGTTCATAAGAAAGAGTATAAAATCATGCTTCCTTAGGCACAATTTCCTCCAACAAGGAGGTTGGGGACAGTTTTAATAAAACATTCATTCAGGTCAGTGAGCTGAACGGGGAAGCTGGAGCAGTCAGCATGCCCAGGGACGGGTCCTAAAGACCTTAAGTAGGACTTGGCTTTGTGTGGCAACTGGCACTGGAGTGTGAGACAGGCCTGCGTGTTCTGCTGCATGTCCAGGGGGCAATTGCTGGGTAAAACCTATACATTATCTAAGGACAAACTCAGATGCCCACGAGAAAGCCGACCACGGCTCGGAAGAGGAGCACCTGTTCTAGGGACCCTGAGATGGCCCCTGGGGGACAGAGCAGAGCAGAGACTCCTCTGTTCATTCCTCCCCCACTCTCAGATGCTGCCCCGGGCCCCCCCTCCAGAACTCCTGGGAGAACAGCACCACCACCATCCTCGAAACCGGCTCCTCCTCCACCCCTTACAACACATAATGCCAACTTCAGCACGTGAGACTGGGAGCGTGTGAGTTCAGGAGTCCGAGCTAAGCCTGCTCGCCACCTGCCAGTCACATTGATTTCCCAGAAAAATTACGTGTTTGTCAATTACCCTTGTCAATGTTACCGGAAAACATGGAGCTACTCTTTAGGGATAAGGAAGGTGAATCACGTAGAAAGACGATGAAAACTCTCACTTTGGTCCCTGGAATGACCCACAACAATGGCTCAATTGCTAACTGTGGATTCCTTGGCCTGAGGGCTATTGTAATTTGTAAGTAAATGAATCATATCCCTTTTCAAATGCTTTGCAGAGGGCTAGACATTTCCGTAGTCCTGCCCGGACTTTGGGAGTTTGGTTATGCAGTTACACTGGTAGAAGTCTGAATGATTAAATTTCACAATTATAATAATCTCAAATTTGCTAACATTTGACTGTTTTCATAGGAAAATAATTCATTTGCTTCAATTTTACATCTTTTAATATGTTACTAGGCAATTAAATTTGCTCTTTGAAAAGTGGGGCTCATTTAGCATTACATCACTTTCATAAAGTGTGTCCTATTCAAGGGCTTCTGTATCCCTTGTGGTGTCTTTAGGTTGCAGGTGCTAGTAATTATTGTTATTTAATTTCTTAATTGTGTGCCCCTTTTTTTAAGTGCTATGTAGTTTACTCTTCCTAGGAAGCAGCCAGGTTAATGAGGTACTTTGCCTTTTGAGATTGCCCTTATTGTAAGGAAGGATTATCTCACCTTGGCAGTTATGTCAGTCAGCGTTCACATTAGAGTAGGAAAGGGAGTACTCTCAGGGGAAAGCTAGGTTTAGATGGGCATTAAGGCAATGTGCATGTGGCTATCTTGATGTTTCCCTCGAAGCTTTTCTGTTGCCTTATACTCTAACTAATCATAAACCTTCCCCACTTGATTATTTGGAGGAAGGTCTTAGAATCAGAGCCAAGAAAACATTATGAATTAGGCTTAAAGTCAGTCCTAATCATTCCTTCACCTGTGATTTTTGCAGCTACCCCTAAGGTCCCAGCTGACTGATTCCCTTGCTGAAAGTGGTGTCTTAGTCCTTAGGCAGCACTGAGCCAAGAAGGCTTAAAACAGATAAAAGCATCTCAAAGAAGGGTCTCATTGACTAATGTCTTATTCCTTCCTTCTATATAAACTCTTCAACTGTAAGCAGTGATAAATTTGGGGACTTCAGGTATCAGGTGAATTAGAAGATAGTTGTTTTTGTTTTTTTCTATAGAAAAAACAAGCAGCCACAATGGTGGCTGCCAATACCACCTCGCAAGTTCACTTCAACTCTATAAAGCAGACTCTCTCCTCCTCTTTCTCCCTCCCTCTCCCTGCCTCCTTCCCCCTAGTTGGTTCTTGTTGTCTCTTTTTCCAGACCCCCTTCACCCTCTGTCCCCATTCCCAACTCAACACACATTTAAAGGGCCACTAGGTCATATGAAGAAAAAATAACTAAACCCTGGGTTCAGCCGGCTCAGCAGGGGTGGCAGTGAGCCCGAAGCAGCACAGAAGTCAGAGAGGCCCCAAAACCTCTCCCGTCTGCCTCTTTCTTTTCCTGTCAGGAGCAATCACTGTTCTGTTCCCTACCTTTCCCTGGCTTCCTTCCTTCCTTCTCCAGGTCCCCCCTCTGTAAAACCACTTGGACAAGAAATTGTCTTTTTTATATTTAATAGGAGGAGAAAGAAACGTCATCTTCACCTTCATCTATTTGCAAAATTTGACTTTCGGCCTTTTGCAGAGGTCACGGTCCCCCTTGCCTCAGAGGGCCTGCCTTCTACCTTTGGGACGTGGTTTCAAATATGCCTCCTACGATATATGTACGTGGCTGTGGAGTCTTGGCTGAGAAATGATTCCATTTTAGCACAGGCCTTGAGATGTTTCCTACGTTCTAGCTTGAATTACGGTATTGACCACTGATTTATATTAACAGTAGAGCAAGCAACCTCTAGTCTAGATTATGCTGATGGCATATTAGATTTTTGAATGATATATCTGAATTTTAGCAGTTTCTTATTAAAATGATCAAAATTGAAATGTGATTTCTGTATATTCTTACAATTAAAAATAAAGTAGAAAAATTGCATCTCTGAAGGAAACTTCATGTTCTCTTCTTCAAAATTTGCAAACTACATAAAGTCATCTAAATGTCTTCTTTCTGATAAAAGAGTTAACCTCAGCTTCAGTAATGGTCCTTTAGTTCTGTATTAGCTTTCTCCTGTTGCATAATAAATTAATATAAATTCAGTGGCTTAAAATAACACCCATTTATTGGCTCACAGTTCTGTAGATTAGAAGTCCAGCATGGAGGATAATGAAAATAAATAATGGAAATCATAGTTTGAGAAACTGTAATCTCCCATTGCAAACTGATCCTAAACGTCAGACATTTTAGGTAACATAAAAATCTCTGGTGGTCAGGGGCCCCCATTGTGTTATTTGGTTTGTTTTGTTTTGTATGTTAGTACCAAACTAGCTTCACACCTTGGGCCCTGGATCATGTACTCATCAAGCAAATAAGCCTAATATCAATTACCACAACTAGGTGAGAATTCGATGAGTTAGATAAAATTTGATTTGAAATATGCCCTTGTACATTCTTGAGACCAGGCAGTGACTCTGGTTTATCTTGCTCTCGATGTGTTTTACATCTGTCTAGCACAGATCTTTCAGGTGCTAGCCTGGTGCTTTGTTTTAAACTCCCTCTCTGCCTCTAGTCTAAAATAGTGGGATTCAGGGTATAGTCCTGGAACCAGCCAATAAGCCTCACTGAGAACTTGTTAGAAATGCAAATTCTCCAGCCCCACCAGCTCATTCAGGAATTCAGGTGTGAGAACTTAAAAATCCATGGTGTGACCAGCCTTCCAGTTGATTCTGATGCACACTAAAGTTTCAGAATATCTGGTCTTGAACCATAGGCCATTGTGTGCAGGAACCTTTGCTCCTTCTTCTAGAACAAATATCTTGCACAACACAACGTTAGCCTTATTCAATATGTGTGAAGTTAACAATTAACCCCAGTTATGGATATTAAATATGGAACCTCCCTAAAATCAGTTCACCTCCCTAAAATCAGGTAAGGAAATCAATTCCTTACCATGGCCTACCAGGTGAGGCCCCACATGATTGGCCACCTCTGACCAAACTCAGTTTCTCAGTCCTTAGCTCTTCCCATTGACCTGCAGTCATACAAACCTTTCTGTCTGTTTATCAATCACTTTACTCTTTCCTCTGCCTGGAACGTAATTCTTCCAAATCATCCCTGTCTAACCTCGTAGTGTGCATACTAAGCATAGTGTTTGTGTGTGCAGAAATTCACCAGCAAGCGGAACTAATGCTCTCAAACTACTGAGACTACTAAAATCAGTGGAATGTATGGGGCATGTGTTCTGATGAACTCTGCCTGAAATTTGGTGGTAGCAGGTTACTTGCTGTAGTGTTTCATTTTTTATGGTTATCTACGCTGCTCTTGTAGGATTTGGCAGTAACTAAATTTGCTTCGCCTTGTCCTTCAGGGAAGAAACTATAACTGACGAACCAAAGGATGGTTTCAATGTAGCCACCTTCCAGCCACCAGTAGTTCCCAAGAAACTACTGTAATTCCCTGGCCCTCCCAGCTCGGACATCTATCAGCCTAACTTTCACTTGGCTTTGGTCAGGCTCTTATCTGTCCTGTTGCCCAAGGCCATTCCTGTTGTGTTTAACTCTTCAAGGATTCCCTTTAGGGTCAGAATGTTTAAAACCCCTCCTTTCCCCTCTCATGGGGCTCAGATTGAACCTAGATAGTCAAATCTGCTTCTTTTGAAATAAACTACCATAAGGTTGTCTCATTCAATTACTCCAAGATTACCAGTCACTCATGCCAAAATGGGTCTCTAATTTCTCTTTCTCAGCAGTACATGGACTGACTTAACCTCTGATGGAGCATTTCATGATTCAGCCCCTTTGCCAAAATCATTCTTGGGAATTGTAGCCATGGTTTCTCTTCATAAGATTGCAACAGATGTGAACAGAACAGAACAAAATAATTTTAAAACTACATAATCTTCATAGAGTTAAGTTGGCTTGATTTATTTCATCATCATCAAAGAATCACCTGGGAAACATGTTAAAGAGAAAAAGGACAAATGTACAAAAGTCTAACTTAAATTCAGATCACTATCCACTGTGCCCAGGAATGCCTGACCTGTCAGAATTAATTTAATTTCCTCAATAAAATTTCATGTTTTGGGTAATTATTGTTTTGATGCTTTTTGAAAGGACTAGCAGAAGTGGTAACCAAATCCCTGAAAAAAATACTTCTTATAAATAACCAAAAATAAATATTAAATAAATAAAGCAAGCAAGTCCTGAATAGATGCAACATCTTTGCAAGTATGGGCCCAGATGAAAGCTTGGGCTGAGCTAAAAGAGCCTTATGATCACTGGAGATTGTAGCAATGGGAGACTTTAATCTAGTTATTTCCTTCTTGTATTTGTAGATATCTGTGGTGGAGAGAACACCCTCAGAAAATCTCAAATGAAGGATAGTGCAAGTTAGAGAGTATGGTGGTGTTATATATCCTAAGAAATCATGACCAATCAAGAAATCTTGACCATATGGTTTGGATGTATGGAAACCAAGACAGTTACATACGTGCCTTTTCTGAAACACAAAGACAGTCATAGAACCAGGGCTTGCTATGATGTGGGCTGTGGTCTCAAAAATTAGACCCCACCTACTCCTTCCTAAATCTACTGAAGACTTGATTCCATTTAGAATAAAACCCAATTCCTTACCATGGCCTACCAGGTGAGGCCCCACATGATTGGCCACCTCTGGCCAAACTCAGTTTCTCAGTCCTCAACTCTTCCCATTGACCGGCAGTCGTACAACCTTTCTCTCTGTTCATCAGTCACTTTACTCTTTCCTCTGCCTGGAACGTCTTCTTCTAAATCATCCCTGTCTAACCTCGTATTCAGTTGCAATTTGTAGATCACCTCCACAGAGAGGCATTTCCTAACCACCACCTCACCCTGCTCCTGCCCACGCACTATTCCGTTCCCACTGAGCATAAAATTCTGGGAGCAAGCACCTCAGTGGACGGCATTGTTCACCAATGTTTCCAGTGCCTGACACATAGTAGGTGTCCTTCTAATGCTTTCTAAGTGAAAGATGCAGAAGGGCAGTAGGAATCCAACACAACTCCAGAGATGGAAAATCTTTTTTGCAGTGGTATTATGTTATTCAATATATCCTTAATTCCTGTCTGCTTTATATCATCAACAAAGCTTATTAGTAGAACTCATGTATCTTCATTCAAATCATTTGTGAATTAATTCTTATCAGGATTAGGTGGAGGGCACATCTTTGCAGGATGTCCTTGGTGACTCCCGTCTAAGGCAAACATGGTCCATGATACAGTGTCTTATTTTGGGGATTATCACCAAATACTAATTTGTTTATTTTATTGCACAAATAGTTACAGCATTGGCCATGGGGAGCTCTTTCAGTTGGCTCCTGTGTTCCTTAGTCATACCTTCATCTTTATGGGTGGAGGTTCACTTATTTATTTTTGAGCACTTTCTTATTTTTGAGCACTTTCTGGTCCTACAAGATGCTCCAGGCTCATCTTGTATATTTCCCACTCCAGTTCTAGAATCATCATGTCTACAAGAAGCTCTGGTTTCTTTTAAGAATACTACTAGAAACAAAGACCTGCATTCTATCTGTGCTCCTTGCTACTGAGATGTTATTGCTTCTAGACTATGTCAGCTGGTAGATCAAAGAAATGTATGTATGTTTCCAAATCCATTTATATTATATATGCATAGCAATGAAATGTGTGTGTGTGTATATATCCATCTGTATCTAAATTAAGCTGAACATATGTTCATACTCATGGCTATAACTTTCGTCCTTACCACTTGGTTTTCTCTACCCTTGTCCTTTTCCTTTTTTTTTTTTAAAATTGATTTATTTTTTTAATTTCAAAATATTATGGGGGTACAAATGTTTAGGGTACATATATTGCCTTTGCACCACCTGAGTCAGAGCTACAAGTGTGCCCCTCCCCCAGACAGTGAGCACCGCACCCATTAGGTGTGAATTACCCATCCTCCCTCCCCCTCCCACCTGCCCAACACCCAATGAATGTTATGTTCATATGTGCACGTAAGTGTTGACCAATTATTACCAATTTGATGGTGAGTATATGTGGTGCTTCTTTTTCCATTCTTGTGACACTTCACTTAGGAGGATGGGCTCCAGCTCCATCCAGGATAATACAGGAGGTATTGCCCTTTTTCTTGTCTGTAACCTCTCACTTCTAACCATGAAGATCCTGGCTCTATCTACCATTTATTTACTTAATTTTTAAATTCTAGTGTACACATATAATGGCTTCAGAAGTGTTAACTCATACCCACGGGGGAAAAAGACTGTATCAACTAGAGTTAAGAGTTCCTTTTTCCCTTAGTTTTATAGACTCCACTTTGCAAATTCACTTAGGTCAGCACCTTTTCCCAAAACTTTATCACCAAAGCCAAGAACACACAGATTTTCTTTTACGTTTTCTTCTGGAAATTTTGTAGTTTTATGGTTGCCATTTAGGCTTATGATCCATTTTGAATTAATTTTTGTGAAGGATGTAAGGTTTGGATTTACCTTTTGTCTTTGTTTTGTTTTGTTTCTTTGTCTATTTGTTTGCCTGTGGACATCCAATTGTTATAGCACTATTTGTTGAAAAGACTCACTGTATCTCCATCAATTGGCCCTTGCACTTTTGTCAAAGATCAATTGACTATGTTTGTGTTGATCTATTTTTGTGATCACTATTTTGTTCCATTGATGTATTTGTCTATTCTTTCACCAAAACCACACTGACTTGATCATTGTAGCTTTATAATAAGCCTTGAAATTGTCTCTTATTTTTCCATCTAAACTTCTGAATCAGTTTGTGGATAAAGACAGAACAGGCTGCTGAAGTTGCATCAGCTCTGCAGATAAAATTGGAAAGAAATGACATCTCAATGATAAGCGCCCCAATCCATGAACGGGGAATATCTCTCCATTTGTTTAGATTTTTTATTTCTTTCTTCAATGTTTTGTGTTTCTCCATACAGATCCTGTACATATGCTCTTATAAATTTACCTAAGTATTTAATTTTTTCATGCTATTTTTAAATGACAATTGTTTTAGTTTCAAGCTTCCATTGTTCATTCCTGGTATTTAAGAATGCAATTGACTTTTGTACATTAATCCTTTATTATGCAACTTTGGTAAACTTGCTTATTAGTTCCAGGAGGTTTTTGTTTGTTTCTGTTTCTGTTGTTGTCCTTGTTGTTTTAGTTTGTTTGGGGTTTATACATAGATAATAAGTTATCTGTATATAAAGACAGTTTTATTTCTTCCTTTTCCTTTTCAATTTGTGTACATTTTATTTATTTTACTTGTATTATTGAACTAACTTCAGTACCATGTTAAATAAGGGTGATCAGATAGCACATGATTGCCTTGTTCTCCATATTAGGAAGAAAATATCTAGTCTCTCAGTATTATAGTGTGAGCTGTAGGTGTTTTACATATATTCTTTTTCAAGTTGAGGAGGTTCCCAAATATTCTTAATTTTCTAAGAGTTTTTATCATGATTGGATGTTGCATTTTGTCAAATGCTTTTTCTGCATCAATTTATATAAGCATATCATTGTTCTTTAGGCTTTTTCATGTGCTGGAATACACGGATTGATATTTGAATGTTGAACCAGTGTTGCATACATGGTAATAAATCGCACTTGATCATGGTGTATAATTCATTACAGATATTACTGTATTCAATTTACTAATATTATGTTGAGGATTTTCACAAAGATATTAGACTTTAGTTTTCCTTTTCATAATGTCTTTATCTGGTTTTGGTATTAGGATAATCTGTATGAAATTGTAGAGAATTAGTATAATTTCTTACTTAAATGTTTGGTAGAATTCGTATGTTAGAGTATCTAAGCCTGGTGTTCTCTATTTTTAAAGGTTATTCATTATTGATTCAATGTATTTAGTAGATATAGGGCTATTCAGCTCATTTATTTCTTCTTGTTTGAGTTTCAGCAGCTTATGTCTTTCAGGATATTGGTTCATTTTATCTAAAATATCAAATTCGTTCATAGTACTTTTATTATTGTTTTAATTCATGGAATTACAGTAATAACGACCTCTCTTTCATTTTTTTTTGAAATTGATTATTTGTGTCTGTCTTTTGACATTTGAGTGCCCAGAGGTTTATCAATTTAATTGAACTTTTCAAAAAACAATCTTTTTGTATCTTTGATGTTTTTGATTATTTTCCTGTGTTTAAGTCCATAGATTTCTGCTGTATTTTTAATAGCATTTAATTTTTTTCTGTTTGTTTTGGGCTTAAATTATCCCTGTTTTCTTGTTTTATAAAGTGGAAGTTTAGTTTATTGATTTTAGATTTTTCTTCTTTTGTAATATATGCATGGAATGCTATAGCTTCTCCTCTAATTACCACTTTCACTGCATCCCACAGATTTTAATAAATTATATTTTTGTTTTCATCAGTTCAAAATATTTTTAAAATTCTCTTAAAACTTCTTCTTTGACTTTAAGATAGTTAGAAGTGTGTTATTTAATTTCCAAATATGTGGGAGATTAATCCAACTATTTTTCTGTTACTCATTTTTACTTTAATTCTATTGTAGTCTGAGAACATACTCTGTATACTTCCTATTATTTTAATTTTGTAATTATGTGTCTTGTGGCTCAGAATGTGGTCTTTCTTGCTGAATATTCCTTGTGAGCATGGAAAGAATGTATTTTCTGCTGTTACTGGATGGAGTATTCTATAAATAGCATTATTCTGGAGCCCTGTTAACGTGGTGGTGAGGTGTGGGAGAGGAAAGTTGCTCTATACGCATGTGATTAAATGTCAGCTTCAGCCAGCCTGTGCATCAGGGCTGTAACCTCCACAAATGCCTCTCTGCTGGTTTAGCTTGCCCCCGCCTCTCCCATACTTCCTGCCCTGACTGCAGTGTTCGCAACCTGTTGTTGTTTTTTTTTTTTAGAAGCCCTGACTCCTGTAGACTATGTTTTCCTTCTGCTTAGGAAAGACAGAAGGCTTCAGGAGGCTGGAATAGAATGAATGTCCTTCTCCCAGTTGAAATACAGCTCTGGCAAATTCTTTTCCTCTGGAGAGTAAGTAGTATTGGGATTTGGCTTCCAGATGTGCCTCACGTAGTAATGTTGTAACAAAAACACAAAGGGCTGTTGCCCCAAATCTCCACAAATTATTGGGATAAAAGCAATGCATCTGTGGGGAACACCACAGACTCTTAGGCAAAGGGAGAGGGGAATTCTGTCCCCTCTTTGGTAGCTCACAGGATAGCCCTGATGCTAGAACAGCTCCAGAACATGGATATACTCTGCATAACTGCCTGAGCAGCCAGGGAGATCGCGGTACAGGTAGACTGTTGATGTCACCTCGCACAAGCATATTTGGTCTTGAGCCTTTCTGTCAATTCACCTAAAATAGAGTAAATGCAGTATTTGTAAGAGCCTGGAGCCTTTGATTTAACAGATGAGATAAGAAGCCAGAAACCAATTATGTCAACTGGCTGGTGAGAGCTAGGATAGCTGGTGTTGAATATGATTAAAATGACAAAAAAATCCAGCATTTAGCATTTGTTGGTCCAGGCAGCCGAGGGTGGCGATGTCTAAATTCAGCTCAGAATAGAGCTGTTTCAGACCACCTTTTGGGGAAGAATTCTCTTTTTCTTGGAAATTAAACAGGAAAGACATATTTATTCATGCCAAAACCCAGAAACCAGGATTCTTGTTGGGCATGATATAAATCTCCCAAGAGTGGTAGATTAATCATTTTGTGCCCGACAATGTCAGGTTAGCATAATACTTGATTGATTAAAAATAGAAGGTGCTACATAAAGGAGCCTATTTCTTTGGTCCTGCTTCATAGCCTGCTACAGAGGGGCAGGAGAGGTGAGAAATGGGCTTTAATTTAGGTTGCAGCTTTGCCTTGCACACGTGGTTGTGTTACCCTGAAAGAATTAATAGTAAAACCTAGCTATTATTGGGTGGGGCTGCGATCGGAGGACACTTTGAATAACCTCCTTTGTCTTCCTGCAAAGGAGAGGACTGATTCAAACTCAGTCTCTGGAGGTGTAACATGAGAATGAGGCTGGAAGCCGACCTAAGCGAAGTCGTGGTGCTGGTGACATCCGCCCGATCGCTGAACTGACCAGCAACCATGTAACTAGATTTGTATATTAACCAATATGAGATAGTGAGTCATAATCTTCTCCCACTGCTTGGTGTGAAAGCAGATCACGAACTGAGTTGTGCTGTATGTAGAAACATGTACTTGACAAATGTTTAATTTAGTCAGCGGATCCAGAATAGCCATACACCATGTTCTGTAACCTCAGTAACCCCCAGTTCTCCGTCCTTTTACATCCCCCTCCATGGCTTATATGGAAGTTTTTCTGGGGTGCAGACAAGACATTGTTCTAGAGTCTGATTCAGTTATACACATAGTCAGCTCCAGGCAGTTAGCCCTCCAGTTCATGGGTAAACACAGGATAGTTTCAGAGTAGGCCTTGGGCAACTTTCTGAAGGGTGAGCATGAAGTACTCACAGGATTCTCGCACTTTGTTCTGGTAAGGATAGGTCTCATGTCTGTATATTGAGCAATATCATACACTGAAACACTGCTATTTCACCAAACAAAATACATCCCAGTCTTCTCAATACTGATTACCAAAATATATACGATTTTTACTGGGGACAAAAGTAGCCAAAGTGCTTATGGTTGCTACCTCTGCCATTTAATCTTTTGATGAAATATTGGTTAACTATATGGATCATGCATTCCTGACAAGAGCAACTGACCAACACTGGCATAAGGAACAGAACAAACATGCTCATCTCAGTTTTTAAAATATAATTTTTTTATTAATTCAATGTTTTAATCACTATGAATGAAAATTGAAAATATTCAACCATAGACCCTCAGTCCAACTAAAGAAATTATTTTCATTTTTTTAATCTTCCTTCCAAACTTGATTTCTATAAATATGCATGATTTGGATATTGTTTATTCACAGGCCACACACCGCCTAGGACTCTAATTTTTCCAGATATACCTCTGCCTCCTTTACCTACCGTTTCTCTTTCTCCATTTTTAGGCTCTCGTTTGGTCCTCATGTGCTTCTTTCCTTTACATTCTATCCTCTCACAATAGTCCACTTTGTGGATAAAATTAGTCACATACTAAGAACTTAAGAAATCATCTATCCCAGATACATGCAGAATTTTAAAGAGGCCCATAGAAAAGTTCAATGAATAATCACTGGTGACATCTAATCTGTGTGTGTGTTTGAATGCCTGGGGGTTGATTGTAACTTATAGGAGATTGTATCCACAGGGATTCTGCTTGCTTATTGTGTAGACAAAAAATAACAGTGACATATTTTCTCTTATATAAAGAAAGTATGAAGGTAGAAAGTCTAGAACTGTTTTGCCATCTTTTGCACCACTGGAGAACCAATCTCCTCTCACCTTTTTGTTCTGACATTCTAGGCCACAGGCTGACCTTCTCACATTTGCCTCAGGATCCAGGATGGCTGCGGGAACTCCAGCCATCTCATATGTGTTCCAGGCAAAGAGGAAGTTAAAAAAGTCCTTTAGGCAGATATCTGTTCACATTTTTGCATATTTTCCTGCCTTACCAATATAAATCACTGGCTAGAAATCAATTTCAAGAAAGGCTAGGTATTTTGTAATCTTTTAGCTTAGGCATATCACCGCCTTTAACAAATTGAGGGCCCTGTTGTCATGGAAGAAGCGCAGAGAGATACTGGATGGGCAACTTGTTCTTTCTGCTGCAGCAGCCTTCTCAGAATGCTTCGGGTCAACTGGGGTCAACTGAGGTCAAATGAGGCTGGCCTTGTCCTTAGGTGTTTCATCCTGCCCGAAGCCACTTCCAGTTTTAGAATGGCCAGGGAAGCCCTTCTGTCTCTGTGACCCCTTTGGGGGTTTATATATCCTTCTTTATTCTGTCCACAAACAATCGCTAAACTTGGAACTGCATCCTGAGAATTCTCCGCCGTCTGTGTTGTCTCAGGCTGTGGTGCTCTGGGGCAGGCCTAATCCTTTCTGGTTTTGATTTTCATCCCCATGGATGAAGCAGGATGTGTTTTCAGCCTGGAAAATTACCTGAGCTTAAAGCACCTTGAATAGCAAGTCAGGCAAATAAACCAGTGTTGAAGGAGTGCTTCTTACTCTGTAAGATAAAAGTAACATGTACGGCAGGTGTGCTGTGCTGTGGTGTAATGATGACGGAATTCTCAGAGCAGTGGCCCAGAGACAGGTAGATCTAAATTTCAAAAAGCCACCTGTCAAGTTGTGATTAGAATTAGTAGCTGCCATTGGCAGACAGAGAAATCAATACTAATGACTATAAGGCTTGCCTTCTGGGGAGGAAACAAGCAGCTCATGCCCCTGCAGAGTGGACCTCTGCAGAGGAGCAAGTTCAGCTGCAAGGGCGTGTGGGGCTGCGGTTTTCCCCTAGAGGTGTGTGTCCCTGGGAGTGTTGGAGGAACTGGAAATGAGGTCAAACAGTATGGGAACCTCTGAATAAGGGTAGGGGGATGGAAAAATATTTAGAGTTGTGTATGGATTTTGTTTGTAATATTTGTTTCCATGCATTTTCATTTGTAGCAGAAAACTGTCTCCACTAGACAGAGTAATTGAAAACTTTCAAACAACACTGTAATAACATCCTTTTCAGGAAGAAAAAAATTGAATAAATAAAGCTTTTGCTCTTCACTAAGAAGAAGAAACAAATATGAGGGATTAGGGAGTATATTAGCACATTCTGGAGTCCTGAGAGGGAGGCAACAAATTACACCTTTAAGTAAAAAGAGGCAGACATGTTCAGGTATTACACATTCAGTGTGTTTAGATTTTTTAAACTTAAAAGCTCTATTTTTATTTTAGCATTTTATGTGTTTCTTTTCTGTCTCCAAAAGTTATCTGTAAGTTCTCAGAGAGCAACAAGAATAGGAACCCTTCTCTGTTTCCCAAGATGAGTGTTCATAGGACTTAAATCTACTAAAACTGCTTCTCAACTATTCCCCTTTCAGGCTGTCTAGAAATGGCAGACTTGGGATGAAGGCCTTTACTTTTTATATTTGTGAGACACTAATACCATTTTATCTTCCTTTGACTTCACTACATTGCAGAGGGCCATGGGGCACTTGGCATGTGTCCTCTGCACCTCCCTCAGGCCTCAGGCCCACTATGCTAGTGTGTCATGTGCACACACTGTCCTGCCAACACCCTCAGCCTGGCTGCTCCATGCCCTGGAGCCCTGATGTGTGCCTCTGCGGGCAGCAGAAATTGAGTGGACACTTTAACTCTGACCTAGGTTTGACCTAGATTTTACCAGTTGATGGGGTTTGGTTGATTTTCATTCCTGTCTCACAAGTGAACTTTCCCACCTCTTGAAAACAGAAGTGGAGTGACACCCAGGAACACTTCCAAATAAGTGCCTGTGACCATTGAGGGGCGAGGCGTTCTATTTTCTAAAAGTTAGATCGAAAGTAAAACTTTTCAGGGACACTGCTATTGTATTTAAAAAAAAAAAACCTATTCCTTTGCTTGAATTCTTCCCTCTCTGCAGTGTCAAGGTGAGATGTAGAGACAGTGCTCCTCTGCCTGCTCGTTTGGGAAGTCTCTACTCTCTGAGCTCTGGCCCTGGTTCTCTCTCCTCCTACCCATCCCCCATATTTCTTTCATGACTTACCTTTCAATTCTACTGAGCCAAAATATACTTCATAATGATCTTGATAAATAGTTCATGCTAATGTACTAATGGTATATACATTTTAAATGGGAGGCCTCCTGGAGCAAAGCTCTTGCTTTTATAATCCACCCATTTAGCAATTTGATATTTCTGGGAAAAACAGAATTTAATCTCATATCTATCCCCACCTTTCATGAGCAGTTTACTAACAAATGGGAAGGGAGATTTAGTTGTAGAAAATTCTGTCATGCAAAATAATCATTTGCTCCATGCCTGCGTCCACCTTCCAAGGGAGCCAGACCTCTAAAACTTTTTTCCTAATCAAAATTGTACTGATCTTAGACAACACAGCATTGCATGTGAAGCACAGCAGCAACTTACCCTTGTAGAAAGTCAGTGGCGCCGGCATATCCCCGTCTCATGTCCCCATGGGTCCTGCAAAGTGCCTGATACACAATTGATGGTCGATGAATATTATCCAATGACTGACTAAACTAAAAACAAAAACGAACAAACAAAATCCAAAAAAGCCCACCAGACACAAACAGAAATATAGAAATAAACAGTCCATGTATATCACACCTAAGATTTCAAACTTCTTCACAAAAGTTTCCAGAAGAATAATTTGGCCTGACTGTGTGAAAACATTTCGTCATTTTTCACAGGATTTGGGAGACAGCAATTTTATTCTTGTTACCTCTCTTCATTTCACTAAAGCACAAAACTAGCACAGAATTCAACCTAGGATAATACAAACATTTTTGTACAAAATGTAAATGCCTACGCTGAAATTGCTAGTGCTAATTTGACGACATACAGCAACAATAGCAATCCTTTTGTGGGTAAAACATTGTATCCATTGAACGAATGCTCAGCACCTACTGTCTGCCAGGCACTGGAATATAACCATAAGCCAAACAGACAAAATTACACATCCTTATGTGCCAAAAATGGATGCATATGAAAAACTGCGTTATTGTTTACTGAACACTATTCAGGTGATGGGCACACACATAGCCCTGACTCAAGCATTACAGAAGCTATCCATGTAATACAAACATTTGTAACCTCTTAATATTTTGCAATTTTAAAAATCCTGCAATCTGCAGCATGTAAAATGGTGGCAAGTCTTAAAGGACAAACAGCAGAGAGCAGGGACTGTGAGTGAGTATTATGATGGGGAAGGGATGGGACAGGGCTTGGGGCCGACTGGGGAAAGAGCACATCAGGTACAGAGAGCAGCCAGGCAGAATCTCATGCCAGGAGTGTGCCAGGAAGGGCACAGAAGGCCAGTGGAAAGATCAAAAGGAAGAGAAATCGGAGACTAGGGGATCCAGTTAGGACAGGGCTGTAGAGGCCACTTTAAGGACTGTTTGTTCCCTGCACGAGATGGAAACCAACGAGCAGCGTTGAAAATAGGAATTTCATTTCCTTAAATTTAACAGAGTTTTTGTTTTTTGGGGAACAGACTGCAGGAAGACAGGCTAAAGCAGAGGTAGCAACAATCCCTAAAACACTATTGTAATAATCCAGCCAATAGGTGCTGGTGCCTTGAACCAGAGTGGTTGCCATGGAGACAATGAGCCGAGGTCAGATGCTGGCTGTCTTTGGAAGGTAGTGCAGACGGGATTGGATAACAGATTGGAATAGGGTCTAAGAAAAATAGTGTATGGAATGGCTCTTTGGTCTTTGGCTTAAGCAACTAGAAGGTTGTCGTCATTTTTTGAGATGAGGAGACACGCAGGTGTCTAGCTGAAGGATCAAGAAGGACTAGAGCCTTGCAAAATACTGCTTTGTGATCTCTGAGGTTTAGGTAATATAGGGCATGGTGTTTAAGGGCAGCTCCCACAGACCCTGTTCCAGAAGCTGGAATGTGACTAGCACGGATATAAACTTGTCATGGTAGGGCAAGAGAATTAGCCATTTAGCATTAACATTGCATTCTATCTAAATGAACCTATTGTTGTTTGTTTATTTTTCCCAGCACAGCTCCTGGGCCTTGTCCGATTGATTCTCCATCTCTGACCCTCTGCAGCAGGTGTGTGGCGCACAGGAAGCGAAATGCCCCAGCCTACCACCAAGTCCCCGAGCTGCCAGGACTTCTGCACAGAGCTGCCCCCCCGCCCCACCAAGCAGCTTCGGTCAGTGTCTGCCACAGAATCGTGTTCCGGGCTGTGCTTGGGGAGCTGACCATAGTACCTAATGTCAAATGCTGTTGCTTCTTTAGGGAATGAGGTGGTGGTGTCATTTCCTTATGGAGAATTCCATGCATGAGTGAATCATTATAAAAACTTGATTCTCTAATTTATTCCTGGAGAAACTTCAGAAAAACAGGCATATTTTAGAAATGTTAAAAACGATTATGTCTTGGGAAACAATATTTTGCTACATGCACACAAACCATCTACTTTACCTGCCTTGAGAATGAAAATATGTTTCTATGATGCAGATGTGAAATGCATACTGTGTCTCTGTATCATTTTGGCCACAATATTCTTCTTCTTGGTAGTGAATTTATGAATCCCAGCTAGAATGCAGCAGAATAGAAGAAATGGGAGATCCAATGAAGTAGGTTGCCTACTGCTTCTTGATAAAGATCAAACATGATATTGAAAAACATGTATATTGTGTACCAAGTTTCCCCTGGGGCTAGTTGTAATTCTGGAAAACTGGGCTAACCTCTTGCCTGGATTCCTACTCTGTCCCCTGCAACTCTTCTCATATCTACTCAGTGAGACTTAATGTCACTTTAACAGAGCCTCAAACAGTTTATTTCATAGTCAAAGTTAGGATCTAAGAGCAAATCTCTGTTAGATAAGGTAATATTAGCTGTTGTAACAGATAAGCTCAAAATTTCAGCAAAGTAACATAATAAAAGTATGTTGCAGCTCCTGTAACAATCTTACATGGGTGTTTTTGATTGTTAGTGGGACAAGAGGGGAGAAGGGTTGAGGGACTGAGGCTGATGGAAGCTTTTCGTATTCAATATGCATTTTCTAAGGTCTTTGGGACATTACCTCTGGTGGGGCTGGAAGAAGAGCGCATGGAGAAAACAGGCCTATTTTTAACCATCAGTGAAAACCATTTACATAATTCTTCCTAAAGCAATGGGCACATCCAAAGATGGGGGGAGAGCAAGTGGAGAACAGGGGAGGAAAGCAATCGTGGCACTGTTTACATCACCGAGGTAATGCAGATGGGCAAGAGAACTGTTCAGCTGCATTTTGCCTGGGCAACTATTTACTCCCATTTTCTTTGCTTTTAATAAATTCTCATTCATTACCTCATTCCAAACCTATTCACAGATGAGTAGGTGATGTTCCCTGTATTTCTGAGCTTGGGAGAAAAAAAATCCAAACATAATAAAATAATAATTGTCAGGTCTTCGGGTTGCTGGACGATAGCTCCAAAGCTTGGTTTGGTTTTTCTCACAATTGTTAAATCTGTGTTCTGAGTGTGAAAGTCCATTCAGGAAAACATAAAATTAAAATGTGGATGTGATTTTACATCCATCTGTGTAACTGCAAAATTTCTCTTTTATCAGATTTGACATCATTCCTCAATCAAGTAAAAACAGGGAAAAGAAAGGTAAAGAAAAGAAAAAAGAGAATAGAAGAGCAAGGGACATTGAGAACAGTATTGAACCCAGAAAGAATTTGTAAAAAGAGCATTTGGAAGGGGAAGGTGGAGGGGATGCTGGTGAGTGAAGCAACTTCAGAGCTTTCTAAATTTATTCTCAGCTGGTAGAATTATCTCTTCTTCTTAAGGTCTCAGAGTAACCACGCAGCTGGCAGCAATGCCAACTCACAACTAATATTGCTCTATTCAAGAATATATGGTATTTTCTTTGTGTGTTCTTCATAGCGTTTCTCTCTTCTGTCTTTACAGCACTTTTATCAAAAGCCACAGACTGATCTGTCATGAATGATCAGCTGTATCCTCTGTTCACTTGTGCAGCAAGGTTAGTGTAGGGGCGGGAGTTGGTCCATGTAAAGTGCAGGGTAGAGAACAAGGTATTCTTGTTCTCTCGTTGCTGAGATTAAAGGCCCCCGTGTGATGTTTGAAGCCTGTAGATCCTCTTCCATCACGTATTTATATTCCAGACCTGGTACAATGCATTGTAAGCACAAAACATTAAATTTCACCAGGATATTCACACGAGCATCTTAATTTCTTGCTGAGAGATTGGGTGGAAAAAGACAAGTAAGTTGTAAGAACTTACACAAGGTATAGAGATTCCTTTTTGCACATCTGAAAAATCCAAGTAAGAATAAAAATAAAATTTTGTTTGTTCTGTGGAGAATGATTTTTCTACTTCATAAATGCAGGTTAAATTTGAAATTCTCCTTTAACCCCACAGCACCATTTTTTAGTATAAATCATTTGAAAGAAAATCATTCCAAACCTATGGTAAATTTTACTGCTTTCAAAATCGGTCTCTACAGAAAATATTCCCAGATCAGCACTGTGACTCATGCACAGAACCCTCAAGTCTTATTTAATACGTGGGTCTCTTTGCCCCTTTGTCAACTGACCCCAAATGTAATGCTTCTTGAGGTCTTGCCTTTGCTTTTAAAAAGTCTGCATCTCGGCCACTGCTATTGAGCTCTGAGTAACTGTGTTTCCTTTTACAGGGCCTCTCTTGCCTTCTGTTGTCTCCTTCTAGCCTTGAGAATTGTTGCATCTGGGGGATTAGTCAGAGTGGAATTAAAGCTGAGGACTGATCACGAGCCCTCAAAAAGGTACAGGATAACATGAGTAGAGAATCTGAGCTAGATTACGCTATTTCCCAGCAATTTTATACATTATAAAGACCAGGCAGGCCAAGCCTATTGGAAGTGTTTGTGTTTTATCTCAGACCACTGCCTTTGCTCGCAGAATCCTATCATGGTTTTAGGTGGATGGAATTCACAGAAAAACTTTACTGGGAGGAAGATGACATTTTTCCTGTGAAGGAAGTATCACTACCCCATAAATCACATCATTTATATAAGAAATTTGGGTAAATTTTTATATTAAGAAGATTTAAGCTGACTTTATTGCAATATTTTGAATTATTAGCTGAAGTGATATGAAAATCTTAGATATGGAAGAATTAAATATTTTAACCTATTTTAAATGACTTCCTTCACTTAAAAAAGGGGGACAACTGACATAATATGTATTAAAACTTAAAAGTAATAATTTCTTATATATATAAGTTCTGGAAATGAGGTTAATTTCAATATAATTTATTTTATGTAAAATGGCTGTTAAGGTTAAAATATATTGTTATATAACTGAGTTGTTATCAATTATAATGTATTAATTTAAATAACTCTTTAAATTTATTAGTAACCATGTCAAATCTTACATATAAGTTATACTTTTAAAGAGATTTTGAGCTTTTATTGTATAATCATTTCATCACAATCCATTTTTCTTATTGGACAGTCTAAAGTCCAGAGAGATATAGCGATGTGCTAAAGATCACGTGGCCTTCTGTTGTGGCAAAACTGACCTGCACACCTATTATTCTGATGTTCCGGTACAGCATTTGTTCTTCTGCACCACACTGCCTTTTTTAAGGTAATGAATTGGCGGATTTTTTTTCTTATTACTTCAAATATTGTGCAAGCAGAGTTTTGTTTTTAAAAACAGATATTTTGAGTTGCAATGTTTTTTTTTCTGGGTTTTACTGAGTTTCCAGAAAAGGGATAGCTACTATTGTTTTATTTTAAATCCAACTCAACCTGAAAGGGGGGGGAAGGGGGAAGACCAAAAAAGAGGAAAGGTAGCAGGAGAGCAGGAGAAAAAGAGAGAAAAATTCACTCTAACACAGCATCAGAAATATCCAAGATTCTACAGATTCAACAAATCCCTATCAAAAGCCCAGGTGACTTTGTTTGCAAAAATTAAAAACAAGTCCTAAAATTCATATGGAAATGAGGATATCCAAAACAATCTTGAAAAAGAACAAGGTTGGAGGATTCACAGGCCCTGATTTCAAAACTTACTATAAAGCTACAGTGGTCAAGACCCAGTGGTACTGACATAGGATGGGCATGTAGATCAGTGGAATAGAACTGACAGTCTAGAAATAAACTCTTACATGTATGGGCAATTAATTTTCAACAAGTGTGCCAAGACCATTCAATCGGGGAAAGAATAATCTCTTCAACAAATGGTCTGGGTTCAACAACTAGATATTCACATGCAAAAGAACAAGGTCAGACCCCAACTTCACACCATATGTAAAACTTAAAATGAATCATCAACTTAAATGTAAGAGCTACAACTGTAAAAAATTCTACAACATGAATGAGCCATGAAAATATTCTGCTAAATTAAAGAAGCCAGTCAAAAAAAGGGCACATATTATGTGATTCAATATATACAAAATGTCCAGAATGTACAAATCCATAGGAATAGAAACTAGATTAGTGATTACCAGGGACTGGGGGAATATGGGAGGAGGAATCCCTGTTAGTGGTACTGCGGTTTGGGGTTTTTTGTGGTGAAGAAATGTTCTGAAATTAAATAGTGACGATGGTGGTAAAACTTTTTGAATATACTAAGTTCCACTGAATTGTACACTTAAAAAGGTGAGTGTGTGGTAGGTAAACTATATATCAATAAAGCCATTATTAAAAAAAAAAAGGAACAGAAAAGAAAAGAAACACCCAGGGTTCTTGCTCACTGAACAGGCAGCTTCCTGAAACTCACTCCAGACCTTTTAAATAAAATGCTCTGGGGACAGGGCCCTGTTATCTGCAGTCTGTAAGCAGTTTCTCCAGGCGTGCTGGTGCTCAGTATAGTTTAAAACTGCTCTAAAGCAATTGCAACAACTGTAGCCTTTTAAAAAGAGTATATTCAAGTCAAATTTTCAGTAAATACAAGAAGCAAGGTTTTTATTCATTACATTATATGGAACAGTACATAACACTTGTGAAATGGTGGGATCCATATACTAAGAAAGACTGTAAGGAACGCAAGAGATCATGATCTCACAGCAGTGTGGAGAGGGAAAATAAGAATGGGCAAGCGGGAAGAGAGAACAAAGGCAAAAGCAAGGGAAAAGAGGGGCAAGCGCCTGTGAAAAGACCAGTTGGGAAGAGAGAAGACACATCTGCAACCCAGTCGACCTGTGCAGATGGAGTGCTGGTGTCGCTCGGATTTCCTGCTTGGGCCACCCCAGCAGGGGACAGACTTCAGTCTTATTTCCACCTGCATGTCTTCATGTTCACACCACCTCTCATAACCTAAGTGATTTCACAATTGTCTATTGCAAGTTTCTCAGGAATTTTCTTTAAAATCCACACATTATTAGCCTGATATAAACAGGAATGACTATCTGTATTTGCAGGCAGAAATGTGTAGTTTACGCAGAAGTGCGTACCAGATACATTCATAAGGTGCCATTATTTCCTTAAGCACCTAGAGCAGGCTTCTTAGGTAAACTGAGAAACATTTATTTCTGCAGCTGACTTTGAACCTGCTCCAAGGTGTGCTCCGAGATTCAGATAAGGAATCCTTTTCCATCTGTTCAAGAGGCCTGGTGAGCTGGATAGATAGAATAATTCTGAGCAAATGAAAATTTCAAAATAAGTAAATAAATAAATAAACGCAGTGGAGACAACGTATTAGCAAGTTAATCACCTTAGAGAAAACTGAGTGTTGCTCTAACAGAAATGATGCAAGAGTGTTTTAGATGAACCAAACTGTCCTCTTAAGGAAAAAAAAAACAATAAAACCTGTAAGCTGATTTCAGAAAAAAATAAATGAAAGAGAGAAAAAATAAGTCTTTGATTTTTTCCCCTTTTTGGAATATATGGAAAAAGAATAAGGCAACCTCCAAATGATAATTTAAAGATTTTTATAGCAAGCTAAAATCAAACAATCTGAAAAGGAGAAATGAAGAGGGTCCTCAGACACTATCTCCTTCCCAGTTGGGATCCAGAGTAAGGAGAAAACAGGTTAGCGAGAGAATGACAACTTCTTATTAGGTTTGGTTTTGTAATTTCTGTAAATTCTTAAATCCTGAAACAATGAAAAAAGTTTTGGAGAGAGAAGCATAATAGTGATCCTTATATCATGAGTAGAATAACATCTTCCTTTACGTCTCATGAAAGGAACGACATGTTACTTAATTCTGTCGTTCTCTAACTCAGTGGTTCCAGGTGTGGGCTCCAGACCAACAGCATTAACTTCACCTGGGAACTTCCTGGGATTTTTTTTTTTTTTTCAGGCCCCACCCCAAGCTTACAGAATTGAAAACACAGGGGGCAAGCCCAGCAATCCAAGTTTTAACAGGCCCATCTGGAGACTAGTACCCACTAAAATTTAAGAGCTATTGCCCTAAATCATGCCTGTATATTCATTTAAGCTTTTCTGAAGTCTGTGTAGGATGAAAAAAAATATCATGCAGCTAGATTTCATGCATTTAGAATTCACAAGGCTGACAGTGTTCTGTTTTCCTAATTTGTCTAGAGCTATAAAGCAGAAAGTCAAGCTGACACCTTTCTCACCGTGGGAATACTGCATTTCTGCAATGATTTCCTGAGAGAATGTTCAGGGCATAAAGGGAATGAGTACAGAATGCCAGAGGAGTCATAGCACTGGAAACAGTCCCATCGTCTAGAATCAATGGATTTTCCAGGGCTTTTCTGTAAGGATTATCCTTTTCATCTAGAAGTGGTACGCAGAGAAGGTAATTTTAATCAAACACAGACTAAAGTGGCTTGAATTCAAAGAGGATTATGGCTCTCTTGGTAACAGGCCTGGGATTTACGTGACAAGAGGAATAGCCCGTGCACTGACGTTTGTCTGGGTGGCGCAGAGTGCCGTTCATCTGTTCTTATTTAGGACGTGTGATGGTGTTCCCCTTAACCTTCTGTCTGTTAGGAGTTTGATGTCTTTGGTAATTCTCTCTCTCTTCTCCTTCATTCCTGGAAAACACGTTGCTTTTTCTTACAGTCCTTGGGAAGAAGCTTTAGTGAGGAGAACAAGTTCAGAGTCACCTTGACAGGACCTCGGGTAGAGAAGCACAGGGAGAGAGGAGGGAGCCAACCTAAAAAGAAAAACCTTAACAGCACCAAGTAAAAAATGATTTGCATTGCAATTTTCCTGTCCTGTTGATTCCTGATGGTATGTGAAGGCATAGATTCCAGTCCACTTGCCCAATAATCAAGCCAAATATTTTTTTCTTATTTGGTATATATTCTCAAAAATTTAGTAAAAAATGAGAGAATTTAGTAATATACTGCACTTGACGGAACTAAGAGAGAAAAAAGTAAAAAGACCCCTACATTTTTCTTCTTCTTTCAGACATTAGTTGTCTAAATTCCCCAGGGAAAGTTAATAGAGTATTTGAGTCTGGTTGACCAAGTTTGTAGAGGAAATTTACAAAATATAAACCCCTCACAGTATATGTGCACACTCACTGTTACTGGCAGTTAGAAGGGCAGGGGTGAAGAGTAGGCTCGAGGACTTACCAGAGCGAATGTTGAAATAAGAACCACTGGCTGTCAGGCAAGAAGGCCACCAAGAGGCAAGGACACCTTGGGAAGGAAAATGACCCGAGGCACAAGGGTTGGGTCTGCAAGATGAGGAAGACCAGTTTTCTCTTTTCTCTTCCTACTCCCTGCACACTGACATCCTTCTGGGAAGCATTTCTGAGAATATAGGCTTCCTCCTCTTTGGACTCAGATCTATGATCCTGCCAAGCTTCATCTGATCTAATTACTGACAGCTTTGACTCCTGCACAAGTGATTAGAGACCTTAGGAAAAGCTGCTTCTCTGAATCCAGGTCAGGTGGGTCACTGGGAGAATGCCTAGAAATACAGTGTATCAGTCAGGGTTCTCCAGAGAGTGAGAACCAAGAGGAAATAGATAGATAGATGGATGATAGAAAGGTAGATAGATCAATGAACTTTAAAGAATTGGCTTGCACGATTTTAGGGGAAACCAAACCAAAATCTGCAGGGCAGGCTGGCTGACTGGAAATTCAGGTAGAATTACTTTTTGTTGATTTTTATTTTTATAGATTTAGATGGTACAGGTACAATTTTGTCACATGGATGTAATGGTGAAGTATGGACTTTTAGTTAACCATCATTCAAATAGTGAACATTGTTCCCATTATGTCGTTTCTCATACCTCACCCCCTCCCACCCTCTATCCCTTCCAAATCTCCAGTGGCTATTTTATTTCACTCTCTGTGTTCATTGTGCACATGATTTAGCTTCCACTTGTAAGTGAGAACATGTTGTATTTGACTTTCTGAGTTATTTCACTTAAGATAATGGCCCCCAGTTCCATCCATGTTGTTACAAAAGATATTTTATTCTTTTTTATGGTTGAGTAGAATTCCATGGTATGTGTGTATGTGTGTGTGTGCATCACATTTTCTTTATCCAGTCATCTGTTGATGGACACTTAGGTTGATTCCATATCTTTGCTATTGTGAATATGCTGTGAGAACCATATCAGTGCAGGTATCTTTTTGGTATAATGATTTCTTTTCCTCTGGGTAGATACCCAGTAATGGGATTGCTGAATTGGACTGAACGGTAGTTCTATTTTTAGTTCTTTGAGAAATCTCCATACTTTTTTCCATAGAGGTTGTACTAATTTACATCCCCACCAACAGTGTGTAGGTGCTCTCTTTTCTGCACATTCCCACCAACATCTGTTATTTTTAGATTTTAGTAATGGCTATTCTGACTGGTAGAAGATAGTAGTATTTCATTGTGGTTTAAATTTGCATTTCTCTGATGATTAGTGATGTGAACATTTTTCATATATGTATTGGCCATTTGTATGCCTCCTTTTGAATAGTGTTTGTTTATGTCCTTTGCCCACTTTTTAATGGAGTTATTTGTTTTTGTTTCTTTTATGGTGGGGATGGTGTTGTTTGAGATCCTTGTAGATTCTGGATATTAGTGCTTTGTCAGATGCATAGTTTGCAAATATTTTCTCCCATTCTGTAGGTTATCTGTTCACTCTGTTGGTTATGTCTTTTGCTATGCAGAAGCTTTTTAGTTTAATTAAGTCCCATTTATTTATTTTTGTTTTTATTGTATTTGCTCTTGAGGTCTTAGTCATGAATTCCTTCCCTAGGCCAATGTCCAGAAGTGCTTTTCCTAGGTTTTCTTTTAGAATTCTTATAGTTTCAGGTTTGACATTTAAGTCTTTAATACATCTTGAGTTAATTTTTGTATATGGTAAGACAGGGGTCCAGTTTCATTCTTCTGCGTATGGCTATGCAATTTTCCCCATACCATTTATTGAATAGGGTACCCCTTTCCCAGGGTATATGTTTGTTGACTTTGTCAAAGACCAGTTGGCTGTAGGTATGTGTCTTTATATTTGGGTTCTCTATTCTGTTCCATTGATCTAAGTGTCTATTTTTATATCAGTATTGTGCTGTTTTGGTTGCTACAGTCTTTTAGTATAATTTGAAGTCAGGTAATGGGATGCCTCAAGCTTTTTTCTTTTTGCTTAGGATTGCTTTGGCTATTTGGGCTCTTTATTGGTTCCATATGAATTTTAGAATTGTTTTTTCTAATTCTGACAAAAATAATGGCATTTGGATAGGAGTTGCCTTGAATCCGTAGATTACTTTGGGCAGTATGGTCATTTTAATATTTAGTCTTCCAGTTTATGAGCATGGGATGTTTTTTCTATTTGTTTATGCCATCTGCAATTTATTTCATCAATATTTTTGTTGTTTTCCTTACAGAAGTGTTTCACCTCCTTGGTCAAATGTATCCCCAGGTATTTATATTTTTGACAGCTATTGTAAATATTGGGTTACTAAGTATGAAATATCCACTTTCCTTAAGTACTAAATGTGACAGTTGATATCTCTGACATATCACTTTGACACTTGTTTTGTGTTTATTGTGAAGGTACATTCTCAGTTTTTCTAAAACACGTTTTGGCTTGTGATTCTCTTTCAAAAAAAGTTTTAGAGCAATTTCTGTGAAACCATGGATAAGTAAAAAATTCATGTTATTTTTGAATATGAGTTCTTTCATGGAACTAATGCAGCACAGACAGCTCTAAATATCAATGAAGTGTTTGGGAAGGATGTGGCTAATGAATGCATGGTACATTGATGGTTTGTGAAGTTCCATTCTGGTGATTTTAATCTTGGAAATGAGCCACATGGGTGATCTGAGACCAAGGTGGATAATGATGAGCTGAAAGTTGTAGTGGAAGCGAATCCATCTCAACCTATGTGTGAATTAGCAGCAAGGCTTGACGTTACTATTCCAATAATACTGGACCATTTGAAACAAATTGGCAAGGTAAAAAAGCTGGATAGATTGGTACCACATGAATTAAATGAGTGTCAGAAAAGAAATCATCTCTAAGCGTTCCTTTCTTTGCTGGCGCAACATAAAGGTGAACCATTTCTACACTATATTTTTGTGTGTGATGAAAAATGGATTCTTTCTGACAATCACAAGCTTTTCGCACATGGTTGGATAAAGATGAAGTACTGAAACATAGTCCAAAACCGAATGTTCATGAAAAAAGCTAATGGTGTCTGTTTGGTGGTCCAACGCTGGTATTATCTACTACAGCTTCATGAAACCTGGTCAATCCATTACGGTGGATGTCTACTGCAACCAATTGGAAAAAATGATGAGGATGCTTGCGATTAAGCAGCCAAGATTGATCACTAGAGACAGGCCAATCCTCTTCCAAGACAACACTCGACCACATGTCACACAAACAATGCTGTTCAAACTACAGAGGTCGGACTTGGAAACTCTCTGTCATCCACCGTATTCATCAGACCTTGCACTAAATGACTACCACTTCTTCCAGGCTCGGACCACTTCTTGTAAACAAAAATGCTCGATTCTCAACAAGTTGTGGAAAACACCTTTTGCAATTTCATCGCCATGCGCTCTCTAGGCTTCTTCGCCAATGGCATAAACAGGCTACCTTTAAGATGGCAATAGTTTAGGCACCTACTCTGGTTAATTGTACTGCTTCTTGTTTGAGATATAATAAACTAAATTGTTGATTTGAAATCAGACATTTCATATTTAATGACCTAATAAGATTGACTTCTTGATGTGCTTTTCAGCTTGCTTGTTATTGGTGTACAGAAATGCTACTGATTTTTGTACATTGAATTTGTAGCCTGAGACTTTACTAAATTCATTTATCAAATCTAGGAGTCTTCTGGAGGAGTCTTTAGGGTTTTCTAGGTATAAAATTATATCATTGACAAACAGGGATAATTTGACTTCCTCTTTTCCCGTTCTGGTTGCCTTTTATTTCTTCCTTTTGCCTGATTGCTCTGGCTAGGACTTCCAGTACTATGTTGGATAGAAGTGGTGACAGTGGGCACCTTTGTCTTGTTCCAGTTCTTAGGAAGAATGTTTTCAATTTTTCCCCATCCAGTATGATGTTGGCTGTGGGTTTGTCATATAAGGCTTTTAAAATTTTTAGGTATGTTCCTTCTATGCCTAGTTTGTTGAGGGTTTTTATCATACAGGGATGCTGAATTTTATGAAATTATTTTTCTGCATCTATTGAGATAATCATATGCTTTTTGTTTTTAATTCCGTTTATGTGGTGCATCACGTTTATTGATTTGCATATGTTGAACCATCCTTACATCCCTGAAATAATACCCACTTGATCATGGTGTATTAAAGTTTTCATGTGCTATTGTATTCCATTTGGTAGTATTTTGTTGAGGATTTTTGTATCTATGTTCAAAAAATCAACAAGAAGGGAATCCTCACCAGGATTTCTAAGTTGCGGTCTTGAGGTAGAATTCATCTTCTAGATGAAATTTCATTTTCTTTTTTTTTTTGCTCTTAAGGCCTTCAACTTTTTGAATGAGGCCCATCCTATTATTCAAGGTAATTTTCTTTACCTAAATCAATTAATTTTAAATATTAATCACATCTACAAAATACCTTTGAAACAACTTCTAAACTAGTACTTGACCAAACAAGTGGCACCACAGCCTAGGCAAGTTGACATTACACACAAATTTCCTCCCACTTTCTGGAGGCCATGCTGTGAGCCACTGTCCAACACATCTACCTGGTGTGGCTGCAGCAGAGGAGAGACCACTGTGATAAACACAGAGCAAGAGGGGTCTGCATCAATATCTCTCCACGGAGGGAGGCAGTCCTCATTATTGTCTGTCTACGGAGTGAGTAAGCAATTAATTCAATATTTTCTTATTCTTCAGCAGTTGCTTAAAAATAATGTTATATTTCATACAGTTTTGTGTTTTGATTTTGATACATTTTAGCTTGTCCTGAAGTGACTGGTTGCCATAATTTTTTTGACAGAAAAAAGTGTCATTTTCAGCAAATTCCTTATATCTTTTAATTTCTTATGTTTTAAATTTATTGCTTTTAACCATTTTAATTTCTTTTTAAAGTTTCTATTGTAAATGGGACCAGTTAATTTATATTGGAATCACAAGTATCTTAAAAACTTCTATGTTTTTCATTAAGTTTATAATTGCCTTTTTCCCTCTTATATGTTTGTCTTTGCCATAAACTCAGGGTGTCTCAACCTTTCGATGGCACTGTCTGTTCTACTGACTGCCATTTCCATCATCTTCTTCCCTTCATTCTATAGACTCTAACCTGGTCAACTGCTTTGTAGACCAAAGGTTCTCCTTTCATATTGCAATTTGCTTATACATGTAATCAATTATTTCTTGATTTCCTTTTCTTTTTCTTTCAGGAATTACTCTCTCATTTTTTGAGTGCTTTCTTAATTGGCTTCGTAAGAAAGGAAACGCTGCCTTGAATTAGTACATATTTGAAAATGTTTTATTCTTGCTTTATGTGATAGTTTGCCTACCTTTAAAATTCTACCACTAAAAACCTTGCCCCTCACAACTTTGAGGGTCTTAGTTATCTCATGTTGTCTTTTGGCAATCAGTGTTCCTATTAGGAACTATGGTAATAGTATATTTTAAACATAATTTCAATATACATTGTCTTTTCGAGGAATCTGTCTTTCTTGAAAGGAAGATGAATTTGTTCTGTTTGGACTCTTACCTTTTTAGAAAATAACAAAATAAAAAGCAACATGTGCACAAGAAAGTTCCATTCAGAGACTTTTGTACTATTCATTACTTGAAAGTGTACATAACTTTTTATAATAATCTACGTTTTGCATTTTAAATTACATAAAAATCTTTAGTGTTAAATAAATATCTTTTCTGCCAATATATCTGCTTTGAAGATCCCATGATCTCAGTGAGATTCAGTGAAATACCTACACAGCAGATTTCTATGCCCTGAGATTTTAACCAAGCTTCCTGTGAAAGTGCTTTCCAAGGAAACAGGTAGAATAACTAACAGAGTCCAACAGCTGGACAAATGGGGCCACCTGCCCTGGTACTCATCACTCTAACATCCAAAGTTAATCTCATTATTATGTTAGAAATGTAATATTTTACAGTGGTTGATGTCTCAAAATTAAAAATATATGTATCTTAAAACTATTGACTCACAAAATGAGTTTCTTGATTTTCTACTAACTCACAGAGTAGAATGACAGTTGTTAGAGGATGGGAGGGGGGTGGGGATGAGGAGGTTGGTAAATGGGTGCAAACATACAGTCAGACAGAAGGAATAAGTATTCCAGCGCTCAGCAGCACAGTAGGGTGACTTTCATTAACAATAACTTATTGTATATTTCACAATAGCTAGAAGAGAAGATTTGAAATAAAAAATAAAATAAAAACATATACACCTTCAAACTATTGACTCACAAAATGAGTTTCTTGATTCTCTGCTAACTCCCCTATTTAATTATTAGTGGGAGTCTAAAAATTACCAATATTCAAATTTTAAATTCCTCAAAACAATAAAATAAGTATCTTCCATATATGTGATGTTTAGGGGAAGTATTTACTGCAAAAATAAACAATAATACCATCACAGAACTTCTGGTCCAAGATTGAGTACACCTGTTAGTCTCTTCTTGCAATTCCATTAAAGTAACAGTAAAGGAATTTCTAAAACGCATAAACCTAAAATAATGAAGAGGTCTAGAAGGGAGACTTCAGCAGACAATATAATCAATTGCATAAATGTTAAGAAGATGAGAATACCAGGTGTGGTGGCTCATGCCTGCAATCCCAACACTTTGGAAGGCTGAAGCGGGAGGATTGCTTGAGGCCGGGAGTTTGAGACCAGCCTGGGCAACATAGCAAGACCCCATATCTAATATCTATCTATAGATATAGATATAGATATAGATATAGATATAGATATAGATATAGATATATACATATATATATGTATGAAAGAAGAAGATGGGAAGATGCAGAAAGACAGAGGAAGTGGTGCAGTTTTGTATCTGTGTCAAAAAATTGACTCACAATCCTATCAGACTCAACAATTTCTTTTCATAACAAATATTTTGTAACATTCCTTTTGTTACATTGAAAAGATATGTATTATAAAAGGTAAATAATTTATAGACAATTTTTTAAAAATCTGTATAATGTCTTAACTGTAGCTGAAGGGAGAAATACAAAGTAAATAATTTATAATCAATTATATAACAATATGCAAATTCTAAGCTACAATTCCACTGGAAGACTTAGTGAAGCTGTCAGAGGCTTGGAATCTACATATAATAATATGAATCCATCAGCTGCAAATGAAACATTCAGACAAGTATATTGTTTATGCTACTTATACAATGTAACAATTATATCCAGGATTCAATTGCTGCTTGTGTGAACCATCTGATCAGAAGAAAATTACCTTTGGCTGTCACAGGAGCTACTGAAATTGTGGTCTGGACACAGGTCTGCAGCTAGACTATTAGAGAAAGCTCAAGATCTATACAGAGAGAATGGGGATGGCCTGGCACTAGTTAATGTGAGACACGGAAACCTGTTACAAAGCTCTGGTGGAGTCCTTGACTATAATAAGCTTTTTGGGGGGAAGATTGTCTTCTGCCCTTGACATGGTGTGGTACAATTACTTTTCTTTCTTGAAAAACTGCCATTTTATACAATCCCAGGATACATGGTTGCTTCTGATAGGGTTACAATTTATAAAGCAGATCTTTTGCATTTGATGATTCTAGCAGGTGCATGTGAAGAAATAAAGAAATATGCACAAACTTTCTATAAGTTAATATTCAATTGCCTTCTTAGACAGAATCCCCTGCTGTTATTTAGTTTTGACTGATATTTACTCTTCTGGGTAGGAATATATGTGAAAACTTCATGATACCACAACGACCAAAGAAAATCAGAAATAGGGAAAAATATTAACGAGATCCCACAGCTGAGTTTAAAAAGGAAGGATTTTAAATTTCTTTTAGAAAACAAGGATAACTTGGGTCTTACTACAAGGAATGTTTCACATTCTACAATTCATTTAGTTTACACTGGTACAAAAAGTATAAACAGTACTGCCACCCTCATGAAACAGTAGTGAATAATTTTAGGAGAGAGTTTGCAAGAGGCATGGATTTAGGAGATGGGGCACAAACATTCAGTCTATAGCAATGATACAGTCTTGAAAATTTGTCCTGATTTGGTTGTTCAAAAAACAAATATACAAACATGGGATTACTAGGATTTAATCTGGGCCAGTTTTAAATGTTCAAATGATTGTAAAATTGTCATTCTAGTATTTGTGTTAGTGTACCTTTAAAAAATAATTTTATGAAGTTTTTTTAATGTCAAGCAAGTTGATATGGAAATGAAAATATATATCTGTCTATAGTGAATATATAGGTTTTCATATTAATACATTTTAAAGCTATAATTTCCCCAATATGAATGTTATCTCCTTTGGGTGTGAAGAACTTAAATTACCAAAGCCTAATACTTATAGCTTTATTCAATATTTTAATGTATATGTAAGCAATATGGAATTTTATAGTTTGTCATTATCTGACTTACACACAGATTTGTTTTCTCTTATAAATCAATATTCCATGTAATACTGATACTGACCAGGTACCACTTCTATCTCTTCTGTAAGGTTGTAAGTATAATACATTTCACTTCTACTTTGAAAGCTAATGTCAATCCTATAGCAGTAGTTCTTGCTTAGGAATATGCAGATCCACATGTCAGAAACGTCCCCCCCCACGATCACATCCTTCCTCTAAATCCACGTCAACACTTTAAACATCTCCTGGTGCCAATGTTGCTTTGTCAATATTCAGTACTCCCAAAATAATATTTGAGTGCCTTGAACTAGTTGCTTGATTTGGTTGGAAATGAGATGAAATAAATACTAAGATATGATGGAAGGGTGTTGTTTACTTGCTGTATTTGTCACAAGGTGAGGCATGGTTCCCGTAAGTTAAGTATGGATAGTTCTCCTCCTTTTCCAGGGTTTCCATAACTCTATTGTGATTAGCAATGGAACCGTGGTCACACCTGTCTTTCCCTGGAATCTGAAGGGGACCACCCTTCTGAATATTTCCATTATATGATTATCATGAAACTGTGCTGCTCTCTTTCTTCTCACTTTAATTGTCCTCATTCTTTTCTTTCTAGTATCTTCTTTGTGGGAGAACCATTACCTTCTGTAGGTGAAGAAAGAAGAAAAGGAAATCATTGTCTCCGTGATAAGCACTCATTATTCATTCATTATAGGTGTTCAATATCTACCGTGTGTTGTTTCTGAGATCTGTGCTGAAGGAGAAAATGTGACAGGGGGAAACGCTATCACAGCCTTCCCAGTGCAGGCTCTGCAGCCAGGCAGACAGGCACCAAAGTGTCGGTCACACAAGTACATGGGAAATTACAACTAGGAAAAGTGAGATAAAGGATTGGTATAGGATGGTTTCAGAAATTACAATAAGAGAATTGACACCGTCAGAGGTCTGAGAAGTGTTTCTGAGGATGCGGCAATGGGGCTGACCTATAAATAGTAAGTTGAATTTAAGCAGGCAAAATGGGAAGGGAAAAGTATTTTTTATTAGAAGGAACAGCATGTGCAAAGGCCCTGCAGCTGGACCACTGAGAGCCACAGAGAGCCCAAGATAGAAGGGGCTGAAGAAGGATGTTAGGGCAAAGCCTGGGGCCTCTTTAGGGATATTCATCTTTATTCCAAGAGCAATGAAAGACAGTGCACATGTTTGGAGAAAGAGTGTGACACAGGTGTTTAGGGAGTATAATGAGGAAAATGAGAGCTAGTACGTTGTGGTCACATATATGTGGGTTGATGTCCAGTCCCTGCACCTGATCAGATCTACTTCTCGGCAAGTTGCTTCACCACTGTAAGCCTCAGTTTTTTCATTTGTATAGTTATACCAACAGTACTTACTTCATTTGGTTGGTTGTTACGTTCAAACAAAATGAACAATTTGTGTATCGCTCTGAAATAGTGCTAATTACATAACGAGCACCCAATAAATGGTAACCAAATCATTATTTCTAAAAAAGGAGCATTACTAAACACAGCACTCATACGGAATGAATGTAGGGGTGCTTTCTTTCTGTATAGACCCTTAAATAACTATGTAATTATTTCAAATTTCCCATTAGGAACTAGTGTAGAAATAGGAGATGGAAAACAAAATCCACTAAACTTATTCTTTCTCTTTAATCAGGATTAAAATTGTTTGACATATTATGGTAACTGTGCAATCTTATCCCATTGGTTCACTATAACTGGCTGATTTTTAATCTGTAGGCTAAAATCAAAGCAAACAACAAACAAAGCCCTTGCTCTGGGTGAGCTGCAATAACGGGAAGGAGTCATGTCAAGGTCAACCTTGTAAAGTCACTGGTGCTTAAGAAAAGACACATCACAGCATGGGAACCACAAGGTCAGTAATCGTCAAACCCAGGTCGGTAAATACAGCTGGCATTTTCTTTGGTTTTATCGCTTGAAAAACAATATGATATTTTGGGGGGATAATTAAATATTTTATATATTGGGAGCTATCCACTAAATTTTTTTTTATTTATATATCTATATTAGCTTAATTTTGGTGACTAAGAAGAATTCTAACACGAATAAAATTACTAAAAGTATTTTTAAAACCGGTAACAAATAAGTTGGTTCAATTTCAACTTATCATATTCTTGAATAATGAAAACGGATAACTCTTAATTATTTGTAATTAATTGCATACATAATGGAGTAGAAATTTTAGCTTTTTAAAATATTAACATATCATTGAAAATATTCCCAGTGTAAAGGTGTCTGTTTTATGTCGACTGCTTCACACTCTCCATCTGAATCCTGACCTCTTTTGGCCTCTTTAAGTCCCTCTCTCTTGGACTGAATTTTAAGGAATGTATGGCAGTCTCTTTGACTATTCTTTGCCACAGGTTTTTTTGTGGTCAATATTAAAAAAATAAACTTTTTTCCTTTGTTTTATTTACAAAACAAGCCTTTCCTTATGAAAGCTGTACAGTATTTTAAATATAGTATGTCCCGTGTTTGCCTCAAGTGTCTCCTTCAAGTCACCCTATGGGACTCCGTTAAAATTAAACACTCAGCGTAGGTATTCATAGATTTTACTCTGGAGGCATCTGCCTTTGACTTACTTAATTGTTCTTTTTACATAATGCTGCATTCTGTAATCCTGGCAAAGTCACAAACTGAGTCAGTAAAGGGCAAAGAGTCACTGCTTGATCTGAGAAATAACCAAAATTTTGAGTCTGGCAAATTTTATAATTTCAATTCCATCGATAAGAACTCTAAGTGAGATTTTAAAAACTACTTTTTTAAAAAATTTTAAGTTGGCAGATAACATTGTATGTTTTTATCATGTACAACATGATGTTTTGAAGTGTATCTACACTGTGGACTGGTTAAATCTAGACAATTAACAAATGTCTCACCTCACATAATTATGATCTTTGTGATGAGAGCGTGACATAACATAACATACACTGTATTTACATTTTTCAAGAATGCAATATATTGTCATTAACTATAGTCACCTTGCTGTATAAGAAATCGCTTGAAATTTATCCCTCCAATCTAGCTATAATTTAGACCAACTTTGACCAACAGCTCCTCATCCCCCTCACTGTCTAACCTCCCCAGCCTCTGGTAACCACCAATTATATTCTCTACCACTATGAGATCAACTTTTCTAGATTCTACATATGAGTGAGATCTTGTGGTATTTGTCTTTCTGTGACTGGCTTATTTTACTTAACATAATGTCCTCCAGGTCCATCCATTTTGTAGCAAATGACATGATTTCATTATTTTTTATTGGTGAATAGTATTCCATCCTGTATGTTCATCACATTTTCTTTATCCATTCACTTGCTGATGGATGCTTGAGTTGATTCCATATCTTGGCTATTGTGAATAATGTTGCTACAAACGGGAGTACAGACACCTCTTCAACATACTGATTTAATTTCCTTTGGTTACATACCCAGTACTGGGACTGCTGGATCATACAAACAATCCTAAAATTCTTGTGGCACCACAAAAGACCCCAAATAGCCAAAGGAATCTTGAGCAAAAAGAACAAAACTGGTGGTATCAAATTACTTGACTTCAAAATATGCTCTAAAGCTATAGTAACCCAAACAGTATGACATTGGCATAAAAATAGACACATCGACCAATGGAACATAATAGAAAGCCTAGAAGTAAATCCACGCATGTACCATGAACTGATTTTTGACAAAAGTGCCAAGAACACACACTGGGAAAAGGAGAGTCGTTTCAATCAATAGTGCAGGAAAAACTAAATATTCACATGCAGAAGAGTGAAATTAGACCCTTATCTCTTACCACATACAAAAATCAACTCAAAATGGATTAAAGACTTAAATGTATGACCCAAAACTATGAAACTACTAGAAGAAAACATAGAGGAGATGCTTCTTGACACTGGTCTGGACAAATATTTTCTGGATAAGATCTCAGAAGCACAGACACCAAGAGCAGAATTGGGCAAATGGGATCACATCAAGCTAAAAAGCTTCTGCTCAGCAGAGGAAATGACCAACAAGGTTAAGAGACAATCTACAGAATGGGAAAGTATGATTTCAAACTATACATCTGACAAGGGGTTAATATACAAAATATACAAGGAACTCAATAGCCAAGAACCCCCCAAATAACCTGATTAAAAAAGAACTGAATAAACATTTCTCAAAAACGGGACATGCAAATGTCCAACAGGTATATGAAAACATTCTCAACATCGCTAAACATCAGCTGAATGCAAATCAAAACCACAGTGAGATAGCGCCTTACCCCAGTTAGAATGGCTGTTATCAAAAGGCGTAGGATAACAAGTGTGGGTGAGCATGTGGAGAAAAGGGAACCCTTATACACTATTGGTGGGAATGTAAATTAGTACAGCCATTATGGAAAATGGAATGGAGCTTCCTCAAAAAATTTAAAAATATATATTTTTTTCTAAAAAACTCATGTATGCAAATATTTGTGGCCAATAACTACAATACATGGCCATATTCCATAAGCACTGTGCTGTGTACACAGCGGCAACTCACTGTTTATTTGATGAATGAACATTCAGCAAGCCATGGGAACAGGCATAGGGACAGGGAGCTCACAGGGAAAAAGGGAAATAGAGATAGTGTCATGGCAGAGAGAGCATCTCACGAAAGCTGGATACTGCTGGGAAAGCAGCACTAGCTTTTTCCTGCATAGGGCTGGGTGCAGAGAACATTTTGGGGGAGGAGTAGGGAATGGCATTCATCAGTCACTCATTCTGTTGTTCTTGATTATTCCACCGATGGATTCAATCAAACACGTTCATTACTTGGCTAATACGTTCTACATACTGTGCTTGAGTTGGGGACACGGAGTTGATGTGAAGGAATCCCAGCCCCCATGACAAATTCACTTGCTCGAGTGGTCTACCACCACTTGCTAACTACCCTGACTGCACCCGGCCCAAACCTGTCCTGTGCTTTGTATCATGGGCAGCAGGTATTTCCCTGGAGCTTGGAGGGAAGAGGAGCTGCTGAAGCAGGGGCAGGTGGTGTGGCCTGCGCTGTTCTTTCCCTGGTTCCCCTTTGGTCTGATCCCATTTGCTTTCAAACACTACTGAAAAAAATTACTCAAAAAATTCCCCATCCCTCATGACCCCCAGTGTGGTTATGGATTTCTCCTTCTATTTCTCTCTCTCTCTCTCTCTCCCCACACACACATACACACACACACTCCTTGTCATTTCAGTGGGATTTTCTGTAGGAGGTAGAAGACTCATGTTCTCCATCTACCAGCATGAAGTAGAAGAAAGCTATTGATTTGTTGCTCTGTGTGTCTTGAAGCCATGATCTCATCAATTCACTTCTCTGCAATAGTTTTGCATTAATCTTTTGCTTATTCTAAATCATCAAAATTCCATCTATACACACTGATAATTTCTATCACATTCCTTATAAAATAAGACCTCATAACTCATTTTATATTTAATTATATTAGCTAGTATTTATAGAATAACATATTGGTGATATTGGTTTGAGAGAGAAATTTAGAGTCATATAAGGAGATATCATTCTACTCCTATTTTACTTAAAAACCAGGAATGGTTATCATATTTTTAAAAATGTACTTTGTAGATAATCTCTTAGATTTTCTTTTTATTACTTAATAATATGAATTTGCACTGTTCTTATATTCCTAGAATAAACACTAGGTAGGCATGTCAACCTAACAAAAGACAACAGAGAAAATTATCTCCAAATATGTTAAATTCACTCAGGAATGAGATATGAAAATTATAATCCAAAATGTACAGAATGGCAAACCAACAGTGCATCCAGTGAGGGAAGGGAGAAGGGGAGCTTTTATTAGCAAAATGGGAGAGGTTCATGAAATCTGCTTAGAAACAGAGTTCATTGGTTTTGCAGGCTCAAAGCCAGAGTTTTTGTCAATTTATTGGTGGAGATGCAGTTACTGGACCAGTGTTCTTTCGAGAATATCTTATCTGAATTACTACAGTCCTAAAGAATGTCTAGTGATAAACCTTGTCAAAGCAAGAGATGTGTGAAGGATGTGAAGGGGTTTCTTGTGAGATTTTTAGAAAGTCCTTGAAAACAGGCAGATTTTGTCTCAGGCTTGTAAGCATGAGCCTTTGCTCCTCATGCCTTCCTGGCCCTATTTTGTCTGGGTCTGACAAAATTTATTTCATCCTGATATCTGCAACTTTCACAACATTGTATATTACTGCTTACTATACTTACAAATTTTTTCTAGCATTTTATTTAATATTTTTGCATCTCTATTAATAAATGAGATTATTAGGGTTTTTCTTATTTTTGTGCCATTTTCCTAAAATTTTTATTGCATTTATTATAGTTAAAAGAATTAACTAATGTTATCATTTGTATATATAATGCCAGGCAGCTCCTTAAGATGAAAACTTGAGAAGGATGAATAGAAAATCCACTCTGAAGAGTGTCTTTGAATTTCATCCACGTAGCCCATACCATGAACAGGCTGACAGACTCACTCAGCTGCAAACACACACTACCTTTCGTGAAAAGCATAGATGGTCAGGAAGCAACACAAATGTGGAAATGAAAATCACAGAGAATTTATTTCCAGGACTTGAAACCTAATAAAGAACCTCCCAATATTTGCCTGGCTGGATTTAAGAACTGTTTTAGGCTAGTGATTTTCTTATACATTTAATTATCCCCTTTTTGCAATGGTCACATCTATCATAGTATAGGTCTGCCATCCTGCATTGGACCCACCACCCACTGTCTCTCAGGTCCACAGATGGAGGAGAATTTTGCTCCAGGAGCTGTACTTATTAGATTTTACCCAGCAGCCTTACCCACATCTTGACTTGACTTAGTTGCTAGGTAGATGTTAGCCTATAGTAGATGCAAGCATTTTACATATGGAAGGGACATAAATCATTGAGGCCAGAGAGCAGATCATGGCCAAACAGATCATGGCTGTATAACACCTTCCCCTTGAGTGTGGGTGGGACCTGTAATTTGCTTCTGTAATTTGTACAGAATTCTGTAATTTTTTGTACAAAATTCTGTAATTTGCCAACAGAGTATGTCAAAGGTGATGGGAATTTGCAGATGTAATTGAAGTCCCAAATGAAGTGATTTTGAGTTTATCAATATCAGGGGAGATTATCCTAGCAGACCGGACTTAATCAGGCAAAAGAAATTTAGAAAGGTACTGCCTTTCCATAGGGAAAAGACTTTCGTTGCTAGTTTGATGAAAGCAGGCATGCTGGAAAACAGCACATGACAAGCAACTGCAGAAAGGTCCTAGGAACTGCCTGTGACTCTAGGACCTGAGGGCTGCCTCCAGCTGACAGCCAGCAAAACGTCAGGGCCTGCAGTCACGCACACACAAGGAAATTATTTCTGCCAACAACACAAATGAGCTTAGATGAAACTGAATTTTTCCCCAGTTGAGCCTCTAGATGAGAATGCAGCTGCAACCTTGATCGTATGTACCTCAGTAATACTGAGTAGTGTACCCAGCTCACCTGTGTCCGTGGGCTGTGAGATCTTATGTTTCATTTTAAGCCCCTAAGGTTATGGTAATTTGTTACGTAGCAAAGAAAATGCATGACTATTTTTTGGAATGTGGCAAATCTGAGATAATAAAATGAAGAAGAAATGTGCTCTAATTACTTAAAATATTCTTAAGATGACAAAACTATAAATAATCAAATAAGAACTTATCAAAATGAAAAAATAACCAAAAGGTGGTAAATTTTAGGCGAATCAGCCATTAGCAAACTGATCAGAAGTCAAAATGGTTATTAAGCAAGATTGGCTTTTAGGGAATAGGAATGCGCCCATAGAGGACAACAGCATGTGATTAATGTACAAATAAATAATACTACTGTCAATGAGTAGTCCCTGCCAGTGGAGATTCCCCAGACAGGGGTGTTAATGTAGCCCAAGTAACGTGGGAGGACAGTGTAGCGAGGCTGGTGCTGAAGTTAAGGATGTTAAGGCCTTAGGTGATTAAGCCTTAGTGCCCTTGGAGGACGGAGGTACAATTCTAGATGCAGGAACTGACCTACGAAGTGACACACCTCCAAGTTTATTCTTAAGTTTTGATTTGTTAACATATTGCCTGAAACAACTTTGGGATTCCTCCAACTAGTTCTGCTTTTAAGAACTTTCTGTTTCTTTATGGGGTGTGTGGTGTGTGGTGTGTGGTGTGTGTGTGTGTGCATATGTACATATATATGTGTTTCTTTGTGTGTAAAATTGCAAATCTTTGGGGTTCATTGAATTTAATTGTGTCTGTGTGTGGGTACTTGCCTCTATTTATATTTAGAAAGTGGATAAATTAAAGTAAGTTGCTTGTCATAAATACTATTCTAGTTTTTCTCAAGCAGAACCAAAAATTCAAAAAGCTTATAAAATACCAAGTATACTAGTATCCCTAAAGTGCATTTCCCTTGCTTTGATTTCAGTAAAACGTTTTAAGTTGAATTCGCCCTTTAAGAAAAAGAAAAGCAGTAGTGCTAAGGAATCCTAACTGGCCCAGGAGATCAGGAAAGGGATGTTAATTCCATCTCCAAAAGTCATCAATTTGATTCAGTCCAGGTTGGCAGTTTCTCAGAACATCTGCTGCCTGATCACTCTTTAGTGGTCAGTAAATGAGGAAATCCAGATGTTCTCAGTTTAGTAGAGATCCATCATCTGAAATGCCCCAAAGTGCCTGTATGCCCCTATGTACATAAAGGTCGTATTCAAATGGACTAGGGATCTCTGAGAATACTTTCTTCCAGGTATGGCTCCTAAGTGATAGACGTGCTGTACTAGTGCTTCCCTCACCTGGCCAGGTGGGGACAGACCCTAGCTCTACTGCTCAGACCACAGCCCTGAGCCACTCCTTGGAAATAGGGAACACCGTTTATATGTGCAGCTGCCTGCCTTACTAGACAGTGGGTGAGTAGGGGTCTGGGAAATGAATCTGTTTTTATTCATACAGCTCTACGAATGCAAGCATTTATGAGTATTTTTCTGAGTTCTCTTCTTCCAAAGAAATGCTTTCTCCAGAGAATATTTTCTCCTTAATGCTGATGTCTCATAGTGAGGAAGGTTAAGGGTAGATTTTTCTCACAGAAGTTCAGTTGTAGACAGATATTAAAAGGGACAAGTATAAAACTGTCAATTTTTTTTTAATAAAAGGCATATTTGCTCACCATCATTTTGTATGATTAAAATTCTTTTTTTTTTTCTTTTTTGAGACAGGGTCTTGCTCTGTCACCTGAGGCTAGAATGCAGTGCCGTCATCATACCTCACTGCAACCTCTAACTCCTGGGCTCAAGTGATCCTCCTGTCTCAGCCTCCCAAGTAGCTGGGACTACAGGTGCACACCACCACGCCCAGCTAATTTTTCTATTTTTTGCAGAGACAGGGTCTCACTCAGGCTGGTCTTGAACTCTTGGCCTCAAGCCATCCTCCTGCCTTGACCTCCCAAAGTGCTAGGATTTCAGGCATGAGCCACCACGCCCAGCCATGACTAAAATTCTGAAAAGGCAAATGTCTTAGCCAGAGTCACTCGGTTTGACTATAAAGAAATAATTCCAATATGGGGGGACCTAGCTTTTAGAAATATCGGTTAATGCATGAATACCAATGTAATAAATTTAAAAATTGTCAATTTTTAAAAATTATTATTCTTAGCCCTGTAATACAGAAGTAAGCTTGCTGATATTCTACAAAGGGGGTTGGGAAAAGATAATGTTTTTGGATACTTACGTCATTTAACCAAATGTACTTAATACTAATATTACTTTGATTTTGGGGGTATCTACATATATTATTTTGGACATGAAAGTATTTAGGGGGTGGTTCATAAGCATTTGCAGCACTATGTGTATATTTTCTCATATTCAGTTCCTTTTAGAGTAACTCTTTAGCAGGCATATTACCCTGCAGAAGTTCATTTTGTAAATCAGAGTGGCAGCAGTCTACAGAGAGCAAACATCTATGCAGGTCATGACTGTGCACAGGCAACCCATGAACATATGAAGAACATGGCTAAAGAGCCAGATTGGGGCATTCCCGCTGAATTCTAAATTTGCTTGAGGATGCTAAGTTTCTCATAGGAAAGAGCTCAGTACTACTATAGGAGATGATGATGTGGCTTCTATAGAAAGCTGCATCTGTTATAAAGTTCCTAGAAGCTCAAGAAAGAGATATTCCCTATTTTGGTGTGAATATCTTAGGGAGGTACAGATTCTTATAAAGAAAAAGTTTCAATTAGTGCACACAAAGGCCAATAAATAAATAAAAAAAGAAAAAGGTTCAACATACTTTCTGATCTTAGGTCTATTTTCACCGCTACCTGTAGAGGTTGTGGTAGCTACTGGTAGTTTCATTGAGTAAATTGGGTTACTTCTTGGTTTGCTCCCCGGCAGGCTTAAGACTTGGTTGCCTTGGGTCTGCTGCATGAGTTAATGGACACTGAGGGTTACCTGACCTTCCTATCACAATGCTGGGAAAGGTTTTAAAGCCCATTGGTTCAACAAGCTTCCAAAGCACATCATGGGAGAAAACATGACTGTTGCAGGGACACAGGTATTGGAGCCTGGAGCTCATTCAATTTTAGGGGACCTCTTTAAGAGAAAGAGTAAAATTTTAAAATTCAAAATTGAGTACAGAGCACCATTCCTGAGTCTGAAGAATTAGTTGTATCAAATGACCACCATTTTTCTGGAATGAATTAGCTAAGATATGAGCAACATGAAGTGAAGTGGCACAAATTCCAATCTATGTGTGTTTTGGGGCAAGAATTTAAAACTAGATTCCTTTATTCCTGGTTTGAACACAAAAAATATATTCTGTTTCTTAAAATTGTGCGTATGTGTGTGTGTGTGTGAGAGTATACATGCATCACTTAATGACTGGTATACATGCAGAAAAATATATCATTAGGTGATTTTGTTATATGAACATTACAGAGTGTACCTACACAAACCTGGATGGCACAGCCTACTACACACCTAGACGATATAGGATGGCCTATTGCCTCTAGGCTACAACCTGTACAGCATGTTACTGTACTGAACACTGTAGGCAATTGTAAAACAATGGGACTTATTTGTGTGTCTAAGTATGTATAACTATATAAAAGGTATAGTAAAAACACAGTTTTATAAAAGATTAAAAAAATGGTGCCCTAAACACCTGTATAGGGCACTTACCATGAGTGAAGCTTGCAGAACTAGAAGCTGCCCTGGGCTAGTCAGTGAGTGAGTGGTGAGTGAATGTGAAGGCCTAGGACATTACTGTACACTGCTGTAGACTTTATAAACACTGTACACTTAGCCTACACTAAATTTATTTTAAAAATCTTTCTTTCTATAGGAATACATTAACATTAGCTTACAGTAATGATTTTACTTTATAAACTTTTAAATTTTTTTAAAACTTTTTGACACTTTTGTAACAAAACTTAGCTTAAAACACAAACAAATTGTTCAGTTGTTCAAAAAATATTTTCTTTTTTATATCCTTATAAGCTTTTTTCTATTTTTAAATTATTTTATTTTATATATTTTTTTACTTTTTAAAACTTTTTGTTAAAAACTAAGACACAAAAATACACATTAGCCTAGGTTTACACAGGGTCAGGATCATCAATGTCACTGTCTTCCACCCCCACCACTGGAAGGTCTTCAGAGGCAATAACATACATGGAGCTGTCATCTCCTTTGACAACAATGCCTTCTTCTGGAATCCCTCCTGAAGGACCTGCCTGAGGCTATTTCATAGTTAATTTTTTTAATAAGTAGAAGGAGTACACTCTAAAATAATGACCAAAAGTATAGTGTAATAAATACATAAAGCAGTAACATGGTCATTTATTACCACTATTCTTATGTACTGTCCATAATTGTATGTGTGATACTTTTTTATGACTGGTGGCAAAATAGGTTTATTTACACCAGCATCACGACAAACACTTGAGTAATGCATTGTGCTATGACTTTACAACGGCTACAGTGGCACCAGGTGATAAGAATCTTTCAGTTCCATTATAATCTTAGAGGACCACCTGTGTACGTGAGGTCCATCATTGACTGAAATGTCACTATGTGGCACATGACTATGTACGTATATCCTGCACTTATCATCCAGTGTTTTCACAAGTATTTGTTTATTGTTCTATGCATCATTACTCATACTTTAAACTTAGTTGCTGAAACATGGACTATATTAGCATTATTGAAATCTTATTTTAAAGCAACTAACCTTACTCCCTTTTGGAATCTTCTGGCTTCAACTGAGAGGGGTGGAGGCTGCTGGAAGGTTAATACGTTAAGATTCTCTAGGCTGAGTGAGGAGTATATGAGAGCCCTAGATTTACAGCTCTTCGGCTTTTCTGGAAGTCATTTGCTTACCCTTTGTGTAATTAATCAAAGCTTTCAAATGAAAGAATTCCTCAGTTTTATTTAAACTGGTATTTTTTTCCCCTGTGGTATAATTCAGGGTGAAGTCAGGAATGATTACTTGAAATAACATGATTTTAAAAGCAAACAAAATATTTAGTGCCATTAAAGCCACCTTCCAAGATATTTAAGGTTTAACAGGGTTTGAGGGACCATCTGTAAAAATCTCTCCCTGTCCCTTGCTATTATTCGATCATACAGCTTGAAGATAGTTCACAGAGAGGAAGGATCAGCTTTTTTATTAAAAACTACTTTTTCTCCAGCTACATATGGCCATTCTGTTTGCCAAGAGAATATGTCATCTTAAAGTAATACCTCAAAGGGTGAACATTTGGATTGCAAATCCTCAAAGCAAAAAAAGTGTAGATTTTGTTTGAAATTTCAAACATTTTGATAAGGGGCCAATGACTTAAACCAACAAATGATTCCCAAAGGTGTTCAAGGGTAATTTTTAGGAAAATAAAAAGTGTCCATTTAAAAATCAAAGTACCTTGTGCTTGAGAAAGAGATTCGTGGAAGAAAAATTTAAACCCACTCTATATAAATTCTGCTTTAAGGCAAGTGTTTTTAACTAGAAAAAAAAACTGAGTAATGTTAATGTGTTTTTTTAGTAGCTAACTCATTTTAGTTTGGGTGATTAGTACTCGGTCAATTTCTGTCACTTATTTATTAGTTGTTGGGTTAGCTTGGGATATATATTTACTTAAAATTTGACACGTATGTGTATTTATATAATTTATAACACCATTAGATGTTTTTGCAGTCACACACTAATCTTCTGTGGTGGCCACGGGGGTGCAATGCTTAGATCTCACTTCAAGAAAACCAGTTACAAGGAGCACAGTTGGCTGACAGCTTCCAGCTTCTAGACCTTGAGCCTCACCACTGAGTCCACATGGAGGCTGTGCTGCCAGGGGCTACTCCCAGTCCTGGGCATGGCGAGGCTCCTAGGGCAGGGCACACTGCCCGACACAGGACTCCCTGATGGGCTTTCTCTGTCGTGGCCGCCCCACTAATGAGGCTCAGGCCTTCTCAGAGCTGCCCTGCAGGTGAGGCTGCTGCCCAGACTTCCTTCCTTCCCTCTCTTCCTTTGTAGGTATCAGACCTTACTGCAACTCCTGCTCTCTCTCCCCAGTGAATGCCAGGGATAGTTCACAATCCGCATAACACATTCACATTGTGACAATTATGGCCCAGTCATTATTTATTCTTCAGGATTTAGAATTCCTCCCGAGGGTTAATGTCTCTCATGTAATAAATTACCCCGTGTTAACAGAAGGGAAAGGTCTGATTTATGAATTGGCCCATTGCTGTTCAGCATCATTTCTATGTTTAACTTCATTCATATCTAAATCACTGTGTTGGGCTTTGAAAAATAGATCCTATTCATTTCAGAGCTATAACCATGTAGGTTATATGACATCCCAGCGATGCAAAATACATCCTTTAGGGTAAAACATTGAGATAACAGGATTGCTGTGTGCTGATTTTCATGTTACTTTTAACCTTATTTTCTCACTAGTTGATATGTTTCCATTAACCTATTTCACATATGTATTTACAGAATAAAAAAAAATCCATACTGCTTAAAGTACTATCAAAGAAACCTGGGCCATTTTTCATAATTGTCGATACCATAAGTAATGTGTTTATAGACATTGTACTTGTGCAAGTTGATTTTATTGCATTTTTATACATGGTCATTTTCAGTTGATGAAATCACTATAGGATATGTTCCCAGATTTGACATGCCATGAGTTTGCTGAATATCTAGACTTCTATGCTTGGCAGACCTTACAATCTACATATTACGTAAGTTCTCAACGACCTCATGGTAAATACTAATGGAAAACGAAGACATGGTTCCTGAAAATTTACATAAAGATATGTGTGACACATTAGAGGTTCTCAGAAGAAAAGCATTACATAAATCCATTTCCAAAACCATTTTATGTGTATATTTCAGTGGTTGGAGCATGTTATTTTAAATATTTTTATTAAATAAAATAAGTAAAAATGGAAGACTTTATGAAATAAAAGAAATATTATATAACTAGTAAACTTTTCTAACAGGCTGGAAAATTTTCAAGCATGTTATACTCTTAAAACTGGCCAAATGATAGAGTCTATTTAAATGTATTCTATTCATGGAAAACAAGGTAAATAGATAAACCAACATTTCATACATGGAAAGAAATATTTTATTGTATTATACTATGAGTTGGTGGAGAAATCTTTTTTCAAGACTCTAGCAATAACATGTGGGCAAGCTTATCAAAATTTATAGCAGACACACTCCATGCATGAAGTTTATTGCTCATTTGGGGATATGATTAAATTCCATCTCCTGGATCATTGGGAAGGTGAGGTCATGAATCTTTCAGTAGTAGAGAGGTAGATGATCTTTTTTTTCCTGAATTCTTATTCCTCTTCCAGTAAAAATGCAGCACAAGAGTCATAGAACTTGTCTCTTTCTTATATATCTACCTACTTCCAGAACAAAACAAAGCTGTGCTCTCAAATTATCACAAATAAAAGTCAACAGTAGATAAATTAGTAGTTAAGTTTTAGGCATAAATTTATAGAGCTATTAAACTGACTTTTCTCTTTTAAAACAGTGTTGATTAAATCAGATGATACATAGGGATATGTCTGGAGCATAATGTAAACTCCAGGGTGGTGACAGAAAAACTTCATGACAGTGTGACTGTGGTCATCTGAGATCTTATCCACACAGAGAGATCCAGTAGAGGCAAAGAGTTGCAGCACGCGGTGGCCAAGGACACATATACAGGAAAGGGACATTTCAAGACATTTTCAAGAATTTCACTGTTCTCATTTGGAGAAATATTTAAAATAGTTCTTAAATTTATTTTTGCACCTGCATATGTATGCCTTTTTATAAAGCTAATCATATTTTAGTAAAATGTAGATATTTCTTTTTTTTCAAAATAAATCATCATACCTGGAAAAACAGTCCAGATCTTGAAATTGGTTTCCAAGGATACTTAATCCTGTTTAAGCTGAAGCTCAAATGAAAAGCAAAGCATAGTTCCAGAATTCTTCTAAACACTGTGAATTATTTTTAAGTGTTTTTACTTTAAAATATTTTTAAATATCTGGAAAACTAAGGCCCAGTTATTTTCAGAGAGAATTACCTTTTAATTTTCTTTTTGGTAGTGATTATTGTCGAACTTGAACACTTCTCATACTTCTTTGATATTTGACAAACCATACTTACTTTTGGATTTTTAATAGTTTGGTTGAAATTGGAATTGTCACAAGTTACTTTTGGAACTCACCCTTGAAAATAATCTCACTTCCACATTTAAAGTATATAGATTTTTTTAATTGATTGGTAACATCATAATCTACACTTTTATCTAATCTGGCAGTTAGTGGGTCACTAACAGAAAAGAGAACACTATATCTTTTAGACTCAAAAATGTCTATCATTGACATTATTTAAAATAAATTAAGATCCAATCAAGCAGTTTACTTTGGTACAGGAAAGCATAACATTAGAGATGAGACAAACAAAAAAGTTCTTTTGCTTCCAAGTGTTGATCGATTAGTTCCAATTTGGTGTTGAGTACATGTGGTGTTTGTTTTTCCATTCTTGCGATATTTCACTTAGAGAAAGTAAAACTCAACAGAAATCAAGCAGGTTGGGGGGGCAGAAGGGGGTGGGTAAATTCACACCTAATGGATAAAATGCACACTATTTGGGTGACGGGCACACTTATAACTTTGACTCAAACTGGAGCTGAAGTACAAAAGCAAATTATGTAACCAAAACCTGTGTACCCCCATAATATTCTGAAATTTAAAAAGTCTTTTGCTTTATAAAATGTAGTGGTATTTGTATTCCAATTCTGAGAAAAGTGAATTCAACCACCCATTTCAATTTGATATTTACTTGACCTCTTAAAGTTTTTAAAATTAAAAATGTCCCAATATAAGTTAATGATACATCACTTTGAGAGATACAGCACTAGCTCTTTGGTCATTTTCTTTTTTTTCCTGTCTGTTTTCACACATGAAATGCCAATGATGATGACTCCTCGCAAGTTGTTTTAAGGAATAAGTTGAAATTCTATGCAAAAACCTTAACCCAGTGCTAAGTCCCAGCGAGTGGTGGCTCTTACATCTGTGATTGGTGCCACCAGCTCTCTGAGCACTAGACAGTGAAGACCAGGCCTTCAACAATCTCCGGGGCAGCCAGTTAGACCATTGTTTCCATGACTGGCTTAAAAGACTTTGTAAATATTTTGTGTTTGTGGAAAATGTCCATTTAGAACAGAAAGATTTGATTCTTCTATTCTGCATTTTTTACTTGCCATTCTGAAATCTACATGATTTCAACTTTTAAGGGGAAAAAAAATCACTTGTCTTGAGAACAGAGAGAAGTTTTCTGACTACAGAACGAAGAAAACTGCCATGTGGCTGGAGTATGCCATCAGAACTGTGGGATTATCATCCTGACCATCATTAATGGTAGGAAATGAAATACTTATTTTGCAGGGTCAAAGAAAACAGCCCAGGCACGGCCTGCATCAGGGCTGTGACTGCGAAGCTCCCTGTATACCCAGACTCCTTCCTGACTTGCAATTACGTTATTTGTACCTGAGAATACAGAGATATGGGCCGGGCAGCAGTGGTGGCCACTATAGGGATAAAATGTCAAGTGTGTGCTGAAGGAAAGGCGGTGTTGAGGGGTTGTTTTTAGCTTTTCTAGTCCACAAACGCTCTGCAGGATTTCTTTAGTGACCGAGTCCTCATTTTTGGCAAAGCAAGCAGAAGCAGAATGTTTTAAACCTCATTTTAGTTATCCCTCCCTCAGTCACTGAACTGTAATGCCAATACACTAAGGCAGGAGGGAGAACAGAGGGATGAGGCTGTGATTTCTCGTTGCTGGAAGATGTTCCAAACAGCGCATTGCTAGCTGTGCTTCACGGTGAGGGTGACCTGTTGCAGGCTGGAGGGTCAATGCCACTCCTGTCCCTTCTCTTCCCTGCTTTGTCCTCGTCTCTGTGGAATGGGCGGTGATGGGTGCTTCCAGAGGCTGAGGCAAATTTCAATTTTGAAATAATTGTTCTAGTGGAAGCTTCATTAAAAGAAAAGAGATAATCTTTCTACAAAAATTTTCTACAGCATTGCTCTAGATAAAGAAGCTTTACTCTTAAAATGGTACAACATAATACTTTATATAAAAATCAGTTTTCTCACCAAAATATAACAAGGATAATACAGAATTTACCTAAATCAATCAAGGTATCTTAATAAGTCAACTGGTTCCATAGATTGACATTTGTGTCTTCATTTTTTTTAATTCGTAACTTTTTAATTTCCTTTTACCACTGTGATCTAATAATGAAATTGCTCATGTGTTCTTAAAGATTCTGATATCCCAATAGACATCAAACTAGCACGTTTAATTGTTTGAAAAGGCTCTTCTTATTGACTGACCTACATTTTTGTGTAATGTGATTAGCGCTTATGAAGGATGGGGCATAAAAATATCAATAACCCACCACCATGAGGCACGGTTTAATGACTGCAATCAATGAGCAAGGGGCTTACGAGGTTGCTCCTGGCATGTTCCCACTTCACTCTGTGTTCTCAGCTAAGATTTTAATCTCTCCTTTCTGGCTATCTCCCTGCCCCACCCACCCGGTTTTGAAGAGATCAGTTCCTCACAGGGTGTTGTGACTTTACTCATGTAAGGTTGCATCACCATCTCTTCTCCAGGCTCTGTGCACACTCTAAGAATCCAAGGTAACAAAACATGTACCCCTTGGGGTTTAGTTGAATGAGAAAGAACATTTTAAAGAGCATAGTCCAACAGGACATATGAAGTTTCTGAGAAGATGTCAGAGAAATGATTAAACAAGAAAGAGTTGGGAAAATAAAGAATATTGTGGCTCCAGGAATCACTTTCTCTCAAATTTCCTCAACAAGCAATGTGATTATACAGTAGGGAGCACCCACTGTGTGATCACCCATCCACACCGCTACCCCCAGCAACAGAGTCACTCCAGCATGGTGAGGTCAGCATGTTTAAAATGCATTTCAGATATGCCTGGGCAGTGTGCCCAGCAATTAAGCCCATCAGAAGTGAATTTGTATGTAGACTGAAGCTTCAGAAGAGACGTTTCAGTGCATGTTTATAAACCTGCATCAGACTTTTCTTATCTCAGGGGATGGATAATTCTGCAAACAACGTGGGGCAGGCCACTCAGATCTGTTTTCCAACTCGCCAGTCACTGCAGTCATACATCAATCCAGTAAAACTGAAGGGGGGACCTAAAGATGGAAGGAGGGGTCTTAAAGACTGAATCTTTCCTGTGGCACACTTCCTGCTGGTCAACCTCACCCCCTATGGTTCCAGCTTCCACCAGGCAGTCTCCATAAGATGGTCCTAGCCTCTGGGTTCTGATAATTCTCCCTCTTGTCAATACTCAGCCCCAGGGATAGTAGGAGCTTTCAAATATTTATAATATTAACACCCTGAGCTGCCTCTAATTTGGTTTCTTAGTCTTCTATCTCATGTGTAACAAATCCCTGCATTGAATTTCCCCTGTTTGAAATCTCTGGAGTGGTTCTTATTTTCTTGTCTGCACCCCAATTGATACAGAGAAAATCTATTAGCGTTCATTTAAGTAAATCAAGTGAAGTAGAGAGCCCAGTGAATTGGCCAATACTATTCACATACATCTCTGTATACATATTCTGTCAAAGCTAGAGAACCTCAAATTACACACTGTAAAACTTAGTGGCTTAAAATAACACTGATGTGCTCAAAATTATATAAGTTGGCCAGATTTCAGTGAAGACAACTCACTCTGCTCCATGTGGCCTCAGCTGGGGTGACTCAGTTAGGGTTAGAAGTTCCGTTTCCAATATGTCCTTGCTCCTGTAGCTCCCTCTTGGCTGCTGGATGGGAGGCAGGTCATTGATTCTGCCTCTATGGTGTCTTCACATGGCTATGTTGGTCTTCTTGCCGTATGGCTATCTCATACTAGTTCAAATTATTAGATAATGCCCAGCTTCCCATAGAGCACAAAAACAGAAGCTTCCAGGTCTGTTTAATGCCTGGGCTCAAGAGTCCCAGAACATGACTTAGAAAATCTTCAAATTAATTGTTCAAATTAACCACAGGGCCAGCCCAGATTCAAAGGGAGGAAAATTTGACTCCCGATCAGGGTGGTAAAAAAACGTGGGATTGGTGATATGTTTGTTTCCATCTTTGAAACATGAGCTACAACAGCTGGTTAGTTGGATTTTGTGCGTTTATCTGTCCTATTTCTCATAAGTTTCCTGACTGATAGGGCGACTCTCCATCAAATTTAGCTCAGTTGGGATACAGACACTCTCCAGCTGTATCCAGCTTCCTTCTAATTCTTTCTCCTTTGATGCGTCTGAACGTTTTTCTAACGCATGTCCTCTAGATCCTTTCTCTTCCAATTCCCCACTTGCTGTGTTTAGCCGCCACTGTCTTTTCTAACTAGACTAGTGTTCCTGTGGTGTCAGACAGATGTACTTGTGTTTCTCTAGAAATTGCAAGATATGCCTTGGTATCCTTGAGAACTCCTCCAGTGCCACAGGGAACCTTGGCACACAGTTTGGGAACTGAGGCTCTATTTTGCCCTCCAGGGAGTATTTGGTTGTCACAACTTGTGGAAAGGTGTTGCTGGCATTTAGTGGCTAGAGAACAAGGATGCTGTAAACATCCTACAATGCAGAGGGCAGCCCCACAACAGAGAATCATTCAATCTAAATATCAACAGGGAAAAAGTGAAGAAACGCTGTTTTAGAGGGTTGGAAATGGTGAACATGTAAGTTAAGGGAAGGAGTTTTGTTTTTGTTTTTTCCTATTTTCTAATCCTTGCTCCTTTGTGATCACTCTCTCGTCTGTGACAAAAAGTGGGGGTGGTTAATTTTTTGTGTCTACTTTGCTGGGCTATAGTGGCCCAGATATTTGGTCAGATATTATTCTGGGTGTGTCTGTGAGGGTCTTTCTGGATGAGATTAATATTTCAACTGTTAGGCTGAGAAAGCGGGTTGCCTTCTACCGTGTAGCTGGGCCTCCTCCAAGCTGCTGAAGGCCTGAATAGAACAAAGGAATAAGAAAGAGTCATTGTCTCTGACCTTCTCTGAGAAGCATTGTTAGTCTTTTCCTGCCGTTGAACCTGAACTCTGACTGGGGCTTACGCTTCCAGCTGTGCTGGATCCCAGGCCTTTGAACTGAGTCTGGAACTGAGGCACTGGCTCGGAGCTTTGTAACTAACCTCCGCAATCACCTGAGCCAGTTCCTCACAATAACTCTGTGTGTCTGTCCGCCTCTCTGTCTCCTGCTGGTTTTGTTTCCCTGGAGAACCTTGACTGATACAGGACCTGCTACAGCCCCCTCTTCTGTGAAAGTGAAGAGGAGGGAGAAAAAGGTTGAGAATATTAAGGACACATCCTAAAAGGTCAGTGGAGTTTTAGGTCACCAGTTCAGCTGCGGCTTCTATCTCACCCAAAACTACCATTGGTTGAAAATCAACTTTGTGAGCTACCACAAGAGAAGATATAGAGACTTCCTTTCCTCTTTCAAATTTTGGATAACTTTCCATACTTGCTTTGGGGACTCAACTTTGAATTCATAAGTCTCTCTTTCTCTGCTTCTCTTCTCAAATACCTTACATTGCACAGAGAAAAAAATATGAAGGCTCCTTCGTAATCTGAAGAAGGTATGACAAAATATCATAAATAAAAGATGGGCGAAAGTAAACTAGGGCTGTGACAAAATTATGGAGCCATAATAGTGTTAAATAGGGAGATAGTTAACATATTATGGCAAGATGAGGTAGAAAAGAAATCCTAAAAGTCCTATGCTATGGACTTTCATGGGGAGAGCATATTTCAGGTAATATATGGAACACTATGTCTCTGTTCCCGGCCATGTAGAGTGTGTAGGTAATCTGGCAGAGACAGACACGTGAGCAAATAATCACACTAAACGTGGTCCACGGTCTCCTAGAGACCTTTGCAGATGCTACGAGAGGCAGAAGATAAAGAAACCAGGGGCCTTGGGGAAGATTTTACAAAAGAGGTGAAATCCAATCTGGTTCCTTGGGAGTTGTTAGGGTGTTAAGGGGAAGCGGTAAGGGTCTTCCGGGCAGTTGGAACAGCGTATGCAAAGCAAAGAGGTGCCAAGAGCTTTGCTTGTTTAAGGACTGGCGGGAAGCCGCCTGTGCTGGGAGTGCAGGCGCATGGAACAGAGCGGTGGCAAATGAGACTCGGGCTCATATACCTGCCGAGTCTGAATTAAGTGGGACCTCTAACCACCCTGGTGAAGAGAAACTGTGTGAGCGATAGGTTTACAGTAGGCACTGAGCCAGTCACCAGCAGGGGAGCTTAGACCGAGACTGGCATGGCACGGGCTGAGGACTGGGCTGGCGTGGCACGCCCTCAGGTTCTGAGACATTCGGGGTCAGACTCCTGAGCTCACTCTTCACGCAGAGACAACTAGACGCCGGCTTTCCCTTCAGGGGCACCTGACGCTGGTGCAGAAGGCATGCAGAGACCATTCCCCGCATCCGTAACCTCTGGAGAGAGATGGGGTGGGGGAGACAGGGAAAGAGACAAACAGAGTAAGAAGCAAAGGAGGAGTGTGCTTGAGCTCTGGAGGCACAGAATTAGGGGTGCGCATAATCCACGGAATATACGTACTTGATCATCTCATGTATCATTGTCCTGCTTAGGGATGTGATTTTAAGCTGCTCAGTACCTGAACATCACAAATAAATTCTAACTAATGTTCCCTTTCAGATTAATTACTCTGAATGAATTGCATATTTTGTAGAGTAAACAAATCTAATGATTTGTAACATTCTTCCAGCCTGATGTGTGTTTTCACTGTTTCTCCTGGAAACTGCCACCATCTTATTTTATTCATTTGTGCCAGCAAATATTTTTCCTCTTAAAGAATTAAGCTATCAGTCTGGGCTGAGTGGAGCCTAATTTCTAGTTTAACCATGAGCATCGTAGAAAGATGATGAGGGTTCTCCAAGTCCACCCCTAGAGCTGGGCCCTGGGCGTGTGAAATTGATGAGTACTGTATCCCTGCCTGATCTGTGAGACAGATACTGAGGGAGCTTTCTTAACCACTTTGTCCCAAATTCCCTGCTGGCTGCAGGAGCCTACAAACATGACTCCAGGTGTTTCTGATATTTGGAACGTGGTTGCCACAGGCTGGCCAGCAAAGGGATGCTCTGGGAGAGTCCTGGAGAGTTATGTGTGGAAGGGGAAACCCCCTAAGTGTGTGCGTTAATGCCAATTCTGATTAGTATTATTTTTCTAAGGGATGAAGAGGAATGCTATGTCATATGTTGTACAAGCTGGTTGGAAGACAAAACGTGGAGCTCCCATGGGCAGCTTAAGGAGAGTTTAGTCCTTCCGTAATTACTATAAACTATAAGCCATTAAAAAGCATTTGGAGGTGGGTGTGTTTTTTATCAGCTAAGCCAGGAGGGTCTCCCGTTGAACATAAACAAGTTCATAAAATATGAGCACCAGGCAAGACTACTCTGTGACCATGACAGAGGAAAAGCCAAAGCAACAAAAAACAAGACTCCTCTGCAATCACATCTGAACACAGACGAAAACAAGAACATTGCCCAGATCACAAAATATTGTATGACCAAACATCACTGTCTCGCAACTAATACGAGCGACTGCAGCTTCTGCCCACCTTCTAGTTAAGATTCGTTATACTTTCTGACAGCACCCATCCAGAGAAAAATTATGATTCCTTGAACCATTTCCAAAATCGCATATCCAAACCCAAATCCTTTCACAAACCCCCTCTCACTGAGATACTCCAAGATTCTCCATGATGTGCTATCTCCTTTGTTGTTAAAATCAATAATTTTAACTTTGTTTGAAGACAAACATATTCCTCGTGGTATTTAGCTGGAGGAGATCAAGAAACTTTCTCCCAACTCAAGACATGCCAAGCTGAATAAACCTACATTACAAGGAGGTTTGATCAGAATCACTTTCAAGATAAGAATAATAACTCTAGTCCTTGTCTTTGTGAGCAGACACCTGCCTCTACGCTCCTCCCATATGGAAACTCTAGAACCTCCCCTGACGTCAGTAATAATGGGGAGGATGGGAGGATGGTGTTATTCCCTGGAGAAGTCCAGGTCCCCCATGTTTGTCAGTTTGGAAAGGAGGTACAGAGAAAGTCAGCTGTTCCAGCAAGCCAAGCCGTGACTGCAGGGCCACCAGCTGTCCCTCCCTTCAGGCGCTGTCTGCCTGCAGAGCCGCCTGCTCCTCAGCTCGAGGTCTGGGTTTAGCTGTTTACAGGAACATGATTCTCTGATGTGACGTTTGCGCCGTGTGAGCCCGAGGTTGGTGCTTTCCCTCAGACGTGACTTCGTGGTCTGTTCACACTTTCCTTCACCCTCTGCAGACAGAACTGCCACTCTGTTCTTTGTCCTAGATGATTCATTTTAGATTTTAACTAGGAAGTGCCCACTCTCAACCCATAATTTATGTAAAGAAAATATCTCACATCATCTCTGTGAACCTCATCATCTCAGCCTTAGCTTTGACGTATGACATGAGACGTCACAATATCACCTTCTTACCCTCCTAATCCGGTATGTGATCTCACTGTTCAGTAATAGAGCTCAGGTGTTTAAGAGAATATTGATTGAATCATGTCTGTGAATTATTAGTGACAACCTGCTTCTTCCTGCTGTTTCCTTCCTGTGAATACGGCTCAGTGGGTACAGTTATGTCCTGTCTTGGCCAGAGGGGACTCCTCTGGTCGATTTGGGGAGAGTAACTGGGTGTACTCACATGGGCTCTTCCCTTTTCTGCCTTGAGAGTGGCTTTATCCAGGGAGAGCAGGAGGTCACCTCAGCTCCTTCATGCTGCAAAGCTTACTGTGCAGGCTCCTGCTGGAGCTTCCCCAAGTCCAGTGCTATCTGGGACTGGCTGTGAAAGTCAGTATAATTCTGGAATTCAGGGAACAGTCTCCTTTGGCTCTCAGACGAAGGGACACCTCCAATTTACCTTTATCTGTAATAAGGGTTATACAGTTTATTTTATTTTCAATTGGTCAAGGGTTTGTGGAGTGTTATTTATTGGGTGTTCACTGACTATCCCAACATGGATGGTTTAATGTAATCTCTCATTCATCTGCCACTGAGCACTATTATTGTCCGTTTTAGACTAAGTTTATTTTGACCTTCAAGTGCTCAGTTTTTCTTCAAGATCAAAGATGTGGGAAATAAAATTTACAAATATGCCCATAAACCCTTTGGGCTGCTTTTAAGGCTAATTCATGGTTAGAGTAAAGCAGAGGGTAGCAATTTTTTCTGGAAGAATAAATTCTGAAACACACATGCAATCCTGTCACGATGCCTTTGGGTCATTCCTGCTTTCGGGTTCCTCGCAGACATTCCGCAAGGACCTGCTAAATGGATTGATGACTTCTGGCTGCAGGGTGTGTGGGGCCCCATGGGCCACCTCCAGCAAAGGTCTGCTCTGCCTCTGTTTGCTTATGAGCATTGCATTCTGTTCACCCCAGTATTGTGAGTATATCCCTGCCTCATCTAAATCCAAACAGGTGTCACATGTGGGAAGAAAGTGAAGAGAACAATATCAATTATCCTAAGAAAGATGGGTCACAGCATAACCTTCTGATAAAATAAAGATTGGTATTGGTCATCATCACATGGAGGTAAGTCATTTGTTGATGCACTATTACACTGTTTTAACTCCAGAAATAAAGTTTCACTTTTCACAGAGATGGGACTTTGAAATGTATCCCTGGAGTTTGAGAGCTTCTAGGTGAGACAAAGTTCACTTTTGAAACTGAAATGAGTAGAAATATATATTCAATGAGGCACTTCAACTGGTGGCAGAGGAACTTTCCCTGAGAGGTAGTTTCCATTGTGCTGTCCATTAGGCAAGGGTGTCTTTAATGAGAAACACAAGATGATTTAAGAAAATTTAAAAAAAAAACTTTACCATTCTTAATGGCATAATATATTGCAATAATTATTTTGTTGTCAAAAAGTAAGGACAGGAAAAGTTTGAATAGATTCTAAGGGGTGAAAAATAAATTATTGAAGAATTTTGTCTTATTTATCCAGTCTCCTCCAGGGAAAGGATACTTGCATTCTAGGGCATTGCTACTGGTTACATAAACAAATAACCATTTTTAAAGCTTTTATGGATTGATGAAAATATCTCTTAATAATCATTCAGATTCCTCCATTCTAACCAGTTCTGTTCACTGAGCAACTTTCTAGATGAGATTATGATCTCCTGAGTGAACTTATACAACAGAAGCGGGGTTCTGAGAAAATTCATTGTACTGGTAATACCAACACCTTTAACACTATTATAGATGACTAAATTGTTACTCTGGTTTTTCTCCATACCTTGAAAATGTACAAGGTTGAGACACTTCCTCCAGACCTGATCATCTTGGGTGAGCTAATAGAAACTGCAGTTTTCCATAGAGATTGCACAAAGTCCCGTGCATTGGGGCAGCTCTGCCTGACTTGGCCAGATGACTTGCTCTCCCTGAAGTTCCTCCTTTGTACATTAGCATGGTCTTCTTGGGTTTTCCTTTTAATAGCATATGCCTTTGTTATGGTAGTGGTTTTCCAACAGGGTTTTGGTGAGGGAAAGTGTCCCAACAGAGCACTTTGCCTAGAGGTAATCACCTGGGGAAGAAGAAAGCAACTAGGTCTGCCTTTGGAATTAAAAGAGAATCAACACACACACATACACACACACACACACACACACACACAGAGTTAAGACCAAGTGGAGTGTTCTTCCTTCCCTGCAGATGCAGCCCCTTTAAGAACGAGGGAGAACCAGCCTGCAGCCCAGCCCCAGGAGCCACTTGACACAACAGCTTTGGTGCTGTGCCCAGTTTCCTCCCACTGCCTGTTGGCTGTGGCACACTGGGGGTGAGTCCATATCTGGGATTCACCAGCACACGGCTTCCAGTGCAGCGTCTCAGCCTCTGCGACCGTCTGTGACCCTCTGAGGCCAGTCCTGGCTGCCCAGGTCCTGATTCCCACATTTTTGATCAGAAGTTTAGCTTCCTGCTCCACCCCTCACCTCCATCTTCCTTTTAGTCACAAAAGCAAATCATTTGGATGCTAATTTGCTGACTGCATGTTGGCTTAGCCTGCTGCAATATGGCCATTTTATAGGCTGTGAGACTCCCCGTATTCTTCCTGTCCCCACTGGTCCGTCTCCCAGGCACATCCTCAGAGCAAGGCCAACTCTTGAAATATGGCCAGGTGAGTTCTATGGGACTGAGTTTTTTCCTTCTTTTTTTGCTTTCCACAGTTCTTGAGGCTGCTAGCTGACACCCTATCATTCCTTTGCATCCCAGTTCTCTCTTTAATGTCCATGCTAACTAAATTCCATGTCCCCCTTTCTCCATGAAAAGAAACATGACTAAGATTCTCCAGCCAGAAGGAACAGTCTTACAATAATATTTTTTTCTGAGGAAGATTTTATATTTAAGTTCTTTAGAATATTAGGAAGGGGTTCACTGAGTTTCAGACTTTGTGTATGTTGCCTAGATATAAATGTTCTTGTTGTTATTGAAACAGGGTGTTGCTCTTTTGCCAGGCCAGAGTGCAGTGGCAGCATCACAGCTTGCAGCAAGCTCAAACTCCTGGGCTCACAGGAACCTCCTGCCTCAGGCTCCCAAGTAGCTGGGACTACAGGTGTCCGTCACCACACCTGGCTAAGTTTTCTATTTTTTTGTAGAGATGGGGTCTTGTTATATTGCCCAGGCTGGTCTCAAACTCCTGGCCTCAAGTGATCCTCCTGCCTTGGTCTCCCAAAGTGCTGGGATTACAGGCGTGAGTCATCGCACCCAGCCCTTAGATACAAATTTAAAAGATCAAATATTCTCCCAATTAACATACTTGGGATATAACCCCACTCTAAGTAGAACACAAGTGCTTATATTTGTGTCAATATACAATGAAAAAAGGTTAAATTTTTTCTTATGGTAAGATTAAAAAAACTTATCAAAGCTAGAGCATCAGGAAATAATTTCTATAATACGTGAATTTTCTAAGACCTTAGCAATAAAATGAAAATCTGATTAGTACAAAACATCTAACTCTAATAATGCAAAATAGACCTCAATAAAAATAATTGTTTGGGAGTCAACTAGGAAAGTAGGAGGAAAACATTGTAAAGACTGACAGCCAGAAAAGATTATTTTCTTATCTCATTAAATAACATCATAAAATGCCTTACCTCTCAACAAGAACTCAGAAAGCGCACAACATGCATTAAGTTGCATTCAAATGGGAATTATATGAAAAAGAAGTGGAAAAGCCAACTTCAATGCCTAGCTACCTTAGAGTACTCACCTCCACCTGCCTCCAAAATGGCTCACAAATACAAAAGACTTCCTGGAAAATACCATCCTGCACACACACTGTCCATCAGCTGTCCTGTCATCCCCTGGGTGTCTTATGAAACACCAATCAGCAGATTCCCAAATAAGCTATCTTTGAGTGTAGTCTCATATCCCTTTGCATGAGAATTGAAATGCTGCATATCTCTAAGCAGGAATCAAATTAAGGTTTTGTTTCATGTCTTTGGAGCTTGGTAGTTGAAACAATCTCTGGAGTGGAAGGTTCTATGATTACTTTTAGACAGCTGTTGGGCATGTGCCAAGGAGATAGGACTGTCTACCTGGGACAGTCAGAAGGGTTTAATAAATGCACTAGAGATCTCAGCTTCTGCCAGAAGCTCCTCTAAGTGATTTTTCTTCTTCAGCCTCTGTTCTTTGACAGTCAATTAATCAACTACATGTATTTATGGAGGTCCCATTATTAAATATCTATTATATTTCTATCTCTGTGTGAGGCTTCATAGAGAACAAAAGACATATTGATGAGATATAATAATGATTACAAAATAATCACAGGGGTGCGGTGATAATGGCCATCTCTGTTTATTAATAACCTCCCATGGGCTATGAAGTACTCTAGGTGTTTCATGCAAATTCTCTGTAGTTTTTCATGGAAACACTACAAGGTAGATAATACTAGCCACTCCATTTTAAATATGAGGAAATCAAAGCCCAAAGTAGTTAAATTTACCCAAAGCTTTTAAATAAGTAGGGAATGAATATGACAATATCACCATGATATTAATCATAATGATGATGTTAGTTATCATCAGGTAAGTAGTAAGGCCCTATTATGTACATAGCAGACCTTATGCCATTGAGAACCTAGAAAAATCAAAGACATGTAAGACTCAGTATTTGTCCTGTAGACAACCAAACTCATTATAAGCTGGGATTATAAAATATACGTAGTTCAGGCTCCATCCCTAATTTAACAATTATACCAACAATCTTCACCCTGGTGGTTCTTTTGCTCATGAGAGTCACATGAGAATATAGGGAAACAGAGATGACCCTAAAAGGATATGTATGTGAAGAGTCACATGGGATGGTTAAAAGAGCTCTGCCTAAGCACACAGGCCTTCATTGCAGATTCTGTACCTGAATATGGGGCCTTAAGTTAATACTTTCACCTCCATGAGCCTTAGCTTCCCTGTCAGAAAGTGGGGGAGGTGCTGGTCCAGCCTTCTGATTGTGAACTCTCTTTTGCTGGTGCCCAAGGACATCAGGCTGCAAGAAACTGACTCCTTGAGTGGGTAGTGAATGCCTACTCCTGCCTTACAATATCATATAACACCCATACAGATTGGAAATTACTGTGTTATGATCTATCAGCATATTTTCTCTCTCATGAGACTGCATAGGAAACAAAATCATAGTCAAAAGCTATTCATTGATACAATATGGGATCAAAATATTAAAAGTTCATTAGATTTTGGCCTATTTGAGAATAAGACAGGGATTGTTGAGTTGGAATTAGAATAGGGAGATCTTATTGTCTTGAATCATTCAATTTTTCAGGCCAAGATGGAATGTTTTACCCAGGAGATCTGAAAACTAGAATTAAAAAAAAATTTTTTAATTTTTTATCTGGTCAAATGAAGAATGGCCTTAGTAGTGACAATGGATCCCTGAAAGTTTTATAGCTATTTTTTTCCTCTAAAACGGATGAGAATTTTTAACTCTACAAGTCTGTGTTTTTCTTTTGTTGTTATGATACCTCCACTTTTTGGGATTATCAACTTAAAGAATAATAATAGCTGAGGACCAAAGACAGCATTCTGTACTAGGTTATTCTACCAGCACTATAAAGTCAGGCATGGTATTCTTACAGCTCAATTTCTCCACCTGCAGAAAGGAGAAAATAACATCTAATTTATATTATTGTTGTGAAAATAGATGATGTATATAAAGCATTCAGTACCATTTTTGGAGCATATAAAATGCAATAGTTAGTAGATATTACCTTAGAACGAGAAAATTAGTTCTTTGTTAATTGCCATCAACTGCTGCCTTTGGAATACAGGGAAGTTTCTGAATTCATTCTCTTTTAGAGAACTGTCTTTATCTTAAGTCCGCTAACTTCACCAAGGCCAGCCATATTAGGTAGTCACTTTTTTTATCCTAATCAACTCTTATGGAGTCCAAACCACTTAGAAAGTCGAGTACAAACTATTGCTGATGTTGAAGACTTTTTTTTTAGTTTAACTAATGGAATGCTATTCACCCTTAGGAATTCCTGGCAAATAAATATGCCACACACAGCTAAAACATGAAAAAGACCATAAGACTTTATCATGAGGTTTAAGTTCCCAAAGAAAACTTAAACTATACTCTATACTCGTCCTCACACAGGATTCTTTTCAGGTTGGAAATGTTTATCAAGCCCTTTAGGGAGCAAATTGAATGAAGTCTTTGAATTCTAGCATCTCTTTCTACATCTACCTTGAGGATAAAAGTGACAGAAACCCCAATCAAAACTTTGGATCTTGGTTATAGCTCGGGGATAGAAAATGTCAGTACTGACACTAAGACGGTCTTCAATCAAAGCTCTTTCTCTCTTACAGTTTGTTGGGCAAAAGGTCTCACTTGAGTAGAATTAGATTCAGAGAGTAACTGGACTTTCAGTGCTATTTGGGAATAAACTCAAACTTGATGGCAGAATGGTACAAATTTACACAATTACATTGTTGCAAAACCATTTACAAATGACTTTTCAATGACAGCTTTTTTGTCTACCATTTCTATATACTCCAGAGTAATTTCTTTGAGCTCTGTGACTATGTTGTGATGTTGAAAGTTATTTTAAAGTCACTGTAATATTCTGTACTTATTCTAGTGAAGACAAAAAGTTCTTTCCTCTCTGTCACCAGTGGTTATTCCATTCTGAATGGGGAGCATCAACAGGGATGGCATTTTGCTATCTGTTGTCTGTAATAGAGAATACTGACTAGATGAACAAATAACAGTTGTAAGTTTCAGTCTTTGCCCTCCAGTGCCTCCAACCATCTGCATCAACAACATCTGGGGGTAATTATAAATTACTCCTATTTGCTAGCCCCAGTGTGGCTCTAATAATGGGAAGATGCACCTGATGGTTTAGGCGGGGTATTTAAAGGAAAAGCACCCAAGCTGACCCTCTGCTTCATGAGTTCTTGGGCTCTCTCTTTCCTGTGCCCAAGGAGATCACACTCGGAGAAACTGACTCATTTAATATACTCCAGAATAGGCTGACAGTAATCTGAACATTCTCAATTTAATGGATATGACATTTATTTATTTTTATACTTTGGTAACTTTTTAAGAATTTGTAATAAACTCTTTTCTTATCAATGAACTTAAAAATTGAAAGTGCCTGCTCAGTTAGAAATTCAACATTGAATTTCCATATCTCAAGAAACTTGGTAGTGAAGATGTAACTTGCACAAAACAGTGATGTTTCTGACCACATGAAACCCAGAAGATACAAATCTGATGAAGATGTATCAGCATCTACTCCAGTGTTCATAGGTGTTTTAAGTTTTGTGTCCAAAAACATGAGTACACCATGTGCCGCTGTAACAGTTGGGTTTGCATGTCATTTTTTAGAATATGCCTTTTTATTTAGGTTACATGATTGGTTCTCTAAATTAGTTTGTTCAATTTTTATTCCAAGTTTCTGTTTACGTGAACAAAGAGTGAAACTATTATCATTAATGTGTTGGCTCCATGAGCACAAAAATATTCCCAAGAAGTCATGATGCAAATTTAATACCAGCATCATCAGAGGCTTCAAATAGAAAGTCAGATACTTCTTATTATGAGAAACATTTTTCATCTAATACATGGATGGAAAGTAAAATTTGCTAAATTCGATCGTCTAGTTAGACACAAAATAATTCCTGATTCTCTGAATCAACCCTCCACTCTTAGTCTGTTCAGTCTTCTGTAACAGAATACTGTAAACTGGGTATTAACAACAGAAAATCTGTTCCTCACAGTTCTGGAGGCTGGGAAGTCCAAAATCAAGGTGCCAGTGGATTTGGTGTCTGGTGAGGACCTGCTTTCTGGTTCGTAGGTGGCACCTTCTTGCTATGATGTACTCACATGGTGAGAGGACAAGGCCGCTCTGTCAGTCCACCTTTATAAGGGCACTAACCCCATTCATGAGGGTGCTGCTCTCATGACCCCATCACCTTGTAAGGCCCCACCTCTTAATACTGTCATATTGGTGATTAAGTTTCAACACATGAATTTGAAATCAGGAAGGCAAGAAGAGAGCCTGAGAGGGGGCCACTTAAACCAAGGTGGACATAAGGCCAGACAGCCATACTTTACAGCCCCCTGTGAAACGAGGCGATTATGAGGACATAATAGCTTCATTCGTTTTACTAGTTCTGGATCAGAAGGAGCAATTATCAACAAGGGGATGACCCCCTTTCACCACCTGTTCCTCCCTAGACATAGGTGGCCACGTGAGTGGATTCCACCCCAAGTAGAGGGCAGTGGTCCTAAAGTCTGGTAAACTATTTAAACAAAATAAAGATAAGATTTAATAGCTGGGCCAGTGTTTATGAGGGGTCCTAAGACATTGTTGATTAGTAACTTCTCCCTGGTGTCTAAAGTAGTGCTGAGCAAAGGTGCAGATGAGTATGTGATTTCAAAGGGAAAAGTGGGTATTATTTGAATGAAGACTTTTCTGTTTGTACCTCACTGAGCAAAGCCTTCACAGTCAGATTTTTACAAAGGTAAATGGTATTACCATCCACTTGGTGTCTAATGCCAGAAAATCCAGAATCAATTTTTATACTTCTTTCTTCTTCATGTCACACACCCAATAAATCATCACGTCCTATTGATTTTACTTCTGGATATTTCTGTACGTGTTTACTCTTTTCAAACCACTGTCAGCTCGTCCAGGACTCTCAGCTCTCACCAGGATTAAAGTGATTGTCCCCTAACTGTTCTCCCCACGCACATCCTTATTCCTCTGCATATATTTTGCACAACCACCAAAATAACACCAAAAATCAAAAAATAAAAATCAAGCAAACCAAAATCCAACCTGTCTCTTTCTTTAATATTCAAAGTTTCAGTGAGAGAAGCCCCAGGGTCTAGTTGGTCCTGCTAACTTTACTCCTTTGACTTGTCTCTCACTGGTCCCATCTGCCCTTCTTATTCTGTTTCTTAAAGCTCCCAGCATCTCCTTCCATCACCTGATTCCTTCAAAACTGTCCTCTACCTAGATGGTTCCTCTGCCGTGTTACATTTGAATAAATCCCACTCATCCCTCAGGTCTTAGCTAAATGTCATTCCCTTGATTTACCCACGATTGAATCCCCTCACGATCTATGGGACCCCACAACACCTGCTGTTTTCCCTTTGTAATATGTGTGGTTGTGTGTTTGTCTATGTTCCCTCCTAGACACTAAGCTCTTGTCTGGGTTCTCATGATCCTTATTTTGAAATTCCAGTATTTTTGAGTGATGATAGGAGAATCAGCCAGACATGTCCCTGTGTCTCCTCTTTGTTTCCTGGTGTTTTCATCATTTCCTATAAGTCTCTAGTTCTCAAACGTTAGCATGCATCGTCAAGACCTGGTGGGCTTGTGAAGATGCAGATTTGGGGATCCCACCTCTAGAGTTCCCTATTCAGTGGGTCCAAGGAGAAAACCCTGGACTTGCATTTCTAACCAGTTCTCAGGTGATATTGATGCTGCTGCTTTGAGAACCATTGCTGTAAGGTCCTTTACCTACTCCCCCACAGCCTCGCCTGAGCTGATGGAGCTCCTGGTAATGAACGCCTTGTGGACCAAGCACAGCGCCACATTCCAAGAGACCGGGACTGTATTCCCAGTTTTGTCATCGATTTTTCTCAGTGTCCTGAGTGAACAATTAAGAATTTCCATATATAACTTCATCTTTCAGCAAAACACTGACCTAACTGCTTCGGGAAATAAATTATTACAATCCATTTTGGATCTTCAAAATTGTATTGAAGTGCTCAGTAATTACTGCCTTACGATGTAATATTGATCACAATTCAGCTATCTTGTCGATCCAACAATGTATTAATTATTGATGGAAATTGTCTGCCTGAGATTCTAATTCAATTAAATGTTATCGTCATCATCCTCGTGGTAAAGCTGCATTTATCCTTAGGACTGTTCAGTGCTTGAATGTCCTCCCTAGAGTTGCTGTGTGTTGGGGTTGTTTCATAGCTAGAAACAGGCAGGGAATGATGAATATGCTATTTATTAGGAAGTAAACATGTCTCTAATGCTTCACTAGATGTCTCCTATTGACTCTTAAGTTCCAGATCCCAGTGTAGGACACAGGGAGACAAATGTTTTATCTATTAAAGTGACTTCTCCAAATTACAGCAAGAAAAACCCCTAGGTAAACGTAGATCTTCTGTTTCATCATGTTGCTGCTGGCACATATCTCTTCTGCCTGAAAGAGAGTATTATCATTCAACAAATGGAACTGTTGGACCAAAGACATCAGCTGCCGAAAAGTTTTAGATGCAAAAGAAAGACAAAGAAACAAATAAACATAGATCGGGTGTGATCGAGGGAAAAGTGCCAGAACCTACCAGAGATTCCACAGGAAGAAGTTGCAGAGCAGAACAAGAAGGAGCAAGACAACAGCAGAGGTCAGCGCCTGAGAGGCTCGGAGTCCAGCGAGAAGGGAAGGTGAGCGGGTGGTGTCTCCCTCCCTCACATCTCTGGCAGTCAGCAGGCTCCCAGGCTGCTGGAAGCCTTTCTACCCTCACAGGCCCAAAGCTGCTGCCTCCAGTGAACTGGGCGCTTCTTGAAAACAAAGCATCAGGCTGCCAGCCCCCTCAGGGTCACTTTCCGTCACCACAGACACGAGCCGAGATGGCAGGCACCATATTGCTTCTCCACACACCATGCACTTTTGCCCTCCCCAGGGGGCTTCAGCCCCTCAGTTTTCATCTTGCTGGTTCCCAAACACTTCCCAACTCCGGCCCAGACTGCGAGAGCTACGGGGGCCGCTGGGTCCCCGGGGATCTGCATGACCCCCCAGACCTGGACATTCCGAGTGGGCTGCCTTCTGGAGAGGGGGACAGAGATGGCCAGAGTGCTAGCTGTTCTCCATCCTGACTCTTTTCCTCCCTTCCCCTCCCCCAAGGATGGTTAAATTATAGTTAACCACATTTACCGCACCATGCTATAGAGCACTGAAACTCACTCTTCCTACCTAGCTGTAATTTTGCGTCCGTTAACCAACCCTCTCCCCATCCTCCCCTCCCCTACTACCTTTCCCAGCCACTAATAATCATCATTCTACCCTCTAATTCCACAAGCTCAAAAATTATTTCAGCTCCCACAAATGACTGAGAACATGAAGTACTTCTCTTCCTGTGCCTGCCTTATTTCACTTACCTGTATGTCCATGCACATAACTAGGTGGTGAAGGCTTTGAAGGCAGGAATGCTTCCACCCATTTTATATGCCCAGTATATGGCTCAATGTCCAGAACAGATCAGATACTCAATAGATCTTTGATCAATGAATGAATAAATTATTGAAGAGCTGGAATGTTCACCCACAATATGATTATATAGATATGGGTTTATTACTCATACTTTCTCCAAATATGCTAAGTTTCACTTTTGAACACATTTCTGCTTGTGGCCATTTGTGCAAGAAAAGAATGAAAATTTGCATGGCTACACATGCAATACAAATGAAAGAGAACATTGGCCACAGTGTCCATAAGCAGACCATTTACCATTTGGTAATGGTCAAAACCGATTAAATCCTTGGGTCCCATGAGTGTTAATATGTGTGTGAGTGTGTGTTCACACTGGTTAATCCACACGTGGTATACATAGCATCACCTCCCTTCACTCCCACAGACATGGCCATTTTTTATTTGATATTTTATTGAGGCCCTGGGGGGCAGAAGAGTCACACCTAACTTTGTTTCAATAAAAATGGCTGCAGAATGAGCTGAATCAAGTTTCTCTTTAACTTGATATATTTGAGGTCATAGACACTTTGAGATTTTTAATGTTTTGATTCACTGGGCTGAAAATAAAGCATGTAGCAGCCTGTGGGGCCTGGTGTAGGTGGTATGGGGGCAGGCAGAGGTCTGATCCCCTTTCATCTGTAGGTAGCACAATAAGGCTGAAATCAAAGTCAGACTGATATTTCATAATTTGTTTTCTATTTTAACCCACACCAACCTCCTTCTGTTTGCCTTCACTAAGGTATGTTTCTTATGACATGGCTTGTAATTGACAAGTTTCTTTTATTATTTCCAAGCATAATTTACCAGCTTATTTCATTCCAGTTTGTTTTTATAACAATGCTATTTATTTCCTAGAACAACTCGTCTTGAAAGCTCATTCTTTCTGAGAAAGCATGTATGAAGACTTGTGTGAAATATTGTACAGATAATCCTTTATGTCCCACTAACACAACATTGGGATTGGCTAATGGCACTTTCATTTTGTGTTTTTGTATCTCCTAAAGATACATAAGGGCTTAAATTTTAGTGGTTTACATGTTTTTCCTCTTTTTACTCTCTCCTTAGAGAAACTGGAGACATTTATTTCTCATCATGTTTTCTTCAGGGTTATTGCAAACTCTGGCAGAATCATTAAACTTGTATTTCATCCCTCTATTTTGTATGCAATTACTTAGTCCAGACATTTTAGCATTCCTAGAACTGAATTTTTGTACTGTTTTCTGAACCAATTTATTAATTCATATAAAGAATTTAAAGCTTCTGACTCACCATACTGGTTTTTTTTTTTTTTTTTCATTTCAGGTTGGCTTAAGAATACTCTAATAAATAGTTGACAAGGATGTTACATTTTTTAACTCATATCAAGGTAGAGAACAAAAGACTAAAGTCATTCTTCATAACAGTAAAAAGAGAAAGTGAAAAATAAATATTGTAAATTTTACAAAATTTGGCAATTTGTAAATTACCAAAGTAAATGCAAGTCTATCTACCATACTCATTTTGATTAATTTACCTGAAAATATTGTTTAAAGAAGAATTCTTCATACAACCTCATATATCTTGAAATGAAATGCGTGCATTTCATTTAAAAATATGACACTTTTAACAGTTTTTCTCCATATAATTCTGTGTTTGCCTCTTCTTACTCTAGTAGTGTACTGGCTCATGTATTAGTTTGTGTGAGTTTTTGGTGATACATTCATGTAATACACATACATACACATGAAGTCACAGGGATGTACACATAGAGTGGGCAATTTCTTTTTATAGCTCATAGTATTCCATTACATGTGGGTTTATTTAAGTGTTAATTGTACTTCTCTGAATTGCCAATATACATTTTAAACTAATTTTAGCCCATCTGCAAACAATGCTGTACCAATTCGTATGTAGTGCGAGCACCTTACACAGAGTTCAGTGCTTCCCCTCCCCGGACCTTACGGCATGGCTGCCGTTTGTCTCACTTACCCACACGCTGTCATCACCCCACATGTTGTTACTGTTGTTACTTTAAACAGTTTCTGATTCCAGATCCCACTGGATCACAGGCTAAGAGGTGCTAAACCCCTCTTTGGTTGGTTGCTTTGTCAGCTCTGTCAGCTCCTAGCACATTTCCTCAAATTCTAAAAAGACTGGATTTTGGGAATCTCAGTGGTAGTCCTCGGGTGGTTAGGAAGAAGAATGGGGGGGCTAGTTTGTCTAAATAAATTGACTTTGGGACATCCCGGGGGAGCATGGGCAGCATGGTCGGCACACAGCAGGGTCTGGGAAGTGTGTATGTGCACATGAGGACAGAGACAGGTAAGAAAGTGAGTCTTGGTCTATTAAGAAAACCAGTGGGGCCGCTCCAAGTCAGCCCTCTTGTTGATACAGACACTCAAACGAACCAATTAGATAGAAAACCTAGGTAAAGACAATATCCAGTTTTATATTTACCTAATGTCTTCCTTTGCATTTCACAGTTGCATATATTTCTTTATGAAACAAAACATAAAAACACCGGGAGTTCAGAATTTTGGTGTAGTCTATCATTTTAAAAAGATATAACTAAAGATTTTTCTAGTGGAAATAAATGTAACACACAGAATTTCAGTTAACTTGGGTACATGGCATAAATATCCATGCATAAGAAAATATGCTATGGAACTAAAAGACTCAGGCTAATGTATTTTGCAAATGGCAGTATGTACTATCCCACTCGGAAGGATTTTCTAGTGATAGGCAAAGTGCAAATTGCATTGCTGTTCCGGAGAGTAAGATCTATCATTTAAAAGTCTACCATTTGATTCAGGTAGTGATGCAATTTTACTATAAAAATTTCAGGGCAAAGAATTTGTAAAAGCAAAAAATGACTATACATTCTATTCACTGAATCATCTGGGTCTAGCATCGGAACTTGCAAAGTAAGGTAGAGATATTAAATATACTTGTGTGTACATTTAAATTATTTGATTGAATCCCATTTGAAATTGAACCTCCATATGGTGTTAGCCAGTCATTTTCAATAATATCTCACTTCAATCAGGTTGAAATTTTAGGCAAAGCCAACCATTCAGAACAGAGCCATGCATTTCAGTCAACCACAAAAAAATAACAATTACAAGTCAGAAAGAGTTTTAGGGCAGCCCAGAACCTTAAAAAGATTTGGACTTGAGGTTCCTGCACAGCACAACGTTACTGGTGAGTTTGAAAACCAAAAGGAGAAGAATATTGTCAGGGGTCCTCCAGGTTTTACTTCGAGAGGAAGTCCCAGAACAATTTCTGTCCTAAGATGCCAGGACGGCTTCAAGTGGCAGTGAAGCCACTGAAATGGATTGTAAAATTGAGTGTGTGTTATGTTTGGATTTTCTTCTCCATGGGGGTCACTAGTTTTCATTATATTCTGTAAATGAACTGAGACCCCAAACTGCTTGAAAATAATCATTTAAGAACAGTGATTTTCATGGTATTTTGAAAACCAGAATTATATGCATAGTGCCAGGACCAAACCTCAGATTTGAATTCAGTAGTTTTAGGGAAGATTGTGGGGACTGCACTTCTAACAAGCTCCCAGATGATACTAAAAGCTCCATGGGCCACTCTGAGTAGCTGTTCTAGGGGCAATTGGAAAAGGGAAAAGTCATACCCTACTTCAAAAGCTGTAAGCACCACACAGGGGTTTATGTTCTACATGTTGCCTACACATATTCTATGTGTAATTAGCTCTATTCACTAAAGAACAAGGTGCATTTCTTAAAGCCGTGTATTGAAAACAGTTCATACTTACCATACAAAAAAGTAAGCTTATGTTTGCCAAACTATCACTGACAGGAAATAACATATTCAATGATAATAAGTGGAAATTGGGGTAATAAAATGTTAATTAATGAAATCTTGCCACTAACAGGAGCTGTGGTCTTGCATTACTCATCTGTGTACTCATCACCCCAGACTCTCTGAGGAAGATGCTTGGCCTGGGATGAATACTGGGGCCCCTAACGCCAGAACGACCAGCACCTACCTTCCTTAGATAGCATCCGGCAGGACCACTCCCATCATCCCTCACTTTCCTGTGCACCTTGAGTGCGACAGGGAGCTCCTGGTCACCCCACTGTCGTCCACGATCTCCACACACTTCTACATAACCTCAGATAGGAGCCATCTTCCGACTCTATCCCTAACAATTCTTTCCTTGTGCCCTGGAAATTTGATCCTCTGTGGTTTGTAAAACTCTCCTTGCAGTAAATTTTAAATCTCCTGGTTCATAAGTCTGAAAGCTAATTGACCATTGAGAACCACTTCTCGGATGGAGGACTGTTTTTGCCTCACACCCAGCACAGCTCAAGGCTGGGAGGAAGGGTCAGGGTCCTCCTTGCTGCCCTGGGCTGCGTCTAGACCATTATTCCACCTCCAACTTTCAAAAAACCCCTGTTCCTATGAAAGTAACACCATTAAAATCCGGCAGTACACTTCAAAAATCACCAACACTCCTCATATTTCTACACAATGGTCATTTTTGTTTTTTGTCTCCCTGCAGTTGACCCTGCGAAGCATCCTCTTCTCTGAGTGTCTGAGCATCACCCCCTCTTGGATTTTTGGGTTCTCTCTCAACTTCAGGCCTCTCTTCACCTCTCAGTGGGGAAGTTGAAGGGCTAAACCCTGGAAACTCCACTCCCCCGTTCTTCTCCCTTGAAATACTTTTCCTAGATGACAGCCTCCACTTCTGAGGTTTAAACAATCTATATGATTCTGACTCCATTTTACCCTCGTAGAGGTTTTTCCCAATAAATCTCTTGCATGTCTAACCCCATTTTGGAGTCTGCTTCTTGGAGAACCTGAACTAACACAAGAGATGTGAAGGCTATTTCACCTAAACAAAGACAGGGCTCCTTGGAGCTCAACAAAACACCACTGGGGCCTCAGGAAAAGGGTGGGTCTTAAGAGGGAGGTGACGATTTCACACGGTGGGGGCTCTGGAAACAGGCTGCTGTTGCTTGACTTAAATGACAGGGAAATGTCATTTGTCCATATGCTTTTGCACAAGGATAACAACAGACTTTGTTAAGCCATATAGACTTTAGTGAGCAGGTGCAACCAAAGAAAGAAAGCAATTAGAGGGAAGAAATAATTTTTCCATACACTGGGTTTTAAGGCACTGGTGGGCAGAACAATATGTGTGCCTTAGAAAATGCAAAGTGGCTGAATTTTGGGTGCAACATAGAGCATAGAACAGTGGAGGGGCCCTAGGCTTAAAATACCAGTGCCAGTCTTGGATAGCTAGTGGCAGGTGGAAATGGAGACAAATATTCTTAATGGAAAAGGAACACCTGAAGTAAGACCTAACAATTCTGACCTCTACCACAGCAAATTCCTAAACTTTCACAAAGGCAGCAAAATCCCTGGATATCAAACTGAGTGGAATAAGAAATTAGAATTTAATTCCTTTGGACTTGTAACTTGCAGAAGCAAAATAGTTGAAGCTTAACCTAAAGAAATTAACTTTCAAGGGGATTTAATCTTTGAACTTGAATGTCTTTGTAAAATTGTAATAATGGGAGGAGCTTAGTATTCAAATTTGGAGTTGGAATTTTTTCTCTGAAATGTTTTTAAACATTTTATTGTTGTAATTTCTTAATGTTATTGAGCCTCTTTACAGAATTACTGATGAACTATTTTGACAATATGGCATTTGGAATGGGAAATAGAATAAGAGGTGATTTTTTAGTTTTGGATCAGAATATTCTTGAAGTTATTTTAATTATGGTACTCTTCAAACCCATTTCAGGGCCTTTGAAGGACAAATCCATGCTTCCCACTAGTGTTTCCAGGGGAATACCTAGATGGAGTAGTTAAGGAGGCAGGGTTGCTTTGGGGGAGGGGGCTCATGAAGGTGGGAGTAGGATCGTGCTGACCGAGTGCTGATCCCTTCACTGAAGGTAGACGGCCACACTGGGGGCCACCACAGGCTTTACTTTAACCCTATTGAGTTGAGAGAGCAGGAAGCTGGAGAACATTTGGAAAGAAGAGTGAATGTTTATTATCCAGCCTTGATGTTTGCTTTTATGTGAAGGTAGCTCTTTGAGGCCAGGCACCATGGCTTACGCCTATAATCCCAGCAATTTGGGAGGCCGAGGTGGAAGGATCACTTGAGGTCAGGAGTTCTAGACCAGTCTGGGCAACAGTAAGTCCCTGTCTATACAAAAAAAATTTTTTTTTAATTAGCTGGGCGTGGTGGTACATGCCCATATTCCCAGCTACTTGGGAGGCTGAGGCGGGTGGATCCCTTAAGCCCTGGGAGCAGTGAGATATGATTGTGCCACTGCACTCCAGCCTGGATGACAGACAAGACTCCATCTCTATAATAAAAAAAAAAAAAAAAGATATCTCTTTGGGGTAAGACTCCCACTCTCTTCCCTCCCCCTTCATAAATTCCTCTGCGTGGGAAAATATAAGAAAGTTTTCCAATATGTGAGACCCATCTTCTTCTCTTTTTGTCCTAATCTGCTACCTGCACAGAGCACCTTTATCCTCTGCTGCCCCTTACTCCACCCCTCCTCGCCACCATGAGGAGGCCTGCGGTGCCTCATCTCCATCCACGCCAGGTGGGAATTTCTACCTGAGCCAGGAGTCTGACATTAGCAATCTAACTTTCCTGTCACATCTGAGATGCATTCTCCAGCATCCCCCCCACCTGACCCCCGTAGAGATCTGCCTCATGAACGTGAGTGTTCACAATCTTCTTACTTCATTACTAGCAGGACACAGTCCCAGCTGCCCTCTTTAGTGGGAATGTGTGCAGAATTGGGGTATGATCACAAAGCTCCAACCATTTGAGGTTCCTTCTCTCTAACTCCTATAAGCTCTTGCATATGCCACAGAATATAATTAACCTAAAATGAGTCCCTAATGCATCTGGGCTTCGAGAACTGGTAGAATAACTAGAAATACTGAGTACATTATTCTAAGGGACATTATAGCTTCACAGAGGAGGGAACTAAAACAAACATCATTATGTAGGAAACCATGAGAGTTGAGACAAATATGGCAATGCTTTCGTATTACATTTTATCTAAATAAAAATGATTTGCAAAACCTCAGCGTCTGACATGAGAAGTGAAAGGGCTTTACAGTGCTGGTTTAAAATAAGACTTCATGTAAAGACTTTATATTGTTTTATTTATTTCCCCATATGACAGGCACAAGAAAGAACCGGATCACATTTTGCAAGAAATTTTATGGAATATGGTAATAAAGGAGTTTTGTTTCACTGAATTGTGTGAAGCTATTTGGAGACAATTTTTGCTGTGGTATTATTAAAAGTCACCTGTGATCCAGCAAAGATGAATAAAGACCTGTGGTCCCCACTTGATGCCAGGTCAGGGTACCTGGAAGGCAGTCACCATGCTGGGCAATTGCTTTGGTCTGGGGTACTATAGGGCTACAGATAAATATTTGACTGAATTTGCCTCAGAATGTAGAGACAAGATTATTTCAATAAATTGTCACCAGTTGCCCACTTTCCCACATTTTCCTGGCCATATTAGCAATAGCAATATAATATTCTTACTCTCTTGGCTTTAAAAATCAACCAGTATGTAGCAACTACTCCATCTGTTGGTATTGGTGATTATGATTCCAGAATAGCAATCTTGATACACAACCCTTAATGTCACCAATTTGTTTTCTAATCTTCAGAAGTATTGACATCTGAATAATTTAACATAAATCGAGAATAAATTTCCCAGCTTCTCTCCTAAACTGACCCTCAGAAATCCTATCAGAGTTGTGAATCTTTTCTTTAGCAAGTACTTTGCAGGACCGCTCTGGGGTATTTGGAAAAGGCTTAAACTTCACACTAATTGAAGCTACCCTGGATCTCAGGGGCACCATCCCCCCAGGAGCAGAAAGACTGACCCCTGTGGTCCCCAGCTCCACGGGACATATGTGCTCTGGGTGTGGCCCAGGGCCCTGAGAGCTTAGTGCTGTGACATTGTTAGGTCATGAGAGGGTTTCCTGGAAATGAAGGCTCCGCCTTTCCCCGCAATTCTCCGGACAATGCTTCTTTAACCAATGTACTGGGATAAAATAAAACAGATGTCTTCTCTGTCTTCATGAACCATACACTTTGTAGGAATAGGGATGGATTTGACATCCCAGAGGTTAGGCTTAGGACTTCTCCTTATGAAAAACATCTCTAAAGAAGGAAAATGCTAGCAGAATTACAGTTTTCACATATACGCTATCAATGGAGAAAAATCTGAGCATATATTTTATTTTCTTTAATTTAAAAGTAATACTCAGGCTGTGCAAAGGCAATATATGTAACCTAAACCTTTGTACCCCTGTAATATTTTGAAATAAAAATAAATTAAAAAATATATATATATAATTTTAAGGGAATTTTCAGAGGATTTTTATTAATTTCTGCTAATTAAAATGAAATGGATCATTTTAAAGTATGTCCCATTTAATGATGGTTCTTCATATGTGGTTCTCCTCCCTTCAAGTACCATATGCTGTGCTCACCTTGGAAATCAGACTAAGGTTGAATCAAGTTATAGCATTCACTCTTATTTATGCTCATGTAGAAATGTTCTCAAATGAGTTGGTATGTCAGCTTCAAATTGTGTAGAGACTGACTAGAAATATAACAAAATGGGACTGAGAAAAAAACTGCAAGTACTTTTCTCAGCAAGTTTTAGGCCAATTTTTAAGCATATCTGTGCATGGTCAGTTAGCTTGGTGGGTTAGACTCTAGGGCTAAGGAGCTCAGAAATTTGGATCCCACCTGTATCAATTAACTTCTCAGAGATGCAAATTGTGATACATTCCCCAGAAGCACCACGAATCCAGGTAATTCTTCTCAGAAAGGACTCCTAAGAGCAGCTGAGTTAGATCAGAGAAAACTATTCCACTGCCACTTCATCAATAGGGACCCAAGGCATAAGCCTTTGAACTGATATGTTAATAACATCACATTTTTTTCCTGTGGAAATTTTACTTGGCCCTTCACAATGAAACAAGTTTGCAAGATGGACAAGCAAGGGTCCAGTTTCCTCCTCGTCTCTAATCCTGAGTTCCAAAAGGACTGCGGGACGAGGGTGTGTTCTACCGGGGGTCTCTCAGGGTTTCCTTTTCGCTAGATAGAGAAGGTCTGGCTGTTTGAAGGACAGGGCTTTCTTTTCTTTTTTATTTCTTTCTCTTTTGTGCCTGTTAAAGTGGCACAAAAATCAAGTCTTTATTCTTATGCTACAGAACGAATAAGGGTATGTCCAAGATGACATCTTTTCTGTGATCTGAAATCACCCTCTTGAATAAAAAATGTTATAGGGAGAAAAAAATCCATCTAAGCTTCTTGGTTCCATGACCCATCCATCTCTGAGTCTTGCTGGGATTTTACTTCAGTCCCTTAACTCTACGGCCAGATCCTGTCCTGCAGCATCTAGTGGCCACGGTGGTGGGGATGGTTCTTCTCGTCCCGAGTGATGGACAAGGCCCGAGCCCAGCCCCTTCCAGCAACTTGCTGGCTCCATTCCTGTCCACACACTCATGCTTCCCATTGCAGGGCCTTTAACCCTTTACCTTAAAACAATAACAGTATTTATTTTATGCTAACTATATACCATATCCAGTCCTAATGCTGCTTTCTTATTTACTCTATATTAAAATCATATTTCAAAATTCACTTTGTAGATGAGAAAATTTAAGTATTAGAATACACAGAATTAATGTTTGAACTTCATCAAGTAGGTGCTGTTTAGATACAGATTTATAGAATTCCCCCATATTTTTCATAACTTGCTTTTAAATAAATAGAACATCTAATAGTAGCCCTGATTTTTGTATGTGATTATTATTAGTCTATATCTCCTTGTTTTGCTGTCAACCGTCATATGACTTGACTCATTGGCTAGATTCTAATTCATAGTTATATTTCTGAGAACATAGGTATCACTCAACAGATGCCTTTTCTTTAGGACAAAAGAAGCAAATTGGTGTCTAAAAGTAGCAAGAAGAAGGTTTTAATAAAAAAGGTCAGTTAATATGCTTAACTGTAGTAATCATTTCTTTTTTGTATTGTTTATCACAACATCACATTGTACACCTTAAGCATATACAACAACAACGAAAAGATTAAAATTCCCTACGTCATAACACCACTCCTGAAGGACTGTGCTTCCTTTGGGGAACACTGAGTATCACGAAACCAGTGGAGGCTCTGCTCTGTGTTGCATACTTGCCAGTGTAGACAAAGACCTCTGATTCTGTCTATAGATGAGAGTATAAACCCTAAAACTTCTTTATGGGTTTGAAATACACTGAACTTCATCTGGTAAAATACGAGAGCAGATATATATAAAGCTGTGTTAAATATTCTTAAATACTATGGTTTTTACAATGTATTTGCATTTTCTGGGCTCTATATCAAAAATCTCAAACTCAGCAGTTTCTCACTTACCTGGGCCCAGAGTGTATCCCTCTGACTTTGCTGCAGCTGCAGCACCCCTGACTCACAAAGGGGTCTCCAGGGCTTATGAACGGAAAGTGATTTTGTAATGCTTTCAGGTGTGGGAACAGCTGCCCTAGGTTCATTTTATGTATTTTAACTATGCAGAGAAAAATGGGCAGGTAGAATCCAAATGTGTTTCTTTGCCTCTGTGGTCAGCCCCCTGCGTCCAGTCCGAACCCCCTTCCCTCCACCCTGAGATGCCATCAGAGCCCAGCTGTCCTCAAACCTGCAGCATCTCCTGCGCTGAGGTCTGCTCCATGGAGAGAGGCTTTCTGATAAGATTTAGGAAAGGGCAAGCGCATTTCCAGATCAAGCCCAACCTCAGTAACTCGGGCCTTTATCTTTGGTTTAATTGCTTCAGTCAAAGAGCACAGACATCATCCAATTTATTTTTGATTTTACCACCTCACCAACTGCCATTTTGATAAAGGATTTTAGCTGAATCAACCTTTACTACAATAACTTCACCAGATAAAGGTAGCTTATTTTTTCTATAAAGTTAAATTGTCAAATTCCATTGCAGTTTCAAGTTTTTAAAATAGACATTTTTTTAAAAATCCTCATAGTTGTTTTATCCTCCTATTTCTTGAAAAATTTCCTTGCGTAGAACTGAAAATTCCAGAGGAATGACAGTAGTCAAGGCCAGCTTTGCTGTGTATGAGATTGTTAAACAATTGCACGGGTCCTGGGGATCAATATCTTAGCCCTCTCACTAGCCCCTGAGCTTTTGGTTGAATAACACTAAGTGGAACATATTACTTTACACCATATAGAACCTACATCACTTGGAAATCAAGTACTAGAAATTGCAAGTGATTGGGCATCCTTAACTTGTACCAGATTTTAGAGGAAAAGCTTTTAGCTTTTACCCATTGATTATGATGTTAGTTCTGGGCTTTTCCTAAATGGCTTTTAATAGGGTGAAAAAAAATTCCTTCTATACATATTTTTTGAGAGTTTTTATCATGAAAGGATGGGTCACTTTGTCAAATGCTTTTTCTGCATCTATTGAGATTGCTGTGCAGAAGCTTTTCAGCTGTGTTATGTGGTTTTTATCCTTAATTCTACTAATGTGGTATATCATATTGATTAATCTGCTTGTGTTAAACAAATCTTGCATACCAGGAATAAATCTACTTGGTCATGGTGTATGAAAATAAAGTCCAGTTATGAAAATTCCAAAGGTACCATCATAATTAATAGGGAAAAACTGAAAGCTTTTGCTTTAAGATTAGAAATAAGGCACGGATGCGTCTTCTCACAACTTCTATTCAACTCAGTACTGGAAGTACTAGCAAGAGAAATCAGACAAGGAAAAAAGCATCTGAATCAGATAGGAAGAAATAAAATTATCCCTGTTTACAGATGACATTATCCTAAATGTAGAAAACCCTAAAAACTACACCAAAATCTATGAAAACTAATTAATCCAGTAAAGTAGCAGGATATAAAATCAACACACAAAAATCAGTTGCACTTCTTTACACCAATAGCGACCTATCTGAAAGATAAGTCAAGAAAACAACCCCATTTACAATAGCATCAAAAAATAAAATCTTTGGACTAAATTTAACCTAAGGAAGTGAAAGATTTGTATGCTGAAAATTATGAAATATTGATGAAGGAAATTGAAGAAGCCACAAGTAAATGGAAAGATATGCTGTGTTCTTCAATTGGAAGAATTAATATTGTTAAAATATCCATACTACCCAAAATGATATACAGATTCATTGCAACTCCTATCAAAATTCTAGTGACATTTTTCACAGAAATAGAAAACATAATTCTAAAATTTGTAATGAACCCCAAAAGACCCCAAATAGTCAAAACAATTTTATGAAAGAAAAACCAAGCTAGAAACATCACCCTTCTTCCTAATTTCAAATGATAATACAAATCTGTAGTAAGCAAAACAGCATGGTACTGGCATAAAAGCAGATACATAGACCAGTGGAACAGAATGGAAAGCCCAGAAATAAACCCAGAACTAAACAAAATAGAAAGCCCAGAAAAATATATGTATATAATTTTTGACAAGCCCGCCAAGAACACACACGGGGCAAGAACAGTCTTTCCAAAAAATGCATTGGAAAAACGGGATATACATGTGCAAAAAAATGAAACTTTTCCCTTATCTTACATTATACACAAAACCAACTCAAAATGGATTAAAGACTTAAACATAAGACTTGAAACTATAAAACTCCTAGAAGAAAACATGAAGGAAATGTCCTTGATATTGATTTGGCAATTATTTTTGGGATATCACAAAAGCTCAGGCAACAAAAGTAAAAAATACACAAGTAGAACTACAACACTAAAAAGCTTCTGCACAGCAAAAGAAACAATGAACAAAATGAAAAGGCAGCCCATGGGTTGGGAGAAAATATGTGCAAACCATATATCTGATAAGTGGTTAGTATCCAAAATATATAAAGAACTCACACAGTTCAATAGCAATAAAATGAAATAACCAAATCTAAAAAAAAAAAATAGGCAAAGTATCTGAATAGAGATTTTTTTCCAAAGATGATACAAAAATGGCTCACAGGAATATAAAAAGAAACTCAACATCCCTAATCCTCAGGGAAATGTAAATCAAAACCACAATAAGTTATTACCTTACACTTGTTAGAATAGCTATTATCAAAAGGTCAAGAGATAAGTGTTGGTGAGGATATAGAGAAAACAGAACCCTCAAACACTCTTGTGGGAATGAAAATTGGTAGAGCTATTATGGAAAACCATATGGGGCTTTGTCAAAAAATTAAAAGTAGAACTACCATATAACCCAGAAATCCCTCAGTTGGGTATATACCCAAAGGAAATCAAATCATGAAATATCACCTCATGGAGATATCTGGGCTCCCATATTCACTGTGGCATTATTCACAAAAGCCAAGATATGGAAGCAACCACAGTGCCCATCAATGGATGAACGGATAAACAAATGGTGGTGCATATGTGTGTGTATATAGTATACATAAAGTGGAATTCTATTATTCTTCCAGTTCCCTCCCAGCCTCCTCCCTCCCCTCTTCCTCCCTTTCCCTAATTCAAGTTTATTCAACCTGCTGCAGCCAGCTCAGAATTCCACTTTGACCACCACATATTCTCTAGGTTCTCAAAATGTTAAGGATTCTTCACTTTATCATAAAAATCCCAACATCCACAGCCAAGGAACTAGGACCCTTTATAATATCGTCTCCACACCTATTCCCACCTCTCCTTCCTGACTGTCCCCTCCATCACATCTCTGCTTCAGGTTCACTGATTAACCTGAGGTCCTTCAAACATGCCAGGACTCTACTTTCCCAGGAGAGCAATAAACAGGAGGTAGGTGGGGCCTTTCCCCCGCCTTGTCTCTCAAAGCTGCTATAAATGCAGCTGCGAGCCCTGGGCGCTCTGTACCAGCGAGGGGACCCAGGAAGGTGTGTATGCAGGTGTCTGCCTTTGACGTGCAGGTTGCATTCCTGCTAGTTGTGGCACCCAGAGCCACAGTTTCATGCTCCTCTGGGGGTCACGGCTCACAGAGGAACCAGGGCTGGCAGCTGGGGAGGGGGCGCCACAGCAAACATGCACAGGCAGTTTGGGTCCTTTCGTACTATGCTTCACCTCCACCACGCTGAAGGCATGTGCCTGTGAACCTGCGCTCCCTGAGCTGGGCAGACGGGGGTCTCGGGGAAGGGAAAACAGGTGTGGGGAAAGTGTGGCCTCTTTCCTCTCCTATGACTATGATTTCATTACCTGAGAAATTTAGGCTATGGAGACAATACATACTCAGTGATTTCTAACTAACTACTGCAGAAAACCCAGCCTGTATTAAATATTCTAATGAATCTAAATCTATAATCAGCTCTTATTTAGATCCTATGTTCAGGTGCAAAGGCAAGATGAGCTTCATCAAGATAAATTAAACATCTTTACTCGCCTTGCAGGAGTTTGTCATCATTTTACGAACAAGATTTCAATGGATTGAAGAGGGATGTTAATTTTGCCGGTGTTTCTGAGCCAACATGGAGTCTTGATTATGTCATGTTAATAGTAATGTGGATCTGTTATGTGGCAGAAATCAGAATTCTTCTTCACATATTTTCAGTGTTAAATGATTACTGTCTAAGCATTAAAAGATAAACAGGGATTTTAGAAAGTAGTGATTTGAGGCTGGGAATACAATAATTTCTAACTTTTGTAGAAAATTTTAAATTCAATTTTAATGTCTATTGTAAATATTTAGGAGAATCTAAATAGTCTACAATTTAAATATATCAACAAATATCCAATCCCATGTTCTATGCACAGGCAAGATGAGTTCATCAGCATAAATAAAACAACTTTGTGTTTCAGCAATTTTTCATCATTTTAGGAGTATGAGTTCAACAGGTTTCGATAGTAATGTTACTTTCACTCGTGCTTCTGAGCCTACGTGGAATTATTTTATTATGATATACTTATCTAAGTATTAATCACTTATGTGGTGGAAATCAAAACTGTTTCGTTATATTTTCTTCTTTTTTTAGTGTTAGTGGTCACTATCTAAAGCATTTAAAGACAAGAAACCAGATTTTAACAAAGTAGAGATGCTTTCTTCTCCACCACCAAGTATAGGCCATGGATTTTAACACTTTTCTCCAAAGGAGGTTGTGATTAATTAGAAACATGACACCCAAAGCCATGCAGGGCACCGCCCAGCCCTTTGTCCCTCCTTCTCCATTTTTTTCTGTCCTTTGCTTCTTCCTTCTTTCCTTCCTTCCTTTTCTGTGAAATGGTAGACTCTGAAATAATATGCAGTCCACGTAACAGAATTCTCCCTAAAAGCACAGCCACAGAACAGCAGGACGTGCTTTCCTGTCACTGCTCCTGGGCACCAGGCTCAGCCGCCCTGCGTCTACTCCGCCTACTGTTCTCCTCTTGCCTGTCCCATTAGCTGCCCCTGCGGTCAGTGCAGGGGAACGGGTTTGCAGTTCGTGCGTTTAGATCCTGCAGCCGCGCATCGCTGTGCAGGAGGTGGATGAACGCTGTGAGGACGCGTCCCACGGCCTTCCACGACGCCCTGAGAGAGAGAGGGAGAGAGAGAGGGACACCCGGACACCCTCCCCTCGTCCTTCAGATGCATCAGGGTAGAACGCAGACAGCTGTCCCCGAGCACCCGAGACTCAGATGGGCCCTCCGCCCCCGCCTCCCACGCCTGCCCGGCACCGTCTGCGCGTGGCTGTCCTCGCACGGTGCCCGGCGTGCGGAACGGTGCCCGGCGTGCGGAACCGTCCCCGTCTCTCTCAGTTGGTGGTCACCGCCAGGGGGGAAACCCGTTTCGTTTACCTCTGAAGTTGCACAGCTTCATTCTGGGTCTGATAAATCACAAACACACCCTCCTTTATGTTTGCGCAGCGAATCAAGGAAGATAAAATATAAAGAGATGAAAATAAGTGGAAAAAGCAATGGAAACGAAATGAGCTTTCTGACGGGGACGCACGGAGCAGGAACGCTGACGGCTGAGCACGTTTCCGTGGGCGCCGCAGCGCGAGGAGCCTCTGCAGCCGGGACGAGTAACACAGCGACCCCGGGTGGGCGCAGAACCCAGCTCGTGCCTGCGACGAGCAGCGGCGACTTCACAGGCTACTCTCGCCGGAAACTCCTGCCGGTTCTCCACGTGACAATGACTTGCTGCTCTGATTTGTTTGTCAGCAGGTCACTTGCAAGTAGTTACACATGTCTGGTTTAAATGAGGAAGTTTTTAAACGTTCTTATCTACTCTGCGTGCAATGGGTTGCCCTTAAATGGTCCATTTTGTTATAATAGAATTGTTTGCAGATAATTGGCCTCAAATTGGCCCCATCCACTGATTAGTCACTGCATTCCTGCCTCTTCAGGTTGCAATTGCTCCTTCATCGCAGCGTGGGAGCCAGGGACTGAGGGGCTTGGGGACGAAGAGAGCAGATAATTTATACTTGAAAAGCTTTTTATTTCTGTTCCAGCCATTTCTTGGCTTCCACTGCCCCTTGCCCACTATTTTCAACCTCCTTCCCCTCCGATACTATCTGAAAGTTCAGTTTGCTGCTCTGAGACCTCATCTCTGCCTCTCATCCCCAACTTCCTCAGCCTGGCTCTCCCTCTTCCAGTTCCGCTCAGTATTGAACTTAGAGAAGAAGTATTGAAGATATAGAATTACCAAAACCTAACAAAATATTGTGCAAGAATATTGAACAAATGTCAACAAGATTAATAATGGGCATCCCATACAGAAAGGATTTCTACTCTAGCTCTATTCTAGCTTCTTTGTCTGTACCTTTAAAGTCCATTGAATTGAATATTGAGAAGTAAATTTTTGAACAATTGATCAGTTTATGTCACATTGTTGACATGTTGTCTGACCAAGTATCATTAGTTACTCAGTCTGTAAATATTTTGTCTACTTAGTCAACAATTTGCTGTAAAATTTTACAAACCAATTTACTATAAAATTTCGACTAGGACCAGCCTCAGCAGCCAGGTAGTGTGAGCCCTGTGTGTTTGAGGACATGGATGGTGAACAAGATTATATTTGCTGCATAGACCAAGAAATCTGGGAGTAAAACTTAAAACGTACCTGCATGCCCAGGGTAAGACCTCTGTGTCCCGGCTTTAACGCCAGCGGATAAGGATTCTGCAGGCTGGCCTTGGACTGGACACTTTAACTCCACTATGTCTACCAGCTTTTTGAGGAATAATCACAGTTATTCTCTCTTTCCTGTCTTTTCCTCTGTACCTCACTTCTACATACGCTTTGCATTAGAAAAGAGTCTAACCTAATGGCTGCCCATGGGAAATATCTCTCTGGATTTATATATTTATTGATAGAGTACATTAACTGGAAATTTAATCTAATACATACTTAAATAGAAACTAAGAATGGGCATCTTTATTTCTATATATCCCAGGAATTGTATCCTAGCCAAGCTGATTTACTTTGAGATCTGTGCTACTGAATATTTTTTAAAAGTATTATGTAAAATAGAATTAGCATAATAATTTAATATTTCTCTATTCATGTGCTGCTAATTCTTATCTGCTATACACCCATTGCAAGTATTTGGTAGAATTATATGATATGATTTGGACTGTCTGTATTTATTTTCATTTGCCCCCAAAAGACTGTCTGACAAATACTCAGTATGTATTTCTGGCAGAGCAAATAGATTTCCTGTCTCAGCAAGGGACATTATGTAATATAAGTTCACCATCAGAGAATATAAGAACACATTAAATATATAGAAAATAATCTTCCTACTTAGGAGCAGCTGAATTTCTACTATCGAAATATGTTAAGTCTCTACCACATAACAGTTTCTTTACTATGGGACATAGAAGAATATTAATATTTCTACCAAAGCACACCCTTGTATTTATTAGATTATAATATTGGTCCTGATTTTTGTCCAAATAATTTAGCATTTAAACAAGTAAGTCAGACCCCATGGTTTCTTCTTTGTATGATATGCAACCAGCCCTCAGCCCCTCCCTCTTTCTACCCCCTATTTTGTATGAGTACCAACACCCCAGAGAACATTCTATACTCTGACTTTAAAACAGTTGATTTTCTAGGAGTTCCATTTATAACCTAGCCTTTAGATTCCATAATTCTACAGTGGAGAGAGACCTATGAAATACATCTACTCCCATATTTATCAGACAAGAAAGCTGAAACTAAAGGTAGCAAATGAGTCACCCACATGCAGAAACACAATAGTTTTGAACGTGTACTATAAATTCTTTCTCCAAGCTCCTTCTTTATAGCCATTCTCTCTGATAAGCTCTCCTGAGGGCTGCGTACCTTGGGGAAGCCCTCTGGGACCTCCAAGGGCTGTGTGGACCAGCCACAGCCCTCAGCAGCAACTGGGCTTGGGTCTGACCTCCATGATGCCCCAAACTCAGCTCCTTCTGTCTATTCGTCTCCCCAGCTTGAGCTCCGAGCAATCCTCAGGCCTCTGTTGGCCTGCTCAGCAGCATCCACAGTGACACTTCCTGTGGGAAGCTCACGGGAGCATCCCGCTGACAACTGCAGAACCTCATCTGTCTCTTGCGGGAACTTACTCAAAACTCTCCATGGTTGAGTGAATGCAGAGGCCTGAACAGCAGGCTCACCTCGTGTTCCTTCTTTCTTATTGAGACGTGTGCCAGATATGGAAATAGGCTCTGCGGATGTAGCAGTGACGTGACCGACACCCTCACAGTGGCCGGGGAGGGTGCTGATCACACATTAGTGAGCAAATGACAAACAATATAATTGCAGGTGTGGTACGTTTTCTGAAGAAGATGGATGAAGAAAGAAAGAGTAACTGAGAAAGGACTATTTATGATACAGAGACCTTAGCTCTGAGGAGGTGACGCTTGAGCTGGCATCTGAAGGGTTAAGTTAGCTATGTAAAAAGTTGAGACAAAAGCCTCTAGTTCAGGATATGCCAATTGCATTGTCGCCAATCCTACCCCAGGGGATTAAAGCAATGGCAACACATTTCTAAGAACGAAACTCACCCCAAAACACATCCGTTTAAGACCCTGGGTACATTCAGTGAAAATTATCAGCACTCTAAATGTTTTGATGCCAACAGTGAAATGCCCGAAAGCTTTGCACTATGATATCGGTGACAGGTAAGTAATCTTCAGGGATATATAAAAAGAGCCCTGGTCTTGGAGTCTTAAAGTGATTCTCAGCTGGGCTGTGGCACTTGCAAGTCTGTGGCACTGACGTACTGAGGAGGGGCCCCAATGTGCAAACCGAGAGGTTGCTCTTTCCATCCCCAAGGGCTGCTTCAGAACTAACACTCGGTGCTTCTGGAGCCTCCCGGGATGACCACTGGATGGACTGGAAAACTTGTCCCATGAAGCAATCCAGACAGTCACAGGACACTTCCACCCCAGAATTGAGCTGCCCATCCCTCTTTAGGGAGCAGGGAACGCCCTTTCCTGTTTCTAGAAACCCATAGCCAGGAAGCCTGGCCCAGCTAAGCCCAGAGGCCACTAAACCATCCAACTTCCCTGGTACCCACCACCTACTCTCACCTGCACAATGATTTCACCCCATATGAAACCTTAGAGTAAACATTCTCTGCTCAAAACAAATACATTTTGTGCCAGTGTGAAGCGATACACGCCTGTGACCATCAAGGCTGCTACAGCAAGATGGGTTAGTCTCGACACTCAAAATGATGGCTGCAGTTTACATATATCATTACAAAATATGCCTGGTATAACCCCCTCCTCTGTGCTCACTACCACTCAAGGAAACTAGTCTTAGTACCTTATAACTACTTTACATAAAGGTTTTTTGACATCAGCCTGAAAAACCAGATCATCTCTGAGAAGCCGCTATTAGCAATGTTGACTTATTTATCTTTTCGGCCACCTTGCCTAACATAATTGGGTTCACATAATTGGCAACAGTTTCATAACAACCAGGTGAAGGAGATATTTATTATAATTATACATATATATATTTGATACATATGATTTGATATATTCTGAAACTGCTAACTTTTTAGTGCATATTATTAATATTTAAGGAGGCACATAATATCAATTTGTCCTAAAATTGATAAAGCTAGTTTTAATAACTTACCAAGATTCTCCAATGTAAGATCACAATTTTCTCTTTGTAAATAATTCAGGGGTAAATATTTTGAAAGTATAAAAATACCCTGTTCTTCATCAAACTTTTACCTACTTATTACTTTTGACATCTATTCATGATTTTCTAATTCTGTCATTCTTTCTGTATTTTTTAGTTGACGCTATACTGTCAGAGAGAGCTTTCAATCTTCCTATTTATATGTTTATTTATATAAGGAAGGACTCATGATTTTTATCATATCTAATGAGTCATTGTCTATTATGATAAATATTTATATTGTTGCTCAAATTTTCAAACTGGCCCCAAGGCAGCTCTTTAAGCTGGTTCCCAGCTCCCTTTGCTATGTTCCCATGATCCTTTAAGGAATTTTTACTATCTGGTGCAACAAGATGTTCCAGACTTATCTCGTGCCTTTTCTGACCCTGGTCTGGAATCAATGAATTTTCCAAGGAGCCTTAATTTTTTTTTAGCATAGAATATTATTTAGAAACCAATATCTTGATGCTGAGCTGTAAAGTATATTTGTTCTTCACCAAGTTCATAGAAAAACCAGGAACTCAGTCTAAGCAGTCTTGAATCAGTCACCACATCTAGTGTGGTGAGGGAAGTTAAAATTGAAATTTGATATTTCAAAACACTTGGTTTGTGATGCTGTATTCATATGCCTCCCTAAATATTTCTATTCAAAATGAATGGGCTTGCCCTTTTTCTTCAAAATTGCTTGGTTTTAATTCTAATGACTTATGTTTCTGCATCATTTATTTCAAACTTAGGTATGAGTAGGAGGACTGAATAAACTGGCCAAAGTATTATTTGTGCTCCATGGAAAAATCATATTCTGTTGAATAATATCTTCCATGGGATTTCTTTAAAGCTACACATAAGTCATTTCACATAATTACATTTTATTGTTCTATTCCTGTGTCTACTTCAAAGAAAATTATTTCTGTAGGAATTATACTTTTTTTTCATGGCTTAACTTTTTTATGAGATTAAACATGCACTTAGAGGCTTCTTGAATTTGCTGTCAAAAAAGGGTAAAAAACTAAACAGAATCACAATAAGTATTTCTGAGTAGTGATTCCAGGCCTTACTATATTTGAAGATGTAGCTAACACATTTTCTACTCTTCAGTTACAATATCATCTGTTCTGAGATTGGTGGTTAATGGCCATAACCACCAAATGGGATTTGTAATAAAATCTCCTTATTTTAGTGGGATTCTAATAGCAGGCTTCTAGTCCCTTACATCTTTATAGTATTGTTTGGTAGAAATTTTACTGTCATCTCTACTAATAATTTTCGTTGTATATACCATATTGAGTGTCTTATTTGTGCCAAGTGCTTTATATATCTTTATCTCCATTATTAGGTTATGCTTTATTATTTCCATTTCAGTATCTAGGGAAAGCAGTGAGAGCCACAGTATCTTAAGGTCTCAGTTTAGAACCAGATCTCCAGGCTCCCATCTGACCAAGGCCTTGACCACTGCCTGCAGAGGCTTCATTTTATTGAGCTGTTCAACGTTCGCGCTGGGTAAACATTGCCTCCTTTCATTAGACTAGATAATGTATTGTGTTACTTTACTTCCATGAGACAGGGGTGTTTCAAAATATGTCCTATACCAACGTAAGTTTCATTTGTCAGTGCTTCCAAAATTTTTTGTATTCTCTTTTCTGACTTTATATCAAATAATTAATAATTTTTCAGCTAAAGCATATGTTTTCCTAGGGAGTTCGTTCACTTAAAGGCACATTCTGCAAATTATTTCATCAGCTCAACACTGGGGAGGGGCATGTATACACTGAGCTTACTGAATGAAGATGCATCTTTCTATTAGTTAGTATGGATAGGTGTTGATTATTAGATAAAAAGTGCAAGCACAAATAACATATCCCACTTGAAATAATGTGAGCATGACAGTGCAAATCTACTATTTGGAGAACTTAACCTCTGAAGGTCTAATTATTTAAGGATACTGAACTATAGCCCTGGAAAAGAAGAATCTGGGAGCAGTTTTTATCCTTTATCCATAAATACTATAACCAGGGCCTGATTTGAGCCTGGGTCATTTTTCTACCTACCCAGGAGCCCCAACTTCAGTGTGCCTTGGTTTGTTCCATTGGGCACTAGATGCGCCTGGGAAGGTCACCAGAAGCCCAGCACCAGCCATGCCAGAAGCACCCCTCCAGGGAGGGATGGAGCTGTTTCCTGGGGCTTTGCAGGGGATCAGCCCAAGGGAAGGGTTTCTGATCTGCTGGGTTTTGAGAATTTTGATTTTCAGGATTCCTGCAGCAGCTTATTGAAGTTATATAGTGTGTTACATCTTTTTTATTTTTCCTAGATGTAAATGGTCTTCTTCAAAAAAATTTGGCCTATACACTTCAATAATATTTACTATGACTTTGAAAGCAGTAAAATTCTTAAACATAGATCAGACCTGCAGGAGTAAAAAAGAACCAACCAGAGAAGTTTGAACGGGGTAAAGCCTGTTGTTAACTACAAATCTTTTTGAATTTTAATCCCTCGCCCAACACCAAAAAGCTCTCCACATAGATCCATAAATTTTTTAGTCACGTAAGTGTTCTATAAACTTTGTATCTTCCTTAATGCTGCACTGTTCCTGTTGACTGAACTTGAATAGCAATGAGGCACTTTGACTCAGGTCCTCCAGCTCTGCAGAGCCCTCTCCCTTCTTTGGTTTTGTTTATCGTCACACTTGGTTGGAGGGAACAGCCCTGACTGTAAGCATACCTGAGACCCAGGCTACCTCTTCCTGGTTCCAGATCCTCCAGCAAATTGTTTAAATTCTCTGAGCTTCTATTGCTACAGTTTCATAATAATGCAAATACTTGATAATAAAACAACTACACTCAACAGATATTACAATTCCTATCTTATAGGTGAGACATCTGATCCCCTGAGAGAGGGAACTGTCTGCCTAAGCCAGCCCGGGGTACAGCTGGGACTGAATCCACGTCCCCATCCTCCCAAGCTGGGAGTTTCACAGGGGACTGCCACAGTCCTTTTCTTAGACTTAGCAGACTAGGAGTCAGCCCTCAATTCCCTACAGGAAATTTCATGTGCAAAATGTAGTGGGTAGCCCCTAGGGCATTTTTCATATTTTATAAAATGATGGTAACTAATTTGTCTGGTTCCTCTTGAGAGACTGAATATGCAGGGAAAATGACCATACCATGGATGACGATAGAACTCAGAATCACAACCTCTGCAGCAGTTGGTCCAGAATGGTCAGGATTTGGTCAGTGACTGACAGCTTCCCTAATTTTTGCTGCCCCATTCCAAATCAGGAGCAACCAGTGGAAGCCAAATATACTCCTCTAAGCAATCACATAGGATACACATTTCTAGTTAGTCACCTACAGCTTCCTCAGGCCAACAGCCTCCAATCAGGACACACCCAGAGCATTCTTTTTTTGTCAGTATGAAGCATTTGCTCTTCCCGTCTGTCCTGAAGTTTCTACCAAACACAAGTGATGGTGGCCGACTCCCTTGCTATATCAAAGGCTGAGTAAATAGCCTTGGCTTGTTGTCATTTGGGTGGCCTTTGTTTATTTTCACATCTTGACAAACAAAATATAAGATTGGAAAGATGAACCTTCCTCAGTTGACCTACACACAATGACACAAAAAACCAGACATTGGTTGGGAGCTTTCTCCACAAGCAGAGCAATTTTGTATCGTGTGGGTAACCACAGTTACTAACGGAGAACCCAAGCTTAACTAGCCAGTGCTTTCCTATAATGTGAATGAATACATGCTTCTCACTTTCACTGAACCCAGGGTGTCTCAGCAATCCATGCATTGGAATTCACGTTCAAGTTTCCGAAATCCTCCATGCTAATGAAAAGATTCCTAGCTGCCTCATCTGTGTGGCCTTGCAGACGTTCTCCTGCTCACTGCTCTTAGCTTGCTCTAACTCCTTTCACTGTTGCTGTCTTTCACACAACTTAGCAGCGGGTTATCTTATAGTGTTCGTAATTGATTTGCATTGTTCTCAAATTGATTTCTGCCTAAGCTTTATCACTAAAGCCACACTGAAAATCTCTCCAGAAGCTTAAAGAAAGTGAGAAAAAATTACCATTTACAATTTTAAAAAAGGAAAGGAACAAAAGATCATCAGTCTGGCCACCTTTCTCAGTCACCCTGGGAAGGGGAAGAGATGGCAGCTAGAGCAGGACACAGAAGAATGACCTCATTGATGCTTATTCTAATTCTTGTCCAGGGAATCTTCAGATTTGAGATTAAATGGTTTATTTATATACATTCACACACAAATACGTATGACCCATAAGTGGTGCCTACTGTTTTATAAACCAGAAAGGCAAAGACTTTTCTTTAATTGGAGTGATTATTTCAGGCAGAGAGAATGGATCACCAATAACAGAGAATTATCATGCATAGTTAGTCACTAATAGTAACAAAAGTGTTTTAATTGAGTTGACTCTCAGAAAATATTTAAAATTCAGGAAATTCAGAGAACACTATAACCAACACTATGAATCCACCACAAATACTGAACAGATGTTGATATTTTGTCGAAGATCCTTGGAATAATTTCCCAGTCTCCTCCCGGAGGTAACAGCCATCGTGAGCCTGCTGTGCAGTTGCTGGTGTCACTGGGAAAGGGGAGAGAGAGATGCAGCCTTTAGAATGTGGTGATGGTGATGGGTCCAGAGCAATGTCCATGTCCCTCTGGGTCAGAAGAGTGGGACTTGCTGCCCAGGCAGAAGAGTGAGCTCTGGGGTGGAGATTCTGCCCACTGGACCCCCATCCTTGTCTGTTGTTCCCCAAGGACCATGTGGAGAAGTGCAATGGGAGGCTGAACTTCTGGGGCAGCTCCACCTAGAAACCTGCTTCCCCTGGGTTGGGGGCCTCGGGGTCACTCAGGGTTTGAGCAGCCGCAGGCCTTTGTTTGCAGCACAGTCCAGGCGTCTGAGATCACGGCTCCTGCCAAGGTGGGGTTGTCTTTCTGCTGATTTGCATTCCGTCTGCTCAGTTAATTAGGGACCACAGCCAGAAATACTGTTGCTGGATCGAGGTCAAGTCTGAGAGATTCTGATTCTTAGAAACAGTCCTGAATATGGGCCCAGATGCACAAAGTTCAGTTTAGTATGTATCTTGTTGTCTGCCTGAAGGCAATTCCAGACCACAGAGTCTGCACTTCACCTGGAGGTGGAATCCTAGGGGGCACCACGAGCAATTCTGTGTCTGTCAGGCAGGGATTGGGGCCTGGGAGAACCAGGCATGGCCCAGATCCCCTTCTCTTCTTCCACTGTATTTTCTGCCCTCAGGCCTCAACTGGCACTGATTTTAGTTCAGGAGTGGGGAGTTGGGCTTTTCCAGCATTAAATACGGTGGTGTCATTGGTCATCTAGATCACTGGGCGGGGGGAAGGCAGGCCTGTCTCAGCAAAGCTGTGGTTTTCTCCTTTGCTAACTTACTTCCAGTGCCCTAACATTGTTCTACCAAGTCCTCTGAAGTTCAGTGACCACAGCCGCTTGGTGTGAGTCCCAAGACCCATCAGAAAACAGTTTAACAAAATGCTACCACATGACGGGTTTCTGTGTTATGAGAACAAGCGTGGAATGAGGAGAATTTTCACAAACTCCGCTTATCTTGCCTCAGCCGATCCCACGGTTGACACCTCTCACTGGTCCCACTCGAGTCCAGATGCCACTTTCTGGACCAGTTAGAGATTTTGGGTGCAAGTGACAAACTCCCACTCTGGTTAATTCAAGCAGAGGAGGAACGTGTTGAACTGAGCGAGGGTGGCTGAAGGATCAGTTTTCGGAAGTACAGGAACCAGCGACCACGGGGGCCTGTGAAGTGAGACCCAACACACAAGCCCTTCAGGTGCAGAGTTTCGAGTATTTCCATCCTTGGTTTTGTCTCACAATCAAGATTCAATTTCGGTAAGAGAGAGATTCTGATTGGCCCAGTTTTAGTCACACGTGGCATCTTGCCATGAGGTGGGGGAAGAGGAGGGCAGTGTGATGGACATTGTCACTGTGCATGTTCTTGGGCGCAATTGGGTTACCAGTTCCAGATTTGTCTGTGAATTACCTAGTTTTAGCACTTAAAGTCCTGTATCCTTGGATATTCTCAATCCCATGAAAAGTGGCGACATTTTTTCCCCTATGGAAGGCTATTTCCTCAAAAAAGAAAAAAGAAAGAAAAGAAAAGAAAAACCAATGTGTTATTACCAGACAACAGTAGAATGAACGTTAGGCCAGGACAAACAACAGATACCCATGACATAACACTCTGATGATGCAGGCAGGGGTGTGCAATATTCTATATTCTACTGGTGGTTGGAAAGCGTCAGAAAAAAATAGGAGTCTACACATTGAGTTGGTTTGCCATCGTTTTCTACGAAGCCCCAGAGTTTTATTATTTAAGGAGGATAATTAATTACCCAGGAGTAGCAGCACACTGTCCTCACCTCCGTGTAGAGGAATGCATTTTCACTGCCATGAGAGAGACGTTGCGATTCCTTTCACGCTAATTGTTCCTTGGATCCTCCACTCCTAATTTCTCTGATCCTTAAACTAATTTTCTTCCAAAGCATAGATTTTGGAGGATAATATGTACATGTCCCATATTAGCTACAATATGTTGCTAATAAATTCAGATTGTACAAAATCTAATTCAGCGTTTACTCAATACCAGGAGTTGCAAATGTAACAAGACCAAGACCATGCCTCAAGGGACATGTAATCCAGTGGCCCAGGTCATGGGATAAATTTGCCCTGGAACCAGTTGATATTTCTGAGTTTCATGGCCACAGCCTGTACTTCCCACCTCCTGAAAAACACACTCCCCTGAGTCTCCAGGAGTCCAGAGGAAGGAGTTTCCACAGACCCTCAAAAATGTGCCTCCACTCCTGTGAATTTTATCGACCAACCTCATTCTACTGGTGGTAGGCCATTAGTATTACACAATCTGTGAACGTAGAGGGTTTCATACATACATTACATAATTAAATGTAATTTCTGTGCCAGGATTAAAACATATAGGTGATTAATGCATAAGGGTATATCAACTTTACATTTTATCAGAATCCTTTATTACTACTATATCCTATTTCATTAGAAAGCTTCTATTCAAACATATATAGCCAAAATAGCCACAGTAAGGACATCAGTTGGAATGTGGACATCTACTTCCTTAAATGGTTTGCCAAAGCCAAATCTGATTTCTCTCCATGAATATTGTGTTCATGATTTCATGAGAGAAAATAAATAAAGCCTCCTTTGAAAAGTAACTTACACTCCTTCTACTTTGAGGAGGTGGTTTGGGGATAGGTGAGCTAGAACTTTCTATTTTAGGTTTAAAAGAACTTACTCATTTTTGCTTTAAGTTTAGACTGTTTCATTTCAGTTTAGTCTAATCATGATGATTCACAATTGTTGCAAAATAGATCTCTATGTCTATTCCTCTAATTTGATGTCAATTTCGTTACTCATTCTGCTAAAATTGACAAGCATGTTCACATAAGTAGACATTCTGATCAGAACTACTTCCCAAGTAACTTCAGTTGACAATATTCAGGGTGTAACTAATGTTTTCGAATTCAATGATAACTAAGATAGACCTTATGTTTCATTTCACATAAACTATTTCGTGTACATTCATGATACAACATTTAGACATGATTGTACATGCATAGAATGTATAATAATCAAGTCAGGGTAACTAAGGTGTCTAGCACCTCACGCATTTATCATTTCTACCTGTTGGGAACATTTCATGTCCTCGCTTGTAGCTGTTCTGAAATACGCAATACATCATTGTTGACTGTAACCACCCTACTGCGCTATCGAACACTAGAACTTATTCCCTCCGTTTAACTGTATTTTTGTACCCATTAACCAACCTCTTTTTATCCTCTGCCACATACACACCCTCCTCAGCCTCTGATAACTATTATTCTATACTTTATCTCCATGAGATCAACTTCTTTAATTCCCACATATGAGTGAGAACATGCGATATTTGTCTTTCTGTGCCTGGCTCATTTCACTTAACATAATGACCTCCAGTTCCATACATGTTGCTGCAAATGATAGGATTTCATTTTTTATGGACAAATAGTATTACATTTTTTCTATATACCACATATTCTTTATCCTTTTGTCTGTTGATAGACACATAGATTGATTCCATACCTTTGCTGTTGTGAAAAGCGCTGTAATACGCATGGGCGTGCAGCTATTTATTCCTTAATATGATTCCCTTTCCTTTGGATAAATACCCAGCAGTGGGATTTGCTGGCCCCAGAGAAGGATGCAATCTGGGTCTGGTGGGGGATGGGCTGTCAAAATGCACCATGCTGCAGCTGCATAAGACTTGGGGGGGGGAATGCGTGTGGAGTGTGAGACCCAGCATGAGCTCCCTCTCTGCAGCAATGCCACTGTGCGATCTCCAGGCAGTTCTCTGTTAGTCTCAGAGCTTTCGAGGGTGGAGGAGGCTCCCTCATGGCCAGGGTTGCAGGAGTCCATGGTGGGAATGTGGACCACTGGGGGTCTCGCCGTTACCCTTCCCCCACACTGGGGAGCCTCTCTGGGCTCCCAGCTGATCACAGCTGCCTCACTCCTCTCTTCTACCTCTCCCACCATGCCTCAGGTGTCTCCTGTCACTCCTCTGTTGGATTCCAGTGTTCTCTCGTACATGCTCTGGTTGAAGTGTGATTATCTACTTGTTATTTTGGCTCTTCCATGGAGGAGGAGAGTACAGAATGCCTCTAGTCAGCCATTCTGAAGCCCCCCCAAACCTGAACTCTTACAATTTTATTTGCCAATTATACCTTAATAAACCTGGACATTTTAAATAAATAAATACACTGCAAAAGGAAATTTTGGAGGAAAGATTAACCTGTTCACTATCTTGATAGGTAAAGATAGTTTCACAGATGTATACATGTATCAAACTTACCAAGTTGTACATTTTATTTTGTTCAATTTATTATATACCAATTATACTTCAATAAAGCTATGAAAATTAACTAGAAATCCCAATGTTCAGCATTCGAAGCATATCTCATAGATAGCCTCTTGCACCTGGAAATGGCACAAATTTTATCTGTTTTACAATGTTTCCCACTTTTGTTGTTTTGGTTTGGGGAATGTGACAACACTTTATGTATGTCCCCACTAAGAAACCAAGGCAGGAGCTCCAGACTTCTCTGCCTGAATGTGCAAATAGAAAGAGTGGGTCTGATGACAACTGGAAAGTGGAAAACATGCACTATTTTCTTTGAACTTCAATGAACAAAGAATCATAATTCAAAAAGACTGTGCAAATCCAGCAATTATCCATCACATTTCCTGTGGGCCAAGTAGGTTTTCAGCCCATTACTGGTTACAACAAAAGTATGAGATATGGTATCTTGTCTTCAAGGACTGCTACTGCACAGAGATTTGCTGATCACCGGATCCTGCCAGGCACAGGTTATTTCTGCAGATGCAAAGGCAAATAAAGCGTGGTTGGAGAAGCGTGTGCACTATATACTATTTGGATGTTTTGGCAGAGCTAGACTTGATAGCAGATGGAGCCCCTAAAGGGCATGCTCTTGCTTTCCTGCCAGAATGGTATGCTTCAAAATGATGTTTGGATTGTAAACCTCTTCTCAGGGCTGCAGGATATTTCATAGAGATGTTTATTTATAAGGATACAATCTAGTGAGAGACTGTTATGCAAGCTGAAGTCTTGAGCTCCTCTATTCATCAAGGAACCATTTCAGTGGGCCAGATGATTAAAGGTGGAAATTCTAAATCATTGCTTCAGTATAAGTTACTTTGAAATGTCCTGTAGGTCTCCAAAGACAGAAATCTGTATACTTTACTGCTGTGTAGTCTTAAGTCTATATTTCTTGATGGTAATTGTTCTTGGGCTTTGCCGAACAGCCTTGTGGAATTACATCTCTTTCTTTCAAATGCGTGATGGATTTGATGTTAGGAAATCTTCGGTTCTGACTGGTAAATCTGGGATGTCTATATTTTAAATTATGTTAAATGCAAAAGTCCTGCCTATCCTCCAAGGCTTTTTATTTAATTCCAAGTATCAGCATGTTTAATTGGAAAAAGATTTTAAAGGTAAATCAAATAGTGTAAGGCTTAAGAGATGCTGGCACTGTAAGGGATTGTATTTACATTATTGCATGGATTCTTTTTTTTTCCCACAAGTATGTTAGAACTGGCAGACCACAAATGAATCAGTCATTCTACCATATGCTCTCATTATTTATTATTAATGCTTGCCCTGGGGTCTTGTAGACTAATCAAAAATTTCCTTAAGGTCTATTGTAAGTAAAGAGAGATTTCCTTCTTTTCCCACCTCATTTTATGCAAATATATTAAATTATGAGCTTTGAAAAAGCAAGGACATGAGATCAACGACTGTCTCTTCCCTGAACAAATTAAAATGTAATAAGTAGAGATGTTCTGTAACCACAGGATATTAAACCCCCTTCGTATTTTTCTTTCTTCCTTTTTACGCAACCAAGGCTGTAAAACCTAAATTAAATCTTAAAGATCATTTTGTTCAATTCTTTCCATTAGAAAAAAAAGACACTAGGTTTATCCAGAGTAAAGTGACTTTCTTCCAATGACAAAATTAGTATGTGTGTGCACGTATGCATATAACATACCTATACATATAGACATAAATATGTGTATATGCCGTATATACCATATATATGTATATACAGGTGTATATGTATATATGTATGTGTGTATATATACATATATGGTGCTAAATAATCCTCTATTTATTTGATGTAACATATAATATAAAGTATAATGAAATTTGTTTCTACGAAGGAATAAGAGAAAATTTATTTTAAGATTTCCATGAGAAAAATTAATATTGTCATGTCTCTAGTTAAACCCACACTTTCCAAAAGTGAATAGAATTTAACATTAACTAACTAGTATCAAATCTGTGGTGCTACTACTCTCCTAAAAACCAGGTCAACTTTTACTCAAAGTCCTAGTGGGTTCATAGACAGGCTTTCCACCCAGAGTCGGGGCACGGGAGACAGCAAAGATGTCAAGCTGCACTTGCCAAACAGGATGATAATACTGCCCCATAATATCATTACAAAACACCATCTGTCCAAAGCACAAGAGCTGGTTTTGTTAAATACTGGCTTTGCCTGTGGCATTCGATGACCATAGCCCCCTCGTGCACTGACCCTGGAGGAGGAGTCATTACTCACGCACTTCTTCAAACTCTGACCAGGGCACAATAGCAATCTGTCAACAAACACCTTTGGGGGTACGCAGAGCTCAATGCATTTCGAGCATCTAGTCCCAACTCTGAACAGGACTTTTTTTCCCCATTAAAACATTTATTAGGTGCCAACTGCATCTAAATCTATTTTAGTGGGGCTCATCTCCTTTGTCTTTGCCTTTTGTCTCTCTAGCCACAGCAACTTGCCCATAGCCTGGTCTATAACAGGCACTCAGCACAGGCATATCTCGCAGATATTGTGGGTTTGGCTCCAGACCACTGCAAGAAAGTGAATATCACAATAAAGTGAGTCACACAAATTTTTTGGTTTCCCAGTGCATATAAAAGTTATGTTTACACTATATTCTAGTCTACTAAGTGTGCAATAGCATTGTCTGAAAAACAATGCACATACCTTAATTAAAAAATACTAGATTGCTAAAAAATGCTAACAGAAACCTGAGCCTTCAGCAAGTAATAATCATTTCGCTGGTGGCAGGTCTTGCCTTGATGTTGATGGCTGCCCACTGATCAGGGTAGTGGTTGCTGAAAGGTAGGGTCAGGGTTAGGCAATTTCTTTTTTTTTTATTTCAGAATATTACGGGGGTATAAATGCTTTGGTTACATATATTACCTTTGCACCACTCGAGTCAGAGCTACAAGCGTGCTCACCCCCCAGACAGTGCACACCCCACCCATTAGGTGTGAATTTACCCATCCCCTCCTGCCTGACACCCAATGAATGTTACTTCCATATATGCACATAAGTGTTGATTGATTAGTACCAATTTAATGGTGAGTACATGTGGTGCTTGTTTTTCCATTCCTGTGATACTTCACTTAGAAGAATGGGCTCCAGCTCCATCCAGGATAATATAAGAGGTGTTAGTTCACCATTGTTTTTTACGGCTGAGTAGTACTCCATGGTATACATATACCACAACAATGAAGTTTGCCCCATTGATGGACCCCTCCTTTCATGAAAAATTTCTTGTAGCATGCAATGCTATTTGATAGCATTTTACCCACAGTAGATGTTCTTTCAAAATTGGAATCAATCCTCTCGAACCCTGCTGCTGCTTTATCAACTAAGTTTATGTGATATTCTAAATCCTTTGTTGTAGTTTCAACAATGTTTACAGCATCTTCACCAGCGATAGATTTCATCCCAAGAAACCACTAGGCAAAAGGGCTGGCACACCAGGAAGAACAGGATGTAAGATCACCGCCTGGGAGGTGTGGCTCAACGCCCTCATCCCCAGCTCATTCCAGTTCAGCTGGATTTTGCTTTAGGATTTCTTACCCCGTACTTTGCAGGTCGTAGGACTGGCTCAACTAGGACCAAATCTGGGTAATTGGGATGGCTACATCACCTCAAACACTTGTCATTTCTTTGTGTAGGAAACATTCCAAATCTTCTTTTACAGGACTTTTAAAAATAATTAACTTTAGGGAAAAATATCCCACTATATTCAATAGGATCATGATTCCATTGGTGTGAATGAATTCAACCCTTGTCTTTGACTTACAAGATTCCTGCAATGATCCATTTTTTTTGTTGTTGTTCTTCTTCATTTCAGAACCTTATTAACAAATTTCTAAAGGAGGAAACTTCCTGGCTAGTCATATTTTAAAACAACAAAAATAATAAGTACTGTTTTGCAATAGTATTGCTGTCTGATTCTACTGTTGCTGATTTTTCAATCATTTCATTCAGGAGTTAAAAGGGAAACAAAATTTGATAAATCCAAGGCCACAGTCAGTGGTGTGCTGGGGTGTGCTGGTACCACTATGAGCATCTCCTCTTAACTCCAGCAAATGGTACGAGTCAGCTGTCCCCACTGCTGGTATTTCTTAAATCAGTTCTTTCTCCTTTTCTCCCTCCTGGACCCGGTCTCGTTTGGTAGTCTAGTCTCACACTTCTCCGAGCTCTCCACTTAACCCAGTGTTGCTATTCGGAAAAGATTCTAAGGGTTACCCTACTCAGTTTAACATAGAAATAGGAGATGATCCTACAAATAAGGTCGAATACTTTGGGCTTCTGATCGTCAAGAATGTTCTTTTATGGAACTTTCCCCATGCACGTCGTGTTTACCCCTCTGATGAATATCTCTTCCTTGATTATATCAGCGGGAATCAAGGGCCTGCTAACCAGCCACAGTGCTGCTTTCAGTACAAGCACATTGAGCCCATTATCAAATCAATTTGTCGAAATCCAGTAGAGAAAAAGAGTCCCCTTCCAGGCTAAGTATTCTTCCCAGCCCAGACAGATATGAAACTCCAGTCATATTTTACCTCTTCAAATACTGCTTCTGTTCCATTCTCTCTCTCCTCTCCTTTTAAAACTCTAAAGCTTACATAGAAACTGAGTTAGACTTCTTTGTTATAATTTATGTTTTGGTTAATCTCTCATTTATTTTATTTAGTTAGTTCTTCTATGTATTTTATTTTGGATGATTTTCATAAACTCTCTTCCACACAATGCTCTTTTTTTTGTTTTGTTGTTTTGTTCCTTGCTTTTAAAATTTTTTATTTATTTTTAAATTTTATCCCATTCTTAATTGATAAATAATCATATATACTTATGAAGTACAATGTGATGTTTTGATATATGTTTACATTGCAGAATGATTAAACAAGCTAATTAGCAAACCCAACATCTCACATACTTACCAATTTTTATGGTAAAAACATTTAAAATCTAATAGTTAAGCAATGTATTACTAATTATAGTTACCATTCTGTGCAATAGATCACTAAAGTTATTCCTCCTGTCTAACTGAAACTTTGTACCCCTTGATCAGCATCTACCCTTGCTATCATTCTACTCTACTTCTGCGAGTCCACCTTTTTTAGATCTCGTAGGAGATCATGCAGTATTTGACTTTCCATGCCTGGCTTATTTCCCTTCATGTCCTCCAGATTCATTTATGTAGTCCAAAATGACAGAATTCTTTTCAAGTCTGAATACCATTCCATTGGGTATATGTACCTCATTTTCTTTATCCATTTGTCCATTGACAGACACTTGGATTTCTTCAATATCTTGGCCATTGTGAATAGTGCTACAATAAACTTGAGAGTGCGGATATCTTTTTAACATATCAGTTTACTTTCTTATGGATATATACCCAGAAGTGGTATTAATGAATCTCACAGTAGTTCTATATTTTGCTTTTTGAGGAACCTCCATACTGTTTTCCATAACGGTTGTATTAATCGACATTCCCACCAGCACAAGGCTCTTTTTACATGTTTTTCAACTATTTCACTGAGTATGTCCTTCCTAACCTTTTTTTTATTTCTAAAAATTCTATTTGGTTCTTTTTGAATTTTTTGAAATAATGTCTATAGTTTCACCCTTGCAGATATGTTCAAGCTTTACTTCTGCATTGTTAAACTGAGTGAGCAGCACTGCTTTGGAATCTGTGTTTGGTAAATCCAATATATGAAGGATCTGTAGGTCTGTTTTTGTTGTCTTGCTTCATCTGTTTCTCGCTCACACAGAAGTGTGATTTTGCTTGAACCTTCATATTTCTATTAATCAGTTCAGTATTTTCAAAATATCCAGTAAATGCCCAGGAAAGCTTATATAGAAAGAATGAACTGTTTCCCCTTTGTTCTGTTGTTTTTGAAGAAATATCAACCTCCTCACTAGTTGCAGAATTTATAATTGTGGGCATACTTATCTTTATTTTTTCTTTTTTTAACAGCTTTCTTAAGATATAATTTACATGCCATACAATTCACCCATTAAAAGTGCACAATTTAAGGATTTTCAGTACTCACAGACATGCAGCTGTCATCATAGTCAAACCTTTTATTATCCTAGAAGGAAACCAGGCATCCTGCAATTATTGCCCCACAACTCCCCATTCCCTCAATTCCTAAGCAAAATATTTTCCAATTACACTTTCAGTCTCTTCTTTGACTCATTGGTTATTTAAGAGTGTTTTTAAATGTCTGATATTTGTTAGTTTCCCAAATATCTTTCTGTTTGTTCTAAATTTGCTCCATTGTGACTGTAGAACATACTCTGTATAATTTTATAGATTTTTAAATTTTTTGAGTTTTTTATGGCCTGGAATATGTTTTACCTGGGAACGTGTTCCATGTGTACTTGAGAGGAACACATTACATATTCTGCTGTTGTCCGGTGGACGGTTCTATGACGTGTCTGTTAGGTCTAGTTCATTTAGAGTGTTGTTCAAGTGTTCCATTTCCTTTTTGATTTTCTGCCTATTTGTTCTATCCATTATTGAAAGTGGGGTATTAAAGTATCCACTATTATTGTTAAATTGTCTATATATCCCTTCATTTCTATTAGCATTATCTTCATGTATTTTGGTGCTCTGTCTTTAGGTGCATATATAAAAGTACAATATATAATTGGCATATCTTACTGATGGATTGAACCTTTTATAATTATAAAATTCTCCTTTTATCTCTAGTAACATTTTACAGTCTATTTTGTCTAATAAAAGTATAGTTACTCCAGCTTTCTTATGGTTGCAGTTTGCAGGATACATTTTTATTCTTTCATTTTTTGTATATATGTATCTTTGAAACAAAAATATATCTCCTATAGGCAGCATATAGTGGAATCTTGTTGAATATCCAGTCTGACAATCTCCACCTTTTCATTGGATTATTTTATCCATTCACATCTAATGTTCTTATTGATGTATCTGGATTTACATCTGCATTTTACTTTAACTCTTCAGTTTCCTTGATCTATTTTCCTATAAATATATTTTCCTATAGTTACTATAAATCTATTTTCCTAACATGATATATTATGATATTATGGTATATGCATATTTATATATGTGCTATAAGGCATATTGTGCTTTATGCCTCCATGTTATTTTAAGTGTTTCATTTATTAGTCACTCTGGAAAACATATCCTTCATAATTAATGTTGTAAAATACATGATTGATAATTCTACTTTATTATTACCCCCTCAAGTTCTTGAATTCCCCAAATAGACATATTAGATTAAAAACAAATATAAACCATTCCAATGTGAAACTGAAGTTTAACTTTAATATATGATGGAAGTTATTCATTCTTGATTTATCTGCTACTGTATTTTGAATAATGTAAGATAATATTTTCCTTTTAACCTCCTTTTTTTAAATTAAGAAGTTTTTTGACCCAACATTTCTTACAGTTTTCTCAGACTATCAGTTGGATTAATTGCATGTACCTCAAGAAAAATTGCCTGGTGGCTCTAGCCAGTGTGTGGGAGTCAGAGACAAAATTGTCCTTGGGATGATGGGATGGAGGCAAGTGTCCTTACAGACAACAGAAGGAGCCTATCTGAGATTTGGAATTGTCCCTGATGGAAAGAACTCCAGATATGAGGATTGATTTTTTATGTTTAGGATCCAAGAATCCTAAAATAATTTTTTTTCATGAAATCCTAGAAGACATCTGACACTCCAATGTGGCTATTGGGAGTTATCATCCTCAAGGTCCATTAGGGGCTCAGGACTGGCTGAAGGTGAGATGGGTCCTCTTCTCTACCTCGTGGATGAAGAAGGTGCCCTGAAACTGTAGGTGGTTCCCAATACCTCCAGGTTACCCTGTCCCTTGTCTGAGACCCTTACAATAGTTTTTAACTGTTTGTCTCAGGCTTATACTCAACAAGTAAAGTTCTTTATTTGTTTTGCTTACTCAACGTTTTATTGCATATAACTGTAAGAAGATGGGGAGCAACGTATTTATCAGAACTCTCAGACATGTATTCTTACAGCTGCGTATTCAGGGCAAGCAATGTTTTGGTAAGCCAGATGCGTGGGGGTGATACCCAAAGTCTCAAGAATAGTCCATGCAGGGACCTTCTTAACAAGGTTGGTCCCAGCAGGTGTCAACTGCTACACATTGAGAAACAGCAGCATTTTCCTGTGCAGTGGAGGAGAGGGACGGCAAAGTAGCCATGCACTCTGCAAAGGCGCGGGTAGATGGGGTGTCTGATGTGGGCTGTCAGGGAGGGTGTGGGACAGTGTGATTGTCCCAGAGATGTGTTCTTCAGGTCCCCTCCAAGAAAGACTCCATGTCTGGCTTTAGGGAACGTGGATGGCAGAAGGTTCCTGGGATGGGCTCCTTCAGGGCCTGCCCCAGATGCAGAAAGTCACCCCACCGAAAAGGACACGCTTGCCTGGAGCCTGTGGCTGGAGACAAAGGGAGGCCCGGTCATGCCAGCCTGACCCAGGGCACTCTGGAGGACTCGACTCGCTCCAGAGCTGCCTGTGTGTTGGGGAAAGGCTTTGTCAGCTGGCGTCACAGTTCCACTTCGGCCTCTCCCTTCCTTTCACAAGTGTCGATCCCCAGAAAGCACCTTGCTATCCAAACTCCAACTTGGCATCAGTTTCCAGAGAACCCAATGTGTGGGAAAATAAATGTGCTCCTGGAGAATTTAAATGGAGTAATTAACAAAAGTCCGGTACTCTCAGCCCTTCAGTAACAGCTCTTTTTGCTTTGAGTCAAATGGGTTCTTCTCTGGGGATTGCGATGAGGGGTCGTATTCTTTCTCTGAAGCAGAACCACCAACCAAGGTGCAGGCAGAATGGAGGTGTAGGTGACATGACACCAGCATCTGTGCCACCAGCTCTGACTCACCTTGTGGAACTGCTGCCACAGAGCCTCTTCCTGGGGCTCTGTCTAGGTTTCCTTAAAGAAAAGTCTCATTGAGACATGCAATTTATAAATGTGGCATCACATTTGGAGCCACCACAATCTTTTACTAATATTTGTTTTAAAATACCAATTTCTATGACATTGCCAAGAGTTTCTACAAAAACAAGCAAAGCACCAGTTTTCCTCTCAATTATTAGGTCCCTTGGGACAAAATGTCTCTTGGATGATGGCTGGTGGGCAGTGACCTTGCTTGTAATACCCTCTTTGTGTCAGCCTAGGCTTATACTTAGATGCAGAATAAAAGCCGTAAGTGTTCTGATTACTCTGTGTCCATCTGTCTGCCTGAGACACTGCACTTACTAACATTAATAGTTCCAACACCTAATTCCAACAGCACCTTATGAGTTCCTCTCTGTGGGAAATGCCATTTCAGATGGCCCTGGGGTGGCCGTGGTGGGTGGAAACTCCACGAGTAATTGTGATGGTTACAGTCTCCGGGATCTCAGCATCTCCAGGCAGGGAGAGAATCCTCACAAGTGTCTCTGAGTCAAGACATGCTGAGACACAAAGCTCATCCTATAAGGACTTGAAAGAAGGGAAAACAACCCAACTAGAGAATTATAGTAACTGTTAGTTCTTTGCAGCCATCTAGGTTTTTGTTTTGTATTGTTTTATTTTAATTCCCAAACTAGAGAGCCTTGAACACCTGTGATATTTGGCATTTTGGCAATGAGCTCTGACCTAGAGTTTAGATTGACTTCTGAAGCCATCTCTCAGGGGCGGGGGCTGGTGTGGAAGGCAGATAAGAATAAATCACTTGCCTTTGGGCACATTGGGAGACCTCAGGTTGAAGGGAATCTTTGGAGAGTTTTTAGCCTAGGCTCAGAATTTAAACAGTAACCTGTGATTTGGGGGACTCGATAATTAATTTTCAGTGGTTATTGAAAGGGGCATGTGTCAATGGCAATCCAGGTAGAAATGAAATATAAATGGGAAAAGAGTGGGGGGCTTATTTTCCTGATCTGATCCACTGCCCAAGTAATCCATCTTCTGAACAAACAACATAGATTAAATTTTAAAAGGTTTTTAGGCAGCAAGAAAAATGAAAAATAAATCACATTTTGGTGCTTTAGAGAATCTCAGGGCCAAAAACATTCCTATGTCTATACAATTATAAATTTACTTTGACATTGTTTTTAAATTAGTATTGTTTAGTGGAAATCATATATTTATGTTCTTTTTTGGCATCACATAGCATAAGTATTGACATTTTATCCTTTTTACAACATATAAAATACCTGCAAAATATTTAATGCTTTAAGGAAAAGGATATTTCATTATTCTGTATTGCATAGTTAACCTTTGCCCTTTTCATTTATAAATATTCATTTCCTCTTAATCTTCTTCACATTTGCTATCACAGGGCTAGAGGATGTGAAATTGGATTTTGGGAATCGGGACCCAGGTCGCACTATTAGTGAGTGGGTGTGGGGAAGCCAGAAAATGGGAGGTGGGAAATGGCGTTTCTCCTCAAAGCAAATTTCGCCCATCTGAAGCCAGATGGCTCAGGAAAAGCCGGGTGTGTTCACCAGGGAAGGATGCCGATGAGGACGTGGAAGCCTGCGCTGTCGTTCTTACAAGGTTGTGCTACATATCAGAAGATGCAAGATGTGTGTATTCTTCAAATCAACAATACTTGCATGATGACTTGCATTTCATACTTACTTGCTAGGGCTGCCATAACAAAATATCACAGACTGAGTGACTTAAACAACAGAAATTTACTTTCTCACAGTTCTGTATTCTCAAAGTCCAAGATCAAGGTGTTGGCAGGGATCATTTCTTCTGAGGCCTCTCTCCTGGGCTTACGGCTGGCCATCTTCTCCCTGTGTCCTCACGTGGCCTGTCCTCTGTGTGTGTCTACCCCTGCTGTCTCTTTCTGTGTGCCCAAATGTCCTTTTTTTATAAGGACACCTGTCAGATTGGATTAGGGCCTCCCTAATGGGCTTATCTGAGTTTCATCCCCTCTTTAAAGGCCCTGTCTCCAAATACAGTCACATTCTGAGGTCCTGGGGCTTAGGGCTTCAACATATGAATTTGGAGGGTGCACAATTCAGCCCATTACACATATATTTTTTCCCACTTACTTTGTCTCATTCGACTCCCATAACATAGGTAGAGCAGATCATAAATATATATATGTGCTCAGCAGCATTGGAAAAAGGGCACTCTCTCGTGGCTGTAACAAAGAGAGGCCCGAATAAGGCATTTTCTCCCTTCCCTGCCAGTGAGGCTCCCGGGGCTGAACCATGACAGCCGTGTCTGTGAACGCAGAGTTCCAACATCAGATCTCTAGGGACCTCAGGGGAAGGGGTGGGTGACTCCCAACGATTTAGTTTTGAGTAAAAGGCTTCATTTATTCACAATGAATTAATACCCTTGCTTTATATTGAGATATTTTCTTTGGGCTTCTTTTCATTTACTTTTATAAATTGGTTTGGAGGAGTAAAGAATAAGGGAGTGAGCGGGAGACGGTGAGAGCAAAGGTCGCCAGCAACTGCCTGAGTTATTTCTCCTCCCGGGAGACACCGGCTGTATTTTACTTTGCCAATAAATATAACACATGAGCTTTGGTTTTTGCTATTGCTTGGAGTCCTTGTTTTTAAAAAAACTAAATAGAACTAATTTGAAGGTATCACTCTTTATCTCCTGCATATCTCCTGCCTCATCTGGGCTCGCCCTTATTCGTCACCTGCACAGAGTTTATTTTTCCCCAGCATGCGATTTATCTCTTGGCCCTAGTAAATTTCATTCTGTGCTTGAAGGAACAAAACCGAAGGCCAGAGAGAGGGAGACTTGGGAGAGCCCCGGGAGCTCTTCCACCCTCACTTCCCCACGCCCGTTTCCCGGTCGGTGGTGAGTTCCACCAAATTCCATCACCTCACCTGATCTCACCTTTCCTGGCTTTTGTGACTTCCTGTACATATTAAATATGCATAAATGTTTGTGACAGTCATTGGCCAGGATATTTTTATGATAAAATTAAGAAGGTAAAGATGCCTGGAAGAGGGTAGCGTTGTGATTAGACCACTGCTTTCTGGAATAGTGAGCTGCCTCCCCAGCGCTCGCTGGGAGACGACAGGAGGCCAGAGCTTGCAGCATAGGTGAGGTCAGGGTGGGAAGGAGGCCCTGGGTGTGTCTCACCTGCGCAGAAGCCCAAAAAGTAAGCTTCTTTCCTTCTCTGCAAATGACATATACATAGAGATTCTATGTGTGTGTGTGTGTGTGTTTGAAATATGTTCTTGTAAATTTATTTGGGAATTTATCCAGTTTTGATGAACCAGAAGCTTTAAACATGTAAATTTTAATATATTCTACTACAAAATATAAATTCGTTTAATTAAAAATTGAAACTATCAAAATCTTTATATAAGTTGATATATTCAAAAATGCAATTATATGATTTTTTATTTTTAATTTTTATGAATATGTAATAGTTGTATGTATTTATGGGGTAAATGTGATATCTTGACACAGGCATACAGTGTGTAATGACCAGATCAGCACGATTGGGATATCTATCACCTCAAACATTTATCTTTTTTTTTTTTTGAGTTGGGAACATTCCAAATCTACTCCTCTAGTTATTCTAAAATATGCAACAAGTTATTGTTAACTATATTCACCCTGTTGTAGTATGGAACACTACATATTATTCCTTCTATCTGATGGCACTTTTATCCCCATTAACCAACCCTTCTTTATGCCCCCTCCCCACTACCCTTCCCAGCCTCTGGGAACCACCATTCTACTCTCTACCTCCACGAGATCAATTGCTTTAGCTCCCACATACGAGTGAGACCATGTGATATTTGTCTTTCTGTGCCTGGCTTATTTCACTTAACATAATGCCCGCCAGTTCCATTCATGTTGTTGCAACTGACAGGATTTCATTCTGTTTTATGGCTGAATAATATTCCATTGTGTACATGCACCACATTTCCTTTATCCATTCACCCTAAGGGATGGACATTTAGATTGCTTCCGTATGTTGGCTATTATGAATAGTGCTGTGATAAACATGGGAGGGCAGATATCTCTTCAATATACAGATTTCCTGTCTTTCAGATATATACCCAGCAGTGGGATTGCTAGATCATATGGTAGTTCTATTTGTAGTTTTTTGATGAACTTCCGAACTGTTTTCCATAGTGGCTGTACTAATTTACATTCCCACTAACAGTGTAGGAGTGTTCCCTTTTCTCCGCATCCTAGCTGGTATCTCTTATCTTTTGTCTTTTTGGTAAAAGCCATTTATTTTATTTTTTTAATTTTTAATTTTTAATTATTATGGGTAAATTATAGTTGTGTATATATATATATAGGATACATGTGATGTTTAGATACAGGCATCCAGTGTGTATTAATCAAATCAGGGTAATTGTATCCATCACCTGAGGTTTTTATCATTTCTCTTTGTGTTAGGAACATTCCAACTCCACTCTTTTTGTTAAAGTATATACTAAATTATTGTTGATTATAGTCATTTTGTTATCAAATATTGTTCATACTTTCTAACAATATTTTTGTACCCCATTAACCATCCCTACTTTATCTCCCCCTCCCTGCTACCCTTCCCAGTCTCTGGTAACCATCATTCTACTTTATTTCCATGAGATCAGTTGTTTTAATATTTAACACTCACCTGTGAGTGAGAACAGGCAAGATTTGTCTTTTGTGCTTGGCTTATTTCACTTAACATAATGTTGTCCAGTTCCATCCATGTTGTTTCAAATGGCAGGATTTCATTCTTTTTTATGGCTATATATAGCCATAAAATATTCCATTTTATATATGACCCATAATTTTTGTGTGTGTGTGTTTCAAAATATTAAGGGGGTACAAAATTTTTGTTACATGGATACCCTCTGTAATGCTAAAGTCGTGGCTTTCAGTGTGCCCGCCACCAGGACAGTGTTCATTGTATCCAGTGGGTGAGTTTTTATCCCTGACCCTCCTCCAAGCCTCTTCCTACTTAATTTCCAATGTCCTTTAAGCCATTTTGTGCCTATGCACACCCATGATTTAACTCCCAGTTTTTGGTGAGAGCATGTGTTATTTGTTTTTCCATTCCTGAGATACTTCACTTAGGATAATGGTCTCCGGTTCCATCCAAGATGCTGCAAATGACATTATTTCATTCCTTTTTATGGCTGAGTGGTGCTCCTTAGCATATATATATATATATACACACATCATATTTTCTTTATCCACTCAGGTATTGGTGGACACTTAACTTCATTCCATATCTTTACAATTGTGAACTGTGCTGCAATAAACATTTGAGTGCAGGTGTCTTTTGGATAAAATTATTTCTTTTTCTGTGGGTAGATACCAAGCAGTGGGATTGCTGGATCAAATGATAGGTCTACTTTTAGCTCTTCGAGGAATCTCTTTACTATTTTCTGTAGAGGTTGTACTAATATGCACTCCCACTAATAGTGTATGAGCATTCCTTTCTCTCTGCATCCATGTCAGTATCTGTTGATTTTTTACTTTTTAATAACAGCCATTCTGATAAGGGTAAAGTTGTATCTCATTGTGGTTTTGATTTGCATTTCCCTGATGATTAGTGATATTAAATATTTTTTCATAATTCTGTTGGCCATTCATCTGTTTTCTTTTGAAAAAATTATTTTCATGTCTTTTGCCCTCATTTTGATGGGATTGTTTGGGTTTTGTCTTGTTTTATTTTGTTTTTTTCCTGTTTTGTTTGAGTTCTTGGTAGATTCTGGAAATTAGTACTTTGTCAGATGTATAGTTTGTGAATATTTTCTCCCATTTTGTAGGTTGCCTGTTTACTCTGTTAATTATTTCCTTTGCTGTGCAGAAGCTTTTTAATTAAATCCCATTTATTCATATTTGTTGCTACCGTATTTGCCTTTGGGGTCTTAGTCATAAATTCTTTGCCTAGGCTTATGTCTAGAAGAGTTTTTTATACATTTTCTTTTATAATTTTTATGGTTTTATGTCTTACATTTAAGTATTTAATCCATCTTGAATTAATTTTTGTATATGGTGAAAGATATGGTTCCTCCTTCATTCTTCTGCATGTGGCTGTACAATTTTCCCAGTACTATTTATTAAATAGGGCATCCTTTCCCCAGTGTAGGTTATTGTGGTTTTTTGTCAAAGATCAGTTGGTCTTAGCTATATGGTTTAATTTCTGGATTCCCTGTTCTGTTCCATCAGTCTATGTCTCTACTTTTATACCAGTACCACGCTGTTTTGGTTATTATAGCCTTGTCAAATTTGAAGTCAGGTAATGTGATGCCTCCGGATTTCTTCTTTTTGCTTAAGATTGCTATTTGGGCTCTTTTATGGTTCCAAATGAGGCTTGGGGTTATTTTTTCTAGATCTGTGAAGTAAGATGTTGGTATTTTGATGGGAATTGTGTTGAATCTGTAAATTGCTGTGGGTAGAATGGACATTTTAATAATGTGGATTCTACTAATCCATGAATATGGGATGTTTTTCCATTAGTTTGTATCATCTATGATTTCTTTCATCAGTGTTTTGTAATACCCCTTGTAGAGATTTTTCATCTACCTAGTTAAATATATTTCTTAGTATTTTACTTTCTTTGTAGCTATTGTAAATGGTATTGAGTCCTTTATATGACTCTCAGCTTCACTGTTATTAGTATATAGAAATGCTACTGATTTGTGTACAATGATTTTGTAATCTGAGACATTGCAGAATTTACTTATCAATTCCAGGAGTCTTTTGGTGGAGTCTTTAGAGTTTTCTAAATACAAGACCATATTGTCAGCAAACAGGGATAGGTTGACCTACTCTTTCCCAATTTGGATGCCCTTTATGTCTTTCGCTTGCTCAATTGCTCTGGATATGACTTCTAGTACTATGTTGGATAGAAATGGTAACAGTGGGAACCCTTGTCTTGTTCTAGTTTTTAGGGAAAATCTTTCAATTTTTCCCCATTTAGTATGATGTTGCCTGTGGGTTTGTGCTGTACGGCTTCTGTAATTTTGAAGTATGTTCCTTCTATCCCTAGTTTGTTGAGGGCTTTCATCATAAAAGGTTGCTGGATTTTATTGAATGCTTTTTCTGCATCTATTGAGATGCTCATATGGGCTTTGTTTTTTTCCAGTTTATATGGTGAATCACATTTATTGATTTGCATGTGTTGAACCATCTTTGCATCCCTGGGGTGAAACCCAGTTGATCATGGTGGATTATCTTTTTGATGCGCTGCTGAATTCAGTTTGCTAGTATCTTGTTGAGGATTTTTTCATCAATTTTCATAAGGGATATTGATCTGCAGTCTTCTTTTTTGTTGTGTCCTTTCCTGGCTTTGGTAACAAGGTGATACCGGCTTTGTAGAATGAGTTAAGGAGGATTCCCTCCTTCTTGATGTTATGGAATAATTTTTGTAGGCTATGTGCCAGTTCTTCCTTGTAGGTCTGTTAGAATTTGGCTGTGAATCCATCTGTTCCAGTTTTTTATTTGGCAGGGGTATTCCTGCATCAGTCTTGCTGCTAGTTATTGATCTCTTCAGGATTTCTATTTCTTCCTGATTCAGACTTGGGAGGTTGTGTGTTTCCAGGAATTTATCCATTTCCTCTAGGTTTTCTAGCTTGTTTGCATAGAGGTTTTTGTAGTACTCATGGATGATATTTTGTATCTGTGGTATCACTTGCAATGTCTCCTTTGTCATTTCTGATTGAGGTTGAGTCCTTTCTCTTCTATTTCTGGTTAATCTGGCTAGTGTTCTGTCAATTTTGTTTATCTTTTTAAAGAATAAATTTTTTGTTTCATTGCTCCTTCGTGTGTGTATGTGTTTTTTTTTTTTTTTTTTTTTTTGGTTTCCATTTCATTTAACTCTATTCTGAGCTTTTTTTTCTTTTCTTTTGTTGGCTTTGAGTTTAGTTTGTTTTTTTTCTAGTTCCTTGAGATGTGACATCATGTCAATAATTTGTGATCTTTTTGTCTTTTTGACGTAAGCATTTAAGGCTATGAATTTTCCCATTAGTACTGCATTTGCTATATCCAATTGATGTTGACAGTTTGTGTCCCTTTGTCATTCAGTTCAAATAATCTTTTGATTTCTGTCCTAATTTTGTAATTGATCCAAGGATCATTCAGCAGAAGGTTGTTTAATTTCCATGACTGTATGGATTTGAGATTTTTTCTTAGAATTGATTTCTTGTTTTATTACACTGTGGTCTGAGAATATACACAATATGGTTTTGATTTTTCTGAATTTTCTGGGACTTGCTTTGTACCCTTCAGATAGAGTTTTCTGTAAATGACTGTTAGGTCCATTTGTTCTAGAGTTCCATTTAAGTCCAATAAGTCTTTGTTGATTTTCTGCTTCAGTGATGTGTCCAGTTTTGTCAGTGGGGTGTTGAAGTCCCTGGTGATTATGCTGCTACTGTTTAATTCTTTGCTTAGCTCTGGTAGAATTTGATTTATGAATCTGGGAGCTCCTGTGTTAGATGCATATATATTTAGGAATGTTATGTCTTCTTGCTGAATTGCCCCATTTATTATTATATAATGGCCACCTTTGCCTTTTTTACCATAGTATATTTAAAGTCAATTTTATCTGATATGAGAATGGCTACGCCAGCTTGCTTTTGGTTTCCATTTGCTTGGAATATTTTTTCCATCTCTCTACCTTGAGTTTGTATACATGCTTGCAAGATAAATGAATCTCTTGAAGACAAAATATACTTAGGAAATGATTTTTTATCCATTCAGCCAGTCTGTGCCTTTTAATTGAAGCATTAAAACCATCCACATTCAATGTTAGTATTGATATGAGAGGCACTGTCCTGTTCATCATGTTGAATGATACCTTGTCGTTTTGTTTTCCCTCTTGTGTTCTTGTTTTATAAGAGCTGTGAGCTTAAATTTTCAGTTGTTTTTACACTTGTGGGTATCTATTGTGCTATTCCATGTGTAGTGCACTATTGAGCATTTCCTTTAGGGCTATTCTAGTAGTGACAAATTCCCTTAGTGTTTGCCTGCCTGGAATAATCTTTATTTCTCCATCATTTATGAAACTTAGTTTTTCAGGGTTCAAAATTCTTGGCTGGTAGTTGTTCTATTTAAAAAGATTAAAAATGGGCCCCAATCCCTTCAGGTTTGTTTTGTCTCTGTGGAGAAGTCTGCTGTTAGCCTGATGGGTTTTCCTTTGTAGGTTAGTTGTTGCTTTGTCTTGCAGCTTGTAGAATTTTCTCCTTCATTTTGACTTTGGCCAATTTGATGACTATGTTTCTCATAGATGGCCTATTTTTTATGAATCTTCCTGGTGTTTCATAATCATCTTGTGTCTGGATATCCTCTGGATTACCTCTGGCAATACCAGGGAAGTTTTCCTCAATAATTCCCTCAGATTTTCCATGATTTTTTTCTTTTTCTTTGTCTCCCTCAGGGATGCCTAAAATTCATGTATTTGTTTGCTTTACATAGTCCCATGTTTCTCTGAGTGATTGTCCATTCTTCTTTATTCTTTTTTCTGCATCTTTGACTGACTGTGTTAGTTGAAAAACCTTGACTTCAGGCTCTGAAATTATTTCTTCAGCTTGGTCAATTCTGTTGTTGAAGGTTTCTGCTGTATTTTGAAGTTCCCTAAGTGACTCCTTCATTTCTTTAAGTTTTGTTATGTCTTTTCTTATATTGTCTCTCTCTTTAGTGACTTTTTCATTTTGTTCATTCATGTCCTGAAATTTCTTTTTAGCTTCTTCTTTGTGCTTGCTTGACCTTCCTTGTCTCTCCCATTCATCTTATTTGCCATCCTTATTCTGAATTCCATGTCCAGCACTTGACGATTCCTTTTTGGTTGGGGTCTATTGCTGTAGGTCTGTTGTAATCCTTTGGGGGTGTCAAACTAGCTAGTTTTTTCACGTTGTCAGAGTTCTTTCACTGGTTTCATCTCATCTGAAACCTTTTTTTTCAGTTCAGGGCAGATAGGTTTGCATTGCCCCTGTTCTTCTTTGCTGGGAACTTTCCTATTTAGTAAGGAGAATGAGAGGTCCATAGGTGGTGCTTTTGGCCCCTATTCTGGAAGACTGATCCTGTAGGAGAGGGGTAGGTGCACTCAGAGAAACATGGGACTATGTAAAGCAAACAAATATATGAAACTTAAGCATCCCTGAGGGAGACAAAGAAAAAGAAAAAATCATGGAAAATCTGTTTGAGGGACTTATTGAGGAAAACTTCCCTGGTACTGCCATTACATCTTATAATATAGCTGTTCTACATGGTCCCATTCCCCTGTAGTTGTCACAGTCTGAGCCAGTGCTGAGGGATCTTTGTGTGCAGTGGTTGGTCCCTAGGCCAGGGAGCTGGTTGGGTTCCTCTTCATGGACATAAGTGTTGAGGAAGATTGCTCTGCCCAGGTCTATCACTGGCAATGGCAGTGGCTGGTTGGTGAGGCTATCAAGGTGGTGGCAGCAGGTGCATACCACAATTTCTTTATGCATTCGTCTGTTGTTGGATACTTAGGTTGATTCCAAATCTTGGCTATTGTAAATAGTGCTGCAATAAACATTGGAGTGCAAATATCTTTTTGATATAGAATATATACCTAGGGCAGGACTGCTGGGTCATATGGTACTTCTATTTTTAGTTTTTTGATGAACCTCCATACTGTTCTCCACAGTGGTTGCACTAATTTTCATTCCTACCAACAGTGTACCAGGGTTCCCCATTCTCCACATCCTTGCTAGCATTTATTATTGCCTGTCGTTTTGATAAAAGCCATTTTAACTGGGGTGAGATGAAGTCTCATTGCAGTTTAGATTTGCATTTCTCTGATGACTAATGATGTGGCATTTTTTCGTAAACTTTTTGGCCATTTGTATGTCTTTTTTTGAGAAATGTCTATTCAGATCTTTTGCCCATTTTTAATTGGATTATTTGATTTTTTTCCTACTGAGTTGTTTTTGGAGCTCCTTATATATTCTAGTTATTAATCACCGGTCAGATGGGTAGTTTGCAAATATTTTTTCCCATTCCATGGGTTGTGTCTTCACTTTGTTGATTGTTTCCTTTGCTGTGTAAAAGCATTCTTCCAGTTCATGAGCACATAATATCAACTATTTTGCCTCCTCTTCAATTTCTTTCACCAATATTTTAAAGTTTTCATTGAAGAGATCTTTCACTTCTTTGGTTGAGTTAATTCCTAGGTATTTTAACTTATTTGTAACTATTGTAAGTGGGATTACTTTATTGCTTTCTTTTTCAGATTGTTTGCTGTTGGAATACAGAAATGCTACTGATTTCTCTGTGTTGATTTTTTATCCTACAACTTTATTGAATTTGTTTTTCAGTTCTAACATTGTTTTGTGGAGTCTTTAGGTTTCTCTAGAAATAAGATCATATCATCTAGAAACAAGGATAATTTGACTTCTTCCTTTCCAATTTAGATGCCTTTTATTTCTTTCTCTTGTCTGATTGCTCCATTAGAACTTTCAGTACTATGGTGAATAACAGTTGTGGAAATGGGCATCCTTGTCTTGTTCTATATCGTAGAGGAAAGACTTTCATTTTTTTCCCATTCAGTATGATACTAGCTGTGGGTCTGTTATATATGGCTATAAAAACCATTTTAACTGTGAAATGATATTTACATTATAGAATTTACAAAAATAAATTTTATAATATTTCTCAGTTTCTTTTGTAGGAATAAATTCTAGTGTCATCTTTTTTTCAAGTTCTGTCTTCAGTAAGTACCATTAATTAAAAGCTTTAAAACCTAAATCTTTCCTGGTGATTCAATCTGTGAATTTATTATTTAATTTTTTTCAACTAATTCTAAACAAATTTCAAATAATATTTAGAGCACTCATTTATAAATTTCATAAATAAGATTTAACCGTATTTGTTTAATTATGATTATGAATATGCATTCATTTACAATTTTTAAAACTGGGTAGAGAATTTTTAAAATAAATTCTCCAAAGTATACTTAATTGGTTCTGAGTTATGTTTACTCCATGAGTTTTACTTAATCTAACTGACTGCTTTGGATGAAGATATATGATAATGGACAAGATAGAAATAGAAAATATGAAAATATGAAGCATGTTTTGGGAGCTATGGGCAATTCCTTTGGCCTTAAGACCAAATACCAGGATGTATCACAAGAGGAGCCTTGCCTTTAACGTAGGCTGCAGACAATTTGTAGAGGGTTTTCCACATTAGTTTTGTGAGTTTGTTTTTAGTTATAGACTCCAAAAGTTTTGAATGGGAGAACCTCATTCGTTCATTCATTCATGCATTAAACAACCATTTGCTGAACATTTCTCTTTTTTGACATTTATGCATTTATTTATTTAAATTGACATATACAAATTACATATATTTATCATGTACAACATCTTTTGAAATATGTATACGTGTAGAATGGCTAAATCAAGCTAATTAGCATATGCATTACCTAAAATACTAATCTTTTTTATGGTTAGAACACTTAAAATCTACTGTCTTAGCAATATACACACTCCTGAACAAAGCACAACCCTGCTATTAGCTAACAAGATAAAGGTATTGCATTAGGAAAAGGTAAAGACTACCTACCTTCTAAATTCTCTTGCTTGTGGACTATTTGTGCAGGGTAGAAAATGGTGTGTCCTACTTCTTAACCAACTTTATAAAAAAGACTTGGTGAAAGTACAATCAATTTTAAAAGGCAGGGTGAGTCAGGTGTGTGTGGCTGCACAGCCAGTAGAAGTCGGCTTGTTTGGAACCAGACTCACTTTCAAAAACTTTCTCCCAGAGGCCAAAGCACTTTCTCTCCCCACCCCTGCTGGTCTGCTCTCCTCTGGGCCTCTCTTCCACAGGTAAAGAGAAGTTCATCTTCTCTCTAAATAGAAGTTTAAAAACTAACAAGCAAACAAACAAACACAACAACACACCTTGCTTACATTGCAGTGTAAGTGACTGGAAAATTAGCCACCTTCCCTCAGGTGTGAAGGCTGCCCCACCTACAGCAGGACTTCTCAGCCTGCTCCTTCAGAGCCCCCGAGACACTCAGATCCGTGAGGAAATGCAGCGGGACTAGCAAACACCAGTGTACTCCATTGCTTTCACATGTTTCAATGTCTCAGCGTCTGGTCTTAACTTCCCTGGCAAAGATAAAACGCTGTAAGTTCCCAAGGAAGGTGCATGAGCCACACTTTGGCCTGGAAGACTTTGCAGCCTCTCCGTAAATTCAGGTGGAAAACTCTGCGAATGCACACTTTCCTAGACTAGAAGGCAAAGTGTGCACATGCACACACACCACACACTTACACACTACACATACACATCCCATACACTTACACATCCCATACACTTACACATACACACCACACACATATACACACTACACACACACACACAGACACATACTTTCACACAGAGACACACATACACACACACACACACCACACACAAAAACACAAAGATTCTCTGGAAGGGTATGAGGATATCATGAGTAAATGGAGTGAGAAGACCAAATTTTAACCTTAGATCCAAATGTGAAATTAGCCAAACTTCTAAGTTGACTTTTTAGTACTGAACTACTCCATATCCCTCTAATAACTCATTTCAGATGAGTTTTACTTACCAGCAATTATCACAAATTACAAGGAAGAAAAATTTTAAAACTATAATTTTGATCAAAACCAGATATCCCATCTTTTCTACATAAAGCATATATTTTTGGTACAGGAAATAATGACATCAGCTCAGCATCTTTCCCTATGCTGACCTTAAAAGATAAATGGCTTTTGTGATGCTATACTCTCCCCCATGAGTTTGTAACTGTGTCTTAGTGCATGTGAATGCTACTTTTGCTTTCTATACGTTTTATAAAAATATTACAAGGCACTCTCCTTTCCTCTGGAATTCAGACATTTTCATAGAGCTTTCCCCAGGTAGGGACAAAAGAAAGCAGGCTTTGAAGAAGTGATCACAGAGACACTATCCTGACAGGGAGAACTGAAGATGCCTATTAAGCTGTATGTTTGAATGTTCAAATTTTTCAAAGATGACAGCAAATCTGCAAGTACAGGCTGCAGAGGTGTGACTGGCTGTCATTTAGAAGGCCAAGATCATTAGAAACAACCATACAGGGAAGGGAAGTCGTCTTTTTTTACACTTCACCCAGTGTAAGCATCATCCCACGCCAGACAACCATAAGTAACAACGGAATGCAGTCGCTATGGAAAAGAGTATGGAGGCTCCTCCAAAAGTTAAAAATAGAACTACATATAATCCAGCAACCCCACTTCTGGATATATATCCAAAGGAAATGAAATCAGTGTCTCTAGAAGATATCCTCACTTCCCTGCTCATTGCAGCATTATTCACAACATCCATTAGGTGGAAACCACCCAAATGTCCATCGACAGATGAATGGATAAAGAAAATGTGGTATATACATATAATAGAATATTATTCTGCCTTAAAAAAGAAGGAAATCCTACCATTTGTGACAATACAGATGAACCTGGAGGACATTATATTAAGTAAAATAAACCAGTCACCAAAGGACAAACACTAAATTTACAGAAACAGAAAACAGAACAATGGTTAGCAGGGGCTTGAGGGAGGGAGAAACAGGGAGTTTTGTTTAATCGGTACAAAGTTTCAGTCATGCATCATGAATAAGTTCTAGACATCTGCCATATAACATAGTGTCTATAGTTAACAATACTGTATTTGTACACAATAAATGTGTGTAGTTTTTGCATATCAATGATACCTCAACAAAACTGTTAAAAAAACATATACTTTTCTTTAAAAATCCACATCACATTTTTCTTCTCAAAAAAATAAAAATGAAACAACCACCACAATTGCACACATTCTACCTTTCAAAACCAACTGCATGGGGGATGGTGACAGCATTGCAAATAAGATCTGTCTTTTTCAGCTCCGGAAAAAAAGAAAATCATTCTACAGCTCATTCAAGGCCAGGGCCTCTTTTCCCCACTGGGAACCTAGGATAGAAACAATATTGAATCACTAGACGCTGCTATTCAGAGAAAGGGCAGGAGGTGGATTTGGGTGGTCCCCAGAGCTTCCTATTGTAATACTAATGGCACGGGTGCTGGGAGGGGCTGGAGAGGGTCCCTGCCACCAATGCTTGTTAAAATCCTTTGTAATTGACCCATCCATCAATCAGGAATAGTCACAGACTATATTTACAAACCTGTCAAAAGCACATAAAAACTCTACCCTGTCCTCTGAGAATTCTCACAACTTGTTTGTTGTCTGCAGGAGAGGAAACCCAATTTTACCAGAAGCCCAGACAGGATTTGAGAGTGGGCACCCTCTACCTGTATGTGGTTTTAGGGAGAAGGACCCCTCAGAATTTTCTCTTATTTGTTTTCTCCACAAGGGCCAGTTTTTACCCTTGGGGCAGAGGACCTGCTGAGAAGTTGAAAGGTATCAACAAGAGTCAGTGCACAGGGGAACACAGCCTCCCAGTCCCTGTGGCTGTCACCTTCCAGCTTCTCCTCCCCTGCTAGGATGTATTCCCAGAGTCATCACTTCCTACAAATTGCTAAGTCCCCAGATTTTCAATGAAATCTGAAGTCCTATGTACAGATTCCAATTGTCCAGGAGCCATCCCAGGTCCTGCAGTTGATTTTGTGCCCCCAGTGTTGGCTCTGGTGGCCTTTATGCCTGGCTGCCTCTCATTTTCTGTTTCCATTCAGCATGGAAGCAAGGCGGGTATTTTCGATTTACTCATGTGATGACAAGCAGTAAAATAATTATTTTAAGAAACAATTAATTTCCATTCAAATTTCTTTGCTGGATGTTAATGCCTTTATCAGACAAAAGAGTCACTGCGTCATAGCCCTGATGGGAGCAGAAACTGAAGGCAGAAAATTCATCCATATTGTCTGTTTGTCATTAAGTTCCCATACTCCTTTTTATAGTTTGGACACCTGCTCCTGGTGTCAAAGAGATGCCCTTTATCTTAAGTATTAGTCTATTTAAGCTTCCATAACAAAAACCACAGACTTAGTGGCTTAAACAACAGAAGTTTGTTTCTCACACTTCTGGAGGCTGGAAGCGTGAGATCAGCGTGTCAGTGTGGTAGGGTTCTGATGGCTTGCGTGTCGCGGCCTTCTCCCTGTGTCCTCGTATGGCAGAGGGAGGAAGCAAGCTCTCTGGTGTATCTTCTTATAAGGACATGAATCCCATCCTGAGATCTCCACTCTCATCTAAACCTACCTCATCCAAACCTAATTACCTACCAAAGACCCTGTTATGGACTGAAACTTTGTCACCCCCGAAACTGATATGTGGAAATTCTGTCCTCCAATGTAATGGCATTTGGAGGTAGATAGGGCGTCTGGAAGGTAGTTAGGTGACAGGATGGAGCCCCCATAAATGTGGCTGATGCCCTCGAAAGAAGAGACATGAGAGAACTTGCCTGCCTCTCCCTGCTCTCCGCAGTATGAGAATACAACAAGAGGAGTTCTTTCTATGTTCTGGATACAAGTCCTCTGTCAGATATATGATTTCCATGTATTTTCTCCTGGTCTGTGCCTTGTCCTTTTATTTTTTAAACACCTTAAATTATTTAAAAATTTTTAAATTGAAGTGTAACACAAATAGAGAAAATTACACAATTTATAATCGTACAACTCTGTGAATTATTACCCGTGATCACACCCATGTCACCATCACCCGGGTTGAGAACAGAGCAATTCTACCACTCCAGTTTCCCCTTCATGCTCCTTTCCGGTCAGTTCCTTCTCTCTCTTTCCCTTAGGTAACCACTGCGCTGCCTTCAGAGATCACAGACTGATTTTGCCTCTTTTTAAGCTTTATACGATTGCTTTGGTTCTGTCTGTGTCTGAGATCTGGCTGGTGGTTCGTGCACAAAAATGATAGAAACAAGTCCCAGGTTGGCTCACGATTAATTCCCTTGTGCCTCTCCACATCCTCCTCCCTCCTCATCTCTCAGGATACAGAGGACCCAACAGAGACTTGGAGACCATGGGGAAAGGTCTGGGACCCTAACTCACATCAAGGAAGATCACCAATTAAATGACCACAGTGCATGGGAGAAGTGACTCCTACTGCGTTAAACCCCTGAGGACCGGGAGTTGTTCATCGCAACATTGAGCCTCTGCCCATAACAGAAATAGGCTTTGTTGCAATAATATTATATCATGGGGGTTTATAATATTTGTGGATTTTCAGTGCTTCTTTCTGATTTTTTAATTAATGAAAACATTATACATTTTCTGTGTTTATTGCCTAATTTTCATCAGTTTTTATTTTCAAATGAGTAGATGCATAAAACTGTAACTCAATTAGGAACTGGAAAAAAACCTACAAAATTTAAAAAGGGAAATGTGGCTATGGAGGTAGCTCAAAATGAAGCATTATTTCAAGCTAAGGAGCCCCAGTAGCTCTCCGGCCACACTCGTTGGCCCACTCTTTCCTCCTGGCCATTGCTGCACCTGGTGGGCAGCAACTTGTCTCAGTTGTACTGTGTAGCTCTCGTCTTCTGCCTTGAGTTTTTCCCACTGCTACAAAAGCTAGTCTACCGCAGGATGAGACACAGGTGGAACTGAGTAGGACACCCGGCTGAGGCCACTTTAGACAGCCCAGACCCCAGCTGACCCAGTAGCTGATCACCAATGCACGAGTGGGCCCTGAACAGATGGACGAAGGCCTCAAGGAAGCCCAGCCAAAATGACATCCACAAAATCATGTGTTAAATAAACGGTTATTTGAAGCCACTTCATTTTGGGGTGGTTTGCTGTGCAGGAAAAAATATCTGATACACAAATGCCTTCCTTCCAATCCCCATAAATAAAAGGGACCAAAATTCATTCTTATTAAAGATGAGCAGCTCCAGCCATACATGGTCATCACCCAGGCGAGGGTCATGCTACATTTTTTCAATCATGTTCTCTGTAAAAATATAGAAAATGACCCTGATGGCCCTGACCTTGTATGGGAAGTCATGTTGAGTCACTGGATTCATGACATCCTACTAGCCAGACAGGACGACAGGATGCCCTGTACGTCCTAGTAAGTCAGTCAGTCACATGCCCAAAAAGGGGAAGGTGGACACCACAAGATACAGGGGTATGCAACATGGCTATGCTTTTAGGGACACTTGGCTGTGTCAAGTGGCTTAGGAATCTTTTCTAATTTAAGGTGCTAGTTATTGCAGCTTGCATCCCCTCAAACTAAGATTTGACACTGCACCTTCAGGGAGTCCGTTAGAGGCAGCATATGTCACGTATCCATAAACTCCTTTTTTATAGACATTACTGCCAGTTACAACTTAAAAGACTTAACTTTAGTGGTGAACAGATCTGAATGATGCAAAAGGCCACGTGTAGTAGCAGGTCCCCTTGGTACCAAGTATCACTGTCCTGCAGCCCACCTTGGATTTCAATAGTAGCCAGAGTAGGCAGGCTGATGCAAGTTCATGCAGCCCCTCACCTCAAGTGCACCCACATCTCTCCATTTCTAATCCAGGTCCTTCTCTGATGACATAGTGCCTGCTTGGTCCACATGCAAATGTAGCACAGAAGTTCAGGGGACGGAAAACTCCAGAAACAAATTGCAACCAATGACCCCTGAACCCAGAGGAGAATCACTCCAGCCTACCATTTTTCTAACGCAATTATGGGAGGCCTCTCTGCTTTTTTGGACGATTCCAGTAAAAGTAAGTTTCCAAGTAAAGTTTAAGCAGCTAGAGGGAGGATTCTAAGTGTTCTTAGAGAGTAAAAGAATTTTTTTTTGGTAATTCACTTGCAATGCATGTTCTTTATAGAAAAAAAATGTAATACACAGGAAAATGGATCACTTATAATGTCATAGCAATCATGCACTTTGCAGTATTTCACGCCAGAAGTCTTTCTTGGGTACCTGCGATGGACAAGGCACTGCTCTTGGCACAGGAGATGTAACAACAACAACAACAAAAAAAATCAAATAAAATCCTTGCCTCCAGCTAACAAGGCAATATATGGAAGGTTTTAAAAATTGACCTTTTGGCTCAAGTCCTTAACTCAGAATATATATTTTTATTAAAGATTAATTTTTGTTAAACATTACTTAGGGAAAGAATAGCTCATCTCATAATTTGCAGACTTCAAATTCCAATGCAAAATAAATAAATAAATAATGTCAGTTTCAAAGAAATATGTTTCTGTGATGTGTGTAGTACACAACTTTCAAACATCTTCAGAAACACCTAATGGGTGACTAAGAAAGGAAAGCATAGTTATTCATTATTGTTACTTTGTGTTTTATGTAACCTTGTGCTTTTTCATCTGGATTTACCAAAAGGGGAAAAAATTTACCTGAATATTGTAAAATGGCATTGCTTTTTCATTTTTTAAAATTACTTTTATTATGAAAATTTAACCACACACAACAGTAGAAAGAATGTATTATTAACCACCATGTATTTACCAGCCAACCAGTCCAATAATAATGGTCATATTTACTTCATTTGGACCCCTCTCCCTTCACTGTAAGGATGTGTTTCGAAAAATACAATTTTGGGATAATATTTGCTGCACATGGCAACATTTTTAGCAAGTAATTGCCAAATTGCTCCCAAATTTCTTTTTACATACTGATCTTTTTCACAAATAATACATGAGATTTCTTTTCTCTGCATACCCTTGCCAAAATTTATATTATCAGATTTTTTTAACCTTACCAATGTGATGGACCTGAGATAGCTCATTGATACACTGTATGTTTCCCTGATTGCTAGTGTGAGTGAGAACCTTTCCATGTTAGGGAATACCAATGCTTAACTTTTGCAAATTAATTCCTTGTATCATGGGCTTGTTTTTTTCATTTTAATATGCTTTATATGTTCCTGATACTAATCCTTTGCCCTGCTTTTTACGTTGCAAGAATCTTTTCTCACATCTTTAATTTTGTCTAAAATACTTTTTTTCATGGATACTGGATTTAATTTTGAGTAGCCACGTTATCAAGTCACATTTTGTGTCATGGTTCAAGATATACTTCCCTTGAGGTTATAAATATAACCTTCTTAATTTCTAGGAAAAGTTACATTCATTTTCATATTTAGGATTTTGATACATCTGAAGTTAATTTGGGAATAGTATGAGGTATGGATCCAATTTAACTATTCCTCTGTATTTCCTATGAATGTAGTATGTTGTATGTAAGATAGTGGACTGACCTACCATCATCTATGAAGTATTTCTTCATTTACCTAGAGACTCAAGATGCCCTCCCTCTCTCTCATATGCCAAAGTTCTCATCATAGAGGAAATATTTCTAAACTCCTTGTTCTCTGATAACATCGCTTTATAATAACTCTCAATAACTAGAAAGACAAACAAGCTTTCCTCATTACATTTCAAAATGATATTGGGTATCATTTACCACTGTATTGATTTTAGAAGGAGTTTGTTAATTTCTATGGAGAACTTCTTTTAAGATTTTGATTGGCTTTTTACTCAATTTGTATATTCATATGGAGATATTTAGCAACATTAAAAAACAAGATCTTCTCACCCATGGAAGTGATATATGTCTCCATTAACTTTTTCAAATCTTCTAGTAAAACTTTCTAATTTCATCCATAAGGTCTTATACAAATTTGTAGTTCCCTTCCCAGTGAAGAATTTGGTAACTATTCTAAAGGAGTTTATATTTTAAATTATTTTTGGTTTGACAATTTCTGATGATTAGGAATGCTATTGACTTTTCCGTATTAATCCTGCAGCCAGAAAACACTACTTAAATCTGTTAGTGTCCTAATAGCTTATACATTCTTTTTATTTTTCTATGTAGCCAATCATATTTTCTGCAATTAACCAATACATTTTTATGTATTTCCTTTTTCTAATCTTACTGCACAAGCTAGAACTTCAGACACATTGTTGAATGGAGTGGGAGTCTGACTTTAAATTTAATGGGAATGATCTTAATGGTTTAAATTTAATGCTATGAATATTATTCATTTTAGTTTTGGTAGCCATATTGCTACAATTTAAAAATTTCTTTACTATACATAGTTTGTTAAGAAATTTATCAATCTTAACTTGCTGAAACTTATTTTTCTGCATATTTTCAGACGATCATATGTTTTCACATATAAGTAGTTCATGTGAAAAATAATGTTAAACTTTTTTTAATGTTACAACATTCTAAGATTCTTGGGGAAAGCCCTAACCAATCATAATGTTTTATTTTGCATGCATTCTTAGATTTGGTTTGCTAATATTTTATTTAGGATTTTTAATTTTATGTTTATACATGCAAATGGCCTGTATTTTTTCTTTTATTAATATTTTTGCTATCAAGATTATAGGAATAACTCACAAAATAAGTCAGTAACTTTTCCTATTTTTCTTTATACTGTTTAGATATTATAATCTAAATTATAATGTTCCAGCCAAGCACAGTGGCTCACACCTGTAATCCCAGAACTTTGAGAGGCCGAGGTGGGAAGATCACCTGACCACAGGAGTTGGAAACAAGTCTGGGCAACAGAGTGAGACCCTGTCTATACAAAAAAAATTTTAAAGATTAGCTGGGTTGGTGGCGCATGCCTGTAGTCCCAGCTACTCAGGAGGCTGAAGCAGGAGGATTGCTTGAGCCCAGGAGCTTGAGGTTGCATTGAGCTATGATGACCCCACTGCACTCTAGCCCAGGCAACAGAGCAAGACCCCATCTCAAAAAAAAAAAAAAAAAAAAAGATTATTTCTTTCCTGAACTGTATACTTTCCTGTGAAGCTTTTTATTTCCAGTGTGCAAAGATGCTCGTAGTATATTTCTCCTTTAATCTGTTATTTGATTGGTTATATATTTTTTCAGTTGTTAAACCAAACTTGAATTGCTGTCATAGACTTAACTTGATCGTGAGATTTTATAATTTTTCTTTTTAGCTTGTTGGCTTTAGTTTGCTAATATTTTCTTTAAAAATTTTATGTTCACATACATGCCAAAGATTGGCCTGTGGCTTTGTTTCCAACACTATCTTTTTTGGTTTTGTATCAATATTTTAAGTCTCTTTTTGTAGTTTCTGCATGATATAACGGAATATTTGATTTGCTTATTTACAACATAATACAAATTTTCCTATATGATACTTCTTTTCCTGTTTGATTTGTATTATTTGTATCTTTAACTCGACAAAATCTTTGTTCCTGTACGTTCATTCATTCTCTGTGGCTTTAATGAGCTCTGCGTTAATGGGGTCTCACAGTAAACACAGCCATGCGCTGCTTTGAACAGTGAGGGGTAAAGGTGGAAAATAACGAGTATCTATTTTAGGTTTCACGGTCTATCAGTGTCAATCGGAAGAGAAGGGAGCAGAAACAGAGTAATGAGGAAAGGACTCTGCCCAGCAGGTTGCAGATTTAATTAATTTACCCCAAGCTAATCTAAAAAGAGTGGAAATGAACTCAAGAATAAAAGAACATGCTCCCATTCATGTGTATGTATTTTAATCACTAAGCTTATTTTATCAGAAGTTTTGTTTTAACCCCTTAGGACACTAACCTACTTCATCTTAATGTAAATGCTGTATAAACTCAAAGCCCAAAATTTTTTAGAGGTATGCGATTATTTACTCATGTTTAATAAATTTGTTCATTCACTTAATTAAAACCTAAATGCTGATGTTACAGATGGGAAACTACAATAAAATAGAGGGGTAAGGCTTGTAAGTGAGCATTGTTGCAGGAATAATAACATCAGCTTCCCCTAGCATGATTTGCCAATAAAACCCAAATGTGACTTTCAGTCAAGTTTATTTTTTAATTAATCATTTTTGTGACTCCTTAAAGTAATAATATTTCCAGTTAGGACCATGGACTAACAATCGTGTTTAAAGCTACGTGTATTTCAAATAGACCTGAGAAATGAGGAGCAATATAAATGGTGCTCTATTCATTCAAAAGAGGAGAAAAGCTAATTTAAATATTATGAGTATCACACATAGATTTGCAACTGTATTTACAGATTTTTGTGAGCAACAACCTTCTGAATAGTCACAACCAAATACAGTATCAAAATGAGGAGATAAAGTAATTTATCATGCTGACTTAGTGATAGAAGCCGTAGGATATCCAAAAACTCCTTAAGCCCTCTTTTCATCTGGATTTCCAACCCTAAACACTTCGCCACAGCCCCTCTTTGTGTGTAGACTAAAGAGTTAGTAAGGCCATGCTAGCACAACAAGCACATTGAGTAACATACCAATGTACAGTAACCTAACCCCAAACCCATTCTACATTTGTATAATGGGAAGTGATGATGGTGTGAGCATGACTGAACCAAATGGTGAGAAACTCTGTGATCATATTGACTCCTCTGTCTGCTGTGTGACTTTAGAGAAGCTCCTTGACCTTTCTGAGATAAATCTGTGTTTGGAAGATCATTAATCTCTCTTTGTAGAATTTTTAATATAAAAGACTTTAGGGGCTTCTGCAAACTGTGATTACTAGCAATTTTAATTAGCCCTTGGCCAGTATTCACTGGGCTCCCAGCTCATGATCGTGCTGTTGAATCTTTGGGGTGATGCTACATTTGTTGGGAGGCAGTGTGAGACTAAGCCCAAACCCAGGACACCGGACATTCCACTCCCTTCCACCAATATAGCCTTCCATGGGTTCAATTTACATATTAAATTCCATATAAGATTTTGCTTAAAAAGGAAAGCTGACTAGAAAATCTTTTCTCTACTGACACAAATCTCTGCAGAATTTTGATAATTAGCTATGTGATTATAAGTATATAAACATTTGAGAAACAAAATCCAAACAGCACATCATGTGTTGATTTTTCCATAAAATGTTTTCACAGTCTGTTGGAGGCCCACTGTCATGGTCACCTTTTACTGCCATTCCCGGGAGACAACCTGCTGATGACCTGGTGGGGACTCACAGCAAATCAACCATCAGCGCTGTGCAGGCCAGGGGCTCTGCTGCCTGTCTTGGTCTGGGGGATGACAAGGGTACACAAGCACCTTTGACCCTGGAAAGGACCAGGCTGTTCTCAACTTCTAGGCAGAGAAAGTTTACCCAATGTTAAAAAAAAAAAAAGAGAGACAGACAAAGACAGAGAGAAAACAGACTGATTAAATACATTTGCAATCAAATTATTTAAGTATTTCATATGTTTGAAAAGTTACCTAGCCTGGGAGACCTTGTAATATTTTCTCTCTCTCCTCCCCACAACTGCAAATATTAAAATAATAGAACAGATTTCATACATGCTTTTAAGCATCATATGGCATTTTTTAACATGCCATCAAAACGCCACACACCCCCCCACACACACAGAGCATGTTGCTATGTGGGAATCTGACCACCCAGGAGGCCACTGACCCCAGCACTGAAGAACACAAAACAGCCATCTTGGCTTTTCTAAAGAGCTGGGAATTTGGGTTTCTGTTTTAAGGTGACCATGGGAAAAAGAACCTCCCCCCACCCCCGACAAGTATCTCATTTAACAAGATGCTATTTACATCCACTCCTTACAAGGCCCACTCTCAGTCCTGGGGAGCCCTAGCAATGTCTTGATCCCGAGGGGCTCCCATCTATTTTAGGTGGGAAGAATCAGGGTTCCTGGAAGGCCACAAGTCTATGAGCCTCAGTCACTGCAGAATGTTGTACAGTTGGCGTTGACCACACATGTCCAATCCTGGGAAGCCTGGCATTTCTGACTTGACTTCAGTTTTGTAGTGCACTCGCTTGCTGCCCAAAGCTCCCTTGGTCCCTCCCTCAGGTCTTTGGGGTTTGTGGTGCTTCCCCCTTTTGCTATTTATGGATCCTGCTCTGCAGGCTGTGCAGGGACGTTGTGTTCTATGTCCCTGAGAACTCAGGTAAACACTCAGCACTCCCCTTCTCCTCAGCACGTCTCTGAGGGATACAATTCAGGAAGCAACTGCACAGGTTTACAGGTTCCTCTTAGTTCCCCCCACCTGCAGTCACTCAGTCAAGCACTTCTGGGCCACCTTTGGATGTGGTTGGGGAGTGACCCACTCTGAGACCGTGCAGCTTGGGCAGGACTAGCTCAGAAGTGCTGCGGTTTTTTTAGCGTCCACTGAGCTAACAAGGAGCCAATAAGCATCATTTACTTGGTGAATCATTGTCTGTTAAATTAAACATTGTTGAGGCGACATAAATGTTTGGCATTAAAGGCATATATGGTTGGGTAGTTTGCAGGCATTCTAGTTCCTGAAATCAAATCCCTGCTTGTCTTTGGAACTAGAATTCAGCTATGGACTGTGTGGAAACAAAGCTTCTTACACATAATCGGACTTTCTTCACAGATAAACCCCCGTGGGGAGGACCCACTCTTTCATGTTTTCTCTTTCTGACCCTTGCCTGGTGCTTCCGAATCCCAGCTCCCCGGGGATGCATTTATACTTAACACAGAACATCACTTCCTGGACTCTGTTTGTAAGGGGCTTTTAATGAGTTATCTTTTTGGTATATTAGTGGATAAGATTATAGCATTTTGAATCAAAGAAACCCAGATTTGAAGCTTAACTTTCAGACACTAATTCTTTGACCATCAATAAACCACTCAGGCTTTCCAAGATTTAGTTTCTTCCACTGTAAAATGGTGATAATACATACCTATAAGGCTGTTTGTGGCTTAAAAGGAAAAATGAAATCAAGAATTTCAGCCTCATGACAGATCATGATTGATGCTCATACAGTAACTACAATTAATATTAGTTAAATATCCCTTTATTTATTAATTATTCATTAAGGGAAGGAAGAACTTGGGCAGAATACTTGGCCATTATTGTTCATTTTTATGACAGCATTGAATTTCAGCCTTTCTACCTATTTACCAATAAATTAAAAAATGACTGTTAGTCATTCTGATGTATCACGTAGTGATATAGTAGGATAACTTCTTCCTGTCAGTAGACAAAGCAGCTGGGAACGAGCCTCTCAGCCTCGAGTGGGTCTGGCTGGCCATGATGCGACATGCTCACTGCAACTTGTTAACGTCATTGGATTCAGGTACACAATGGCAGTGTTTCTCAACTTTTAAAAAAATTATCATACCCTAATGGAGATATTTTAGGCTCTTTTTTCTCCAATTACTCCCTATCCCTGTACAAATACAGATATATAGTGTGTGTTTATGTCACACACACACACGCTTTATATGTAAAAAGAATAAGTAGGTGGGTTTATCTCTTCCCATCAATTTCCACCCCCTCGGGGGCAACATCACCCTGCAGAGGTATCTGCTTGGCATGGTCAACCTCTCTCCCTGATGGAGCAACTTTGTTGGACTGAGTCATGGCTGGAGGGAGAGCTGAGTCAGTGGCAAGTGCTGAGGTGTCTACGAAAGGAATCCCTTAAGAGTTTAAGACCAAGTTGGGCACTCCTTGGCTTCGCAGATGGGGACGATATAAACAGGAAGCACCTTGTGTGGTCCATCTATTGTGCCTAGGAAGGATGGTTCCTTGTAATTACACAAATTTCCAAAAATGCTTAAGGATTAAATGGAAGGTTTCTGGGCAGGATAGTGATGTTAACGGCATGGTGCATGGAGAAAGTTCATCGATGGCAGTGAGCTGTGTGGGTTTAGGTTGTACAGACCTGGAGAGCAAGGAATGCTGAAGGAGTGTTGGTAATAGTGTGTGTGAGAGAAGATAATCTGACAATAGGAATGGAGGAAAAGAGAGAATCATCAAAGTGTAGATAGTCGGATGGAGACAAACTGCGTATAGTAGGATGGAGATGGGCCAAAAACTGACTCTGAGGTTAGAAACAGAACTGAATGCCTGCGAAAAGTGTGCATCACTTACACACTGAGGAAAGTCAGAAAGAATATCTGGTTTAGAAGAAAAGATGATAAATTTTAGCTACTCTGTTTTGATAGATTTTTTTGAACTTAGCTATTTAATGTATTTAAATATATTTGTGTATATGTAAGCCATATTTTTCACTGAAAATAAAAATATTTAAATTATGTTTTAATCAATGAGGCATAAAAGATTTATAGTAGATATTTTTCTAAAATAATACTTTTTAATCCTTCAAAAATAGTTATTCAATTGCCACCTAAAATGTGATGTTTTAACATACATTTTCATAATAGAAGGGCCTTCGAGATGGTGGACTTATATTTGTGGAATCATCCTAATGACTAGTGCTAATTAGACTTGTGATTGTCACCATGATATTGGACCTCTAAATAAACAAGATTTCTCTTTAAAAAATTGTTTGTCTATATTGAAAATACTTATGGGTAGAAGCTGTCAGGATTGCTTGAGTCTTTTTCTGAATGCAGGATGTTTTCTTCCACATACTGATGATAATCTCAGGTGTCCCAGTGAGGTAAAGAAAATTCTATTCCACCATTGTATATTCATGAAAAGTATGTCCTATGAAAGTCAGCTCTAGAGGTTAAAAAGAAAATTTCCAGAGCAAAAGATAAACATAATGGACATAGTAGACACATAAAAAGTCTGAATCCAGAAACAGATCTTTATTCTCAAAGAGCTTGGTAATGTGTGCTCTGGACCAATTCTGTTACCATTAAGAACCCTGAATAACAAACAGGTAAGTCACAAAGCTGTTGTTGACTCCATTATACTGAGTTTATTTGATGTAATTATAATTTTTCTTCACTGTGAGTTTATCCAATTGTATTTATTCAAGTGAAAATTTGGATTCAATTTAATGGACGTATTACTACAGAGAAATAAGCTCCTTAGGGGAAGTTGTAGCAATTCAAAGGCAGCTATTGCCAGAACCTAAGCTGAGAAAATCAGATACATGATGCATAGATTAAAATAGAAAAATAATGTAGACATCTTAGTTCAGCAAACACACCTGCTAGGAATTCATTCATTAATTATACAGATTTAAAATCCTTTTTGGTGTCACAGATCCACATGAATTGTTTGGGTTCGCAATTGCTAAGCTAACAAAAGGAAGTTGGCATGAGTATTGGTTGCATATTCAAGATGGCTTTTTGTGTTGCACATTTCAGCACAAACCAGATGCTGTTGGTTTTGCTCATAGAATGTAATTCCAATGTGTTCATTCTTACAGGGATATTCACACACCAGATGCAAAGAACTTAATCAGAACTCAAGGGAACAAGCAAACTATGGCTCCTCTGGCATCTTGCTTAGCCTATAACTTTTTCTGGGAACCCAAACTTGCCCCACCTCTGATATTTGTGAAGGGACTTTTATGTGCAGGATAATTAGATGTAATGAGGAGATAAACATATCCAATGGTGGCAAATCCTGGGGGGAGATCACCATAATCTCATTAGACAAAATGTGTATTATTTTTATCTCTATTCAAATAGAAGCCTCATAAAAATTTTACAAATATTTTTACTCTGTTTCCATATGTGCCAGGTCAAAGGAAAAAGAAAACACTATTTTTTTCTCAATTAAACTTCCACATTTAAATATTAATAATTGAAAGTGACATATACAGGCAATGGTTACAATGGCTGTTGCTATTATAAAGAGTACCCCAACAGAGTTACATATTATAAAATGCTTAGTGTTCTGTTCTGGAATTATTATTACAATTTTTCCAGTGTAATGCAAATTAGCTAGCTAAATTTAATTTCATTCAACTTAATTTTGTTTGGAGAGGACACTTATTTTGTACTTAAGTCAAGAGTGCCTAACACAGAGCTTTGCACAGACTAATAGAAGAGTCAAAATTGAATGAAATTAAAAGCCCCATATTAAGTAAAATAAGTGTTAAACAGGAAGCATAAAACATAATTCTTGCCTTCAAGAAGCTCACAGCCTTAGGGTAGAATGCACCAATGTGTAGCCCCTGCCTCCCCAAGAGGTCTTACTTATCAGTGCAAGATTCATTTCTTACATCCTCCAGTCTCTTGGAGCAGAGATTAGCAAGCTTGGGCCATGGCCACATCCTGTCCAAATTCTATAATTATGCATCTTGTGGCGAAAAATAATTTTTACATTTTTAAAGGGTTCTTTAAAAAAAAATATGCAACATAGATGAACATGGCTTGAAAAACTAAAAATATTTACTCTCTTACCCTTTAACAACAACAAAAGAGTTTCCTGACCCCTGACTTGGAAGATTAGATTTACTGCTGTATTGCTTTACCTGACACCGCTTTCCTTTTCACAGAGCGCGTGGTAATTAACTTTTCACCTTCGTACCGATTCCAAAGCACAACCAACAACCCTGACATTTGTCAATTAAAGAAAAGAACATTGATCGAAATATTTGTTTCAAAAAGGAGTCGCATGTTCTTATGGTGAGTTAGTCGGAATAACTCAATTAGGATAAACCCCCAAGATTTGGTATATCAACAAAATAGAAGTGTATTTTTTTTTCTCCAATGGATGAGTTTCTGGTCACAGGCAGCTCCCCTCCATTTGGTGATGCAGGGACCCAGGTTTCTAACTTTGTGATGGGTCCTCTGTGTCCTCAACTTCTATCTGAAAGGAGCATAAAGAGAAAGTAGAGAAGGTGAAGTTGTTTTTCAAACACTACTGCCCCAAAGGAATATACCCCACTTCCTCCCATGTAACATTGGCAAGAACTAGTGAAAGACCACACTTGGACGAGAGGGCGGGTAAAGGGAGTCCCTGGACGGACCACGGGAGCTCCTCACAGCGGACAGGGGAGCATGCACACCTGGTAGGCATCCTGGCTTCTCAGTCACCTGTGCAACAGGAAACAAAGGGCCTGACTTCTGAGTAAAGATATTAGGTTGAAATCACACCTGCTTTGACTCCATCCCGGCACCCCACTGAAACCTCCAGTTAAGAAATTAAAAAATAGTAATAAACACATAAAAACAATGAAAATGAGAAACAAAAACCAACAGATACAAAATACAAAATCTAAAGAATAAATTGATGATATGATAACTGGCTTTAAAACACGAGAAAACCAAATCGTAACCTTGCAGAGGATTCCTCAAATAGAGCAGAAACTGTTGGCTCCATGTACTTCTGGAAGTAAGGCAAAACAATATGTGTTGGAATGCTCATTTGACTTCCCCACATGGTTCTGAGTGAGATTAGCCAACATATACTTCCCTGAAACTTAGAGAGGCAAAAGTTGAGCAGCATCCAAAGATCCCTGAGGGAGAACATGGCTGAGGGACAGACACATGCAGAGGTGCAGAAGGTTCCAGCTTATCCTTATCCTACCCTGTCCCTGTCCAAATGTTCTTCCTGACTTTTGACCCCACTGAACATAGTGACCCCAAGTCCATCACCACACGCTTGGCTGTGAGATATCAATGCTCTCCAGTCAAAGGCTCCCCAAATCTCACCTGTATTTGAATAAGTTGTGTTTATTACTTGTTGCAATGAGAGAGCGCATACACCATGGGGAATTGCCTGGTATCCCAGTGAAAAGGTGTTAAAAAGAACCTATTGTAGGATTTGGGCTTTGGTTGGTGATTTTGAGCAGAGTTTCATGAAGTGGGTTTGGTCTCTATCGGCTGCAGTCAGGAAGGGAGAATAATTCTATCATTGATACCTCAATAAATATTATCTATAGGGAAAGCAGACTAGAGTAAAGCCAAAGCTGTAATCGATAAAGAAAAAGCAGTCACTCATATTAGCTGGGAAAGGGAGCTGTTTTGTATTTGGTGGCTCGAATGATATTCATGTTTTGTCTGTGTTTAGAAATGATTATTGAGAGGTCTTTTCTTTACTATTTCTTTGTTGTTGTTGTTTTTGTTTTGCTTGATCTATCACAGTCGCAGAGTGACCTTGTCTCATATTGACGTACTGTGGAATCATTTATGTCAACAGGAGAATGCCAAGGCACAGCCATGGGTGCCACACCAGCTCGTAGCAACACCAGGATCTGGCTGGTGGTGCCACATGTGCCCGGATGTCAGGCGTTGCTCTGCCCTTTGTAGGGACTCACAGACTCCTGGCGTGGACTCATCCTCCACCAGCCCCCTGGGCAGCCCTGCCTCAGCATCTGACGCACTTGGCTGCTCAGACCGACTGGTGGGCGTCTCCTCTTATGTTCTAGCTCCTAGACCTTCATTTCTCCAGCTTCTCCCATAATTGTGTCCAATCTAATTTCTATAATACATCTCTCATCCCATAACTCATAGTGGTTCTGCTAACTAAACACTGACTGATACCAGCACTCAAACAAGGAAGATAAATTGAAAGATATTTAAGAAGCAAATAGATCCCTGGGTTCCTGGCTCCACTTCCGTGCATTGAGAAGCTGTCCTCCTCCGTCATGGCAGAATGATGGAGATTTGTGCTCTTAAAAAAGCAAAACAGGGGGCCTGTGGACTGAGGAACAGCAGCCATATGTGAGGGCAGAGTAGATTTGTAGAAACGAGAGAATAATTTTAAAATACATGAACTGAATGTTGAGGTCACTGTCCCCTTTACTCTCCAAGTTCTGCAGCCACACAAAATGCAGCCTCTAGGAAGGAGACTGGAGCAGTGACTCTGAACTCTGACCAATGGTTGACAACGGGGGGTCAATGCTGGAAGCATAAAATAATCATAAGTGATTAAAATCATTGTGCCTTTTTGATGAATTGACCCCACTATCTTTGAGAATTGACCTTCTTTATTCCTGGTAATATTTTCTTCTCCGAAATCACTTTGTCTGAAATAAATGTGGCCATTCCATGTATCTCCTGGTTTATATTAGCATGGTGTGCTTTTTCCTCTTCCTTTTCATTTTTATGGATCATTTTATTTAAATATGTCACAAGTAGCATATCATTGGGTCTTACATTTTCATCCAATTTGACTGTTTTTCCCTTTAATTTCAGTGTTCATAGACTATTTATGTTTAATGTTACTATCGATATAGTTAGGTTTATGGCTCTCATCTCATATTTGCTATTTGTCCCATCTACTATTTGTTTTTTTCCTCCTTTACTACTTTTTTTTCTGATTTCAATAGCTGCTTTAGGGTGTACAGTAATATCTTGTAGTGGTACATATCACAGACACCCTTCAGGTGAAAAATTGCCCCTTCACGTAGTATAAAAAACTCACAACGGTATACTTCTATTTCTTTCTTTCTGGCCTCTATGCCATTGTTGTTATACACTTTAATTTTACTTAAATTTTAAACTCTATGCTATATTTTAATACATTTTGTTTAAACAATCCATTATGTGTTAAAGAGATATAAGTAACATTTTAAAACAATTTTGTATATTTAATATTCACACAGCTGGTTACCATTTCCTGTGCTCTCTATTGCTTTGGTAGATTCATCCACCTGATATCATTTTGCCAGAAGAACTTTTCTTAACATCTCTCTTGACCAGCTGGGTCAGGGCCCGAATTGTTCCATCTGTAGCACTTGGAGGAATTAGTAAGGGCTGTTCTTACTCGTGTACTCAACTGCTCTGCAAATTGAATAACCAAGCCAGAGAGTCAGAGACGAGTTGTCATATCAGGATTATTTGCACCTTCCTTCTCTATCATGAGTGGGAATTTGGGACTAATCCCCTTTGATGCTTTATATGTTTTACACATGGATAAATCAGAAGAAAATGCTTTCCTGAAATATTTAAACTTTATAAGCGTTGATTTCTAAATAAATAATATGAGGAACTTTCTCTTTAAATTATTCCTCATATTTTATGCAGTGACTTGAAAAAGGACAAAGGAAGGATGCCAAGTGTAGATATTTTATAAACTTTAATAGTACAGAAAATTAGACTATTTTTTGTTTTATTTGGATCCATATTTTGTGAAAACTCTCTGCCTAGAAAGACCTCCCCAATTCAGTCTTCCACAGCTTGCTCCCTTTCTGTCACTGATCTTGCCTTGGGCTCTGAGGCGCTTCCTGGACTTATTAGACCCCTGCTCCTCCCTGCACATCTCAATGTCTCTCTCTGTCTGGAATGTTCTCTCCGATCACTGCAGGAAGTGGTGTACATGCTGCCTCTACTCTATGTTACGTTCAGTTTAGCTTCTATTTATTCACTGTTGAAGTACTCAGTAATCGTGCGTTAGGTGTACACCTTGCAACTCAATAGGCTATAAATGACCGAGTCCCCTGCCCTGGTGAGGAGGAGGAGGAGGTGACGAGCCAGCACTGTGAGGAGGTTCTGCAAGGAGGGGGGTGTCTGGCAAAGGTGTATCTTTCCCCTGAACTTTGTGGGGAAAATCCAAAGCAGGGTTAAATGGAGAATGGAGCACCAGGTGGGCAGCCGAGCTCAGTAAGGCACAGAAGGAAGGTGAGTGTGTCGCCAAGCAAAGGGTCAAGGCGAGGGATGGAAGCAAAAGTGCAGAACCAGCGCCACGGGGGGAGGTAAGAAGAAACCAAGACCTGGATGATGAAGAATTTAAAGGTTGAGCCCTCCCTGGGTGTCATGCCTGTTATACAGCTTTAAAAACGTACGTGTAGGTGTGGGTGTTAGTTACTATATTATTGTCCTGTGACTGCCATAAGAAATTACCACAAGTGTGGAGATTTAAGACAACGTGAGTGTATTCTTTCACAGGTCTGGGGGCCAGAAGTTTGCAGTCAAGGTGTTGGCAGGACAGTTTCCTCTGGAGGCTCTGAGGGAGAACCTGCTCCGTGCCCTTTGCAGTCCTTGGCATTCACGGGCTTGTAGAAGCATCACCCCAGCCTTTGCCTGCATCTCCACATGGCCTTCTCTGGATTTAGGCCTACCCTAGATCTAGGACGACTTTATATTGAGATCCTTAATTCCATCTGCAAGAAAACCTCTTTCCAAAGTCATCTTCACAAATTCCAGAGGTGAGAACTTGGACATATATTTTTTGGGGGAACCACCATTCAACCCAATACAATTATGCAATTCAAGACACTGTTCTAAACACTCCATGTGTATGATCTCATTTAATTCTCATACTAGGTCTTTGAAGTGTGTGTCAGTGTCATGACTATTTTATAAACAAGGAATCTGAGGGGAAGAAAGAATAAGTAATCTTCCCAAAGTCCCATACCTGTCAGTGGTGGAGTTGCCCTTGAACCTAGGTAGGCAAATCCCACACTTTCCACGCTTAGTCACTGTGCTTTAGAAAACACTAGATACTTCTGAGCTTCCATTTCTTCGTTTATAAAACAGAGACAGGAACAGCATGAATCTAACAGTGTTACTGTGAGATAATGCATGTGAAGACCCTGGCTTGTAGAAAGGGCTACAGTTTTAATTATTGATGTTAATGTGAGAGTGAAGAGCCTCGGATCAAGAAGCAACCGGGGAAGGTCATGCAAAATTCCAGAAATATTTGACTTTTATAGGCCCACAGGTGTGGTGCAGAGGAGAGCTGGCTGTGCCAATGGTGCCAGACAAATAGGCGCCACTAGAATGGAAGCTTCCCGAACACAGCAAAGATGCTTTCCACACTTGTCACCAGCACCCGGTGTGATGCCCACCACGTCTGTCCTCAACAGTGTGTGTGGAGAGGGTGAATGAGTGATGACATACCTTTTGGAAGTGAGCACTGTGACAGTCCTCGCCAGCACCCCCTCTCCAAGGCTGAGAACAGCACTAGTCACAGATGGGAATTCATTTATGCGGGTCTGTGACTTCTCTCTCAAGCATCCTTCTGGGGCCCATAGGTCTAAGGTGACTAGTATATAATGCACTTCTCTATTACATTCTTCTGTAGCCCATCGTTCTTGTCAGTCCTGCCCCTTCAAGGTCAAGGTCAGCAGAATTCAGCAAGAAGTTATATGCACATTCTTGCTTTTTGTGGGCAGAAGCATGGCAACCCCATCATCTCCCAGCCTTAGATGGAAAATCTTGCATTAGAATGAAGATTCTGGGGCAAAAACAGTGAGAACAGACCTTCCAATGAGGCACATGGATGCGGTGGAAAAAATGGGGGCATTGTGGTGGGCATTGTGGTTGGCAAAGTGTGGCTTGGTAAACACAATTCATAGGGTGCTTGATGTGTGCCAGGCACTGTGCTAGATTTGTGTGTATATATGCACACACACACACACAAAGATAGATAAAGGTATAGATAGAGGACTGATAGACATAAACAGGTGGGTAGACTTAATTCTCACTATGCTACTTAATATCTGTGGAAACTTGCATGAGCTATGACAACACTCTAAGCCTCCAATTCTGGATAAAATTAAGTTATTTAAACACTTATATGGTTTCTGTGAGAAACTAAATAATAACCCATGTATATATCTGTGTATATAAGTGTACATATGTGAGAGTATATATATGTGTATATATATAGAGAGAGAGACAGAGACAGAGACAGAGACAGAAAGAGGTCAAGATAGAGAAGGACAGAGAAGGACAGAGAAGACAGAAACAGTGACAAGGGCACGCAAGTGAGCTGGTACATGATAGATGATAAATTTGCCTTCCTCTCCTTCTTAGCTCCTGAAATACAATGCAGTGATGACTACTGTCTATCTTTTTTGTCACACAAGTCCCAGATTTCTTTATAGCAAACTCTCAACCTATGGCATCATTTTTGGACCAGGATCTGGCCATCTGCCTTGCTAAATGCCCCGAATGACATCTGAGCTTTCCAATAGCCTTCATTGCTTGTGATCTTTCACCCCTGCAGGGCAGCATGTGGTACCACAGTCAGTGTCCAATGCCCACTGGGCTGATCCAGGAGCAGATTTCGTGCCAGCTCTTCCAGACCTCCATGGGTTGACCTGGGAGCTGTCATCAGATGGTGATTATTCTCAGCCACAGCCATGGCCCCATTAAGGACAGAACCCTAGAGATGAAAATTCCTGGATGCCATCAGCAGTCTCTCCCCGAGACATGCACTCTGGGCCTTGATGGCTCTGATATGACTCTTCATGCTGCTTCCACAAGCTTAATGATGCTGTAGCATCTCCTACCTGAAGGTGTCACTAATTATGCCACTGAGATGCATGGCCATATTTTAGTTAAGTGAGTTCATTTGCTAGTTTGTAAAGAAACACAATTAGTGTAATAAGTCACGCATGTGGTAATTTTTTTCAGGTCAACTTTGAAATGATAACTGTTTTGACTGATCTGCTCTGAATAAAATAAGGAAAATAGTCCATGCTGAACTACTCATACATGGAGGTGATGAACATATGTTTCTAATTTTGAGCTGATAGAAAAGTGAAAATAAACAATTTTAGCAAATCTTAGTTCTTGACAACCACTCACAGGATAGTTCAACTAAGAAATGAGCATATGGTTCAGGGAATAAAGAAACTGACTCAGTGTAAAAATGATGCTTCCAGGTTCAGAGTTGCATGACTGCAGTGAACTCACTCCTTCTGTGAGCAGGCTCCAGTCTTGACATTTTCCTGCAGATTTTCCCATCAGTAGACGGATGCTGCTTACCCAGGGAGGGAGATGCTACAAGGAAGGAATGGGCTCCCTCATTATTCTACAACACACTTCAAGTTGATGAGTTTCACAAGGAGAGTATTAGGTCTCTTTAGAGCCACTCCATCTGGATATGATCAAGTAGTTTGATTTGCTTCAGTAGGTGGAGTGTGATGGGAGGTGGGTGTTGATTGCCATCTGCTCTATAAGGAAGCGTTGGCTCCAAGAAGAGGACGGGGTTGGCCATGATACTTGGCATCTTTTTCAGCCATGCCTTAGTAGCTCTAGCTGCTGTAACAAAGTGCCACAGACTAGATGGCTAAAACAACAAAAATTTATTTCTCACAGTTCTGGAGGCTGGAAGTCTGAGATCAGATTGCCAGTATGCTCAGGTTCTGGTGAGGATCCTCTACCAATTTGCAGGTGCCTGCCTTCTCCTTGCATCCTCACATAGCAGAAAGAGACTGTGCTAGCTCTCTGTCCTCTTCTTATAAGGGCTCTGATCCCACTCATGAGGGCTCCACCCTCATGACCTAATAATTACCTCCCAAAGTTCAAATACTGTCACCACCAAATACCATCACACTGGGGATTAAATTTCAACATATGATTTTGGGGGAGAAGCAAACTTTCAGACTGTAAGCAGCCACATTTGTCTTACAATGGTCAGACTATGGGAAATTTACTTCATTTCTTGGCACATCTATTTTTTATTCCTAAGCTCGTGCACGTAATATTTATTGTTTTACAAGAATCAAACTTGCCCTTCCATTGTAATTTGTAAAAACAACGCTGGTTAAAGGTTTCTATAATGATCTAAAGGCATTTTACCAAATCCAGAGTACGACATCAACTTTAATGTCTCAGATTGTGTGTTCTGAAGGAAAAGGCGCCACACATGGGGACACTGGTCTTGGTGCAACCCCAAACACAACATGTGAACCCAGAGAAAGCTCCTTAGTCTCAAAAGAACTCAGCTTGCCCATCTTTAAATGAGCTGAGTGGAATTTTGGATCTTCAGGATTTGGGGGGTTGATGAGGGTGAGGGATGGATGCCTGTCCTTTCTGGACAAAATCTTATCAATCCACAAATGAAGGAACCTAGATTCCATGGGGAGGCCTCATTCTAGGGAGAATGCACAGGCCCTGACCACAGGGAACACGGCTCTTGGGCTTCTGCAAATTCAAGGGAGGGGCTTAGTGATGCAGATGTGTCAGCTCCCAGGTTAACAGGTTCAGACATAATACAGGAGAAGCACAAGAAGAAGCATGGCATCTTCCTATACCAATTGTATTTGCAAGAGTTCTGAGTCAGGGGTTGTACATGCTTCAATTCAACATGAGTGAGAATTTGCTCTCTGCCAGAGTTGCCCAGTGTGGGCTTCCCCAAGAAGCCTCTCACTGCAGGTTCCAGCACAGGCCAGATGTGGGAGAGGATCTTCCCACCCAAAGGGGTGAAGTACCCAGTACTACAGCACAGAGAGGTCCTCAGGCCAGCAGTATTGGCATCACGTGGGTGCTTGATAAAAATACCCACACTTAGGTCAATGGACTGAGGTGGTCTCTGTGTTTTACCAGGTCCTCAGGTGGTTCCTGTGCACATTAAAGTTTGAGAATCCCTGGGGCATGGGGAGAAGTCTCACAGCACCAGCCTCAGGAATTGACAAGGTGATCTGCAGGGGAGCTGAGCTGAGGGAAGGGCTGGAGCTGAGCCCTCCAGAGACCACTCTGTAGAGGGTGTCGGGACATCCCCTCCTGTCATGCTCTGCCATGGCCTCAGCTGCCCTCTTACTGGGTGACCCACTGTGTTGGTGCTGCCTGGACATTGACCCACCTGCCTCAGGTGCTGCCTCAACACCTGCCAGGCTCCCTGGAGTTGCAGTTGGTTAAGATGCAGCCACTTTCCCCTCATACTGGCTTCCTTCCAAGGGTGCCATCATCCTACAGTGAGGGCCAGGCGCACTCTACTTGTGCTACTGCTAACTCCCTTGCCCTTCTGAGATCCCTGGGAATTTTATGAAGGCTTCTTGTCCCGTCTGCAGCTGCAAGAGGACCCGGGTCTGAGCCTCGCCTTCCTCCCTGGACCATCTGTGGGGATGTGGACCAGGGTTCTCTACTGAATTCTAAAGGAGCTCCCATGGTGTCTTCCCCAGGGTGCTGAAGCGTAGCAGACAGATCCCCACAAGTTCACTTAGATCTAATTCATATCTTCTCCAAACTCTCTGAACGTGCAATTCAGATCAGGCAGGAGAAGTCCCATTCTGTCTGCCTGGGTCCTTCTTAGAGCCTGCTGGCCACCTGGATAGACACTAACTGGAGCTAAGCACACCCCAAGCCTGGGGTGGGAGGCAGCCCCGACTCTCACCTGCATTGAGGTGGTCACAGGGAGAAGAAACAAATACAGTGGGTGTTTTCTCAACCTTGCTTCCACCCATAGAGACTAGACTAGCTGACACTGAGGCTCTGCCACATACAAGGCTCACTCTGACAAGCATGTTGCATGGACTCTCAGTTGAATCAGTTCACCACATTTTGGAGTTCAAAGTGGTCCTAGATGTGTAGCAGGTGGGAAGAAAGACAAAGACAAGGCCAGAGGGCTGTGGCTTCTGCCAAGGACTGGGTCTGGATCTGCTCCCAGGTGTGTCACACATGGACTGCCTGCTTTGAAGACACTGGTATAACAATAATATAGATGAGGCAAACCTTATTCCAATTGTCCACTGTCTTATGTACTTTGGAGTAACCATTTGAGTAGGGGAGGTACTTTATAGAGCAATAGTAGCCTAAAAAGTATTTGACTTTCCATTAAGTTTGCAGTTCTTCAAGTGAATAAGGGTCTACTCTCAGACTTAGCAGGAAAGCTTTATTCCTGACAATGCACAGGACACCTGCTGTCTTGGCGTTCAGGTTTGAGTGTGCAGGTGTGTGGGTGCCTGTCCCTGGGGGAGGCTGGGCGTGCACTGGCTCAGATGCTGGACATGGCAGACGCCCCCCGCCATGGTTTGGACAAGAGTGAAAACCTCCTTATAAAGCAGCACAAGCCATCTACTTCCCCAGAGCGCTGAACTTTCTCTAATTCTTTCTCCCTGCACCCCACAAGGTAGTTAGAAAGGACTCACCTCCCCCCATACCCTCTGATTTTAATCTCAGTTCTTTACATCTGAATTGCATTCTGATTTGCACAGAAGTCTTCAAGTCATCAGAATGACCCTATTGGCTGAAAGTTATTATCAAAATTTCAAGTCATATTTATTCAAAAACTAAATATTTTTAGGGTGTAATCTGTAGGCTTGTCATTGCTCCTATAGTTGCTGTCTCCTGAAGCTGTTAGTTTTAAAATCTCAGGAGTCATTTGTTTTCATAGAGATTCAAATGACTTTATTTTTAATTATAGTTTAAAGCAAAACTATGGTTAAAAAGTAAATTATAGTTAATAGGAACATAAGAACTAATATCACTCTTCTAGACATTGGCGTAGGAAAATAATTAATGAATAAGACCCCAAAAGCCACCACAATGACAACACAAGTAAATAAATGGGACAATTAAAATTGAAAAAAAATTCTGCACAGCAAAGGAAATAATCAACAGAGTAAATAGAGAACCTAAGAATGGAAGAAAATATTTGCATACCATACATTTCACAAAGGGCTAATATCCAGAGTCTACAAAGAACTCAAATAAATCAGAAAAAAAAATAATACCATCAAAAAGTGGGCAAAAGACACAAACTGAGTTTTCTCAAAAGAAGATAGACTAATGGCCAACAAATATATGAAAAAATGCTCAATATCACTAATAATCAGAGCAATGCAAGTTAAAACCACAATGGAATACCGCCTTACCCCTGTCAGAATTACCATTATTAAAAAGTCAAAAAGCAGTAGATGTTAGTGTGGATTTGGTGAAAAGGGAACACTTATACACTGCTGGTGGAACTGTAAGCTAGCACAGCTGCTATGGAAGGCAACATGGAGAGTACTCAGAGAACCAAAAGCAGGAGGGTTAACTAGTTTTTCTCATTACCCACTGAAACTGGCCATTATGTAATTGGGGCACAAAGATTGCCTTTAGGCCATCACAGGAATATTCAGGCCTCCCCATGTGGCAATGCCACAGCTGTTTGAGACTCCTTGTGATGTAAAAATCAAGTTTTTTCTTGTAAGAACTACTTGAGATTCTAAATGTATAAACTAACTTGCACACCCTCATCTTATGTGTCAAATGCATTCTTATTTTGCTATGTACAACATCTAAAGTATAAACAAGACCACTAACACCTACTTTTGCATGACTTTGTTTCCAAGGTAGGCAAGATTCTGAAAAATTATCTCTGATTAAAATAAAAATGTGGGGATTTGTGCAATATGCAAGCTAAATAAATCTATGTGCTAAATCCATATGAGAATAAAATGCTTTCCTACTTCAAGTTGTGTCATGATTTTATTTTTTAAGATTTTTAATGATATAGAATACATTAAGCTATCCATTTGATTATAGGAGCACAGGTTTCTACGTTGTATTAAATTAAATTGTGTTTATTTCATAATTTTTCATTTGTCAATTTTCAGTGAAGTCCATAATGGTCTGTGAGAATTGAGAAGCAGAAATGAACCTTTTTTTTAATACATCTGAGTTCGCAGGTGTAGAATTGATTGTAGTAGTTCATCCTAGGCAGCCTGTGAGAGGTTGAGAAAAATGATTGCATGCCAATAATAAAGGTTAATCAACTCGTTCAATCAAAAACATGTGTTTGGCTGCTCTGCCTTAGACGTAGTATTCAGTGCAGGGGGTAAAAAAGTGAAGGGCACAGTCATTGCCCTAGGAGAACTTCATCTAGTAGCAAAGGACTTTAAAAGAAAGTTAATTATGAATTATAAGTGCAATGATAGCTCAGTGTATATAAAATACACATGGATCAGAGCAACTGGCTCCACCTCAGGGGCCAAGAGATGCAGAGAACATTGAGGTGTTAGAAAGTACTACTATCATTTCATCAGGTAGACATAGGCTAAAACTTTAAACTTTGTTAGGCATTGATATACCTCTGATAGATTTTAATCAAAGAAACAACCATATAAATACTAATATTTCTGTTGTTGAATGATTACTGTGGGATTTATTTCCACTTCAGATTGGAGAAGAATTCATTGCATTTTTCTACAATAGTGTCATATTTCTGTCAATTATGTTTATATCTTTAATCCATCTGGAGGCATTTTTTTCAGATTTAGTCTGATTAATGATCTAATTTTATTTTCTTTATAGGGTAACTCAAATTTTCCATTATCACGATCTGTCTACAATATGCATCCATTTCTCTATTCCTTCAGGGCAGGGTTTCTCAGCCTCAGAATAACTGACATGTAGGACTGGATAATTCATTATTGTGGAAAGTTATCCTGTGTTTTAGAATATTTAGCAGCACCCCTAACCTCTATCAACTACATGCTAGCAGCACATCCCCCCTCAGTTATGACACCAAAAATGTCTCCAAACTGCCAAATGGCCCATGAAAGACAAAAATCACTTCTGGTTGAGAACCACTGCTTAAAGAGTACCACTCTGTCTTTATTACTATGGCTTTGAATATTCTGTTCTACAAGGTCAGATGAATACCCCTTGTCTTCTTTTACACAATTGTCTTAGAAATTTAGGCACCTTCTTATATTCATGCATATTTTAGAAAGGTTTTGTCTAATACTCCTCATATTGGTTAGTAATGGATTTTTTAATTAATTTGGAGAATATGGACATATTTACAATGTTATATTCCTCTAGTCACTCTTTTGTGTAATTTAATTGACTTTTACAATTGATGCATAAATACTTCTATTCCTAAATTAATCCTAGGTAGGTTACAGACTAATGCTAACGCAAACATTATCTTAGTTTCTACTACATTTCCTATTACTATTTCTGGATCATTGTGGTTTTTTGTGTGGACTTTTACAGCCATTTTGTACTCACTTTTAGACTGCAAACTTGTCAATTGGTTATTTTGGATTTTCTATGTATTAAATGTTCTATGTATTAATATAGCATGGGCTCATAATGAAAATTTTAATCTTTTCTTTCCAATTCCTATACTGCTTTTTTCTTGTTGCAATGACATAAAATGTTTCTAAAATGTGAAACCTACTAGAGTTAGCTACATTAAAACTGAAGAGGATACAAGAAAGAAGACACAGTGACCGAACAAGAATATATTTATTTTTTATCTTATGTAAACAAAGAATGTTTATTTGTTTTGGAACAGTGGTCAGCAAACTTTTGAAAGAGCAACATAGTAAATATTTTTGGCTTGTGGTCATATGGTCCCTGTTGTAACCACTCAACTTTGCCATTGTAGCTGGAAAGCAGCTGTAGGCAATATGTAAATGAATGGATGTGGTCGTGCTCCAATAAAACTTTATTTACAAAGCAGGTGAGCTGATTTGGCCCACAGGCTGTAGACTGCTGAACCCTAATTTAGAATATGTTAGTGACCACTAAAGATCAACACCAAATGTAGTCATAACCAAGTAAGCAAATTATCAGAAATCTAAAAAAGGAATTTTGGGACTAAGGAATCCTGAATTCCTAATAGCATAGGTAGAATTGCTCAACTTTATTAATTCCAAGAGAAGGGTTTATTTGCTATAGAGATATCACTTCGTACTACCTCATTGCTAAAAGTTTATAAAATCAGAAACCAGATTTTGGCAAGGCAGTTATGAAAACAAAAAATTTTATTAGTGTGTAAACTGATGTAGCAACTTTGAAGAGCATTTTAAAGTATTTATTGAAATAGGGTATGTGTATAACAAAACTCCAATGGTTCTACCCCAGGGTTATGCTCCAAAATCTATAGTTGCATGAGCAAAGATGCTTAAAAAATAGTAGGCCTTAATGAATCCACAATAGGTGTAAATCAGGATTGCCCAGTCAAAATGAGACGTGTGATCTCTATACCCAAAATAAACCTCACAAAATTATAAGAAGAGAGATATAGTAAACAGTTTCTTATAGTGTGTTTATAGTAGTAATTTTAAAAACAAAACCTTTTAGATCTCTATCAGTAAAAAAAAAGATTAAAAAATCTTGGTAGATAAGTACCTTGGAATACCATTAAAAAGTTCTACCTAGCAAATGTTGTCTGCATACAGATATAAACATATCTCAGAAGCAAAGTTGTCAGTGGGAAAAAATAAGCATATTTGGAAAAACAGGATTATACAATTATGCAAATCTTATAAATTGCAAACAATATTTACTGTACATAAATAAATATACATGTGTGACTGGAGTAGACAGATATATTTCAAACATTTGCATAAGTCTAAAATATCTCAGGAAATGAGGAAATGTTACTCCAAAAGCTCTTTTTAGGAAAAAAACAAACTCAACAATTAAATTTGACCAAACAGAAGATAAATCTAAATAAATGTGTCAGGAATTGAAAAACCACAAAAAGTTGAGAATTAAATCCATTTACAAATGACACTAAAAATAGATTCACAGAATATTTTAAAAGCTAATGAAATAAAATTACCATTAATACTGTATTTACATTATATTTACAAAACTTGAAAAGTTACAGCTATGCAAAGTGAGTATTCTAATAATGATTATAGTTTATTTCAAAAATGGCAATAATTAAAAGAGAAAAGGAAACTGACATGCCAAAATACGAAAGATTAATTCTAGGTGTTGGGTTATTTTTGAAAAACGCTTTTTTTCTTCTTTAAATTTTCTTATACTTTTTGATTTCTAAAAATAAAAATGTGGAATTAGTTGGGTAATATGTGGGTAACCTTGTCAATTTTAAGAAACTGGTATTACGTAAGGACCTTAAAAGGCCAGTGCAAAATCTGGGTTTGTGAGTGTGTAAAACTCCCCACTTGTAATTTTAAAAAAATGAGAGTGTTGGATGGTTAATGGTGATTTCACAGAAATTAGATCTCACAAATACTAGCTATATCAATAAGGGGCTCTAAATATAGTCTCCGCTCTCTTCCACCCAAACATCAGTGATATATTTCTATACAGAATATGGAGAAGAAAGCTAATCTTTTATAAACTTTTCCAGGAGCAGAAAAGTCCAATATCGTAGGTACTTTTGCCTGTTTGGTTTCGGGGTGAATCTTCTATCCCATGTCATCACGAGTTCTATTTATTTTATTTTTCTTGGCAGAGTTGTTCTAAATAGTTTGAATGATATTAGGTCAAAATGCAGGACTACAATTTTTTACCAGATGACCCTATCAGTTGCCAAATGTTCCTACTAATAAGGTCACCTATGGCCTAGGCAGTTATAGACCAGTCTATACTTCTAGAAGCCCAGGATAAACAAACAGCTTTTAAACATTACACATTAGCTTACATTTATTATTTTATTGGTAGGGACCCATTTGTGATCTTGTTAAAATGTTGAAGGGTTTTTCCCATCTTTATTAAAATACAATTGGTAAATAAAATTGTACATATTTAAGATGTACAATTTGAAATATAAAACGTCAAACTTTTAAAAGAAATGTTTGATACCTCAATAATATTCAAAAAGATTGAAATCAATATGTCAAAGAGGTATCTGCACCCTCCTGTTCATCCCAGCACTATTCACAATAGCCAAGATACAGAAGCAACCTAAGTGTCCATCAACAGATGAATGGATGGAGAAAATGTGTATATATACGCAATGGAACACTAAACAGTCTTTAAAAAAGAAGGAAATTCTGTCATTTGTGACAACATGGATGAAGCTGGAGGATGTTATGCTAAGTGAAATAAGCCAGGCACAGAAAGACATACACAAATACTGTATAATCTCACTTACATGTGGACTGTAAAGTAGTCAATCTCATAGAAACAGAGAGTAGAAATGTAGTCACCAGAGGCTGGAGGAGGAGGAAGAAGGAGAAAAAGGAACATATTGGTCAAAGGGTACAAAGTTTCAATTAGATTGAAGGAATAAGTTTTACTGAATTATTGCACTGCTTGATGACCACAGCTAATAATGTATTGTATATCACAAAATTGCTAAAAATATATATATATATTTTAAATGTTTTCACCACAAAAAATATGTTAGTGATGTGATGGATATGTTAATTCACTTGATTTAATCTTTCTACAATATACACATATATCAAAACATCACATTATATCCCATGAATGCATCAAACTATTACTTGTCAATTTTAAAATAAATAAACAAATACTTTTTAAAAATAGTTATTTAGAAATTAAACTATGGGGAAAGTAATAGAATCAATCTTCATTAAAAGCTGGCATTTAGCACCAAAACTATCAGCACCCAATCTAGAGGATAAAAAGGCTGAGGGTCTTCCTGGTATCAAGGCAAAGCCAAACATTGCTGCTTCCCTCAACAAATGTTAATAATTCCACATTTCAAAAATTGTTTTAAATTTTGTTGGAGCTATTTCTATTTCAGACTTATGCAGAAAAACAAGCAAAATAAACTTCATTAATTTCCTTTCAGCTATAAAAATGATTGCTTTGATTTTCCTTCTGTAATTCACTCTGAAAAACAATTATGGAACCAGAGACTGAAGGAATTTGAGAGTTGTTTGCTACTTCCTTTTCACTGAAAACAAACTTTCCCTAAACTTCCTATTTTAAAGCATTATTACAAGAACAATGTTGGAGAAATCACATGCAAAACTTATTCTAAAGCTACCATGATTAAGACAGACTGATATGAAATACTAGACACATCAATAGAACACAAGAGAGGCGAGAAATAAATCCGCATACACATAGTCAATTGATTTTTTATTTTTAGATTTCAGAATCTTATGGGGGTACAAACACTTTGGTTACATGTATTGCCTATGCACTGCCCAAGTCAGAGCTACAAGCGTGCCCAACCCCCAAACAGTGCACCCTGCACCCATTATGTGTGAGTTTATCCATCCCCTCCACCTGCCCAACACCCGATGAATATTATTTCCATGTGTGCACATAAGTATTGATCAGTTAGTACCAATTTGATGGTGAGTACCAGTGGTGCTTGTTTTTCCATTCTTGTGATACTTCACTTAGAAGAATGGGCTCTAGCTCCATCCAGGATAATACCAGATGTGCTAATTCACCATTGTTTTTTATGGCTGAGTAGTCAATTGATATTTGGGAAAAAAGTGTAAAGCCAAATTAATTGAAAAAGAATAGTCTTTTCAACAAATGGTGTTCATAGGCAAAAAATATGGATGTTCATATAAAAAAATGAATCTAGACAAAGACCTTGCACCTTTCACAAAAAATTAACTCAAAATAGAACATAGATCTAAAGTAAAATGTAAAACTATAATTTCTAGGAAAAAATATAAGAGAAAAATCTGCATGACTTCGAACTTCTTGAGTATTAAATACAGTGCCAAAGCACAATCCATGAAAAAACAAAACAAAAATATATGTTGGACTTTATTCAAATTAAAAACTTCTGCTCTGAAAAAAACGCTGGTAAGAGAATGGAAAGACAAGCCACAGACTGGAATAAAGTATTTCAAAACACGTATCTGATAAATGAGTGGTATCCAAAATATACAAAGGGTTTTTACAATTGAACAACAGGACAACAAACAACCCAATTAAAAATGGGCAAAGATCTGAACAGATACCTCACTAAAGAAGATATCAGATGGAAAATAAGCATATTAAAAGATGCCCAATATAATTTCTCATTAGTGATGAAAATTAAAACAATGATATATAACTACCCCAACTTAATAGAACGACTAAAATAAAAAACTGCTGGCAAGGACGTAGGGAATGCAAAATGACACAGCCACTTTGGAAGAAAGTTTGGCAGTTTCTGACAAAGTCAAATATAGTCTTACGATACAATCTAGAAATCGGGCTGATTTAAAATATAGGTCCATACAACATCGGCACTGGAATGTTTATTGCAGCGTTATTCATAATCACCAAAACCTGGAAGCAATCAAGACCCTTCAGTAAGTAGGTCAATCAATAAACTAACACTGGTAGGTCCACATAGTGGAATACTATTCATCAATAAATAAGAATGAGCTATCAAACCATGTAAAAAACGGATATATCTTAAATGCATATTGCTGAGTAAAATAAGCCAGTCTGAAAGGCTATACGCTGTCTGATCTCACTTATATCTTGTCCTGGGAAAGGCAAAAATGGTAAACAGGTGAGTGACTGTCAGAAGTGTGGGGTAAGGGAGGATTGAATATGTGTAGCACAGGTGATTTTTTAGGGCAATGAAGCTATTCTGTATGACATTTTAATGTTGGACAAGTGGGAATATGCATTTGTCAAAATCTGTAGAACTTTACCACACAAAAAGTGAACCTTAATGTATGAAAATTTTAAGAAATGATTTAAGTGGTCAGGGGATCCCAGGATGGACTGCAGAATATAACCGAGAATCTAACAGTACTACAAATGTGTGAAACGACCTCACTGAAGAGACTGAAGAGAAAAGGTGCTGACCTAGACAACATTGAAAATGAGTGAACTCTGTAAGATTAAAGATAAAAGGCACTTCACATAAGCACTGTGCTCTACCTGATAACATTTCCCACAGAGGTACAAATTAACAAACAACCTTTTGTATAAGTGTAAGATATTCTAAATTAAAAAAATTTTAAAACAAACATTATTCCAAGTGTCCAGTAGACATAAATGAAACACAAATTTTGAGTACCTTCATTACACAATAATCTCATGTAATTTAAGTTTATTTTTATTTGGCAAATCATAACTGTATATATTTATAGGGTACAATGTAATGTTTCAATTCATGTATATGTTGTGAAATGGGCAAATCAGGCTAATTAACGTATCTATCACCTCATATTTCTTTGTGGTAAGAACATTTAAAACCCACTCTTTTGGAAATTTTGAAATATACAGTGCATTATCATTAGCTATAGTCAACTTGCTGTGCATTAGATCACCAGAATGTGTTCCTCCTACCTAATGAAACTTTGCACCCTTTGACTAACATCCCCCCTTTCCCCCTTCCCCCACAGCCCCTGGTAGCCACCATTCTACACTCTACTTTTATGAATTTGACTATTTTAGGTTCCACTTATAAGTGAGATCATGCGGTATTTACAGAACATACGTCTTTATTTCCTGTTTCTCCCATCTTCATTCCAACTCCCTCGAGTGATTCTGGGCTCAGCCTCCATACTGAGTTGGGATCACTTCTCGGTCTTTGCTCCAGCCACTGTCATGCTCTGAACCAGCTCCCCCAAAATGTCCTGCCCACTCTTCTTACCAACCTAAATCAACTGTATGTTTGAACGACTCTCATTTTCCCAAAAGTATTTTCTGATTGCTCCAGCCTCAACCATCACCCCTTTCCTTAATGTCTAGATCTGATCCCTCTAGTACAACATCCACTATCCACAAGTGGCTCTTGGTCTAAATTGAAATGTGTGTAAGTGTAGAAAACACGCTGAATTGAGAAGACTCCATTAGAAAAAAAAATCTCATTTATAATTTTAAAATTATTATATGCTGAGATGATAATACCTTGGATATATAGGGCTAAAGAAATAACAGTATTAAAATTAATTCTACCTGTTTTTTGTTACTTGTTCTAGAAAATTTTTTTTTGCTCTAGAAAATTTTAAATTTTATATGTTTGTGTGGCTGCTATTATATCTTTATTGCACAATGTCATTCTAAAACATATATTCTACCCAGTGCAATGTAGCTTATATAATATTTTTCAGGGTTTGTTATGCTTTCTAGTTACGCCATCTATGTCTTGACTGTTGGAATTGATAGACCATTTCTGGAAGGGAGAAGTCAAGCTCTAAGGTGCATGAGAATCGTCTGCTCTCTCAGCACACAGCTGGGGACTGCCTGTGCTTTCCAAAGACCTATCGTCTTCCCTCAGGAATCTGCAACCTGAAAATTCTGAGCTAAATGTTTTCTATAGCCTGAGAATCCGTGAAAAACTTTCATCAAAATGTAAGAGATAAAATAATGTCAGAAACCAAATAAAGCATCCAAACATTTTCAGTCATTTTGTTATTTCAGGGAACAATTTGTAGGTTCCAATTCAAACATTTACATGTCAAAATAAATTTCCAAGAGTTTATATTAATAATAACGCATTTGCATTCAAGAGGCATCTCATTACATTTTAAGATAGGGATATATTTCCCTTTTCAAGCCCGTATGCAGCAAGTATGCAGTTTTCTATTTGGTCATTTATAGATCCTGAGCATAATTTATAAAGGAAAGTGAGAAAAAAATGATAGGCAATTATAAACTATTTCCTTGGGACAGAAAAAATAGAACAAAACAAAACTTGCAACCATAAGATAATATGCCATATGTTTCTCTGCAATGTTAGGTCCTGGGACTATTAGTCTATAGTAAAAATATGCTAAGATTCACCATTAGTAAATGATGAGGGTTTTTTTCTTGTTAATCTAGATCCTCTTTCCCCCACATGGAAATTAAATCTCAAGGATTTCAATGAGAAGCAATTTTGAGTAAAAAAAGGAACCACTTTATCTTCCTCAGAAAAGCTGTCACACAATTCTCTGCTTGAACAAAAAGCTCATCATTTTAAATGAATTATTTTTAGTGTAGATTTGAGTTTAGAGGTAGTTAAATACAACTTTTTTAAAATTTGAGGCTTTTGATTTTATTTACTCCTTAGAATCTTATTCTTTTCAGGATCAAGATGAGAGGAAACAATTTAAATATATAACTTGTGTCTCAGAGATCATATCCCAAAAGATGGTTGTAAGTTTTGTGGTTTTTAAATCATATACATTTAAGAGTCTAAGGACATAATAAAACTTATCCAATCAACAGTAGCAATTTGTTGAGTACCTACTATGCGCCAAGTGTTGTGTTGGGTGCTGGGGTACATTAGTGAACAACAATTCCCTGTCTTTCTGGAAGACAGCGAAACCCGTAGTCACCATGAAGCTCAATCATGTTATAACGGAGGTGTTCAATGTTATAATGGCAGATGTTTAAGCTAAGACTTGAACCATAGGTGAAGGATGTAGGCAGGGGAGGATTGTTCCAGGCAAAGGAAGTGGCGAAGGCCTGCAGGTGAGAGACAGCACAACACCTTTGGGACAAACCAAGGAACAAGTCCTGACCCTGGAAGAAGAGCTGCAAGAATGAGACAGGAGGGGCCAGATCTGGAGGACTTGAGGGCCAGGTGCTTTGTTCGTCATCTACAGGGTGATGGGAGGCTATTTAAGAGTTTCAGTAACAGTATAGTGTTTATGTCACTCTGGCTACAGAAACTGGAGGGGCAGGAGAGGAGGCAGGAGACAAGTCAGAACGGTGGATCTACAGTTCAGGAAAAACATGACCACAGGCTCTACTAGGAATAGAATGAAAAAAAAATATGCAAGAGGGATACTAGAAGCAAAGCTAAACATATTTGGTGACTGCTGAACATTGGCAATGAAGAAGAAGGGGAATGCTGGTTCACCATATATAGCTGTTCAGGTTGTGCACTGAGCAACCCAGGAGTGCTATTGCCACCACATCTACATGAAAGTCTCTTGAAAAAGTTGTGCAACATGGACAAACACAAGAGCCCAATGATGAAAGGATGTGTCCAGGCCTCTACCTTGGGCAAATGGAAAGCTGTTGAAGTAAGGTAGGAAAAGAATGGAGATTCTTAAAGGGATTGGGGAGAGGAGATAATCCTGATGAGGGAAAGTGACCAGTTGAGTGCAAAACAGTTTGAGTTTTCATAGAGTCGGGCAAGAGAGACGGGAGTAAGTGCCTGTCACTCAGGATTTTGGTCTACATGAGAATGAATATTTGAGAGACCCTGACAACTCACGTGGCAATTGACTTTAGAGAGTTGCTTGAGATTAGACAAGAAGAACATGTAGGAACAGAAGAATAAAGGCCAGCATCAAAACCTTTGGAGACACAACATCTGTTGAAGGAGAGATTCAAAGGAGACTGATGAAGAGATGGGGAAGGCAGGTAGGAAAGCAGGAGAGGGTGGTGCCACTGGATCCATGGAAGGGAGTGTGGAAGGTACAAAGTCAGTGAGGTTGCAAAGGGAGAAATGTCTGCAGGGTTTAATGACACAGGCGTCGTAGGTGGCCTTGATTAGAAAGGTTCTACTGGGAGGAGGGACAGAAGCCAGACTGCGGTGAATTGAGGATGGAGTAGAAAGTGCAGAAATGGAAGGAGAAGGTGGAGACTGTTCTTTTGTACAGTTTCATTGTAAATATTAGGACAAGCTATTAGAGGAGAAATTAGGGTAATGGGAGGTATTGAAGATACAGAAAGGAACAGTATGTGTTTTCTTAGAAGGATGAGCAATAGGCTGTGGTACACAGTGGAGGCAATTGGCTTCCTGTAGGAAGAGGCACACCCTTTTTGTTGCAATAGGAAAGTATGTCATCTCATATGTTTTCAATATATTTTTCACTTGAGGTAGCTCAGAACTCAAAAGTATGTAGACTGATAAAGCCTGATGTTCAGAGAAGAAGTTCAGGAACCATCCTGAAAATTCATGCGTTCCCCAACACAATTACTATTTCATAATTTTTTGGAGAAATTCTCTTTCTCTTTTCAATTTACCTGTTCAGTGGCTTATACAATTTTAATGCTAGTGGTACAGAAAATTCAAATAGTGTAGAAGTAAAAGAACATCAATTTTTGCCCAAATAAGCATCTGTGAAGCCCAAGCTGGAAGCAATAGCTCAATTCTGGAAAGAACAGCCCTCTGCTGAAGATCTGCATCCCAGCTGCCTGCAGTCTAGTTGGAAACGTTTGCAGGTGCATAGGGAATCCTGGCTCTACCTCTGGCACTGCTACTACTCAGCCAGTTGTGTAGAGGGCCATCTTCCTTCTCAGGGAGGTTACAGGTATCTTGGGACATTGCCCAACCCCAGTGGGGAATCTGAACAAAGTTTATGGTTTTACTCCTGATGGTCCATGAACTAGCATCACACTGGCTCCTGTTGAGAAGGAACTCTCCAGACACAATGAAAATATAGGAGTAGAGCCCCTGGACTCAGGAGTGGGCACTTACTCCCGAGGTTGGGAGGATGTAGGGTCTGTGTTTGTTGAGTGTTTTGTCCCCTCTGTGTTGGCCTTTCCTGACTAAATTCCTGGTCATAGGTCCCTAGAGGACTTTCTCTTCTCATAGCTCACTCCCACCTTCGCCAGACTGAGAAAGAGTTTTCCAGTCCTATTTAGTAGGATGTTTCTCCCATGTTTTGGGTCTGTCTCAGGACCCTTTTCCATGTCCCTTAAGAGTGTAAGATATTGAAAATCAAAGTTCAATAAAATATTCCTTGGCCTTCATTTTCTGTTGTCACATTTCTCATGTACACAACAAGCTTAGAACGAGGGCTAAAAGAAAGGAATATTGAGACAGAATAAAGAAGAATAAGACAAAATGTTCTACCCCAGTTGCATGCTCTTGAATTCCTTCAATCAGTGTGAGCTTGGCAAGCATCTGGATGTCTGTATAGTCTAGAGGCTTCATTAGAGCCTGTACAGTCATGAAGATCTTCTAAAGTAAAGAGGTGCCCTGAGAGGGAGAAGGAGGGTCTGCTCCCTGCACAGGTTGTGTTGCAATGTGCACACTCTGGGGCTGGGGAAATGGCCGGCGGAACAACGGGGTCTCTACAGACCCAGTCTCCACCCTTCCTGAGGGTGATGGATGGCTGAAGTGTCCCAGAAAGCAAAAGGATTATCCCCATGAGGCCACAGACTCTGCTTCAGACTCTTGTTTTACGTAGGACTTTTGGGGGATCCATGACCTTCAGGGCCTGTCACCGGCGTTTGAGGTGCAGGGAATTACGAGATACAGTCACTGCCTTCACCAAGCTGCAAGTCCAAGGGGGAGATGTCAATATTGAATAATTGCACGAATATATAACCTGTTAGCACTGTGGGGGTACAATGAGGAAGTCTGGGTGACATCAGCTAGTCTGGGAGACGAGGCTAAGGCCACAGAGAAACTGACGTTTCAGGTGAGAGTGGGGGTCAGTCAGAGTCGGGTCGGCAAAGAGGGAGGAAAAACAACCCAAGGACGTCTTGGAATAGGAAGAATTCAGGCCAGTTCACCAAAATCAAATAGCATCTGCCTGACGGGAGGGAGGGACATCAGAAGATGGAGACCTGGAGGTGTCCTAGCATGGGAGATTTTCTTCGAGGGGGTGGACCTATACTGCTCACTCATTTCTGTTAACAGTCCCTTGGGAGAGCCCAGTCACGTGGCAACGCCTAATTGCAGGAGGTCTGGGAAATGGAGTCTAGCTCTGTGCTCGAGGGAGGAGAGTGGATTTTAGGGGTGTATTGGACAGCATGTATGGGGTTTATGAGTATTCCATCTTTAGAAATTACTCTCCAAGATTAGTCTTCAAGTTAGACTGGTTGGACTCCCTCATTACCCTCACCTTTCTGGGCCTCCCAATCACATGGACCAGTTTTTCTACTCTCTAGTCTTCCAGTCCTTCGACCTTTTGATTTTTGAATGAATATCTTGGCTCAAAAGAAAACAAAATAACTGCTAACAGCTTCTAGGGACACCTTGGGCATCACAAATATACCCAGTTAGGTAGTACCCTTCATTTTCCTACTAAATTCTAGGTATCAAACTTTTACCATATTTAGCTTTAAAAGCACATCACATCTAACAATAATTAATTAAAGTTCTTCTCACCTGCTCTCTATTTACTATTCTTGCACTATAATCATCAAATACCATGAACTTTGAATGAAAAAGTCTCATCACATTACTCTATGTGAAAACTATTCATTAAAAGATTTCTAAGGTCCTTTATAATCCTATGAACCCATCAAACAAGTGTAATTTTTAGTGTAAATAAGATTTCAGGAAAAAAAAAACCTAAAAACACATTAAGCTACTATTAATAACCACTCTAACTCTTCCTGCTAAGATAATTTACTGTATCTCACATTAAATCTGTGTAAAATCCTTATAATGTTAATGTCCTGAGACTAATGCAATCTGTTCCTGAATACATTAAACACATAGCTTTGGGTCTTAACCCAGAAAAAAAATTGTTCTCTTTTTTATTTGAATGGGTTTTCAACTTAAGTAAGAGGCCATGTTAATTTAAGATTAAACTAGCGTGTAAATACGTTTCTGCGGACTCCTCTCAGGTCCGCACATTTAATCTTTTTGAGCCTGGGTTTTAAACTGAGTTAACAGAAAACAAGACAAAGCAATACATCTTGTAGAACTCCCCCCTTGCTTAATTATGTTAAAAATGGTAAATTAGAATCTGTTTCTTTACAGAGATGAGAAACTACCTACTGATAAAGTCAAGAGTATATTAAATGTGGTTTTGTTAGACAGTATAACGTAAACACTGGTTTGTATGGGTGCTTGTTATTGTTGTTTGGACTGAGAGAATTTTGTTGAAAGGCATTTATAAACTTAAAACTATTTTACCTTAAAAAGGAAAAGTTCCACAGCATGGTAATTCCATCAAAATGTTCCAACCAGTCAATGTTACGTTTTTTTCCTTATGATACGAGAGAAGGGTAAACATGAGTAATACTTAAAAGTCAAACAATTTTTTCCATTGTAAATGAAAAGTTTAGTACTTAAGAGTGTTATTTAAAAAAACAAAGATTGCAAGTTGTGTGTGTTTATCTTTGCAATAAATAATTCAGGGAAAGGGAGTTTCTAGGAAAATATAGTTTTCAGAGAAAGGTAGTTTAAGGAAGCTGTACTGAAATGTTTTATGAAAACCGTTTGCAAAACTTTTGAAAATAGTTATTTGAAATAACCATTTACTGTTTTGTTGAAGTAAGTTACAATACATTTTTATATTTGAATACAAGATTCGCTATCCAACTTTCTGCCACAGATTCTAAAGCAGGATTCCATATAATTAAATGCTCCTAAAACAAAATAAGTTTTGTTTTTCAAGTCGTTTCTTTCTGTTGAAGACTTTCCAGTAGATCTCGCTCAAACGAATGCCTTCATTATATACAACAAAGTCACTATAGTAAATCAACTCCAGGCATTTGGGGGTCTTCCGTGTGGTTCATTGTCAATGTCTGTGTGTTGGTGCATCCACTTGATGGCCCTTTAGCTGGGGCCCATCTGCCTTTGGCATCATAGTCACTTAGAGAACTGACCTGCTGGCATCCTCCTGCCCTGCAACCAAGTTGCAAAGTTCTACTCTTCACATATTTCACTTGAGATACAAAATTTATTGAGCCAATGATAGACCTTCACAAGGGTTTTCAGGGATGCTGAGGATCTGAACAGATGAATCAGGATGTGAGTGCATGAAGGCACGGTGATAGAGGATAAAGGTCACTTTGGGGAGGTCTCATTAAGGTCAGAGAATTCTGAACGTGCAAAGAAAAGAGTAGATGGCCTCAAATGAAAGTAGGTGGCATCAGAGAGAGGGCTTGCTTGAAATCAATGTTTCAGGGCCAGCCTCATTATTGATCCTGATAGTGAGTGAGGGCTTGCTGGACAGGTGTGGGGAAGAGTAATATCAAACTAACTAGGCTGAAGGACCAATAGCTCAGGGGGTCCTACCCACTTGTCACATAGAAGTTATGGTCACAAAGCGTGGTGACCATGTAAAGGAGGGCTGGGTGTGGCCGGGAGAGTGGCAGGAGCACCTGGTGGTGAGGGTGGTGAGGGCTGGTGAAGCTCAAGGAGGCCCCGAAAGGACTTGTGCATCCCCACACTGGATAAATAAAGCCACAGGGGGAATTTTTTATTTTTTTGGTTGACTCATTGTTAGAAGGTGAAATGGTGAAAGTAACTACTCCAAATTGTGAAAAAAATGTACAGGAAGAAATGAGAGAACATAAAAGCAAGACAACAAATTGCAGTCTTGGAAAATAATTAGATGATATAGCAGCTGGTTAGTGGGTCTGTGGGAAGCTTGTTTGTACCTCAGAGTGAGAGAGCATTTTCTTTTCCACAGACATTTACGTCATTTCCTCTTTCAGATGAGGTCCCATGTTTCTTTTTTATGTCTTCAATTCTTGGCTTTTCTTTATCTTTCCTCATCATTTCCCAATTATCTCATGATCAGGGATACTGATAAGACAGACTCATTTCTCCCAGGATGAAACTTAAAGTGACTTCATGAGGAGACCTTCCCCAGGGCTCTCCCCGCACCCGCTTCGTGGTTAGTGGCTCTGAGTTCTGACCATGAGGATGAAGATCATAACGTGGGGCATTTTGCTTGCTCAGGGCTGTTGACATGAAATATGAGAAACTAAATTTTGACCTCATTTCCACAAGCCTCTTGGGCTCGTTCCTCCTTCAAGTTGTGTTTATACATTTTGAGCAGAAAACTGGAGGAAAGTTGTGTAAACTCAACACTGGGAGGGAGAAGCCATCTTTGTTGAAAATTTCCAGCATCATTTATCCTAATAAGGAGATATTGCTCTTCTCACTACAATAATAACCATTATTTATATATCTAAAATACAGACACAAAAATAGCCTAGCATTCAAAAAAAAATCACCACTAGTGGCAACTAATTAAGTTGTTAGCACTTTCTATCATAGGATGTTGTTAGCACTTTCTATCATAGGATCACAACACAATGACAGTACTGATGTAGTTACCACAAAATTTAAAACTATACTTTATATAAATCTCAAGACTGGACAGTAAAATATATTAAAATATGTATAAAAATAAACAGGAAGCAGAATCCTAAAAATTTAGCAGTAGTAATGCCTGTGTGAATTTCAGTCTAACTCTGCATCACCTTTATCCAATTGTAACCAGGTGAATTCAGCCCATTACTCCAGAACAAATGCAGAAAGGACCACAGGATTAAATGGGTCAAAACCAGACAAATCTCTACCCTGTATAAGAGAAAGAGTGGAAACTGTTTGTTGATTGGTTGGTTGGTTTGTTTTTAAATATTCACTGATGACAAATTTCTTCTATGAAAGACAGAATTTGGAATATTTGAATGCCATTTATAACAAATTGCTTTTATTAGAGCCAAGGCTGAGAAAATCATTTTTTCAAGAAGTAAAATGAGGTCTTTGTTTCTGTAAGATTTGACAATGTATGGAGACTAGATTAATTTTTACTTTTTTAAAAAGAGGCTCACGTGCCTTGTTATCTATTCACTAGCACATGTGAAAAATGATGAACTGCTTATTGCTGACAGCAATAAAGAGAGTTAGAAGTGGTTGCATTTAAGTTACATAAATAACTTTTAAAGTGCTTGTTTATTGAAAAAAAATTGTACTGAGCATTTTTGTAGTGCTATTTTAATTTCGGATACTTTCAAAATTAAGTAGAGCACTCAAAGAATAAACCTGTATTGTATAATACAATTAACTGAGTTCTTTAACAATACTAGCATCCTGAGAACAGTTGATAATATTTTGGAATAATGTATATATTGGCTATATGCAGACAATGGTTCTATTGTGCCAATATTACAATTATGATTTATGGAATTAAATTTATCCAAAACTGTTGACTTTCTCCAGAGCCTTAAAGCATGTCTCATTAATCTGAGTTTTACTAATACTTCTACAGACTAAACATATTGAGTAATTGATAGATAAATCAAATTAACAACCTTATCTCTTCCATATGGAATTCTAGTTATAATAAAAGCCATTACATTTATTATTCCAATAAGGAAACAGATGAAAAAATATAAGCACTGTTAGCTATTTAAATTATTGAATTTTAGAAATATTTTTCTCACATATTGATTCTAGCTTTTCCTGATGGCTTGCTTTTCTTTATGTTTCTGTGCAATTCCCTGGGACTTAATAAAGCCATTGCTCTGGTAAGGAAATTCAATATTTCAATATCCTATCAGATGAAATTAGCATTTTCCCTGATGCAGGCATTTGTCAAAATTCAGCAAATATACACTTAAGATTTACACATTTAATTGCATGTAAACTTTACATAAAACTACCAGTCTTTCCATAGTCTATGCAGAGGATTGGTTCTAGGATCCCCACGTATACAAAAATTTGTGCATACCCACAGTGGGCCCTGCAGAACCTGCATATGATGAAAAGTGAAAAGTCGCCCTCCATGTATGTGCGTTTCCATCCCTTGAACACTGTATTTTAAATCTTCATATGATTGAAAAAAAAATCACTCTGTAAGTGGACCTGTGCGGTTCAAGCCCATGTTGTTTAAGGATCAACTGTATTGAAATCTAGCTAATGACATGCATTCAGAAGCATTTGCAGAAGAATTTAAGAAGATGCACACTGATGTCTGCAGTTTACTTTGAAATGCATAAAAAGCTGTTTGACAGATGGACTGAGGGACAGATACATATATAGATATGACAAGTACAGTATGATGTTAATGGCAGAAACTGTTTAGGTTGTAAAGGGATTCATTGGAAAATGATCTCAACTTTGTTGAATATTTGAAAATTTTAGAAATAAAATGAAAGGCAGGGAACAAAAATGAATGTCTCTAATGCCTGGTTCTCCCTGACATCCCCTTGTACCCATCTAGGAGGCTCATTGTTTTACTTTTCACTTTTAAATCTATAATTGATTTTCTCCATGGTATGTGACAAGGGCCAAGATTCTTTGTTTTTTGCGGGGTTCTTTTTGCTTACATTGACAAGGACCCACATATTAAAAAGATCTTCCTTTGCCTATTGCTCTCAAGTGTCATGTTTGTCACAAGCCAAGTGTGTGTGATCTATTTCTGTTCTCTTCTGTTGGCCTATTCAACTATGTTTGCACCAATGCCGTATTGTTTTATTTATTCTTGACATCTGTTTGATAAATATTGCAATTTTATTTTTATTCATTCAAAGACATCTCAGCTCTTCTAGGCCCACTGCATTTCCACATAAATTTAAAGTCCATTTCTATAAAAAAAAAACCACAATTTTGACTGGGATTGCTGTGAATCTATAGGTAAACCTGAGAGTTGCTTCTTTGTAAAACCAAGTCTTCTAATCTGTAAACGTCGTTTCTAGCTCCACTTATTTGGGTCCTTTAAAGTCCCACCGTAACATCTGAGTCTCACACGTCTTTCATTGGACTTACCTCTAAGTGTTTCATTGCTTAGTCATGTTTTATATTTTACCTTCTTCCCAGCTAGTCTAGTAAGTGCTGTTTACTTATATGTAGAAATACAATTGACATTTGCATATTGACTGTGATTTCAGCAAAGTTATAAAATTCACATATTAATTTGAATAGTTTATCTGTAGAACTCTTTGGGTTTTCTATTTACACAATCAAGCCATCTTTATATAATAACAGCATTATCGCTTTCTGGTCTTTGTGTTTGTTGTTTTTCTTGCACTATTACACCGCCTGAGACCTTCGGTACACGCTGGGTGAAAACAGTAGGAGCGTACATCCCCGTCTCCCCCATCTCGTGGGCATCCTTTCAATGTTTCACTATTAAGTAAGATGTTTTCTGTAGATTTTTAAAAGATGCCCTTTATATAATTATGCAAGATGTTTTCTTTTCTAATTTGCTAAGACATTTTATCATGAATGGGCGTTAAATTTTATCAAACTCACTTTTTTCATCTGTTGAGCTGACCGTATAAATTTACTAATTTATTCCAGTGATGTGGGACAGGGTATTAATTGATTTTCAAATGTCGCATTTGTCTTTCATTCCCGGAATGAATTGTTTGTGACACATTATCTTTTCAGATACTTTGCTAATAATGTATTTGGAGCAGGGGGATCTACCTTCCAGAGAGGGGCTGCTCCTCGCTGTTGCACTGGCCTTTTCCAGGGAGAACATCAGGTTACCAGGGGCTTCAAATGGATGTGGGAGGTGTTTGCTCTTTTTCTATGCTCTAAAGAATATATGAAGTTTGGAGCTCTTTCTCTCCTAAAAATTTGGGAAAATTCACTGGTAAAACCGTTTGGAATTCAAATTTGGGGGCAGATATTGTTATATTTAAGGACTCAGTTTTTATTTTTTTTCCATAGATTGTCTGTTTTTCCTTGGGGTCTCTTTAAGGAAAAATGTGTTAATTTGTTAACATGTTTGGAAATTGGTTAATTTAATGTGCAATTTCAAATTTTCCTTTATGTCTTTACATAATCTGTTTAGTGTCCCAAGAGTTTTAGAAAAATATCCCTTCTTTGTGTGGATGTTGCTAATTTTGCTTTTTCTTCTACTCGTCTTCTTCTATTTTCTTTTATTTATTTTTTATTTCTTGCTTTTTTTTCTTTTTTCTTTTCTTTTTTTTAATTTTTTTTATGTCAGAATATTACAGGGGTACATGAATTGCATTTGTACAGTTTCAGTCAAAGTTATAAGTGTGTCCATCACCCACAGAGTATGCATTGTACCCGTTAGGTGTGAATTTACCCATCCCCTCCACCCCCTTCCCACCTGCTTGATTTCCATTGAATTTTACTACCATATGTGCACATGAGTGTTGATCTATAGGTTTCAATATACTAGTGAGTTACATATGGTTTTTGCTCTTCCATTCTTGTGATACTTCACTTAAAAGGATGGTCTCCAGTTCCATTCAGGTTGTTACAAAAGATATTAGTTCGCCATTTTTTTATGGCTGAGTAGTACTCCATGGTATACATATACCACATTTTATTGATCCACTCATTGATAGATTGATGGACACTTGGGTTGTTTCCTCTTCTTTTTTTAACCCATCTTGCCAGTTATTAATTTTGTTGTTCTTTTTAAAGAACACATCTTTATGTAAACTCTCTACCGAGTTTCTGCTTGTAAATACATATTCCTACTTTTATGATTTCCTTCAAACTACGTTTTTAGGTTTCATAAGTTTTTTTTTAATCCAACTTTTTGAAAAGGGTAAGATGAATAAAGAGATTATTGCTTTTTTTCATACCTCTCATAATATGTACATTGTAAGGCTATAAAAGTCTCTCCAAGCAGACTTTAGTTGAATCCCACAAATTTTATACATCTCATTTTTAATGATTTGTTATTAATAAATTAAATACATTTTAAATTTCCATTTAACTTCTTACTTGACATGGGTCTAAAATATGTATACATATTTAAAATTTCAAGCATATAGGTTTTTTTCTAGTTTTGTTATCAATTTACAACCCAATTTACTAATTTGATAGTAATAAAAATAATTTTTAAATGTCCCCAAAAAATCTTTTGGGTATTTTCAGTTGTGTGAATCTTATGTATGTTTTGTAAGGTAAAATGATATTTTTTCACTGAGAAAGAGACAGAAGTTATCATTTTTGAAAAATAAAAAGTACAGCAGAAATGCTAATGAGGCCATTTTTAGCAATTTAGAAGTGAGAAATGAGGGTAATTAGTGAATGAATTACAAACATTCTGAATTTGGCTAAATAAACATAAGACTGAAAGTTTTAAGTTCTCTTGGAAATTCAGCAACTTTCTGGGAAAACAGTAGATGGGTGAAAGAGTGGAGGAAGTTAAATTTAATACATGTTATCAGGTGGCGTATGAATTCTCCCCATTGAGTTAAATGTAGGTAAATACTTAGTTATTGTGAAATCATTGAGTCCATAAAGTGATCATCTGAAAACAGAGTAAAATCCACCAGCTGTTGAGCATCTAGAAATGATATGGTAACCGTGAATATACAAAAAGTTAGAGTCTTGTAAGATAGGTCTTATTCTGAAGACCTGTCTAGCTTCATTATCCTATATACATAATTGCACACACAGGCTTGCTTTCATAATTTTTTATTTTTTTTCTTTAATCGTACATAAGTAGTTAGTCCTGGCAAGATACCTCACTTTCCAGGTCTTTCTGCTATAACACTGAACCAAGACTACCCAACATGTTTACCCTAGTGCATTATTAATCTTATACTTTGGTATTCCGTGTTTGGTAGGATTCTAACATTCAATTCAGTGGAGAATTTTGTTGTTATCAATGAGAAATTAGGACTTGGAAGGGACTGGAAGCTTCTAAGGGCCCCGTATTTGCCAGGTGTGGTCTAGACCATATGCGCCTCACCACTCTGCTTGTATCTCCAGGTTCTAGCACGGCACATGAAATTAAAGATTTGAACAACAAATGCTTGTGAAGCAATTAAATCAAAATTAATTTTACAGTGAGAGTGATTTTCTAGCAACATGGGAGACAATATCTGGATTATTCTGCTTGGGCTACCAAAACAAAATATCACAGATATTTTGGCTTAAAGAACAGAAATTTGTTTTCTCACAGTTCTACAGACTGGATGTACAAGCTCAAGACAATGGAAGGGTTGGTTTCTTCTGGTGAGGCCTCTCTTTCTGGCTTTCAGGCATCCATGTTCTCACCGTGTCTTGACGTGGCCTTTCCTCTGCTCATGCATGGAGAGAGAGAGAGATGCCTGGTGTCTCTTCCTCTGCTTGTAAGGACACCAGTCTTATTGAATTAGAGTCCCACACTTACGACCTTTAACCCTTAATTACCTCTTTATATAACCACTAAAGAAGCCTGAGATTCCTGGACAATGAATCGCAATCAGATCCCAATTGTCCCGTAAAATTTTGACCAGGACTACCTGAGAAATTTTATCTCAGTACCTGAGACTTCCATATATCTCAGTAAGCATGCAAAACTACGTATCATTCTATCACAGAACCAGAAAGTTGGCCATCAGCCAGGTTTCATTTTGTTATTCAGTTGAGAAATATTTTAACTTACTAGAGTAACTTATTATTTAAAGGAAATTTCAAATAAAACCATTACATAAGGACAGAAATTATTTTGTAATATGCAGAAATATTACAGATATGCAGAATATGCAGAATAAAGGAAATCCCAATAACATAGACCAGGTCTTTTTATGGTATATAAAACTTCCATTATTTGACATTTACCAAATCATTCAATACTGAAGTATCTACACAGGAACATCCAGTCATCCATTTATTCAAAAAGATTTATTGAGCATTTACTATGTGTGCAAGCAGGCTGTGCCAAGACAGAGTGGGACAGAGGTATAGGGGAAGTGGGTTGTATTCTCAAAAATGATCTGGTGGGAAAATAGACATGTGATGTCTTCATTTTTGGGAGGTCTAATTCATATTCCTCAAGAGATTTTAGAGTTTAAAGTTTAATTTTATGCCTAGTTATTTGACTTTTTCATGTATTACATTAATTTTCCTTATCATAAATGAGTCTTTTATTTTCTATTTGCCTTCTCTCTATATTTATACGTGTATATATATAAATAGCCAATGATTATCATAAATTGATTATTGATTATATGACCTGCTATTTTACTGAATTCTCCTATGTGTAGTAATTTTCCATTGATTCTTGTGAATTTAAATATAAAATCATATTACCTGCAGCATATATAATTTTTCCCCTTTTTTCTCATTCCTATGCCTTTAATTACTTTCTTTTGTCTAATTTTATATATGTATACATATATCTATGTATATATGTATTGTACATATATATGTCAACATATATACTAATTCCTGTTTATTTATTATATGAGTGTGTGTTGAAAGTTGAAAGAGGTCAAACACATTTTCTGCATTTATGAAGATTATCATAGAATTTTTCCCTTTAACCCTGTTTATATAATGGACACTGTTAATAGATTTCTTCATATGGACCCACTCTTGCATTCCTGGGATTTATCACAGTTAATTATGATATATTATTTTCCTCAATATACTATTTAATATAACTTTGCCTATGTAATATATCAAAGGGGAAATGCATTCCCCTTTTCTAATTATGTAGGGTAGACTTGTTTCCACTCAACTTGCCAGGAATGACAATATTGAAATGGATGCATCTACTTTTCCTTTCAAAACTTTATTAGGGTGTTATGTCTTAAAGCAAGAAAGAAGTTCTCTGTTTTGCTGCCTGTTTTAAAGATAAGAAAAGTCAGGCACCTATTTCCCTGTCTAGATGTATTTCAGGCATGGCTGGGCACCTCCAAATGAGAACTCAGTAAGGAGACAATACCAGGGAGAAATTTGTTATTACATTAAGGTTCTCTTTCTCTATTTTATACTCTGACATTTCCACTGAGCCTCAAAGGTATACTGACCAGAGCTTTCACCCCAGCTTTCAGCCCAGCTTTCTCAAAGAAAGTCAAAATCATGAGGTAGAATCCAATATTAATATTGCTGTTACAGGTATAATTCTCAGAAATAATTAAGGCTGAATGTGTTTTGATCTTTAATCTTTTCCTTTACAACAATACTTCATGAGAGCCTTTTGTAATTGAGTTTTAAAAGCCTGGAGAGAAGGGTCACTCCACAATAGGATAACAGTGCAAACTCTTCTTTGACATAGTGATGAGGAAAACAAAGAAGATGGACTATATAACTTTTTGAGCAACAGTGACTTTCAAAACCTAATTTGAAAATCCTCAAAATAGCTCTGAAGGAGCATTCTTATGATGTGGATAGAGTTTTAGTGTTAGGCATAGGGAATTGATGTGTCTCTGTGCAAAGAGGCCAAATGGCAGGCACTAACAAACTCTTTCATTTACTAACACCATGCAACTGTTTGAGCTCAACTTAGTATTCACAGGCACTGATGAATGAAACCCCTAACTGTATCAGCTGAGGAGTAAGAGGTCACTAACAAGCAGATACTTGGGGCCATGCATTAATTTTGTTGTAATCTTTCATGTTTTGGATGGAATTAGACTTCAATTTTGGAAGTATTAGGAAGCAAGGTGGATTTCTTAAGGTTTGTTCTGCTAGTGAAAAACCATTGCAATAGACTTTGCATATACACAGGCTCTTTTTTACGTTGTCAAAGACATTCTGTGTTGTTCCTAGAATTATCCACTTTATTTTCTGATACCATTAGCACTAACCTTGTTCTTTCAAATGGCAGTTTAAATATTCGAGCTATGTTAGCTTTCCTTTTATAAGCCAACTTTTGTAATATGTGAGTGTCATACCTTAAAAAAGTGTGAATTCAATTGATCTCTATAGTGAGCATAATTTTTAGTATCCTCTGATAGTTAAACTAGAATCCTAAATTTAATCATACCTTGAGACTCAATCTCTCAGAGTCTGCCTCTGAAGAATTTTATGCAAATTATAATATTTTAAATTGATTTATATTTTAATGTAGTAAGAAAGTTCACTACGTGAAAGAAGCTAAAGTCAAAAACTTTTCTTTTGGTGAAAAACAGGCTGTCTTTTAAAAACCTCTGACATTTGTTTTCCTATAAGGACCAAGATCAGACTAATCAAGTTTTCCTAGAGTTTAATACATCTATGACTTAATTTTAGAATATACAAAAAGGCACTTAAATTCAGCATCAGAACCTAGTTAATTTACCCTTGATTGTGTTGTGCAAATGAAGTTGTAACCATGTGTAAACTCATTCATGTGCTTCTTGGTAATAATTGTAAGAGAAGAAAATAGAAGAATTATTTGATTTCTTGATCAAGAAGTTCTTACAACCTGCACGTTAAGAAGCTATTATTAGTATTAATTCTGGACTCCATTGCACTCACGTCATTCCACACGTCAGATGTCAAAACGCTCGTTAGGCAAGTGGCTCCCTCCACGTGGAGGATGTTTTCTGCATTCACGCTTTCCTCTCTATTGTCCCTGCCACGAACCACACTGTCCACCAGTAGATGGTTCTGGAGAACCCCTCCCAATGCATCTGTATGGATTTCCCCACATATGATACACAGATGCTACTATTAATATATTATGCTTATTATGAAACAGGTACAAAGGATGAGATTTGAAGATAAATGTGCATACAAGTGAGAAAATGTTCCCCATCCTGATTGGCCCATAGACCTCGATTTGGAGACCACAGCCTGGACTAGTGATGGCCACACCTCCTCATGCCATCCTCTGGGCCACCTTCCCTCCAGCTTCAATACACAGCACCCACACCACATAGTCTTTCCCGAGTGTGACTTTTAGTATGTCACTTTCCTGCTCTTTGGTTTAAATTATGAAATGTTGACACCAAGTAATTTTACCACAGATAAGAAGATTAATATCAAATGCCTAACCTTGGAATTCAAGTTCTAAAACAAGGTCCTGGCTCATGCCCGTCTACCCCACACTCCTGGGCTGCAGGTGGCACAGACTGCCCGGCATGGACCAGCTCATGCCCGTGGCTTCCCCAGACTGCAGGAGCTTCCTTTCCAGCACTGGCTCTCACACATCTCTGCTGAAGTTCACTGTCTCACTCTCCAGGCTGTGCCCACATAATCAAAGACATTTCAGAATACATGGAATATATGAGGTCTGTCCGGAAAGTATCCAGCCATGTGATATGAACATGTTATATTAACAAAGGCTGGATATTTTCTACACAGATTTTTCTGGACAGACTTTGTACAGTATTTTATATCCATTTTTTGCCCCCTAATTCTGGAGGGAATTATGTTGGGTGCCAATTTTACAGTTTCCTAGGCAGTGAAATGAGCACGCAAACTAAAGAAAGCAGACAAACAAAAAGCAAGAGAAGTGTGGAGATTTGCTTTTCTTTCCATTAATTCATATTCAAATTCGTACTTTCTCTCAGATTTCTAACATGAAAAAAGTGCATAATCCAAAGAAATTGTTTAAAGTGCGAAACTGGGTTTTAATAGTCATACATTGTTTATATATTGGAATCACCCAGAATCTTCTGTTATTGTATCTGCTAAAAGACAAAAGACATCCAAAATGACAAGTAAATGCCAAAGAGCACATACAATATATAGTGTCTAAGATAAAGGTTATTAAAATATATATATTTCAGTAAATCAGACATTTTATATGAATTTCATATGTCCCAAAAAGCCTATATTTAGAAAAATAATATTTTATTGAGACAACTATATATGTGAGCTCTTTATTATTTCTTTCCACATCTTTCTTTAAACTTCTCTAGGGTAATATAAAAGGTAATAAAGCAGCAGTTGGACATTCTGCTATGATGACAGATTTTTCAAATTCATGACATTTTGTTGCTATATTAAAAGGCCTAAGTGAACTTGGTAGTCAAGACATGGGACCGAATGGAACACCTCTAGACTTTGTATTGGCATTAGAGTTTCTAGGTTAAATGGTGAGTTCAGCATTAGGTAATACGATCATAGCAAATAACACTTAGAATTAAGTGAATTTTCCAAAAAGTCTACTTTTCCTACTTTTCCCCAAGTAAAGATTACAATACCTTATGTTTCAAATGTTAGATAACATTTCAGTCTGTAGGCCTCCCCATGAACATTCATCACAGATTTGTCCATTCCTGAATTTGTTTTGCCATTGTGGTGGGAGAGGAGGATGAAGAACAGCCCCAGTGGCTGGGGTGTGAACGGGACCAGGCTGCACCCAAATGTCCAGGGGAGATGGCTGATTGTGCTCTGTGCGGTGCAGCATGAATCTCTCCTCCAGGTTCCCGGCAGTGCTTTCTATTTGAGGGGGGTTTTTCTGGCCCGTTTGGAGAAGTGCTGAGGCTCACGTCTCGCTCACCGTGGGACAGCCTAGAGATAGATAAAAAATGTGCAAGAGCAGAACCTCAAGCCATGGGGCCAAGAATATAAAGGTGTCTGGAAGTCTGAGGAAACTGTTGAGACTTTGGGCTTCCCCACACCATGGAATTTGAAGTTGGAGGTATTCCTTCATCTCCCAGAAACATGAAAAAATAGCAGCATCCAAAGGTGTCCACTGCTTCAGTATGTCCTTACATACAATGGACAACATTGACCTTGTCTTTCCCAGAAATAAGTACAAAAAAAATCCTAAAATAAAGACCAAGACAAAACTATTGTCTCCTACTGCAGAGATTACCAATGACCTAGACATTTGATAATATTTTAATATTTTCTATTTGTGGCTATGTATTAATATTGTTATGCTTCTAAGAGCCATAATATTATATAAAAGTTACTTTTATCGAAATTAGAGATCCCATTCTTGTTTTTATAGTAAGGAATGCCATCACTTGACTGGAAATTGACTGAACTGAGGAAACTCTGGGGTATCTCAAAAATGACACAGTTTGTGTTTTCTTACATCTTTCTGTATACCTGGATTTTGACAACCTGGTCACACACATAGAAAATCTATTCTCAATCACCCAAATTTCCTAAAACATAAAGAACAAACAAACCTACCCTGAAATGTTGAAAGACAGCTAATCAAAATGAAAGCAAACAATAGAAGGGATATTAGCTATGAATTGAAATATGCTGTCTGCTTTAAATTTGATTTCTGAGGAGCTGATGAAAGCCCTAACTAGGAAATTTTGCTGGTGTAGCCTTGAGCCACAGGGTCATCTGACAGTCATCACAATATGGGAGTATGGACCTGTGGGAAAGTGCCAGTGACAATTTTGCAAAAAGTGGGATGCTCTCATATGGGAAGAAATACATCCTCTGGATAAAATATTTATTTTTAAAAAAAGAACCAGAGGTGTATTTGAATGCATGTTTTTTTACAATGTTTCATGTGCCCAGGTATAATTTAATAGACCCCAGTCATACGTGTTTAATAATGAAGTTCACTTTATTGTTATAATTGCACCTCTGACAAGGTCCCATTTCCACCCCACAATGGGAGGACAAAATTTTATTGAGTAGTAAACTAAGACCAATCCACTAACTTTTCCAGGCACTCTGATTTAAACACTCTCATGTGAAGATAAATATTCAGTCACACCTAAAATTTGTTTGACTCAGATCTGGATGGACATTTGCACTCTGGCATCCCCCAGGCCCCAGCCAGCTGGCCCCACATCTGCAGGGAGAGGCTGTCCTCAGCCCTGGCATGGTTCATACCCACCCATTGCTGTGTCAGGGCTGAGCCAGGCCAGAAGAACTTCGGAGGCTCCATCCTTTGGGCTCCAGTTGTTCCCAGAGTTACAGCCTGGCTCAGGCACTATATACTAATGTATTTTCTGTATTACTCCTAGGGAATTATAAAATAAGAATGTATTATAATTAAATAGCATAAATCCATGGAAACTCTATTTTTATTAATTCCATGATGTTAACAAAAATTCCCTATTTCAGCGGTTGAAATAAGTTTAAATTTAAACTCTCATTGAAGAACTTGGCAGTATAGACTCTAGGAAAAACAGAAAAGGATATCACTAAAATATATGCATAAATATGCATATATATACTTATAAAGACATTATATTGTGATTTTTTCCCAAATCCCACCATTTTTACTTCTAATTTCTTCTCATTTCAAAAGTATACAAAAGATATGAAAAGAAATATCTTGATTTTTAAAGACATAATCTCTCAACTCAAAAAATTTTTTGAATTTTTTTTCTTAATTAACTGTAGTCGAAAACAGCAAAGGCAATTTCAAGTAATAAAAATAAATTAAAAAGACAACAAATAGGAGAAGAACATAGAGTCACCTAATACATTGAACTATGTACTTGAACCCTGAGTTTAGGGTGGAGTGTCCTGGGAAATAAGTTGGAACATTTCATTTCCACATTCTGCTACAGTCCAGCTTGTGCACTGGGGACACAGCCCTAGGATCACTGGGAGAAGAAACAAGCCCCAGAACCTACTCAGCCCAACCAACCCCACATTCCTGGGTGAGGCAGCCCTACAGAAAGAGACCTGGACCCAAGAATGGGACCAGAATCACAAGACTGGATTTTGACCAAATGGCCTACCAGCTGAAAATTATTTGTGCAACTCCATAATAGATATAGTAATTCCTTTTATAGTTTTTGTGAGGATTAAATGAAATATAATAACCAAATATCACTGTAAGGTGGCAGCATAAATAAAAGCTAAAGCACATAAGTTGACATAAAAATGATATTTTTCTGGAATGGAAATCATAGAAAAGAGTCATTAAATGGGATCTCATAATCAGTTAGCTTTAACCAACCTGGTCCTCTCCAAAAAGATCATGACTTTCCTCAGAACATAATGGATCTCAGTTTCCTTGAAATTATTCTTTACAGAATCTTCTTTTTCACCTTGAAGTACAAATTGGCAATTGCCAGCATGGATCAACCTCTTCAAAAGCTGAATATTTCATTCTGATGTGGACGGAGGAGGAGAGGTCTTGGCACTCAAACACAAGAACAAGAGAAAGGATTAACAATAGCTTTACTGGAAAACTGGATAACCACATGCAGAAGAATGAAACTGGATCCCTGTCTCTCAGGATATAAAAAATTAACTCAAGGTGGATTAAAGACATAAATGTATGACCTGAAACCATAAAAATTCTAGAAGAAAATATAGGAAAAACTCTTCTAAACATTGGCCTAGGCAAAGAATTTATGAATAAGACCCAAAAGCAAATATAGCAACAACTCAAATAAATGAATGGGACTTAATTAAACTAAAAAGTTTCTGCACAGCAAAGGAAATAATCAACAGAGTACATTGACATACTACAGAATGGGAGAAAATACTCAAAAACTATACATCCAACAAAGCTTATATCCAGAATCTACAAAGAACTCAAACAAATCAGCAAAAAATTCAAACAACCCTGTCAAAACTGGGTACAAGACATGAACAGACTCTTCACCAAAGAAGATACACAAATGACCAAAAAAACATATGAAAAAATGCTCAATGTCACTAATTATCAGGGAAATGCAAATTAAAACCACAGTGAGATACCACTTTACCCCTGTCATCATTATTAAAAAGTAAAAAAATAATAATAATAGATGTTGGTGTGGTTGCAATGAAAAGGGAACACTTATACACTGTTGGTGGGAACGTAAACTTTTACAACCTCTATGGAAAGCAGTATGGCGATTCCTCAAAGAACTAAAAGTAGACCTACCAATTTATCCAGCAATCCCACTTCTGGGTATCTACCCAGAATAAAAGAAGTCTTTTTATAAAAAAGATACCTGTACCTGAATGTTTATCACAGCACAATTCACAATAGCAAAGATGTGGAATCAACCTAAGTGCCCATCAACTGATAAGTGGATAAAGAAAATGTGGTACATGTATGCACCACGGAGTACTACTCAGCCATAAAAAGGAATGAAGCAATGTCTTTTGCAGCAACTTGGATGGGACTGGAGACCATTATCCTAAGTGAAGTATCTCAGGAATGGAAGAACAGCTACCACATGTTCTCACTTATAAGTGGGAGTTATATGAAAGATATATATGGTCATAAAGAGCAGTAATGGACATGGGAAACTAACAAGGGGGGAAGGAGGGAAGAGAGTGACAGACAAAAATCTACCTTTCGAGTACAAAGTCCACTGTGCTGCTGACAGGCACACTGAAAGCCCTGACTTCACCATGATACAATTTATCCACGTAACAAAAAATACTTGCACCCGCTAAATTTTTTGAAATAAAAAATAGCTTTAAATAAGACATATTTTAAATCAAAGCATTCCATTAGAGCCATTTCCTATACAATGAGAGGATATGTTTATGTGCACGTGAGTGTTTGAGGCAGGAACTAAATAAAAATTGTTTCAAACCAATGAAGTCCTTTTCTGATGTCACTAGGCCCCAATGGGAGTGGAAAAGAATCCTGTTTCCAAAATTGGCTCTATCACAAACTGAGTGGCTGAAGACAACAGAAATTTATTCTCTCAGAGTTCTGGAAGCTAGAACCCCAAAATCAAGATGTTGGCAGGGCCATGCTTCCTCCGAAACCTGTGGGAATCCTTTGACTCTTCTTAGCTTCATGTGTTAGATGTTGATCCTTGTTGCTCCTTGGCTTGTAACTAGATCACTCCAATATCTGCCTCTGTCATCACGTGGTGTTCTCCCCATCTTATAAGAACACCGGTCATGTTGTATTAAGAGCTCACCCTCCTCCAATATGACTTCAACTCACCTAATCACATCTGCAAAGCCTTTACTTACAAAAAAGTTTACATTCCTAGGCACTGGGGGCTAGGGCACCAACAGATCTTTTTTGCAGGGGCCACAAAAAAATCCCATGTTCATTAGAGCAATAATGAAGACATTATGTTTTTTTTTTTTAATGCAGGCAGGAGGGCTACCAATAGAGGGAACACATTTCAAAATATTTAATCTATCCTGGTGACTATAAAAAGGAACGACTGAGTTACCACCATCCTCACCAGATGTTGGAATGCTTGATCTAAATTTTAGAAGCCATACCATCCCAAAGTTGCTGGCTTATAAGGTGAATTTGTGCCTGAGTGCCAAGTGCCAGAGATCTAGTAAAGGAATAAAGGTGTTTCCAAAATTTCCTGCCAACACAAAAAACCTCTCCATGAAGATGGAAGAGAGATAAAATAATTTTATTATCAAATAAGCATTAAATCAAAATGTGATGTGCATCACACACAATTCACTAAACAGATTGCAAAGACAGAAAGTTAGTTCACAGTTTTATATAGCCAAGCAAATGTAACGCATCACATACGTGTTCTTAAAGTAAACAATAACTAGTCCTCAAGCAAGAGGAGTTGACAGCACCATTTGTCATGTATAGTATATGATAATATATGCTAAAAACACTTGGTGATTGTGGTGGCCATCTGTGTTAGCTAATTTCCTGTACCCAAAGGAAAAATTATCTTATCACATCTATATGACAGGAAGTAGTTTTGGAGAAAGGAACCCACCCAAGTTAAGCTTCTATCCTCCCAGAGAAACTGGGAGACAGAGATGCCATCTTCCTGGACATGTTTCAAAAAGATGGCTCCAACGTTCTTCAGAGAGACATCCCCAGGTTGTGAAGCTGTCAAGAGGTCTATATAACTTTTAGAAACAGTAAAATACATTTCAAAGTGACAGAGAAATAATTTACAAATTTTCTAAAGTAAATGCTCTCAAAAAAGAAAAGTGGAGAGAAATCTTTTTCCTTAATTTCAAAAGGAGAATTAAAATTCTTATTTTTAATTTGCACTTGACCTTCCAAATGCACTAGCTAAGGGGATGTACTTCTGGTAAAGGCTTTAATTTGTAAGTATTTTTTTGTAGATACAATAAATAGATTGCTTTCTTGATTTCTTTTTCATATTGTTTCCTGTTATTGTATAGGAATGCTACTGATTTTTGCATCTTGATTTTGTATCCTACAACTTTACTGAATTCGCTTATTAGTTCTAACAGGTTTTTTTGGTGGAGTATTTAGAGTTTTCTACACATAAGATCACATCATCTGCAAACAGGGACAATGTAACTTCTTCCTTTCCAAAGTGAATGCCTCTTATTTCTTTCTCCTGCTTAATTGCTGTGGCTAGGACTTCCAGTACTATACTGGATAGACGTGGTGAAAGTGGGCATCCTTGCCTTGTTCTAGATCTTAAAGGAAAAGCTTTTGACTTTTCCCCACTGAGTATGGTGTTAGCTGTGGATTTGTCATATATGACCTATATTTTGCTGGGGTACATATTTTCTATACTTAATTTGTTGAGAGTTTTTACCATGAAAGGATGTCAGATTTTTTAAAATGCTTTTTCTGCATCTGTTAAAAAGATTGTATGTTTTTTGTCTCATTATTTTAATTTAATTTATCACATATATTGATTTATGTATGTATGTTGAACGATCCTTGCATCCATGGTATGAATACTACTTGATCATGATGAATGTTCTTCATCATGTGCTGTTGAATTTGGTTTGCTAGTATTTTGTTGAAATTTTTGACATCTATATTCATTATGGATATTGGCCTGTAGTTTCCTTTGTTTGTAGTATCTTCGTAAGACTTGATATCAGGGTGAAGCTAGCCTCCTAAAATCATTTTGGCAGTATTCCCTCCTCTTCAATTTTTTGGAAGAGTTTGAAAAAAATTACTATTAGTTCTTTAAACGTTTGATAGAATTCAGCAGTGAAGCAATCAAGTCCCAGGCTTTTCTTTGATAGGAGATTTTTATTACATTACTGATTCAATCTCCTTGCTCATTATATGTCTAGTAAGATTTTTGATTTCTTCATAATTCAGTCTTGGTAGGTTGTATGTGTCAAAGTATTTAGCCATTTTTTCTAGATTATCCAATTTGTTGGCATACAATTGTTCACAACAGTTTCTTATGATCCGTTGTATTTCTACTGTATCACTTGTAATGTTTCCTTTTTATTTCTGATTCCATTTTATTTGAGCCTTCTCTCATTTTCTCAGTCTAGCTAAAGGTGTGTTGATTTTGTTTATCTTTTCAGAAAACCAGCTCTTCCTTTCATTGATCTCTTCTGTTGCTTTTCTAGTCTCTATTTCATGTGTCTCTGCTCTGATCTTATTTCCTTCCGTCTACTACCTTTGGTTTTAATTTTTTCTTGTTTTTCTAGTTCCTTGAGATGCAGCATTAGGTGGTTTATTTGATATCTTACTTCTTTTTAGATGTAGGCATTTATTTCCAAAAACTTCCAACTTGGAACTACTGTTGCTGCATCCCACAGGCTTTGGTATGTTTTGATTTCATCTTCATTTGTCTAAAGAAATTTTTGAATTTCCCTTTTAATCTCTTCATTGACCCATTGGTTGTTCAGGAGCATGTTATTTTCACGTATTTGTGAGTTTTCTGAAGTTCCTCCTGTTATTGAGTTGTACAGCACCATGCCCAAAAGGGATACTGGATATGATTTCAATCTTCCTAAATTTGTTAAGACTTGTTTTGTGGCCTAATATATGATCTGCCCTGGAGAATGTTCCGTGTGCAGTGGAGAATGTTACTGCTGGATGGAATGTTCTGTAAATGTCTGTTAGGTCCATGTGATCTAGAAACTAGTTCAAATGGATGTTTCTTTATTGGTTTTCTGTTTGGATGATCTGTCCATTGCTGAGAGTGGTGTGTTGATGTTTCCTACTATTGTATTGCAATCTTTCTCTCCTTCAGATCTGTTCATATTTGCTTTATGTATATTTAGGTGGTCCAATGTTTAGTGTATATACATTTACAATTGTTAAATCCTCATCCTGAATTAACCCCTTTATCAGTATGTAATGACCTTCTTTGTCTTTTTTTACAGTTTTCAACTTAAGGTCTATTTCATCTGAGATAAGTGTAGCTACTCCTGATCTCTTTTGGTTTTTATTTGCATACGATATATTTTCCCATTCTTTCACTTTCAGTCTGTTTGTGTCCTTATAGGTGAAGTGACTCTCTCGAAGGCAGCATATTTTTTCTTTTTAAAAATACATTCAGTCATTCTATGTCCTTTGACTGGAGAATCTAATCCATTTACATTTAAGGTAATTATTGATAAGTGTAGATTTACTATTACCATTTTGTTAATTGTTTCTAGTTGTTTTATAGATCCTTTCTTCCATTATTCCTCTCTTACTGTCTTCCTTTGTGGATAAATGATTTTCTTTAGTGGTATGTTTTGAGTTCTTGCTTTTTATGTTTTTTGTGTCTACTAAAGGTTTGCAGTTTGTGCTTACCATGAGGTTTACAAAAAACATCTCATGGTCATAACAGGTTATTTTAAGCTGATAACAACTTAACTTTTATTGAATAAAAAAAAATCTTCCTACACTTTTACTCCCTTCCCCCACACATGCACATTCTGAATTTTGATGTCACATTTTATCTTTTTATATTATATATTTCTTAACAAATTATTATAGCTATAATTATTTTAATAGTTTTGTCTTTTAACTTTCATACCAAAGATATGTCATTTACACACCACCATTATAGTCTTAGAGTATTCTGAATTTAACTGTGTACTTTTACCAGTGAGTTTTAAACTTTCAGATGTTTTTGAGTTAGTCATTAGCATCCTTTTGTTTCAGATTGAAAGACTCTCTTTTGCATTTCTTGTGAGACACATCTGGTGTTGATGAACTCCCTCAGCTCTTGCTTTTCTGAAAAAGTTATTATCTCTCTATTTCTGAAGGACAGATTTGCTGGATATAGTACTCTGGTGTTTTTATTTTTTCCTTCAGCACTTTGAATATTTTATCCCACTCTCTCCTGGACTGTGAGGTTTCTACTGAGAAGTCTGCTGCTGACCATATTGGAACTTTGGAACTGCCATATATGTCATTTGCTTTTATTCTCCTGCTGCTTTTAAGATGCTCTCTTTCTCTTTAATTTTTGACACATTGGTTACAATATGTCTTGGGGTAGTCATATTTGAATTGAACTGATTGAACACCTTTGACCTTCCTACACCAGGATATTTATATTTTTCTCCAGGTTTGCATAGTTTTCTGCTATTATTTCTTTAAATATACTTTCTATGCCTTTATCTTGCCCTTCTTTCTTTAACTCCTATGACTTGAAAATTTGCTTTTTTGATACAGTCCCATAAATTCGGTAAGTTTTCTTCATTCCTTTTCATTCTTTTCTTTCCTCTAACAGTATATTTTCAAATAACCTGTCTCTGAGTTCACAGATTGTTTCTTCTGCTTGATCAAATCTGCTCTTGATGCTGTCTGTTGCATTTTTCATTTAGTTCATTGTATTGTATTTTTCAGCTCTATAATTTCTGTTTGATTCCTTATTATTATTATTTCAATCTCTATATTAAATTTTTATTTTTAGTCACTTATTACTTTTCTCTTTTCATGGAATTGTCTGCATTTTCTTGAAGTTTGCTGGGTTTCCTTAAAATAATTATTTTAAAGTCTTTTGTCAGGCAGTTCATACATCTCCATTTCTTTAGGATCAGTCTACCTTAATTTTTTCCACTTAGAGATGTAGCTTTTCTGTGATTATTCTTGATCCTTCTAGTCATGTGTCTGCGTATTTGAAGAAGTAGGTACTTATTTCAGCCTTCACAGACTGGCTTTGTCTGAGAAAGCCCTGCAGCAGGTGTGATACTGGGGCACATCAGTAGCCTGGGGCAGCTGGAGGTGGTGTGGCACTGCCAGGAACCTGGGGTTTTCTGTGGAAGGCACTGTGTTGGGGCAGGCTAGAAGCCAAGGAAAGATGTGGTCAGTATGGTGCTGGGGTGTGCCCGAAGCCTAGGGCAACTGTGGGTGGCAGGTTCTGCCAGAAGCCAGGAGCCTACTATGGCTGGCATGGTGCTGGGGCAGATGTCTGGGGAAGATTGGCCAACATAGGACTGGGGCACACCTGAAGCCAGGAGCCACTGAGTCCTACCTGCTGCTGAGGGCTGCCTGGAGCAAGGGGCCACTGATGTCAGCCTGGTGGTGATGTGGGCAGGGGATGAAATTTGTCACTCAAACTTGAACTGTGTTGTCCTGCCTGTTGCCAGGACAGGTCTAGAGGCTCAGTTTGCAGGTACCATCCTGGAATATGGGGCCCTGGGGTCCAAGACAAAGTTTTGTGCTCACTTCCCTCTCTTCCTCCACAAGCGAACAATATCTCTCTCCACACTCTGCTGCCTGTGGATGGGAAGGAATGACAAGGGTAATGTAAACTGTTCCTCCTACCTTCCTCAATGCATCTTTTCTTATTATTGTGCTAAAACCTGGTACTGTTCTCTCTCATCTGGATTCTTTAGCTCTTGTGAAGGTATTTTTGTGAGTGGAGAGTTGTTCAAATTGACATTTCTGTGGGGACCATAACTGGAGAAATCTACTTCCCCATCTTGCTCTGCCCCTTCCCTGTAAAGCCTTTAATTTCAGTGAGCCCTCCCTAGTGCCACGCAAGGGAAAGTCCAAATTTCCTTACATATCAACTGTTTTCCTATGATTTCAAATCCTTTTAGAATTTCCCTTTATATCCTTTCTTTTGTAACAGAGTCCTTACCATCGAGAGACACATCCTTTTTTTCCATCAAGAATGATGAGTAAGATAGTGAGTACATGTGGTGTTTGTTTTTCCATCCTTGTGATACTTCACTAAGAAGAATGGTCTCCAGCTCCATGCAGGTTGTTACTAGATCACCATTTTTTATGGCTGAGTAGTGCTCCATGGTACACATGTGCTACATTTTATTAATCCACTCACTTATGTGCACATATGGAAGTAAAACTCAAGGGAAATCAAGCAGGTGGGGGAGGAGGGGACGGGGAAATTCACACCCAGTGGGTACAAGGCACACTCACTGGGTGAAGGGAGCACTTATAACCCTGACTCAAACGGCACAAAAGCAAATTATGTAACCAAAACCTGTGTACCCCCGTAATATTCTGAAATAAAAAAGGAGAATTAAAAAGGAAAAAAAATAATGAGTAAAATAGTGAATAAATCCGTTGTCAGTTGGTGGGCCCATTGATGCTGGCTTTCAGAGAAGTCACTTGTGAAAACATTGAGCCCACCGGACCTGTTTGAAAGTGATCTGCAAGCACAATTAACTCCTTGGGTGGAGTACATGGATTTCACAAAGCCCTGGGTTGGTAACTGACTTGACAATTTTCCAACAAGTGGCATGTGCTCTCCAAGCATCAGTGTGGAAAGCAATTTCACATGTAAAGTGTCAAGGGGAGAATTCAATAAAATTTTTAAAATCACAAATTACAGTGCTTAGAGCAGAATGTACACCGAATACATGGCAAACTATTATTACATAATTGTCAACATCATCAAAATACTATTCTCAGGCCACTCCCATGAATTCTTTATGGAATCTTTTATTTTAGGCATTGTTTTGAAAATTTGAATGCATACTTTAAATTGAAACATTTTGGCCTGATTTCTTCAGCTGACTTTAATTATTGAGCAAAATATAGCCATTAGTATTTGCACACCTTCACTTTTATAACCTTTTGGAAACATCCAAAGAACTTAAAGACTCCCCTGAGGACAATTATCAGACCACTGTCAAAAAAGCTAGAAAGAGTCTATAAATGTGGTGATCTTGTCTATATCTAAGCCTTGGAATTATCCACGAACTAATAGCACTCATTTAATTTTAATGTGCATATTGGGCTTTGAAGAATTTCTTCAAGTTAGCTATTAAAGGGAAATCTACATTATTTTTAATATTTATTTATGTAAAACAAGTGCCACAAAATTGATTAGAATTATTCATTTTTACTATTACTGGTACATATATGAAAATTTACTTCAAACCCTTAGGAAATTATCCCAGTCTCTTCTTTGGGCCAGTGTAGTTTAACAAAAACTGGTGAGAACAAGAATTTTGGGATGTTAAATAAAGAGTTCAGTTTTCCTATTCTATTTGGAACAGAATTTTTATTAAATTAGAATTCCATAGGAATCCCCCACAGGTATTATAATATAAATTGAATATTGTTGTTACATTGTTATGCTCAGGAATGTCTTCTTTTCTGAGATTTTCCTTGGCTCAATACATTTTTGTTATGTTCATGGAAAAATTATGCTCTATGCAATTAAAATTATCTACTATTGAGAACGATATCAACAATAATTTTCTATATGGAAGCAGAGTTAAGTGAAAGAACAGCACATAAAATCCTGAAATGATTTCCAGTTCAGAGTTCAGTTAATGAACTCAGCTATTTCTCGAGTGAGGTTTCCAAGACTTAATATTAAGTGAGAATTGATAAATAATTTTCAAATTATGTTAATAATTAAACCACATCAAAATGTTTTTCTTTAATTAAATGAAGACATAATTAGCAAAACATCCAACCTTTGTGGAAAACTCACGAATTTAGTGATCTGTACCTAGAAGCTGAAACAGTTCTCTGATGTTACTAAAATGTAAGGTTGATGAATATTTATCATTTCCCCTGACATTATCATTGGAAAATGATATATAAAACAGAAGACAAGACAAAGGATTTATTAGATAAATGGAATTCAATGGTTCATTAAATCAATAACATAAACATCACCAATTTCAAACCTGTTTGTAAATAAACAAGAAAAACCCACTATTTATTTGGGCAGCCTGGATGGTCTATAAACACGATCAGAGAATGCCAGTCAGGTGACAGGAGTAAAAGATGAGATCTCTTTAAATATGTTGATAAAATGTCTGCTGCCCACACCCTTTGATTCATGAGTTTTATTTCACATCATGACAATTATCATTAATGTTTATTAAACTAGTCAATGTTTCTTTAAAATCACAATAAATATTTAACTGTTTATTAGAGAGACTTCAATACTACTCAGCTTTATATTAGTTGACATTCAGCTTTAACTTTAAATGGGAAGAGTGATTTCTATCACATATTTATATTTCTTGGTAAAATTCTTAAAAGTTTTCTCTTTTCCAACTTAAGCCTGTTATTTTATCTTGTCTTCTGACAGAGTACATAATCATACATACTATTTTTATTTTTAATTCCCTTCATGTCTTTTTTTTGTTTCAAAAGTAATTTTGAGCATTTAATATAATATTTTATTTAATAGAGTAGCTGTATATTTAGTAAAATATCTCTAATATGGGTATGAAATTTTTAAATTTACATTTGGTTAAGCTTAGAATACAAGCTTTTACCTCACATAAACTAATTTTATGTAGAAGATCACTTTACCTCTTCAAGGGAATTGAAAGAGAATTACTTAATGAGTACAATGTACACTATTCAGGTGATGGTTACATTATAAGTCCAGATTCTACAACTACACGCTATATCCAGGTAATAAAACTGCACTTGTACCCTCTAAATCTATACAAATTTTTTTAAAGTAAATAAATAAATAAATAAATAAAATTTCATTCAAATTTCCCATTGATGTTTTTTCATCAACTGTGTTCAACTTTGTGTAATATTTTTCTTATGTCCTTTGTTACAATTTTTGGTTTGTTTCATAAAATTTAAGTGTGCTGCTGTTAAAACCAACTATCTCAAGGTTACTACCTGAACGGGTAAAATGAAGACTGCTAAATAATCAACAGGCAGAAATAAGAGTACTAATCCTCAGGCAGAGGACGTTACATGCTGTGTCGGTATTGTTGAGAGAGCAACAGCAAGTGCAGCAGGGTGTTTCAAGGTTTAGTTGCTGTACTCAAAGCCATTTATCATACAACAGATGTCAGCAACATGTTCACAATTTAAAGAAAAAATATCCCATTCACCAGGTATCATGAAAATGAAACTCCCATGAAAAGTAAGGAAAAAATCCATTAGTGTCACTGCTAGAGCCTCAGGAAAATACAGGGTTTCAGAAACAAGGAGACAGGAAGAAGGGAGGGTGAGAAGGGGAGAGGGAGGGAGGGAGGGAAAAATATTTGATTTTCATTTATGATTAAGATGGCCTTGGAACAACAAACTACAAAACAATTCTTATAGTATTATATTTTAGTTCTCTATATATTGTTAAAATATTAATTTTTAGGAAAGAAAGGAAAAACAGAAGAATCCCATGACAAATTTTGAAAGTAAGTAATAATAAAATGATAACTAGCATTCTTTTGTTCACACTTAGGGATTTAAAGTGTGCTTAAATTCCATACCTCCAGATTTACCTGATTCATACAATGAGTTGTAAGCCAGGGGTGAAATTCACAGAACGTAAGTAACTCACCAAGGTCACAGAGTAAGTAAATGCCATTTGGACAAAATGCCAAATCCAGGCTGTGTTATTATATACCTTACCATTACTTATTAAATTTATTTTTGGTTTGACGTGTCTTCAAATCGCTGAGGTCCTCACTGTTTCTAATACTGTAAGATGAATTTTCTAGTTACATTGTAGTGGAGTAACAGATGATGTCTCTGTGTTTAATCTTCACCACAGTTCATAAAGCCACACCACTCAGAGAAAGAAGCAGAATGGATAAATAATGACTAAGTGGTGGAGTTGAACTACTGTGATATTAATACTGAAAAAGTAATAAAGGGCTTATAGTACTTTATTTTAAAGTAATTCCTATATTTCCCCCATAGAAATCAGTGATGCTAAATCCTATAATTTTGGTCAAAGTTTCGTATTACGAATTTTCACTGTCATATTATTTTCAAAAGCAGAGATAAGTTGAAAATGTAAAATTAATCTGTATCTCAACTTTATGGCCCATTTCTCAGGTGTAGAACACTTCACCACAGCTAGAAGAGACATTTTATAACCCTCAAAATCTATGCTTCTATGTTACCTTGGAGGACAAAAATTTTTTAAGGAACAAATGAATGAATAAATATAATAAATGTCTATCATCATTGTCAAACATGAGAACGAACAATCATTTTTAATATTTTAACACACTGAATATTTGGGAATTATAGATCTATGCTGCAATCCTTTCATAAATTAATAAATGTGAATCTTAAAGTATTCAAATGATACAGAGATGATAAAGCAGAAATGGAGAGTCCCTCATCACATACTCTGTCCCCTTAGAAAACAAAGCATCACAATTTAGATTTTATTCTTACACTTCAGGATCTTTCCATATATACAGTAGTTATATATGACAAATTATGTTTGTGTCTATACACCCATACAGATAATATTTTTACGAAAAGCATATGTCGTCTTAATATATTATCTTGATATATTATCTAAAATCTGATTAATTTGATTCCAAAATTTTATTGATACACAATTTCTGGTGGAGATGTCACTGAGCATTGAAAGTATATACATGGGTCTCATCCACTTTTCTCTCTCTGGGGAATAAGTGGAATCAGAGACCCCTGAAAACACTGACTAACCTGTAACTCCCCTCCTCAATTCTACTTCACCATCAGAGAATGGCACATTCCCAAAAGTCAGATGTGAGGGGAAGTGATAAAGAATGCCCTAGTTCATCATTGAGTTTAAGCCATGAATCCCCCTCACTGGGTTTACCACAGTTCTGTGCTGAATTATTCACTATCCAGAAATGGATTAAATGATAGGGTTATTTCCAATTGTCTCTTGTGTGCACACGTCACTGCACACCTGGTGGAGAGCAGAGAGTAGAAATGTCTGCTGAGACAGGATCGGGCACAAGAAGAGCATCAGATACTGACCATACTTGACCCCCTCATGTTTTCATCATCACTAAGAGCAGCCTAGAAGGATGCCAAACAAGAGGTCCTCAAGTGGTCACACATTCTCTTAGAAAATCCCGTTCTAACAGACACATTTTATATTTAGACACCTCAATTCCTTCAGTCAGCTACAGTAAAGCCTGGCTTACTATTCTTTCTCTGTAAGACAAAGTTACAGATTTTTCCATCCATATTGCAAATCTTTCTTTTTATCTTTTCATAACTTAGCCTGCAGATAATTTTATTTTTCATCTTGCCAGTTTTGGAAAACAACTCACTGTGGTCCTCAAAGGTAGACATAAATATTTGTAAAGCTTTGTTAAAGTTTTCTGACAGTATTTCAAGTTGTACACAAAAATGAACTACGATTTTTAATAATATTACATCATAAAAATGAAACAATAAGGAAGGATGTGTGTAGATATCTGTCTGCATATTGAATCAAACAGATTAAATTCTTTTTAATTTTAATGAGAAAGAAAATTTTTAAAACTATCATCATGGACAATTGCTAATTAGAATTCTTGCTTATTTCAAAAGAAAATAAAAGACATATGGTTTTCACTTTCAATACTCTCAGGAAGAATAAAAGCTGATTAAGAGAAATAGAAAAAAGACTAGAGAAAGAAACACTGAGAGTTGGTTGAAACTTGTTGCATTATCGTTTGATGGCATTTCATGTTTTCATCTGTAAATATATTGGATGGTGGGTATATGGCAAAACTGATGAATCATTTGGAATCGACACAGAGATTTAAGACATTGTCCACATGAGATACTTCATAATTGACACGTTTGTTTAAAGCCTGCATTTCTTCTTTGCATTGTTACATATAAACGAATAGTACCTTTACCAGATATGTACCATAGACATGGCAATCAGAGTGAAAACAATAGCTGGGTCATTTATTGAAATGATACCTTGGACAGAACAAGTTGGAGCTGTCACTGCAAGAGCAAGCCCATGATCACCTCATGGAATTTTTCTCATATCAATTGGAAATTTGGATTTGTGTTAGACCTTGAAGACCAATGAACTCAGAGAATTTTCACTCCATTTGGTGACCAGGATGTATGATTATAGGGCCAGGAAATAATGTAATATGTAAAAACAGGTAGCACCTTCCTAGTGATGATTGTCCAAATCTGGCATTCCTGAGTTTCTCTCCCCAGTCTTCCCATTGAAGTCCCACGCCATGAGGATCCAGAGAGAATGCAGGTATGATGGACACAGATACACAGATAAACGTGTTGCCTCATCTAGGGAAGCCCTCCTGCTCACCCAAGACAGACTCCAGGTGGAAGTTAAGTAATGTGCATTTGCTCTGCACCTGGGCACTAACTTGTCTCTGCATCACTCGGATCAGACTGGGCTTTTTCCATGTGCTTCCTCAACTATCTGTCCCACTGGACTGTTCAATCTCAAGGGGGAGTGTGCATGGAAGTAGGACTGTGTCTAATTTTGTTTTCTTTCCTCTGGGTTCAGTACCATGGGTAACAAAATAAAAGGATTTTATGTAATATAAGTAATACATAATGAATCAATGATTAATAAATGAGTCAGTGAGTTAGTGGCCAAATTGAAAATCTTGATTCAAAAATTCTCTTTTTGAATGGCTAGACTTTAAAACTCAAAGAAATGAATGTCTCTTGGTGGAAAAGGGGGAACTAAGTATATGGAGCACCCTGCTTCCCTGTCCCATCACAAATAAATTACTAAAAGGTCTAATTATCCTTAAAGTTTCCTATTTCTAAGGGACACTGTCCTTAGACCTTTTCATTCTTAAAGTCAGATGATATAAACCTATTGTTTGATATTATTTTTGCTGTTATGCATCTGCATTAATACTTACAATTATCACTATTATGATGTATGCATTAAAACATGTTGGCCTCTAAAAGTTACAAAATTTGTTGTGACTCTGCAATATTTTTTGGAATTTTACAACCACACTGGATTGGTGCTGTATATTTTTATCACGTTTTAAGGTTTTAAAGATAATTTAAAAATAAATTGTTTTCCCAGCCCTTCCCAAAGAACACACACATGTACACACACACACACACTTTGTGGACTTCTCACATCTAATTGTAACCAGGGGAAACCAGTGAACATTAGTGTGATAATTAGTTTCATGAGTCAACATTCCTGGGCTATCGTACCCGGTTATGTAGTAAAACCTGAATCGAGGTATTGCTGCGAGTAGCACAACAGGTATAGAAAATTAATATCTATAACTAGTTGACTGTACTTGAAAGAGATTATCCTCAATAATGTGAGTGGGCTTTACCCAATCAATTGAAGACCTTACACACAAAGCCGAGGCTTTCCTAAGAAAGAAATTGTGCCTTAAGACTGCAGCATCAGCTCCTGTCTAAGAGTTTCCAGCTTGCCAATGACCTGCTCTACAGGTTTTAGACTTGCTGGCCCCCGTGGTCACATAAGCCAGTTCATTCAGATAGATAGATAGATAGATAGAGATAATGCTACTTGTTCTGACACTAAGGGACACATATTTATTATCTATTAATTTTTGTAAGTCAAGAGTCTTGGCATGACTTAGCTGGGTTCTATGTTTCAGGTTCTCATGAGGCTATAGTCAAGGTGTCTGATGCTATTGTGATCTCATCTGAAAGCTCATCTGGGAAGGGTCTGCTTCCTTGCTCACATGGTTGTTGGTGGCATTCAGTTTCTTGTGGGCTCTCAGCTGGAGGCCACCTCGGTTACTTTCCACCTGTCACTCCCTATGAGCAGCTCACAACACGACAGGCTGCTTCTTCAGAGCCTGCAGGAGAGATTCTCTCAAGAAAACAAACGTTACAAACTTATTTAACATAAACATGTATGTCCCAGCATCTTTTCCATGTTCTATTGGTTTCAAGCAATAGTATTCCATTAATTCACCCCTATAGTTATAAAATATATTGTGTTATTGTGTTTGTTTATCCATGAATGCTAACATGATTTATTATGAATTGTAAGTACGACTTATTACTTTATTGTGTAACCTTTTTACATTATATATTTTAAGATTTTTGCATGTCAGTACCAAAATATGAGTTATAATTTATTCATTATATTTGTATTTTGTCCATTCATAATATATAATTTATTTATTTTACATTCATTTACATTCTATAATTTGTTACCTTGCAACTGGTAAGTATTATAAAGTGGATTCTACTTAAATTCTTCCTCTTGTAATCACCTAATAATATAAAATTATTTGTGGATTTATCATTACTTTTTAGTTAAAATTGTCTTTAGAAGCATTAGGTTACTCTTAATTTACATTTGGTTGGTGAAATACTATATTATTTTATATTTTATGTTAAATATATTTATGAATATATAATATAATATATTATATATGCAATTTGCCTAAAATTACAAACAAGTGATATCATGATAACATAATGTATATTATTATATGGATATACATTACATATTTTAAATAGTATACTTTTAATTATAAGTAAAATTAAAATTAGTCAGCAGTTTATCCATTGCAAAGGTTTTTCCTCTTTAGGGAAAATTTACCCACAGGGGCCTTTCCTATGTGTATGATGATGTTATGAATAATGCCACGTCAATTCAGTGAATATCAGATCAGTTCCAGTGACTGAGCTAAAAACAGTCAAAGTAAATCAGCCTTTCAAAAATAATAATGTGGACCTAATTTCACTTCATTTCTCTTGCTAGAATTTTTCTACTGAGCTTAGTGTATCAAGAGCAGGAAATTATTTTCACATTTATGTTATTCATATAATTAATTAAAACTGAATTCAGATGCATGTTAGAAAGTACTCTAGAGATATTAAAAATGTCAAGATCCAACCCTGTTTCTCATGGTTTGCTATATTAGAGCTGTTGTAACAAATAGATGTAAAAGTAATACAAGCAAAGCAATTTCTGAACTAGTGAATTACAGCTGATGAACAGGATATTGGCCACTGTAGGTAAGGTTTGAAGCGAGCTGGTTTCATTCTAACCTATCTTATGAATATTTAGCTTTCCTGGTGTCAGCTATTTAATTTAAACTTTTCATTTCTGACTTTATTTTGTAATATATTAAGTGAACATCTAAAAAGGTCAGAAAAATTCGATCATCACAAAGACACAAAAAAGGGCTGAGAGAGCAATGTGTTTTTTATATTATGTCAGATTTCACTTTTACTTCTTTTCTATGAAAAAAATGAATCTAAAATCTATTTAAACAAATTAACAAAACTTAGTTTCACCCTAAAGTCTCTGGAAGATCCAAAGGAATGTTGTTTGGCCTTCTATCTGCTCATTCTCCTGTTTTGAATTTCACCTAGATGAAGTAGAGGCTTGAGATAGCACAGAAAAAAATGAAACTAAAATAAATGCATAAACCTGATCCTTTAGGCGTCTTGAAAATTAATGAGCAGGAAGATTTAATTTGTTCAAAGTGGATTATGGACTCTATGACGCACAATTGCTAAGAATATCCTTAAGAATTTGTTTTAAACTTGGATTTTTAGACTTTTTTATCCTAAAAGAGTCACTTTGGGAAGGGGACACCTGAGTTCGTCTTTTCCCTTGTTCACTTGCTGTCATGAGTGAGCCCTGTGGGGGGGAATGATGCTGAGTGAGTGCAGGATGCTGACCGTCAGGGAGATCCTCAATTCCTGAATCTTACTGTCTTCTCTCCAAGGCAACTTGGAGGAGATCCAGAGAGTTGTGGACCCACGGAAGACAGGCTTGGTAAGGGGACAAGTGCTATTCTGTTAAGCCAACCCCTAAGCCCCACTGTCATCCCCTGGAAATCTGGGCCAGACCATGTGGATAAGGTGTGTGCCTGGGATGAGGGCAGGTCCAGGGAGGCTGAGCTGTTTACTTCATGCCTCTCCTTTGTACATGGCCCCTGAGTCCAGGATCTTACTGATCACTGTAAGAGTCATTCCCAGGCAGAGAGCCAGCTAAGAGAGTGCCTAATAGCCAAAGACTGGAGCAACAAAGTAGAATAACATTGGCTTATAACTCTAAGTAAAAAATAAGTATCTATACGTCTCTACTGATTTAAATAATTGAATACATAAATAGGGGAGAAGAGACAAATCTCTTTTTTGTCTTTTTCGTGCAGAAAAATTTCAAACAATTTATGTAGATACTCTCAAAGAGGTGACACATAACCCCTATTCCTTATATTGGACTGCATACAGTTACTTCCTTCATAAGAGTACAGTTTGGAAAGGGGGAAAAGAGTGAACTTCACAGCAGAGAAACTGGATGAACATTATAATAGCCAGATGATCCAGGTCCATATCAGTAGCAGTAAGTCATGTTGATAGTATGTACCCTTGATGTGATGTGATGAGAATGGCACCTTACTTCTATTTAATCATGAGCAAAATATCAGAATAATCCCCAAAAATACATGGATTATTTTGTATTTCTGCAAGATACCTGACCCATACTCCTCAAAACTGTCAATGTTACCAAAAACAAGCAAAGTCTGAGAAACTATCAGGGCCAAGAGGACCCTAAGAAGACATGAGGAGTAAATGCAACATGGTATCCTGGGTGAAACCCTAGAACAGAAACAAGGCATGAGGGGAAAACTGAGGAAGACAGAATAAAGAGTAGACTTGACTTAGTAACAATGTATCGTTAGTATTCCATTAATTATAACAAATATACCATAAATTAATGTAAGATGTTAATAGTAAAGGAAACTTAGAGAGGGGTCTGTGGAAACTCTCTGTATTATTGTCACAATTTTTCTGTAAACATACATAACACTAAAAATAAAGTTTTTTTTTTAATTCAATACTGGGAAAGCAGCTCGGCCACCAGGAAGACTCCAGCGTAACACTTTGAATGGCAACACTGCATTTTATCTTGCTATGGCTCAGCAAGGTCTTGTTCCTATTGAGTATAATCTTGAAGAGCAAATAAATAAATATAGAGTGCAATAAAAAGCAAGAGGGATAATAAAGCTCTAAATCCTTTTTTTAATACCTTGAAAGACCTAATCCCAAGGAATGTAATAGTGGACAGATGTACCCCATTGAGTGGAATCAAATTAGGTGATTTAACTTTAGTGTGATAATCCTGACCTAGGGAACATTAATATATAAGCAACTGAGTACATCAATCCCTAATTAAACTCAAGATGAGGCCAAATGTGTAAAATCTTCTTTGCACTTTTGACTTTGCTGAAAGAGTGATGCTTAAAATGTCCTATTAATTTGGTGTTCTATCCCAACAGAGAGTCATCTGGGGTAAATAAATAAGTTATGCAAGCAGAATAAAAGTCAGAATTGCTTCTCACTGGGGACTCTGTTTCACTGCTGAGAATGGAGTTTTCTAATACAAAATTGAATTAATGTAGAATATTTAGCTGGGATACTCAGCTTGTCTTGATGATATTAATTCCCTTGAACGTACTGAGAGGGAGGGAGCTGACAAGGATGTTATTGCCCCATCTACAACATCGCTGGTACACAATTGCTGCCCCAGCTCCTGCATCCGGTTCTCCCTGTTTTGTTGCTCTGTCTTCTGAATGTTCTCCATGACTGACATTGTCATGCATGCTGCTGAGTTCTCACCTTGTATATCAACCCAGTAGGTAACACAGTAGAATGGCATTAAAAAGGCTGGCTCATGAAATTGTGATGGGACTTTCATATTTATCATCCAGCTCATGGTCATTCCTCTTTCCACTTTCCGTCCCCTGGGCTTGTCAGGTTTGACAGGTGGCCTCCGTTTCAGCCAGCCAGGCTCCTGCGGCTGCGCCCTCCCAGTACGCACGTCCTCTCCGCTCCCATGATTTGCCCGGCCTTGAAAACCACGAAGGGCATTGGTATGATCATGGGTGACTTTCTCCTACAGACGCAGGTCTGGACCAGTCACCAGCTGTATTGCTTAGGGCAAAGTAGTTGACAAAACTCAGTTGCCAAGAATGCTGTTTGACAGCTGCTAAACTGAGCCAAAATTAGCTTAGATTTTAAATTTTTTTGTATTCTTGAACAGTTTCTCCAGATATAAGCAGTTTCTAAAAGCCAAATAATTCTGATTGTCCAAAGGTTCATCAGTAATTTTTTCTGCCACTTCACAGAAGGCTTGACATATCTTGTTCAGCATTAACAACACTCTAAAAATTAGCTATGCTTGCACCATCCCCCTAGGAGGGTGAGCACTATATGTCAAGGCAGTGCATGAGCTGAGGAGAGTGTCTGGTGTGGCTGATATTTCTCTGTGGCGTGGTCCACTTTGGTGGACTCTAACAGATCACTGGAGAACATTGAGGGCGTTGCTGAACCATTTTCAGGTCTCTAAAAGCTTATCATTTAGGTCATTACTTGCTGTTCTATATATATTAAAATCAGCTTTTTCTATTTCCCAAAAGTAAAAATAAAACACAATCCTATAAAAACCATATCATATTTCATAAAAAAAGACTTTTTCTTCTTTATCCTCACATAATCTTCTCAATAAATACGTTTACCCTACCTAATAGTTCATTAGGATTTAATCATTTCCTGCTGGTTGAATAAAAATTGCGGTTACAGACACAGAAATTTCCCCTAGAATGCTCCACCTCTTTAGTCAGAACTGACACAATATTTGACTATTTCCATACATTCTTTAGGGCCATCTTTAATCAATATATCAAAATATGTTAGTTTATCTCAAAAATGCAGCTGGTTGTATTTCTTGTATTGCTTGGAGCTGGTGGTTTTTGCTGACTGTTTCCATCCTTCCCTCTACAGTATCTCCGAATTTTTGTCATAAAGGGAGAGGAAGTGGAGGGCACAGAAGATCCATGTGATGCCAAAGCAATTGCTATTCAGGCACCATCCCTGCCTCATTAGGAAGCTGTAGCTTCCTTGCAGCTCTGGGCAGATGGAGTGCTCTGCTCCACAATGCTTCTCTCATAGTAATATCCAGGCATTATTAATGCAGGACGTCAGCATGGAAGTATAGTTAGAGCACTTTAGTTATTATAGTCTAATGAAGGATGGTATATACTGCCATTGTAATAGTTACATTACACATTATAGAGGTAAAAATCCTGGTATTGCAATACTTTAATAACGAGGAATGATTTTGTTATGAAATTATGCCATTATCCCTTGGAATTGAGCATCTGCAATTACCGATCTTCTTGCAGCATCAAAAGCTCCTAGTCTCTGCCATCTCATTAGTTTGCTTGCATGACCTGGGCAGACTAGAAGCACCTTAAAGTGAAGACAAAGATGTGGCTTTACTTGGGGACAACGAGATTAGCTGGAGGTGTTTTGTTTGGCTTTTTTTCTCAAATAGTGAGCACTTGGTTTTTCATGCACAATCATGTTTTGGAAATACATAGTTTAATTGCATTCATGAACAAAGGTTCATCTGACTTGATCATACTTGACATAACAACTTAATAGTTCAAATTGTTCTTGCAGATATTATCAAGGACTGACAAAGTTCCTTCAAAGTGATTGGGGGAGTGGAAGAAGCCTCCCACTTTACTTGTTAGACACAAGGTTACAGATACTAAGACCTCCAAGGGAAACAGGAGAGAGCGAAAAGAAACAGTAGCAACCTGGGAAGTACTGGGCATAGTCTTGAAGCAATGCAGCCAGAACACCTTAGTCGGTGAGTGATGTTGACAAAGGGCTGGGGATGGCAGAGGGGACACTTCCACCAGTCCACCTTCCCAGAAGTGCTCTGTAGCCCAGAATAAAATTCCATGCAAAGATTCATGCCCGGGACAGGCTGGCCAAAGGGCAGAGGTCTCCAGTTGTCCTTCCACAGGTTACATAGGTTTACTCTGAATTAAACAGGCTCTGACTCTCTTTGGCCTTCCTGTCTGGACAGAAGTCTTCACTGGTAAAGTTTCTTTGACATTGATTATTGCTAGGAATCCTCAGCCCTGTTCTGTTGCAGTACCACTTGCCCCTGGTACCTGCCACCTCCTTTTGGTCTTATCTGTATCAATCAAGTCCTCCAGTCACATTTGTGGTCCTGACTCTGCAAACCTGAGATCTTAACACGCATGTTCTCTCCCCTGGATTTTTTGTTCCTTTGTTCTTGCAAGGATGAAATGAATAAATGGAGAAAGCACTTCTCCCTTTTTGTCTGGAATTCAGACATACTTCCTCAATTGTTTATTTTTGACATTTTTCTATTATTATATTTTTGTTTCTTGTGTAAATTTTTTTTAACATGGATAAATCCACCTGTCTTCTCCCATCAGCCTTCTTATTAATGATTAGAAAGTCTTTCCCCATTTCAAGATTATTTTAACTATATAATATGTTTTTTCTAATATGTTATGGTTTTATTTTTAAAGTGGCTTTCAATATATCTGGAATTTACTTTAGTATAAATGGTGAAGTATGGATCCAATTTTTATTTGCAGATAACTAAGAAGTTATCTCGATCATATGTACTTAATAATCCATATTTTCCCACTGATTTAAAAGGGTAACTCTATTTTTTTTACTAAATATATATGTTTTTAAATTTATTTCTGGATCTGGAATTATGTTCTTTTTAAATTTTTTTATTTTTAATTATTATGGGTACATATAGTTGTATACTTTTTTAGGGTACATGTGATGTTTGATAAGGCATACAATGTGAATTAAACAAATCAGGGTAATTGGGGTATCCATCACTTCAGGCATTTATCATTTCTTTGTGTTGGGAACATTCCAATTGCACTGTTTTAGATATTTAAAAGTATAAATCAACTTATTGGTTTTTTTATTTTTTTATTTTTAATTATTATGGGTACAGAATAGTTGTATATCTTTATATGGTACATGTGATGTTTTGATACAGACATACAATGTGAATTAATCAAATCAGGGTAACTGGGGTATCCATCACCTTAGGCATTTAACATTTCTTTGTGTTAGGAACATTCTAATTCTACTCTTTTAGCTATTTTAAAGTATTCCATAACTTATTGTTGATTATAGTCACTTTGTTGTGCTGTCAAATACCGTTCATTTTATCTAATTATCTAACTATGTTTTTGTACCTTACCATCCCCACTATCCGATCTGTTACCTTCCATCCTGGAAGGTTCCCCTGTCTCGAATATTGTTTATATCCATAATATAGACTGAATTGTTTAGCTTGCTTATGTCCTTACATATTCTCCTTCATCCAGTATGCAATGAGTTCATCTTTTGAGTGTATATTCCTTGTGTATTACACATTTTATCCAGTACTTTGTGACCAGTATCCAAATCTTGGCCTTGTAATGCTCATAACTGGGATGAAATACTTTTCCTACGAATTCCCCCCTTGGTATACCCAGTGATGGGTCTGGTATTTTTTTTAGTTCTGAGTGCCAACTGTCTATATGTGACATTTACTCACATGGTAACAGGCCCTCCCAATCCTTGCCGCATTCTATACTTCATTTTGATAAAAGCCATTTTAACTGGGGTGGGATGATATCTCATTTTAGTTTTGATTTGCATTTCTGTGATGATTAATGATGTTTAAAATTTTTTCATATACCTGTTAGCCCTCTGTATGTCTTCTGTTGAAAAATGTCTATTCAGATCCTTTGCCCATTTCTTAACTGGATTATTTTATTTTTTTCCTATTGAGTTATTTGGGTTCATAATATATTCTAGTTATTAATCCCTTTTCAGATGGGTAGTTTGTAATTATTTTCTCCTACTTTGTGGATTGTCTCTTCACTTTGCTGTTTGTTTCCTTTGCTGTGCATAAGCTTTTTTGTTTGATGTGACCCCTTTTGTCCAATTTTGCTTTGGTTGCCTGTGCTGTGTGGGTATTACCCAAGAAATCCTTGCCCAGACCAATGTCCTGAAGCATTTCCCCAATGCTTTCTTCTACTAGTTGCATAGCTTCAGGTCTTGGATTTAAGTCTTTAATCCATTTTGATTTGATTTTTGTATATGATGAGAGGTAAGGGTCTAGTTTCATGCTTCTGCATATGAATGTCCAGTTTTCCCAGCACCATTTATTGAAGAGACTGTCCTTTCCCCACTGTATGTTCTTGACAACTTTGTTGAAGATAAGTTCACTATTGATGTGTGGATTTATTTCTGCGTTCTCTAGTCTGTTCCATTGGTCTATGTGTCTGTTTTTATGCCAGTACCATGCTGTTTTGGTTACTACAGCTCTGTAATATAATTTGAAGTCAGGTAATGTGATTCCTCCAGTTTTGTTCTTTTTGCTCAGGATGGCTTTGGCTATTCTGGGTCTTTTGTGGTTCCATGTAAATTTTAGGATTAATTTTTTATTTCTGTGAAGAATGTCATTGGTATTTTGGTGGGGATCGCATTGAATCTATAGATTACTTTAAGTAGTATGGACATTTTAACAATATTGAGTCTTCCAATCCATGAGTATGGGATATCTTTCCATTTTTATTTGTCTTCTTCAATTTCTTTCATCAATGTTTTATAGTTTTCATTATAGACTTCTTTCACTTCTTTGTTTAAGTTTATTCCTAGGCATTTTATTTGTAGCTATTGTATACTGTATAACTTTCTTGTTGTTTTTTTCATATTGTTTACTGTTGGCATATAGAAATGCTACTGATTTTTGTATGTTGATTTTGTATCCTGCAACTTTCCTGAATTTATTCATCAGTCCTAATAGATTTGTGTGTGTGTGTGTGTGTGTGGAGTCTTTAGCTTTCTCTAAATATAAAATCATATCATCTACAAACAAGGATAAATTGACTTCTTCCTTTTCAGTGTGGATACACTTTATTTCTTTCTCCTGTCTGATTGCTCTAGCTAGAACTTCCAGTACTATGTTGAAGAATAATGGTAAAAGTGGGCATTCTTCTCTTGTTCCGGATCTTAGGGGAAAGGCTTTCAGTTTATCCCCATTCAGTATGATACTAGCTGTGAGTCTGCCATATATGGCCTTATCATGTTGAGGTAAATTCCTTCTACACCCAGTTTTGGGAAAGTTTTTGTTGTGAAATGATGCTGAATTTTATCAAATGCTTTTTCAGCATCAATTGAAATGATCATAGGGTTTTTGTCCTTCTTTCTGTTGGTATGATGTATCTCATCAATTGATTTGCATATGTTGAAACATCATCGCATCCCTGGAATGAATCCTACTTGATCACTATGAATAATCTCTTGAATGTGTTGTTGAATTCATTTTGCTAGTATTTTTTGTTGAGTATTTTTACATCTATGTTCATCAGAGATATTGGCCTATATTTTTCTTTTTTTGTTGTGCCTTTGTCTGGTTTTGGTATTAGGGTGGTACAGACTTCCTAGAATGAGTTCAGAAGTGTTTCTTCCTACTCAAGTTTCTGGAATAGTTTATGTAGGATTGATATTAGCTCTTCTTTGAATGCTTGGTAGAATTCAGCAGTGAAGCCATTGGTCATGGACTTTTCTTTGATGGGAGGCTTTTTATTACTGTTTCTGTCTTGTCACTTATCATTGGTTTATTTAGGTTTTCAGATTTCTTCCTGGTTCCATCTTGGTAAGCTGTTTGTGTCTAGGAATTTATCCATTCCTTCTATATTTTCCAATTTATTGGCATATATATTGGCAGTAGTCTCCAGTGATTCCTTGGATTTCTGCAGTATCAGTTGTAATGTGTCATTTTTCACTCTGATTTTATTTATTTGGGACTTCTCTCTTTTTTCTTAGTCTAACTAAAGATATGTCAATTTTGTTTATTTTTTCCAGAAAAACCAACTTTTCTTTTTGTTGATCTTTTCTATTGGTTTTTGGTTTCAATTTAATTTATTTCTGCTCAGACCTTTATTATTAATATTTCCTTTCTTCTACTAATTTTGGTTTGGTTTTCTCTTCTTTTTTCTAGTTCTTTGAAATGTATTGTTAGATTGTTTATTTGAAGCTTTTCTACTTTTTTTCTTTTTTAAATTTCAGAATATTATAGGAGTACAAACATTTAGATTATATATATTGCCTTTGCACCACCCAAGTCAGAGCTACAAGCATGCCCATCCCCCCAGATAGTGCACACTGCACCCATTAGGTATGAATATACCTATCCCCTCCCCCACACACACCTGCCCAACACCCAAAGAATGTTACTTCCATATGTGCACATATGTGTTGCTCAATTAGTACCATTTGGATGGTGAGTGTATGTGGTGTTTGTTTTTCCATTCTTGTGACACTTCACTTAGGAGAATAGGCTTCAGCTCCATCCAGGATAGTACAAGAGGTGTTAGCTCACCATTTTTTTTGTGGCTGAGTAGTACTCCATGGTATACATACACCACATTTTATTAATCCACTCATGTATTGATGGGCACTTGGGTTGTTTCCACATCTGTGCAATTGTAAATTGTGCTGCTACAAACATTCGAGTGCAGATGTCTTTACTATAGAATGTCTTTTTTCCCTTTGGGAAGATGCCCAGTAGTGGGATTCTGGATCAAATGATAGTTCTACTTTTAGTTCTTTGAGGTATCTCCATATTACTTTCCACAGAGGTTGTACCAGTTTGCAGTCCCACCAGCAGTGTATGAGTGTTCCTATCTCTCCACATCCATGCCAACATTTGTTGTTTTGGGACTTTTTGATATAAGCCAATCTCACTTGAGTTAAGTGATCCCTCATTGTGGTTTTGATTTGCATTTCCCTGATGATTAGAGATGTTGAGCATTTTTTCATATGATTCTTGGCCATTAGTCTATCTTCTTTTTAAAAGTTTCTGTTCATGTCCTTTGCCCACATTTTAATGGGATGGTTTGATTTTTTCTACCATAAAAATTCTAGAAGAAAATGTTGGAAAAACTGGTACAGGCATCAACATAGGCAAAGAATTTATGAAGAATACCCCAAAAGCAATCACAGTATCAACAAAAATAAATAAATGGGACCTGATCAAATTAAAAAGCTTCTGCACAGCCAAAGAAACTATCACTAGAGCGAATAGACAACCTACAGAATGGGAGAAGATATTTGCATGCTATACATCCAATAAAGGGCTAATAGCTAGAATCTATATAGAACTCAGGAAAATCAGCTTTTCTACTTTTTTGATGTAGGCACTTGTTGCTATAAAATTTCCTAATATTACTGCTTTTGCTGTATGCCAAAGGTATTGATATGTTATGTTTTCATTTTCACTGGTTTCGAGAAATTTTTTAATTTCCTTCTTAATCTCTTCATTGACCCACTGGTCACTCAGGAGCATATTGTTTAATTTCCATGATTTTTTATAGTTTCCAATGTTCCTCTTGCTATTGATTTCTAGTTTTGTTCCATCATGGTCAGAGGAAATACTTGGTATGATTTCAATTTTTTTGAATTTTTTAAGACATGTTTTATGGCCTAACATATGGTCTATCCTTGAGAATGATCCATAAGCTAAAGAGAAGAACGTGTATTCTGCTGCTGTTGGATGAAATGTTCTGCAAATATCTATTAAGTCTATTTGGTCTATGGTACAGATTAAGTCCAATGTCTCTTTGTTGATTTTATGTCTGGATGATCTGTCCAGTGCTGAAAGTGGAGTGTTGAGGTCTCCAACAATTATTGCATTGGGGTCTATCTCTCTCTTTAGCTCTGAAAATATTTGCTTTATATATCTGGGTACTCCAGTGGTGTGTGCATATATATTTAGAATTGTTATATCCTCTTCCTGAATTGACTCCTTTATCATTATATAATGAACTTCTTTGTCTCTTTTTACAGTTTTTTCTTGAAATCTGTTTTATGTGATAGAAGTATTTTATCTGCCTTTTTTTGGTTTCCATTTGCGTGGAATATCTTTTTCCATCCCTTTATTTTCAGTCTATGTGTGTCTTTATAGGTGAAGTGGGTTTCTTGAAAACAAACATATAGTTGGCTCTTGTTTTTTAATCCGTTCAGCCAGTCTGTGTCTTTTGTTTGAAGAGTTTAGTCCACTCACATTCAATGTTATTATTGATAGGAAGGGACTTACTCCTGCTTTGTTGTGACTTGATTTCTGGTTGTTTTGTGTTCCCATCCTTCTCTCTTTCTTACTTCCTGTCTTCCTTTGTTAAAAGTCATTTTCTCTGCTAGTGTGTTTTAATTTCTTGCTTTTTATTTTTTGTGTATCTGTTGTAGATTTTTTGATTTGAGCTAACCATGAGGCTTGCAAATAACATATTATAACCAATTATTTTAAACATATGACAACTCTGCTTCCAAACAAACAAACAAATGAACAAGCAAAGAAATCTAACAGAAATGCTACACTTTAACTCTATCCCTCCCCACACTTTTTAACTTTTTGTTATTCCATCATTATTTTTTTATACTATCTATCTCTCAAAAAGTTGTTGTATTTATTTTTGATAGGTTTATCTTTAATATTCCTACACAAGATATAAGTGGTTTATACACCACAAATGCAGCAATAGAGTGTTCTGTATTTGTGTACTTACTGTTACCAGTGAGTTGTATACCTTCAGATGATTTTTTATTTTTCATTAACTTTATTTTCTTCCAGAAGGAAGAACTCCATTTAGAATTTCTTGTAGGACAGGTCTGATGTTGATGAAATCCCTGTTTTTTTGTTTTTGTTTTTGTTTTTGTTTTTGTTTTTGTTTTGTCTGGGGAAGTCTTTATTTCTCCTTCATGTTTAAAAGATATTTTTGCAGGATGCAATATTCTTGGGTTAAGGAGTTTTTTTTCTTCAGCATTTTGAATATGTTATGCCACTCTGTCCTGGGGCCTGTGAGGTTTCCACTGGGAAGTCTGCTGCCAGACATATCGGAGCTCCCTTATATGTTATTTATTTTTTTTTTAGTGTTTTCCTGAGCACCTTTTCTTTACCCTTGACTTCTGAGAGCTTGATTATTAAATACCTTGAGGTAGTCTTGTTTAGTTTAAATCTGGTTGGTGTTGTATGACTTTCTTGTACCTGAATATTGATATCTTTCTCTTGGTTTGGAAAGTTCTCTGTTATCATTTCTTTGAATAAATTTTCTACACCAGTCTCTCCCTTTACATCCTTTGTAAGGCCAATACCTCTTAGACTTGCCCTTTTGAGGCTATTTTCTAGATCTTCCAGGCATTCTTCATTCTTTCTTATTTGTTTTTCTTTTTCTCTTCTGAAAAGAGTGTGTATTTGCAAATAGCCTGTCTTTAGGCTCGCTAATTCTTTCTTCGGCTTAGTCACTTCTGCTATTGAAAGACTCTGATACAACTGACTCTCAGTTTGTCAGTTGAATTCTTCAGCTCCAGAATTACTGCTTGATATTTTTATTATTTCAATCTCTTTGTTAAATTTCTCTGATAGGCTTCTGAATTCCTTCTCTGCATTATCTTGAAGTTCATTGAGCTTTTTCAGGACAGCTACTTTGAATTCTTTTTCTGAAATATCACATATCTCCATCACTCCAGGATTTGCTATTGGTACCTTATTTAGTTCATTTGGTGACATCATGTCTTCCTGGATGTTTGTGATGCTTGTGGATGTTTACTGATGTCTGGGCATTGAAGGTTCAGGTATTTATCTTAATCTTCACAGTCTGGGCTTCTTTGAACACATCCTTCTTGAGAAAGCTTTCCAGATATTCAAAGGGAATTGAGTGTTGTGGTCTAAGTCTTTGGTCTCTGCAGCCATATCAGTACTGAATGTGTCCCAAGCCCAGCTATGCCGTGGCTCTTGCAGACTCCTGATGGTATCTCCTTGGTGGACTTGGGCAAGATACAGGAGAATTCCCTGGGTTAAGAAGAAAAAATCTTTCACTCTCTTCCCTCACTCTTCATGCTGAATTGCTGGAGTTGGGGGAGAAGTGACGTGTGCACTCTTTTATGGCCACCAGTGCCAGGTCACACCTGAAGCCAGCTCATTCTCTTCCAAAGCCCTGTGAAGACTGTTACCTGGCTACTCCTGTAGTTTATTTAAAGCCCACGGGCTTTTTAATCATCAGGTGGTGAATCCTGCCAGGACTGGGTCCTTCCTTTCAGGGCAGAATGTTTCTTTCTGACCCAGGGTGGGTCCAGAAATGCCATCCAGGAATTAAGGCCTGGCCTCAGAAGCTTTAGGAGTCTCTTAGTACTTTATTTTTACTGTGGTTGAGCTGGTATCCAAGTTGCAAAATAATGTCCTCTGAATTCTTTCTTTTCCTTTCACCAAGTGGAAGAAGATGCTTCCTGAGCTGTACTGCCTAGAGTTGGGGAAGGGGTGAGATGGGCACTGGCTTAGATGCCACTGCTTCTGTCTTACTGGGTCACATGCACCCCAAATCCATGGGTTCTGAGCCAGTACTGCTGTAGGAATTGCACAAGAACTGCAGCCTTTATGACCTGACTGCCTTACAAATTTAGTCCAAGCCCCAGGCTGCTTTTTGTCAGCTGGTAGTGGGGCTAGTCGGAACTTGGGTCTCAGGATGGAGGATTTCCCTGTGGCTGGGCTGGTCTAAATGCTCCCTCCATGGGTACCAGCTGAATTCTGCCCTATGCTGCGTTCTCCTGTGCCAGGGAAGCCCTGAGTTTCTATGCAAAGTCTCACAATCACTTCACTCTCTCTGCTCTGGACACACAGAGTCTCTACTCGATGTGCTGGCACAGTACTACTGAGAGAGAGGGGAGCAGTGGTGCAGGCCGTGCAGGACTGCCTTTTCTGCCCTCTTCAGTGCCTCTTTCCTTGATATATTGTTAAAACCAGGTAGTGTGATCCCTCACCTGATTTTGGTTCTTCTGAAGGTGCTTGCTTGTGTGGATTGTTGTTGAATTTGATGTTCCTGCAGAGGGACGATTGCTGGAGGTTTCTATTTGGCCATCTTGTTCTGCCCTTCTCCCTGAACAATCCTATTGATTGTTTAGTCTCTTCATGCATTGGTGTCACATTATCTGAAGTAGTGTTGCTTTCTATTATGTTTTTAATATGTAGTAGAATTAGTTCAACTTCATTAGTCTTCCTTTATGGAAGCGTCCTATATATTCTTGCACACATATTTTCCCAAAGAACTTTAGAATCATCTTATGTGTATGCAAAAATAATGTTGCTTATACATTTATTGAATATCCATGGAATGTCTTTTGAATACTACATATAGGCTAATTTATAAAAATTGGCTTCTTGACAGTTTTCTTGATAATGTTTTTAATTTTCAATCCAGCAGTAGGATAATCATCTCCATCTATCTGCTGCTATGTCACTCATTTTAAAGTTTTATTCTTCTACATTGTATGCATGCTTTGGAAAGTTTATATTGAGTTATTTTATCTATGTGTATTTTTCATATAAATAGAATATTTTATGTCATTATATTTACTAATGGTTGCTTTGTTTAGTTAAGCTACTGATTTTTGTATTAATTTTGTACTCAGCCACTTACAGAATTCTGTAATTGGTTTTAAAAGTGTTTTGACTTGATTCTCTTATATTGAGTCTCCATTCAGTCCTGTCTCTTATAGGTACTCAAACCTGAAACCCATTATTTATTTGTGTATTTTCCAAGATATTTGCAACATAGCCTTCTTTGTTTTCTGGCAGCTATTATTTTTATAGGTGCTGTGGCTTGTGGGGCTACCTCTTATTTCCAGCTACATAAATTAGAAAATTGAAATTTGAGAGAAGCTCATTAACAAAAAATTATCCTCTTCCCTAGTTCTTACCTACCTCAAAGAAGTGTTCTGAGAATTAAACAGATGATTCCTTTAAATTAGTTTTGACTGATATACATAGAAATTCCACATAAGTACTAAGGATTAGGGTAATGCTTTATCTCATTAATATTCCAAAATGGAAAGAGATTATAAACTAAGAATGATAAATGGGCCTGTGTGTTTCAAGAACTGACATTGTATCTAGGAAATGGAAATTTAGGCTTTCCATAAATGGTGTAGAGTAATACAGCAAGTGCAACATGGCTTAGAGAAAGGGTCTAATAATATAAATTCATGAGGGCCATGTTTTTGAAAAAGAGAGAACACAGCCAAAAAACATGTTGTGTTGTGAGAATGAGAATTTACCAATAAACCTAAAGTTTCAGCGGCTAGACACATGGAAATTTATTCATGATTTTCAGGGTTCTGTAAGGCTAGCAGATGTCACTGTAAGCACTTCAGGTATAAAGAGTTTCATAAAGGATTTAGGTCTTATGTAATTGCTGAAGATCAGGAAATCTGCCACAAAAATTAGGGAAGCTTGCCCTGGACATCTCAGCCTGAGGCTCTGTAGTGGGTGGTCCTCAAAATCCCGCTGGGATGCACCTCAGTACTTAGTATTCCCCCCCCACTGACTGTCCTTCTCAGGGGCAGCAAAGTGGGTGGTTGCCAAGGGCCCCCCATCAGGGGAAGCTGTAACCTTGGTGTCTTCCCAGGAGTCTAGCTGCGACTGAATTCCTCTCTTTGGGAAATTCTGACCTAGAGCCATACAGCAAAAATGATTTGGGGCATTGTTTCTTGGCCTTGCTGGCAACAGGGGAGAGCTCTCAGAAAGAATGGTGGTGCAGGTGAATGGACCAAAAACAGGCTGTAAACTCCCTAACAGCATGATGTGGTTTGCAGATTAACTGCACATGGTGACACAGGGGTCCTTTTCATCTTGTGCCTCCGCCATTCCTTTGGGCCCCAGGTCCTCTGCACCTTCCCCAGATGGTGGGTGAGAGAATTGGGTGACACACCTGCTTCATAGCTGCTTTGGGGTAGAAGTGAAAACATCAGTGGCCATTAGTCCCCAAGGAATGGACTTATTGTTCTGGAAGTTTTGGAGAGTCAGACCACATAAAAAGTGATGTAAAGGTTTTGAATTCCTGATGATATGCACTTATTATATAAAGGTAGACACTTTTCAATTCCATTACATCACACATAGTAACACTTATTTAAATTTCTACAAATATGTGTACATTACATTCCTGTTTTTGCCAATTAAAGAAAAAGATTTTTGGCTAGCATTATTAGGAAGAATTTGTAGTAACCCAATGTTCTGCTAGGAGTATTTAGTCATCAAGGATAAAACAAACAAGCACTTTTCTGAGCCAACTTCTCTTTAGGTCAGCTAGCCAAGAGATTTTGAAAAGTTGACTTAAGCTAGGAAAGTGATATAACTTTATCCCCAAAAGAAGTATGACTGAATATTAAATGAATTAATGTTTATTTCCCTACCTTTGGCCTAGGATTCCAAAAACCAGATATTTTCATTTCTTACACTTAGCAATGTCTGGTGCACTTACTTCAATGAATGAATGAAAAAGCAGAAAGGTATTTACAGCGAGAATGCTGGCCTTCGCACCTGGCCTTAAATGCATATCCACCATAATAATTGTTTCCTTCTCTGCCCTTTGCAATCCGGAAATTCCAACCAGATTCACACCTCTATCATTAACCAGTTGCCTACAAAATGACTTTTAATTTATTAAGTCTGAAAATCACAGGGAGTTTTACAGCAGGAAAAAATGTTACAGAGATTCATGTACTGTTTCCCAAAAATGCTGTTACTGGTTAAAGGTTAATTAGTTTTATTATAAACCTCTGTTTTCATTGAGCTATTGCCTAAATAGACTCAACTCTGGGTAGCTGCTGAATTATCTCTACTCTAGTGACTGTCTAGAATGTGTTTGAGATTTGAGTTTCTTTAGCCAGAATTGCAGCATTGATGTGAGGCAGTAGTTATACTATGACAAAGATATTTTATAAATCATATATTTTCAAACAATTTTTCTATTCTACAATAAGCTCGGCACAAAAGGGCTCACAAAACAGGCAGCGTTACCATAAAATTTTAAAAAGAGTGTATTTAAAAGTTCATAAAACCAGATGATGATAAAAATAGCACATCTTCACATAATTAGAGATTTACTGTGGTATTATAATTTCATTTCTGCAAAGCAACCTTTCACACACGGGGTTTTCAAGCATGTAATTGTGAAATGCAATTCAAAATGCCGAATGGATGTGACACATATAGAATTTCTGAATAGTTACAACAGTCACAATCTGAGCTTATAGGAAATTGGGAAATTTGGAAGGTTATAGCACTTGGCCCTTTGTGTGTCTGTGAAAGAAGCCTGGATGACAAAGAAGTGAAGGGAAGGGAATTCCTCAAAGTGGTAACCTGAGGCAATTCTGAGGGTTACTTTTTAATGAACGTGCAGACCTTGGTAACAGGGGTCTGATGCTGTACTTGTTGCTGTGGTGTTGGCGCCCCCTCAAGAATGCACTGCCAGGTAGAGTCAACTCCTCCATTACTACCAATTGTGTTTGACAGTCACGAAGGCAATTTCTAAGCATGTACTGCTTTGTTAATAGCTGTTATGAGTTGAATTGCGTTGAATCTCCCAAAATTCATGTTGAAGTCCTAATACCTGGTACCTCCAAATGTGACCTTATTTGGAATTAGGATCATTACAGATGTAATTAGTTAAGATGAGGTTATACTGGAGTAGGGTGGGCCCTAATCTCATATGACTGGTGTCTTCACAAAAAGGAGAAGTTTGGACACAGACAGCACACAAAGAGACACCATGAAGGCAGAGATGGTGTGATGTTTCTAAAAGCCAATGAACACCAAAGATTGCCAGCAAATCACCAGAAGCTCCCAGAGAACATGGAACAGACTCTCTCTCTCAGCTCTCAGAAGTAACCAAACCTGGCAACACCTTGATCTCACACTTCTAGCTTCCAGAACTGTGAGACAATAAATTTCCATTGTTTAACCTGCTCGATTTGTGGTACTTTGTTATTGCAGTCCTAGAAAACTGATACAATAACATTATTTCAACTGGAGCTATTCACATTTAAATAAAAGACTTCACATTAAAATGAGCATGGCTTACTAAGTAAACAAAAATGTACTTGGTTAGAATTAGATGTGTGTTTGTAATCTAAAATCTACCCAATAAACCATTCTGTCAGTGACCAACATATTTTAATTAGGCACTAAACCTTCATAAATATAGAGTAGGTGAAATTCCATAAATATTTAAGATATCTCTGTTTTTTCTTGCTAAACTATGGACAAATACATAGTTACTGAAGATGAGCAATAACATATAAATCCTGCCCTCTTAGTTCCTAGATAGAAAACTCTGAGAAGACTAAATTGTGTAGTATGAAAAGCAACATAAACATGATGGTAAAGAGTATTATATAAGATCATTATACTCATTAATTAGCAATAAAAATGTATACACTATTCTCTAAAGTATGTCTCCTAGGCATGGAGCATTCCACCAGAAATATAATAAGTCTGGATAAAATGTGAAGGAACACTGCACATAATATATGTGCTTTTCTTGAACCCTTCTGAAAGATTTTTGATATTGGTTGGTTTCATGGGCAAAATTTGGAAGTCTTTACCTGCATAATTGAAGACACTAAGCTTCCATTGTGATTGAAATTTCTTTTATATTGCTGTAGATCGACATTTCAGGTGAAAATGTAAAATATATACATATGTATATATATACAAGATTACATATAATCATATAGAAGACACTAATATTGTCCCAAAGTCATCATTAAAAGTTATAATTTTGTATTGCACATGGTAACTTCACAATCTAATAATGTTGCTTATGTCAAACCAATTAGTTTAAATATATAAAAGTTCACAAACAGAAATATATAGACAATGCAACTCAATGTATCAGGAATCATTACCAATATAATGTTTGTTGTACATTAAGATAATTTGTAAAGAGACAGAAAATAGTTCAGCGGTTGCCTAGGGCTGGGGACGACAGTGAAAGTGTTACTGTCCTTGGGCACAAAGTCTATTTGTAGGGGGATGTGGTGGATGGAAAAATGCCTCCCACTCTAAAATACATTTACTTGAAAGTCCCTAGAGCCTGTGAATTTTACCTTATATGGCAAAAGATGTGATTAAATTAAGGATCTTGAAATGGGGAGATTATTCTGGGTTATTCTGGTGGGCTTTAGATGCAATCACACTATTCTTATGAGAGGTAGACTGAGAGAGATTTCCCTCTCACACACACACACACACACACACATGCACACACAAAGGAGGTGATGTGAAGATGGAGCAGAAAGAGATTGGTAGATTCTTGCCTTGAATGTTGGTGCTGCCACAAGCCAAGGGATGCCTGCAGCCACCAGAAGCCAGAAGAGGCAAGAAACAGACAATCCCTCAGAATCTCCAAGAGAATGTGGTCCTGGACACCTTGATTTTGGTCCAGGGAAACTGATTTGGATTTTTGGCCTCCAGAACTGTGAGGAAACAGATTTCTATTGTTTTAAGCTACCATGTTTATGGTAATATGTTAAAGCAGCTCCAAGAAACTAATACAATTAATGAAATGTTCTAAAATTGGATTATGATGATGGTTGTACAACTCTGTAAGTATACTAAAATTTACTTAATTGTACACTCAAAATGGGTGAATTTTATGCTCTGTAAATTATATCTTAATGAACCTGATTTTTAAAAATCTTAGTAGATATATCAAAATATTAAAATTTAAAAATGATATGCAAACTTCTTAGCTATTTGGTGTTTAATACTACAACACAGCTGTAATATTTTTCTTGTGATGTGCTGTTACTTCCATTCCAGTTATGTTTATGTGGGAACACTTTTTTTCAGAATTAAATCTAATGTAAGACTACTTAATAACTATTTTTAAAGCAATAATGAACAGTATTAACACATTTAGCATAGAAGTTCAACAAGCAGGAAATGGAAGATTCATGTTAAATTTTTAAAACACCCATATCCAGAACATATGAAAAACTCTCAAAAATTAATTTTAAGAAAACAAACAACCAGTGTTTAAAAATGGATAAAATATTTGAAAAGACACTTTACAAAAGAACATACAAAATATATGGATGGTAATTAGTCACACAAAAAGATGCCCAGCACCACTAGTTATACAGAAATGTTCTGTGTTTCTATTGTGCTGGTGTTTCCATGACTACATGTTTGACAGAACCCATAAACCCAAACACCTAAAAAGCATGACTTTTACTGTTTATAAATTATACTTCCAAAAACCTGACTTTAAGAAAAAAACTACAAAGCATAAATCATTTGCAAAGGGTGACAGAATCCAATTTATTATCTTAAATACTGAATAATATAAGGAGAAATAAGCATATATCTTCCCTTTCCTATGTGAATGGCACCACTGAACAACTAAATCAGAGATGAGAAGTATTTAAACAGTATTCCAAATAATAAATAAAAAACAAATAATAGAATTGGACTGTTATCCTTTTGCAAGCCCAATGGATTAATAGATATAGGCATTAAGCAGAAATGGTGCAAGCAACCGCATCACAAAAACAGAGACCTTGAGATATAAACTTCTTCCTGCTGAAGGAACATCACTCCAACAGCAGTCTTACCAAAGGAATGGAACCAGAGATGGCTCAGTCTCTACATCCAACTGCCACTTTGTCAGAAATAAGGAACACAGAGGAGCACGTTGACCTGCAGCAAGAGTGTGCAGGCAGCAATCCTGAGAAGAAGAGTTGAGAAAATTCTCAGATTTTGAGATAAATAAGTGTATTAAAAATGTAATATCCCAACTCATATCCATACAATAATAATAAAAAAGAAATATTATTCTCGTTTTACCTGTTAGCGCTCTGTAACATGCACACAGTATAAAGTCCAAAGAAGGTTTTTAAGATCCTTATTTTCACTTTCAACAGTATATTGCCCACTTCAGAGCTCCTCCAGTTTTTTCTTTTGACCTGGTCATGTCTTACAAAGTTGCTGATTTATTTGAATGCTTCACCGTGTGAGAAATTTTCAAAATACTTGAAACTATTTAAGATTTCCAAACAATGATTTTTAAAGGTTTTTTTAGGCAATGTTAATCAAATCCCTGCTAGAAGATTAGCATATGATATTATATTTGATATTCATGATAAACTTTTGAGGATTCAACAGGTTGATGTGGCAGCTAATGGAATTTTGGATTTCATGAAAGGGAAAGAATAGGAATCATTTTGCATGGAAAACTACATTTGAAACAACACAGTTTAGAGAAAAATAGCCTAATTGAAAGATATTTAAAAAAGAGATATTATTTATTGCAGCACTATTCACAATAGCCAAGAATATGGAAGCAACCTCAGTGTCCATCAACGAATGAAAATGAATAAAGAAAATGGAACACTATTAAGCCACACAAAAGAATAAAATCCTGTCATCTGCAGCCATATGGATGAACCTGGAGGACATTATGTTAAGTGAAATAAACTAGGCACAGAAAGACAAATACAGCATGATGTTACTAATTTGTGTAATCTAAAGAATTGATCTCACAGAATGGTGGTTAGCAGAGGCTGGGGAGGGTGCAGGGGAGGGCAGATAAGAAGAGACTGGTCAACGAGTACAAAGTTACAGTTAGATAGGAGGAGTAAGTTCTGGCGTTTTACTGCACAGTAGTATGAATATGGTTAACAATATTGTATTGCATATTTCAAAATGGCTAAAAGAGAGGATTTTGAATGGTCTTGCCACAAAGAAATAAATGTATAAGGTGATGTTTGTGCACAATACCCTGATTTGATTACTACACAATGTATACATGTGTTGTAGCATCACGCTCTATCCCATAAATATGACCAGATATTATATGTCAATTAAAAACAAAATTTACATGGGACCTCCAACTGCATGCAAGAGCAACCTGCAGAGACTGGCAGGTCAGGTCAGCATGATACCTGCAGCTGCCACCCACCTTTCCTGTAATGTTTCAGAAAAAAAGAAAAGAGTCATTCAATGGAAAGGAGCCTCACACTTTGTTCTAAAATCTGCCACAACTGACCCCATCATAACACCTGAGACTGTCCCTGTTCTCCCTCTATCTTCTCCCACCCCACCTTTGTCACTCTGTCCTGTGACAGCACAGGTTCTTTATAACTGAGGGCCATTAACCACATTTTCTTACTTTCCTGAGTTTAACTCCCCACTTCTTCATATGACAAGTAGTCTACAGTAGTTGAAAAGGCTGATCTCTAAAATTTCCTCCAATTTTAAAGTTTTGTATTTAAAGGAAGATTTTTACACCTTGTGAATTATCTTCAACTTTGTTAAAGAGAAAGACCATTGGGTGGGCTTGCCACAAGTTTAGTAGGGTTCTAAACTCCCAGTATCTGTATCATATTTATCTTGGGCTGAAAATAGTTTCAAATACCCCTTAGCCAGAGTTTAGCTTTTGAAAAAATGGAAGGCCTTATTATAGTTAAAATATCTTACCTGATATAGATCCCAGGATGTTTGTAGAATTGCGGCAGTGTTTAATTTTATAATAATGCCTGCTATTGTCCCTTTGTCCCAGAACTACTATTATGAACTCTTCAGACTATATAAGTAATAGCATTTACTTAGTTTAGTATTTAACCAGGCTTTGTGTGAAATATTTTATATGCATTATTATATTTAATTCTTAGACAACCTTGAATTTCAATATATTTCATTTTTGTACAGACAAATAAGCTGTGGTAATCTATGTAGGATCATTTAAATAACTAACAAACAGGATTGGGATTTGGGCCCAGGTCTGGGTGTCTCCAGAGCCCACCTACTTAACATGTGCAGTTTGTCCCATGAGTCTCAGACATTCGAAGCTCTGTTTAAATCACTTCCGGAGCTGCCTCAGTGTTGGATAATCCTCATAACCTTCATGAAAGTCAATTAAAGCTCACCATACTGAGCCATAGTATCACAAATGAGGTGTCAAAATACCATTTTCTACGATTTAACACATTAACTGCCATGTGAGTTGTATTTAACTCATGCTAGTTTTGAGCCCAGGGTCTTGTGAAGCAAAACCTGGGAAAAACCGTGGAGTTTGTTGTTCATGAAAATATTACTTATTAATGTTCTTATAGTTACAATTAATATTGACAAAGTAATTCTAAAAATGTGGATTAAATGAATAGAAGTCAATAAATTTCATTTTTCATTAAATTTTTCATTACTTTAGAAAGGATCATTTTATTTTTGAAGTTTTTATTCTGTTTTCATAATAAAACACCATGGCCCCAGGGAAAAAATTTTTTTTCCTAGAGCGGCAGTCAATGTGTTAACTTTTAAGTCCACCGTTGTAGCTGTCCATTTGAAGTGAAGAAAGCAAAGTACTGTTTGGGACTGTGAATCTTCTCACCTGACGGGCCTGCTGTGTGAGGTCCAAGCTCTCTGTGATTCTCCCGGGGCTGGAAGTCAGGAAGACTTTGAAGAGGAGGAAGGTAATGAAGAGTTAGAGTTCTCATTCCCCCAATTTCAGAACATCCTGATGGCATCGTACAGACAGAGGCTGCACCTTCTCTCTCCTGGGAGGCAATATGTGGATAGGGAGCAGCAGGAAGGGCCACAGTAGCAGGCCACAGAGTGCAGCCAGAGTTTTTATCCTGCACATCAGATTGAATGGGAGTCACTCTCCCTCTGTACATATCAAGTTATCTTGGAAAGGTGGGAGTAAATCATTACTGGAAGAATTGCTTGTGAAGAGGTGAGAAATTCCATGTTTCTCTGGTTTGTAGGCAAAAAAGTTTTGTTAGTGATGCATTGGGGGGCTTTTAATTTTTCTGTGAACCCCCTAGGTGGTAATTCAGTACAATAATGGGAAAATTTTTGAAATTATTGACCTTGGGGATTTAGTCTGCTTTACTAATAAATCACTTTCATGTTATTGCTTTAGGAAGGTTCCCAAAGTACTTTTCCTGAGCTTTTGATGGATCCCTTTCACACAATCATACTGTATTTTCCTTTAAAATTATTGTCTATATTGCTAGTGCCGGGAAACATTATATACGAGTAAAAGCTTCCCAATTTCCCAATTTCCCATTGCCAACTTTTCTTTCTGTTGTAATAATCTGGTTTGGTAAGCAACAGAAAGTGATGTGCTCACTTGAGAACAAAGAATAAAGTCGCCCAATTCATCCTGTTTGTTAGTGTCAAGGTTTAGGTGGGAAGGAAGGAAGACCTGTAACAGTGGCTTCAAGATATATTCCTTTTTCCACAAAGTAATGTTCCCATTCGTCTGGACCTTGCTCAGAAACTGTCTGGAGAACAGACACTGCTCCAGCTTTTGTTTGTGTGAGGGAGGTTCTCCTTTTGTCTAATTTGGAAATGCTACATGCTGCAGTGGTTCCGTACAGAACATTAAAATCAGAGGGCTGTGAAGTGTGAGTTCCTCTCGCTAGTTTAGCACTGTTTTTCACTTCTATCAATCTCTGACACAGAACATCTGCTCAGAAGCTGGTCGGTCCCCACATCGCCCCCCATTGAGAGTCTTCCCAGTGGGACAGCAGAAGACCTGAGCAGTTTCCTTTTTTAGCAGGTGCTTCCTGAGCTACCATTAGGGTGATAACTAAATAGAGAGAGAAACAGGCAAAGGGATAATGCCACAAACCATCACTGCTTGCTGCCATCACTGCTTGCTGAGTCTCCTAAGTCTCCAAACTTAATTAGCCATTGTTGTGTCTGATACTAAAGTCCGTGATTTTCAAGAGACTGACGTGTTATTTAGGCTAATTTGCAGAGGGTTTCATAACTAGAGGTTTCATACCGTTGTGAAAAATAATTCACAAGTAATGAAAAACATTAAAATATCCAAAAATCAGGGTGCAAACTGCCATTCCTGGCCACTGGAAGTTGTAAAAAATAAAAACAAATAAGAAAAACATCAAGAGCTTCATCTAAAGTTCAACTTTGTACCATTTTTTTTTAAAGGCAACTTTTACATCCCATCTGGAATCAGAACTCCTAGAAATGCAGCCTGAATACAGAGGCACAAAGGACAAACTCTGCCTAACAGCATCAGGCTGAGGGGGGACATCAGGCCGGCCCTGTCCACTGAGGGAGCGAGGACACACCTGCTGCACCAAAGGAACAAGCCAGGTCCATGCCAAATCCTTTCAGAGAGGCCGTGATAGGAGGCTAATACTCTCATTTATTCCCACTTCTTCACACAGACTGCTAAGGTGCTAATAACCCAGCATAGAGTTCCTTCCTGACACAGAATGTAACAGGAGCATTGATGCACTCTGCAGGTGAATCTGCGCAATGACTATTAAAAAGGCAATTGCATAATAGCCAGGGGTGGCCTCCAGGCTTCCATGACATGAGATCAACCTCCACGCCAGGATCTCCCAAGGGCCGCCAAAAGGCCAGGATGCAATGTCGAAGACGACCATGTGTCATGGTGTTTGCACGCACCGCAAAGCTTCTGATGAAAGCTGAGGGCCTTCCTTCCAAAGAGAGAGAGAGAGATGCTGGCCCTTTGTGCTGTATTTATGATAATTATACCAGAGAGGTGAGGCGACATCAGCAAGCCTCACGCAATTCATGATCTGGAGTAACTAGGAAATGCTCTCGCTGCACAAGGAGAGAGGAAACTAGCATTACATTAGTTACCACCATGTTCCAGAAGTGAAAGACACTCTGATTATGATTTCTTATTTAACCCTCACTGCAGTCTTGAGACATGGGCTAAATTATCTGCCCATGACCACGGAGGAAACTGAGATTCTATGAGACTGTGCAACTTTCCCACAACACTCAGCTAAGAGGCAACAGAGGGCAGGACCCAAGTCATGTGTCTGACCTGAAGTCTAAGCTCTTCTACACTTCGTATTTCCTTCTGTAAAATCTTGGTGAAGGTTGAACCTCCCTGGAGTCTTTTCCCTGGTAATCCAGAAGTGGACTTTCTCCATCTGTAGAACTTCAACTATTTCATTCATGTTCAACACACAAGGTAGTCAACTTATCAAAGGAAAAAAGGACAGAAGGAAGGAAAGAAGAAAGGAAGGAAGGAAGGAAGGAAGGAAGGCAGGCAATGTCTATGGAGGGGAAAAAAGCTACTACATTTAAATATTCAGTTAATCAGCCCAAGGTTGAAGAACATGATGAAGCCACATTTTGCAGGTTAGACACCAGGCCATTTATTTGGCTGCTATGAACAACTGGTCTCCTCAAGTATCTTTTCTTGGATGCGGTAATTAATTTTATACATTAACTTGGCTAGGCCACAGTGCCAGTCCTTTTGTCCAACACCAGTCTAGATATTGCTGTAGAGGTATTTTTTGTATGTGATTAACAATTACATTAGTAGACTCTGAGTAAATTAGACTGCCTTCCATGATGTAGGTGGGCTGTATCCAATCAGTCAAAGGCATTATGAGCCAAGACTGAGGTCTCCTGGAAAATGAGGCATTATCCTCAAGACTGTATCATAGAAATCGTGCCTGAGCTTCCAGCCTGCCCGGCCTTCTGGGCAGTCATGGAGTGTGTCACCTCATACCTTCCTCAGATCCCATGCACCTGCGCCTCTCTATATATTGTTTCCTTGTGTCTAGGTCTTTCTCATCATTGTTTTTCACACGTACATCCTCCTGGGAGAGGATCACTTTGAGGACAGTGGCAACCCCAAAATCATTCTCTATTGTAGTCCACAGGGTGTGAGTTTATGGTACTGGGCAGTATCAGACATTATATTGCTTATGCATTCAATGGCTTTGGCCATCACTATAATGAAAGTCCTGGGAGACAAGGGGCCAGCTGGGTTCTGTTCACTGCGCTCTCTCTCTCATGCTCAGAACAATCCCTGGAAGATGTTAGGAAGCCAATACCAATTCTTAACAAATACAAGAATTAGTATTTGGTCTGGCGTTTTTTTCCCTGGTAATCCAGAAGTGGACTTTCTCCATCTGTAGAAACTCAACTATTTCATTCATGTTCAACACACAAGGTAGTCAACTTATCAAAGGAAAAAAGGACAGAAGGAAGGAAAGAAGAAAGGAAGGAAGGAAGGAAGGAAGGAAGGCAGGCAATGTCTATGGAGGGAAAAAAGCTACTACATTTAAATATTCAGTTAATCAGCCCAAGGTTGAAGAACATGATGAAGCCACATTTTGCAAGTTAGGCACCAGGCCATTTATTTGGCTGCTATGAACAACTGGTCTCCTCAAGTATCTTTTCTTGGATGCGGTGATTAATTTTATACATTAACTTGGCTAGGCACTTATTGGTGTCAGGTAGAAAGGCAAATATGGTGCCTGTGGTTCCATCTAGACTAAAAGTGAAAGTCTGTGATTATTAAATAATTAAATGCATATATTGGAAAATGCCTAAGTCATAAGTGTACAATTTGATGAATTTTCACATAATGAATGCACGTGTATAACCACCCACACACACATTCTTCTCCAGTCAACACCACTGACTCCAGGGATAACCCCTATCCTGCCTTCTAACTACATAGATTCATACGGCTTTTTCTGTTTTGTTTTTGTGGGGGGTTTTGAGTTCACAAAATGGAATCAAATTGCATTTTGCTTCTTTTATTTGATTTCCTCATTTTCATTTGACTTCTTCCACTCGACATTTGGTTTATGAGACTTGTACAAGTTGCTATGTGTGTAGTTTCTGTTTGTCCATTGTCATTACTGTATGCTGTGCAATAGTATGAATACACCACCCTCTAAATATGTATTCCACTGCAGATAGTCACTTCCATTTTTTTCTACTTGTGGCTGTTAGAAAAGATGTCACTATGACTTTCTAGCACGTATCTTTTGGTGAATGCATTTACTCATTTCTCTTGGAATATAAAATTCCTAGTGGTGGAATTGCTGATCATAGGCTATTCTGTGCATTTGGTCAGCTTTAGCAGATAATACCAGTTTTAAAATTTCAAGGTATTTGTATCATTTATGGTCCTACTAACAATATACAAGAGTCCCACTCACTCTGCACCTTCCAGCATTAGATATTGTCTACCTTTCTCATTTTACACATTCTGGTAGGTGTTCCCACCCATGAACATCTTTTTCACGTTTATTGGCCCCTTGAATATTCTATTTTGTGAAGAATCTGTTCAAGTCTTTTGCCAATTTTCCTATTATATCTTCTGCTTTTATTTTTGTAAAATGGTAATTATGAGCCCTTTTTCAAATATACATATTATAAATATCTTCTCCCAGTTTGTGATGTACATATACACTCTAAATAATGTCTGTTGATGAGTATAAGTTTCTAATTTTAACATAGCCCAATTTATTGCTTTTTTCCCTGTATGAATAGTATTTTCATCTGTGTGTATTCTCTTTGAAAAAATCTTTACTGACTTCAATGTCTTGAAGATATTATCCTATTTTTTTCTGAAAATTTTTATTATTTTACTTTCACTTTTTAAGGCTATATCTGAAATTGATTTTTGTATATAACTTTACATAGGTAATCAATACTTTTTATTTCCATATGGATAGCCAATTATCTCAAATCTATTCTTTTTTCAAAATACCTTTTTTCCCCAGCTGCAAAGTTGAGGCTTAAACCACATGATTGGATATGGGTTAGCTATTTCTGGGATCTCTATTCTGTTCCATTGGTTTATTTGCCATAATTATTACAGCTTCATAATAAATCATCACGTCTGACTATTTAAGTTCTCTGTGTTGTTCTTACCCAAAATTGACTTTTCTGGTCCTGGCCTGAATTATGTTTTAATAAGACAATCTAGCTGGCATTTCGATTACAGAATTCAGAGTAAAAGAACCAACAGAAAAAGCAGGAATATCAATGAGGAGCATCCATCTGTAGAATGGGAAATTATGGCTTGGACAGAGGCATAGTGATGGGAATGTTGACAGTGGCTAGATTGTGGAAATACCTTGGAATAGCAGCAACGGGGTTTGCTGATGGACTAGATGTGGACAAGTAATGATTTCACAGATTTGGGGCCAAGTAAAGGGAAGGATGGAGACATCATTTATTGAGATGTGGATGACTCAGAGAACAGGTTTCAGGGAGGATTTCAAGAATGTCCATTTTGAACTTCTTAAATTTGAGATACAAATGCAAATGATGAGTAAGAAGGTGAATATCTAAGTCTTAAATTCAGGTAAAAGATCCAGGATGGAGCAAGACATTTAGGCACTGACAGAGTAAGGAAAGAATTGAAGGCCACAAGACTGGAGGAGGTCACCAAGGTGATGAGCTTTGTTATAACAGATGCTAAAGCCAGAAAACTAGGAGTCATCCTGACTCATCCCTTTCTTTCATCTCTAAATATCCAGTGTACCTCTACTTGTCATCTCTACTTGCAAACTATCTTTTGCATTGACAGGAGTCCACAAACATTTTCTTTAAAGGGCCAAATAGTAAATATTTTAGGTTTTCAGGTCAACTGAGGTATCTGTTGCATAGTCTTTCCTTTTTTTACAACACTTCAAAAATGTAAAAATCATTGTTATGTCTCTGGCCAAAGAAAAACAGGGCTGGGTTGGATTTGGTCTGTGGGCCATAGTTTGCCAAGTTCTGATCTAAACCGTCATTAGCTCTAATTGGGTTTCAATAACATTCTATCTTCTTGCTCACATTCTTCTTGTTCAATGTCTTTTTCACAAAGAAGCCAGAATTGTGGTTATTTAAAAAAAATCAAGGTCAGATGATGGCATTTAAATGGCTTTACATTGCACTGACAATAAAATACAACATTTTAGCATGGCCTCCCAGACTCTGAATGACGTGGCTGCTGCTGAGGAATACTTATCCAGCCCACAGCCTATTTTTGTAAATAAAGTTTTACTGAGACAGCCATAGACATTTGTTAATATATCATCTGTGGCTTCCTACACTCTACAGTGGCAGAGTTGAGTAGTTGTAACAAGGACAATATGGCCCACAAAGTGTAAAATATTTATTATCTGGAGCTTTAAAGAAAAAGTTTGTGGAGGCCTGTTCTAAAGCATCAACACTATTCTTGAGAGGGGCTTCTGCATATACTGATACCTCTATAGTACTCTTCCTTCCACACTATTTTCTTCAAACCATACAACACAAAAAAGTGAACCCGAGTGTAAACTATGGACTTGAATTAATAATAATATATCAATATTCATTCATCAATTGTAACAAATGTACCATAGTAAAATGTTAATAATAGAAGAAAAGTAGGGGAGGGGATGAGGAGGAAGTATATGAGAGCTCTCTGCACACTATACCTAAAACTGCTCTAAAAAACTGTTTCTTAATTTTTTAAAAAATATGTTCTCTAATACACTGACACAAGGTTTAGTAGGCATGAAATACGAAAAATAGGTCATGAAATAAATCCTACTATTAATATAACAGTATTTGTAGAAAACAATTCATTCATAATTTATTGTGGTTGATACAACTCCCACACTGGATTTTTTAAGGGATCCAGGAATATATTTCTGTCAAGAGAGACATCTGCTTTGGGCTCTACACTAACAGCAGAGGTTAGCAAACTATGGCCCATGGGCCCAATGTAGCCTACTGCCTGATTTTATATAATCTTCAAGGTAAGAAAATTTTTTTAAATTTTAAATGGCTTTAAAACATCTAAAGAAGAAAAATATTTTGTGACACATGAAAATTTTATGAAGTTCAAAGTTGAGTGTCCATAAATATAATTTTATTGAAACACAATTAAATACCTACATAAAATGCTCAATTTTGCCTCTTAGCCCATAAAATCTAAAATACTATCTGTCCTTTATAGAAAAAGTTTGCTGGCCCTAATTTAGAGGATGTATTATATTATAAAAACAAAAATTTATGAAAGTACACATGGACATCTCTCTCACTCAAGGTCCCACATTTATGGCTGGTCCAGCAAGACCAAAACTCTAAACATCTGTTTATAACATCAGTTTGTTAACATCAGTGAAGCCCCAGGGAAGCATTTCTCTGCAACTCATTTATATCCTTGAAACAAAAACACCTTTGTCTGAATTCCATGGAGTTTTGAGGTTTGTGCTACTGGCAGAGCTAGAAATAGATCTTTGGAGTATGGTGTGGATTTGAATAGTAGTAACACTTGGGTAAAAGAAAAGGCAAATTAATAATCTTGCTAATTCTTTCCTCATATATAGCATAAACACAAGAGACATTTATGCAGAAAGTACTGTCCCAAGTAATGTGGATTATACACTTTCTTTTCTTTGGATCCAAATGTGTAGTTGGTTCTGGAAGTGCTCACAAATTAGCAAGGAATTGCAATTTGCATATAGTGCCTGAAGAGTATTTTGCAATAACAAAAAATTCAAATAGTCTTAAACTTGTACAGTCTAAAATATTCTTAAATTTGTATAGTCCATAATACTCTTAAATATGTTTAATCTAAGTAACATGTTTGAAGTATGATGTTGATTCTTTACATTGGCAACCATAATTGGAAAAAGTTTTATCAGGACAGCAGGTGGGGGATACATATTAATTCAATAGAAAAGTGCACTTACCTTAATAGAAATTTGCACAAAGATGCATATACACTTATTTCATTGCAACATACCACAGCAAAAATTGGAAGCATCTCAAATGGCCTTACTTAAGAGACTGATTAAGAAAAGTTTTGTACATCTATGCAACGAGACCCTGCACTAGGTAGCTGGTAGATCTATATGTGACAGCATTAAGTGCAAAGACACGTTATTCAGGAGCATGGGGGCTAGGTGAGTATTCCTGGGGATGTTGCTTACTAGAGACTGCAACTTTTCTAAGTTATTTAGAATTCTTTTTAAACCAGGAGCATATACCTTTTAAAAATATATTTGAATTCTGGAAAAAAGAGGTTATGTGAGCTTAGATGTATCAGTCAATAAATCTGAAATACTGGGTTAGAATTAGAAAGCCACCTTGTACTAAAAATGGCCCATTTCTCCCCTGAGCGGTTCTCTAGTCTAATTTTCTGCCTGCATTTTACTTCTGAATTGCATGAAAGATTTGTGGAATACCATTAGCTATGGCTGAGGAATTACTTTCATGCTAAACACTTGTTCTTAGCCACTTCTAACTTCTTGAAAATATTAGCCTAAAATTTCTCTAGCTGTTTTCAAGCCAAAGATAACTTTTATTGGAGAGGCTTAGGAGGAAAAAAATTTGCCTTAGCTCCTATTATCTATTTATGCATAAATCAAAGGTTTTTTTTTAATGCACTGGAAGCAAAAGAGTAGATTCAGGTATATTTTTATTTGTTGGCAACATGAAAGGGTTTGCACTAAATAACCCTTCACTTGGTACAGTTGCAGGTAAGCAAAATAGAATAGCAATAACTGAAACAATAGTGTCTCTTTGGATTCTCTGTTTATATGGAGCCATGGTGTAAGTCTTTTCATATGCAAATGCCATTCTATAGTGTTTGTTTCTAATTACAGCAGCAGGCCAATATAGTATTTCTCATATTTTTACATTGTCTCTCTCTCTCTCTCTCTCTCTCCCCCCCCCTGCATTTTATTTAGTTTTGAATAGATAATGTACACACAGTACATAATTTCAATGAAGTAAAAGGGCAAATAGTGAAAATTAATCTCTCCCACCTCTCCTTCCCCAGGCTAACCTCCCGAGAGCCACATACAAGCTGGTGCTGAAAGGTGCATCCTTCCAGATGTGTTTTCTACACATAGTAGCACGTGTGCACACGCAGGAGACTTCTTACTCAAGTGGATTTGTGTCTATTCTGCATCGCAATCCTGGGGGCTCAGAAAGCTTTTGCTAAGATGTCAGTTAAAAGAGAAGACCCCAGCATGGGTGACCATCTGTGTGCTAGAGATCAGTCTCTTTATTACCTCATCAGTCAGCTTCAACCAGACACCATCACCAGGAGTTTCCGCAGTGAAAGGGATGGCTGCATTGGCTTTCACTGCACCTGCCTGCTCACTCCAAGGGAAAAGTGGCAGTGGATACCAAGACCCCCATGGATCTTGCCCTCATATTTTCACAGTTTGTAAAACCTGGATGAGCTGTCCTCTGCCCACGTGCCCAGCAGGGATCCTGAGATCTCTGCTTACCCTCATCCTGGGCATCCACCTTTAGGACTCCAAAATGACTTACCCATGCACCTCACAAGAGAGACAGAATGTGTACCCCAGCACACAGAGGAACTGAAAAGGGGCTGTCCTCAGAGAGACTGGCAGGATTGCACCATGTCAACAAAATAAGGATGTGCTTGGCATTTCCTATCCATATTCTCCTGAACCCTCAACCAGGGGAGTTAGGCTCTGCACAGGGAAGGAGCAGAGATGTCCAGAAACAGCTCTATGCTTCTTTCCTCCATCCACCAGTGCTGAAACGGGTGGGAGAAAAGGTGAAGCAGCAGACAGACCCCTCCCCACATCAGGTCCCTGGAACCACCAGAATGGCCATCCATGGGGGAGAGAGAAACTTTGAGACAGACATAAGATTGCAATTGTAAACTGAATGGCTTTCTAAAAGCTAGTGGATATGGTCAAAATGACATTAAAGGAACTGCTACAGAATGGTGAAGGGAGATTTCACATAGCACAGTTGACGGCAGCAATTAAGAAAAACAGCCACACCATGGGCACCCCCTACCAAGTTCAGACTGTTCACTAGATGTTTCTGTGACCCATGACTTACGAGTTAGGGACAGGTGGATAGGTAGAAAATTGTTCTTACCAATCTATTTATACCATTTCTCAATCTACTTATTAAAATGCTTTGATTAGAGATTGTAGACCCAGTTACATGTTAAGATATATTATTTTAGTCTTTGAAAATGTATTGCCCAAGCCTTCTCCACTCGTGTTCACAATCTGTCTGCCACAGACATGGAAAACACACTCACAGGCACACATATACATAAGAAATACAAGTGCCACATCAGTATGAAACACACAGTATGTTAAGAAGTCTGGATGTTGCCAAGGCATGGTCGTGGATGAGATTAAGGCAGGGGAGACACATGGTGGGGAACACAGATGTCCCTGTCATATGAGTGTCTAGCTGCAATATGGGACAGGGTAGGGTCCAGGGAGAAGGAGATGGCAGTATTCCAAGAAGGAGAGCCAACATGGTGCCTGTGGGGACCAAAAAGAGCAAGCTACCTGGAAAACCATTTAGGAGGCAGTGGAAGCAGGGTGTGACACTAACTGGATTTGGGGATAGAGGAGGAAGGAGTTGGATGGGCAGTAGCCAGTTTTTGACTTTAGCAGTCTGTGTATCTGGAGGCAGAAATGAAGACTCAGTCAAGAGAAGCAGATTTATGGAGCTTTTAGAATGGTAATATTTCTGGCACGCACTGGATACCTGGGAGAAGCCAGGTTGTTGGATGTAGTAGCAGAGCCCACGGGGATGGTGCCCTGAGCTGGGCCAGGAAAACAGTCAGGTTTCAGAACGGGAACCTGTGAGTACCCACAGAAGCTGGGGAGAGCTAGTTCTCTCTCCATATTGTAGAGTTGTTACTTTATATTCAAGGATTACAGCCAGGATGTTTTTGAAACATAGGATAAAGGATTCAAGGCAGCCAGACTTTCCTAAGATGTTTTAGTTATTGTCACCATTGTTTCTAGATGAGTTCAAAATAATGGTAGGTCAGTACACAGGATTGAAGGAGACAATTTTTTTTAACAAAAAGGATTTAATTTCTGAAGAATGAGGACAGTGATGCTATTTTTATTTTGATTCATTACAAAATAATATGGGATAAATGAATTCAAGTCATTTTCTTTAAACCTTCGAGCAGGTGCAGAAAAAACAAAACATCATAACTTATGAAAGACAAAACTTAAATTAAAAAAGAAGAGGTAAAGCCACAGGTACGTCCAGGACCAGCGCTATCCCCGGGATTTCCCAGGCTGGGCGTCTGAAGGGGCACTCAAGCGGCTTCACTGCAGGCCCCTCCCTTGCATTTTCCTGCAAGCGCACATCCTGAATCACAGCTTTCTGGGTCCCCTGCCCCTCTGCCATCTCAACCACAGGAAAAACCAGACATGTGGTTCTGTGTCCTGCCAGGGGTGGCCACTAGAGATGGGCAAGGTGCTTTTGGAGGAACAATAAGCTTGGGCACCACTTGTGCCCCTGCCCTGGTCCCAGCTCCTCTGCCGGCTTCTCCGCATGGAGGGCCCCACTGTGCTGCCTGAAGCCAGGCTGCCCTCTGTGGATCGCCCAGCCCACTTCCCTAGGCGACCTGCTGTGTTCTACTCCCCTGCCCTGGCTACCCTGTGACCCTTCTGCCTTCCTCACCCCAAGTCAACCATTATCCTCCCTTTAAGCAGCTTAAGATAGTCAATCTTGTTATCTTAGTTGTGTTCTGCCCGCCCACTGCTTATTGTATTGGAAGTGAGAGAGTAGCTTTGCATAAACTTGCAGTGTGACAGCTCTTTAGAGGGATACCCAGTGCCCTGGTCATCTGAGCCTGGCCCACTCCTTTGGCCCCATTTGCCAGTCCCCAAAGACCTTGGGGACCACATTCTGTCCTTCACATCCCCTGCACACTGCTCCCCTGAGCTGCAATTCCTTCCCCTTCTCCATTTTCTATTTCAGGGAAAACCCCTCCAGCAAGTTCGTTCCATGGTCCCAGCCTGGGAGGGATGCTCCTCATGCGCTCCTGAATAACATCACCATGGAATAATAAGCCATGAAATAAATAAATGGGGAGAACAGAATAGAAAAAGATGCCTCTGGGGAACTAATTATGGAAAACACGACTCTCTGTCAGCACTGGAAATAGAGGTAGAAAAAACCAAGAGAGACAGACACCGCCAGTGAAGCAAATGAGACCCCCGGGTGCGTCCCCGCGGAGCGGGAGGAGCGGGGCCTCTGCAGGCGCCCACGGCCCGGGAGCCTGGGAGACCCGGGCGCACGGAGGGACTGATCGGCCCTGCAGAGCCCACAGCTTGGAGACAAAAAGCAAAGTTGGAGACCTGAGGTAGGTTCGGTGACAGGAAAGACAAGGCAGGCCAGTCCCTGGAACCTCGGGATCCGTGTGCGGTCTCTGTCTCTGCACTAGGGGTGGGGCGCGGGCCCCGCGCTCCTTTCTCCCTCCTGCCACGTGATTGTCCTTGTGCAAGCCCCGGAGCGCTGAGACCACCGGGGGACAAGGAGTAAACCCACTCCCGTGTCTGACTCCTGGGGCCGGAGCTCCGGGCGGCGCCTGGGACTGAATGCCTGTTCCCCAAACACACAGCCGCGTGTCACATGGTGGGTACTCACTAGAGGTGTGCTGAACGAGGGAATAAATGAGCGAAAGCAAGAGTAGTAAATGATGCTCACCACACCCTCGGGTGCGTCAGGGCCCGCAAAGCTGTACAGAGGTCCCTGGACAAGGATGCTGGCGGGGCCTGTGTTTGAAGCTCATGATGTTGAAACTCCCCGTCCAGGCACCCGGGTTGGTGACCTCGGGCAAATGTGGAAGACAGTTTATTAAAGGACTATCTCTGCTTTGAGGTGTGGTAGGCACCATCCTGAGGGTGTCTTGCAATGCAGTCAAGGATGTTACCATTCTCTATATCTTGCTTGTGTGAAATGTACAAGATAAAATAAACCCAGGGCAAATCACCTGTTGAAAAGCTGCTTTATATTCCAAGGTGAATTCTGCACTCCATATATCAAAAACAAAACAGGAACAACTCTAACACTGCCTTTCCCCTGTTGAAGTCTATCTCGTTACCATGACAACTCACTCCATATATTTGTTGCCTGACACGTGATAAAAAATAGGAGACTGACTTTATCTAGTAAAATTGAAAATAAATCCTCAAAAGTACAAAGTAAATAATAATCCAGTATCCAAAAGTATTAAAAATGTAATTGGACAAGTTAATTCAGCATTGAAATGGATTTTAACATTCCTAAAATCATTGAAGTCTTTATAGATTAATATTAAAATGTAATTTATTGAAAAATGCATAATCAAAGGTTGACATAAAACAATTTTAGCCTACTCAAGTAATATTTTATGGGCTTTGGAATACATCCATGTTTTATTTAACTTACAAAAGTAATATGTGATGTCATGCTCTTTGTAAAACAGTAGAACCATCCAGAACCAAAGTAAGAGCAGAAATTTCTCCTTCACTCTCCCTCCTTCACGCAGTTAGTAGATTGTAATCTCTTCCCTGAAAGCAACCACTCTTACTAGTTAGGATGTATTTTTCTATACTAATGCATAGTCTACATATGTAGAAAAAGAGATGAATGTCTTTATATATTCTTTTTTTAACTTAGTAAAATGACTTTGTAGCCGTGACAGTGCATAGCAGTGCATTCAGCTACACCTCCTTCCCTTTAACGTCTGTGTAGTATAACATAGTGTGGACGGACTCGAATTTTTAACCATCCTCTTATTGACAGACATTCAGGTTGTTTCCAATATGTGATTAATACAAACAAGGTTGCACAGGACTTTTTGTACATATGCCTTAGGGCACATGGTGTGATGGATAATAAAAACAGACGTGCTGGTCACAGGATATGCACGCCTAATATTTGACAGGCACTACTTAATTGTTCTTTAAATGGTCTATGAAAAGCTATCTGTTCACAAATGAAAGTGCCCATTCCTGCACTGCTTTATCTTTATAACATCAATCTATTTCTACCAATGTGATGGATATATATACATATCATATATATTATATATATAATTTATTTTGATTTTATAATTTGTTTCCCTGGTTACTATGAGATAAGCCATTGTTTTATAGATGTAAGCATTTTGTTGATATCTTTATTTCTATTTTGCGCACTTTTCTATGTAGTTATTTGTCTATCTTAATTGAGTATAGGGAGTTAATCATACAATATTGACATTAATCTTTCACTGTGATAAATACTGTGTGTGTCCTTTATATCAAAACTATCCTTGTACTTAATTCTTTGTGGGTTCTTGTTTTCAAATTACATCTTTGAATTCTAGAAGTTGAGTGTTATAACATTCAAATTGGATTATAAATTTCTCCTTCTATGTCACATAATTTTTGTTTTGTATATTTAGAAACTATTAGTAGTGGTAGAATGAATTGTCTGTGCTCTTCATGGACTATAATTTTTGTCTCCATTCAGCCCATTTAATGCTTTTCAGCTGGAATTCTGATTTAACAACTGCCAGGCTATCTTTTTATTAACCTATTCCTGATAGATTGTTGTACCATGCATTTACTTTTTCTTTTATATAGTATAGCTATTAAAAGTATAGTCTCTGGAGTCAAACTCATGGGTCAGTAATTGTGCTTAGCTCATAATATCATTTTGAGGATTAAATGAGGTGATCCATGTAAAAAGATTAGTCTAGTGCTTCTAACACACTCAGCATATATTGTGTCATTGTTTTATTTTCGGTATATGCCCTTGTAAATGGCTTTTAGCTGGATTTTTATTTTGTCCAAAACTGGAAATAAATATATCCCCTTCAAATTTATTGTGAAAATTAATATTAATCTTTTTCTAATCTTCTATTTGACTAACTTAAATATTGAGCAAAGACATTTAAACATACTTTTTATTTAACATCAATAATTATACCCTGTGTGAAATCTCTCTAACTTGAACAAAACACATATGTCACATTAATATCCATTAATTTCTTCTTATTTCTTGTGTGTTAAAAAAAAATCGCCTGGAGAATTTCCCCTATGTTTTAATGTTCTAATAGTAAGTGTCCATCAATAATAGATGAATATATAAATAAAATATGGTATATATACACAATAAAATATTATTCAGCCATAAAAAATAATGAAATTCTGTTATTTGTGGGAACATGGATGAACCTGGAAGACAGTATGTTAAATAAGGTAAGCCAGACGCAGAAAGACAATTACTACATGTTCTCACTGGTATGTGGGAGCTAAAAAGGATGATTTCATAGAAGTAAAGAGTAGAACGGTGGTTACCACAGGCTGGGGAGGGTAGGGAGAACTTGGTTAACAGATACAAAGTTACAGTTACGTAGAAGGAATAAGTTTTAGCACTTGATAGCACAGTAGAGTGACTATAGTTAACAACAATTTATTCTACATTTCAAAATAGCTAGTAGATAATTTTGAATGTTCCCAACACAAAGAAATAATAAATGTTTGAGGAAATGGATATCCTTGATTTGATCATTACACATTGGATACATGTATTGAAATATGACATCTACCCCATAAATATGTACAATCGTGTCAAATTTTTTAAATCACCTGGAATTTTAATTCTAAGTTATTTTTTCAAGTTATGCTTCTGCGTTCTTAGGAATTGTTTCTTATCAATTAGAGTATACATTGTAGCTACATTATCCACAATTGTGTAGGCATAAATAAGTTTTTTTATTCACCTCCATTTTCAAATACTGTGTTTGATCCTAAATACTGATCTTTCCGTCATCTTGCTATCATAGGTCTTAATTTTCTCTTCTTTTTCTAGCTTTTTAAGGTGGAAACTTGATTCATTATTCACCTAGTGGGTGCGGGGCACACTGTTTGGGGGATCTTCACGAGTGTAGCTCTGGCTTGGGAAGTTCATAGGGAATATGTGTAACCAAAGTGTTTGTACCCCCATAATAGCCTGAAATTTTAAAAAAGATTCATTATTCTGAAACCTTTATTTCTAAAATAAATATTTAAAGTGATGATATTCTTCTTAGGCTTGCTTTAGTCACATTTCACAAGTTTTGACATGTTTGTTCATACCAGGGGTAGCAAAATTTTCTGTAAAGAGCCAGATATTAAATATTTTAGGCTTTTGAGGCCAGGAGGAAAAATCAAGAAAATTCTATAGGTGTTTATATAACAAGAGAAAAAGCAAATTTCACAAATTTTTATTGATGAAATTTGAAATAGTGTAATAATAATTGAGGAAATTTTTTTTTGTAATACAGGTCTACTAATGAAAAGAATGGAATTTTGATTTGGGGAATAACCATTGACTTATGTCAGCTTTCCAAATGCATGTCATTGTAAATGAGAATAAGAACGTGATATTAATCTGACTTGTTGTGAGAAGGAGAGAGGGTGATCTGAAATTTTAAGGATTATGGCTAGGACTCAGGATGCGACAGAGGGAGAAGGAAACAAGTGCACCAATGGACTCCAGATGCTTCTCCCATGCAGTCACTCATTCATTCAACAAACGTCTACTGAGGGCTGACATGTCCCCAGGGCTCTTCTTGGAACCTGGGATACATCAGTAAACAAGACAACAGAGACCCCAGCCCTCGTGGTGCACACATTCTTCAGGACGATATAAAAAAATTCTTGGGTCAAGATATAATGTCCACTCACTGCACATTATGTTGAATTAGACTAGCTCACTTGTAATGGTCTCAGATGTAATAATGCAAAATATATTTTTGGTAAATAATTAAAAGCTGGAAATATGCATATAACTTGTAGTGCCAGTCACTGTAGGAGATATCTAAAATAATTCATCAAAATTCACCCTTAAACATATCTTATAAAATTAAGCAGAAGTTTCAGGAAAGTTTATCAGGGTTATCATTGAAGTATTTTTATAAAATTACAAATTATTTTTTATACGTTATCTTAATTACTTTTTGTTGGAGTATGACAGGCTATAGAGGATAACGGAAATATATTGGTTCCTACTCAGAGTCCTTGATTTGATCCTTCCTTTAGGAAACCAATAAAATGTAAACTTTTAACTTGGTTTTGCTTTCATTAACCAGCAATCAAAATAACTTATTGTCACGTTAAAATAATAAGAAATAGGAAAGTGAATTAATCTGATACTTTACCTGAAATTGAGATGGAGATTAAAGGATAATCATTTATTCACCCTACAGAAAAGGTAAATATAGAACTTTTGGCATCAAAATCCTTGCAATTCTTAAAGTAAGATCACAAATATCTACCACAATATAAGACATACGATGAGATTGTCATCCTATTGTATAGTATCCTTTGGGGAATGTTCCATAAAAATTAATTCACAATTCGAAACTGAACAGATTAGCTCTCTTAAATTTATCAGTATTTTATCTTAGAGATTTTTATACATTCAGCTATATTTATATTTTGTTGATGCCAATGTTCTTAGTAACAATATTATTTAAAAGAAGACTATCATAAAATAGAAACAGTTATGATAACAGCATCTGCTCGTTAAAACTTTTTATATAAAATTATATACTACTACACAAAATTATCCATCTAGACTCATGATAAGAACATCTTCACAAATTATCATTTGAAACAGGGGAAGTAATCTAGAACATTCTGCACCAAGTCAAGACATACACATCCCCCCAAAAAAGTCACATGGGGACACTGGAGAAATAACTCATGGTGATAAACAGCATCTTGATCTGATCTATTGGCAACATTTAAAATTAAACCCAATGTAATTCTAGTTAAAATGAGTTCTTATAAAAAAGCTAATATTATTACTGAACTTTTACATGCTTTTTACTTGTGTAGTATTTTTAACATGAAATACATGTTATATTAATGTTCAGCATATGATCAATAAGCATTTTGAGTACAAGGCACTGATCAAGTGCTTTAGAGACAACAGAGTTTCTAAAATGGTCTCTATGCACAAACTTAGCTCAGCAAAGAAATAACACAAAGCAGTTGTAATAAATGCTTGATGACTGAATTTAAAAAAGAAGCATTTATTTTTACTTCAAAATATGAAGGGGGTACAAGTGTTTTTGTTACATGGATGAATAAATTGTATAACGCTGAAGTCAGGGCTTTTCTGGTGCCCATCACCAGAACAGTGTACATTGTACCCGATAGGTAAGTTTTTATCCCTCAGACCCCTTCCTCCCCACTTCGTAGTTTCCAATGTCCTTTACACCATTTTATGACTGTGTACCCACCATTTATCTCCCACTTATTAGTGAGAACATGTGGTGTTTGTTTCTCCATTCCTGAGATACTTCACTTAGGATAATGGTCTCCAGTTCCATCCAAGTTGCTGCAAAAGACATTGCTTCATTCCTTTTTATGGCTGGGTGGTGCTCCATGGTGTATATGTGCCACATTTTCTTTATCCACTCACTAGCTGATGGGCACTTAGGTTGATTCCACATATTTGCAATTGTGAATTGTGCTGTGATAAACATTTGGGTGCAGGTGTCTTTTTGACATAATGACTTCTTTACCTTTGGGTGGATAGACAGTAGTGTGGTTGCTGGATGGAATGCTAGGTCTACTTTTAGTTTCTTGAGGAATTTTCATATTGTTTTCCAGAGAGATTGTACTAATTTACAGTCCCACCCGCAGTATATAAGCATTCCTTTTTCACTGTATCCACACCAACATCTATCATTTTTTGATTTTTTTAATAATGACCATTCTGACAGGGTGATATCTCATTGTGGTTTTTGTGGGTTTTTTAAATAATATTAAAATAGTTGTTTTTATATTTTTTAAATTTCAGAATATTAAGGGGTTACAAATGTTTTTGTTACATGGCTTGAGTGAGGGCTATAAGTGTGCCTGTCACCCAAATAGTGTTCATTATGTAGGTTTTTGCCCCTCCTTCCTCACCCCTCCCCTCTGCTTGATTTCCAATGACTTTTACTTCCCTCTGTACACTTGTGTACCTATTGGTTAGTTCCAATTAATTAGAGAGTACATGTGATATCTCATTGTGATTTTAATTTGCATTTCCCTAATGATTAGTAATGTTGAATGTTTTGTCATATTTTTATTGATCATTTGCCTATCTTCTTTAGAAAAATATCTGTTCATGTCTTTTGCCCACTTTTTAATGAGATTATTTGTTTTTTAGGGTTTTTTTTTTTTTTTGCTGATTTGTTTGAGTTCTTTGAAAATTCTGTATGTTAGTCCTTTGTCGGATGTATAGTTTGAAAGTTTTTTCTCCCATTATGTAGGTTGTCTATTTACTCTGTTGATTATTTCCTTTGCTGTGCAGAAACTTTTTAATTTAATTAAGTACCATTTATTTATTTTTGTTGTTGCTGTATTTGCCTTTGGGGTCTTTGTCATCAATTCCTTGCCTAGGCCAATGGCCACAGAGTTTTTCCTATGTTCTCTCTTCTAGAATTTTTATGGTTTCAGGTATTACTTTCTTAATCCATCTTGAGTTATTTCTTGCATATGGTGAGAGATAGGGATCCAGTTTCATTCTTTCACACGGGGCTATCAACTTTTCCAGCACAATTTATTGAATAGGGCATCTTTTGTCCAGTGTATGTTTTTGTCTGCTTTGTCAAAAATCAATTGGTCATAGTTATATGGTTTTATTTCTGGGTTCTCTGTTCTGTTCCACTGGTCTATATCTCTACCGTTATAGCAGTATCATGCTGTTTTGGTTACTATAGCCTTGTAGTATAATTTGAAGTCAAGTAATGTGATGCCTCCAGATTTGTTCTTTTTGCCTAAGATTGTTTTGGCTATTTGGGCTCTTTTTTGGTTCCATATGAAGTTTAGCATTATTTTTTCTAGATCTGTGAAAAATGTCATTGATATTTTTCTGGGAATTGCATTGAATCTGTAAATCACTTTGGGCAGTGTGAACATTTTAACAATGTTGATTCTACCAATCCATGAACACAGGATGTTTTGCCATTTGTTTATGTCAGCTATGATTTCCTTCATCAGTGTTTTGTAATGCTCCTTGGAGAGGTCTTGCACCTTCTCGGTCAAGTATATTTTTAGGTATTTTATGTTTTTTGCAGGTATTTTAAATGATATTGAGTCCTTGATTTGACTCTCAGCTTGACTGTTTGTAGTGTATAGAAATGCTACTGATTTGTGTACATTGATTTTGTAACCTGAGACTTTGCTGAATTTATTTATCAATTCTAGGAGTCTTTTGGTGGAGTCTTGAGGGTTTTCTAGATACAAGTTCATATTGTAGGCAAACAGGGGTAGTTTGACCTTCTCTTTCCCAATTTGGATTTCTTATATTTCTTTCTCTAGACTGATTACTCTGGCTAGGACTTCCAATACTATACTGAATAGAAGTGGAGACAGTGGGCATTCTTGTCTTGTTCCAGTTCTTAGAGGGAATGCTCTCAACTTTTCCCCACCAGTACCATGTTGGCTGTAGGTTTGTCATATATGGTTTTCATTATTTGAGGTATGTTCCTTCTATGCCTAGTTTGTTGAGGATTTTTATCATGAGGGAATGCTGAATTTTATCAAATGCTTTTTCTGCGTGTATTGAGATAATCATATGGTTTTTGTCCTTAATCCTGTTTATGTGATGAATACATTTAATATGTTGAACCATCCTTGCATCTCTAAAATAAGAACCACTTGGTCGTGGTGTATTATCTTTTTGATGTGCTGTCGAATTCAGTTTGCTAGTATTTTTTTGAGGATATGTGCACCTATGTTCATAAGGGATATTGGTCTGTAGTTTTCTTTTTTTGCTGTGACCTTTCCTGGCTTTGATATCAAGGTGATACTGGGTACATAGAATGAGTTAGGGAGGATTCCTTCCTTCTCAATGTTATGGAAGAGTTTAAGTAGAATAGCTGTCAATTCATTTTTGTAATTCTTGTAGAATTTAGCTGTGAGTACATCCAGTCTGGGAATTTTTTTTGTTGGGAGATTTTTTATTACTGTCTCAATCTTGCTACTTGTTATTGCTGTGTTCAGGATTTCTATTTCCTCATGATTGAGGCTTGAGAGATTATGTGTTTACAAGAATTTATCCATTTCCTTTTGGTTTTCTAGTTTGTGTGCATAGAGATTCTCATAGTAGTAGTGGATGCTATTTTTTGGTTCTGTGGTATCAGTTGTAATGTCTCCTTTTTCATTTCTGATTGAGCTTATTTGAGTCCCTTCTCTTCTATTTAATCTAGCTAGTGGTCTGTCGATTTTGTTTATCTTTTCAAAGAAGCAACTTTCTGTTTTATTGATGTTTTGTATGGTTTTTTGGTTTCCATTTCATTTAGTTCTGCTCTGAGTTTTGTCATTTCATTTCTTCTGATGGATTTGGGTTTGGTTTGCTCTTCTCTCTCTAGTTCCTTGAAATGTAAAATTAGGTTGTTAATTTGTGATCTTTCTTTTTGATGTAAGCATTTAAGGCTATGAATATCCCCCGTACCACTGTTTTTTCTGTATCCCATAGATTTTGGAATGTTGTGTCATCTTTGTTGTTCAGTTTGAACAATATATGATTTCCATCTTAATTTCATCATTGACTCAAGTCTTGTTCAGCAGCAGATTGTTTAATTTCCATGATCTGTGTAGATTTGAAAACTCCTTTTGGAATTGATTTCTAGTTTTATCTAATGTGGTCTGAGGAGATACATGATATGATTTAGATTTTTCTGTGTTTACTAAGACTTGTTTTGTTGTGTAACATATGGCCTATCTGGGAAAATGTCCCATGTGCTAATGAAAAGAATGTATATTCTGTAGTTTTGGGGTAGAATGTTCTGTAAATGACTGTTATGTCTGTTTGTTCTAGAGTCCTTTTTAATTCCAATGTTTCTTTGTTGATTTTATGCCTTGATGATCTGTTCAGTTCTATTAGCATAGTGTTGAAATCCCCAACAAATATGATGCTGCTGATTATTTCTTTGTTTAGATCTAGTAGAATCTGTCTTATGACTCTGTGAGCTCCTGCGTTAGATGCATATATATTTAGGGTTGTTATGTCTAATTGCTGAATTGCTCCCATTATAACTATATAATAACCATCTTTGTGGTTTTTTCCATTGTTGATTTTAAGTCTATTATATCTGATATGAGAATGGCTACATCTGCTTGCTTTTAGTTTCCACTTTTGTGGAATATTTTTTTCCAACCCTTTACCTTTAGTCTATGAGAATCCTTGTGAGTTGCATGAGTTTCTTGAAGATAGCATGTAATAGGGTTGTGTTTTTTCATCCATCCAGCCAATCTGTATCTTTCAATTGGAGCATTAAAACTGTTTATGTTCCATAATGTTAGTATTGATATGTGAGATGCAGTTCAGTTCATACTATTAAATGATACCTTGTTGCTTTGTATTTCCACTTTTGCTGCTATTTTATAGGAGCTGTTAGCTTTAACTTTAGTGTGTTTTTACACTGCTTGGTATTGATTATTCTTTACCATGTATAGTGTACTTTTGAGCATTTTCTGTAGGGAAGGTCTAGTAGTGACAAATTCCTTTTGTGTTTGCTTATCTGGGAAAGTTTCTTTCTCCTTCATTTATGAAACTTAATTTTGCAGGATACGAAATTCTTGGCTGGCAGTTATTCTGTTTAAGAAGACTAAAAATAGGACCCCAATCCCTTCTGGCTTGTAAGGTCTCTGCTGACAAGTCTACTGTTATTCTGATGGATTTTTCTTTGTAAGTCAGTTCTTGCTTTCTTCTGGCAGTTTGTAGGATTCTCTCCTTCACTTTGACTTTGGCCAGGCTGATGACTATGTGTCTTGGTGATGTTCTATTTGCTATGAATCTTCTAGGTGTTCAAAGACCACCTAGTTTCTGAATATCTTAATCTCTGGTGATACCAGGGAAGTTTCCCTTATTATTCCTTCAAATAGATTTTCCATGCTTCTTGCTTTTTCCTGTTCTTCCTCAGGCATACTTATGATTCTTATATTAGCTCATTTTACATAGTCCCATATTTCTCTGAGTAATTGTTCATTCTTTAATTTTTTTTCTACATTTTTGACTAACTGGGTTGATTCAAAAACCTGTCTTCAAGCTCTGAAATTCTTTCTTCTACTAGATCTAGTCTGTTGTGAAAACTCTCTGCTATATTTTGAAATTACCTAAATGACTCTTTCATTGCTTTAGTTTCTGTTATATCTTTTATTATTTTGTATATCTATTTAGAGAATTTTAAATTCATGTCCCGAATTTTTAAAAATTTCTGTGTGTTGTTTTTCAACTCTCTCGTGAATCTCATTCATCCTATTTAGCATGCATATTCTGAATTCTATATTTGACATTTCAACAATTTCCTTTAGGTTGGGATCTGTTACTGGAGACCTATTGTGAGCCTTTGTGAGTGTCAGTACAGTTTGTTGTTTTATGTTGCCAGAGTTCTTAAGCTGGTTCCTTCTCATCTGAAACCTACTCTAAGCTCAAAAGTTTGTGGTACACCTGTTCTCCTCTACTGAGAACTCTCCTACTTGTTGCAAAGAAAGCGAGATCCCTCAATGGCACACTTGTGTCCTACCCCGGGAGGTAGGACAGGTAGAAGATTGACCCAGCAGGATAGGAGCAGATGTGCTGAGAGCCTGTAATGAAGCCATTCTCCTGCATCATCCTGTTTCCCTGTGGTTCTCACAGTTCAAGCCAGTGCTGAGGGTATTCATGCAGAGTGGTAGGTTGGCCCCCAGGCTACTCTTGGAAGCTTGGGCAGGGGGCTGATTGTGCCCCTCTCCATGTAGGTGAGTGGCATGGGACTTTGCTCTGCCCAAGTCTCTTCATGTTGGTACCAGTGGCAGCTGGGTGAGGCTATTTAGATGGTGGCCAGGGGTGCCAGGGCTGTGGGCATTCGCTCCACCCAGGTACAGTCGCAGTTGTGGCACATGGCAGGAGTGGCTGAGGAGAGCAGGGCCACAGTGGCAGATGGGGCCAGGTAAGTGTGCCGTGAAGGGTGGGCAAGGCTGTGGTGGTACAGCAGTGTGCAAAGGGCAGGACTATGATGGTGCCTGGCAGCTTGGGAGTGTTCAGCAGGTGGTGCCACAGAGGTGCAACACACTGTGGGTGTGTCACAGTGGCTGGTGCTTTCTGTCCTCCCAGGAGTGGTGGCACCAGCCTCTCTGGTACTGCTCAGGTGGTGGTGGCCATGGCACTACCCAAATGCAGGCATCAGATCCTGGGGGCATGGGTACCCACTCTACTCAGATCCCTCAGTGGCAGAGAGGGGAATGTACAGCACCCAGTCATGGGGTGTGTGAGAGTGCTTGCCCTGACCTGGCAAGGGCAATGGGGAGGCAGCTGCAGTGGAGCTGACACCTATGTAGACTATGCACTCTGAGGCTGAGAGCTCAGAATGGCATCAGTTGCAGCAACCTGGGAGCAGAGTCCAGCAGGACCCCACTGCTCCTATTCTCTGGTGCAACAGTGCTGCACAGTTTCCAGAGTCCTGCTGCATTGGGAGGCCCCCTCGCAGCTCAGGTTGCAGTGTCTGTGGAGGAAGTTATAGCCCCGGGGTTCCCTCCTCTGACCCTACCCTGTGTGTGGACGTCTTCCCCAGGTACCTTCCAATCCTGCCGAGTGGTTCACCCAGCTTCCCTCTCCTTCTCTTTGGGTGTCTCCAGTTGCTTCTCTGGTGATTCACTACGTTCCCTCCAAGATAATCCATCCATAGGTGAACATCTTTGCAACTTTCCATCCTCTCCTTGAGGGTCGCATGTGCGGGATGTTTCTAGTCTGCCGTCTTGGTCCCCTCTCCTCTAATTGTGTAGTATTATTCTCCCTTTAAAACATGAAATAAAATAAACATTTTCAAAAGATAAAAACACATATTGTCAATTCAGTTTCTTACTTAGAATTGATAGGATGACTTAAGTCAGGGAACCTTTCTCAGACCTCTGAAATTTCCCCAGATAATATTGCTCCTTGTGTTTGTCCATCTTCTCGATGATCAGCAGATTTCTTTATCAGGTCCCTATGATGAGCCTGTGCTAGGCCCTGGGTAAACAAGACACAGCAAGACCTACGTGGTTTATAGATGTTCATGAAACTCAAGGTACGTTAGGGGAGATCATCCCCAGCAGATGCGTAAGTATGGCCCTGTTGTGACGTGCTATAGAGCCACACGCTAGCCTGAGGTGGAGAACCAGGGAAGAGTGGTGTTGGAGTGGCCACACCCCCTCCTCCCAGGGCCTGCCCTGGGCTGGGACCCCAGCAGACAAGGAAGCCACAGGTAGGAGGTTTGCAATCAGGGTTGGAATTAAAAGAGATTTTAGCTTTTGTAATCTTTGCTAAATTGCCTTTTTAAACTCAGTTTTCTCAACATCTTATACATATTAAGTCTGGAATGTTTATAGTAGCTTTAGATGTTATTATTAACATTATATCATATTATAATATTATAAATATTAAGTAATAAATATTTTTTGCCTGTTCGGTTCTCCCTTTCTTCTTTTCTCTTTCCTTTTGAGCTCACCCCCCCTCACCCCTATTCACAGTCTGCCACCTCCAGTTTCGCATGACTACGGCCAACCAAGCTTTCACTTTCTAGGTTCTTTTGTAGAGAACTAAATCACAGCCAGAGCCCCCACAGAACCCCACCCCAGGCCTGACCTGGGGCCTATACTCTATGGAAACTAAGCCTCGAGCCCAGTCTGAAGTCAACCCCATACCTGGCTCAGGAGCGCGGTGGAGGCTTCATGACCCAGGGGTAGAACACGCTGAATTATAAGAAGTGGCAACTGAAAAGAATGCTGTGTCACTTCCAATGTCAACGTAGTAAACTAGCATGGGGGCCTGTGACCATTCAGGGAATATTATCGTTCTGATAAAGGACTCTGTTATTAACCGAAAATGAGCCTTCACGGGGGAATGCAGGTCCATCAAGACTGCAATTATTGACCCTCAAATTGTAAGGTTAAAATTAATAAACTTTGCCTCTCCACTGGTCAGAGCCACTTAATTTTTGCGAAGGGACAATGAGTGGGAAGGCGTCACAAGCTGCAACTTCAATTTCAGTGGAGAGGAGAGTGTTCACATAAGAAGGAGAGGGCAGTTTTCAAGGAATTACGTTCTAATCAGTTGCCTTTGTGTGCAAGGACCCAGAAGGTACAAGGAAAAGGTATCACATGGCTTCCAGTCTCTGCCATCCATGCAGCCACTGGGGACTCTGGCAAGTGTGGAACAAGCAAGTCAGCTCAGCTGAGAGCAAGTTCTCCAGGAAGGAGTGACATAACTGATGACCCTCTTGCCCTGGGATATAAGTCTGGCCACTTTCTTCTCCATAACACCCTAACCCCACCATGCCCCATGCGACAGAATCCAGAACTGCAGAGGGTCCCCACATAGGCTCTGGAGGCATCCTGGGGTTGAAGTTTCTGCTCATCACCTCTGACCTTGAGCAATTTACTTTACCTCCCTGTGTCCAAGTCTTGCCATGTCTAAGAGGGGCACAATAAAAAATATCCACCTTCTCATGTTGCCATGACTACTGAATGGGCTAATGTACTTAAATGCTGAGAACAATATTTGGCATATAATTAAGACCAATAAACTATTGTAATTCTTTTTCCACAGACATTACAGTTCCTAGTATTTTATTTGCAAGAAGATAATTTAGAAGATAAAACAAAAGCAATCTCTCCAAAAGCAATGAGTTAGATGCTTATAATGTCAGACCAGAGAGGACCCTGGACACTGTCTACAGATATCCGATAGGTGGCCACTAGCCCATGTGGTCACTGAGTGCTTGAAATGTGTCTGGTCTGAAATGGGATGCACTGTAAGTGTGGACACCCACCAGATTTTGAAGATTGAGTACAGGTAAAGGAATAGAAAATATCTGCTTAATAGTTATTTTTGTATTTAGTACATGTTGAAACGATAATATCTTGATATATTGAGCTGAATAAAATACATTACTAAAATTAATTTCACCTATTTCTTATTATTTCTTTTAATATGGCAGCTAAAAAATTTAAAATGTGGCTCATATTATATTTCTGTTGGTCCACACTAATCTAAACCAACGTCCTCATATCACAGAATAGGAAACAAGGAGAGAAATAATGTTTTGTGTTCAAAGTCCCACAGTGACGAAGTAGGGTCCAGCTGGAATCAATAATGTCTCAGTGCTGGGTCACTGCACTTCCTATTACAACCGTGACTTTGCTCTGCAGATACCTTTTTCCAGAATCCAAGTGGAGAAATTATTTGAAAACTGACCAAAAAATTCAGCAGAACAGACCAAGTTTACTGAGTATTTTCTGACGGATGTTCTTGGTTGCTTTTCTCTCCTATAACTTATTTTTTAATTTCCAGTTTTCTACGTACATTGGAAAGTAGAAAGAAATAGTAGTTACCCACTAGGCCACATTTTCAAGACACTGAATTTTCTGTGAATATCTTCTGAATCTCAGCTTAAATAAAGAGACACTTTAACCTTTTTATTGTCAAAGTTGCTACTCTCTGCTGCACATCAAGTTGTGACAAGTCTATAAATGAGTATCACAAGAATGAGGTTCCTGTTATTGTTGGTTAGATTCAACAGGCCCTGAACTCCTCAGAAAATAAAGAAATATAAAAATCTCTCTCAAACACCTGGACACAAAAAGACAATCACTCCAAGGAAATATTTTTGATTGGAAGGTCTTGTTCTCAGTCTGGTCACACTCCAAAAATGATCTAAATAGCATGTGGAAATATCTACACCATGGGATATGAGAAGTTCCCCAAATTACCCCCAGTGACTCAGAAAGAACTGGGCTCTTTAAGTCAGAGGCTTTCTCTGCTTCCAAGGAGAAAACTTTGCATTTGTGTGTTCCTAAAGGTAGAGAGTAGGGGGATGGGGGGAAGTTGTCTATACCTGGTCATCTTGGGTCAGAAATCCTGGGCTGAGCTCACCTGTTGTGGGGGAGGTGTCAGGACAATGTCCAAGTGTCTGAAGCAAAGGCCCTTCCAGACACAGGTGGAGGAGCTAAGGATGAGGGAATAGAATGGAATAGTCTCCATCAGGAGAAGGCTCCTCATTCTGGGTGACAATCTGGAAGGACTGGGCAAGTCTCGAGTGAGAGACACCATGGGAGGTTCAGAGGGCCTGTACCTCTGGGGGTGAACCTCACACTCCCAGAATTCTGGCTGATGTGCTCCTTACAGTGGGCTCCTATAGAGCTGGGGGATGGTCCATACAGAAGTGGGGACAAGATAGGGTGTGGGGGGCTGCAGGCACTGTGATGGACTTCAGAGGAAGCCACTGAGGCACAGAACTCACTCTCACACATTTTACCTCCTGCTGACCCTCGGGTCACTTGGACTTCTGCAATGGAACAGATGCCAAGGACTTGGAAATATCAATCTTGATTAATTCTTTTATGGACAACTAACTGTTTAGGCCCATTCCTTGCCTGGAGATTTCTTCTAGTATCCTTAATGGAATGGTCATCCCATGTCAGTTGAAAAGCAAAACACTCCCAATCACGTAAAATAGTGTGATTCTCTTTTTATAAAAGCTCCAAATGCTAAAAAGGTCTGCAAATTTCTGGCTCCATTCCAGGAGTGAAATCCTGTGAATCTACAGTTTTCTCAAAATCATATTTAACTTCATTTTTTCCCATGATATTCCACAGCATTAAGTTGTTCACTTGATTTTAGATTCTTCACATACCAACCAATCAGCAAGTACTTATTGATCATCTACTGTGAGGATTTCAGAGTAAATAGACAAGAGGACCACACATTGTGATTAAATACAAATTCTGTGTACAAATGAAAACTGCTTTAACTAAGAAAAAGTGACATATACTATTTATTTGTTCACTCTGTATATATATGTGGTTGGGTGGGTGAGTGTTTATATATGCACATATTTGAATGAATAACTTAGTTTATAGGTCTCTTTATAATTGAAAGAGTTATGCAGTGAATGCTCAAATCCTCTCTTCAAACACTCCATTTGATTCCTGAGAAGGGACAGACCCTAGATAAGATCTCTCTGCTGACATCATATGACCATACCGTACCACTGCGCTTGGATTTAAGGAAGTGGTTACTTATTCTTTGTTGCTCGTTACTGCTTCCAGATCATGCCCCTCCCTCCTCCTTAGGCCCCCTTAACTTGTAATCTCATATATCAGAAAACACTGTATGATACTCTGTCCTGTTACTCTCTTCCTCCAACCCCTGGACTAACTTCTCTTTCCGGAGGAATTTAACTCCTGGCTCCACATCAGTCACCATCACTCTCCCCGACACTACCCCTGCCATAACTCCTCAATGTCTGTAAGGATGATCTTTTACATACCCTGGTCTTTCATTTTCTTGATCTCCTCTTCTCCAATAATTTTCTGCTCCAAACTAACTCAACTCATCACTTCCACGGTCAAACTCTTGATCTTGTTACCAACTATTGCAAAACCTTTACTTATCACAATTCTGAGAATGCTGATCTCTAGCAGTTGCCTTCCTAAATTTGTACCTTACTCCCCTCAAGCCCCACTCCAAAAATCCTTTGCCTTAACCAGGACCTCAGGTCTATTTCTCCTCCCATCTCTTCACTCTCTGACAGCAGCTGTCTCATGCCCTGAGAGCCTGTGTTATTTATCTTAAATTCTGTGGTCTTTCGCTTTAATAAGGGTCTTTATACACCTCCTAGCTCTCTCTGCTCTTGCTACCTCCAAAGAAAAACAACCACCACATCGACTGAAAAACGTGACTCTGCACCAGCATAGCTGAATGTGGCGGGACAAAAACACAACAGTTAATCTGGCTGCTCTCATTCTGAAGTCATGGCTTCTGACATCCAGTGGCTCGTCATGCTGCCTGGTGGTCCTTGTACCTTCCTCTCTTCCACTTGCCTACTTACTCTCTTCTCCTCTTTCCTAGAATCGCTCTTCCTCTCCCATCCTCTCTCTCAGCTGAAGACCTGCTTCCCACTTCACTGAGGAAATAAAGGCAGTTGGAAAAGAGCTTCCATGAGGCCCCACCGCCACATCTTCCCAACTGTGTGCAACTCTTCCCTGTGCTCTGCCTTCTCTGACTTCCCCTCTGGTACCACAAATGAATTGTCCTAAGGAAAATCCTTGTGCGAGTAAGCGAGAGCCATCTCCTCTCCCCTGACCATGGGCACTGTTCCCCCAGTTCTTCCCCCGCTCCTGCTTCACCAATTTTTCTTCCTCTACTGGATCATCTCCGTTAGAATATATACAACCTCTGATTTCACGCAGCTTTAAAAATACATATCAGCAATATATGCAACCAAAGTGTTTCTACCCCCATAATAGTCTGAAATTTAAGAATAAAAAAATAAAGAACCCAAAACAGAATTTAGAACACACACACACACACAAACTTCTTACAATAACAAATTTTTCATTAAATTAGAAAGGATCATTTTGTTTTCAAAGTTTTTATTCTATTTTCATAATACAACACCATGGCCCCAAAGAAAAAAATTTTTTTCTAGTGTGGCAGTCAATGTGTTAAAAGTTATAAATTTCTAGTAATGTATGGTCACAAGGAATTTTCATGTATATTATTTCATTTAATCCTAATATGATTTTATGTTCCAAATTCTTAAAGCAAATGCATTTTCAATGAATACTTTTAATAATTAAAGCATTAAAATCATGAAATATATATATCTATAAAACTGCCTCTTGACTGCACATTTCCCTCTAGGTACCATGTCATTCCCCTGTTTACCCTCAAAGCAAACTCCTCTGCTCCCTCCCTCAGACCTTCCTTCCCTGCTCTTCTGAACACACTTAAGTTAGATGCCACCTGTGCTCCATCTAACCTGCTCTCTCCAAGATTACCAGTGAAATCCCTGTTGCTAAATCCAGTAGTCTACTATGAAAGCTCCCTTTATTTAATAATTCTTTATTTAATTATCACTCACTCTTTCTCAAAAGCGCATTTTCCATTGTCTTCCAGGTTACCCTCTTACCTGCATTTCTTCTGTTGCATCTTAATTGGAAAACTCCCCTCCTCAACCTCTAACTTTTGAAATCCCTGAGGGCTGCCCTTGGGCCTCTTACTTTTCCTTTCTACACTCACTCACATGGGGATCTCCTTCACACCCAAGGCTTTAACGACTGTCAATGTTCTGATGACTTATAAATTTATCTCAAACCTGGGTCTGTCCATGGAACTTCAGATCGTAAATCTCACTATCTTCTGAGCATCTGCACTGATAGGCCTAATGCAAATCTCACAAACTTAACATGTTCCAAGCACAGCCCCTGTTTTCCCACACACGAAAAATGGTTTCTCCAGAATTCTTTCTTATCTCAGTAAAAGACAACTCTATCCTTTCGATTGGTTAAGCCAAAAACCTTAGAATAATCCTTGACTGCTCTCTCTCTCTCTCAGCCATGTGCAACCCATCAGCAAATTCGTTTGGTTTTTAATTATGAATACGTCCAAGATCCCCACCAATAACCCCTGCTCCAAGCCCCAACTACCTCTATTCTGGATCACAGTAATAGCCTTAGAATTAGCCTTTAGCTACATTTGTCCCTTGTACGCTATTCTCACTCAACACAGCAGCTGGAGTGATCCTCTTCATGAGTAAGTCAGATCATGGCAACCTTTTCTCCAATACCTCCTAAGGCTCCACATCTTACTCAAAGTCAAAACCAAAGTTGTCACAATGACCTCCACGGCCCCACACACTGAGGCTCCCTGTTCTTCTCAGCTCTTATCTGCTATTATCCTCCTTGGGTTTGTTCTGCCCCAAGCTCGCTGACCTGCTTGCTCTTATTGGAAAGGATGAGCATGCAAGCCTGCTCCTCCCTGCCAGCCTGCTCCTCCCTGCAAGCCTTCGCACTAGCTGGGGCCACTGCCAGGACACAGCCATCACTTTATGATCTGAAGCCTCATTTTCTTCAGGTGCTCAGTGGTCGCTCATTGGGTAAGGTCTTCTCCACATGATGTAAAACAGTGGTTCCTGCCTTCCTCATTCTTTCTGTCACACTTACATACCACTTTATTTCTTTTCATTACACCTATCAGTGTGTGTGTGTGTATATATATATAAAATATTATATTTTATATTTAGTCTCTCCTAACTAGAATTTGTTTTTTCTACACAAGAATTTGGATCCCAAGATGGATTTCAGTTGGTTTTGTCTACTGCTGAATTCTCAGTGCTGAGTACAGTGTCTGGCATGCAGAAAGCACTTAGTAAATATTTGTTTAATTAATCAGTCAATCCATACCAAATTGTTATCCAGCTTATGCTTAAACCCAGTAAATAGATATTAGCTGCCTCCTTAGATAATTTATTCCCTCCTTAGAGAACTCTGCTGCAAAATTATTACATAAAATCCATCATGTTTACTTCTGATCAGTTGTTCATAAGTTCATCTAATACAGTCAGACAGAACATGTCTAATACCTCTTCCTTCAGATATTTGGTAACAACTATCCTCATTAAGGTTTTATAAAGAATTCTGAAGAGAATGCACACAAAAAGAAGCAAATATTTCAGCAACATAATGCATAAAATGTGGCCTACCTTCTATGATTTTATTGATCAACAGCCACTGTCTGTGGTTGATCAGGAGATCACACTAATGTTCTCAAAATACTTTTTGAGTTGGCTGATAGCCAATTATTTTGGCTCACTGAAAGGTTTCTGCTGGATGTTGTCTGAAACAATCTTCCTAGCCAATTAAAATGGAGGTAAATCTGAAGCCAGTATCTGCAAATAAAGCCTCTGTAAAATATGCCAACAACAATAGTATTAGAAGAAAAAGCAATAATAACAAATAATTTCAAAGGATTTTCAAGGTTCAGGACTCCCATAAAAATTTGCAAAGCCATGTAGAGCCTTAAGAGATGGCATGGCATGGTAATTAAAAGTGTAGTCTCTGAAGCTAGTTCTCAGTATTTAAATTCTGACTATATCCCCCAATTATCTTGTTGGATTTCAGAATTATTATGTACCAGTGAGTCATGTCTGCCTCCCAGTTTAGCTGTTTTTGAATGGGAACATCTATAGCAGTTATCCTATACTGTTTCTACCATAGTATGTTAGGTGAGTGGAGGGGGTAGGGAGGAAAAGACAACTGTTCTCTCTAGTTGGCATGTCTGCAGATGAAGAGGGACTGTACTCAAGGACTTTACTTAAGAAACAACACCTGGAGAGCCTCAGCCACACCTGAACTAGGTTTAGGCAATGAGATTCTATATTTCAAGCTGATGCTATAATGGCATGAGACTTTAGGGAACTTGGAGGGTGGTGAGAGTATTTTGCACATGGAGGAACATGAATCCTTGGGGGCCAAAGGGTGGAATGTCATGACCAGCTCCACGATGGCCTCCAGTGATCGTTACCTCCTAGGGTTTACATCCTGTGTAGGCCCCTCACACAAGTCCTCAGTGAAGACAAACTAAGGCTTCTTGCCAGCATCAATTTGCCATCCACATGAGTAGGTCTTGAAGAAAACAAATTCTCCAGGTCAGTCGAGCCCTCTCATGACTGCAACCTGGTTAAATGTTATTCTACAATAATGTAAGAGCACTGGCCTATAGCAAATATGTGCAAATAGTCCGATAATGGAGCCAGAGGTATCAAAAGAAAAAAATAAAAACAACATAACAAACACTTATTGAGCACCTATTTGTGATAGGTGATACTATAGAATAGGGCATGTTTCCTGCCTTCCAGAATCCTCTGGCAGTGTCCGGGACAGAGACATAATCACATGAGGTCATTCAGTGTGTTTAAATAGAGGTTTTTAGAGAATGCTTTGGAGCAGAGGTCTACGTCTGGGGTTAGAAAGGCTCTCTGGGTAGATTATGCCAACATTGGGCCTGAGTGACTCAGCCCAACAAGAAGATAGGCCTTCTGCGTATGGGCTAGGCTAGGTTTTTTTCTACATTGCTGTGGGAATAGCCTGGGAAAAGGAGACTAACTTTACTAAAATCGGGACTACAGGGCTTTGCAAGACGGTAGCATTTGAACTGAGACAATAAGATATTCCACCAGCAGAAAAGGGGGTACAGAGTATTCTAGACTAGAGGAAGAGCAGAGAGAATCTCAGGTACCGAAACGTGCGCAGAACGTTGAGGAAGGAAGGACCGTCCTCCAAGTGGAGCACGGGGGTGTGGGGGAGCTGAGGAGAAAGAGGGAGCCGGGCGGGAGGCCAGGCTGGGTCCTGCAGGGGTGAGGCAGGACCCACATTGTGCAATCCTCACATTTCTCTGTACTTCTGAGGACCCTCCAAGCATTTCTAAGTAGATGTTTGAAGCACAGATATGAGTTTAGAAAACGTCAGTTTGACCTTGCGTGGAAGATGTATTGGAGAGAGATGGGATTAAGGGGGAATTAGGTTAAATTCTACTGTAAAGACCCCTGACACCTCCCCTAAATAAGATGTGGTGGAGGTCAGGTACCAAAGCAACGACGATGGAAAAAGGGGACAGTCAGAGAGGAACACAAGGTGACAAGGAACCTAACGGTACACTGGGAGGGAGCTAATGGACCCTGTCCTTCCAGAATAGTGAAGTTTGCTATTTTCATCACATAATTACATGAAAGTATATGCCCTCCATTTTTCCGTAGATGGTAAACCAGTTACCTAGAAATCATAGACGTATTTGTTTTTAGCTGCCCAGGTTTATAAAGAAACTTTCAAATGAATTGAATGATTTAACCATATCTCTAGCTGTTTAATGGCAGTGAGTTAAGTCCCTCGCAAAGGTGTAGTATGGAAACGAGTTTTTCTTCACTTCTTTGTCCTGAATTCACAACGTACATTTTAAAAAAGAATAATCTGGGCTGAGGTAGACTTTATTTTTCAGTGATTTTCATCCCTCTCACTTTTCAATGTGAATAATCTGAATGATTCCTTTCAAGGGTCCATGTTCATCACCAAATTCCACTGAGGGCGGCAGAGGCGGACTCTGAGCAGAAAGCCTGGTCCACTGCGCTGGGTAAGACGTGCCGCTCCGTCCAGCCCTGGCCTCCTCTGTCCTTCCTGTTTCCACCCAGAACTGTCTCCTCCAGTATAAACCCAAACAGAAAAAGAGCTGCAGCTGCTTGGGTCATCTGGCGGGAAAGTCAATGAAAAGTAAATCAAAACACAAATACTTATTTCTGTAAGTTCAAGGATGATGCCAAATTCTAAGTGTTTGTAGCAGAAACCATGGCACTTGTTTCTCAAATATCACTAGTGAATAAATGTCCAGAACAGATAATGGAATAATATGTAACAACTAAAGGTCAAGGCCTTCCTCAGCATTCTCAAGTCAGGCATTGAAAAATAATTCGAGAGTACAAAGAGACAAGATATAGCTTCCATGAGCTCTCTTGGGAGCTGCTCTTATAAACTGATTTAAAAAATGCATTTGACTTTGAGTCAGGAAAAATGATATTGAGATTTATCTACATGACTGAATTTCTGCAGAATTAAAAATAATCACACAAGCAAAAAAATTCAAAATTTTATAAAATAAATTTATTTGTAGTAGCCACAAACTCAGGCATTCAAAAAAGAAAATGTGCCACATTATTTTTCTATAACTAAATTGTCTCAAGCCCAGCTCCCTCCTCATATCAGAGGGGTTTAATACAGTATGCTCCAGGTAAAAAAATTCATTCCCTTTCAAAGACCCTCTCGGAATCTGCCCTTTCCTCCTCAGGGGAACCCTTACACCTCAAGGTTCACAAGGAAGCTGGTGTGGGGTTAGGGGTGCAAGGTGGGTCTCAGAGGACACACTGCATCCTTTCCACTTCATTCTGTCATTGCTTGGGTAGCTCCACTCAATGTGGGAAGGGGTTACACAAGGGCACGAATATCAGCCATCTGGAAGACCAGCCAGGACGCTCGCATTCAGGTATACAGGGTGGTGGACAGACAGAAAGGTGTCGCAATGAAGAGTGTGCAGGGGGTGGACGAATGTCAGTCCTAGTTTCTTTGCATAAGGGGGAGGTTTGTTACACAGCCGAGGGGAGCAGTGGCATCCGATAAGCCAGCTCACTCCCATTGAGTGGATGCCACATGGGAAGCCAGTTTAATTTAAAGTGGGAATTCATCCAGTTTTTGTAATATGTGTTAATATTGTACTGGGGAGAAAGAGAAGACGGGTTCTGAGCATTGCTGTTTCTTTTAAAGAAGACATTACTATGAAACTGCTCTCTAGCAAATGACTAAATAAAGCTTTTCTCTGCAGATTAAAATTAGCAGTAGATGGAAATAACAGGAACACTTGTGTTATCACCAGGAAATGAGGGGCCAGACCAATGCTCAGAGTCTACCAGACCCTTGGATATTCCCAGCAATCAAGGAAGCTAGTGATGTATGTATTTGGAAACCAGAAATGTGGTTTTGCTTCCATTACAGATAGGTAAGGTGTCTACTAGAGACACTGTGACGTGTGCTGTACAAATGACCACAATGAACGGTCTGTTCTCCCCTTTGACCTCTTCTGCGGTCACAGCTGGACACACGAATCACCTCAGAGTCCTCAGAAGCCCCAAGGCCTTGTCTTAAACCCCAAGGGTATTAAAGTCTCATGATTACGAAGCTGAATGTCAAGAGAAAGCGATAGATTCCCCAAAATGGTCTCAAAGTATTTCCCTGTTTAACTTGGCTGCCAGACAAATTGGTTTATCTCCAGTAGAACAGAAGCTGCCTTTTCAGGGAAACACGGCAGCTGCCGACTATAACAAAAGGACTCTATGCTGCAGTTTGTCAGAGTGTGCTTCTTGTTTGTTTTGCTAGTGCTGGAAAGCTGAAGTGACTCATGTTTATAAATTGTGTTTCCAGCTGACTGCAACTACTTTGGAGTAATTTAACCAACAAGAACGGGTATTGGAGGAAGGTCGGCACAGCTCTACCTGACAGACAGGACAGCCGCCAAAGGCAGGGCCGGCAGCTGTGGCCTCTGGGGCCCATTTCTCTTTTCACAGAAGTCCTCTCTGTGCTGCGTGAAGGGGACATTTTGTGTCAACTGTGGAGGAAGGACACACTGGGGTCCTGACATGCCTCGGGGTCCAGCCACCCTCCTTCCTCAACCAGCTGCATCAAGTCCCTAAGTGACATGGCACATTCAGGCCAAGCCCGACCTCTCTGGCCTCCGCGAGCAAATCTCAGGCTGGCTCCACACCCAGCCTGTGAGACCAGGACTGTCCCCAGCACCCAGTGAGCTCGGCTCTCGTCCTGCGAGACCAGGACTGTCCCCAGCACCCGAGTGAGGCTCTCAGTATGCACAGTCATCACTAGTTCTAGTTAACATTCCTAGTTAAGGAACCAAGGTGCTTTATCTCATTATTACTCTTCAGCTAAGTTTTCCGAGATTCCCAGGATTAACGGAAGAATGCAGTGTGGCACTGGGGGGGGACACAGCACTGCACTAGGGGCTGTAAGACACGATTCCTAGATACCTGGTAAATTTATAGCCTGGGCTGGTAACTCCATCCATTTGGATTTCATCCTCCTGAAAACAAAGCACAGGGTTTAGACCAGCAGATCTCTGACCTTCCGGAGCTTTCAGATAAGAGCACAATTAATGATGACGCATAAACAGAATATTGTTGATTTCATTAGTTCATCATTCACTTATTCTGCATGTGTCTGCACAGCCCGATTTATGCCAGAGAGCTGAGACAGCAGAGATCTCATGATGTAGCCCTGGCTCTCACTGGCCCCCACCATAGTAAAGGAACAGAGGCACAATTACTGTTGATTATGTTGACATTATAAAGGTAATTAAAGTTTAACATTTATCAGAAAAAAATGACCTCTGCCTGACACTTCACAATTTGAGTCACCGACAAAGCACCTGGGAAGAATGTGCCAAAATCTCTCTTAACACATCTCCTTTTGCTTAGGACTCCAAAGGGGATCAATAAAATAGTCCATCATATGAGCAGGTAAAATTAAAATCTTGTTATCTTCTCCATTACACTTTTGACAGGTTGTTAAACCTTGAGACAATTATAGAATCCAATTCAGAAAGAAATTAAGACATCTAAATTGTGCCCCCAAACTTGAGGCTTTAATAAAAGCCTGACAAACACTGTATATGACACATAGCATTTTCCCAACCTTGTGCACGATCGCATTTCATCATCTTATAAATGTGTGAGGTGCACAAGGGAGAACAATTGAGGTTCTGGAAGTTTAGTTAAGCTTCTCAAGTTTTCCCAGGTGGTAAAGGTTGACTGTGAATTTCAAACATGGGTCTTTAGGCTGGAAAGCTGTTGTTTATTGAAACAAAGGACGCCAACCCCAATATGACCTTCATTCAGTCAATGGTGTTAGAGGCACACTGTGGCAGGGTGTGTACCATACATCCCACCGATGGTCAGTCACAGCACAGCAGCTGCTCGTGATGAACGTCAGCCAGCTCCCTCACGGCAGCCGCTTCAGCAGCTCGTGTGCAGTTTCCTTACCATCACAGCTTTGCTTTGTGTTACCTTTGCTGTACCTCTAGATTTTAAGGTGTTTTCTGCTAGGTTATTTTGCTGCTTTTTCTGATGTAGGAGGCACTGGCTCTCTTTTAAGAGCAAACGTGGGGTGACCCTCTCTAGAGTGACTGTCACTGGATTCTGTGGGAAAAGGTTTAGGGAGAAATCCCATGTTACGGGGAAGATCCACACACGGAGCTGTCATCAAGTCACCAGCGAGAAGAGTCAAAAGTCAAGGGCAATCATAAGTGTCCCATTGGGTCAGATTTGAGAACTGCTGTCTTACAATAAGCAGGGTGGCATGTGGTTCAAAACTCTGGTTGTGTGTGACTTGCCTGCAGGCACTGGTGTGATTTTGAGTCCTGAAGGCTGAGACTTGAGCAGGGCTCTCAACCCCCTGTTAGCAACTGAGGGGAAAGGTCAGGTGGCCAGGAAGGCTGGGGCTGTGCCTGTGACCACCCAGCTGGTGGGAGCAGGGTTGGGTCCTAATCCCCAGTCGAGAACCCCTTTGGCCTCCCTGCGGCTTGTGCCTGGCTTGTCCCTCCATCAGCTGCAATGAGAATGTTTATCAGAGAATGGTGCTGCCCTGGCTTTCAGAGGTCCTTAAGAAAAGCTGTTTTCTATGTTATATGCAATATTTCTTTCAAGAGCATGATTGCTAGAAACTTAAAATTGAAAGCTGTCATGAGAATAAATTGCACAAGCCATTTAATCCCCAAGTGTCCCAGCAAATACACATCTCAAGTGCTCAGTGCGAGAAGCTGTACATACAGAGTTGATGCATGTTCTCTCTAACCCTCATTGTTTCTGTACTAAAGAAGGATGCTGAAGGCAATCATCACGGTAATGAGGAAGTAGGCTGGGTCCCAGCTTCCCTCTATGTCCAATCACGTCTGATGCAGCAGGTCCTGCACCAGCTGGGGCTGAGACCCAAGGCCAGTGAGTCAGCAGAGCTGGCAAGTGTGTGAAGGTGTGTGTGTGTTTGTGTCTCTGTGAGAACTTGGGTGTTAGAGTGTGTGTGTTTGTAAAGTATGTTTGAAGATGGGTGATTGTGTAAGAGAATGTGAAAATGTGCCTGTGTGTGTGAGAGGGTGTGTACGTAGTGTGACAGTACCACTGTGAGTGGATGGGCAAGTGTAAGTATTTACATGTCAGAGTGTGTGTACGTGGATGAGAATGTGTGTGTGATGGGGTGTGGTTTGTGTGCTCTGGGGATTGAGGAGGTGCGGTAGGAAGGGGTATGGAGAGAGCCTGTTCAGCACTTTCCCAGGAAAATACGGACATTAGAACTTCTCCCCATCTCTGCATGCAGGTCTTGCTGAAACTTCACACTGCTCCCAAGAGCTTGGAAAATGATGCAGCAACCTTCAAAATGAAAAATGAGACCCCTTGTAAGTACGGCGATCGCCTTGTTTATTCTTATCCTTGGCCAGCAGCGCCTTGACCGTTGAGGGCAGCTCTTAGTTCCCTGCGTGGGTTCACCTTATCAATGGAAAGGAAAACTCAGCTAGAAATGGTCGTGCAGGTCTGTTCTTGTTCTCACTTCATGTTCAGCCTGTCCTTTCAGTCCCGTTACACTTTCAGAGCATACCATGCTGATCACTTCAGGTTAACATCTTTAAAAAGAAACGATTTGGAATAGTCTGTTTATTAATTTTAGATTCTGCTTCTGTGCACCCATTAAAGCAACACAAGCAACAAAACTAGCACAGAGGGACTTTTAAATATGCTGTTTCTGTTTTGCCCTGAAGAAATCCCCCATAATTGGGCACCGAGAGCTTGTCTGGAAGCTCTAACCAGGGAGCTCGGCTGCAATATGTTGCCCTCGCAGGAAGAACATGCCTCCTCCAGTGGGGAAGGGCTTCCTTCCAGGGGGGCTTTGCAGGGCTGCTGTCAAGCAGGGGGAGGACCGGCCAGCACAGCCACCTCTTAGGCCAAATCTCTCTGAGGAAAAGAGCAGGGACAGCTCACATCCCCCAAAACAGCATCTTTCAATCCAGGACTTCTCATAGAAGAGGGAAATGCATTCATTTAGGGAGAAGGCAACCACACAGTAGCAGGAAGACAGACGGTTGGAACATCCCATGGATGACAACCTCAGGCAGGGAGTCAAGACTTGAAGCTCCATCTTCATGTTTTCAGATTGAAATGTGATTCAAGTTTTTAAAATATTGACATCCCATATGGAAACATTTCTTAATATTTTGGGAAAACTTGTCTGAACCCTGAGCACTGAGGACATATGCCCATGTTAGAAAGCTTGTTTGCCACAGATTTCTGAGACCAAGTGAAGAACTGTCCATGGTAGCACGTCGACATGGGTGAGTTCCTGTGACAATGATGCCGAGCTACAGCCCCAGACAAGCAGGGATGGAGACAATTTCAGCCTTTGCCCTGGCCTCTGCATTGACCCACTCTGCAGCTCTGCACAGTGGACACTGCTCCTGTTCTGATGGGAGATGTCCTCCATTGAGAAGGAACAGTCAGAGCAAAGACAGGGAATCTTGTCATCCTAGACTGTACGACCTAGACTGTGACCTTGCTGTGACATTACATGGTAATAACTGATTTTTACTTTCTCAAAAATGCAAATAAAACCTGTCCTTTGCTTATCAATATCAGTGTGTGTGAGACAAGGTGTGGAAATGATGGAGCAATTGAAAGAATTACCCCTGATTTGTTTCCTAATGGACTTTCGTTTTTATAGTATCCTCAGTTTTAGGATTAAACACAGAGCCAAAGAGGAAATTCCTGGCAATACTGTAAAAAACATTTTACTGTCATTTCTAACATTGTAAGTGGCCAAGATATGTCATTTCCAAAAAGAACAGCACCTGCAGCAGAGACTCTTGCCCTGAGCTTTTCTTACTGACTTAAAAGAAAGACTCAGGGTCTTTAAATCTGCTTAATTGAAGAATGTGTTTGGGGGGGGGGTGACATTTTAGATATTAATGACACCTCCAGAAAATTATCTTGGTCATCTGTAGAGGGCCTCTTAATCATCATTCTACACCAACACCCATGGAGATGCCCTAGTTGTCTTCAGCCTCAGAAAGGCAACCAAACATTCTGTACTGTTAGGCATATGCTGCAAAGCACTGGGGAGGAAAATGACTAAAATGAGATTCCATACTGATAACTAGAGTGTTTTTCACTATTAGGTCAAGTATTATACTCAGATTACCAAATTCCTCTATTGCTTTATGATGATCCTGTTCGTATCCAGTGAGAAAAGCATCTACTTCAATGGAGCTGAGAATAAACATCTCAGTTGAAGCTGGTTTTAATTTATTATTCACTGAAAATAAAGTAGGTTGTTGGTTCTTAATAAATGTTAAAATCAATCAATAAACAGTATCTATAAAGCAAAAAATAAGTCAGACTTCCAATATGGTCCACTCAGGACTCATAGAATATAGGTGGAGTGAAGTGCTTTTAGGAAAGCACTTGAAAGGTCACAAAGATTTTGCTCCCAGAATGTATAAAGATTTTTAGCACAAGGGCTAGAAAAGAAAACAAAGAAAAATTCAGTTCAGGTGGGTCAACTTGAACATCTGGTGAGAGTTAGTTAATGCTGAGTTTTTAAAAAAATGCATTGAGATGGATGCACGTCCCTCTGTGAGTCCATTTGTTTTGATGTGTTCTGTTCCTTAACCCATGCATATGCATCCTTTTATATGTGTATGTATTATAAATAAATGAACATTTTATGTGTATTTATAAATAGTATATGCAGTGTATGTGTAAATGCCTGAAAAATGGTGGCTAAATATTTCTAAGTACTGAACATTGATATTTCCAGTGATATGTTTCTTCTTTGTGCTGCTCTGTGATGTACTTGTCTTCATAGAGTGAACATGTATTTATCTATGTCACTGGGAAAGAATGTTGAACATTTTTATTGGGGAAAAAAATGTAACTGTTCAATATGTGCAAAACAAATCTGGTTTGTTTTCTCCTACACATCTTCCTCTATAATATAATGGACTACCTTAGGGTTTTTTTTAATGGAATGCTTTATCTCTCACCCCCAGACACCAGCTTCGTTTTACACTAATGAGGGAAAGCTAAAGTTATTATAAATTTCCATTTTATTTCTTTATAGAGAGCCACTTTATTTTTTAAGGGCACAAATCATATTTGGCTAGAATCAAATCTTAATCATTCACTACAGATGATCCTTGCAAACTGAATTGATGTCTAAGAAGCACATTCCGATATGGTCCCACCCAAGATAGATGGTTCAATATCAGGGCCAGATGCTAAGCTTGAACGCTTCAGAAATCTTCATTCCCAATCAATGATTAAAGGGTGAGAAAGCACCCAACACACCTGCGCTTCATAGGATGGATTTGGCTTTTCTCAGCCCACAGAGAAGATATTTTTAAATAACAAAAACCTTAAGAGCCTGAGGGATTTTAATTGGCTAAATTATTTGCCAAAGCTAATGCTGCAGAGAGGAAAATTCTTATCATAGTTCTGGTTTCTGGACAAAGCACTGGAATTCAGATCACAATATTACCAATACTGATTAGGTTGGTTTAATCTTTTCCTTTTTTCCTTAGTAAATTGCTTTTTTCAAAACTGTTGTAATTTTTGTTCAAAATAAATTGCTGATTCTTATACTTATTTGCTACCAAAAAAATTCTAATGTAAGAGAAATTCGGAGTAAGATCAATTGAATTTAATTTCTTCTAATGCACTGCTTATTGAAGGCAAAAACTTCTGCCAAAAGAAAATTTTAACACTGAATTTTACACAAAAAGGAATCATAAAATAAAAATGACAGGAAATTTAAATATGAGAAAACCTGCTCTGAGCAACATTGTGCACTGATGTCCTGATTTTACAGCCTTTCCAATACCAATTGTAACTGTTCTACAAAATGCCTATAATATTTTGAGAGGAAGTCAAAAGATTCAGGCAAAACAAAGAGGAACCTCTCCAAATGGAGGTTGTTGCCCTTGGCTTTGGCGTCAGGTCTGGCCTCAGGGACTCGGCCCCAGAGTCTCCGCAGCACAGCGGATGCTCCTTGAGGTTCACCCAACACATGATATCAGCGGGCTGCGGCCACAGGCGAGTGACATCACCCAGGACAGGGTAAGGGTGGATCTTTGGTACCAGAATCACTACAGAAATGAGGACACACAAACCAGTAGTGCACAGAGGGTTTCACCATACCATGGCAGGCAGTGGGGTGATAGGGAGACCAAGGTATTGGGCCTCAGAAGGGCCCCCACTACAATCCACTCATTGCCCTACCTGGGCCCTGCATCAATCCAGGAGTAAATGGGCAGATGCCTCATTGGAGCCTCACCCTCATTCCTGATAAAGGACCCACCAGGCAGACATGCTAGGGCAGGGAGATGCCCCCAGAGGGCACAGGAAGCAGGACAAAGACAAGCGTGCCCAGCTCATCTGCGGTGAGGGGAAGGGGGGCAAATGCCAGGAACACACTAAGGGAGCTCCCTTTCCAGGTGGGAGATCGAGGTGGGCCCAAGGCATTTCCCCCTATCATGCAGGCTTTAGGGTTACATGCCCTGACCTTGACTCTCACTCAAGACTTACAGCCAGGTAACTGGCAACTTTGCCTAATTCCAAGGAGATTCCCTTTTCTCATACATAAAGTGGGAACACAGCTAAATATGTAAAATACCTAGCAGATGCTTAATAAATGGGAGCTAATATAGAAACTGTCGCTCTGAACCAAATGCATATTCAGTCAATCATATTTAATTGATAGTTGTTTACATATAAACATCTGTCTGTCTGCAGTTACCACTACACTGCTCCTCCACTCCTGCTGTCTGCATGGAACATCTTCAATCAAATGCATGCAAGTGAAACTAGTCTATAGCCATAGTTTCCCAAAAAACTCTCCTGTCAATTCTACCTTCTTAATATGCCCAAATGTGTTTACCTTTCTCCACCTTCCTGGATGCAGCCATGGTGCAGCACCTCTCACCTGTCCCTCTGAATAGTCTTTGGTCGCCGGTCTTCTCCCTCCAATCTCTACTCCAGCTAATCCTGAGCAATTCTTCTAAAAATGTAAACCAATTCAAGGATTTCTCTCTGCCTCAAGACAAAATCCAGGCCCTGCTTCACTCTGCAACTTTATCAAACAGAGCCGCCTCCTGGAGTCCTGGGCCATAACCATCCTTGTCTTCAGGCTGGGTCGGTTTCCCCAGTGTGCTCTATCTCCGGGCCTTGGCATCCCTTCATCTACACCCTGTCCTCTTCCTCTGGCCTGGTACACTTTTACTAGTTTTTTACCTAAATGGGTATTATCGGTCCTCAGATTAGAGTGCTGTTTCAGGAAAGCGTCCCTTGACCTTCTGAAGCTGGAATAAGCACTTGTATGCAAGCCATTTCACATATGACACCATGTTATAACTTAATTTATAGTTGTCCTCCAACTAGACTGGATGCTCCTCAAGAATACAGAGGGAATCATTTCATGACCGTTCTCACTGCCAGGCACAGAGAGGACAGATGCATGCTGTGTCTTGAATTAACATTTCTCCAACTCACTCAGCACTGCAGGAATGAAGGAATGAATGGTATGCAAGCAAGTGACTTTACTTCAGTGACTCTCCGCTGCTCCCATGCAGTATTTCCCCATCGCTGCTTTTTTCATCCTGCTGATCATTTATTATAATCCTTTTCATTCCCAACACCTGGTTTAATTCTTGGCTCACTCACTCCTTCATATGGAATGGCCAGGATAAGACACAAAGTCAGGGCCACTGTTGGGACACAATGGTGCCATCAATAGATTTCTCTGTGTAATGATTAAAAGTTGTAGAACACACTTGGTGAGTTCCTTTAAGAATTGTTTCTTTTGGAATTTCCCCCTCTTAGATTTCTCTTATTTCATATGCTGTTTTTGTAATCCCTCCCTCTACAAATCATAATCATCCCTCTCTTTCTGGTTTGACTAATGTCAACTAAGCTTTTCACTTAGATATCTTCAATTCTCAGCTATCTCTGGCCACTAAGAACACAGGCAATGCCCAGGAAGATTCCTTTCTCTATGAAGGTCTACCAGTGCCGGGGCAGAATCCAGAGGAAAGAAGGAGAGAAATGCATGACTTACACAAGTCGGAGGACACCGTGTCTCATGAGGCACTTTTCCCCTGGTGTCCCTCCTCGTCTTATCTCTTACTAAACTATGGAGGTGAAGAAAGCAATGGAGTGCTCTGAGACGAGGGGCACCAGGTGGAAGGAGGCAGGACACTGGTGCCCTCATCCAGGGTGCTTTGGCCTTCTTGTCACATTCAGAACTAAGTTTGTGCATCTTACCCTGGGCCCAGACCAATTTATCAGGCCCAGTGTCCCCACACGAGGCTCTTGGCCCACATGGAAGACAGTAACCTTTGCTGGACTTGCCCACTCTGTCTCCTGCAGATCCCTGCGGAGATATCCCCAGGCAGCTAGTGGAGCCCACAAAGATCCTGGACCTCAGCTGCCCATCAACACCTTCCCATCTTAGAGAATGAGAACATCTCTTCTCATGATGAAGGCTCTTCCCTCACCTAGTGCCTTTGAGCCGCCTGTATCTCAAGCAAACAGCTGTGGCTGTGTTGCAATAAAACTTTTTCTACCTGGGTACCTTGCACCCTCAAGCTTCTATGGCTGTGTCATCTGCTTCTTCCTTTCCATGGCCTCCTTCCACGGGCGTAAAAACAGACTCAATCTCTCACTGCCTTTAAAGTAATTATTTCCTTAGCTGTATCCTGTCTTCTCCTTCTTATACAGATGACACTTTTCTTCCCTTCCTTTCTGTCAAATTTCTAAACTTATCTATAGCCACTATATCTACTTCTTTCCCTTCTGTTCGTTGACCAAACTGCAAATTCCATTATTTCCTTCTGTCTCCTTAAATCTCCTCTGCTAAGATCATTGATACCTATTAATTACTACCCTCCTTTGGACTTTTCTTTTCACTCAGAAGACATTTACTAATTTAGTTATTACTAGATTACTACTAGATTACTAGATTGTTTCTCCAAAAGAGTGTTGGGGAGATGGTAGACGGGAAATCACCAGACTGGATGACCTGGTCTCTGCCTCTGAGGAGCAAACAGTCATCTGCAGAGACAAAGGGTAAACCAACAATGACTGCAACTCTTTGCAGCTTCCCTCCCCCAGAGTAACCTCAGCTGGGGAGGGGAAGGCAATCAGTGAGAACAGCTTAATGCTCTCCCAAACTCCCTTCACCAAGGCATAGTGATTTTAAAAATATTTATTATCTTCTTGCGTGTTTATTCTGACTGCAATTCATTTTTATGCATCTTCTGTTTGGCTTCTGTTTTGAAAACCAGCTTGATGTTCAAGCAGCCAATCCTGCAAGCCCTGTGTTCTCACAGCTGTCAAGGGACTGGGTCCATGTGTTTGTATTAATTTGCAATTATCATACAGGAGAGAAATGTGTATGCTGCCAGAAGTATCAGAATATCCCTATAGCAAGACCTATTTTAAAATTCATTGCATCATGTTTTTTTTTTCCAATTCACTGAATATTTCCCAAAGCAGAAATAAATTTAAATGTGATTATTTCTTAGAATTATCTGTATACCACCAAAACACCCCAATTTATTCAATCTCAAATTGACTCAATTTAAGCTGTAATGCATATCTTTTATGAAATGTTAAGGCATGAAGCAAATCTTAAAGAATCACAGATCATGAGCAATGCCATGTGGATCACCCCAGCATCTGGGGGACTCTGGGGAGCCAGAAACATCCCTGCCATTTGCAGCTCTGAGCATAGAAATCAATATTAGTAAAAGAAAAAAGAGAGATATGTATACAAATACATTTTTAAATCAATTTTTATTTCTCTGTTTTCTCTTTTCAAATGTATTCAGTCTGTTAAATACAACATTCATAGGACACAACTTCATTATAGGAATAAAAATATTGTGGTGAAAGACATACTTAGGTTTATAAAACCAGATTAATGACTAGAGTTTTAATAAGCCAATTATGAGAGTGACTTAACTCTAAACTTGATACTTCTACTAAACCCAAAGTACAAAATGAAAACTGAGGTCTGTGCTAATGGGACAAATCTAAAGGGCTGAAATTAGAAGGTTATCAGAGAACAATCGTGCCATACAAATGAGAATCTTTGATGAGGACAATGCAAGAGAGAGAGGGAAGCCAGGGTTACAAGAGGTGGTCCACCCACAGAAGAGACTAAATTACAGATTTGAAGGTCCCATTGGAAAGGTGAGATGATTTATTTTGGCCTGCTACAAACTACAAAATAGGTTTCACTTGGGTAGAGTAAGAACTCATTTAAATATATGCACATTTAAAAAATAATTTAAGGTCATGTTTTTGCATTTTTGCCTAGGTATTAGGCTAGATAATTTTTAAGCCTCCCTAGGCCTCCCAGGTCACTCCAATTTTATGGTTCTATCCAACTATATGTAACTAGCAGCAGAATCCAAAGCCTTTGGAGCAGAATCCAGAGCATTTGGAGAATGCTCTGACCCACCTGCCCACTGTGGGTGTGTCCTTAGTGGAAGCCCAAGGTCCGTGTAAGACGGGTGGCAATTGCCCTCCACTCTGCTCAGCACTATGCATTCTCCTCCTGGGTTCTCCTTGCACAGGGACAAGGCCACTCTGGGGAACACTCCCACGACACAAACCAGGACGGCCAAGACAGCTAAGACAGCTTTGCCACCTGAGGAAAGGTTGGATGAAGACAGGAGTAGGCAACTAAGAGATCTTTTACCTGAATCCAAGTTTCCAACAAATTGTCACATGAAATCAGAGTCTCATTGTATGCAGGACAGTTACTTGAAATTTCAGGGATGTAAATTTTCTCTCAGTGTAAGGAAGAACTTTATAAAAATTACAGCTGCCTCATAACATAATTGGCTGCTTTTGGAAGTTTCCCTTCCACTCAAAGTGTTGAGTAAAACCAAATTAGTTCTCATAAATTAATATAACTAGACCATTTTGAGCTGGGCTTTTTCCTACTGATGTTTTTCTCTAGACTTTTAAAATCAAGACAACATATTCAGTCGTTTTGAGTTTTCTTTCTAAATAAGATGAAAAATGTAAGCTTTGTGGTGCTCTACTAAGTGAACCATTATAACCAAAAGCCTTTAAATAAAGACATGTTCTTTAATGAGTAACTATGAGCATGATTTAATTATCAAGGGTGATGACAAAACGAAGCATAACATCTGCACTCCACCAAATTAAAAGCACCATGTCCTCCTCCACAGGACATTGCATTGAGCAATTAGTTATCCATCACTAACAATGCCTAATTAAAGGATAACATGAGAGGGAGAGAAAAAATATGACAAAAACATAGATAATGTAAACAATTCAGATGATCATTGATTCTCCAAAGTATAGTTTTGTGAAACATCTGTCATCGCTGATATTTTATACAGAAAAGTTAAATCGTAAAAAGATATTTCTGAATACAGACACTTTTCAGTTTTGGGTATATCTATATATCCTAGAGCTTAGCCAACTTTTCAAAAAATTAAATTCACAGCAATGAAGGCTCGATGGGGTGGGGGTTGGGAAAGGGGAGGATGATGGGAGGTTGCTCGGCGGGTAGAATGTGCGTCGCTTCTGCGATGGAGGCACTGAAGGCCCCGACTTCACCATGACTCAATACATCGATGTAGCAAAACTGCACTTGTACCCCATGAATCTATATAAATAAAAATAAATGGAAAAAAAGAGAATTCTGTACAATAAAACTCTAAAGCGTCAAAACAAATTAAAGTCACAAGCAGGGTAGGGATGTGAAGCCTTGGAGAGCAACGAAAAGGACAGTTTTTATACTGAAAAAAAGAAAGAATATCTTACTATCGGGGTAAACAATTCCAAAATCCCACCTGTTGGGGATGAGCTGTGCACCTTTTAGGCCCTGATGCTCCACGTTCTGAGTCAGTTGTTCACCTTCTGTATCAGTCTCCTAGGGCTGCTGTAACAAAACACCATAAACTGGTGGCTGACACAGGAGAAATCTACTTTCTCACAGTTCTGTAGACTTGAAGTTCCAGACCAAGGTACGGGCAGTGTTGGTTTCCTCTGAGGGCTGTCAGGGGAGGCTCTGTCCCAGGCCTGTCTCCTTGGCTTGTAGGTGGCCGTCTTCTCCCTGTACCTCTTCACATTGTCTTCCCTCTAGGACTGTTGTTCTCTGTGCCCTTCACTTCTCCTTTTGATAAGCACACCAGTCATAGAGGATTAGGGCCCAGGCTAATAACCTCATTTTAATTTGATTTCCTATGTAAAAACCCTATCTCCAGAGGAGCTCACATTCTGAGGTGCCAGGGGTTAAGACACCAACATGCCACGTTTTTAGTGAGGATAGATGAAATCATTACACCCTTCCTGGAGCATGAAAGTCTCAATTCACCTCTAAGGATTTTTATCAGCAAAATAGGGTCTTTATTTTTGCTCAGGGCAACTCATCTCCACCCTCTCCCTGGCCCATAATTAGACCAGACAATGCAGGGCAGCTTCCTGAGGCATGAAGAACCTTTTCATCATATGTGTTCCCTGGCATTTGTGATGAGTCCACCACAAAAAATATATATATAAATCTTCAGATAATTTCAGAGACCTTACGATATCAAGTCTGCCTTTGACCGAACAGGAAAGACATGTGTTCTCAATGCACTGCAGCTACAGGGTTTGGGCTAATATGCCTGAAAAAATCAGAACATAAAATCCTAACTAAATACAGTCCACACCAGGGACTGAGAGCTTGGGAATAACTCGGCTCGATATGTCTGAGCTCCACGTGAACAGCAGCCACCCACCAGCAGGCAGCAACTGAGTGCTGAGCAGAGCATGCAGCTGAGAGTCGATGCGGGTCTCCGTAAGCTATTAGACTCATTAGGGATTGTCTATGCTTGTTACAGTTCCTCGTGCTCAGCCACGTCAAAGTGAGCAGGAACAGAAGGAGCCCTAGCTAACGTGAGGATTCTCAGCCCAGGAGGCAGGAGGTTGTAATTCTATTCTTGGCCCTGTTACTGCTCATCAAACACAATCCTGTTTATGTTGGCATTTCCATTTTTCAGATACTGAAATGGAGAAATCATACTTTTAGAATATTGGTGAAGGGAGCGATGTAATGTTTTCTCTACAATGTTAGATCTTCAAAGAAAGTTTTAATGAAAATACAAATATCTTAAAAATTATACCAGAGCTCATCTTCTTTTCTGGTACTTAAGGTTGGAGAATGAGGCACTATTGTGGGTTGAATTGTGTCCTCCAAAAAGACACACTCAGGTCCTCATACTCAGTACCTCTGCATGTGACCTTATTTGGGAACAGGGTCTTTGCAGATATCAAGTTAAAATGAGGTCATGCTACATCAAAGTGTGCACTACCCAATGACTGGTGACCTTCTAAGATAAGCAAATTTGGACACAGAAACACAGAGAGGACAACCCCACATGAAGACACAAAGACAGACAGACATGTGGGGAGAACACTATGCAATGCCAGGCAGATATCAGAGTGATGCATTGACAAGCCAAGGAACGCCAAGAATTGCTGACAACCACCAGAAGCTGGGAAGATGCAGGGAAAGATCCTCCTGTAGACCCCTCAGGGAGAGCATGACTCTGCCAACACCTTGCTTTTGCACATCAAGCATCTAGAATTGTGACAGAATGAATTTCTGTTGTGTTAAGATACCTAGTTTGTGGTAGTTTGTTACTGCAGCCCTAGGAAACTAATACAGGCACTAAGATGTTATTCATTTAAAAAAAATTATGAGTGCTTCTTCTACTCTAAGTACATGAAAAATACCATGGTGCTTCCATTATGACTCTTTCCTTAAGAAGTTTGAAATTTGGTAGGGGCAATAATGCATAAACAGCTATAATTCTTTTAAAAAGATGCATATCATTGGAGTTCCATTCTCTCACCTCTGAGCCTTCATTTATTGAGAATGAAAAAAAATGAACCGTATTCAAGTCTTCTCAAAACTTCCCCCATGAGTCTGAGATTTAGGATTTGGGGTGTATATACGTAGGGGAGTAGGTTCGGGTAAGAGGAGGAGTTCGTAAATTAGAGTAGCAGATCAGACATCATCTCTAACAACTCTCCCTGCTTCTGTTAGTAGAATTTCCAAGGAGAGCTACACCGTCTCACAGTAGATGTTTGCTACTCCACAGAAGCACATAGCCACAAGGAAACCAAAGAATGAAATTATCAAAGAATGGTGGTTATGCCTATGTTAGCCCACGTGCTCCCAACACCTGCTTTCTCTTACCCTGTTAGCAAATCCTTCCCATCCGCACATGGTCCTGAGGTGGAAACTGGCAATCACTGTGTCCTCTCTCAGCGAGAAGGGGAAAATGGCCACAACTGCAGATGTAAGTGATGAGAAATGACCCAAGAAGATATATCTAGGTCTTGGCTGGAATCTGGCAGCAGATAGGTTGTCTCTTCCCTAAAAGGTTAAGAGATCCGGGCTACTAACTACTTTTTGCCCAGAGAAAGTCCATCTGCAGAAAGAAGCTGTGCACAGACAACCAGAAGAAAGAGGCAGACTCCTACTAACCTTGGTCCCTGGACCCAGCCACACCCAAACCTGATGCACCTCTGCATGTCTCAATCACAGAGAACAACATATTCCACCTTTTCAGTATGTCTCACACATCAGAATGAGCCCTGCCCTTCACAAACATGTTCTCCTGTTACAAAACATGGCCCCAGTGGCCATCACGTACCATGCCACCACATTACACCCTTTTACAAAATCTAATTCTTACATAAGTATGACACTCCAAACTCTGGGGGAAAAACTAATTCACATATTGATTTTTTTAACTACTTATTTTTATCTATCTATAAATAGATATGTATAAATATATAGATATCCTAGTAATGCAAGATTGGTTTAACATTGAAATGTCAATCAGTATAATTTGCTAAATAGACTAATTAATTCACTAATAGACAGAAATAAAAAAATTATCATCTCAATAATTTAAGAATAGGCATCAGATAAAGTTTAACACCTACTTACGATTTTTTTTAAAAAGTCAGTAAAATAAGAACGTAAGTGAAACTTCCTCAACCTGATACAATGCTTCTACAACAAACTCATATTTAACATTATGATTAATGGTGAAACACTGCTTTCCTCCTAAGGGCAAGATCAAAAACAAGGATATCTATTCCCTCTACATTTATTAAACATTGTATTAGAAGTCCTAGTCAATCGATAAGTCAAAAGAGTGAAACAAATGGCTTGCAAATTAGAAAGTATGGTGGGAAGCCTCTGAGCTAGTCCCTCCTTGTGTTCTCTGGCTCCTGGGATCCATGCCAGCATCTCATCCCCTCTCCCCGAGTGTGGGCTGGACTTGTAGGTCTGATTCTAACAAACAGAATGTGGCAGCAGTGAAAGGGTGTCATTCCTGTCATGAAGTTCTAAAAAGACAGAGGCACTTCCTGGGCAGTCTCTGGCTCCTTCTCTCTCTGATCACCAGTCGCTATATCATGAGGTCACCCAGGAAGTCTATGCAGAACTCCAATGGCAAGAAACCAGGGCCTGCCGGCCACTACAGGAGTGAGCTTTGAAGCAGATCTTCTGAGGCCTGCCAACAGCCAATGAGTGAGCTTGGAAGCAGATACCCTCACCCTAGTTTAACCTTCATATGAGACCATAACCCCAGCCAACAGCCTAACTGCAACCTGAACAGAACCTTTAAGCCAAACGTACCCAGCTAAGTCACATCCACATCCCTGGCCCACAGAAAGTCAGAGATTAAAATTTTGTGTCATTTTAACCCAAATTATGTCATTTTATTTCAGGTAATTTGTTATACAGCAACAAATAAATCAAATATATAGGAAGAAATACAACTGTCTTTATTTGCAGAAGATATGATCTCTATTGAAAGAATCTATGAAAGGAATTCTAGAATTAATAATGAGTTCTTCAAGGTCACAGGATGTAATATCAATTATATTTCTAGGTACTTGCAACAAAAAAATTAAAATTAAAAAAATGAACATTAAAATAAAATAAAAAACAAACAGGGATAAATTGAACAACCTATGTGCAGAATCTGTAAGCTACAAAATATTGCAAGAGAATTTTTTAAAAATCTGCATAAACTGAGACATATACCACGTTCAAAAGAATCAATAGCGTTATGATGTCAATTTACTCCAAATTTTCTATAAATTCAGTAAATTTTCTGTCAAAATATGAGCAGACTTTTTCTTAAAACTTGACAAGTTGATTCTAAACTTAATATGAGAATTCAATGACCAAACATGGGGAAACTGTTTTGAAAAAACGGAGAACCAGATAGAACACTTATTTCAATATTTTGGTGTTATAATTCCTTTTCAGCCAAAATGCTATATAAAAGTGTTGTTTTGTTTTGGTGTGTTTGGATTAGCTTGTTTTGTTCTCTTTATTTTAATTGGCTTAACATTATTTTGTAGTGAAAATTGCAGGGAGAGAATATGGCTAGGATGATTCATGTTTTGAAGATCTACTGCAATTTTATACTTGTAATTATTCTGTGAAAATAAACTTTAAAAATGTGTATGTTTGGTATTTTTTACTTTATATAATGCTACAATTCAAGCCATGACTAGCCCATTTCTGTAACAAATTTTGTAAAAGGAAGAAAATATTTTAAAATTGGGAATGTTCCAAAAAAAGGAAAGTTAGCAATTGTTCTTATTGGCAAATCTAACTGTGGGCCTCTTTTGGTAGCTCTGCCTTCTGCAAACTCTTGTGAGCTGAAGACACTCCCTGAGCCCCTCCCCATCTCTACGGTGTCCCCTTTCAAGGGCCCATGTCCTAATGCTCCGCAGAGGGTTGTCTATTCATGTTTTTAATCTTCCCTGTGTCCTTTTATCACCTTTATCTAAGCTAAGGGGTATGTTTTCAATTTTTATTTATGTAATGTGAAAGCACTATCTAAATAACAATAATTTATTATTGAAAACATTGTAAGTATCATGTTTTCTGCTGTAGAAGAAAGTGCTAATAGTTGGTTTTCCTTTATACCTTAGGCCACAGGAAATGGAATTCTGCATCCTCTATGGAACAACCTACCCTCCTAACGTACATAGCATCCTTCCTAACTTCTTTAAGCCTGAATTAGCCCGTTTTGTGACACCTTCACCAACTCCTCTCTGGAAAGTGAGATTTCCTAAGCCTCTATGCTAGTACAACTCTATTTTTAAGCTGCCAGCTAGACAATCATGCCATCAGATTACTAAATTCTTTCTGCGTTTTGCTGCTTTCTTTCTTCCCCCCTTGCTCCCTTTTGCAGTGTGGGTGAAACTCTATCACGCTGTGGTACCCGGCGTCCTAGTTATGCCTCATGCCAGCAGTGGGGAGGACCCCCTGCCACGAGCTCCCACCTCCCTTGTGCAATGGTCTTCAATGAGCAGGTGTCTCCGGAGGTGGAGGGGCCTCCTGGGCTTCTTGATTCCTGCTCATCCCCTCACAGGTCAGAGGCCCCGAATCACACTTTATCTGTCTTTGGCCTGTTGCCCTCATTTTCCCTAGCTGTAGCTACCTAAAAGGGCTGCTGTGGGGTCAAACATAATAAGTATAAACAGCAATGAAACTTGACCAAATAAAGTTTTTTATTTCAATACAGTTCCTTATGCAGTTTTCTATGTTCCTCAGCTCTGAGGCCAGAGAGGTGTAAACCACTGCCTGCTGCCCTTGCCTCCCTTCCTCAGCTGGCGCCCGTTGACTCCCACGGGCTCTTACCCTTGTACTTCTCTGTGAGCCTCTGAGTCTGCCCCAGAAGGGGCCACCTGGACTTGTGGACTATGAGACTGTTGCTGCATATTTAACAAATTGCCATATCCAAGGATAGATAGCTCTCCATTCACCTTCCTCAGAAAGCGCTGGAGAACCATGCGTTCTGAGCAGAGAGAAATCCATGTTGTCTTTTCTCTTCTCCATAGGCAATCATATTCTCGTGACAGCCAGCTTCCTGATCCTCAGACCAGCGGATGGGGAGTGATATTAAGTAGGTCAAAAAAACAAAAAGAAGAAAGAAAAGAATTTAGAGGCTGAATACATTTAGAGATCTCACACACCATCCCTTTCGGAAACTCACTGTCCAGATCTTATCAAAGGAGAGTGACTCCCTTTCATCAGTTAAGAGGCAACACAAATGTTTAAGGATCCAAGCAGGAAGGGTGAGTGATAAAGGACCCAACATACTCTTACCTGCAGCACTGCAAAAAGCATCTGAGGAAAGATTGGGCTGCCCAACCATTTGGACCTTCTGTTCTGCTACCAACATCTGTCTCGCCAGCAGGATCAGCTTTATAATTTGCAGAATCCAGTGCAAAATGAAATATGAGGCCTCTTATTTTGAAAAAACTATTTAAAAGGTAGTGACAGCAGACTATTAAAGCAAGTGTGGAGCCCCCTGAATGTACATGCCGCATGCCCAGGAAGTTGGCCCTGCCCCACCAGTCAGCATAAGAGGAGGAGCTCACAAGAACAGAGCAAAGCTTTTTCATCTATTGTTCACCTGCCCATTTGTTACAGGCACTTGCTAGCATTAAACCAATTGTTTCCCTGTTTTTTTCTGGGTTTTTAGCTATTGTATATTGTCAAATGCATTTTATCTCCATTAGGGAAAAGTGACCATTGATGCTCATCTTGTAATATCACAAGCTTTCCCAGGTATCTGCTATGGTCTGAAATGTTTTTGTCTCCCTAAAATGTAGGTACCGAAATCTTCACCCCGAAGGTGATGGTATAAGCAGGTAGGGACTTTGGGAGTTGATTAGGTACTAAGGGCAGAGCCCTCACGAATGGGATTAGTGGCCTTAAAAAAGAGGTCCAAGGGAGCTAAGCTGGTGTCTTCATTATTCAAGAATTCTCCCTCAATTGCCTATTTCTCTCCATCAGAACTATTGTTATAGTTTATCAGCCATAAGGAGATCTCTCGAATTTTAAAACACAGTTCTCTGGAGAGTGTCCCTGCTTGTCTTTGAAGGTTTGGAAGCAACAAAACCCCTCCTTCCTTTGTACTTTTACAGCACAGAGATTGCAGGGCACAGGTGACTACTGCATGTCTCCAGGTCCTTCCTGGGTACACAGTTAACTGTTGAGGATGTGGACAGACGACAGCATCTCCCAGAGCATCCAGCCCCATCCCATCTGGGAAAAGATAAATACTTCCCCTACTTCCAGTGGGTCTCATCCAGAGAGCAATTTCTCTGTCTTACAGCTATTTCTCAAAAACTTCTCCCTTTAACTCTCCCTCAGGGCAGAGGAGAGAGAAACGGGACCACCGAGATGCAGGGGTGGCAGTGCAGCTTCAGAGAAAGGGAAATTTACATGTGAATCTGCATGTTTCACCTGTAAATGTCATGTGGATTTTTATGTTGCTAAGTAACATAATATTGTTTATAAAAATAATATTTTTAAGTAACCAGGAAACTTCGATTACATAATCTGCAAGAAAAATGTATGACATTTACCTCCCTATGGCTTCCTGTACCTTCTGACAAGTGTGTCTACCTTTTAAAAATTAGGGAAACTCAGTGTAGGCAAGTCTGAGGGTTAAAAACTCCAGGGGGCTGTCTCATTTGGGAGTCCCCACACTTTTTTAAGTTTTACATTTAGGAGCTTGACTAGGTTTTCACAAGAAATACTAGAGAAGAATCCTCCTTCCAGCAGGGGTAGGGGGAAAGGGACCATTTTGAAATATGGCACGGCATTCTGTTCTTCTTAACAAAGACTGCCCTCAGGAGAAACTAGTTAACCAGAGCCTAACTTGCTGGGGTTTATCAGAGCCTAACTGACCTCAGGGAAGGGAAATGTCCAACACCAGCCTCCCTCTAGACATCCTGTCCCACCCAAGGCAGTGGGGGAAGACCCGAGAAGCACTATGAAGATCACAGGCCAGAGGAATAGTCTCACTAAAATACTTAAATCTAATCAAAGGACTATAGAAGGCCTCCCCTTCCCCCATACCTTACCACCACATTACTGAAGTCCTGTTGACAGCAGTTGATTTTACCTAGTATATCATCTCCAGCTATCAAAAAAAAATTCAAGACACACTAAAAGGCAAAAAGCACAGTTTGAAAAGATAGAGAAAGCATCAAAATCAGACTCAAATATGGCAAGGATTTTAGAATTTTCAGACCAGGAATTTGAAACAACTGTGATTAATGTGGTAAGGGCTCTAATGAATAGAATCGAAAGCATGCAAAAAACAAATGGACAATGTAAGCAGAAAGATGTAAATACTAAGAAAGAACCAAAACAGAAATACTAGAAATCAAAAACAACATAAAAAAGATAAAGAATAATTTTAATGGGCTTATTAATACACTGGATGTGGCTAAGGAAAGACTCTCTGAACTTGAGGGTGTCTTAATAGAAACCTCCAACAGTAAAAAGCAAAGACAAAAAAGACAGAGAAAAAAAACAGAACAGACTATTCAAAAACATTGGAACAACTAAAAAGCGTAACATATTCCTAATGGAAATAATCAAAAGAGAGAAAGGAATACAAGATACTTGAAGCAATAAGGACTGAAATTTTCCCCAAATTAATGTCAGACACAAAACCACAATCCAGAAATCTCAGAGAACACCAAGCAATATAAATGTTAGAAAAACTATACCTAGGCGCATCATTTTCAAACTACAAAAATCAAAGGTAAAGAAAAAATTCTGAAAGAGGTTGGGGGTGGGGAAAACTTACCTATACAGGAGCAAAGATAAGAATTGCATCTGACTTCTCTTCAGAAACAGTACAATCAAGAAGGGAATGTAGTGAAAAATTTAAAGCATTGAGAGAAAAAAAAACAACCCAGAATTCTGTACCCTGCAAAATTATCCTTCAAAAGTGAAGAGAAATACACTTTCTCAGACAAATATAAGTTAAGGAAACTTTATTTTTGCCAGCAGACCTGCTTTTCAAAAAATGTTAAAAGAAGGTGTTTAAAGAGAAGGAAAATTATATAGGTCAGAAACTCAGATCTGTATTTTTTAAAAAAAGGAAGAGTATTGAAAAAGGAATAAGTGAAAGTAACATAAAAACTTTTCTCTTATTCTTAATTGATACACCAGATAACATTTAGCTCATAATAATAATAGCAACAATAGCTTATGATTATGTATGCATATATGTTTGCTTATGTATGTTTATGAATAAGTAAAAAGAATGACAACAATCTTAAACTAGATGGGAGGGAGGAACTAGGATTATTTTATTATTATAAGGTACTCCCTTACTCTGGAAGCAGTATAGTGCTATTTGAAAGTGGACTTAGGGTAGTTGTAAATGTATATTGTAAACTCAAAGACAATCACTAAAAACAGGTTTTAAAAGAGATATACATAATAAGAAAGGAGAGAAAATGTAATTAAGTAAAATGTTCAGGTAAAAGCACAAAAGGCAGAAAAAGAGTGAAAGACAAAATAAGAGCAAAGAATAAGAATAGAAACAAATAGGAACAATAAGAAATATGGTACATATTAATCAACGATACCAGTATTCACTCAACTTGATAAAGAATATCTTCCAAAAACCTACAGCTAATGTCATATTAATGGTGAGAAAATTGAAGCCTTCCCATAAGATCAGGAATAAGGCAAAGAGGTTTCCTGTAACCACTGCTTTTCAACATTGGACTGGAAATCCTAGAGAATAAAATAAGGCAATGTGATGCCCCTTGACTTGTTCCTTTTGCTTAAGATGGCTTTGGCTATTTGGGCTCTTTTCTGGTTCCACATGAAGTGTAAAATTATTTTTTTCTAGATTTGTGAAATATGATGTTGGTATTTTGGTGGGGATTGCATTGAATCTGTAAATCAATTTGGGTACTGTGGACATTCTAACAATGTTGAGTCTACCAATCCATGAGCATGATATATTTTTCTATTTGTTTGTACCATCTATGATTTCTTTATTCAGTGTTTTGTAATTCTCTTTGTAGAGATCTTTCACCTCCTTGGTTAAGTATATTCTTAGGTATTTTATTTTCTTGGTAGCATTTGTGAATGGTATTGAGTCTTTGATTTGATTTTCAACTTCACTGTAATTGGCATATAGGAATGCTACTGATTTGTGTACATTGATTTTTTAAACAGACTTTGCTGAATTTATTTATCAACTTCAGGAGTTTCTTGGTGAAATCTTTCTCAGCATAAGATCGTGTCATCTGCAGAAAGTGTTAGTTTGACCTCCTCTTTCCCAATTTGGATACCCTTAATTACTTTATCTTGCCTGATTTCTCTGGCTAGGACTTCCAGCACTATGTTGAATAAAAGTGGTGACAATAAGCATCCTTGTCTTGTTCCAGGTCTTAGTGGGAACGCTTTCAACTTTTCCCCAGTCAGTATGATGTTGGCTGTGGGTTTGTCCTATGTGGCTCTTATAATTTTGAGATATGTTCCTTCTATGCCTAGTTTGTTGAGTGTTTTTTATCATGTATGGGTGCTGAATTTTGTCAAATGTTTTTTCTGCATCAATTGAGATGATCATAAGATCTTGGTTTTTGCTTCTGTTTATGTGGTGAACCACATTTATTGATTACCAGATTTCAAACTAAACTAAAAGGCTATAGTAACTAAATCAACATAGTATTGGCACAAAAATAGAGACATAGACCAATGAAATAGGACAGAGAACCCAGATATAAAACCATCCACTAACAGCCATCTGATCTTTGACAAAACAGACAACAATCTATACTGGGGGAAAAAATCCCTATTCAATAAATGGTGCTGGGAAAATTGAATAGCTGGAAGAATGAAACAAGATCTATATCTCTCACCACTTACAAAAAATTAATTCAAGGTGGATAAAGGACTTAAACATAAGGCATGAAACCATAAGAATTCTAGAAGAAATGTGGGGAAATCTCTTCTTGATATTGTCCTATGCAAAGTATTCATGAAGAAGACCCCAAAGACAATCACAGCAACAAAAAAATTAAATAAATGGGACTTGATTAAATTAAAAAGCTTCTGCACAGCCAAGGAAATAATCAACAGAGCAAATAGACAACCTACAGAATGGGAGAAAATATTCACATGATATACATCCAATAAATGACTAACAATGAGATTCTACAAAGAACTCAAGGAAATCAACAAGAAAAAAATCAAACTTCCCCATTAAAAACTGGGCAAAAGACATGAACAGAAGCTTTTCAAAACAAGATAGACAAATGGCCAATAAAAATATTTTTAAAATGCTCAACATCATTAATCATCAGGGAAATGCAAATTAAAACTACAGTGAGATTTCAACTTAGCCCAGTCAGAATGGCCTTAATTAAAAAGTCCAAAAATAATAGACATTGACATGGACACAGAGAGAAAGGAATGCTTATACACTGCTGGTGGGACTGCAAATTAGTACAACCTCTATGGAAAAGAGTATGGAGATTCCTCAAAGAACTAAAATTAGACCTACCATTTGATCCAGCAATCCCACTACTGGGCATTTACCGAAAGGAAAGAAGGCATTTTATCAAAAAGACACCTGCACTCAAATGTTTGTTGCAGCACAATTCACAATAGCAAAGATGTGGAATCAACATAAATGCCCATCAATTCATGAGTGGATTAACAAAATGTGCTATATGTATACCATTTAATACTATTCAGCCATGAGGAAGGATGACTTAATGCCTTTTGCAACAATTTGGATGAAATTAGAGATCATTATCCTAAGTGAAGTATCTAAAGAATGGAAAAACAAACTCCACATGTACTCACTATTAAATTGGAACTAACTGATGAGCGCATATGTGTATAGAGGGAAGTAAAACTCAACAAAAATCAGCCAGGAGAGAGAAGAGAGGAAGGGATGGGTGAAAACCTGCCTAACAGGTACAATGAACACTACCTGGGTTACAGGCATACTTATAACCCTGACTTAAGCATTATAAAAGCAAGCCATCTAACCAAAAACATATGTACCCCTGTAATATTTTGCAAAATAAAATAAAATAAGACAAGAAAAGAAAAGAAAAGTAAATAAAAGACCTACTTATTGGGAAATAAGATTGTCTTTTTTCACAGATACATGATTTTCTGTGGAGAATATCCAAAAGAATCAACCAAAAACTCCTGGGATTAATATGAAATTTATAGCAAGGTTGTGGAATACAAGATTAATAGACAAAGTCAATATCTTTTCTATATACCAGCAATGGACAAATGAAATTTGGATTTAAAAACAAAATACCATTTACATTAGCAATCCAAAAAATGAAATACTTAGGTATAAGTCTAACAAAATTTGTTGAAAAAAATTACCAAACTTAGATAGAAAAAGAAATCAAGGAAGAACTAAATAAATGGAGAGCTATTCCATATTCATGGATAGGAAGACTCAATATTATCAAAATGTCAGTTCTTCCCAATTTGATCTATAGAGTCAATGCAATTTCAATCAAAATTCCAGGAAGTTTTTTTTTTTATATTGACAGACTCTAAAGTTTATATGGAGAGGTAAAATACCCAGAATAGCCAACATAATACTGAAGGAGAAGAACAAAGTTGAAGGACTTACACACCTGACTTCAAGACTTATTATAAAGCTATAATAATCAAGACTGTGAGGTATTGGCATAAGAATAGACAGATAGATCAGTGGAACAGAATGGAGAACCCAGAAATAGAGCCACATAAATATAGACAACTGATCTTTAACAGTGGAGCAAAGGCAATACATTGGATAAAAGGCAATCTTTTCAATAAATGATGCTGGAACAACTAGACATCTACATGCAAACAGAAAAAAAAGTACGTAGACACAGACCATACACCCTTCACAAAAATTAACTCAAAATGGATCACAGAACTCAAAACTCCTATAAGACAGAAAAAAATCTGGATTACCTTGGGTTTAGTGATGATTTTTTAGATAAAACACCAAAGGCATAATGCATGAAAGAAAGAATTGATAAACTGTACTTCATTAAAATTAAAAATTTCTGCTCTGAGAAAATGAAGAGAATAAAAAAAAAAAGCCTGGGAGAATTGACTAGGAGAAAATATTTGCAAAAGACTGTATGATAAAAGACTGTTTTCTAAAATAAACAAAGAACTATTAAAACTCAACATTAAGAAAGCAAACAACCCAATTAAAAATCGGGCCAAAGATGTTAACAGACTTCTCATCAAAGAAGATATACAGATGGCAAATAAGCATATGAAAAGATGCTCTATGTCGTATATCATCAGGGAAGTGCAATTGAAAGAACTACAAGACACCACTACAAACCTATTAAAATGGACCAAAATCCAGAACACTGACACCACCAAATACTGGCAAGGATGTGGAGCAACAGGAACTTTCATCCATTGCTCGTGGGAATGCAAAATGGTACAGCAATTCTGGAAGACAGTTTGGTTTCCTACAAACTAAACACACTATTACCATACAATCCATCAGTCATACTCCTTGGTATTTATCCAAAGGAGTTGAAACCTTATGTTCACACACACACACACACAAATCGCTGATGCTTATAGCAGCTTTGTTCATAATTGGCAAAGCCTGGAAGCAACAAAGATGGTCTTCGGTAGATGAGTGGATAAATAAACTCTGATACATCCAGACAAAGGAATATTGTTCAGAGCTAAAAATGAGCTATCAAGCCATGAAAATATGTGGAGAAAACTTAAATGTGTATTCCTAAGTGAAAGAAGCCAGTTTGATATTCCAGAAAATGCAAGACTGTGGAGGCTGTAAGAAGATCTGTGATCACCAGAGGTTAGAGGAGAAGGAGGGATGAATAAGCAGAGCACAGAGGATTTTTTGGGCAGTGAAGCTACTTAATATGATACTATAATGGTGATACATATCATTATAAATTCATCTGAACCTATAGAATGCACAACCTCAGTAGTGAACCCTAAGGTAAACTATGGAATTTGGGTGATAATGATGTGTCAGTGCAGGTGTGTGGATTGTAATAAATGTACCACTCTGTAAAGGATGTTGACAAAGGAGGAGGATATGCCACACTCCTTGTAGGGAGACAGGGGTATGTATGGGGACAGGGGGTATATGGAAAATCCCTGTGCTGCCTTCTTACTTTTGCTATGAACCTAAAACTGCTCTAAAAAAAAAGGCTATTAAAACAATATTTTGAAAGATTAGGGATTAAGTTTTTTGGTTCCTGTTACTAAGAAAATATTTCTTGAGTGACAAGTCAAAGATCCATTTATCAGTCAATCACAATCTAGTATGAAAAAGCTTATAGGACTTTTCCTAAGTGAGGGTGAAGGTAGAAAGGAAAGCATCACAATTATGAACGTGTTGGTGACCTGAGAGGAGAGAAGTTGTTCCCACTAAGTGAGGAAAATGACACAGAGCTGGGTAGGTAAACAATTCCATATCAGTCTCTCATATTTCTACTTCTGGCAAGAGCTTATCCTGAATTTGAGTAATCTTAATATTCACTTCAAAGGGTTTCACCCAGAAAGAATCATTGAAGTCCCACTATTTCTATCACCTAGAATGAGTCCCTCATTTCTATCACCTTCACTGTGAGCTGCTGATGTGCACATTGCTGAGAGCGAGAACAACCTCACATCTCCACTAACCTGTGCAGATCCAGTTTCTTTATTCTGGAGTGTTGTTTCATTTTACCAGGCATAGACTCTTGGATCTCCACATCTGCAAACAGCATTATAGCTGATTCTTCAACCTTAAATTGATTTCAAGAATAATTTCCTTTGGAACCAAAGGACTTTATTTTAATGATATAAAAAGTGTTAAAGTATTGGCATAAATTCAGAGGTGAAAAACATATATGTTCAGTGATATTATCAGAATCACTCTATAGGAAAACACAGTCTTCCAAACCAGAAAAAATGTATATTACTGATAATAATAATAGGCAGAACCAATAAAATGCATTCTTGGGTTTACTCAGCACCTCACCCACTGCACTTGCTCACTACACTCGGGAAATTTCATGAGCAATGTAAAATCCTTTTTCTGGTCAGAGCAAGTATTATGAGTCCCGTCTCCATCCCTTGTCAGAGGGCGGAGAGGACTGCTCTGACGTCATGAGAAGGACATTTGTTTCCCCACCACTCCGTAGCGTGGCTGTGTTAGGGCCTCTGTCCCCTCTATACTCTTTGTGTACATGTTTAAAAGTCAAGTGTCACCCACACCTCAAATCATAGGATGGTTATGAGGCTCAAAATAAAACTGGGATATTTTATGTTTAAATTTATTTTAAACATCCACATTAGGGTGTTGTGCAAACTCTAGCTCATCATTTCTTGTGTCTTCACTGTTGCTTTTCCACTGCTATTCAGTTTTCCATTCCTACTCCATCTCACTTTTTGAGAATGTCTAAATTCTCTAAGAAATTTATCCTGAGGTAGGGTGTGTGGATTTTATATATATATATATGTGTATATATATTCATTTTCATATTAGCAACTGTATTTTCACACTAAATAAACTCTTATAAGAGAAATGATCTGAACTCAATGAGTGGTTATCAACATTGTTTCCTTGTAACCTATTAAATGGGGCAAATCCCTGGGGAAAAGAAATAGGTGGAAAGGAGGATTTGATGTATAGTCAAAAGCTGTAACTCCAGGAAGTCTTTCGTTTATTCAATACTTACTGAACCTGTACTTCTGAAATTTGCATTTAATGTAAAGTTTTCCATTGAAAAAGTGGCACACAGGGCAAGGAAAAATAAGCCAATTTAGGTAAAAATGAATGCTCACCTGTTCGGATATAGAGAGAAATACTTACGAAAAAATAAAAAGTGGAAAGTGAGTATTTGATGGACCTTGTGCAACAGTGCAATGGGCTTGTTCTGTTTCTTTTAGTCTCTGCTTTCCCACAGTTTCAGTGTTTGTCATAGAACATATTATGTGACCTCAGGTCATCACTTGCCCTTCTGTCAACAAAGGATAATAACAGTTGCTTGAAAGCCACTCACAGGAAATTGTGAGGATTAATGAGAAAATGTTTCCCAGCTCAGTGCTTCTCAGGAAAAGATGGTATCAAACCAGAAGGCTTATTTCTTGCCTTGTATCCTGACAGGAAAAATATACTGAAATAAAGCATTTTCTCCTTGAATGAACAGAAAGTTCTACTGCTTATTTGGGCAGAAGGTCCTAATTTTTAATAAACTGTGACTCTGAATAACTTTTGTGTTTGAGAAGAAGCATTTCTTTAGCTATTCATACATTAGTTTCCCATTGTCTTTTTCTGGTAACTTGGAAGTAAGCATTATTTAAATTTATAACCAATGCCAGAAAATCTAGAATTTATGCTGAACATTAAATAATTATATTTTTAAATCTGAAATTGATATATATAATTTTATGTTCAGGTTGAAAATTCAATACCTGAAGTCACTCATTCAAGTTCTCCGCATTATAATGTGGTGTCCATATGTAATTTCCACTGAATCATTTTGTACAAATAATTTTTTATCTTGTTTCTTTCATGTCTGGATAGTTCTAGTTATTTAACTGGCCATTTTTTCATATGTTTTGAACCAAATTATAATACATTCCAGCCATGAAAGAATTTCAGATAATTTGTGTATTTCATACTTTTACTAATACTAAAAAAATTGGCATGAATTGGGGCTATAAGATTTTGCAAACAAAATCACACAATAACATACCAAAGCCATACTAGACTAACTCTTCATAGTTAAATGTGCTTTTGCTGTTTGTTCTTGCTTAATGCAACTCTGTTAAATTAGTCATGGTGTCTTTCCTCAAGTCAACACCTCCTTCCCCACCTACTCGAAATTCATATTAGCAAAGTGGTTTGGCCATTACCAAGTACAGAGTTAACAATTATCTATCCATTTGAATACCTCCTATTTTTCCAGATACAGTACATAGATTTAAAAAGGCACAGGCTTGGATAATGAATTTAGAAGGCATTTGAAACACAGTAAGACTAGGACTTAAAATATAAATAGAATTTTTAAAAGCTTGAACCGCAACTATCTTCATAAAAATGATTCATTAATTGAGATATAAGATATTTCAGAATTGTGTCAAGGAAAAACTGTAAGATGAAAATACAAGATATTCTTGTAACAACATCAATGGCTGTTTAAGAAATGGCTGATATAACCAGAAGGACATTTAGAAGTCAGTTTACTTAGATGCTTATAGATGCATATTCCATGCATCTATATTCCTCTGCATATTCCATGTAGCCACTTTCGTTACAGGACTGCCAATGAATAATTGCTTGAAGACACGTGCTTTTCCCAGTGATTGTTAAGAGTGGCTCAGGAGGTGGAGAAGCAATATAGTGGGGCTCTGAATTTGGGGATTTCTCAACATTGGCTGCAAATTAGAATCACCTGGTGGATTTTAAAGATACAACTGATGGAGTCTATCCCAGAGACACTGACATAGTAGTTCTACAGAAAGCTGGGATTTAGTATCATTAAAAATCTCCCTAGGTGATTTCAATGTTCAGCAAGAATTGAGATTTATATTTAATTCATTGCACATAAATTGGAGAGTCACATTCTGTGGTCTGTATATTTTCTTGTTCTAATGCCAAGGCCAGAGGAAACTACCATTTGTAACTTGCACCTTGGCAGGGGTCTTCTTTGCCCCTCATCCACTGTTCTTACTTGGCTAAGAATAGTTCCCCAGACCTGAGCTCCACACACTTTCCTAGGCTTAGTCACTGGGGGATGCTGTTAAAGTACAGATTCCACTTCAGGAGCTCTGGGGTGGGGCCCACATCTCAGTACGTCTAACGAGCTCCCAGGGGATGCTGGGCTGATGGTGCAGGAATGGCATTTTGAGTAGCCAGAAACTAGAATTTATTTGCTTAATGATTTTTCTTTCCAAACACCATTAAAATTTCTTTTGAATACATTTGTATTTGTGGAAAGAGGAGAGAGAGTCAATAAACTGTCAATATATAAACATCCACACGAATTATTATAATGTGGATGTCTTGATTTCTTACTGTTTATATGCAATGTAAATATAACAGCTATTCTGATGAAATTCTGTCATTCTGTGAATCACATTAACAGGACATCTTTCTTGCCTAGAAATTCTGACATTACCTGTCCCTTAGGTTTGTGTGATTTTACCCTGCATTATGATAACTGATAAAACTCTCAGTCCACAAACTCGCATATTCAAGGAGCATACTTTTACCATTTTTTTTTTTTTTGGTAATTTTTAGTTTTCTGTAACTCCACTTAGTGTAGACTCTGAATTACCAATCAGCCAGCCAGGTAGGAAACTTAGTGCTAGCTCTTTGGGGTGCAGCCCTTACTGCTAAGCCTTGTCCCATAGATCTGGACCTTTCTCATGTCAAGGCACTGGAGATGTGGTGGCAGGGAACAGCCAGGTGTCCCCTCGTCAGCCCACAAAACAACACCTGTAACTCAAGAAGCTACAGGCAAGGGGCAGAGGCTAACTGCACGTGGAATATGCTTTGATTAATTGATTTACCACTCACTGTGGGAAACATCCACCTCTGTAATTCACCCAGCCAATATTTTCTTTGTGTACAGGTAAGATAATTCTCCAGAAAATAAACAGTACCATGGTGGGCATCTTTTCTTATATATCTCTGAGCACTTGCCCAATTTTTCTAGGTGACAGGATATGCATATGCCAAAAGTTTTGATGAGAAATATAGAAGTCCTTATAAAGAGTTAAAAAGAAAAACTCTTGTAAGCAATATGAAAGTGCTAGTTCCAACATCCTACCAGTAATGACTTTTACCATTTTTTATAAATTTCTCTAATCTGGTAAGTTAAAAAATGTCATAATTTAAATTTTCTCTCTTAAGTATTTCCTATTTATATAGTTTGGCTCTTTTTTAAACAATATTTTTGTCATTTAATTTAATTTGGAAGAAGTGTTTTTGTTGTATGGCAGATATTTGTCTTGATTCATCCATTAATCTTGAATCTTTAATGATATGATTTTTTAATATTTGAAAACGAATTTAGTCACTTATTTCTACTAATGTTTCAGCTGCTATTGTCTGCTTAGAAACATTTCTATTACCATATTATAATATAAGAACCTAAATTTTCTTTTAGAAATTTTATGCTTTAATATATGCACTACAGGGGCTTTGGAATAAATTGACTGAGGAAACTAGCCATGGAGCAGAACTAGCGTGAGAACTAGGTGGTTTGTCTGAAATTCAGAAGGCTCACTGGAGCTTCTGATGTCAGCATTGGGTGAAGTGTTTTCAGGACTCCCCAACTCACCATCAGGCACAGGACCCACACACCTGTGTGGAGATTTGCCCTGTGCAGACTGTGGCTGCTGAGCCCATCTCACCTGCAGCCTCCCCTGCCACATGAGGGGTGCTGGTCCCAGGCCAGGCAGCAGCCTTGGGCCCCACTCCCCTCCCCTGGGCTGTACCTACCACAGGCTCCTCTCCCCAGGGACGTGGCATCCAGCTGCTCATCCTTTCCTGGCATTGCGAGAGGCGGCTGTTTCATGGAGCCTGATATGTCTCTTAATCCATGTGAAAGTAAATTCCGACATTTCTGGCTTGTCTGGACCTGGACACCCCACACTTGTGGCAGATAATGACGTGGCTGGAGAATAATTGAGGTTAGTAAGCCCCACTGCCTGGACAGCAGCTCTGCCCTGTCTTTTTCTTCTCTTTTTCTTTTCCTTTTTTTCTTTTCTTTTCTTCTTCTTTTGATAAAAATATATTCATGTCTAAGTAACATAATCATAGAATTTGATCAGTTTGAAAAATCGTGAAATTGTATGATTTTGTTTTGAACATCTGTTTTGAATGTAGTCCCTGGGAGAAAAGGACACACACAGGGACCTTCTGTGAGAGGAGCCTCATCTGTTTGCTTACCTCTAGTCCTTTGTTGGTAAGAATCTAAATCACATTCTAGGAAAAGAATTTTCAAAAACAATGCTTTCTTGTCAACTAAGGGAGATAACTAGCATTTTGCCATGAGCAAAAATGTATATCTACAAGAAGCACTAATTTGATGCCACCCTGGAAGTCCCAGAGCTTCAGGCGTGGTTACCATGGAGATACCACCCACCTCTCACCTGTGGCACATTTGTGACAAATAAGACGAACCATTTTGTACTTTGTACTTTGGTCCCTGAGAAGACACCACCACAGAAAACCAGTGTTCTTGAATTTACACAGAGAATCCATATTGGGATAAAGTATTCCCATGCCTGGGTCCCATCCCCAGAGATTTTGGTTTATTTGTTTTGTGATTAGCCCTGGGCATTAAAATATTTTTTAAAGCTCCCCAGGTGACAAAAAAGTCCAGCCAGGGATATGAATTCCTGATCAAATGTGAGGTAGGTACTGAATGGCAAGCAATTGTTCCAAAGTCTTTTCTTTTTTTTAAAATCATTCCCGATACTTATTTTTAAAACAAGGCAGAGGAATTATGCTTCTGGGAAGATAGAATAGACATACTTTTTTCTATTCCTCCTGCTAAGTACAACTAAAACTTCCAGACATTATAAACAAACATAGGAAGACCCTGAAGGCAGTCCACTTAATAAGCTTGAACACTAAGGAAAGACACAGTGATGTGTCCCTGGGTTTTCATTTTGCCTCATGTATCCTAGACTGGGCAATAAAAAAGCCAGCAACCCAGAAGCAAAAATGGGCACAGACACAATAATCCACAAACAAAGCCTACTGTCTCTAGCCAAAGGGTGAGGAAAGGGGCAGCCTAGTAAGACTGAAAACTTTAAAATAATAACCATTCTACTGCAAACACTACAAAACAAACTGCAGCCCCATACCCACTTCCTCCAGAAAAGGCCTGGACTTCCACCCCTGCCAGGATATAATGAGGTACCCCACCTCAGGGAAGGAGAATATTACAGAAAGTTGATGTGAGAATGGAGACTTTCATCCCTGCTGGACAGTAAGGAACTCAAGGGGAACCAGAACTTTCACCCCCATCTGGTGGTACCAAGATGCCTCCCACCTTCTCACTGAAGTGGTGTCAGAGAAGGTGTCAAGATATTCTCCACAAATCAACAGTAATGGAGCCACCCACCCAGCCCTACAGTGTCAGTGAAAGCTGTATGGAAGGCAGTAATAAGGCACCTCTCCTACTCTCAGTGAGCAGAGGCTGAGCAGGAAGACTGAACGGCTATCCTCACCCAGCATAGCCACTCTTTCCCTACTTCCAATCATAGCGACAGAAGCCAAGTGGAAAACCTTGGCTTCCAATCCAACCAGACAACATCAAAGAGGTACCCCTTCCTTGTTGGAGTGGTGTTAGAGGAGGTCCACTAAATTGAAATGTGAGTAAGTTCCAGAGTCTTATAACAAAATATCCAAATATTCAAATTTCAATTGAAAATTATACTATTCTGTGAACCAGGAAGAACTAAACAAAATGAGAAAAGACAATCAACAGACATAAACACTGAGATGACATAGATGTTATCTGAAATGGAATTATCTGATAAGGATTGTAAAACAGCCAACACAAAAATGTTTCAACAAGCAAGGACTAACAAGCTTGAAACCAATGAAAACATAGAAAGTCTCAAGGACAAAATTGAAAATGCAAAGGAGAACCAAAGGAAATTCTGTAAATAAAATTAAAATAACAAAAAATTTTAAATGGATGATATCAACAGCAGAATGGAGAGGACAGAGGAAAGAGTCAGTGAGCTTAAGTATAGAACAATATAAATTACTCAGTTTGAATAGCAGAGGGAAAAAACAGACTGAAAAAAATGAGTGGAGATTCAAGAACAAGTGGAACTAGAACTAAACCTCTAACATTCATGTTATTGGAGCTCCAGAAGGAGAGGAGAATGGCAGTGAGGCTAAAAAAGTATTTTAAAAAATAATGGCTAAATTTTCCCAACTGTGGCAAAAGATATATACACACAGATTCAAGAAGTTAAATGAGTCTCAAACAGAATAAACCTCCCAAAATGCAAACCAAGACTCATCATCATCAAACTTCTGAAAACAAAGAAAAAAAATCTGAAAAGTAAGTGGAGAGAAATTACTCATTTCTTAGAAAGGAAAACATTCAAATGACAGTGGCTTTTTAATCAAAAACCATGGATGCCAAAAGAAAGTGACACATTATTCAAGTGATGAAAGAAAATAACTTTCAAGCCAGAATTCTACATTAAGCAAAAATACTGTACCTTAGAAATGAAGAAGAAGCCAAGATATTCTTAAATAAAGGAATTTGTTACCAGAAAACTTTTTATACAATAATGGCTAAAAAAAATTATCTACAAAGAAAGAAAAATATATTCTTAGAATATCAGTAAGAAAAAAAAGAACACAGTAAAAAGTAAAATATGAGCAATGCAAAATGTTCAGGTAATACACAAGAAAACAGGAAAAGAAAACAGAAGAATGAAAACCAGAACAAGCAGAAAAATAATATAAAATGCCAGACTTAAATCATAACATGATAATTATATAATATATTAATAACTACATTTAATTGCATTACATATGAATGGTTTAAGCAATTCAAAGACAGAAAATGGATAAAAGCATGGATAAAAAATATAATGCAACTATATTCTGTCTGTAAGAAATTCACTTCAAATATAAGGGTACTGATAGGTTGAAAGTAAAAAATGGAAAAAGATATGTCATGCAAACAAAATCAAAAGAAATCAGGAGTTGATGGATTAATATTATATGAAGTAGACTTCACAGCAAAGAAAATTACCAGGATAGAGAGGAACATTATGTAATAATAAAAGGGTCAAGCCATCAAGAAGACATAACAATCCTAAAGCACCAAAAACAGAGTTGCAAAATATATGAAGCAAAAACTGATAGTATAAAAGGAGAAATAGACAAATCTATAATTGTAGTCAGAGACTTCAACACTCTTCTCTCAACAACTGATAGAGCAACTAAACAGAAAATCAGCAAAGATATAGGACAACTTAATACCATCCACCAAAGAGATCTAATCAAAATTTACAGAACATTCCACCCCAAAACAGGAGAATACACATCCTTTTCAAATGCCCATGGAACATATGCTAAGAGAGACCATATGCTGGGCCATAAAATAACCCTCCACAAATGCAAAAGAATTAAAATTATACAAAAGATGTTCTCTGACCAAAATAGAATCAAACTAGAAACCAACAACAGAAAGACAGATAAATCCCCAAACACTAGGTAACTAAATAATACACTTCTATGTAATCCATAGCTCAAAAAAGAAAACTCAAAAGAAATAGAAAAATACCCTAAACTGAATAAAAGTGAAAATACAACATATCAAAAGTAGTGGGAAGCAGCTTAAGTAGTGCTGAGAGGGAAATTTATAGCACTAACTCTTATATATAAAAAAAAATAATAAGTATCCTCAATACTCTAAGCTCCTGCTTCAAAAAACAGGAAAAAAAGAAAACAAAATTAACCCAAAGCAAGCATAAGAAAAGAAATAATAAAGCTAAAAGCATAAATCAATAGAATGTCAAGCAGAAAAGTAATAGAGAAATCAATGAAACAAATAAGCTTGTTCTTTGAACAGATTAATAAAATTGACAGCTCTCTAGCAAAATTGACAATAAAAAAACAGAGAAGACACAAATTATCAATATCAAGAATGAAATAGCAGAAATTTCTACAGAAATTACTGCAGACACCAGTAGGATAATAAAGGAATACTATGAACGGCTATACTGTCTTAGTCCATTTTGTTTTGCTATAAAAGAATACCTGAGACTGGGTAATTTATAAAGAAAAGAGGTTTATTGAGCTGATGGTCCTGCAGGCTGTACAAGAAGCAGAGCACCGGCACCTGCTCAGCTTCTGGTGAGGGCCTTAGGCAGCTTCCACTCATGGCAGAAGGCAAAGGGGAAGCTGGCTGTGCAGAGATCACATGCTGAGAGACGAAGCAAGAGAGAGATGGGGGAGGTACCAGGCTCTTGTGGGAACTAATAGAGTAAGAACTCACTACCCCCTGAGAAAAGGTATTATTCTATTCATGAGGGATCCATCCCATGACCCAAACACTTCCCATTAGGCCCCATCTCCAATACTGGGAATCAAATTTCAACATGAGATTTGGTGGGGACAAACAAATTATATCCAAAACATAGCATCTACCTGTATAAATTTGACAACTTAGATGAAGTGGTCCAATTCCTCCAAAAGGACAAACTACCATAACTCAATGAGTATGAACAAGATAATTTGAATTTTCTTGTAACTATTAAGGATATTAAATTCATAATTTTAAGCTTCAACCCCACCCATAAAAAGCTCCAAGCTCTAACGATTCCACTGGAGAAGTCTACCAAATGTTGAAAGAATGAACACCAATCCTATGCAATCTCTTCCAGAAAATAGAAGGGAACACTATCCAATTCATTCAATGAACCCAGAATTACCTTTATACCAAAACCAGACTAAGAAAATACCATAAAAGAATAATACACATCAATCCCCCTCATGAATATAGATGCAAAAATTATCTGAAAGAATTCAGAAAATATATAAAAAGAACACACCATGAACAAATGGGGTTTATTATTTAAAATCAATCTAGAAGCAGAACTCCTAGGAAAGTTTTTGAACTCTGAAGAGTTAATGATTTTATCAGGAGCCCTCAAGCCATCCAAGGGCAACCACAGATGACCCACGCCTCTAACCACTCACAAATTTTAACTTGTAAACTAAACTGAAGGGGTTAAACTGGGTTGCCCTTAATTTCCCTCCCAACCTGCATTCTCTATCAACAGGTTATCTGTGTGACAGTCATTAGAGACATTCACAAATATGTATTTTCTCCTCCCCTTCCCTTTGAAAAGTGGGTGTGGTATGTAACTTGCTTTGGCCACGGATGTGTGAATGGAAGTAAAATATATCACTATAGGTTACAAGCTTTCAGAGGCAATACATGATTTGCCACATTTCTTTTTACCTACTGTGTCAAGTGTGAAAACATGCACTGACATGAAGTATTTGTCAGTCTGAACCTTGAATAACTAAGAAGGACAAAGAATCCCTACCAGCCCACCTTGGGCAAGTGGTGCAAATAAGAAATAAAATGTACTTATCTTAGTCACTGAGATGTTTAGGATGATTTGTTGCTACAGCAAAACAAAGTTTATTCTCACTGATATCATATAACCCAACTTTTGAAAACTTAAAATGTTTTGTGTCTTAATGAGAGGGCTTATGATATGTGATGATAATGATAATTATGATTCTAAGAGAGTAAATGTTTTACTTATAAAAGAAGAGGGTTTTTTAATGTGTGACAACTATAAAAAAATCTATGACTTCACTCAGTCACTGAGATTTATGGATTTCAATATGTTCCCAAGTTTTCTGATTCTGAGGCTGAGAACTAGTAATATTGGGTTCTTTTGGAAATGTGGCTCCAAAGTGACAGGAGACAAAGGTGCAGTGAGAACTAATTTTGCAATTCACTGGTTAATGAATTAGAATTCAAGGAGAGAATTCAAGGAGGAGACAGTTCACAGAAATATAATGAGTCAATTTTATCCATTGGGATTATATTGTATTAGATTTAGCATTCTGCACTTAATATTTGTTATTAGATAATGCTTATGGCAATGAATGAGGTAGATGGCATTCAATTGAGATAATATGCCAAAAATTGTATGAAAAAAATTAAAATAGCAAGGTTATTTATCACAGCTCCTTGCTAATAAAGATGATTATCATATAACAGGGAGATCCACCTAAGGTTCTTTAAGTCCAGAGGTATAACGTAGCCATCAAAGAGACAGAAGTAAACTAAGACAGAAGAAAATGAGAGACTATTCCCAAACAGTTGCTGAACTGGGAAGAAAATTTCACTCTTTGTAAACAGAGAAACAAAACCTCCATAAGGGTGTCTTCTGGCTGCTGTCATCCTGGACTGACCTGAATTGAAATCACAAGTATCCGCTATCTAGACAAGTCTTCCAACCAAAGCTCTACCTAGTGCCTTTGTCATTTTTAGTACGATACCTTTCTTCTATTTTTGCCTTTGTGGTTCATGCATTATAAAGTAGGACAGTGAAATACCAATAAGTCCTCAGCTGAACTTTAGAATAACAGTGACAGCAGCAAACATATCCTGCCTCTCTTCTCTTTCTTGTGCTGAAGGTACTAAAATACTCTTACCTGCCAGAGCCAAAGCAGGGCCCTAACTTGTTTGATAACTGGAACTTTATCTATTTTATTACTAGGAACAGTGTATACTTGCATTGAAGAGTTACATGGTAAAACAGATGAAAGAACACTTTTTGATATTCTTGAGAAAGCATTCAAGAACAACAACAAAAAAATAACACTCACTGGCTATGTAAATTTTGAAGCAATAGTGGACAAGATAGGAAAGTCACATGAACACAATTCAGAGATATTGATAGAACTCTGAAGCCTGAAGTGTAAGTAGCACTTGTTGCCCCAGGAAAGTTTGTTATGGAGTCTTAACCATTTAATGGAAGGCTGAGATAACACCTCCAAAGTTTTTGTTCAGTCATTGATGTCTTGGTGAAAACCCAAAAGGAATTTCAGCAGAATTGTCTGCTGAAGGCTATTTCACATATTTGTTACTAACTTCCAGACATGTCTTGATCTAAGCATGCAGTTCTTCCATCCATACCAGCCATGTGTTAATAGCATGTTGAAACTTGATGCTCATCCAGGCCATCTATGTGCTAGGAGTCAGGGTAGGGAAATCAAGATATGGCTCTCTCTTACAGCTTACTACTGAAAGACAGAACAGGTTGGCCCTGAAAGCAACTTCCTCCACTCTTTTTACAGCTTAGCAGAGAGGTGGTTCAAAAGGTAAGAGTTTTCTCAATAGAAAAACAGGCCATCAGACATTGTTCACCCTTCCTAACAAAGCCATTTTTCAAACTAGGGAGTGTCTATTGGTAATAGTTACACAAGTGTTCCCTGCTTTATGAATTCATGAATTTGAAGAGTATCAAAAAGAAGGAGGTACTGTATACTGGTAGGTTAGTCATGGTACATAAAGACAAATGTGTGGGATAGTGAGAGTCCATGGATATGCTCTATTCCTTCTCAGCTCCTAAGGTCTTTCCCAGTAAATCCCATGTTCTATCTGTACTATATACTAGTGGTATTTGACATTAACCCCTTTGCACACACAGGAGGGGCAAGGCAAGTAAACAACCCACCCAGGCAGTGTTGAAGTAAAAGCAATGTTTTACTGTGCTATGAAAAAAGAGCACTAATGTCATCTGCTATCTATGATATGGCTTCATGAAAAATTGGGTTAATAGGTTGGGCCCTGAAGAATAAGTAGAATTGGATAGAGGCAGAGAGAAGGCATTGGGGTTGAAGGAAGGGTTTTGAGGAGGGTGGGGGGTGTTTTGGTGGTGCTAATCTGAACATGTCCCCAAAAATACATATATTAAAACTTAATCACCAATGTGACAGTACTAGTAGGTGGGGCCTTTAAGAAGTGACTAGGTCATGAGAGTGAAGCCCTGATGAATTAGATTAGTAATGTTATAGAAGAGATGCAAGGGAGCCCTTTGCCCCTCCATCTTTTCCATTATGTGAGAACTCCTAGACAGCACCATCTATGAGCAACGGGCCTTCGTTAGATATTCAACCTGCCTGCACCTTGACTTTGAGCTTCCCAGGCTCCAGAACTGTGAGAAATGACTTTCTATTCTTTATAAATTACCCAGCCCAAAGTATTTTGTTATAGTAGCACAAACAGACTAAAAGAAGTAGTGAGAAACCCTGCAGGGTTCGAGTATGTGTGGTCTTAGCAGATTGCATCTTTGTGAGTAGCAAAGGGCACAGGGAGTAACTGTGCACTGGTTTATGCTACAGCCCTCCTAGGAATACGCATGTCAACAGTACAGAGAGCTGAAATGGATCTAATATCTGTTGGAATATTTTTTCACTTCATAATGGTTTTCAACCTCTCCTTCAAAGCATTGCTTCTTTTAAAGGGGGCATTCTTGAGTTCCTATTCATTGCAAACATTCTGGTATGCATACATTTATTTCAACAGATACATTTTACTAATCATTTATCATAATTTTGTCTGGTAATTGATGGTATTAGATAGATCCTGCTTTTTTTCTTCCAACAATTGGATTTGTTTGTTTTCTTCTGCAAGGTCTAGGGTTTGCATTTATTATTAAAATGGGTCTAAAGTCATCAGTGTCAAAGGAGAAAAGACTACCCTCTTTTAAAATTTTTAAGAAAACGCGTATGTTCAAACACCAAGTGAAATATATCATCTCTCTTTGACGTTCCATAAATTAATTATAATTTTCTCATAAGGCTTATTGATTTTAGCAGCATAAATACCAGAAAAAATGCAAAGGTCACCTGCCTACTTCATCATATCTTTGTCTCAAAAATGTACAACACCATTAACATAAGTTAGAATTTTAAATCTGACAAAAAATTTCAATAGGCAGGTGCTGATAGCTATAGATGTCTGAAAGCAAAAGTCTTAAAGACTAAGGTCAGGGAAAAAATATAAATTTTATAGGAGAACTCAATTTGAAATATTCCAGTTTCTGTAGATGGAGCATGAACTGGTAAAAAGGGCAGGTTCATCACATTAAATTAAAGATGGATGTAATGTTCTCCTTCAACACTCACTCCCTGACTGCCTTATTTTTTTAATACACAGCTGACCTTGACCTTCTCAAATACCCATTCCCAGAAGTTGGGGTGACTAATCTTTCTGAATGGCCACTGGTGGGGGGAGGGGAGAAGAATTATGGTGTTCAATACAAATTTCTGTAAAAACAAAAACAGCAATTTTTAACTACAATTCTATATACAGCTTTTTTAAACATGAAGGTGAAATAAAGACATTTTAGGCAATCAAGACAAAGACATTGCATTGCCAGAAGTCTGTATAAAAAAAGTTAAAGAAATTTCTTCAGGTTGAAGAAAAATAGCCCTTCATGGAAACTTAAAAAAGGTAGGATGGTGGAAATAATATTTATGTAAGTAAATATACCAGAATTTTCAAAATTTATTTTAAAGCTTAGTAATTCACTCTCCAGCTTTTTGGTCTCACAATACCTTTACATTAATAAAAACAATTGAGGATGCCAAAGAGATTTTGTTTATTTAAATTGTAGCTACTAATATATTTAACACATTAGAAACAAAAATACTTAAGTGTAAGGCACAAAACCATAAAAATTCTAGAAGAAAATGTAGGCAAAACTCTTCTAGACATAGGCCTAGGCAAATAATTTATAACTAAGACCCCAAAGACAAATACAGTAATAAAAAAAATAAATAAGTGGGACTTAATCAAATTTAAAAGCTTTTGTGCAGCAAAGGAAATAATCAGCAGACTAAATAGACAACCTACAGAATGGGAGAAAATATTCACAAATAAAGGGCTAATATCCACAATCTACAAAGAACTCAAGCAAATCAGCAAAGGAAACCCAAAGAACTCCATTAAAAAGTGTGCAAAAGACATGAACAGAAGTTTTTTCAAAAGAAGATAGACAAATGGCCAACAAACATGAAAAAGTGTTCAACATCACTAATCATCAGTGAAATGCACATTAAAACCACAATGAGATAACACCTTACGCCTGTCAGAATGACCATTACTAAAAAGTAAAAATCAATAGATGCTGGTGTGGATACAGAGAGGGACGAACTCATATACACTGTTGGTGGGACCGCAAATTAGTACAACCTCTATGGGAAACGGTATGGAGATTCCTCAAAGAAATAAATATGGACTTATCATTTGATTGTGCAATCCCACTCCTGGGTATCTACCCAAAGGAAAAGAAGTCATTTTATCAAAAAGACACCTGCCCTCAAATGTTTATTGCAGCACAATTCATAATTGCAAATATGGGGAATCAACCTAAGTGCCCATCAACTGATGAGTGGATAAAGAGAATGTGGTATATATATGCCATGGAGAGCTACTCAGCCATATAAAGGGATGAAATAATGTATTTTGTAGCAACTTGGGTGGAACTGGAGACCACTATCCTAAGTGAAGTATCTCAGGAATGGAAAACCAAACACCACATGCACTCTGTACTAATTGGGAGTTAAATCACAGGCACACACAGGAACAAAGAGATGTAAAGCACATTGGAAACCAAGAAGGGGGAAGGGTGGGAGGGCGTGAGGGGTAAAAAAGTACCTGTTGGGTACAATGAACACTATTCTCATGGTGTGCACACCCAAAGACCCAACTTAAGCATTATACAAGGTATCCATGTATAACATTTGTACTCCCCTAGTATTTTGAAATAATAAAAGAGAAATTTTAAATATATATTTAAGATAGCAAGAATTTAATACATGTTTAAACATTTTTTAAATATAAATAACTTTTTAAAACAAAAAAGTACTAGCAAGAAGTGGCATCATTTTGTTTTCTGCAATTGTCTTCAGTGCCTGACCTAGGAGAAGGCTGCTAGATTCTCCTATCTGTTCTCCCATTCGAACTGTTACAAGAACATATGTTATTTAGCCTCTGAAAATGCAAATATATGACATGATAGAGTAAAAATGTAAACAGTGTTTTATAACTATTTTAAAAATTATTTCAACCTCATGAACAACCTAAAAGAGTCTGAGGGATTTCAAGGGTAATACTTTGTAATATACTTTGTATATATTTATTACAGAGCTTTCACACACATAAAGAGAGAACTAATACAAATAAAGGTAGAAAGAGACAAATCTACAATCATCGTGATAGATTTTAACAGTCGTATCTCATGGTACGTTAGACAAAACAAACCAATAAGAATAGAAAACACTTGAATAACGATTAACACTATCAACCAATGTAACTTAATTGACATTTATGAAATACTTTATCACAGGAGAGCAGAATACACATACTTTTCAACTGAACAAATAACTATAGCACCTTTCAATAAATTTAAAACATTAAAATTATAAAGTATATGCTGTCTGACCACAATAGCATTAAATTATACGTCAACAAAACTACCTGAAAATTCTCCCAAATATTTACCAATTAAATAATACAATTTCAAATTATACATGAGTTAAAGAAGAAATCACAAGAAACATTAAAAATAGTTTAATATGTGATAAATAATTACATATTATTAACTGTGTGGAATGCAGCTAAAGCAGAGCTTAGAAGAAAAACATAACTTTTCCTGCTTATGTGAAAAAAGATAAAAGATTCAAATCAGTGACAGTGACCTAAGCTAACACATTAAGAATCCAGAAAAATAAGAGCAAGTAAAATGAAAAGTAAGTAAAAGGAAAGAAATCATAAATATGAGTGCATTAAAAAAAAAGAAATAAAAAACAAGGGAGCAAACAAGCAAAACAAGGAGCTTAGAGGTCATCACTCCATTCTAGCAGAATGCAAAAAACTGAAAAAACTGAAAAATCAACAACTCTTCTTAGATCCATCAGAGAAGTGAGATAACAGGACGAAGTGCTGCTCCCAAAATAAAACATACAGGTAGATGCAGAGAACCGAAACTTACCAGAACAGAAGACCATGAACAGAAACCACTACTGGCATAGAAATACCTGAACTATAATTAACAAATTGCTGAAGACTCAGAATGAACAAACCTGAGAGATAAAAACTCCGAGGGGACACAGTCATTGAGGGCCCCACATTTTCATGAGTTTTACTTCCAAGAGCTCTGCCATGTTCTCACCGTGAAGATCAGAGAAAAATTCCCTGATGCTTCTGTCAGGGGGAAAGGTGTAAAGAAACCATTTTTAAATACTCCAGAGTATTCTTTTCTATTATATTTAACAAGGCCAGCCCTCAAGAGAAACTACTGTGGCAGAGCCTATCCTATTGGGGTTTTATCAGAAACTAACTGACCTGGGGAAAGGGAAACACTCAACTTTAACTCCTTCTGGCCATCACGTACTGCCTAAGGGGGTTAAAAAAAAAATACCTGGGAAGCACATGTGGAGTTCACAGCCCAGGAGCACAGGCTCACTAAAAGACTGAGACCTAATCACAGGACTATAGAAAGCTTTCCCCACACTTTATCATCACATTAAGACCTATTTACCACAGTTTCTTTACCCAGTCCATCATGTCTGTCTTTACATGAAAATTCACAAGGCATACTAAAAGGAAAAAGAAACACACATACAGTTTGAAGGGACAGATCAAGCATCAGAACCAGACCTGGATATGAAATGGATGTTGGAATTATCAGATAATGAATTTAAAACAACTATGATTAGTATCCTGAGGGCTCTAATGGATAAAGTAGGCAGAATGCAAAAATAGATGGGCAGTGTCAGCAGAGAGACGGAAATACCAAGGAAAACCCAAAAAGAAATGCCAGAGATCAAAAACATTGTAACAGAAAGAAAGAATTCCTTCCATAGAGTCATTAGTATACTGGACACAGCTGAGAGAAGAATCTCTGAGCTTTATGATATGTCATTAGAAACCTGAAAAACTGAAAATCAATGAGAAAAAAATAATAACCTGAAAAAAAATGAACCAGGATATCCAAGAACTGTGAAACAACAATAAAAGCAGTAACATGGGAATTAGAATCCCAAAAAGAGAAGAGAGAAAAGAATAAAAGAAACATTTGACACATTAATGATTGAGAATTTCCCCCAAATTAATGTCAGAGAAAAAACCACAATCCCGGAAGCTCAAAGAACACCAAGCAGGCTAAATGCCCCTCCTGCAAAACAAACAAAAAAACAAAACAAACAAAAAAAAACAACAAAAAAAGCTACACCTAAGTACATTATACTCAAGCTGCAAAAAATTAAAGGTAGAGAAAAAAAATCTTGAAAGACACCAGAGGGGCAAAAACATCTTACCTATAGAAGACAAAAAATTAAAATTACATCTGACTTGTCCTCAGAAACCATGCAAGCAAGAAGAGAGTGGAGTAAAATATTTAAAGTGCTGACATATAAAAGTACAGCACATACAATAATGTACAGCACATAATACTTGATAATGATAATAAATGACTATGTTACTGGTTAAATAAATAAATAAAGTGTTGAGGGAATAAAACCCACCAACCTAGAATTTTGTACCCTGAGGAATTATCCTTCAAAAGTAAAGGGGTCACAATTTACATCTTTTTATATTGTATATTCTTTATATTGTCCCATTCTCCTCTGGCCTGAAAGGTTCCTCTGAGAAATCCACTGATAACCTAATAATAATTCACTCGTATGTGACATGTTCTGCTATTAAAATTTTCTCTTTGTCTTTGACTTTTGACAGCTTAATTATAATGTGGTTAAATCTGTTTAGGTGCCTTAGAGCTTCATGGATCTGAATTTCCATATATCTCTCAAGACTGGGGAAGTTTTTAGCAATTGTTTCATTAAATAAACTTTCTGTCCTTTTCTTGCTCTGTTCTCCTTCTAGAACTCCCATCATGCAAATATGTGTTCACTTACTGGTGTCCCGTAAGTCCCTTGGGCTTTCTTCACACTTTGTCACTCTTTTCCCCCTTCTGACTGGGGAATTTCTAAGGACCTACTTTCAAGTTCACACATTCTTTCTTCTGCTTGATCTAGTCTGCTGTTGAAGCTTTTTATTGTAGTTTTTATTTTACTCATTCATTTTTTCATCCACAAGGTTTCTGTTTGGTTCTTTTTTATTATGTCTTTCTCTTTGTTGAATTTCTCATTGACATGATGAATTGCATTCCTGATGTCATTGATTATCGATCTGGGTTCTCTTATATCTCCCAGATTTCCTTAAGATCATTGTTTTGAATTCCTTTTCTGGCAATTTATAAATTTCTCTTTCTTTGGGGTCAGCCACTGTAGCATTGCTGTGTTCCTTCAGTGGTGGCATGTTTCCTTGCTTTTTCATGTTTCTGTGTCTCTATGTTATTTCTGCATATCTGATAGAAAGATGCCAAATAGATAACTTGACATTATGCCTCAAGGAACTAGAGAAAGAAGAATAAACTAAGCCTAAGTTAGCATAAGGAAGGAAATATAAAGATCAAAACAGAAATAAATAGAGAATGGAAAAACTATAGAAAAAATTAATTGAGTTGTTTTTAAAAAAAATAGACAAACTCTTAGCTAGACTAACTAAGAAAAAAAGAGAGAAGACTCAAGTAAGATAAAAAATGGAGGTATTACAACAGGTACCTCAAAAATAAAAAGGATCATAAGGGAATATTATGAATAATTGTATGCCAGCAAATTAAATAACCTAGAGGGAATGGATAAATTCCTAGATAAATATAATTTGCCAAAAATGAATCACGAAGAAATAAAAAGCTGGAAAATACCAATATCAAATAAAGAGAATGAAGAATTAATCAAAAGTTTTCCAACAAAAAAAATCCCGGGACCAGATGGTTTTATGGCTAAATTCTACCAAACATTCAAAGAATAATTAATACCAATGTTCCTTCTTCCAAAAAATAGAACGAGAGGGACCACTTCCAAAAACATCTTACAAGGCCAGCATCACCTTAATACCTAAGCCAGACAAAGACATCACAAGTAAAGAAAACTATAGGACAATTTCTCTGATAAACACTGATGCAAAATTCTCAATAAAATATTAGCAAAACAAATTAAACAGCACATCAAAAAGATTAAACATTATAACCAAGTGGGACGTATCCTTGGGATGCAAGGCTGATTTCACATATGCAGATCAATGACTATCATACATCACATTAAAAAATTATTAATAAAAACCACATGGTCATCTTAATTGATGCAGAAAAGGTGTTTGAAAAAGTTCAACATTATTTCTTAATAAAAACACTCTTTTTAAATCTACAAACTATTGTACATAATTTTTATCAATAATTTACTATGACTGATGCTACACATTTTCAATCTTGTTCCCAAATTTTTGCAAACAACAACTACAAATGTTCTTTTTATGTGTATTTTAATTTTTTGTTTAATTTTAAATGTATTATAGATTTTATCATGCTATTCTCTATTTAAAATCTCCTCCTGACATAGGATAAAGCCCAAATGCTATCAAATAACACACACGGCCACTTATGACATGTCCCGATTATTCTACACATTTCATTTTATTTTTGCACTTTCTTGCCCTATCCATGGTATGTAGGTCACAGACTGCTATAAACCAGCTTCAATAACTTTAAAAGTGTTGAAATTGTACAGATTACATTATCTAATAACAACAAAATTAAACTAGATATAAAACTGTTATCTGAAAACTACCCCAAATATTTGGAAATTAAATAACACAGTTTGAAATAATCCTTGGATCAAAAAAGAAAGAACAAAGGAAATTAGGATATTTTGGACCAAATTAAAATGAAAACACAGTGTGTAAACATGTGGGACATAGCTAAAGCAATGCTTGAAGGGATCTTTATAGCGTTAAAAGCTTATTCTAGAAATGGAAAAAATGTGAAATTATCTACTATAAAAATCTAAAGGAAAAGAGAAAATTAACTGAAAAGAAGGTAGATGATAGGAAAAACAGAAATAAGCATTTAAATTAATAAAGTATAAAATGGACAAACAAGAGAAAATCAACAGAACCAAATCTGGTTCTTTGAGAAGATCAATAAAATTGATAAGGCCTTAACTAGAATGATCAAGAAAACAAAGGAGAAGACACAAATTACCAATTTCAAGGATGAGAGGTACACCATCCCTACAAATTCACAAATGTCAAAATGATAATAACAGAATATTGTGAATAATTTTATTTCAATTAATTTGACAGTCTAGATGAAATGGAAAAATTCCTTGATACAAGCTGACACAGCAAGAATAGAAAATCTCAATAGTCCCTTATCTGCTAAAGGATGCAGGTTCCTGCCTTCTCAGATCCAACATCCTCCTCCCACCCTCTGCAGGTTAATTCTGCTGTCTCAACCCTAATCATTAATCTCAGTTCTAGAAATACACAGAATCATGTCCCTCAATAGACCCAAAGCAAAAAAAAAAACTATGACCATTTCCTCACCCTTCTGGAAGGCAATACAAGAACTTCAGACTTTTTGAAGAAGAATGAAGACCTTTCATTCTTAGATAGGAATTGGGGATAGTGATGCTGTGTTCTTTACTGGTAAAGCTCCCATGTGACCAACACATAACTAAATAAAGAACACCTGGGGTTTATTTTTTTATTAACACATCCAGTCACCCACATGTAGAATAGAAATGCATATATAATCTTTAATTTTTATGTACCAGTATCTCTTTCTCTGTTAATATTTTTTTCTCCTTAACAAAGCCTAATTTTATTCTTCCTTCCTTCCTCCCTTCCTTCCTTTCTCCATTTGCTAATTTAGTAAGCTCCAGATACTAATGTACTTCAAAAAGTTATTTAAATATTAATTCAAAAACATCCCTAATATCAGGTATGGCCCCTTGTCATCTAAACAAATCAGATTCAACCCATCTCTGTTGCCTATGATTGGCTGCAGAGTGGAGATGACACGGTTCAGGCCAATGGGATACAATGAGAGATTTGCCCCTGACTCCAGATAAAATTTCTTCTGATTCTCTTAGGAGAGTGGCCAGGAACAGTCCTTTCCATGTCCAGGTATGAATGAGGAATCCTGGGGCCTCACATCTTAGCAGCCCCATCCAGCCCTAGGAGGACCTAGACTGTGGACCAGAAAGCTTGGAGGGAAGACAAAGAACCTGGGTCCTTCCTGACTTTGTTGAGCAATGAGACCCATCAGCACCAAGGCCAGTGACACCTTGGACGACCCTGGGCTTCCTTACGACTCAACTCAGTTAGGGAGGGCCTCATGCAATTGAAAACACCAAAAATGTTTCACAGAAGAAAGAATCTGGTTGTTTCTAATTCAGTGGACAACGTACATTTATAAAGAGAAGCAGGCAGTGTACTAAGTCAAGAAAGTTCATCTAAATAGAAGACCTGGTCCAGAGACCAGTTCACCTTTTAATTATATTTAAAAAAATAGTTATTTCTCCTTTCTGAGCTTTGGCCCTACCTCAGTTTTAACACTCAATTGGTAAGAAAATTTATTCCATGGGACTTGGTGAATATGTAAATGACTGTCAATACCTACACAAAGTCAATTATAATTAAATTTATCATGCTTCCAGCTAAGTCTGATTCATTATGAGGAAGTAAGTTTTCAGATGACTTTGAATTAATGCTAGAATAATATATCGGTCTCCATTTCCCTCCCTTGAAGCACTATTAATAATCAGCCAATGGCAGTGATTTAAAATGCATTCTATTCGGAAGTCAGTCATAGGAACGCCCCTACAGAAGTAAAAGGAAATAAAATTACTTGATATGTGCATAGCCCTCTTTTAAATTGCATACTAGCAAGGTTCCTGAATTAATATGTTTGTAATAATACATCACAATATGTTGATTCTGGTCTGGTCAGTGTTCCAAGGAGTTTCCTCTACAAATGCAATCTTCCTTCCTTCCCACCTTGATTGTCTGCTCAGTTGTCAAGCACTGGCCTCCAGTTTGTTCTCTGAGCTTCTGAAAGGATTCCAGTAAATCCCATTTTTTATTACGATGGCCAGAGTTGATTTCTTCTGTCAGTAACCAGAACTGTGATTGTCACAGAGACTCAGACTTCTCCCCTTTCTCACACTCTCAGAGGATCATTATCATATTGGTGGGGTTTCAGTATCTTCCTCCATATTGTATTGACAGTGAAAAGAAAGAAAAAGAAGGGATTTTTTTGCTTTGTTCAAGGAGAGTCTTGGCAAGGTAAGGCTGATCCCAGTACATCCAAGTGGGTAAGATAATTGCTTTGATGCTCACAATTTCCACTGCGTACCTACTCGTATGACACCTCACCTGAATATTTCAATACTGCCCTAAAATTCAATAGAGAGATTCAAACTCTATGGCTTTGGAGTCAGCCAGATTCAAGTTTGAATTTCAACCTTGGCTCTTGATAGTTTTACATCCTTAACATCTTAGACTCTAATTTCTTGAAAATGTGTATGTTACTTAACTTGCACATTATTATTATAAAAGGATGAGAGATGCTGGACATAGCAACTGGGACATCTGTGTGCACCATAAATGGTAGCTATCATCACCATCATCATCATCATCATCACGGCAATTCCTGCTCGGATCTCTCCTGCCCTAATCTTGCTGCACGCTAATGCCGAAGGGACTGAAATCATATTGTTTTTCTGCAGAGCAGCACAATCGAAGAATCTCACCTTGTGGAGCTGGACAGGTCTGTTTAAAATGTGGACCTGCCAACTTCCAGCAGTGTGAAAATTCAAGCACCAGTGAAATTCAAAAAGTCGGCCATTACCGGTTAGCGTGCACTTAACATATATGAGACTCAATCCCTTTTCTGTAAAAAGGGTATAAACTTGCCTTGCTCAAGATTTGTGGGAGCTGAGCTAGACGGTATTTGGAACACCCAGCACCATGAGAGACTCATGGTAAGCATGCAATCTCCTTTTGTTTTCTCCTTTCTTCTCCTAGCTCTTCAAAACATAACATCCACACAGTTAGTACTCAAATTCCTTCTCAACTGTGTCTTAGTTCAGTCTGCTACAACAAAGTGCCATCGACTGTGTGGTTATAAACAACAAAAATTTGTTTTTCAATTTTGGAATCTGGATGTCCAAGATCGGGGTGGCAGCATGGTCAGGCTCTGATAAGGACTGTCTCCTGGGTTGCAGACTGCGGACCTCTTGCTGTATGCTTACACGGTGGGAAGTGTGAGCTGGCTCTCTAAGGTCTCTTTTGTAAGGACACTAATCCCATCCATCAGGGCTTCACCTTCATAACTTAATCACCTACCAAAGGCCCAACCTCCTAATACCATTATACTGTGGATCAGGATTTAACATATGAATTTTGGAGGAACACAAATGTCGAATCATAACAACCTGGCTCCCATTTAACCTTTAACATCATTTTCAATTTTCCTTCTACTGAGTCCTCCTTTCCCTGGAGCAATCTCTGTAGCATCTTCCATCACTGCATTACTGCCCCCATCTGTGCCTCTGTCTTTGCTACTCTCCCTCCCTGTTAGGCATCACCCTCCTCTCAGCACCCAAAAGCCTTGGTGGCCCAGTTCTCAGCCTTCTTCCTTACAAAGTCCTCTCCCCCACTGCAGTATTCCTAGGGTTTGTCTTCATTGCTGTGTGCTCTGTTTGTTCCACTCTTCCTCAGAGGCTGTCTCAGCCCACACCTGCTGACCCACAGTGTTCCTCAATTCCAGGTGCCTGGTTTCTCTCCGGCTAGACTCTAGGCCTTTCACAGGCAGGGAGGCACAGTATAATGCTCTCTCACACAGTGTCCACAGAAGCTCAGGGACCCCTCTCTACTCATTGATGCTTTCACGCTTCATCTATTCCCCAACTGGAGACTGGACAAATTAATTCATTCTCTCTCTGTACTTTGATAATTGAACTGAAAAATCAATATTAAACATGACAGAATTGAAGAAGGCAAAACTTTTAAATTTTAAGTGTGTATTTATGAATGATAGAAATAAAATTCTAAGACCAAAATTATTAATCCTCATTTTTTTACTACCTTCAGAACATAAATTATTGTATAAAAGAACCAGAGAAACTGGATATTTTGGGCATCTTCTTGCATTTCCTTTGCCACGATTAGAGAGGCTGTTAGCTTCATAAGTGGCACATGGCAAACCCCAGCTCTGCCACTTGCCATCCATGTGGTCTTGGCAAAGGAGGAGTCCACTCCACCAGCTGTCTGGGTAAGAACCAGTTAGCACAACCTGGGAAGTAAGATGAACATGATGTGAGGATTCTTATTCTTCTAATTACAAAGTTTGTGCTTAGGGCCAAGACTCTTATTTCTATAACTGAGAGAGAGTGGGCAAGGGGATTTATCTTTAGCCCTGTTAGGGGCTTCATGGTGTTAGAATAGTCCGAACCTGCTGGGCAATGTCTAGCATCTGACAGGGTTCTGATGAAATGTCCTCCTCAGAAATTATCATCTGTAGGGATATAATCTCACTTTGACAGTATGGCAGTGGGGAGGAGAACTCCCAACAAAATGATGATAAACTAAAAAATAAACATGCCACATTATTTAGATGCTGACAAAACATACATGACCCTTGGGCCAGAGACAAGGGATCGTGGTAAAAGAAACATCAGGATTATTGCCATATTCCTGCTGGTTCCTAGAACCCCAAATCCACTGAACAATGCGGAAGTCCAGGTGGAGGCTGCATAGACAATGGAGGGTATAACAAGAGAAAAACTTTGAGCTCTGGGAACTTGCTACTTCTACAGTAAGCAGTAAGTAAGCCCGTCCTTTATCTAGAGGAAGATCAGTTTCAGTAAGAACCAGGTAGTATGTTCTTTGTTGCATATTCTCACATTTCAGAATTGTGAGCTGCGTAAACTGTCTTGAAAAGTGGCACAGGTAAAAGAGTAGTCAGGGCATTGAGATTTTGGCCCACTTAGCAAGATGTGTAGGATTGAGGCCCATGGTGGGCTACCTCTCAACACTACCTATGGAAAATAATGCAGCCTCCCCCACCGTATGTCTCAACTTATGTGTAGCCAAATCATTTGGTGGTCAACACAAGTGAAAGTCTTTATTGTAGAGATTCTTTTCTAATTGTTTGAAAGGAGCAAAAGAAATGGTGATTTAATGAATTTAAAACTATAGGAAATGGAAAATAAAATGGCCCAATTTTAAGATATTTACTTCATCATTTATCTCAGAGCAACTAAATTTATTCTGAATGTTGTAAGAGAATATAATTATGGAAAAATTCATTGTTTAGTTACAATTATCATTCATATAGCATGAACTTGTTGGCAGAAAAGTCTGAAAAACAAGAATATAATGATTTGTAAGAACCAAATTGGGAAGTCTTGGTTTAGTAAAATGCAATCAAAGCCTGGTTTGTCATTAGATATTGTGCCTCAAAATGGTTTACAAATCAAAAGTAACAAGCAATTGTTTCATCCATATATTTTTATTATCAAATATTTGTAATTGAATTCTTGATTTAAATGCATTTCCATTGCATGCATTGAATGACATATCTCATAACTAAGAAAAAATTTAAAAACAGCATTAGATACTATGGCATAAATGTTTTTATAGATTTTCTTAATATTTTGGCCTCATAGAGGTGAAATATATAGCTCAAAATAAATTCTGAATGCAATACAGTCAGATATATGACATTGAGATTATATACTTAAATATTAACCCAAGATGTGTGCTGCTAGTTATAAGGAGAGCAGATAAAGGTATGTTCATGGCTACACAGCAAACATGAAATGCCTTCCCTAGATGTCTTGCAGAAATCTTGGTGACTAGGTTGGAGAGAACAGAAGAGTAATATTTTTATTTTAATAAAAAGAAGCAGTAATATCATATGATAAATGAGGACATAGCATGTGCTAGGAACTGTTCTATGGATTTTATACTTGGGAAAAGTAGAATAATAGCTCCCCAAAGATCTCTGCATCCTATTCCTCGAAACCTGTCAATATGTAACCATACATGGCAAAAGGGACCTTGCAGATTTGATTAAGATAAGGATCTTAATGTAGAGCGATTATCTTGGATTATCCAGGTAAGCCCAGTGTAACCATAGGGGTCCTTATAAGAGAGAGGCAGGTTTAGACGTCAACAAGATGGCACAATGGAACTTTCCAATGCTCGTTCCCCCACAGAAATATCAATTTGATGTTTCTATGCATAAAAATACTTTCAAAAGACTTAAGGAAATCAGGTGAGAGATTATAGCACGTGGAAGTAGCACATAAATAAGAAAAGACACAATGAAGAGGGTAGGAAGGATAATTTTACATTACCCAAGTCACCCCTTCCAAACTCCAGCAATCACAGTGTGGAAAGAGATACCATCTGCTTGGAAGAGTTGGGAAGTGAGCACCAGACTTTGCCTCAACAATAAACAACCAAAACAAGAAATTTAATAGACATTAAATTATTTTAAAAGCCAAACAAAAATTCTAGAGCTGAAAAATAATACTATTAATGAAATGAAAAAGGCAACAGAGGCATCAACAACAGAATTGATCAAGCAGAAGAACTCAAACACAGGTTACTTAAAAGTATACAATCAGAGGAGAAAAAATAAGAAAAGAAAAAGAATGAAGAAAGCTTGCAGAATTTATGGGACAGCATAAAAAGTGAAAATATTTGAATTATAGGAGTTGAAAAAGAAAAGAGAGAGACAAATGGGTAGAAAGATTATTATTTTAAAATTATAGCAAATAACTTTCCCAATCTGAGGAAGTATATAGTTATCTAGATTTAGGAAGGTCAAATGTCTCCAATCAGATTCAATCCAAACAAGACTACACTAAGACATTTGATTATCAAACTGTCAAAAGTCAAATACAACAAGAGGATCCTGCAAGCAGCAACAGAAAAGAAGCATATCACATGTAAGATGGTTTCAATAAGGCTAGCATTCTCAGCAGAAAACTTACAGGCCAGGAAAATGTGGAATGATACAATCAACATGCTGAAGGGAAAAAAAAAAAACTGTCAACCAGGAGTACTGTACCTGACAAAGCTATAGTTCAGAAATATAGGAGAGATAGTGTCTTAGCCCATTTCCTGTTGCTTATTAACAGAATACCTACAACTTGATAATTTATAAAGAAAGGGAATTTATTTCTTACAGTCATGGAGAAGTCCAAGATCAAGGGGGTGCATCTGCTGAGAGCCTCCTTACTGATGGAGACTCTCTGAAGAGTCCTGAGGCAGCACACTGTATAACATGGAGAGGGGGCTAAACATGCTAATATGCTAGCTCAAGTCTCTCTTTCTCTTCTTATAAAGCCACCAGTTATCTTCCCATGATAACCCATTGATACATTAACACACTAATCTGTTAATCCATGACTGGATTAATCCATTTATGAGAGCAGAGTCTTCATGATCCAATCAACTTTTAAAGTCACTACCTCTTAATGCTGCCACAGTGGGGATTAAATTTCAACATGAGTTGGCAGGGGGAGTCATTCAAACCATAGCATTCTGACCCTGGCCTCCCAAAGCTCATGTTCTTCTCACATACAAAGACATTCATTATAACCCCATAACCCCCAATTTTTAACTCATTCTAGTACGAACTCAAAAGTCTAAAGTCCAAAGTATTTTCTGTGAGCCTGTGAAATCAAAACAAGTTATCTAATTCCAAGATACAATGTTTGGGTAAACAAAAGGTAAACATTCCCATTCCAAAAGAGATGAATAGGTAAAAATTAAGGGTTACCAAGCCCCAAGCAAGTCCAAAACCCAAGAGAGCAGACATTCGATCTTAAGACTCCAGAATAATCATTTTTGACTTCACATCCAGCATCCTCTGCACATTGGTACAAGGATTGGACCCCAAGGTTTTGGGAAGCCCTGTCCCTGTGGCATGGCTCAGTCCACTCATATCTCTCAGGCTGGCATTGCATGCTGGTAGATCTACAGTCCTAGGGTCTTGGTGGTGGTCCTGCTCCCATGGTTCCACTAGGTATTGCCCAAGTAGTAAACCCCAGGTTTCTGCTCAGCATTGCTCTGGTTGGGGTGCTCTGCAGTTGCTCTGCCCCTGTGACAGGTCCATGCCTTGGTCCCCAGGCTTATGATGACATCCTTGGAAATCAGAGTGGAGGCTGCCCAGGCTCTCCAGGTCCTTCTGCAAGCCTGAAGAGGTAGCACCAGGTGAACAACATCAAAGTTACGACTTGTAACTTTCAGCACTCCAGCACATGCCACACCTGGGGCTGCTTGAGCCATGGCGGGAGTGTCAGCAGAGCACTACACCAGGGTGCAGGGAGCAGAGTTCCAAGGCAGCCATGGGATGTGAGCCCCTGGAGAGTGCCCAGGGCTGTCCCATGAAATCATTCTGCTATCCTAGTCCTATGGGCCTGTGATGGGAGGGGCAGCCTCAAAGATATCTCTGAAACGACTTCATAGTTTTTCATTCATTGTCTTGAAGAATAGCACCTGGCTCCCTTCTCCCCATGCTAATCTCCTTGGCAAATGGTCACTAGGCTACAGGCTTGGTTACCTCTCCCAAACATGCTGTTTCACTCTTTACATGGCCAGGCTGAGACTTTTCCAAATCTTTCTACTCTGCTTCCCTTTTAATTATAAATTCTGTCTTTAAATTATTCCTTTGTTTCTGAGTACCAGCATCAGTGGCTGAAAGTAGCCAAGCAGCTCCTGTATTTCGCTTAGAAACTTCCTCAAGCACATACCCTCGCTCATCACTCTCAAGTTTGGCGGTCCACAGAGCCCTCAGGCATGGACATAGCCCAGCCAAGCTCTCTGCCAGTTTATAATGAGGATGGCCTTTACTCCAGCTTCCAATACCTTTTTCCTCAGTTCCATCTGAAGCCTCATTAGAATGGCCTTTCCTATCCATATTCCTATCAGCAGTCTGGTCATGCCCACTTAACCATTCTCTAAGGAGTTCCAAATTTCCACTGTCTTCTTGTCTTCTAAGCCCTCATCAGAACCTAACCTTTTTCTAGCCTGATCCTCCAAATTCTTCCAGCTCATTACCCAGTTTCAACACTGCTTCCACATCTTGGGGTATTTATTATTAGCAACATCCCTGCTCTTGGTAACAATTTTCTGTCTTAGTCTGTTTTCTGTTGCTTATAAAAGAATACCTGAAACTGGGTAATTTGTAAATAAATGGAATGTATTTCTTGAAGCTATGGAGACTTGCTGGGGGGTACTCTCTGTGGCATCCCAAGGTGATGCAGGGTATCACACTGTGATGGGGCTGAGCTTGCTAATGTGCTAGCTCAGGTCCCTCTTTCTCTTAGTAAAAAACCACCAGTTCCCCTCCCATGATAATCCATTTATTTATCTGTCAACCCATTAATCTATTAATTCATGAATAGATGAATCCATTCATAAGGGAAGAGCCCTCATGACCCAATCACCTCTTAAAGGCCCAACCTCTCAATATTGCCACAGTGGGGATTATGTTTCAACACATAATCCCCAATGTTTTTCTTGTACAGGGAGGTAGGCATTCAAACCATATGAAAGACTTTTCCAGACAAACAAAAGCTGAGGGAGTCTGTCATCACCAGACCTGTCTTAGAAGAAATACTAATGGAAGTTCATCAAATGGAAACAAAAGGGAGTTAATTAGTAACATGAAAATATATCAAAATATAAAATTCTCTGGTAAATGTAAGCACAGAATCAAATTCAGAATTATACTGTAATGGTGTGTAAATCACTTATATATTTAGTATGAAAGTTAAAAGATAAAACAAGAATAATTATTGCTACAATAATTTGTTTAAGGATATACACATAAAAACACTCAAATTGTGACATAAAAAAGTGTAGGAGGAGGGTAGAACAAAAATGCTGAGTTTTATTTATGTGATCAAAGTTAAGTTGTTATGAACATAAAATAGCTTGTTATAACTACAAGATGTTTTATGTAAATCCCATGGTAACCACAAAGTGCAAACCTGTAGTAAATACACAAAAGATAAAAAGTAAGGAATCAAAGTGCACTGACAGAGAAAATTATCTAATTACAAAAAAAGGTAGCAAGAGAGAAATAATAAAACAAAGAATCTATGAAACAATTAACAAAATGGCAGTAGTAAATTCTTACCTATCAATTATTATCTTAAATATAAATGGATTAAATTCTTCAATCTAAAGACATAGAGTGGCTGAATGGATTGATAAAACAAGACCCAGCTATATGCTACCTGCAAGAGACTCACATCAACTTTAAGGACACACATAGACTGAACGTGAAGGGATGTAAAAAAAATATCTCATGCAAATGAAAATCAAAAGAGAGCAGGGATAGCTGCACTCATATCAGATAAAATTAACAACCTAATATTATACCTCAAGGAACTAGAAAAAGAACAAACTAAGAAGGGGGAAATTATAAACATCAGAGTAGAAATAAATGAAATAGATATTAGAAAACAATACAAAAGATCAATGAAACTATCAGTTTTTTAAAAAAAATAAATAAAACCGAAAAATCTTTAGTTAGACTAAGAAAAATTTAGAGAATACTCAACAAAACTGGAAATGATGAGGAGTCATTGCAATTGAAACCACAAAGATACAAAGAATCATGAGAGACTACTATGAACAATTACATGCCAAAAAGTTAGATAACCAAGAAGAAATAAATTCCTAGACATATACAACCGACCAAGACTGAATCAGGAAGAAACTGAAAATCTGAACAAACTAATAAGTAAGGAGACCATATCAGTAATAAAAAGTTTACCATCAAAGAAAAGCCCAGGACCAGCTGGTTTCACTGCAGAGTTCTACCAAACATTTAAATAAGAATTAATATCAATCTTTCTCAAACTCATCCAAAAAATTAAAGAAGGGGAAATACTTTCAACCCATTTTAAGAGGCCAGACGGGAACACTACAAGAAGAGAAAACTATAGGTCAATATCCCTGATGAACATAAATCAAGAATCCTCAACAAAATACTAGCAAACCAAATTCAACAGCGTATTAAAAGAATCATTTATCATGATCAAGTGGAATTTACCTGAGGGATGAAAGGTTGGTTCAACATATATAAATCAATAAATGTGATACACCACGTTAACAGAATGAAGGATGTGATATTATGATATTTACATATTGGTTTGTATGCATAGTTCCTGGCCTATATCTCCCACAGCTCTTATTTTTCCTAAGTGACTAAAACAATAAGAATATCGTTGTTAAAGTATTTGCCCGTTTGTTCTTGGCTCTTGAAGCAGCTTCGGAAGAGCTTCAGTGTGATGAAGGTGAAAGACAGTCTTTTGCTATAACTTTGGGGCATTTAGGCCTGGAATCTTTTTCTGACCTCCTCCTGCCCTCCTTTCACCTGCTCATTTTTCTCCCCAAGGCAGGCCATAGAAACTAAAGATATACACTAATATTCCCCCCGTCTTCTGTCTTGAAGCTGGCCATAAGGAAATTCTCTGACCAACCTTGTCTGATTGTAAGGCATAAGATCCCTATTTCAGAAGGGTCCTGCTTCATACCCAAGAGGAAGGAATGCTGCACAGAAAGGCCAAGAAGAATCTGAACAGACAGGCCTTGCTGGGTTTCTCCATTCAGTCTATTAGTGGTGTGTAATACCCTTTCTATCTAATCACATTTCTGCACAGTTGTCCATCTTCAATCATGTGTGTTTGATGAAGTCTCCATGTCGGCCCAAGAGGACAGGGCACAGAAAGCTTCTAGGCAGCTGAGTTCATGGAGGATTGTAAAAAGTGAACAAAAACTCATCAACGTGCCTGGAATGTGGCACTCCCCAATTCCTTGGGAACAGAAGCTTCTCTGCTCAGGACCCTTTCAGACATTGCTCTATGTTTTTCTCCATCTGGCTGTTTATTTGCATCCTTTGAAATATCCTTTATAATAAACCAGTAAAAGTAAGTAAGTATTTTCTGAGTTTTGCGAGCCACTCTGGAAAATTAATTAAGCCTAAAAAGGGGGTCATAGGAACCCCAACTTGAAGCAATTCAATATCCATTCATCATAAACACTCTCAGAAAATTAGGGATGGAAGAAATGTACTTTAACACAATAAAGGCCATTTATGACAAACCCACAGCTCATATCATACTCAACAGTGAAAAGCTGAGAGCTTTTGCTCTAAGATCAAGAACAAGACAAGGATGCCCACTCTCAACACTTCTATTTAACACATTTCTGAAAGTCCTAGCTAGTGCAATTAGGCAAGAAAAAAAAATAAAATCATCCTAATTAGAAAGAAATAATTGTCCCTGTTTGGATATGATGGCATGATCATATATAGAGAAAACTAAAAAGACTCCACCAAAAAAAAATGTTAGAAGTAATAAATTCAGTAAACTCCCAGGATAAAAAAATCAACATAAAAAGTAGCATTTTTTATACAATAACAAAGAACTATCCCCCAAAATTTTTTTTTAAAAATCCCATTTACAATAGCTACCAAAAAATTTAGGAATAAATTTAACCAAAGAGACGGAAGACCTGTATACTGCAAACTATAAGACACTGATAAATGAAATTGTAGAAGACACAAATAAATGGAAAGCTCTTCCATGTTCATGAATTGGAAAAATTAAACCAGAGGAGGAGTACTACACACCAATAAAGCCACGTGCCTTGGACTGCAATTTGTATTAAGTACTCTGTAATTTTTATCATATACATGATAGTAAATTACTGAGGGTCAGCATCACTTGTGGTTCCATTCTAATTAGTCTTGCGTTTGCAGGGCAGGTCTTGTTGATTTGAGATAGTGGTTGCATTAAACAACACAAACAGCATCACTGGATTCAGTACAGAGGCACCTCATTTGAACTATTTCACCAATTAATGTAATGACAAAAATGCAGCAATTAAGTTATTTCCACCATCTCAAAAATGCTTTAATTGCTTTAAATTATGCTGCTTCTGAGAAGTCATGAACATTTTGGTGAATTGCTGCACAACTGACTATCCCAGTGGCAGGGAGTGCCCTCAGCTGGCTGCAGTGGATTTGTTTGATCTGTGCAGCAACGCCTGCCACAGATATGAGACACAAGACAGTGTAATGTTGCTGTTGCATGGTCAGAGCCAGACAGCCAGAGTCTGGGAAAAGTGGACATGAAAAAAGGCCCGGCCTCTTACTAACTATACCGCCTTGGAAAGCTATTTAACCTCCACAACCTCATTTCCCTCATCAGTAAAGTGGGGTGAACAGGGTTTCCACCTCATAGTGATGTGAGAGGTTAAGAAATGTGATTTACATGAATCACGTGGACAGACGTCGACCCCCAGCAAATGACAGATCAGTCACAGACGTCAAAGTTGTTCAAGATGATGGGAGACTGCCATCGCCAGTCTGCAGCTGGCCCCAAGGTGTGCCTGCATCGATGAGTAAGTTTGATGCAAACACAAAAAAAGGGAGCCAGCATGAAAATTCAGCAGCAGAGGGGTTGCAAGTATGTTCAGGAATGGCCACGCTGAGAAGGTGACCTTTGAGCAACGACCTAAAGGACATGAGGGGACTAAAGCGCTACATTGGTCTGCTCAGGCTGCCATAGCAAAGTGCCACAGACGGAGTGGCTTAAATAGCAGAAATTTGTTTTCTTATAATTCTTAAGGCTGGAAGTCCAAGATCAAGGTTTTGACAGGGTTGTTTTCTCCGAGGCCTCTCTCACTGGCCTGTAGATGACTGTCTTTCTCTTGTGTCTTCACATGGTCTTTCTTCTATCTACATCTGTGTCCAAATTCCCTCTTCTTAGAAGGACACCAGCCATATTGTATGGAGGCCCACTCTAATGGCCTCATTTTAACTCTGTACCTCTTTAAAGGCCCTATCTCCAAATACAGTCACATTCTGAGGTAGTGAGGACTTCAACATATGAATATTGGGCTGTACGTAATTTAGCCCATCATGGGCACTGAGGTTCTAGAACCAAGGGAGACCAGTGCCTGGGGCAGAGGAAAGGGTGGAGCATGGCAGGGACAAGAGCTGAGGGTCAGAAAGGCCAGGTGAATGTGGTATATGTGGCATCTCACTACTGGGATGAGAGGGAGGAGGGAGGACATCATCTCACTTCTGGGATGAGAGGGAGGAAGGAGGGAAGCATCTCACTTCTGGGATGAGAGGGAGGCAGGAGGGAAGCATCTCACTACTGGGATGAGAGAGAGGAGGGAGGACAGCCTTGCTACTGGGATTTGAGTGAAGACATTATCTTCCCAGCCACCTGGACGTGGGTATGAAAGACTGGCCCTGTACTGAGTGAAGGAGGTAGGTAAAATCAGGATACGTGGCAGGTACGATGGCAAGCAAGTTTGCCTAAATGATCACGGGCAATGTTGTCCTCTCCCTATGTGGAGAATAAAATGTTATCAACAGTAAAAATGTGGCATGAATCTTTTTTAATAAAAACTTTTGCTGGACTAATGACTTTTGAAAATTATTGGCAAGTTTGATGAAAAATGTTTTGATAATTTCTCCTTTTTCTCATCAGAAGTGTAATGTAATTCCACCAATTTCACAATAAGAAACGAAGACAAGGCATTGTTTGGGGCTAAGAGAGATTCTATTTTCCTCCATATTAATCAGTAATTTACCTAACTACTAAATTACTCTCATATTAATTGACTGATAAGATTGTGTGATTATACTTCAGCTTCAAGATCACAAGTTTTTATTTGCCTGTGGGACGTTTCTAAAATTTCCCTGCATGTGCCATTCCTAGAACAATTTATATTTTATTCCTTCAATTTAAGTTACCATATTATTTTAATTATACCTCTACTTCTATTTGATATTCTATTTTTTGTTTTCTTTTTCTTTTATTTTCCTTTATGAGAAATACATTATTAGTTTACAAGAAATGGCAGATTTCCATAACCTCAACATGATAAAAATAGTATTTTGGCCCATTTTTTTCAAGGATGGAATTTATGAAAGGAAACTTTACACTGTAGAAATATGAATAAAACCAGACTGAGTTTTCCAATGAAATTCCAGACATCAGAATTTGGAGTTACAATGCTTTCAGGTTTTGATCATCACCAAATTTCAACTTGTCATCTCCTCTTTATTATTAATACCCTCCAAATTAATTCTCCTTCACTTTTATCTGTTTTCATATTTCATTTATTCTCATATTTTCATATTTCATTTACTCTCTGGAGCTGGCAGGGAGGGAGGATGGCTGCTGTCACAGGGAGCACATAAGTCACTTGTAATTGTTCATCTTCTAAGTGATTTTCTCACAGCAAATGTTTCTGTAAATTTCTTTCTTTTCAACTTACAGAGTGATTGATTCATTTTGTTATGCATCTTTCATTCACCCATGTGTATATAAAAATAAGTTATGGTTTACACCATTACATCTATATAGTAGTGCCACTATTTTTTGCTAGTATTAAATATGCTATTTCTACCAAATCAACATGAAATAGACTATGACAACACCAATAATATACATCTGCATTAATTCTCTTCTCTAGAACTTGAAATGTAACTAAAGCAGTAAGTAATTAAGAATCAACTTGTTCCAGGGAGATGAGTGATGTTCAGCTACCCAGTACTCTAACAAATCCTCCTAAGAGCGGGAGATGCTCCCAACTTCCCAAAAGCTTTGTCAATGACTGTGTTGGGACACCAAGCCCTCCCTGAGGTGCTCTCTCTGGGAAGGTAGAACTGGGGTAGGTAGTCTTACCTTGTGTCACTTGCTCACTCACTAGTCAGAGTCAACTGTATATTTAAGCTACGGGCTTATGGTCAACAGTGTGAAAATAGTTTACCTTCTCTCTTAGCCCCTAAAGCTCAATAACTTTGAGGACGGAAAAAAAGGCATTTTCAGTAGCCTTGGTCCTATAGATAACATAAATTATCCAGGGAATAAATTTGATTTTGTTTTCTCTTACAGATATCTCTATCCTCTATAATGAATAACACAATTATAAGGAGAAAAAAAAGTTATAAGTGCCCTTTCTATAACGCTGCAAAGTTATATAATGCTCATATTAGGCTCTCATTCTGATTTTGATCTATAAATAAATACCATGGGGAACAGAGAGTTGTTATTGACTCTATGTCACAGATGAGGAAAATAAGAAAAAAAAATGATTCCCCAGGGTTCCAAAGCTCACTCTTGGCAGAGTCAGATTCCAGCCACCCTCCTGACTCCCAGTCTTGGTGTCTTTCTACTTTAACATGAGCCTCCCAACTGCCCCGTCCTGGCCACGGGCCCACTGTCCTTCCATGCTAGGAGCTAGTGTAGGTTCTGGGGACTAAGAGATAAAAGACACATGAAAATAATGCACGCGTTACATGATCTTGGCATCTCTCCCTATTATTTAACTTCATATTGGCCTGCTGCATTTTTTTAAAAAAACTACCAGTATATTTTCTTATTTTTGATCATTGTGGATTACTCTGTTGCAGACCAACTTTTCCACCAAGAACAACTAGAAAAGCCTTGAAAAATAAAAAGAAATATCTTTTCTTTTTGTTGCCTTCGAAACAAAAGCTGCTTTTGTGATTTTTCTCTCTGTATTTAGTTTTTGTCGATTTTGCTGTGCTGACCTTGGTGTGTTTTCTTCATACATAATTTACTTAGGATTTATTGTATATTTTAATCTGTATTTTGGTATCTCTCATCAGCTTGTTAAAGTTTTAGGCCTTAATTCTTCAAATATTGGTTTTCTCCTTTTCTTCTCTTCCATTGTAGAGCTCCAATGTAACGTATGTTAAACCTTTTCATCACGTCTCATATTTCTTAGGCTCATATGTGTGTTTTCAAGGAGAAGACTTCTCAACAGAAACAAGGGAGGTCAGAAAACCTGAAAATGTAATATTCTGAGTGTTGAAAGAAAATATATGTCATTTTAGATTTCTATGTTCATGAAAAACATCATTTATAAACAAAGGCAAAATAAAGACATTTTCAGACAGATAAAACCTGGTAGAATTTGTAACATAAAGACACCTCCTTAAAAAAAAAATCCCAGAAGAAAGAATAAAGACAACATTTAGACAAAAGGAATAATGAAAAGCAGTAAAAATATATATGTGAATAAAGCTAAAGTAATATGGACTTTGTAAAATAATAACATTTTATTTGTTGTGAAATATTTAGAGAATGAAAATACAAGGCAACAAAAGCACAAGATATGAGAGGAGAGTAAATGGAGTTAAAATGTCCTAAGATCCCTGAAGGTAAACAGGAATTATACTGGATTTTATAAATCATGGATTCATGTTGTAAATTCTAGAGTAAATACTAAAAAATAGGAAAAGATTATATAAATTATAAACTATTAGTACAATACAAATATTTAATACAAAATAGTCAAGAAAGATAAAAAGAAGAAATATAGAACTGGTGCTATAAATTTTAAAACTAATAATAAAATGATACATTTTTAAGCACAAATATATGTGATTGCATTGATACAAACAAACTAAATACTCCAAATAAAATCTTGTCAGACTGGACTCACGAAAACAAAAACACAAGTGTAAAAATCTTGTAATCAAACCAATAGATGTAGAAAAATCATTTGAAAAATTTCTACTACTTTTATGACAAAAATCCTTTGCAAAATAGAAATACAATGGAATTTTATGTGTTAAAAGTATCTTCAAGGAATTTACAAAAGAAAAGTATGCATATTAGTGAAATATTGAAACTTTGCCCTTGGATCAGGAGTAACTTATGGAACGCACTTTTCTTCAGTTTTGTATTGGAGGTCCTAACCAGAGCAATGACACAAGAAATTTAAATAACAGGGTTAAAGATTGGAAAGGAAGAAATAAATCTGTCACTATTTGCAGATATCACAATATGTGCTTAGCGAATCAAAATAAATCTACAGGCAAACTATTAGAATTAATAAGTAAATTTAACAAGGCTTATGGATATAAAGTTGCTAGAACTACCATAACAAAATACCACAGACTGAGTGGCTTAACCAACAGAAATTTATTGTCTCACAGTCCTAGAGGCTGGAAGTTCATGATCAAGGAGTCCGCAGGTTGGTCCCTTCTGAGACCTCACTCTTTTGCTTGCAGATGGCTGTCCTCGTCCTGCCTCTTCACAGGGTCATTCCTGTGTGCATGCTTAATCCTGGTGTCACTTTTTGTGTCCTCTTCTTAATAGGACATTGGTTCTACTGGACTAGGGTACCACCCATATGACCTCATTTAACCTTAATTACCTCTTTAAAGTCCTTACATTGAAATATAGTCATATTCTGACGTACTAGGGATCAGGACTTCAACATATGAATGCTGGGAAACACAATTCAGTTCATAACAAAGCTTAATATACAAAAATGTATTATATCTCTATATACTCACAACCACCAATTATAACATAAAATTTTTTAAGTATTGCTTATAATAGCATAAAACATGAAATTGCTAGGAATAACTATAAAAAGAGTTTTGCAAGACCTCTGTATAGAAAACTACATAACATTATTGAGAGAAATTTGAGAAGACAAATAAATGCAGAGATACACCATGTAAATAGGCTGAAACACTCAATACCTAAAGATTCCTATTTTACCCCAATTGATAAATGTAATCTCAATTAATATTCCAGCAGGTCTTTATGTAGAAATTTAAATTATGCAGCTAAAACCCATATGGAAATGCAAATAGTCAAGAATAGCCAAGACAAGCTTGAACAAGAATAACAAAGTTGGAAGTAGTTTTATCAAGGTGTCAACTATCAGAGATAACTAACGCATGGAGTATTATAGAATCTGGAAGCAGATTCACCTGTAAGTGAGCATGTATTTTATTCAGCATCTGGTGCTAAGTGTAGTGGAGGAAAGGAAATCATGATTTATTTACAATTTTGAATAAATTATAATAAGTCAAGTGAATATTCACATGGAAAAAATATACTGACACCAACTTCATACAACAGACACAAATCAATTCCAAGTGTATTTTATATCTAAGTGATAAAATAACAATAAATCTTCAAAAAGGTAATATTTGAGAATATTTTTTGACCTTGGTAATAGGCAAAACTTCCTAAGCAGAACACAATCAACATTAAAGAAAGTGAGAAATTACATTAAATTATGAACTTCTGTTGAATATTAGAAAGGAGAAATGCACACCAGAGTGGAAATGTGTTTTAAATACGTGTACCCAACAAAAATTTTGTACCCAGAATTCTTTAAAGTCTTAAAAACAAATAAATGAAAGATAGATGATGGGGTTTTCTTGGCAGATGAAACAAGTAATCAGAAATCAACAGTTGTGACTATTTCTGGTAAAATAAAAAGGAGAAGATAACAGAAGTCATAATACTTCCGACTGAAACGCAAGGAGTTATACTCTTATAAAGGTCTCCAGAAATGCAACTTGTTTTCCTTATTTTGCACTGTCTTTTCACTCGCCATTTTTTACAATGAATTACATGGATCAAAAATGACTTTTCCATTCATTTTTATTCTAAGGCAAAAGTAAGATGGTTGAACTGTATTATTATTAGTTTGTCCTTTTGTTCAATTTTTGTCTATTATATTGCAATAGTTTGAATATCTGTCCTCTCCAAAACTCACATTGAAATTTAATCCCCAATGTGTCAGTATTAAGAGGTGGGGCCTTTAACAGATGATTGGGATTTGAGGGCTGTGTCCTTATGAGTGGATTAATCCATTCATAGATTAATTAATTAATGGATTAATTGGTTATCACGAGAGTAGGACTGGCAGCTTTATAAGAAGAGGAAAATAGACCTTAGCCAGCACATTCAGCCCCCTTGCCATGCGATGCCCTGTGCCACCTCGAGATTCTGCAGAGTCCCCGCCTGCAAAAAGGCCTTCACCAGAGGAAGCCCCTCAACCCTCGACTTCTCAGCCTCCATAACTGTAAAAAATAAATTCCTTCTCCTTATAAGTTACTCAGTTTCAAATATTCTGTAATAACCAACAGAAAACAAAGACATATATATTTGTTTATGAAACCACTGGACTTTATATCAAACTCTATCAGCTTCTTCTAGAAATGGTAAACAGGAAAAGCAACAACCAGCAGACAGATAAGCCACATCAGAGAGGAGTTGCTTTATATCTTCATTCACAGTCATTATTAAAAGTCTGTACATAAAAAGATGGTATGTTTTTACAGTGAATATAGAAATGTTCAAGAGAAAAACCTCCCTAGATTAAAAAATAACACAAATTCCCTTCCAATCCATTAAAGTCTCTAAGCCATAACCAACTCATTTTCCCATTCTCTGTGATGATTATTTCAAATGTTTTCACTTCTTCTGAAAGCTCTGTGTATTTTTCAACAGCATCCTTTGTTTCCACTTTCTCTGAGAGATTAGCCATTAGTCTATCTCACATTTGTGTCACCATTTCTACAAACCTGCCTGCGCCTCATTCTTCATTTTCTCCTTCCCTGTTAATCAGAAGCAGGTGCCGGGAGTCTCACCCACACCACCTTCCAATTCCTGGGCACCCTGGTCTATCAGTTATCTCCTTTCTGCTGTACAGACAACCCCACCTTCTACGTCTGCTCATCAGCATTAAAAACTGCTTAAGAATCTTCTATCGTAAAAAAAAAAAAAGGCCTATATATCCCTCCCATTACCCATGGGTCTCTCTTCCCCCGCCGTGAACTTCCTTAAAACTCTGCTACTTTTGCTCTCTCCATTTCCTCACCGCCACTCCCAGCTGACTCCTCCCCACGCTCCTCTCTCTCTGCCCCCACACGAAGTCAAAATGCTGCGTGGAAGGTGCACAGTGATTCCTGCAGCTGTGTCCAATGAATGTTCCAGTATCTTCCCCCTAACGTGGATCCAGCTCCTTCATTCACAATGTCAACAACTAAAAGATGCCATGTCCTACCCGGTTGTTCATGCCAGAAACCAAGCAAGGGTATGGCACTGGGCTGGGAGCCCCATCTGAAAATATGGGTTCACCACCCGTGCCTACAGAATTCTGCTGTGTTTATGTAGGAGACAGATGTCATGGATTAAATGCCCAGCAAAATGTCAAAGTTTCTCAAGTATTCTGCCAACTCCCTAAACTACATGTGTTAGCTGATATTTCTACTAGAAGGGAGCTAGTTTCCACACACCTCTGACATTATCGAGACATTATCACTCACTTTTTTCTCTACCAACATGGTAAGTAAGAAATGGTGTTTTGCGTTTCTGAATCCCAGGGGTGCTGCATCTTTGTGCACACATGTATTGGCCTTTTGTACTTTTTGAATTTATTAATACATTTTCATCCTTTGCTCATTTTTCTATTATTTTGTCATTTTCTCATTGATTTTTAACTCTTTCAAATTCATGCAAATCCTTTGAAAAGAGTTTTCTTGACCAACGAAATGTACCCATTTTACGCATCATTCTTAGACTATGTCTTGCTATTAAGTTATACATCCAAAATATAATTAAATAAAAATAACTGATGGTATGGCAGAATAATACAATATCGTCATTAGTGAAATATCAATGTCATAGCAGACACAGCTTTGGGCACCAAGTAGAGAGTAAGAGGACCAATGAATCACGGTCTTCCTCAGGCTGAAGAAAAACCTTGCATTTGTGTTTTACTAGTTCATTCTACTAGTTCATTCTACAACAGACACAATATCGCTTCTCAGTGAAGCACAGAACTATCGATTGTAGTCAGTCTTCAAGGCACCGCGATTGTTGTTTTACTTTGTATCGAACTGGGAGGTGCTTCCATTCTCCCTGCTTGGGTGCGCTCTGCGCCCCCCGCTTCCCCCGGCTCTGCTGGGGACACTACTGCTCTACCGAATGGGTGAGGGGGCGAGGGGTGCAAAGTACGCAGTACGCATCTCTCATCAATCCCCGGGGCCCATGACAGCGCAAGTTAATCTTTTTCCTACAATTACGTCATCTAAGTGTTAAAAGAATAATATGCAGAAATCGGGACTGGAGAAGAGATTGTTTCCAGCTCTCTTCAGATGCACCAGGGCCGGTTTCACGCGCCCCCTCCCCGCCAGCCTCCCCGCCTCCAGCCGCTCCTCCCGGCCCGAGGTGCACAGTCGCCTGCAGAGTCTCCCAGACCTTGACTTTAGCTCCATCGCTGTCTCTTTGCTCCTGTCACCTCCCAAGAACAAGAAGAGTGGGTTTAGGGTACTGAATTCAGCGTCTGGCAGTTAGTACACGAAGAGTGTTCGCTCCTGTCCCAAAGTTTTAGGACAGTAACAATTCACTGAATCCCAGTCTTTACAGACGGGGTGAAGCGTCTGGGCTCCGTCTGCAGACACGTCCTCAGCCCTCCCCACCCCACCTCCCTCCTCCCCCCTCCCCCCTCCCCACCGCGCCCCTAAAGCACCCGCCCACCCCGCCTGCTGCGCGCCGCCCTCTGCGTTTCCTTGGGTGCTGGCTCCTCAGAGGACCCCAACCACACGCTGGGGCTGGGAAATTCCTGTCTGTCCTTCGTCCTGGGTCTCACCCGCTGTTTCCTCTCTGGCCCCAATGCCCCAGGACTCCCTGTCAAGGCGCAGCAGTGGTGGAGCCGGCAGCATCCCTGGAACCTTCGGGAAATGCTGGATCCGGCTCCACCGGACCGGACTTGGGTCAGAATTTCAGCAACATGCCCCGGGCCAGTCAATACTCCTTAAAGACTGAGAACTCCACGGGTGACTATATAAAATGTACGTGCCTGGTTTATCATTTAGTTACCAAGAGGCAGGCCCCTTTTCTGTGTCCCTGCGCCCCCCTGTCTCAGTGTCCCCCAGTCTCCTGGCTGAGGGTCTGAGGGCGGCCTCTCTGCCTCACCTGCAGCTCTTACCTGGATTCTCTTACACCCCCGCCACACACACACCTGGGTGACAGGCTCCACCTTCCCGGCAGCAGTCTGTGGCTCTGTGGCTCCGCCCAGGCTCCTGCTGCACTTTGCCCTGCCCTGACCTTGGCCGCTCACCTCCTTCTGGGGATGAGCAATGCTGACTTTACCTCGGGCTCCCTGAGGCAGCGGCCCCACTCCTTCCGCAGGGACACCTGCCCTCCTGGGTCCTGTCCCATGTTAAGTGGAAGGCAGCAGCTTCGGGAAGTAGAAATCACATAATTTCTGGAGACTCCAGTTCCTCTACTAGAAAATGGAAAGAAAAAACAGTTTGAGGGACAGAAAACTGTCCGTCCAGGATGCTTTTTTCTTTTGAGGTGGCAAATTATCACCTCCAATTCCTGGTTAGGAGTCTGCAGAAGCAGGAGTACCGCTGGTATTTGCTCAAAATCCCCTAACACTGGAGTGAAAATATTTGTTGTAATTTATTATTAATAATAAGGATAAATGATTAACATTAAATCATTAATTGTTATCAATATATCAACATAATATTTATATATAATTAACATATTAATTCATAAATAATACATTTAATATTGTAATATAATATAAAGTAGATACATATATTAATTATCATTATTAAATTATTATTAACCCCATTAAGGGTTATTTTCCTCAAGTGAGAAGTTCAGGTTCTGACTTTCCATGCCTACATGGGGGTTCCAGCCTCAGGGTCACAAGACAGGTGCTTGTGCACTTTCTGGGCTAGAAAAAAGGCATAGAGTTTAACCGTAGGATTGCCTGACCCGTGGACTTTCGTCTACATTTCAAGGATCAATTAATAATTTAATAATGATAATATATGTATCTACTTTATATTATATTACAATATTAAATGTATTATTTATGAATTAATATGTTAATTATATATAAATATTATGTTGATATATTGATAACAATTAATGATTTAATGTTAATCATTTATCCTTATTATTAATAATAAATTACAACAAATAATTGCACTTGCTTTTAAACTATTCCCTAATGTAAAGCATGGGGAACTCACACTGTTGAAAATGTTAACATAGCGAGTCTTACTTCCGTTTGCACAGATGCACCACCCAGAAGCCACTTCAGGAAGGACTTCCTGGCCTGAGGCAGACAGTGGGCTCAGTGGACACCGGCTGCAGCTCTCAGACCCTCCAGGGTCTGCCACAGTTGCAGGAAGGCACCCTGCCCATGGCCACCCCTTTCTCTGGACACCCATATTCAGAGACTGAGCAGGAGGGAAGCGAAGGCCTGTCCAGTTCAGCCGTTGCAGGACAGCTCTGCTGGCAGTTCCACTCCCAAGCTGACCGCCATGTATGGAGACTTAGTCCCATCACACCTGCCTTCCCCCCTGCCCAACCTGGCCTCCTCCCTTCCCTTTCACAGGTAACTCAGATGAACATCTTGCACCCCAAACATCATCTCAGGGTCTGCTTCCAGGAAACCCAACCTGAGACAGTCACTATTATGGTGTATTGTTTATCATTTTTATTTCTCAGAGAGTTTGACAACACTCTCTTTTTTAGGCAATGGCAATAATTTGGACATTGGAAACCAAGATGGGGGAGGGGGGGAGGGAAGTGAGGGATAAAAACTTACCTACCGGGTACAATGAACACTATTCTGGTGACAGGCACACTAAAAGCCCTGACTTCAGCATGATACAATGTATCCGTGTAATGAAAACATTTGTACCCAGTTAATATTTTGAAATTTAAAAAAAAACTATAATTCATTTTTTAGAAACCTTTCACAAGAAACAATTCCAAAGTAATTACTGTATTTCTGTTTTAATTCTTTCATCCTTGCTTTCAAAGGAATGAATAGAGATGACCTTTGGGGTTTCTCTTACCTTTCCTTCTGAGTTGGCATCATCGGGATGCAATTGTTCAAATATCAGCTTCTCAGGGCTTTACCAAAAGTCTTGAACTCCTGTAGGTTTGTTTCATATCTGGAACTACTATTTTAAATAAATCTATTATTTGATGATTCAATGTCAAATCAAAAGCCCCACAATTTAAATAGCTTCATTTGGGTCTTTTCTGAGCTTTTTTCTTTTTTTAACAGGTTGCCTATCTTCAACCCTTCAGCTTTTAATTTTTCATGCTTTTCTTTTCCATGAAAAGTAAGTGGGCCTGCCATGACAAGAAAAAGGGAGAGACAGAGAATTCTTCACTGAGATGCTGAGTGTTCAACCTTCATGACTCCCACACACCACTCTTAAAAAATAGGAGGTGAGTATGAACAACAAGAAAAGGCAGAATATCACGCATGTCTGACCTTCACTGTTTCCAATAAGACAAAAGTTAGTCCAATCTCACGGTGAAATTATTGCATGATCCTTATGTGACTGTAGCACAATCAGTCCTAAGTATATTTTGTTGATGATTTAAAATAACAAAATTAGATATGTATAAAGTATTATATGAATATAGACCAACTCATTTATTTCTCGTGAAATCTGATAGCCTAGTTCAGATTGCAGAGGAAGGCTGGCGGTTATGCAGTTATTGGCTCCAATGGCAATTGCCCAGATTTATAATTCAGGTAAAATTGGCCTCCATCTCATGCTTCAATTATCAATGTTCACTGATCCTTGCAATTTTACAATAACAGGGAAAAATAGAAAGTCATTTGGTCCAGCCATCAGACAATAAAGGAAACCACTAGGGTGCTAGTTCTTTCTAATTAGGGCACTTATACACATTTTCTGGGAAAATTTTAATTCTATACTCCCCTTTTTATTTAAAGAAACAGAATAAAAAGGAAAGCTTATTATTTTATTCTGACATTTTTCTATATGCACTCCTAATGCCCAGTGATGGAATATCAATATAAAACAGGAAAAACATGTACACGTGTATTCGCGTGTATGTTTGTGTGTGTTTGTGCATGCATGTGTGTGTGTATCAATTACCTTTTCTGTTATATCTTTCAAAAGTGTCCAAGGCTCAGTTTTTGTTGGTGTCTTTCATGATGCTTACTAAGATTCTTGGCATTCCATTTTCCCGTAGACTTATTTTAGACTTGGTATCTATAAGCATTTTCTTTAGCTGCAAGTAACATAAACTTGAAAAAGTGAAATTTCCAAATTCCTTTTATCTCAGATAAATGAATGCTAGAGGTATGCACTTCTGGATAGGGAGAGAAATTCCAAACTGTTCCTGCTCTGCTATCCTCTTGGTGTGGCTGTCATCCTCATGCTCACAGGATGGCTGTTGTACCTCTAGGCATCACATCTGTATTCCAGGCAGTAAAAATGAGAGGTGAAAGGGCCAAAAGAGTGTGCTCTGGCTCAGTCTGTCTCTTTTTTTCAGAGAAAACATGGCTTTCCCAGAAGTCTTACTAAAGAAAATTCTGATTACATCTCATTGGCCAGAACTATGTTCTGTGGCCACCAGCAGCTGCAAGGAAGCCTAAAATATTGAGACTTTTAGCTGGAAACATGACTACCCAAACAACATAGGGGTTTCCTTGAAAATGAAAAAGTGGTGATAAATATTAGATACACCGGTATCTTCTACAGTTCCTTTTGTGGTTAGGACATAGTTATATGCTCATTTTTCACTTAATAATTGGCACTATGTATTTGTTAAAAATATGTAAAATTCACAATATTTATGGTGCCAGGAGGAGAAAGCTGTGAACCTTAGGGGAATCCTCCAACACTGGCTGACTAGTGTGTGGAAGAGTTGCAAGATCTTCAGATGAGACCCTGGGGGCAAGGTCTCCACCTGCTGTCTGTGCTGCTATCACTGTGTTCACTGGGCGTCATGGCATGAGAGTGGGTAGGCGGAGAGCAGGGGTGAACTGGGAGAGCAGGAACAGTGCTGCAATGTGGAAGGGAAATGATGTGCAGAAACCATGTTGAAAGTCCCTTTTTTGTACTGAGCTTGAGATATAGCATCACTGTTTCTCTTGATGCTGTGTTCATCACAAAGAAGTACATTTTCCTGGAACCTTGCAATCAGAACAATGCCTAATTTTCTCTCACAAGACATTGATGACCCCAGAGAAACCACATGATGCTTATTATAATCACAAAGAATACCTCCACCATGTGCTGGATACTGAGTTAGAGTATTAATGCTGTAGCAGGTGCTGTGTTGGGTTCACTATCTACAGTGCCTTACTTAATCCTTGTAAAACCGACTGAGTCATAGCTACAAATGTGCTCATCCCCAGACACTGCATACCACACCCATTAGTTATGAATTTACCATCCCCTCCTGCCCCCTCCCTCCTGCCCAACAGGATTGCTAGCAATCATTGGGTGTTGGGCAGGAGGGAGGGGGCAGTGATCACTAACCCCACTTTACATGCATGTACCATGGACCAAGCAGGTCTTCAAGCTGACCAAGGCCCACTTGGCCACAGCATGGAGAAAGTGGTCCTGAGAATAATGTTCATCCCAAGGACAAGGGGGTGGGGTGATGGGGAGACAGAAGTACCACAGTGTTTGAGCCCCTGGATCCAGCCATGTCTGAAGCTAGACTTTTCTGTTCTATGAGCCAGTACATTCTCTTTCAATGTAAGCTAGTTTGGGTTGGGTTTCTTTCTGGAAAATGATCCTCCCAATTACATTCAACATGTATCTCCTCCACCACGATTGTCACATAGACAACCAGCTGACCTGATTCAGAAAATGCCTCTGCAGAGTCCTTTTTAAAGTGTTCATGGATCCTATAATACATCCCCAATGTGAGGAAAAATAGATCAAGTGCAGCTAATATACAAAATAAAATGCGCTGCTATAAACATTTGAGAGCAGATGTCTTTATTATAGGATGACTTGGATTAATAAAATGTGGCCTATGTATACCATGGAGTACTACTCAACCACAAAAAACAATGGTGAACTAACACCTCTTGTATTATGCTGGATGGAACTGGAGCCCATTCTTTTAAGTGAAGTATCTCAAGAATGGAAAAACAAGCACCACATGTACTCACCATCAAGATGGTACTGACTGATTAACGCTTATGTGCACATATACAAGTAGCAATCATTGGGTGTTGGGGAGGAGAGGGGGGCAGGAGGGGATGTTAAATTCATGCCTAATGGGTGTGGTATGCAGTGTCTGGGGATGAGCACATGTGTAGCTATGACTCGGTCGGCACAAAGGCAATATATATAACCTCAATGCTTGTACCCTATAATATTCTGGAATGAAAAATTAAAAAAATTAAAATTAAAATTAAAAAATTTAAAAAATGATAAAATGTGCACAAGTACATCAACACATGGCTCCCAGACATTACAGAACTCTTCCTGCCCAGGTCTACACACAGATTTATAAGTCATGATTTGGAAAAATGAATGTCTACTCCTTCTAGATATAAAATAAATCTGGGGGAAAAAATGGTGGTGTGATAGAGTCCTCCTACCGCACCGCTCCCAGGGAAGGGGGTGAAAAATGCCAGCGGCTACCTGGGAGCACAGACCGCTCACTCCGAAAACAGCATTGTGAATTACAGAGAAACAATGCCGAACGCCTAGCCCAAGAAAACAGGCACAAAATTTTCACAAAGATCGGAGGGCACATGGAGCACAATAGAGCCCAGAGCGCGGGAAGGACGCACTCGCCAGGTTGGCACAGCATGACCTGCCCCCAAGCGGTTACGCGCCTTCCCATACACGCAGTCAGGGACAAGCCCAGAGTTGGGGCAAAGCGGTGGCATGAGGCAGCATACCCTGTGGAGAGGAAGCAATTGTGAGAGCCAAACACAACTCAGCTGCAATATACAGACACTGCTGAGGGCTGGGGAGGGACCGGGCAGGGACGGAGCAGAGATACAGCTTCCCGGGACAGTGCGCGGGAACCCGCAGGCCGGCACTGCGCCACTAGAAGTCAGCGGGACTGGGCCCAGGAGTTTAATGGAGAGTGGGACACGCCCTTAGAGGCTGCTAGCAACTGCCGGTGGAGAAAAACTGTGCTCCCGGCGCGATCAGAGTCCAGCTGTGCGCCAGGCCGGTGGTGGCCGCCATCTTTACAGCCGCCCGCGGAGCCGTGAGCCGCGTCTCTAGCTCCCCCCGCCCCGGCCCGGGGCTCTTCTGCTGGGGCGAGACAGGCTTTGCCTTTGGTGGCCAGGGACAGCTGCATCCGTGGGACGAGATCCCGGAACTATAGCGGCGGGACCTTTGTGTATTGGAAACAGTTTGCAGCTCGTCCATCTGGTCCTGCTACCCCGCCTCTGGCCTCCGACAAGTCCGCTCCGTGCTGGTCCTAGTGCCCGCCCTTCAGGTCCCAGCCCTCCTGTACCCCAGAGATCGCTCATTTTGAAGGTTGCTGGCTATAGTGACTCATTCGGTATAACTGCTGGTTCTCATGACAACCAAATACCTCAAGAGTCACAGGCTGAACCAGAGCAGCTCCCCATAACCCTGCCCACTCCATTAGGGAATTTCGTGCCATCCAAGAGCGCTTCCAGTGGCCACTATTCCCCCCTACCCGTGGGAATATCCCCCCGGTGGAGACTACTGGGGATAGAGATGGCCATCTGCCTCACCTTGGAGTCTAGTGGTGGAAAAGGGGTGCACAATTGGAGATCCCCCTATCAACCAGTATCATGCGGAGACGCACATCAGAAGGGCAGACACACGCGGCTAGATGAGCAACCTCTGAGCTGTGTAGAATTTTCCCACTTCAGCTCTCACACTGCAGCCAAAATAAATTGTGTTTCTACCTGCACCTCAGGACGAGCAGGGCCAAAGTAACCCCTAGGAACTACAAGACCTCTCCCAAAGCACGGGGCTTTCGCATACCCCAACTGGGGGATCAGAGTCTGCCATGGACATAGCAGAATACCTAGCTAATAGGGAGCTGTGGACTCATATCCTCAAGTGCTATTCACTAGCTTAGAGCCCAAGCTGGGAGGTCATTCTCACCACACTCCACTGGGAAGAGTAGAAGACAACAGGCCAGAGATAACTCAAGATCCACCAAACTTGCTAAAATACACCTAAGGCAATATAGGCCACTACTTCTCTCCCTGGCTCTGCCAAGAAACGAAAATTGTGGGCCTGGAGACAGTGCCATAAAGTAGCCTTAACATCCCCAGCTCTCGGCCAAGAAGCCAGATGAGAAAAAACCAGTGAAAGAACTCAGGGAACATGAAAAATCAGCGTGAAAAGTCTCCCCCAAAAGAAACCATCAGTTCCTCAGCAATGGATACCAACTCAAATGAAATGGGTAGAATGACAGAAGAGGAATTTCGTTTATGGATTATAAGAAAGCTCAATGAAATTCAAAAGAAAATTGAATCCCAGGACAAAGAAACCACAAGAAAAATACAAGAAATGAATGCAAAATTCTCCAAAGAAATAGAAATATTATGGAAAAATCAAATAGAAATCCTAGAAATGAAAGAAGCATTCAAGGATCTACAAAACACAGTGGAAAGCCTTAAGAATAGGCTGGACCATGCAGAGGAAAGAATTTCAGAGCTAGAAGACAACTCTTATGTGCTAAATAAAACAGTCAAAGAGAAAGAACACAAAAACAAGAGGCATGAAAAAAGCATACAAGAAATGTGGGATTATGTAAAGAGGCCAAACATAACAATCATAGGCATCCCTGAGGGAGAGGAAGAAAATTCGCATGGGCTGGAAAATCTATTTGAAGGAATAGTAGAGGAAAATTTCCATGGCTTAGCCAGAAATCTCGATATCCAAGTACAAGAAGCACACAGGACTCCTGGGAGACTCAATGTGAAAAGGCATTCACCACGCCACATAATTATTAGACTGACCAAAGTAAACACAAAAGAGGCACTCTTCAGAGCTGTAAGACGAAAAGACCAGGTAACCTATAAAGGGAAACTGATCAAATTAACTGCAGATTTCTCAGCTGAAACCTTACAAGCCAGAAGGGAATGGGGACACATCATCAGTCTCCTAAAACAAAACAAAGGCCAACCCACAATTCTGTATCCTCCCATACTAAGCTTCTTATACAAGGGAGAAATAAAGACGTTTCCAGATAAGCAATCACTGATAGAATTTGCGAAATCCAGACCGGCCTTGCAAGAAGTGCTTAGACCTGCATTATACACTAACCAGTGCGACAGACACCCACCTACATAAAACTACCCAAAATCTAAAACCCCAGAAACCAGATTCCACAATGATGCAAGAGGTAAAACAAAAGACACCACCCAAATAGAATAATCAGAAATTTACCCCAAATATCAATTCTCTCAATAAATGTAAATGGCTTGAATTGCCCATTGAAGAGACATAGGCTGGCTGAATGGATTAAAAAATACAAGCCAAGTATCTGTTGTCTTCAGGAAACACACCTTATGCACAAAGACGCATTCAGACTCAAGGTGAAAGGATGGAATACAATTTTCCAGACTAATGGAAACCAAAAGAAATCTGGAGTAGCCATCCTTATTTCAGATGATATAAACTTTAAAGCAACAAAGTAAAGAAGGACAAAAATGGGGACTATATAGTGGTGAAGGGAAAAATCTTACAAGAGGATTTAACAATCCTAAACATTTATGCACCCAACACAGGAGCACCCAGGTACATAAAGCAAATACTGCTAGATCTAGACAACATAATAAACAGCAATGCCATAATAGCAGAGGACTTCAACACCCCACTGACAGAACTGGACAGATCCTCCAAACAAAAATTAAATAATGAAACAAAAGACCTAAACAGGACTCTAGAACATCTGGGCCTAACAGATATCTACAGAACACTACACCCAAATAACACTGAATATACATTCTTCTCATCAGCTCATGGAACTTTCTCTAAAATTGACCACATCCTAGGCCACAAAACAGATCTAAACAAATTCAAAAAAATAGAAATCATACCATGTATCTTTTCAGACCACAGTGGAATAAAATTAGAAATCAATTCCAACAGAAACTCACATCTTCATCCAAAAACTTGGAAACTAAACAATCTGTGGCTGAAAGACTATTGGGTCAAGGAGGAGATTCAAATGGAAATCAAAAGATTCTTCGAACTAAACAATAATGGGGAAACAAGTTATCAAAATCTGTGGGATACAGCAAAAGCAGTCCTGAGAGGAAAACTTATCTCCTTAAATTCCCACATCCAAAAGACAGAAAAGTCACAAATCAGTAAACTAATGAATCATCTTAAGGAAATGGAAAAGGAAGAGCAAAGCAATCCTAAAGCCAGCAGAAGAAAAGAAATAACCAAGATCAGAGCAGAATTAAATGAAATCGAGAACAAATGAACAATACAGAAGATTAATAAAACGAAAAGTTGGTTCTTTGAAAAGATAAACAAAATAGACAGGCCACTCGCCAGGTTGACCAGAAGCAGAAAGGAAAGGACTCTAATAAGCTCAATTAGACATGAAAAGGGAGAAGTCACAACTGATACCATGGAAATACAAAACACCATCTTCGAATACTACAAAAACCTCTATGCCCACAAACACGAAAACGTGGAGGAAATAGACAAATTCTTAGAAACATACTACCTCCCTAGGCTCAAACAGCAAGAAACAGAATTTCTAAACAGACCAATATCAAGCACCGAAATCGAAGCAGTAATAAAAATCTTCCCACAAAAAAAATCTTCCCACAAAAAAAAGTCCTGGACCAGATGGGTTCACACCTGAATTCTACCAAGCCCACAAAGAAGAACTGGTGCCTATACTGCAGAAATTATTTGAAAATATCCAGAAGGATGGAGTCCTCCCAAACTCATTCTACAAAGCCAATATCACCTTGATACCAAAGCCAGGAAAGGACACAACAAAAAAAGAAAACTACAGACCAATATCCCTTATGAATATAGATGCAAAAATTCTCAATAAAATCCTTGCAAACCAAATTCAAATGTACATCAAAAAAATAATTCATCACGATCGGGTGGGCTTCATTCCCGAGATGCAGGGATGGTTCAACATACGCAAATCTATAAATGTAATTCACCATATAAATAAAAGCAAGAACAAAGATTATATGATCCTTTCAATAGATGCAGAAAAGGCTTTTGACAAAATCCAGCATCCTTTTATGATAAGAACTCTTAACAATGTAGGCATAGATGGCTCATACCTCGAAACTATTAAAGCCACATATGATAAACCCACAGCCAATATCATACTGAATGGGGAAAAATTGAAAGCATTCCCCCTTAAAACTGGCACCAGACAAGGGTGCCCACTATCTCCACTTCTTTTCAACATAGTGCTGGAAGTCCTGGCCACAGCAATTAGACAAGACAGAGGAATCAGGGGCGTCCAGATGGGGGCAGAAGAGGTCAAACTTTCACTATTCGCAGACGATATGATATTACATATAGAAAACCCCAAAGATTCAACCAGGAGATTACTGGAATTGATAAATGAATTCAGCAAAGTCTCAGGATACAAAATTAATACACACAAATTCATAGCCTTCATATATGCTAATAACAATCAAGCCCAGAAACAAATTAAAGATGCAATACCTTTCACAATAGCACCAAAGAAAATTAAATATTTAGGAACATATCTAACTAAGGAGGTCAAAGACCTATATAGAGAGAATTAAGAAACTCTGAGAAAAGTGCAGAGGATGTAAATAGATGGAAAACCCTACCATGCTCTTGGATAGGCAGAGTCAACATAGTAAAAATGGCTTTGCTACCTAAATTGATTTACAGAATCAATGCGGTCCCTATAAAAATACCAACATCATTTTTTGCCGATCTAGAAAAAATAATTCTATGCTTCGTGTGGAACCAGAGAAGACCCCGTCTAGCCAAAGCAATCTTAAGCAAAAAGAACAAATTGGGAGGCAACTATCTACCAGACTTCAAACTATACTACAAGGCTATAGTAACCAAAACTGCATGGTATTGGCACAAGAACAGAGACGTAGACCAATGGAACAGGACTGAGAACCCAAATAGAAAACCAACCTCATACAGTCACCTGATCTTTGACAAATTCCAAAAAAAAGTACACTGGGGAAAAGATTCCCTATTCAAGAAATGGTGCTGGGAAAACTGGATGGTCATATGTAGAAGACTGAAACTAGACCCACACCTCTCACCTCTCACAAAAATCAATTCACAATGGATAACAGATCTAAACCTAAGACATGAAACCATAAGAATTCTCAAAGAAAACATTGGAAAAACTCTTATGGACATTGGCTTAGGCAAAGAATTTATGAAGAAGACCCCCAAAGCAATCACAGCAGCAACAAAAATAAATACATGGGACCTGATCAAATTAAAAAGCTTCTGCACAGCCAAGGAAACTATCACTAGAGTGAACAGACAACCTACAGAATGGGAGAAAATATTTGCATACTACACCTCTGATAAAGGGCTGATAGCCAGAATCTATACAGAACTTAGGAAAATCAACAAGAAAAAATCAAACAACCCTATAAAAAAACGGGCAAAGGACATGAACAGAAACTTTTCCAAAGAAGACAGAATAATGGCCAGCAAACATATAAAAAATTGCTCAACTTCTCTAATCATCAGGGAAATGCAAATCAAAACCACCATGAGATATCACTTAACTCCAGTGAGATTGGCTCATATCAAAAAATCCCCAAATAACAAATGTTGGCGGGGATGTGGACAGATAGGAACACTCATACACTGCTGGTGGGACTGCAAATTAGTACAACCTCTATGGAAAGTAATATGGAGATACCTCAAAGAATTAAAAGTAGAATTACCATTTGACCCAGCAATCCCACTACTGGGTATTTACCCAAAGGAAAAAAAGACATTTTATAATAAAGACATCTGCTCGCGAATGTTTATAGCAGCACAATTCACAATTGCAAAGATGTGGAAACAACCCAGGTGCCCATCAATACACGAGTGGATTAATAAAATGTGGTATATGTATACCATGGAGTATTACTCAGCAATAAGGAACAATAGTGAATTAACACATCTGGTATTATCCTGGTTGGAGCTAGAACCCATTCTTCGAAGCAAAGTGTCACAGAAATGGAAAAACAAACACCACTGGTACTCACCATCAAATTGGTACTAACTGATCAACACTTACATCACACAGGGCAATAATATTCATCAGGGGGTGGGCACGCGGGAGGGAGTTGGAGGGGATGGGAAAACTCTCACCGAATGGATGCGGGGAGCACAGTTTGGGGGATGACCACGATTGTAGCTCTGACACGGGCAGTGCATGGGCAATATATATAGCCAAAGTGTTGTACCCCCATAATATTCTGAAATAAATAAATAAAAAAAAAAGAATGCCATTTCCTCATATTAACCCCAGAGCAATGCCAACCTATCAAGAGAGGCTCCAGAGTGCTCTGGACACCTGCTGTTTTTCCAAAAAAAAATAAAAAATAAAAAATAAATCTGCTCACTTTCTCTTCATGGTATTCCATCAGCTTTGTGTTCCTAGCCATGCACAACATATTTGAATTTTTAAAGGAATGTTCCAAGTCATATTACATTGTTTTGTATCAGGAAAATAAACATTTTCAGTCTCTGATGACATATAATCTTTCTTTCACATGGCATTCCTGAGAGATGAAATCCCTTAACAAGCACTTACTCTCGGGCAGAGCTGAGAATTCTTGCCTTCCCCTCACTGGGAGGCTCACACCCTTTTCTATCCATTGTGGGCGTGAATTCAGCTTCAGCTTCCTCCATGCATCCTTTCATACATTCACTTGATAGAACCAAATTATTCTCTCCTTAAAATGTCGATTTAGAAATACTGATAACTTCTGAAACTCTCTGACCAGGCATGTTTTCATGTTGAGAAGGAAATCTTCTGGTTTGTATGCATAGCCCATATTTCATCTTCTGTACACAAATGATAGCAGGTCCTAGGTCTCTGGCAGGTAACTTAGCAGCATAAGTTGAGGCTAAGTGGATTTACACAAATAGAAATTGATGCTGAGTTCTTTTATCTCATGACTACTTTCCAGTATTACTTTCCTCATGTTGCAGAACCTTAAATCCAGTGAAATGAGCCTCATCTCCCCTCTTTCCCACACTTATATTTCTGATCATATGAAAAGAAACACACGGCATGAGTTCTCCATAAGTATCTGAAGTATGTCACCGCCTCTTATGGTGACTGACATAGGGCATTTCCTTCCTCCTGACCAGGGTCCCCTGTGCCAGGACTTAGTATATCATGGTTAAAATTAACAGCAAATTTTCAAGCTATATTAATTTCACTTTTAACCAGCTCTGTGCATAGACCACCCATTGTTAAGAAGAACAATTTAATTAAATTACTATTATAAATTATCACCACTTAATTGACATTTTGAAACCACATTCAGTGATGTGTTTTGTTTTCTCTTGTTTTCCTCAGGGCTTGGAGAAGAAGAGGTTTATGTGACTGATTACATGATGACCAAATTGTTCTTTTCTCTTCTTTGTCACAGGGGTTGTGCATTATGGTTGTACAGATTCTGGTCTTTTTTAAGACTGGGAGGATAGAGAGGGAAACACATACTCAGGATGAAAAGTGCCAGATGTGGGGCATGTCTGGAATTTGTGAATCCATGTTTTATCTGGGCATGGTCATTGAGATGTCTCAGTAGACCCCAAGTGGACGTTTATGGGTGGGAAAACCACGAAGTCCTCTAAGAATTGTGACCATGCAGATGTAATTATTGGGTGTTCAACAGTTACTGTCAAAGCAGATAGGATTCAAGAGATTAATAAAGCATAGAAAAATTATGCATTTTCTTCACATAAGAGGAAAAAAGACTAAAAGGAAAATCTTCAGAAATTTAGACATGAATAGCTCAAATTCAATACCCATTAAAAATACTAGAATTAATTATCAAAGAATCAATTTGTGAACACTTCTACAATCACAGGAGACTAAGCCAAGAAATTCACAGAGCTTTGTGAAGAATAAATTCAAGAACCAAACCAAACCAGTTTCCTCCAGTATATAGTGACAAGCCTGAAAGATTAGGGAAGCATCAGAGAACCTGGTCTGTTGTGAAAGCCACTGTCCCTTCCTTGGACAGCAAAATTAGAATGTTTCGCCCTTGGGATCTTAGAGAAGAAACACAAATCCATTGTAAAGTTAAACAGCACTGCAAACCAATAAACTGGAAATGTAAATCAGACATAATTTCCATCAATGATTTACTAAGAAAATCAACATTAGGCAAAAAAAAAAAATGAATTTAAGGGAATATCAATGATTCAATTAAAATCAGGAAAAATAGAAGCATAAACTGAGCAATACAACCATAAGCCCAAATCCTCTGGAGATGATTTGTTGATTTCATATTTAATTCAATAATTATTTTATTGTTATGATCCATAATATTTATTGAATGATACTGTGGGAATAAACAAAGACCAACCAAATGGGAACAAGCACAGGCTATTTATTCAGAACTTGCTAGAGCAAAAGAGTGGGCCACTGTCACTTATGTTTGGCAGAGATGCAAATACAGGCAGAGGAGTAGAAAAGCTTCACAGTGGTAAAAGGGAGGTTTTCAGGTACACCCTGGTTGGAAGCTGTTGGCTGGGGAAGCTGTAGGTGGAATTCCCTAGAAGTGGTGTATCCCATGTGATTTGGGAGGGGGGCATATTTGGCTGTCTCTGATTGGTGCTAAGTTGGAAGTAGGGACAAAAATTAAGGACGCTGAGAGTTATTAATCAAGTCTTGGCCACTTGGGGTCAATTGTTACAGGGATTATTGTTTGTCTTGCTGGATTATTTGTCAGAGATAGTGGTCTGACTTCTTACAAGTCTGATTTTTACAGATAACTGGTTAGTTTTCTGGGTTGTTTACTGCAGATTACAGGTCACAGTTCTATTTTTATATATGTTCTGACCATTGTTCATACATATATTCTGTCTTCCACCCCTCTGTGGCCAGCACTGACGTGTATCATCCATTCTTTTATTTTATTTTATTTATCCCAATATGAAGCTGTAAGAATTGCTATTTTACAGAGGAAGAAACTGAGGCTTGATCAGTTTACACAGCATGTTCAACCCCCACAGAGCAAGGGGTAGAGTCAGTGATAAGAGTCAAGTAGTCCAACCCTGAAGCTCCGGAGAGCATCTGTTCCTGCATCCCAGATTCTTACTGTTGAGGCTGGTGGTAACCATGGGATTTACAGGAGTAACTTGACACCTGCTTCTCTGCCTGTTTTTTGTTCCAAATTCTGTTGGAGACTTTACTCATATAGTTTCAGAACACTTTTCCTCTGAGTGTGTCTTTCTTTCTAGGATTTTAAATTAACTTCTATAGCAGAGGATAAATCTAAAAGTCCACAGGGCCAGGCAAGTAACCTGAATGTGTGAGTATAAGGTCGTGAAGGGGAAGGGTCCATATCCACCTAAAGAGAAGAATTTAAGGACTTTTTAATGTATCTTATAAATAAATAGGTTTTCAGTCCATATCCTTTAAAAAATTAAAAAAGTAAAATAATTTGAATGAGCTAGCATAATTGGTAAATCAGACAGATCAATAATGTAATAAAAATTGGTCAGTATGAATATTCTGATTAGATGCATTTTTGAAGTTTGTTACTATCACAGGATTCTACATTTTCAAAGGTGAAAGTACTTCATTCTGTTCTATAGCAGGGGGTCCGCAGTCATAAAAAAATGAAAGTTAGGTATGCCAAAATGGAATTATTAACTTATGCAAACTACTTAAACATTGGATTCCATTTTTCTACATGTTTACAGAACAGAATTAAGGAACAGTTTTTCTTTGCTTAAATTGTAAAATATTCTGGGGTACATCAAAGCTGTGTGGGAGTTATATTTAACAGTGTTGTAGAATATTAAGGTGCAATGCAAATGCATATCCACAATTGGGAATCCAATTGTGGTCTCCAGGCTGCTCACATGGCAACTAGCCCTGGGAATCACTGGTGATAATAGATTCAATTTGAGTTTTGTTATCTATGCTTCAGATCACATTTTTTCACAATTTTTTCACATTATGGTAAAGACATGAATGTACACCAACTGTTCCCAGTAAATGGTTAGGAGAGAAATTTTTAAAAGGTAGGATCGCATTAGACTCAAGCCCTCTGCCTCAGAGTGTCCGCATCATCCACTTTTAATTTTACTTTTCAAAGTTCCACTATTGAAGGCTTCTAACTTGAGCCCTCATCTATTAATATATTACCCTTTACTATGAGCAGTGTAGAAGAGAGGACCATGCCTGGATGGAAAAGGAGCAAGAGATGTCATGTTTTCCTGGTTGTGTATGCTTGCTGTGAGCCTGCCTGGGCCTGGTGGCACATGGCTCTGAGACAGCTGCTTGAGGAGAACTCCTGAGCAGTGGTGATTCTGCAGCTCATTTACTAAACTTCTCTGAAAAAGACTTTGGAAGAAATCAAATTCAATCCCATTACCTAAAAGTTCATCCCAGGAAAGTTCAAGGTTGCACACAGTCACACAGCTAGTTAGTTTCAGTAAGGGGACTCGATCCCTAGAACTGCACTCCTTGCTCTTCAGCAATGTACCATCGATTCTTATATTCATTTTCAATGCATTTTTTGTTGCATGTGGAATATGAGTGTTAAAATAAACAAGAAAAACAAGATCCCTGGCCTCAATCTATTCTTGGCATTCTGTCTCCAAAGCTGCTCTTCCCTGATTTAAAGTACTATAAAGTAGACCATTATTAGACCCTTATCTTGAGATTCTTTCCAGTGTAATTTTTCAATTACTTCTTATGAATTACTTCTATTTGTTGATTTTCCTAACATGATATTACCTCCCCTAGATTAATCCACAAAAAACTAAATAAAGCTAGATATTTCAGTAGACGAAAGAGCTGCCACTTAGTCCTTTCCTGTAACTTACCTGTTGCCAGGTATCATTCCTTTTCCCTCATGATGCCTCAAGCAATTTTTGGTCTATGTACCTTCTGTCTCATGAAGCAAATTTGAACAAATATTACAAAGTATAGTGTTTGAAATTTTCTTAATTTCAGAGTAAAACATACAACATCTCTTACCATCTTCCTGTTGCTTTGGGGGCAGCATAAAAACTAAATCATTGAACAGGATGTAACTTCTTTTCAAAATTCCTTTTGATGCTAATATCCATTATGATTCAGTGGAAGTTTGCCTTAAAGACTAAAAAATATGATTCTGAATGTTTTCATCATCATTTTTCTTCTTTTTGTTGAAATTTGACCATTTATATAAAGGACATTTGTCATTTTTGCATCCCACCACCCATTGCCCATTATATTAGTAATGGCTTGAAGGACCATTGGATACCCTCATTGGATATACGTGAGCCAAACCATATCAATCACCCCACTTGCTCTGGAATAGTACCCTTGGGCAGAGGGGGTGCAAGACAAACACATCTCAGAGAGCTCTCAAAATACCGAACTGCCAATTTAGTTTCTCCTTTCATCTCATTATCTAAATCATAGCCTTCTAAAAAAATTCCTTATCCTTGATTCAACCAGATTAATTTCTATTTCTTGAAACTGAAAAATTCTGACTTATTTATCCATAAACTTCTGTTTCTTTTCTTAAATATTATTACTTAAAGCTCATGCTAATATTACCTATAAATGTATGAACTTGAATTAAATGAAATGAAAATTATAATAATACAGGTTAATTTACCCTTGTACCTCAATAGGCATAAAGGAGAGAAGTCTTCTTTGTAATTCTGCAGTATAAAAATGATCACTTCTCTATGGGCAAAACACTGCACATATGTTGAATATTTTGTAAAGTTCCTTACTGATTCCCCAGTTAAAATAAAACTTTTTGAAATTAATTAAGTAACAAACATTTTTCTTTTTTTTTTCAAAGTCACCTTGATTGGAAATATAAGTAACAACCTTAAAAATGGTAGGATTCCTCAAAATATCTATGCAGTTGCAACTATTACTACTGCAGCTAAATCTGCTACTAACTAACTAAACAATTTTTCAGTTATCTGCCATGTGCTTAGTATACTCTAAGTCAGGAGTGGGGAACCTTTTCATGTTGGACAGTTACATTAATTTAGCTGTAATCAAATAAGGCTTCATTCAAGAAACTTCAATTAAATATACTTAAAAATGTACATTATTTTGTAAAAATCTAAATACTATGTACTTAATAATTTCAAAAAATGAAAGTTATTTGTTAATTTTAAAGTTGACTAGCCTTTTAACAACTTTGTTCTGTCTGCTTTTTGTTGGAAAGCATTTGAATGTTTGGTTGCAGCATGGAGGCCTGCAGTTTCAGTTGATCCTCTAGATGGGTATCAGTCATTTGTGACCTTAAAGGCATCTTGATCTGGGTTAGGTAGGAAAATGCAGATTCACAGCAATAAGTGGTTGAAAAGCAAGAAAGCATTTTTTTGGGCATCTTGCCAAAGGCATGGTATTCTACTGCATTTTTCCATATTTCAATTGGATATTTCTTAGCATCAGACAATGACTTTAAAATGTCATCTACTGAGCTCAATCAATTCCATCTATAGTTCTTTAGGTGCCTTGGTGATATCAACTAGGTGAGGCTGAAATGCTAATTTGAATGTGATGTCATGATTCTCAAAGTCAGTGAATCCTTCATTGTATTCTCCAATTAATAGGTCTGTAACAACTGCGTATTCTTCAAATGATTCGCATGTATCATCCAGCTCATCAATGACCTTTGCTAACTGGGGAAAGTGTTCATCTGAAATTTCCTTTTGAAGAAGTGTTTCAAAAAAAAGATAGCTTTTTTGAAATGCTTTGATTTTTTGCTACATATCACATACAGACTTAGATTTACCTTGCAAGGAAATATTGAAGTCATTTTGACTTGACATGATATCACACAGAAATGCTGCATTCCTATAGAAATCTTCTTCCAATAATTCATATTGCTGAATCTGTTCTTCATAAAATTTAACTATGTGTTCTCACAGAGATAAAATTTTGGCTAACACCCATCCCTGCGATAGCCAAGCTACTTTAGAATGATATGGCAAATCCACACTGAATACCTCATTGTTCAACTTTACTATGTTACAAAACTGACAATGCCATGTTGCATTTGCAGGAGGGGTTAACAATACTTATAATTTTTTGCAAAGTGTCACTTAAAATAGTAGCTTTAGCACAGAGATTTTGCTGATGCAAGATTCAATGAAAAGAAATAAGAGCATCTGGATCTGTTAATACTTTTTTTTAATCTGTGCAATAAACCCTTCATGTTTTCCTGTCATGGAAGGTGCACCATTTGTACATACACTCACTAAATTTACCAAATTCAGTCTGACTTTATGACATTTATCTTGAAAGTTGTTGAAGATATCTATTCCCCATGTTCTGTTCGCAAGAGTGCCCAAAGCAAGTAACTCTTCCTAGCAAAGAAAATCTTGTTATGATCTGAATGAAGTATAAAACCTGTGCCAAGTCAGTAGTATCAGTTGATTCATCCAAAGCTATTGAATAATATATATTTTCCTTTTGAAGTATTGCATGAAGTTGTTTTGTTGAGTTGAAGGCTAATTCATGCTGCCGATCCACTATGGTTCTCCTTGACAGAGGCAGTTGTTTGTATTTTGAAATGTTATTGAGGTCTAGGCACCCTAGAACTTTGACAATGCATTCTTTCACAATTTCTACATCACTGAATGGCTTCCCTTTTTTCCTAAGTATATAAGCTACTTTATAAGTTGCTTCAGTGGCATTATTTCCAGGTCTTATTGCTGCTTGAAAGAATTGTCTTTGCTTTTGCTTTTCATCTTTTAATTTCTGCAATACAACCTTTTGTGCCTCTCCCTCTAATTTAAAATATTTATGGTCTTTATAAGTGTTGTAATGCTGATGAGCATTGAATTTCTTCAATGTTGATATTGCAGTAGCACAAAGCAAGCAAATCATCTTATCTTTAGCAGAAACAAGATAATATTGCAATTCCCAATCCTAGTTAAAAAATATGTTTTCTTCCTTCAGCATTCTTTTGGGTTTTTTTGACATGATGGGTTGTTAAGCAGACAGATTTAAAAATACTGTCAAGCTGTGCAACTACTCACAATTTTCACTTCAAGGAGAGACACAGTGCACCATTGTCAAAACCTGATAACAGACTGGCGTACTTGACCCCCATAAACTCTCGCCAACCAGCCTAATATAGTAGTGGCACCAGTCAGGTGGGGGGAGTTAGAACTAAATCATGAGCATAGCAGCCATCAGTTTAGCCCTTATAGCTTAATAATGTTCTAATTGTGCTGGCCAATCTGGGAGAATTATTTCATTGAAATTTATTTTACCCTTTGGTACTTTAAATATGTTCATTTTAAAAATAAAATAAAAATGTGAAAGATGAACAAAAATGTATTAATAAAAATAAAAGTATTTGTTCTATGAAATTTGGATTCAGTCAAAAGGCTGCACGTAAGGACCTAGAAGGCCACATGTGGCCTTAAGGCTGCAGGTTCCCCACCCCTTTTCTAAGCACTTTGAGGCTACAAAATTGAACACTTAGCTCATAAGCCCAAGGAACTTTCACCAAGTAAAAGGGAGAAAGTAGCATAAAAGCAGAGACATATTGATTTTGGTTTTCATGTTGGAAAGAACATTAAGAACATTTTGATAAGCAAAAATGTAAACTGGTTTTTACATGTGTGGTAAGATTATGATAGATGGAGGAGGCAGTATTAGGAAAGATAATGTCTAGGAATAAAGGAATTGAGGTTTATTGACTCCTCCTGTACAAGATCATGATGTTGCATAATTTTCAACAAACTCATGCATGCAGATTTGACAACATCCCAGTGGCATAAGTAAGAGACTATTAGTAGTTTCATCAGCATAAGAAAATTTAAAAAACAGAAGATTAGTTGTATTGCTTCAGATCACATAGTTAGGTAGAGATAGAAATGAAACACTCACCTAAGCCTCTTGGTTAAAAGTTATACTCTTAAATTATGCCATGTTTGAATACTATTTGAACATTTTTAAAAAAATAATTTCCAAAATAAATAAAAGATCCTTATTATTGTATTTATATAAGTTATGGTATCAATATGCTATTAATACAAGGCCACACGTTAATTTGCATTATTGTGCTTCAAAATCCATATATGAGATTACACTGCCTCATTCCTTCCAAAATATAAAACCAGATTGCCACCATTTAAGATTTCATTTCTCTCACTACCCAGTTTGGTTGGAGAAGAGTTTTACTAAAATCACTTTGCTGACTCTTCAAGTCTTTTCATTCTATACATATTCATAAAATAAAAGGAGCAAGAAATCTCTTTCCCAATTTAATCAACCATGGAAAATAATCTTCAAATTCTCTTCAAGAAGCTATTCCTTTCCCTGCCTAAAATTCCACAAGCCAGTCATCGTTTCTGATAAGATTATACTTCTGGTTAAAAGGGCACCCAAAAGCCCTGTGAAGTGCTCCAAAAGTGAAGGCACGGCATACACATAGAAGGAAAATATATATATGTGTGTGTGTGTGTGTGTGTATATGTATATATTCATATACTAAGAACTGAAAATGCTCTCCCTTGTGCTTGGGGTTTCAGCTAGAAACAATATGTTTATCTCAGAGGGAAGCAGAGACCCCTGTGTGGCAGAGAATGGGCACCCCCTGAGTGCTGGCTCTGAAATTAAACCTGAGAAATCCAAAGGGCAGAACAAAAGTCTAATATAGGGCTTACCTCTCACTCAAACTTTCATTTTTTGCTAGAGAATAATTCAGGTAAATTTATTCTATCCCTAATTTTACTTGATCTTTTCACTTTTGTGAATGTGTTTTTATTACTTAATTCCATGTCAATAAATTGTAGCTATTTCCTATACTTGGAGTTTCCAACATAATTTTTCATCAATATTTGCTATATTTATTGGAGTTCCTGAAATGGGGAAAGTGCTTTCTCACATACAGATTTTCATATTCCTCTGCCCCTAAGATGTAATTAGCCTCTACTTTTGCAAGTTAGCTGTAGGAGCCCAGCTGTTTTATCCTCACTTCAATGAGGCTCCACTGCCACCCACACAAAGTCATCCCTTCAGAAATGAGTAAATATTTCAATTCCTAGCACAATTCTAAATCATTTGTGTTGACCTGAAATTAGAAGTTTTGTTTAAAGGTTAACTCGAGTTTGCTGCTGCTTTTTCAATTTATTTGAAGGCACTGTGGTATATTGTATACATGTTCTACAGTTGTATGAACAAATCTACGTTTCTTACTGCTGTCATAACAGATTTCTAAAAACTTAGTGGCTAAAAACACCACCAATTCATTATCTTACAGTCCTAGAGGTCAGAAGTCTAGAATGGGCCTCACTGGACTAAAATCAAAGTGTCAGCAGGGCTTCCTTCCTTCTAAAGGCTCTAGGGGAGAATCCATTCCTTGCCTGTTCCAGCTTCTAGAGGCCACCTGCTTTCTTTGGCTTGTGGCCTCTTCCCTGCATCTTTAAAGACAACAGCATATCATCTTCAAGTCTCTGACTGTGACTTCCTCCCCTGCCTTCCTCTTCTATGTTTAATGACTCTTGTGATTTCATGGGACCCACCCAAACAACCCAGGATAATCTCCTTATTTTAAGGTTGGCTGATTAGAACCCGCCTCTGCACCTTTACTCTGCTTTGCCACATGACACAATATATGCACAAGTTCTGGAGATTAAGACATGGACGTCTTCCAGGGGTATTATTCTGCCCACCACAATCTTACTGGCTGCCTTTGACCTTCCTTATTTCTGCATGCAAACTAATGTTATTGGAGTCATTGCCCAATTTTGTCATTATGTTCTATTGCCCGTAACCAAGTTTACCACGTAAATATTCCTATTTAATGCAGTTATCACAAATTGCTATTACAGTTGTTATTTTAAGCTGCTTTTCGCAGCTATATCCTTTAGTGTTTCCATTAGACCCAGATTTCTTACACATTCACTGACTTCACATATCATGTAGATTTGATTTCCTTACCTGAGTTGTCAGTTATGTGTTTTCATAGGTGATAACAAAAGACATGGACTCTTCCAGAGTAAACTTCAGGGGGTACGTTTTAGGGTTATGCTAAAATTATGTTTCTTATGGGTTCTGCTAAGGCCAAGTTAATTTCACTGTACCATAATTTACTAGTAACAGTGATATAATATAAGCTCTGCCTGCACACCTGGGGTGTCTAATCAGGTTGATGAAGATGGATGCCCTGAAGTTAAGGAAGTCTGGATGTTAATTCCCCAAAATGGGTGATGAAAAGCTTTCTCTAATACCTAGTTGTGCCCTTCCTTTTTTGAGGAATTATGTTGTTATCGTCAGCGTGGGAGAAGCATGCATTCTTCCTGAGAAATACCATCAGTGTTACCTACTTCATAGCTCTACCCTCATTGACACATGAGTTAGGTTTTCCAGTCCTTTGAATTTTCACATCTACTTTCTGCTCTCCTTTTTCTTTTCCTTCAATTGGACAAAAATCCTGAAATTAAAAATAACATAACTATATACTACCTTACCTGCAAAATACAGGACATGCCCACTACTGGTGCCATCACTGGTAAATTCAATCCTTTCTGTCCACAATGTGCTGAGTTAGAGCAGTTGTCACAAAACGCCAACCTACATTCTGAGCACATCCAAGTTATGTGGGTTAAAGACTTTTTATAACATGATTTCAACGCATGGAATGATTGATTACTAAAAGTGGAAAAGATGAACATTCTCCTGGTATTTATTCTATTATTCACTAATTTATTTGTTATTCATTTTTAATCTAGTAGTCAGGGACAACCTGTAATATGCCATAGACCATGTTAAATGGGAGGATATAAGAATGAGTAAGAAAAAATGTTTTTATTATAAAGAAAAGTCTAAAAGAGGAAATATTAGATATAATACATAGAGAAAAAGTCATCCTATAGGCTAAAGCTGCCTCTCTTTAGTTAGCTCTTTCACTTCCTAAATTCTACAGTGACGTGGTCCTTGGAGCTAACGTGATGGGCATTCCCAGTGGCAATGGGACAAAGACCATTGCAGGAGAGAGACTGGGGAAGGTTCACTTTTTGTTTGAAGGTAAAGAGGACAAGGTCAAAGGTATTGTTTTAAAATCCAACTTTAAATAATATCATTTCCATAAAGTTTTAAAATCTCTTAAACCAATTAAAGTATGATGAATTCCTTAATTTTAAGAATCAATTTTTATTAATTCAATATATTCTAATGCACAGGCTCTCACAGTACCTGCCATGTCAGAAGAGTCTACATTTAAGTGAAGCAATGACTTTCTAGACTTGTGATGAGCACCTGTGTTTGAAATCAGAATCCACAGACGAAATGTCCTTCCCCTACTTGAGTCACAGAAAAGCACAAGGAGTAGAGTTCACTCCTTCTAATAAGCCACTTATGCCACTTTGCTGAGCTCAAAAGATGTGACAAAAAATCTTCCTCTTACACCCCCATGGGAAGCTGGATGCTCTATTCTGAATTAGGTTATCATTTTTACCACTCTTTTGGAACTTACCAAATGGCTCCCTTGTGTTCTTACAAAAACACATAATGAATCATGAGCTCCTGGAGAACATAATGTGTGATCATCACTGAATCCCAAATAGCTCCCATGATGATGCTTTGCCCATAGTAGACCCTCTGCAATAGCTTCCGAATATGAAAGGGTCAGCTACAGGGTTTTCCCTGATGCTTTTAGTCCTCACCCCTGTCCTCAGCAGGGCAATAGCAGCCCATGAACAGTTCCCTTGTATTAAAGAGAAAAATTTCTTCCAGAACATGGAAAAAAAGCTGTTATTTTTAGTTACCAGAACACATAATTGTACACTACAGATCTGCTTTCTGCTTTGTTGATAAAGTACACTTGGCCCAGTCTACCGGTTCTTATTGATGGCATCTCTTTATTTTAGCACCCCTGGTTCTCTCTCTCTCTCTCTCTATATATATATATATATGTATACCTCATATATATATATATATATATATATATAAATAACTATATATGTATATAAAAAATAATATAACCTCAGACCAACATCAAGTGCAGCAGTACTCCATGAACTTGTGCACACTCCATGGAGACAGGTGTATTGATATCTCTCCTTAATTCCACCAGAAGATGGGTCTTGTCTGTAGGTAGCAGGTGTTAGAATGAAGACTGTGCCAAGTGCAGGTCATGGCAAACAGGTGTCTGCAGCTTCATGCAACTCAGGGCATTTCATCCCCTTTGCTTGGACTAACCTAAGTGGCACCTGGTAGAAGGGAGACAGCCTGCATGGACCTCACGCAAGGCTACTCCAATGTGTGACAAATGCCCCCCCAGGAGACTCCACCCCAGGACTCTGTGCAAGAGAAAAAAGGCATTTAGCTGAACATCAGAAGGTGAAATGCCAGCCCAGACCCTGCCCATTGAGATCTGTGACCTGGAAAGGCACTTTGCCACTCCTGCCTCAGTTTCCTCAAGCAGCAGTCCCCAACCTCTTTGGCACCAAGGACTGGTTTCATTAAAGACAATTTTTCCATGGATGGTGGGGGTTGGTTTTGGAATGATTCAAGTGTGCAGCCTAGACCCCTCGCGTGTGCAGTTTATAGTAGGGTTCATGCTCCTACGAGAATCTAATGCTGCTGCTGATCTGATGGGAGGTGGAGCTCAGGTGGTGCTGCAAGCGATGGGGAGCAGCTTTAAATACAGATGAAGCTTTGCTCGACTGCCGCTCACCTCCTGCTGTGCAGCCTGGTTCCTAACAGGCCATGGACTGGTACCAGTCCACAGCCCAGAGATTGGGGACCACAGTCCTCATGGGTAGGAAGATAGGGCTGTAACTAGAGTAGGTCTAAATGCAAGTCAAGCTTTCCTACTTTGTTTATTCAAAACATTAAGGACAAGCACAGGTCATGTTGAACTTTATAACGTTTAAAGACATCCAAGAGTTTTATAATGTAGTAAAGGATGTGCCTCTGTCTAGGAAGAAATATAAAAGGAGATGTTTGCTGCTGATGCCAGAAGTTTCCTGTAATGATTATAATGATTGTATGACTGAGAAAATACAAAGTGTACAGTGTCCCAAGATTTATACTTTTCTCCAAAGAGTTTACAGAAGCCAAGGCCCATAGATTTTATTCTCAAAATATACAAAAGGGAGGGTGTACCCAAACATAGAAAAATCTGAGGTGCCAAGTAATTATTAGAATAGAATTGTGAATGCAGTTTTTCCCCTTTTTTTTATTTTATGAAGAGAAACCTTTTTAGTTCATAGCAATTGTGTTACCTTGAATCCAAGAAAAAAATCATAAGGTGACAGACATCAAAAAGTACTATCAAAACATGTTTTCATATGGTCACTTCAAAGCATAGAAATGTTTTACACTGATTTTGCCACAGATATCATTTTCCTAAAGATTATAATAGTTGTATATACTTCTCACTGGAATTATGTTTTCTTTAATGATACAAATTTCTAAAATCTGTAGTGTATTAGTATGAGTGTTATTAGATGTTGCATGTATCTATCTGTTAGTCACATTCTTCTATGATTCATTTATTGATGCAGTGGATTGTATTGAGTCCTCTTTGTGTCCAAGATACTGCTCCATGAGGCACTTTAAGGAAATGAATCTCCTTGGTCTTTCAAGGTGGCAAAATCTGTCAGGGATGATGCGTACACAAATATCCACAAAACAACACAGTGAGAGAAAAGTACTACTAAAAGTACTTCTCAGTCTACATGGTTTGTTCTCAAACATCAAGATTTTCTCAACAAGTCTGCAGAATAGAAAAGCATAGGTGATATTGCTCCAAATTAACCAATGAGGACACAGCCTAAGTCCCCAAGGGCACAGTCAGCAATTGAAGTACAGGTATTTACTTCTTTCTAATACACCAAGCTATTCTTGCAATTGATGGGAAATAAACATTATTTCCGAATGTCAACATTAGAAACCAAAGAAAGTTTATTGAATGCTTGGCTATTGATTTGCGTTGAGAAGAACAAGTATGAATTCTCTCAATGGAGTTGGGGGTGTTAAGCAGTTCAGATAGACAAAAGAGCGTGGGCAAAATGAGGGGCATGGCAAAGTGGGGGGCTCAGGTTACTTATAAGCAATGCACCGTGACCACAGAAGGAGGCTCCTGCAGAAAAACAGGAGATAAGCTGGGAGAGGAAGGCAGCATGCGTCAGTGTGCAATATCAGTTGCAGCCTGCACTTAGCAATCCTTTCCTGCAAAAAAATGTAAATCATTGGAAATGTTTAAGCAGTGATAGATGAAATTGGTAATTTAGAAAGTGTAACCTAGAAGAGTCATATAGACTTACCTTAAAAGAATCTAACTCGTCTGTAGCTGGAGGGAAGTGGGAATTAATGAGGGTAATAAACTCAGTTCTAACTTTTAAGCACAGAAGAGTGTTATCACTTCACATAAACACACGCACAGTCCAAATGTACTGATTTCTGAGTCCGGGTAATAAAACTACATCATCAGAAATCTGCCCCCCCTCCCTCTGTTTCTTGGTTCTGCTTTCCTCTGTGGTATTTTCTTTTTCAGGCACACTTACTTCAAGCAGTAGGCAAGAAGGTCCTGGCTGACATGTATTCACCATCTAGGAGCTCAGAAAGGAATATATATGCCCTCTCCTAGGATCACTTCCCACCTCTGAGAAAGGACTCAGATTGGTCTCTGTAGGGTCTCAGGACTCGCGGAATCCTGGCAGAGATGGGTAATCAGGTCAGCCCACTCAGGTCTCAGGCACCCCCCGTGGAGAGAGAAGCAGACCAGGGCCCATGACTTACAGCCTGCTTTAGTGAGGTTGGGCCTGGGACGTGCTGACGTGACAGACCTCCCCTAAGGCCCATGATTTAAAACAGTGAAGGCTTGTTCATGGTCCAAGCCACATTGACAATTCATTTGCAGGCTCTGCACTGGACCCAGGCAGATGTGGCAGGCATTCCTGGGATCATTACCAGACACTGTGGCAGAGGAAAGGGGAAGTGTGACAAATGACAGCCTGGTTCTTAAAATTTCCACCATGAAGTAACATGTGTCTTTCCCAGGTATATTTCATTGGTCAAAGTAAATCAGAGAGTCACACTCACTTTCAAAGAGGCAGAAATTGCAATTTTATCATGCTCCCAAGAGGAGCAAAAAATTGCCTTTGAAAAGCACTAATGACGCCCACATGGCCACAGAATCACAGAAGTTGGGAAGAACACTCCTAAAAGAAGGGAATAGGCATTACTAGGTCAAGCACTTTACTGGGAACTTCGTTGCATTATAGTTAGGAGAACAAGGCAATGTCCAGCCATAATGTGAGACTGACAGAAGCCAGAATGGGGTGAGGAAGGAGGAGGGGACAGAAGTGAAAATTGCATCAAAGGAGTAATCATTACAACTTAGTGAGAAACAGAACCCAGAAAAAGAAAATCATTGTTAGCATTGGGGTTTTTTGGTTTCATTGTTGTTGTTGTCATTTGCATTTTATTTATTCATTTTTGTCCTGGTGTCTGGAGAGACTGAGGTATTCTAAACAGAAACAGAGAAGTCAAGATAAGGAAACAGTGAGTAAAGGAAGATTATCATTCTCAAAATGTCCAGAAGGCAAATGGAAATGTGGCCCTACAGTACCCTACAAAGTTGTTGTCATAAGACTTTCTATTGTAGCAACTGTTATGGGCTAATTGTGTTAACAAACCCACAAAGGGTTCTCCCCCCTAGGCTCATTTGCTTGCTGCACAGAAAGGCAATTCCTGAAACAACAAGGATTGTCAAGGAAGTTTATTGCAGAGGACATAAACCAGGAGGTGGGAGGACCACCTCAACTCTACGTCCCCAACTGACGGGATTAAAGGTTTTTCTAGAGGTGGAATGAATGATGCCTGAAGTGAGTGAGCATCATTGCATGTTCGAGGTGGATTCAGGGCACGCAAGTGCAGTGAGAAATCGTACTGGCACATACATTGCATGATCAAAAAACAGTGGATAAGCCTCTCCCGGGCAGAGAGTTTAGCAGTATAATGAGCTAGGAGGTAATTTCAGTCTCGTGCATGTGCAGGTGGTGGGGGGAGGTTGCTCAGTGGGTCCTTGGGGAAGATTTCTGGTGGAATCCCACTTAGCTTGACTTCTCCAAACAACTGGGTGAAGTAAGGCCTTGTAATCATCTCGTTACTGCAAGGAGGGTCCACCATTTCTGAAAAACAACTCAAAAGGGAGGGAATCCATGAAGCAGAAATTACAAAGTTCTGGTCAGCAAATCTTACAGGCCTGGGAACTTGAAACATAAGAGAACTGCAAAAAACCATGTTTGTTCATGGAGTTGGCTGTAACTTTGTCCCCTTCCAAATTCATATGTGCTAACCCTAATTATCTCAGAATGTGACAATTTAGAAATAGGGTCTTTAAAGAGGTAAGTAAAGTTAAATGATTTCATTAGGGTGCACCCTAACCCAATATGACTGGTGTCCTTGTAAGAAGAGGAAATTAGAAAACAGACACACCTATAGGGAAGACCACATAAAGACACAGAGGAAGACACCACCCACCAGCCCAGGAGAGGCCCTAGAAGAAACCAACCCTGCTGACACCTTGGTCTTAGACTTCCAGCCTCCAGAACAGTAAGAAAATAAAATTCTGTTGTTTAAGTTACCCATTCGTGGTACTTTGTTATAGCAGCCCTAGGGAACTAATACAGTGACTTTGGAATTTCCTGAGGACCAAAGTGGAGTTTGAAATAAGAAGTATAGTTCTATATACAAACAATTTGCACATTCCCACAGAAGCTGTGTGGGCTATTCTGAGGCCGTGTTCAAGTTAAAGCTTTATTAATCCCTCTCTGAAGCTCATTGTGCCCTCACTCACCCCATAGGTGACTAAAATTTTATAACCTATATTTTGAGGAAAAGAGAGGTTGGGAAATTGCTGATCAGAACAGGTAGAAAATCCTCTGAAACATGGCGGGTTGGTGGCAACACGCAGGTAATACTGATGTCTCTCATCTGTGTTGCAGAAGGTATTTTCCAAATGAGGCTGCAGCAATATTGTTGGTCCCATATGTATTTTTTCAGAACTTTGCCACTTCTCCATCCACAGGTTCCACAATTTCTCCTTGCCTTGAACCTGGGCAGAGGTGGTGACCGCCTCTATGAACAGAACATAGTGCAAGTGATGCACAGGACTTCTGGGCCTGTCTCTCTCACTTTTCAGATGCTTTCCCTTGGAATCCAGTCACTACATTGTGGAGAATCCCAGGTCACATGAAGAGGCCACATGTAGGTGTTGCAGGCAGTAGGCCCAGAGAAGTCCAATGTGACAGCCACTCATGTGAGTTAAGGAGACTTCAGACACTTCCAGCCCCCAATTTTGAGTGGCACAAACTTATGCCGAGAATTTCCTTTCACCACTGTTGTTCAAGGTCACCTCTGAGTGTGAGGGGAGGACTCTTCTCCCTCTTGGCCTCTGCCCAGAGCAAGCCTACAGCCTGGAGGTCCAGCAGCTCTGAGACCTGCCAGGGGTTTTCAGTGTTCTCTTTAGTCTGGACAGCATGAGTGTCCTCCAGGAGCTTTGCAGGCAGAGCTTGTAGGTCAGTGCTAATTTACCCGCAGAGAAGGGCAAAGGGTCAGGCTTGTTTGTGGGGACACATGTGGCATCCTCTAAGGGCTTCTAGAAATGGCTTGGGGGGTGATCCTTGGGGGAAAGGACTGATGATCCATCCATAGTACAAGGACTTACCAACAGGGCTATACCAACTACATCCTCATTTCATGCAAGCATGGCACTATCCCGTGAGCAGATTGGGCGATCTGCAAGTTGAGATGGTTTACACCATTCATATAGATGGTCCTCACCTTATTCTAACTAAATGTGCTCATTATCTCAGAGTAACTCAACATTCGAGATGATTTTCATCAATAAACCTTGCAAAGATTAAAAAATAGAATCCCTGTAAATCTGCTGCTGTTGACAGTTTGATATACTGTCTGTCAAGAGAACTTTGCCAAAGAGCAAATTAGCAGTGACATCAGAACCCTGGAATATGTGCTAACATTGACCCAGTAACTTCATTTACAGGAATATATCTTACTAATCATGAGTGTATACAAAAACGTGTCTACAAAGACATTCATGACAGTCTTGTTTTCAACAGTGACCACTGGAAATCACCTCAATTTCCAAAGCTAAGAACGAGTATTCATATAATGGAAATTATAGTCAATGAAAATGATAAAATAGAATATGTAAGAGCATCCTGCATAGAAAAATGTGCTTGCTATAATGTTAAGAGAGAAAGAACTGGTTATGGAGCATTTTGAATCTATACTCTACCCTCTTTATCTTAAGAAATATGAACATCAAGAGGTTTGTAGTCATCTCTAGGTGAAAGGACTGTATGGTGAACATTGCTATTTGTCTTCACATTATCCATTCTTAATAACAATCTTGATTTTCTTCGGGATCACAGTGTGCCCCAGCACAAAACTGTTTTCCAATCTTTCTTAAAGCTAGGGGTACTAGTCGATGAGATGAAGAAGAGATGGCTGACAATTTCCGAGAAAGTCCCGTTGCAGTGTACAGGACTACCCTCATCTCCCTGTTCCCCCTAATTCTCATTCCTCCCTCCCTTCTTTTCTGGAACACAAATGGAACAGTTGGAGATAGAGTAGCCATCTATTGACCATGAGAGAGAAAATCACTTTTTAAGAAAACAAGAGCAAGAAGACAAAAGGAGTGCTGGTTCTTGAAGACATTGTTGAGCTACTGCACCAGCCCTGGACTTATTATATGAAAAATAAAACCCCTGTGATTTTAAGCCACCATTTCTGGAGTTTCTGTTACAGACTAACATTTTTTGTTTGCTTTTTATCTTTATTTTTTATTGTTTTAATTGACAAAAAATTGCATGCAATCAGCATGCACAAAATATTGTTCTGCAATATGTTTACATTGTGTATTGGCTAAGTCAAGCTATTAACATATGCATTACCTCACATACATATCACTTTTTGTGGTGAAAGCATTTAAAATCTACTCTTTCAGCAATATTCAAGAATACAATACATTCAACAAAAGACTCAAATAGCCAAAGCCATCCTGAGCAAAAGGAACAAAGCTGGAAGAATCACATTACCTGATTTCAAATTATACTATAGAGCTATAGTAACCAAAACAATATGGTACTGGCATAAAAACAGACACATAGACCAAAAGGACAGAATAGAGAGCCTAGAAGTAAATCCATGCATTTACAGCCAACTTATTTCTATAGAAGTACCAAGAACATATATTGAAGAAAGGAAAATATCTTCAATAAATGGTGCTGGGAAAACTGTATTTCATATGCAGAAGAATAAAACTAGACCCTTATATCTCACCATATACAGAAATCAAATCAATATGGATTAAAGACTTAAATCTAACACCTGAAATTATAAAACTACAAGAAGAAAATATTGGAAAAACATGCCAGGGCATTGGTCTGAGCAAATATTTCTTGAGTAATACCTCAAAAGCACAGGCAACCAAGGCAAAAATGGCCAAATGGGATCACATCAAGCTAAAAAGCTTCTGCACAGCAAGGAAATCAGTCAACAAAATGAAGAGACAATCCACAGAATGGGAGAAAATATTTGTAAACTACCAATCTGACAAGGGACTAATAACCAGAATATATAAGGAGCTCAAACAACTCAACAGCAAAAAAACAAATAATCTGATTAAAAATGGACAAAAGATCTGAATAGACATTTCTCAAAAGAAGAATGGCCAACAAGTATGTGAAAAAATGCTCAACATTATTAATCAGCAAAATGCAAATCAAAACTACAATGAGATATCATCTCACCCCAGTTAAAATGGCTTGTGTCCAAAAGATAGGCAATAACAAATGCTGGAGAGGATGTGGGGAAAGAGGAACCCTCACACCCTGGTGGTGGGAATGTAAGTAGTTCAGCCACTATGTAGAACACTACGGAAGTTCCTCACAATCCCACTACCAGGTATATATCCAAAAGAAAGGAAATCAGTGTATCAGTGACATATTTGCACTGCCATGTTTATCACAGCACATGGCTTTGCAACAACCAAGACATGGAATCAACCTAAGTGTCCATCAACAGGTGAATGGATAAAGAAGATGTGGTGCATATACACAATGGAATATTGTTCAGCCATAAAACAGAATGAAATCCTGTCATTTGCAACAACATGGATGAATCTGGAGGATATTATGCTAAATGAAATAAGCCAGGCACAGAAAGAGAAATACTTCATGATCTCACTTATCTGAAAAAGATGAACTCATAGAAGCAGAGAGTAGAATGACAGTTACCAGGGGCTGGAGGGTGGAAGGGGGCAGTGGTTGGGGAGATGTTGGTCAAAGGATACAGACTAACATTCTGAACTGATAAAAAGTTATAAAGTTACGAATGTTACAATATAAACAAAGAGTCAGTTTTAAAAGTTTTCAATAAACATTTCTGTATTAAAACCTTCTGAGACAAAAGATGGAAGCAAATAAAGACTATTTCTGACCATCCCCATGTAATTAATCAGTGTTGGGTGTAGGTTCCAGGTACTTTGCCTTCACTAGGCCAGTCTTAGATTCCTGTTTTCCTCTCCTTCTGATAAAATATATGACCCAGTTTATATATTTTTTCTCATTAGATGTTATTTCAGTTTGTCTTCTCAGCTTATTTAATTTTTCATCATTCTTAAATGAGTCCAATTTATTTTTCAAACTGTGACACATAATTCTCCTAACAGTGAATGTTTGTATATCTTCTTGTACACAAAACATTTTTGTATATATTATTTCATAGGATTGACATTAAAACCATCTACTTACCAATATTTGTTTTTCTTTTTCCTTTTTTTTTTTTTTTTTTGACCATTTCCATCTTCCTCAGGTTCTATTCACGTTCTGTAGGCTGAGTCACCTGTTCAGGTAAAGAACTTACCCTCCTTACTCCTGGTATCATGTCTTATAAACATGTAATTCCCTAACCCCACCCCACAACACACACACTTACCCCACTTTGGTATTATAACCTCATTAGCCACATCTACATTTTTAAAAAAGTATTCATCACAATGAGAGTTCAGACATACATATGGAAAGGCCTTCAAAAAATATTTTACTAAAAGTATTTTTATAATAATGTTAAAATACATTATTTTCCTAAATATCCTTAACAGATTTCACTGACATTTATGCACCTCATATTAAGTAGGTTTTACCCAGAACAACGTGCAGTAGTTGGAAATAAAAAGGGGCATTTCTGTTAGTTTATGAATGGTGATATTTGGTATTTCCAGGTGCATTAGCTATCAACTAGTTGGAAAACAATGATGTACTCTCTCTGTAAAGCTTGACTGCTTATCCTAGGAAAATAGAGCTATTTTAGTAAAAGTCTTTGAGCTAGCCAACATGTAAAAGCACCACAATAGCAATGCTACAAAATTACCTCTAGAATGCCAGAAAATATTTTGTCTTGGTTCCAAGACAAAAGAAAAATGAACCTGTGGCCTTAGCATTCTCTCTCTCTCTCTCTCACTGACACACACACACTTGTAAGCACTGGTTTCTTCAGCATGTATTCTGTCTAAGGAGCAGTAAACTGTACAATTAGGTAAAAAGCCCCAGTGGACTCCCATCAACCTTAAAACAGCTTATTTCTTTGTTTGATATCAGCTCCATCTCCAAAATGCAGGGCTCCCGAAACCCAAGACGGCAAAAGTCTTTCCAAACTAAAAGCACTTTGGCCTTCACATCCATTTCTCCCCAGCTCCCCTCCGCCTTGCCTTGTCTTCCACGTTCGCTCATGCACCTTCTCCTCTCCCTTGCCAATCAACAGATGCTCTCTGTCCTGGACCAAGAAGGAAAGGACAGATCTTCAGTCTGAGCAAATGCCATGTCCAGACATTTTTCAAAAACCAAAAATGTAAAGTTTCTCTCCAGCCACATTTCTTCCTAAAGGGTCCGGTGGATCTTGTGTAACCACTGGTCACAGTCCCGTCCGACACGGCCCTCCACAGTGCATGGGGCTTAGAGCCTGTGCTGGGAAGGTGGAGCTGGGCAGCTGTGCTTGTCCACTTCACCTCCTGGGATCCCAGGCCACAAGACCGCAGTCTTTGTACAGCACAGTTGGGCTCTCCGGAGCTTCAGGTCCTTTAAGACAAAGGAGTCAAAAGCAAGAGAGGATCTAGTCTCTGGGAGTATTTGGGGGTTAGGTGGCTGAACAAGGAAAATAATATGGTGTGTGATCCTTAAAAACATGGCCCAAGGATATCTTATAAATATTTATAAACATGCTGAGGAAATTTTTTCCACATCTCCCAGAAACACATAAGAAACTGATTATTCAAAAAATTGTAAACATATATATCTCAAATAATTTCCCTTAGAAATGTTACTTCAAAAAATAGTCTATAATTTAACACACAACTCAATCATTTTTGGCTATTAATATTTCTGAATATTTAATAATATACTGCTAGGCATGATTAGTCATTCACATTCATTTTATCTAATCCCACACATTTCTCAACATTTAGAACTAGTATTAATTAACCCTTTTTATTGGTACAAAAATAGAGACATAAACCAATGGAGCAGAACAGAGAACCCAGATATAAACCTATGTACCTACCTGTCTACCTACAACTGACTGATCTTTGACAAAGCAGACAACAATGTACACTGGGGAAAATAAGCCCTATTCAGTAAATGGTGCTGGGAAAATTGGATAGCCACATGCAGAAGAATGAAAGGACCCCTCCCTCTCACCTCTCACAAAAATTAATTCAAGATGGATAAAAGACTTAGATCTAAGGCATGAAACCATAAAAATTCTAGAGAAAAATGTAGGAAAAACTCTCCTAGATATCAGCCTACCCAAAGAATTTATGACTAAGACCCCAATGGCAATCACAGCAACAACAAAAATTAATAAATGGGATTTGATTAAACTAAAAAGCTTCTGCACAGCCAAGGAAACAATCAACAGAGCAGAGAGACAACCTACAGAATGGGAGAAAATATTCACAGGCTACACATCTGACAAAGGGCTAATAACCAGAATTTACAAAGAACTCAAGCAAATCTGTGTGAAAAAAAACAAACAACCCTATTAAAAAATGGGTAAAAGACATGAACAGAAGCTTCTCAAAACAAGACAGACAAATGGCCAATAAACATATGAAAAAATGCTCAGCATCATTAATCATCATGTAAATGAAAATTAAAACCACAATGAGGTATCACCTTACCCCAGTTAGAATGGCTTTTATTAAAAAGTCCAAAAACAGTCCATGATGTCATGGATGCAGAGAGAAAGGAATGCTTATACACTGTTAGTGGGACTGCAGAGTAGTACAACCTTAATGGAAAACAGTGTGGAGATTCCTCAAAGAACTAAAAGTAAACCTACCATTCAATCCAGCAATCCCACTATTGGATACCTACCCAAAAGAAAAAAGACACCTGCACTCGAATGCTTATTGCAGCACAAATCACAATTGCAAAGATGTGGAATCAACCCAAGTGCCCATCAATTCATGAGTGGATTAATAAAATGTGATATATGTATACCATGGAGTACTACTCAGCCATAAAAATAATGGTGAATTAACACTTTTTGCAACAATCTGGATGGAACTGGAGACCATTCTCCTAAGTGAAGTGTCTCAAGAATGGAAAAACAAACACCACATGTACTCACTACTAAATTGGAGCTAACCGATGAGCACACATGTGCACAGAGGGAAGTAAAATTCAGTAGAAATCAACCAGGGGTTGGGGGAGGAGGGGAAGGGAGAAAAATCCTATGTAATGCGTACTATGAACACTATTTGGGTGATGTGCACACATTTAGCCAGGACTCAAGCATTACAAAAGCGATCCATTAACCTTAAAACATTTGTACCTCCTTAATATTTTGAAATTTTAAAAATTAACCCTTTCCTTCCTTCACTCCTGACATTCTGCATACCCTGATGTATGCATATTCCTCAAACACTTGGGAGTAAGTGGTAGACAAGTAGATATGTGTATATACCACCTGAAAATAAATACCAGATTTAACTCTTTGTTTAAATATAAATTACATGTATGAATATTTCAATATTGCTGAGTTAAGTGATTTGAGTTTGAAGTCATTTAGACCAAAGAAATAGCCAATAGTCAAAAGACTTCTTTCAAATAATATAAAAATCCCAAATTTGTATATTTGTAGTTTGGGTTCAGCTGATGGAAACATCACAGTGGGAAGTGCCAGAAAATTTTAGTTCTAGTCATTTCCTAACTGAGGGTCTGGGGTAGGCTGATTTGTTTGTTTATTTGTAAAATAGAGAAGATGAGAATATTATCTATATTATCTACTTTAATGTCCAATCAGCAGGTTATTTTGAAGCTAACAGAAAATAATGTAGATGAAATCTTAGTAAAATATAAAAGATGAGGCTCATGTGAAATATGACTATTATAATACTACTTGCTCTTTGTCTTCAAATGTATGTGTTTTGTGTCCAATATTCAAATACTGTTTCATGGGCATGTTTTGGATTTAAAAAAAAAACACAGGAAAAATTTTTAAATTAAAGGTACCAATGTTATATCTTCATGAATAAGAAAATATTTATAAAAGCCAAACCTCCCTTTGTCTTTTGTCATGGACATTTGCCTTTCCCTGCCCAGCCAATCATGCCTACCCATTTTCCTGATAATAGTGTCAACATTTCCATGGACTGTCTAGGAGCAGAAAATGGATTCAACCCCAGTTCTCTGATGGTGAACTAGGCACACCGTCCTGCAGCAGGCACAGAAGAGGGTGTAGCTGTCAAGGACACTGCATAGTTCCAGCATCACCAAGGTGGGGACACCCACCTGAGAACAGAACACAGAGAGCACGCTGTGAAAACAAGAGAGTGAGGATGATGGCCGGAGGCATGTGTGCATCTGGGGCAGAGACTCCCGAAACTTGAATCTTGGGGCTGATAAATCTCTTCTGCTCTGACCAGTCTGAGATAAGTATCTTTGAACTTGCAAATAAAGAAAGAAAAAAAAAGGGATTCTATCTAACAATCATTTTGAGACACTGGCAATTTTTTAAAATCAACATATTCTTAGAAATGGTCTACTATTAGTAATATGATAGGTTAATATGCTTGAGCCACTAAACTTTAATAGGTTAAGTCCTACATTCATACAAGAAATGTATGAAAAATCTCCCAAATGCCAAATAGAAAGCTATATTCAAGGCCATTTGAAAATATGATTGGCAAAATAATGTTCAGAGTCATAAAAATCAGGATCATTTAAATGGCCCTTAAGGGGAAATTTGCAGTGAAATAACCTTGCCTTGGCCTCCCAGCTCCTAATGCCGAGTTGTGTGTCAACTCGCCAATGGAGAATGTACCCAGAGGGGTCCTCCCCAGAATCCCCAGGGCAGCAATATGGCTCCTTTTGTATTCCCCGAACTGACCACCTTCAGTTCCCAGCCACAAATACAACATATGGAGGAAAAGGAGCCAAACCCCTTCTTACTTAGTGGAGAAGAATAGTCCAAGCAAAAGAAATTCCATGGGATTTTTTCACATCTTACACATAGAATTTCTATGTACTTAGTACAGGATTTGTCCACACTCCCCACACTTCCACTTTGCAGACTGTCTACTGCTTTATTAGGCTACTGGTTCTAGGACATTAGGAAGCACGCTGTGAAAATGGCAGGTGGTGTTGCTAGCAGTTGTTTTGGATTTGCTCCTTCAAGGGACTGAAAGGGCGTGTGTATATATATATCATGTACCAATATGAGTTTCAAATAAATCGCTCACAAACAGCTAAACTCTGCAGCTTTGCCTGATTCAAAGTATCAGTAGTCATTAAAAAGTGGGCAAAAGACATGAACAGAAACTTTCCAAAAGAAGATGGCCAATAAACTTATGAAAAAATGCTCAACGTCACTAATCATCAGGGAAATGCAAATTAAAACCACAATGAGGTATCACCTTACCCCCGTTAGAATGGTTTTTATTAAAAAGTCCAAAAACAATAAATGCTGGCATGAATGTAGAGAGAAAGCAATGCTTATACACTGTTGGTGGGACTGCAAATTAGTACAGCCTCTATGGAAAACAGTATGGAGATGCCTCAAAGAACTAAAAGTAGACCTACCATTTGATCCAGCAATCCCACTACTGGGTATCTACCCAAAGGAGAAGAAATAATTTTATCAAAAAGACACCTGCACTCGCATGTTTATTGCAGCACAATTCACAATTGCAAAGATGTGGAATCAACCCAAGTGCCCATCAATTCATGAGTGAGTGGATTAACAAAATGTGGTATATGTATACCATGGAGTACTACTCAACCATAAAAAAGGATGAATTAATGTCTTTTGCACAATTTGGATGGAACTGGAGACCATTCTCCTAAGTGAAGTATCTCAAGAATGGAAAAACAAACACCACATGTACTTGCTGATAAATTAGAACTAACCTATGAGCACACATGTGCACAGAGAAAAGTAAAACTCAGTGGAAATCAAGCAGGGGGTAGGGGGGTGGAAGGGAGGGGTGAAAACCTACTCAACGGGTACAATGAACACTATTTGGGTGATGGGCACACTTATAGCTGTGACTCAAGCATTAAAAAAGCCATATATATAAAACAAAAAAATCCGTACACCTTTAATATTTAGAAATTTAAAAATTTTTTAAAAATAAATTTTTAAAAAAGCATCAGCAGTCAGACCTCTAAGACATTTTAAATGTTTTATAAAATTTAATATGAATGCCTGTAATTCTCTCAGTATTACAAAAAAATCAGAGTATTACAAATTCCTACAGCAGTCTTTTAAACTTTCCCACAGAAGGTTATTATGCTCTTATATTTTATGCAACTATTGAAACTTCTAATATCTCCTTTTAATTTTAAAATGTTTATTGTCTTTCTGTAGCTCATGTATTCATTTTCTAGAATAGGTTGATTTTTTTCTTGTTTGTTCCTTTATTTCAAAATGGAAATAGCTTTATTTTTCTGATTATAAAATTAATGAATGTTCATGAAAGAAATCATATATTTTAAAAGTTATTAAATATTTCAACTATCTTTCCAAAATTTTTGTGCACATATAAACTCATATATATGTAATTACAAAATGGACAATATACTATGTATAAAATGACCTCATTTGTTTTAGACTCTTGAACTAGCTGACAACATCCATTTGCCAATGCCTCCTACTTTCTTCAGCCTGCACTGTCTTCCTCTCAGCTTCTTACATGTGTTCCTACTCACGTTCAAAACAATGATGTAGCTGCTCAGATAGGGATGGCTTTCAGTTTTTTGCCTTGTATCCATTTTCTCTCAGTTGGCCCTGGTCCATTCTTGAGAATCTGATTTCATAGGCCACTCCAGATTTTTCACCACCTGCCTTCTTGGAGTGCTTGTTGCTCCTGTCTGCTTGGCCTTTGACCTCCTGCTTTCTTGAGTTCCTAACAGAACCCAGCCTATCCACACGGCTCAGACTCAGCCTGAAATGGGATGTGCCATACTGAATTTGTCTATTTGCAATTTGGGTTCAGCTGATGGAAATATCGGTGTGGGAAATGCCAGAGGATTTTAGTTCCAGTCATTTCCTGACTGAGGGTCTGGGATAGGAACAAATTAGCTTGATTCATTAGTTTGTAAAATAAAGAAGATAAAAGTGTTATCTATATTGTCTACTCTAATGTCCAATAAGGAGGTTATTTTTAAGCTAACAGAAAATGATGTAGAAGAAATCTTAATAAAATATAAAGCATTAAGCTTATGTGAAGTATGACTATTATAATCCTACTTGCTCTTTTTCTTCGAATGTATGTGCTTTGTGTCCAACATACAAATACTGATGCATAGGCATGTTTTGGATTTTTTTAAAAACCACGGGAAGAATTAAATTAAATTAAATTAAATTAAAGATACCAATGTTACATCTTCATGAATAAGAAAATATTTACGAAAGCCAAACCTCCCTTTGTTTTTTGACATGGACGTTTGCTTTTGCCTGCTCAGACGTTCATGCCCACCCATTTTCCTGATAATAGTGTCAACATTTCCATGGACTGTCTAGGAGCAGAAAATGGATTCAACCCCAGTTCTCTGATGGTGAACTAGGCACACCTTCCTGCAGCAGGCACCGAAGAGGGTGTAGCTGTCAAGGACACAGAATAGTTGTAGTGTCCCCAGGTCGGGGAAGACCACCTGAGAACAGAAACTATACAGAGAGCACGGTGGGAAACTGAGAGTGAGGATGATGGCCGGAGCTTCGTGCAGGCATGTCTGTGTCTGGGCAGAGACTCTTGATCCTGGATCCTTGACTTTGCCTTGACTAGGGGCTTCCAGAGTCTGCTCCAAGGACTGGAACCCTCACCTTTGCATATTGTCTTATGTCTCATTGTCTCACATCCTGGCCCTATAGTCTATGCATCAACGTGTTTATGGTTCTGACACCAAAACTAAGGATTTTTAGGGAATAATTAGAAATGAGATGAAAACAAAAATTATCTGAGGCAATGTATTAATTTCCTAGGGCTATTATAACAAATTCCCACAAATTTGGATGTTTCAAACAACAGAACTTTATTCTCATACAGTTCTGGAGGCTGGAAGTCTTTGAAATCCATGAAGGCGCCAGCAGGGCTGTGCATTCTCTGAAGGCTCTAAGAAAATATCCTTCCTTGCCTCTTTCAGTGTTTGGTGGCTTCAGGTGTTCTTTGGCTTTTGGCAGCATAACTTCAGTCTATGACTTCATCTTCACATGGTTTTCTTCCTTCTATGTCTCTCTCTGTCTTCTTCTCTTCTTATACAGACACCAGTCATTGGGTTTCAGGTGCACCCTAGTCCAGGATGATGTCATCTTGAGATCCTTAACTTTTATCTTCAAATATCCTCCTCCTTTCCATGTAAGATCAATTCTGAGATTCTAGGTGGACAAAAATTGGGGGGGAACACTAATTTCTCTAACTAACAGAAGAAGTAATAGTTAATTATTCCATCCCCACGCTTGAAACAGAATTTGCAGAGTAAAAGGGAAATTAAGGACATGTCTTCAAACAGGTTTGAATGTCATAATTGTTTTTCAGATGAATTCAGCATCCCATTCCAACCAACATAAGAATACGAATATTCTACTACATTATATGTGGATCTTTGAGAATCTTTGGTCCATATATCCAATTAAATTTTCAATATGCCAGTTAAAGATTTCTATAGAAATTGATTTCAATTTCTATAGAAATTGATCACATGCATTTGCCTCCACTGCCTTCCAAGTCTCCCTAAAATGACAGCAACCAGTAAAAAAAAAAATCCAAAGAGGATGTAACTCAGAGGTATCAAAATAAGTTTGGAAGGTGGAAGGCAGAAAGATAAATGATAAGCAACCTAAAGACTCCAGAGTGCTGGTAGTCAGGTACTGAAAATGCAAAGATGACACAAAGAAACAAATGAACTCACACCACAGAGCCACAGAAAGGTGCAGGAAGCAAGAGTAGGGCATGAGTTGGGCATAAACACAGGGATTGGTTGAAAGTCTGCACAAGAAACAGTTAGAACCCATATAACCTTCTTCATGCTCTGCCGCCAAGCAAGCACCAAAACCCTCAACCTACAGAAGATGGAATTCAATTCCTGAACATTAGGAGGAAGGACTCGGGCTCAGGACAACTGGGGAAGAGTAATACAATAGGAAAACCAAAAGTCTCATATAACATGGTACACCAAAGCGCTTACAATCATCGACGAAGCAAAAAAAGGTATAATACGAAATCCCTGCGGAGAGCAGGAGAATCTTCGTGGGTAATACTGCCTTGTTAAATCCTAAAGATTTATACCCTGATATATCTTGTAACACATTACCTAATATTACTGCAACCCCATTATATTTATGCCCATCTTGATAAAATATTCCGTAGCTTATTAGATCCTACCATAAAGGTATGAAATCAAATGAAAAGAATCTATGACAATTTGGAGGAAGGAATTAAAAATAAAATACTCAAAGAGTTTAGTCCAAGAATTTACAAAGGCTGGTTCTGGGGTAAAGTTGGATCTGCTCATTTCTAGTCCAAAAGTCTTAATTCAAAATTGCCCTCTTCCAACTTTGCTTTCCATGATTTCCATATTTATTTTAATTTAATATTTTAATATAACTCTATTAAATGAGTGTCAGAAAATTACTCTTACGTTTGCTGTGATTTTTGTTTCTTTCTACATGTGGGCATCAGTCCCCTCCACTCCCCTGAAGTTGTGACAGTTTCTGTTCTATTTTATCTAAGCTAGATGCTGTGAAGTCTCCAAAGCCACTGGAGTGGAGGCATGAGGATTTATTAGCTTATGTAGGTGTTAGTAGTTGGTGTTTCTGAACCCCAAATCATGCCTTCAGTCTTCAGAAGGTTTTTCTCCTTGGTGGTATTTAAAAAATATCACTATGAGAGAATTCCGAGAACTTACATTTTTCATTTATCATCAATGCAAAATTTCTATGAACCCATCAATTCATAATTTCTAAAAAGCCAAGAGTGATTAGGAACGATAAGTCTTCATGGATTCTGTCACTTGAGAGCTCAAAATCACAATACAGAATGTTTGTTTCTATTCATAAAATAATGTGCATTTTCTTGCAAAGTATTTTGATTCTTACTGGCAAACATTTGGGAAAATATGTTCAAAGTCATTTTATACAAGTCACCTATTTTTAACATTATGTGTCCCTGTTGATAAAAAAAGGACACTTACTAAAACAATAGTATTGAAAAATACTAGTTTTCTTTTAAAAGAAATCAGTGTCCAAATTCTTAGTATGTGATATGTTTCTGTAGAAATATAAAAAAATGAAATGGTGTTTCAATAAGAGTTAAGGAAAGCTGTTTTAACAAATAGCTCAAATATATGGTTTGCAAATATTTTCTCCCCCTTTTGTAAGTTGCCTTTCTGTTGATTGTTTGCTTTGCTGTGCAGAAGCTTTTTAGTTTGATGTAGTCCTGCTTGTCTGTTTTTGCTCTTGTTGCCTGTGATTTTGGTTGGTGTCAGATCCATGAAATCTTTGCGAAGACCAATGTCGAGAAGATTTTCCCATTTTCTTCAAGGAGTCTTACAGTTTCAGGTCTTACATTTAGTCCTTCACCCATTTTGAGTTGAATTATGTGTATGGTGTAAAGTAAGGGTCCAATTTTAGTTTTTGCATGTGGATATCCAGTTTTTCCAACACCGTTTGTTAAAGACACTGTCCTTTCCCTATCATGTATTCTTGCCACCCTTGTTGAAGATCCATTAATCACATACAGGTGTGCTTATCATAAGTGATTAATTTCAAAATTCTACAAATCAATAGCAAAAAACAAAGAATCCAATTAAAAATTGGCAAAGGCTTGAACAGACGTTTCTCCAAAGAAGACATACAAATGGCCAGCAGATACATGAAAATATTGTCAACATCATTAATTATCCAGGAAATGCAAATCAAAACTACAATGATACAATGTGATAATATCTCACACCTGTTAGCATTATTACCAAAAAAAAAAAAAAGACAAGTGCTGGTGGGATCATGGAGAAATTGGAACTCCTGTACATGGCTGGTGGGAAGGCAAAATGGTGCAGTAGCTATGGAAAATAGTACTGAAGTTCCTTAAAAAATGAAAAGTTGTACTATCCTATGATCCAGCTATCCCACTTCTGAGTGTCTGTCCAAAAGAACCAAAACCAGGATCTCAAAGAGATACCTGCACTCCCATGTTCATTGCAGCAGCATTCACAATAGCCAAGGGGTAGAAACAACCCAAATGTCTATCAACAGATGAATGGATGAAGAAAATGTGGTATACACATATACTAAGCCACAGCCTTAAAAAGAAGGAAATCCTCCTCTTTGTGACAACATGGATGGACCTGGAAAATTTCATACTAAGTGAAATAAGCCAGTCAACAAAAGACAAATATTAGTATACAGTATTTGTGTTCTCCATTTTGGAGGGAAATGGGGTGTTGTTCAATGGGTATGAAGTTTCAGTTATGCTAGATAAATAAGTTCTAGAAATCTGCTGTACAACACAGTGCCTATAGTTAACAATATGGCAATGTGCACTTCAAAATTTATCAAGAGGGTAGATTTCATGTTAAGTGTTCACACCACAAAAAATATTTTTTTTTAAAAAAGGGGGACACAAGGAAGCTGTGGGAGGTGTCAGATGACTATTGTCTTGATTGTGGTGAAGGTGTCATGGGTGTTTGCCTATATCTAAACTCATCAAATTGTATACATTAAATACGCGCATTTCCTTGTATATCAACTGTACTTCAATAAAGCTGTATATACACACACATACACACACACACACACATTATATATGCATATGTATCTATATAATGGTTCAAGCATTTTTGCTCAGAGAAATCTTTCCAGGGCAATGAGGGGCATACAGGAAGGTCTTTGGGGACCCAGGCTACGTCTACCCTTGTCAACATGCAGCACCAAGGTCTGTCCATTTTCTGTTAGAGGCACTTTTGTCCCCTGTGGTAGAGGCCTCAGTGTGGGCCAGTGTTGTATTTGCCTCTGCCTAAACTCCTGATATCAATTTGAGACTAGATTTTTAATCTGCTTTATTGAGCTACAAATTACATAAAATAAAAGTCAACAATTTTAAAGTGTTCAATTCAATCAGGTTACATTGTTTACATTTGTGTAAAATATAGAACATTTCCATCTCTCAGAAAGAATTCTCTTTCAATATCTCCCCCTCTCCACCAAACACTGCTCTGCTTTCTGTCACCATAGTTTTGCCTTTTCTAGAATTTTGTATAAATGGAATTATACATCATATCATTTTTATGTCTGGTTTCTTTCAGTTAGTATAGTGCTTTTGAGATTTGCCCAAGTTGTTGTGTATATATGTAGTTGTTATTACTGAGTAGTATTCAATTGTATGAATACATAACAATTTGTAAATTCATTCACCTGTTGATAGACATTTGGATTATTGCCAGTTTAGGGCAATTTTTTAAAAGCTGCTATTAACATTCATGTAAAGTCTTTAGTTGGACATATATTTTCATTTCTTACTGATCAAGTAGCTCTTAATAGAAGGGATCACTGGGTTGCATAAGTTTACATTTAGCTTTATAGGAAACTGCCAAATTTTTTTCAATGTGGCTGTGACATTTTGCACTATAACCAGCAATTTATGAGTTCAACTTACTCTGAATCCTCGCAATGCATGTCATTGCCAGTATTTTTAATTTTAGCTAATGTAAATAGTAGTTGTGTAATAGTAGTTCATTGTGTTTTTAATTTACATTTACTTAAATACTAATGATAATATCGTTATTTGACATCTGTGTCTCAGGTGAAGTGTCTGTTCAAATCTTTTGTCCACTTTTTAATTGAGTTTTTGTCTTCATATTATACAGTTGTATTTAATATATATTCCAGATACAATTTCTCTAATAAATATGTTTTGCAAATATTTTCCTGTCTGTGGATTGCCTTTTCATTTTTGGAACAGTGTCTTTTAATAAGAAGAAGGTTTTAATTTCAATTGAGTTCTATCCCTTATTTTTTCTTTGATGATTTGTGTTCTTAGCGTCTATTTAAGAAATAATTACTTAAACAAAGATCACGATGATGATTTCTTATGCTTTATTCTAAGAGTTATAGCTCATGAATTCAAGTGTATGATCCATTTTGAGTTCATTTTTGTATATAACATGAAATAAACAAAAGGTTTAACTTTTTGCCCGGAGATATACAACTGTTCCAGCACCTTTCCCCACTGAATTGCCTTGGCTGCTTTGTACCATGTATGACTATATATGTGTGGATCTATTTCTGAACCTATAAGAGTAACTTGTTATTTTCCATGCTCACTTCCTCTGTGGTATTGTCATACATCTTTATTCTACTCATGCTAAAACCCCACAATATGTTGTTATTTAAACACTCAATTTTCTTTTGAAGAGTTTAAAAAATGGTAATGATGTCTTTCATTTTATCCACGTACTTACTATTTCCAGGATGCTCCGTCTCTTTGTGTAGATCCCTGTCTCTATCTGCTATTTTCCTTCTTCCTTGAAGAACTGCCTTTAACTTTTCCTTTAGTGCAGGCAATTAATTCTCTCAGCTTTCGCTTGACCTCAGGAGGGAAAAAGCCTTTATTTTACCTTCTTTATAAGATTTTTGCTAAAATTAGAACTCTACATTGATAGCTTCTTTTCTTCCAGTACTTCAAAAATACTGCTCCATATTCTTCTGCTTCACATAGTTTCTAAAAAGAATTCTGCTGTAATCTTATCTTTGTTTCTCTGTAAAAATGTGTTTGTGAGTTTGTTTCTCTAGCCGATTTAAAGATACTCTATTTATCAGTTTTTCAGAAATTTGATTAAGACATCCCTTAGTGTGATTTTCTTCGTTTTGCTTCTGTTTGGATTTTTTTCAATCTTCTTGGATCTGTAGGTTGATCATTTATACTAAATTTGGGGAATCTTTGGCCATTTATTTTTTCAAATACCTCCTCTTTTCTCCTTTCCTCTGAGATTCTAATTATGTATAAACACTTCAAATAAGCCGCTGATGTTCTACTCATTTCTTTTCCCAGTCTACTGTCTCTTTATTTGATTTTGGATAATTTCTATTGGTATGTTATTTCTTCTATTCTTTAGATTCCATTTGGACCTTTTTCAAAAACACTTCTTTCCTCATCATATTCATATTTTCCTTTATGTTCTTGACCATTTTGAGAATATTTACAATAGTGCTTTAACATCTTTATCTGGTAATTCCATCATCTTTGTCACTTCTATTTATTGCTATTTTGCTGATTTGGGGTCCTATTTTCCTGCTTAATTTCCTGTTTGAAACTTTTTAATAAATTCTAGAAATTATGAGTTTTATGTTGCTTAGGTACTATATTTTTTCTATTTTGTTATAAAGTGGTGGGGTTTGTTCTGGCATTCAGTTAAGTTACATTAGATCAATCTGATTCTTTGATGATCACTTTTAAGCCTTGTTTTCATGGCTCCATGGCAGCCTTTAGTCTATATAGGCTAAGTTTTGACATTAAGTTCTACACTAAATTCTTCACTACAGTATAATAGTATGAATTAAGAACCCCAAGCCAATGCATACCAAAGGCTGGAGGTTCTGCTTTCTCATGGGTTTCTGTTTTCCAAACATAACTCACACCTATAATGCCACATGGGCACTAGATCCCTAGAGAGTAGGCAGATGTTTTTTAGTCCTCATATTCTAGCCTTATATTAAAAAGTTTTATTGTAGCTCCCCTCCCCAACTCAACAAAAGACTGTCCTTGCAAGAGCATTGAATGCGTAGTACTTACGGCAATGTCTATTTCTGATGTCTCCACAGGAATGTTCCACTCCTTTGTTTAACATTCTCATACCCACTCAAGCTTTATATGTAAATCCCTCTCATTTTAAGGCACCTGTGGTTTTACTTTTCTTTCTTGCAATCTCAGAGTTGCATGGTTATTTTAGATTAACTACAGTTTATTCAGCATTTGCCTGTTTTTGGCATGTGTACATTAGTGAGAGGTTGAGGAGGAGGGCACTCCGTGTCAGTGCAGCCTCCCACAGACTGGAATTCTTCCCGCACGTCTAAGGCAGATGGTTCCAGAGACTCATGGCTGCCATGGGTGCTGGAAAGTCCACTGACCAAAAAATCTGGGTCTCTATATGAGCCTTCATGTGCATCTATTGAAAAATGTCTTGTGTTCCTCAGTGTCCAAAATAAATTTAGTACATATTTATATTAAAAGTTGGTGTCTGCTGTGTCTGAAAAAAGAGAATATAAAAGAAACTCAAAAGTTTTATATGCCTGAGAGTTTATCAGTACCCTACCTGAAGGTCACCCTCCTGAGACTTTCCTTACTCTTCATTTCAACTATGTAATTCAATAAAACAGTATAGTAAATTAAACATGAAAAACAAAATGCTTTACTCAACATATTCTCAGTACAATCTGCCTTAATTCTAATTAGCAAGATTTTCTGTTTTAATAAGCAATTTAATTTAAGAGACTTTAGGCATTTTTTATTTTTAATTACCATGAGTACATAATAATTGCATATATTTATGGGATATAGAGCATTTTACGAGGTAAAGTGTTAGAAATTATAACTTTTCTGTATTTTTTTAAATTTCCTAGAAACTATTCTTTGAGGATTAGTAACGTCAACTGCAGGGAAATGGAAAACTTGGTTCTAGGGTATACTGGTCACAGTACTTTGGAGGTGATACAAAAGCAAAGTAGACCAGCTTTCCTAGGGGAAATAATTTTCCTCCTCAAAGCCCATCTTACCACAAAAAAGGAAAATCCAATGTAATTTAGTGGACACAATAATCTTTTTCCCCAAAGAGACAACAATTGGCAACCTTCTCTCTAATACATCCATTTGAGAGCTAGACGTATTAGCTTGGTTTTCCACTTCAGGCTGTCAAAATTTTGTAAACATCAGTGTCCTGGTCTGGCAGGATGAATGCAAGGTCCAACACACCCCGGATTTTTACCCCCCAATCTTTTCCTCTCTATTGTTCCCAAGAATCTAATCTTCTTTCTTGCAGCAGAATTAAACTTGGAAAGGTGGGCAAAATCCTGTCTCCCCCCGAGTTGGGTAATATCTCATTGTTGTTTCAAAATGACTTTGATATTTTCTCACAAAGGGTGACCTTCACAAGCTCCAAAAATGCTCATACAGTCCAACAATAGGATTTGTTGTTACTTTGGTCCCATCTTAATTTTATTACACTGGTTAAACCTATTTTCTGAAAATCTTCCAGAAAATAGCCCAACCAAATTGTAAAGTTAACAGTGTTGGGTTTCGAGATAAACAAGACAGTTGGCTATTTTCTAAGCAATGAGCACTCACCTGATATCCTGATCTCTGGTTCAGCAAGTTGACATTTGCTGACTGCCAACAAGAGGCCATCCTCAACCAAAGCTGCAGTCCCCTGCCCAGGGGACCTCTCATTCTCTCCACACACCGATCGTCTCTCCTCCTTCCTCTCACGCTGCAATTACAAAACCTCCTTCTCCTGGTTGTGCTGTGGTTACAGCCTTCAGGTCTATGAACGGACTATGACTCCCCAGCGATGTCTTCCAGGTGCTGACTCTTCCCCCAGCAGCAATTTGGCCAGGTAGCCTCACATCATCTGGGTTCTTACTTCTAGGGTTGCGTGGGAAACAGACCCAGCACCATGTCAGCTCTTCTTTCTGGCTGTCCCATCCACGCCACCCCAGAGGTGGCCCAGATTCCCTGTACTATCTGCCTTCCTCCTCAAAAGCCATAAGATGTATATAAACATGAACATAGATGCACGTGAAGGTCATTTGCCTGAAAGCTGCCAAATTCTCAATTTCTATCAGTTTCTTTTGCCAAAAAAGAAAACAGAGAAAAAAAGAAACCTAAAGGCTACCTGGCCTTAAACACTTGTGTCTTTCTCTGATTATCTCAAGTGCAGAAAGAGGCCAAGTGCAGAAGAGACCTTCACTTACTGAACACAGTAAGTCTACATTATCCATAATTTGTCAGAATTAAAGTATCTAGCATTCTTGCTTTGAAGATGACCTACTAATGAGGACAATCTTATCTGAGCTAGAGAGAAAGCCTTTCTTCTTAAGAGCCATACTAACTTCATGTGTTTGAGCAAGTCCCTCCATCACCATTTCAGGGCAGGAGATGGCTAAGAGAGGTCCTGCTCAGACGGGTTTCTCTCCACGCTGCAGGACTGAGCAATGGTGAATGTAAGCAGCTTCCTTCCTGTTTGCACTTCTGCAGTGGATAATTGTAACTTGTTCATGATTTTCCTGAACCCTTAAAGACTCCCAAGATTACATTCCTCATGTTATAATTCTTTTCCTGTTATGGACAGGTGTCTGTTCTTGGTTTTAACATACACTACCACTGTTCAAATGCATATTTTATCCTTTTTAATTGTATAACTTCCCAGCTACCACAAAGAAATTTTGATAAAATATTATTTCTTAAAATATTTGCATTTATATTCAGTCTAATAATAGTAATAATAGCAATGGCTTACATTTTTTGAACTTACATTCCTATCTGGCCAAAAATTTTTCTAAGTGCTTTATACTTCTTAACTCAATGAATCATCAAAATGCCCCTATAAGATACATGTTACTATTGTCCCCACTTTGCAGATGGACAGCTGAGGCATGGAGAGATTAATTAACATCCCAAGGTCACAATAAGTGGCAGAGGCAGAGTGAGAGCCCAGGCAGGCCCTCTTGTCCTGCCCACTGACCTGAGCTATCTTCATTCATGTGAGTGGGCGATTGTACCTTCCTTTCACAACGTGCCAGGTTATTTTGATTATTTGGAGGATTCCATTTCTTAAGAAGCAAAGATATACTTTGAAAGATTTAAAAGCCAATGTACAAATACAATACATTACTCTTATATTTAGAGCAATTAAGGGTTTTTTTTACATTTTTTTCTTCTCAAATGCTTATATGGTGAAGAAATTAAATAACTTTGAAAAGAAAAATCTGACTATAATGTAACAAAAGTTAGAAAAGAATGTTTCAGGACGTGTGATCATAATCTTCTCAAACTATTAAAATGTGAAATATCCCAAAGACCCAAGCTCACCTCAAAGATCAAATAGCTTAAGAGATTACACTGCAAGTTCCCTGTTACCTACTACTCCCGCTCCAGGCTTCCTATTGAATACATGGTCCACACGGGTGGTGTAACTTTGGCCACGGTGTGATAGTTAATTCCTAGGGTCACTGTTTTTCTAACTATATTGTGTACTTCCTAGAGTAGAGAATTGGAATTCTTCACTTCTTTGTATTAGCACTACATTTCCTGAATTAATAAAAGTTTGTGGATTTGAACTGTCTGCCATTCCTTGGCAGGCTTTAAGCTAGTGAGCTTTCCAGCGTCTATCAGCATGGTTATGTTGGCAGAACCAGATGTAGAATTATATTTTCACTTCAAGTTGAAACTTGTGTGTGCATCTCTACTTTCACTGCTCCAGGCACTTTGCTGACATGAGTTGGTTTTCAAATTTTCCCAGATTTATTCAGGTCAAAAAGCCATTCAGAAATAGAGCCAGACATGGACCTCATAATTGACTGGGGCTGGTCTTGCTCTAAGCATTTGGCCTTTTTTCTATGTTATTCGTTCCTTAAAACAACCTTGGTTCTTCTTGCTGTCTCTAAGCATAGATGCCCATTTCCCAGGTGCCGTTATATGCTGTCCCAGTGAGGTCCAGAGCTTCTCGTGGGAGGTGGAACTGGTAGAGATGCCCGGCCTGGCTCCAGCCTGAGGCTGCCTTCTCAGGTGCATCAGTGCATGAGTGATTATTCTGTGATCACTTATCTGTTCCCTGGATTACAACTGGGTTTCAGGGAGCCTTTCTGTTCTTTCCCTTGGTTGCCTCTGTCATAAACACCATTGTGCCCTCAGCAGATTGGGCCACCCTGAAACCTGTGCCTTCTCCCAGGCCATTAGAGAAGGCACTGGCACCACCAGTCCTGCTGACCCCTGTGGCTCTAGTTGTTGACCTTTACACTCTAGGAATGGCCGTCCAATTAGATACTGCTTCCCGCTCACAGACCTTTATAAAATTAATGGTTGCTCTTGCCTATCACTCTACGGATTTCATCTTTTGTCTCTTGTGAGGGAGTTAACAAAAGCCTTTCAAATCTAGAAAGTGCTGCATGTCTAAATAAATCACGTCTCCTGAGCTTCCTTTAGCCACTTTGATGTCAACTTCAAGAATTCAGGAATATATTAATATTGTAAAAGTAAGTATTCTCAATTTTTAAAATTTTTATTGAATCTCTGTTGGCTAAGGATTTACTCAGTTTTCTTTCTGTGTTCTTCTTCTCTTGTTCCTCCTACCATTAGAGGTCAAAATTAACCGTGTCCACTGGGATCATTCTTATCTTGGACTTTCCTTTTTTTAAACATTTCATTTCTCACTGAATTTGCAGTTCTCATGCAACACCAGTGAGTGACATCTTCAGATGCCCTTCACCAGCACCTGTAGGGCAATTACTAGGATGTCCACGTTGGTCTCTAGAGTTTATTCATGAAAGAACACCTGTACTCTAGACAGACATCTGGTCACCCCAGCACTCAGATCCAATGTTTCATAGCCCTGCTCTTAAGCCTGATCACATCCACAGCAATGAAGACCTATTCTGGGGGGAAATTAAAGAAATTCTATTCAATTTCTTACCCAAGGTCATAAAGTTCACATTTCACTAAGGAAAATTAAGCACTATGGGCTATTAAATTAGGAAATACCCATCAAGTAAAGCTCAAATTACCTCCCCTCTGGACTATGTGTCATGTAGATTTGTCCAGCAGGCAGTAACTCTTGCATGGAACTGCCCTTAGGACAGATGTGAGATGAGGATCATGGAATACTTCCTCTCACTGCCAATGTCTGTCCCTGACCGAGTTAGCATGGCTGGTTCCACATTGTGCTACCACAGCTGGAGAAGACATAGAAAAAGACACACATGCACACTGTACTGTTCTAGAAGGAGCTGCTATCCATGATTGGAGCCTCAAGAGGAAGAGGCTTGGATTTGTGTGCTAATCAGAGCAGACCATGCTTGTCTCATGGCTGCCCACATGTCACAACTTGGTGGTGTTTCAACACAGCTCTCACAAGTCTCAAATGGCACAGGTGAATCTCCGGTGCACCTCCCATCCTCCCAAGTCAGATTTTCAGGTCTAACCTTGCCAAGAAGTGTGTCAGCATCATGAGGGTCCTTAGTGCTGCTCTTCATGGGGGTTGAATAGGAGAGCAAATCAAGAAAAGACAGAAAGAAACTGTTCCACATGGCAAGTTTCTAACAGGGAACCTCCTGAGTGGGTAGCAGGTCTAATTTAGATTATATCTTGTGACCCATTCAGGTCAAGGCAGCCTTCTGAAGGAGGAGATGCAAGCTCAGTTTTCATTCCTGATCAGAGGACCATAGACAGCTTTCAGACTGAACTGACCCACTACAAAGCCATTTGTTCACTTCAACCCTGGGGAATACACAGGTGAGGGGGCAGGCAAGGAGCGGAGGAATGGGGAGGAGGATGGCAAGGGCTATGGGGCAGGAGTGAGGGCTCTGAAGGACTGTGAGGTTTAAGGAGTAGACAATCCCTAAAAGGTCATGTGATGCTGCAAGTATAACACACCAGATGATATCTGGGAGCCCTCAGTTCTGGGAACTCTCTGGATGTCTACTTCATCCCATCGGCTCCCACCACCTCAGGAGAGGGACTGAATCGAATCTTTACATTGCTTGGGTAGTATTGCCATTTTAACAATATTAATTCTTCCAATCCATGAGCATGGAATCTCTTTTTTGTGTGTCCTCTTCTATTCTTTCATCAGAGTTTTATAGTGTTCCTTGTTTAGATCTTTCACTTCTTTGGTCAGATTGATTCCTAGGTATTTTATATTTTTTATAGCTACTGCAAATGGGATTGCTTCCTTGATTTCTTTTTCAGATTGTTTGTTGTTGGCATATAGAAATGCTACTGATTTTTGTGTGCTGATTTTATATCCTGCAGCTTTACTGAATTTCTAACAGTTTTTTGTGGGGTCTTTAGATTTTTCTAATTATAAGATCATGTCATCTGTGAAAAAGACTAGTTTGACTTCTTCCATTCCAATTTAGATGCCCTTTATTTCTTTCTCTTGCCTAATTTCTCTGGCCCTGACTTCCAGTATTATGTTGAGTAACAGCAGTGAAATTTGGCATCCTTGTCTTTTTCCAGCCTTTAGAGGAAAGACCTTCAATTTTTCTCCATTCAGTACAACGTTAGCCATGTGTTTGCCATATATGGTCTTTATTATTTTAATGTATGTTCCCTCTATACCCATTTTGATGAGGAATTTTATCATAAAGAGATGCTAAATTTTATCATATGGTTTTTCAACAATTATAAAAATAATGATAGGGGTTTTGTTCTTGACTCTGTTAATGTGATATATCATGTTTATCAATTTGCTTATGTTGAACCATCCTTGCATGTCTGGGATGAATCCCACTTGATCATAATGAATGATCTCTTTCATGTGTTGTTGAATTTGATTTGATACTATTTTGTTGATTTTTGCAGCTATGTTCATTATTGATATTGGCCTGTAGCTTTCTTTTTTTGTTATGTCTGTGTCTGGTTTAATACTAGGGTAATTCTGGCCTCATAGAATGTATTCTATACTCTTCAATTTTTTTGAAGAATTTAAGTAGGATTCATAATAGTTCTTTAAATATTTGGGAGAATTCAGCAGTGAAGCCACCAGGTCCTGAGCTTTTCTTTGATGGGAGAATTTTTATTATGGCTTTGATCTCATTACTAATCAATAGTTTGTTGAGGTTTTCATATCCTTATGGTTCAATCTTTGTAGGTTGTGTGTGTCCAGAAATCTATTCATTTCTTCTAGGATTTCTGATTTTTTGGCATATAGTTGTTCATAATACTCTCTAATGATTCTTTGTATTTCTAAGGTCTCAGTTGTTCCTCTTTTTTCCTTAGTTAATCTATCTAAAGGTTTATCAATTTTCTTTATCTTTTCAAAGAAGCAACATCATTTCATTGATCTTCTGTATTTTTTAGTCTCAATTTCATTTATTTCCGCTCAAATTATTTCTTTCCTTCTGCTAATTTTGGGTTTGGTTCATCCTTGCTTTTCTAGATCCTTGAGGTGCATTGTTAGGTTGTTCATTTGAAGTATTCTACTTTTTGCATATAGGTGCTTACTTTTATAAACTTGGCTCTTAGCACTGTTTTTCATGGATACCATAGGTTTTTGTTATGTTGCATTTCCATTTTTCAATTGTTTCAAGAAATTTTTAAATTTTCTTCTTAATTTCTTCATTGAGTCATTGATCATTCACAAGCATATTGTTTAATTTCTATGTGTTTGTGTATTTCCAAGGTTGTTCTTCTTGTTGATTTCTAGTTTTATACCATTGTGGTTAGAAAAGATACTTGATATCATTTCTATTTTTTTTTTACTTTGTACAGACTTGTTTTGTGGTCTAATCTGGGAAATGTTCCCTGTACTGATGAAAAGAATGTGTATTCCACAGCAATTGGGTGAAATGTTCTGTAAATGTCAATTAGGCCTATTATTGATATATCTAGTGTATAGTCTAACTCTGCTGATTTTCTGTCTTGAAGATCTGTCCATTAGTGAGAGTTTGGTGTCAAAGTCCCCTATATTGTTGTACTGCAGTCTCTCTCACCCTTTAGATCTATTAATGTTTGCCTTATACACTTGGGGGCTCCAAAGTTGGGTTCATAGATATTTATAATTGTTATATCCTCTTGCTGAATTGATCCCTTTATCATTATATAGTAATTTTTTTTGTCCCTTTTTACAGTATTTGATTTGTAGTCTATGTTATCTGATGTAAGTGTAGCTACTCCTGATTTTTTCTGGTTTCCAGTTATGTGGAATATCTTTCTCACCCTTCACTTTCCATCCACGTGTGTCTTTATAGTTGAAGTGGGTTTCTTGAAGGCAGCATATAGTTAAATCTTGTTTCTTTATCCATTTGGCCACTCTATGCCTTTAATTGAAGAATTGAGATCATTTCAATACACTGTTCTTATTAAAAGTAAGGACTTAACTGCCATTTTGTTGCTTGTTTTCTGGTTGAGACTCCTCTCTTCCTTTCTTCCTTTTTACTGTCTTCCTTTGTAATTAAGTGATTATCTTTTGTAACATGTTTTGATTTGTTGGTTTTTATTTTTAGTCAATCTACTATATGTTTTTGTGCTGTAGTTACTACAGGGCTTATGAAAAAGACCTTATAAATGTAACAAATTATTTTAAAGAGAAAACTTATCTTAGATCACAGAGAAAAGAATAAAAACAAACAAAGGCAAAAAAAACCACAAGAACACTCTACATTTTAACTCCATCAGCCCCTGCATTTTAACTTTTAGTTGTCTCAATTTACATATTTTTATATTACCTATGTTTAACAGGTTGCTATAATTATTATTGTTTTTGATAGATTTGTTTTTTGGGGGCTTCATACTAGACTTATGAGTGAATTGAATACCACAATACAGTAATAGAATATCTTGGGTTTGTCTCTGTCGTTAATTGCACCAGTGAGATTTATACTTTAAAAAATTTTCTTTTGCATGTTAGTGTTTTCTTCTTTCAGATTGAAGAACTACCTTTAGCATTTCTTGCAAGACAGTTCTTAGAGCTCCTTTATATGCTATTTGCTGCTTATCTCTCACTGGTTTTAGGATCTTCTCCTTGTCTTTGAACTTTGAGAGTTTGATTATTATATGCCTTGGGGTGGTCTTATTTGGCTTGAATCTGTTTGGTGTTCTAAGAGCTACCTGCACCTGGATATTTATATCTTCCTCAAGTTTTGGAAAGATTTTTTTTATTTCAAAGTATTTCAGGGGTACAAATATTTTTGGTTACTTGAATCACTTTTATAATGCTTGAAAGTTTTTTGTTATTATTTCTTTGAATGAGCTTTCTGCCCCTTGCTTTTGCTTAGCTCCTTCTTAAAAGCCAAAAATTCTTAGATTTGTGTTTTTGAGGTAATTTTCTATATATTTGTAGGTAGTCTTTATTCCTTTCTGTTCTTTTTTTTCTTTTTCTCCTCTGACTGTATTTTCAAATAGCTGGTCTTCACGCTCACTGATTCTTTCCTCTGCTTGGTTCATTTTGCTGTTGAGAGCCTCTAAAGAGTTATTCAGTTTAGCAAATGTATTTCTCAGTTCCAAGATTTCTATCTGATTTTTATTATTATTATTTCAATCTCTTTGTTAAATTTCCCTGATGAATTTTTGAAATGTTTTTTGTATTATCTTGCAAATCATTAAGTTTCCTTAAAACTACTATTTTGAATTCTTGGTCAGAGAGCTCACAAATAGCCATCTCATCAGGGTCAGTCACTGAATTTTTGCTTTGTTATTTTGAGGAAGTCATGGTTCCCTGTTTGCTGTTTTTTTCTTATAGGTATGCATCTATATCTTTGCATTAAAAGATTAATTGTTTATTCCATTTTTCTCTGCCTGGCTTGTTTGGATTTTTATGGAATAAAATTGCTTAGCAAATCTTCACTGCTAGGTCACTGCCTCCGTCTCAGCTCCAGGTGGTGCCTTATGCCCAGGTTTTCCTCATCTCTAGTAAATGGTCAGAGCACTGCCTGCCCCAAATGGAGGAGGTCCCAAAGTGATTATCCCAGCAGTGTGGGAAGGCCGTTAGAGGTTTGTGCCCAAGAAGCAAATGAAGGCTTGTTAGGGAATGTACCTCCTACAGTGTGGTGTTGCTCAACAGCCACTATGATTTGGTGTCTCCTTTGGCTGAGTTACAGAGCAGAGTTTCCAGGGCTGGGGATGGTAGTACCACCTTCACTTTTTGTCTTTGCCTGTCCTCAGTGGTATTTCTTCCTTCAGGCAGCCATGATACTACCCACGGGTTATGGCAAGGACAGTTCTCCTGCCAGGGAACCCAAGAAGGTGGGGAAGCTGGTGGACAAACTCAATTTTACTTTTTCCAGTGTATAAACCATGAGTTGAGGGGATATTTTCTGCATGCTTGGAGCCAGGAAAAATGGGGGAGAGGAGAGTAACAGATTTAGAAGTCCAATTCTCCCACTGTCTGCCTAAAGTTTTCTCACTTCTCCGTGGCCCCAGGACCTGTTTCATCCTCATATGTGGGCTCTGGACTGTTGCTAGTGCAGATCTCAGTGCTGTCTATTTGATTTGGTTTTCTGTGGGAGGAGGGGTGAAGCCAGTTTGCCTACATGGCACCCTTTTGGAACTGGAAGTTCTTGGATTAACCTAAATTCTAAATATACCATTGCACCTCTTCTGGTATTACAGTGGAGAACAATGATGGATTGTTCATTTTCTATTCTTGAGTTCATAGAGAGTTATAAGATTGATTTTCTTTAAAATATATCTAATCAATCCTCTGCTTCCAGTTGGAACCAATAACATCCAGGTGAGATTATAAACCATCATTTAAGGCACTGATATATTTTTATGGGAAGTTAAACTATCTACACTTACATAGAGGGAAGCTAACAATGTGATAAAAGGATAGTTTGGATTTTCCAGAATACAGATGTTTTTTCCACCTTGTGAGTCCTAATTTAGTATTGAGCCATTTTAAGTTTTTCATGTTACATAGCATTAAATTTCCAAAAAGTTAAGAAATAAAGGGAGCACACTTGAACTACAGGCCTCTGGTTACTAATTAAATAAGAAGAGGTGGAATATAATTTTTTGCCTGACCTACACTTTAGTTTAAGTCAGAAATATCATAAACTAATTTTCGGCTTCTAGCAATTTGTGAAGAATTTTACACTACTTTTCCTCCTTTCTAGTCTGAAAGTATTCTTGACCGGCTAGCTTTATCTTGTCAACACAGTGTAAGGTTTATCTGAATTATATCTGATATCAATTCTTATCATGGGTAATAAGCTTAATTTGTCTTAGTGGCTGAGCTAATATGATCTTTAGAAAAGACTATACTAGGAATTGTACAGGCTCTAAATTAGTTCTTTTAAATCTCTAAGCCGCTTTTCCATTCCTGATGCTTCTGATATGAAATTTATGATAATAAACTATATTAAAATTGAATGAAAGCTTGTCCCATCTGCTAAAAGAAATTATAGCTCATCTTTAATATTAAGTCCATTATAATAAGAGTGTGGAATACTGCCATTTCAGAAACTATTGCCAACACTTCAACATTGCATTGAGGCAATTGGGCTGGGATAATGTATCTCCTTCATTGTTTTTCAATATCCGAAAAAGAAAAGAATCAGAATTAGAGCAATATGTTTTCTTTGGTTTTATAGTTTTGAAACAGATAATCTGAATGTTTTGGTTCAGTATTTATTTAGTTACAGAAATTCCTTAAATCAACTACAAATCAATTATTTTTACTGAACTCAACAGGGGATAACAGCAGAAATAAATTCCAAAATGGTGCCTGATCTACAAATATTTCATCTTACATGACAATGCATTGTCCAATATTTGATATAACTGTCTGTGCATTACTCAGATAAAAGTGAATATTACTCTCTTTTTTACACCCATTGATCATTGGAGCAGGAGATTTAGAAAGGCTTTCTGGCGTCTGATATAGATAATTCATTGGTGGGCAATCACATTTGGCTATGTTGTGTCAACAGAAATCACCGAGGATACCATGAATGAATAGATGAACTGGACAGAAGTAATTCAATCACTATAAAAATAATGGCAAAGAGTTTGCACATGAGTTGATTTAAGGTTGTCATTTGAATACTCTGCTTATGCAGAAATTTATTATTGGAGCTGTGGGATTTGAGCAGGACCCTCACACACAGAGAACAAATGCTTTGAGGCAGACACAGTTCATTGTATCTGTTCATGGTATCTGTTATCTGCCGTTCTGTACCCCAGAGCCATTTTTTAGGTAGAAATGTTGAATTAAGGTATAAGCAATGATGATACTCCAAAAATCCATGCACACACATGCAAAAAAAAAGGCACTGAAGTGTAAAAGACTCCCTGGGGCTAAAGAAAGTTGATGGCCATGGGGCAAAGTTGGTGCAGAAAGTGGTTTGACAGCGTGACAGTGTTGGAGAAACATTCATTTACTCTAAAAGACAGAAAAATGAAAAATTGTAAAAAATTCTAAGGATATTTTTTAATTCATACACTATCAAGGCTGCACCTTCAGTGTGTATTAAGGAAGTGTTTACACAAAATGATTAGCTGAGTGCAGATTTGATATATTTTTAAGATAAAATTTCTTTCGATATTCAATTCCAGTGTAATACATTCCCTTACATGCCTGCCTGCGGACATGAAGTCCCTCCTAATGAGACTTGGTCCATAACTTTGAAGGCATGATCTGCTATTCTACCAAAGATTGTGGTGGGAAAACTCACACAAATAGGCTTTGACTCCATGGTCTTCATCACATTTTTGCAGATAAATAAGGAAAAAAAGACATCCTTTGCTAAAACTCTGGCTCTCTGGGCAGTTGTTCCTGGAATAGCCCAAGGCTCAGACCCACAGGACTGTGCATATGGGTCATGACCCCCCCCCCAGGTACTGTCCATAAGACTTGATTGGGAGTGACCAGGACCCCACCTTTCACATCACCTACTCATCTGACTGTTTCCCACAGTTGCTTCTTTTCTCTTTGGCATCACTTGTGAGTCAGCGGGGCCAGACTCCTGGTTCACCCAGGACCATGTGGACTAACCCTCCCTAGGGGCAGATGTTTCTCCATGGCAGGGATGCCTTCATGCCCATTCACTGTTTATAATTCCCCTCCAATTCCTTTAGAATCTTGGCACACAGAAACCCACACATTTACTAAATGCTCTTTTTTCCTCCAATATGAATGCCAATTCTAGTCAGAATCTTCTTAAACAGGCTTAGTGAAACACCCTTACAAAAGTGAAGAAGTTCAAATGCCTCATGGCAGTCACAAGGGGCATGAGCATAGAAATACACTCAGAGTGACATGGGGAGTTTTGAAGGAAATGCCCAGACATCTGGTGACTGTGGCCCTTCCACGCAGCAGAGGCTGATCCAGTGCCCTGAGACTTCCTTAGAAGTCATTGAGTCCATATCATTCAGAGGTGACAAAGCCCCCAGTTTTATCAAAGCCACTCATCCCTGGAGCTATGGGAAGGCCACATGCTGTGCAGCATGTGGAACTTCTGTTCTTCTTCCTGTAAAATGTCAGTTCATTGCAAAATCGATATTAGATCGTGACTAGTCTGGTCTAGAGAAAGGATTCTGAACAACACTGGGAGTCACTTTCAAAGAATTTAAATGTAAGACTAATGCCAGCTTCCCGATGAAAACCAGCCAAGCTTCAATTGTATCTAGAAATAACCTTAGAAATTAAACTATGATTAGTGTCTTTTGACATCAGGATCCTGTTAGAGGGATTAAATCACTTGGTGCAGCTTAAAAGTATTGGTCTTTAATTATACTTCTTGTAGTAAAAAGAAAAAAGAAAGAAAAAGAGAGGTCATCAAAAAGTCATACAAAAACTAAAACTGGGACAAGCATCCCCAGAAGATTCTGTCAGGAACCCCAAGCCGGGCCTAAAGAAGAGCTGCTTATGAAGGAGGCTCCAGTAGAGGGGTGGACACCACTGCGTAAGCCCAGCACGTGAGGCTTCATGTAACAACAAGAGGCATGTGGTGTGGAGAATGTACACAACAGCGATAGCTATACAGAGATGAGAAAGCAAACGTTATTCTACAGCTGGTTAAAATACTTAGACTATAGGTAAAATTATTCTAAACCAATTGCTCTTCTAGTTTTCATTTGCCACGGGAGGCAAACCAAAAAGCCCTCAATGGCCAAAGCTGTAACAATTTGAGCAAAAAAAATATATGAAGTCATATTGGATTTTAACACAAAGTATAAAATAAACATTTATAAGTGTATACTGATAAAAATAAATTATTGAATAAATGAATAGGGGGAAATACAGGAATCTCCCTTGTAGAAAAATTTCAAATAATTCATGTAGATACTCTGTCCTCACGCAGGTAGAGCATCCCTTAAGTGTGGATTGCACATAGTGACTTTCTCCAGAAAAGTGCAGTATGGCAAGAGGGGAAAGGGTGACTTCACAGTAGAACAACCTAACAAACACGATCTCAGCCAGATGATCAAGGCCAACATCCACAGTGACAAGTCATGTTGACAAATGTGCCCTTGAGATGATGTGATGAAAATGGCACTTTTGTGGTTTTCCTTCTAGAACCCCATGAGTACAATCTAATCATGAGAAAAATATCAGGCAAATAATAATCAAAGGACATCTTACAAAATACATGACCAGTACTCCCCAAAACTATCAATGGTATCAAAAACAAGGAAAGTCTAAAAAATCATCACAGCTAAGAGGAACCTTGAGGACTGAATGCAACGTGGGATCTTGGAACAGAAAAGGACATCAGGAAAACACTGAGGAAATCTGAATAAATGATAGATTTTAGTTAATAAAGAGGCAGAGAGAGAGGGAGAGGGAGAGAAAGAATTCAGAATAATATCCTTTGAATAAAATGTCAGAGAAAAATAAGGGAATATTTGGCAGATTTATATTATTGACTTGAAAATTGGGGGTGGAGGTGTTTTCTCCAGTCATTGCATGAGATTAATTAAAAACTAGCTTGGATGCCATATAGAAAACATTTCCCATCAAGTCCAGTGGAGCTTTCTTGAAATATTAACATCCTCTTTCCTAGGGGACATAATATAATTATTTAGGCTTAGAAAAGATGCAAGTGGGGTGGAAAGTAAAAAGTAGCCAAAATATGCTGCGTGGTGGTGACTTTTTTTTTTCAGGGAAGTGATAAGATGAGCTGAATCGTCCAGTGAAAACCCAACCCAGGAAGAGTTAGGAAATCATCTGGCTAAATTTCACCTGCCGAGTGTGGAATTACAGAGGACTATCACACTGCACACGAGGAGTACATGAGATGCAGCATGAAGGCCCCACTGGCAAGACCCTGAATGTCATTCATTAACATCCAACTGACCTCTCAGAGCCCACCTGCCATTTTAATTTTAATTTTAGTACAGAGTTGTTTTTGCAAATTTTGGCATAGGGAGTCAACAAGATTCACTGCTAAACAGAAGACATGCATTTTCCTAACACTTTTCTTAAATTGTTTCTTTAAATTGTACAGAATAGAAACATGTATCTAATAAAGATCTATGTTTCTAAATATCGATATATTTTCCCAAATCTGAAGGTTCATTTATCAGTAAGAGCATTCCATGCCTATCCAGGCCTTTATCACAATGCCCAGAGGCATCAGAATAACATTTTCAATCTCGTTCTTACTTTCAATAATTATTCAACCAACTTCCGTTTGTTATGTATCAGTTGTTTATGAAAAATGTATCTTTTTCTGGGAACCTCTGTGAATGGTGTTATAACACTTTGAAATGCTTATCAATGATCAGTGCTGAGACCACAGCGATCATTACAACCTTACTTCCTGACGCCCTGACTTCTCAAGGTGCCTCTTGAAACCCCTGGGCCTCCACGCAGGGGCAAGTGGAACTAAGTAGGCCGGGTGGGTGGGAAGGCAGCACAGAGACAAAAGGAAAAGCACCCGAGCCAAGCATCGCCTCCTCCCCTGGCAACAAGGGACAGCAGGGTACAGGGGTAGCACTTCAGGTGGACACGAGGATGATGGGCTTCCAAAAGCCAGCTTCACACATCATTAATGCTCCTGGTGGGGGCTGACTGCCGTACATTAGCTGTATTAGGAAGACAGACAATAAAACACTGATTTATGTATGTCGGTTCTTGCAGTACTTTCCGTAAGACAGAAGATAAAATGTTGTTTTTAGTTATAGTTCATGGCTTTCAAATACTTTCCCTAATTGGCATCATAAATGTTCAAGATTTTTCGTTGCAGGGAGAGAGGAGGTGCGGAGTCAATCCAAAAGCTAAACAAGTGGTTATTTTGCAGACTGGCTCTTCAGGACATTACTGTGGACCAGGCAGGTGGGCTTCTAGGCCAAGAGCCACACTGACAGCCACCTCTGCAGGTGCAGGCCAGGTGGAATCCCTGGGCTTCCCCAGGCAAGAGTCATTCCAAGTCCAAACACAAGTCGCTTCCAAGAATCCACAGTATTATCCGTATTGGGTAAATGGGAGATCCACGGTTAATAATTGTTTGGCCACATTCATTTTCTTCATTTTATCAAATATTATGGACTTAAACACTCCTTGTGGAAGGGGAGCAACAGCTTTCAGATAAAATGCCTATTATCTTGAATTAAAAAGATCTTGAACATTCTCATTCAAAAGTGAGAAGATATTTCTATTTCTAAAGACTTTTAAATAAAAATAAGACTATTTCAAAAAATAAGATTTTTATTTAAAAAAATAAATCTCAATAAAATAATCCACTTATTAGAAGAAACAGATGGAACACAGTTATAAATGTCATGCAGTGACCTGCAGAGCTGCCTGTGGCTCGTTCAGCTGTGGTCCTGTATTATAGACTTAATTTTCACTCTGCAATATGTAGTTTTTTCTTGTTTTTAAGGGATGTGATTTTTGGCAAGGATGGGCACTCATGACTTGCAGTGTGCTTGCAATGTATCACACTTCATCTCTGAAGCCTCAGAAATGTGAGGAGTCACAGAGCACAGGCCTTAAGGCACTGGCAAATTATGAGAGACCAAAAGTGTAAAAGTTACTATAATTTATCAGAAGTCATCGGAATAATCAAAACCTATAAAGTAGGCATTAGAATATGTTTTGTTGTGACATGTGGATTGAAGTATTTGTTTCTTTCCTCTGGAATCAAGTTTCATTGTTAAATTCCTGAAAAAATGAAGTTAAAAATATTCAATAAGTAGATTTTTAGAAAGAAACCGTGATGGTGTTTTGCCCCAGATTATTCACTTCACTAAGGACTTAACTAATAACTGAATTGGCAAACACTTTTCCATTTTTTCCACTCTATTTTTGAAATATTGTCATGAAATTTTCAAGAGAAGCTAAGCATTATTTATTATAATAGCAACTCAGGAAGCTCAGAAAACTCATTTCAAATTAAGAGACACTTAAAATGTTACCAAGTGTCATCCAATGAAGTTGAGAAGACATATAAGTAGATTTCTGATTATCACAGAAAGGTACATTCATAAGAATTCTTGAAAGAACTTTTTCAAATAAATTCCTCATATTTTAAATATTTGAATTTCTTTTCATTCATTGCATGTGTAGTTTTTTTGAAAGGTGACTATTTTGTATATTTTTGGTTAAGACCTTCCTCAGTCGTGGTCATCAAATTAAGCTGAAATTCCAAATAACTGCACTTTCACAGGTGGAAGGTAAGTAGTGAGAGGATGGGGAAAATGCAAGGCATGGTTGGCACAGGCCAGTCGCAAAACAGGGAAAGTTCTACGAGATTCATGAATGATCAGGGGACAGGTCGGTGCCACCACAGTCCTCTGCCCATGTGGCAGCAAGACTTCTGATTAACTCAAAAGGCTTCTGAACCCCCACAGAGAACTGAGAACCAGTTAGATGAGTGTCTGGATTCCTAAAGGAACAGTGACCACACAGCCCTCATGTTAGGATCACATCTAGACAAATCCATTTTTATTGTTCCAGAAGTTCACTTGAAACATTCTCAAGAATGCTTTATACAGGAGAATGCAGAAGCTGCACTTAAAAATGCGTTGATTTTCCTCTTCCTTGCAATCTGGGAGCCCAGTTCCTAGGGGCTGTCAGGGATGTGTTAGTAACTCATGATACTTCACTTTTCAGCTCTTTCACCTGATCCCTGTGAGGAGCCGGTGGATTCCAGGTCCTGGATTAATCAGAGGCCCCATGGGTAAAGGCAAATGGGTTGGAAGGAACTTTAATTACAAAGGGAAATGATGTAGGTACAACAGAGAGGGCATCACAACACTCCCAAAGGATTTTAAAAGAAATCATCAAATGAATAAGAAAATCATATTTAATTTACTTAGTCCAGAAGAATCCCCTTTATCCACGTGTGTGAAAGGGGAGGTTGGATGCAGTGCCTTGATGTCTGTTCAGTTATGCTTGCATCCTCTCATGTAGACACATTGAGACTACCAGCTACTCTTTGCTGGGCACTGGTCTTTATACACATTCACCCATTAAAACCTCATAGCAAGCTCATGGATTGGAAGAATCGATATTGTTAAAATGTCCATACTACCCAAAGCAATCTACAGATTCAATACAATCCCCATCAAAATACCAATGACATTCTTCACAGAAATAGAAAAAATAATCCTAAAATTTATATGGAACCACAAAAGATCCAGAATAACCAAAGCTATCTTGAGCAAAAAGAACAAAACTGGAGGAATTACTTTACCTGACTTCAGATTATACTAAAAAGTTGTAGTAACCAAAACAGCATGGTACTGGCATAAAAACAGACACATAGACAAATGGAACAGAATAGAGAACGCAGAAATAAATCCATATATCTATAGTGAACGTATCTTTGACAAAGATGCCAAGAACATGCAGTGAGGAAAGGACAGTCTGTTCAATAAATAGTGCTGGGGAAACTGGAAATCCATATTCAGAAGAATGGAAGTAGACCTTTATTCTCACCATATATAAAATCAAATCAAAATGAATTAAAGACTTAAACCTAAGACCTGAAACTATGAAACCTAATAAAAGAAAACTTTGGGGAAACGCTTCAGGACATTGGTCTGGGCAAGGACTTCTTGAGTGACACACTCAAAGCACAGGCAACCAGAGCAAAATTGGACAAATGGGATCACATCAAGCTAAAAAGCTTCTGCACAGCAAAGGAAACAATAAAGTGAAGAGACAATCCAAAGAGTGGGAGAAAATATTTGCAAACTACCTGTCTGACGAGGGATCAATAACTAGAATATAGAAGGAGCTCCAACAACTCAATGAGAAAACATCAAATACTCCAATTAAGAAATGGGTGAAGGATCTGAATAGACATTTCTCAAAAGAAGACACACAAATGGCCAACAGGTATATGAAAAAATGCTCAACATCACTAGTCATCAGAGAAATGCAAATCAAAACTACAATGAGATGTCATCTCACCCTAGTTAAATGGCTTTTATCCAAAAGACAGGCAATAAGGAAGGCTGGCGAGGATGTGGAGAAAAGGGAACCCTCATACACTGTTGGTGGGAAGGTAAATTAGTGCAATCACTATGGAGAACAGCATGGAGGCTCCTCAAAAAACTGAAAACAGAACTACCATATGATTCAGCAATCCCACTGCTGGGTAAATATCCAAAAGATGGGAATTAAGTGTATAGAAAAGATACCTGCACTCCCATGTTTACTGCAGCACTATTCACAATAGCCATGATGTGGAATCAACCTAAGTGTCCATCAACAGATGAATGGATAAAGAAACTATGGCACTTACACACCATGGAATATTATACAGCCACAAAAAGAACGAAATCCTGCCATTTGAAACAGCGTGGATGGAACTGGAGAACATTATGTTAAGTGAAATAAGCTGAGCACAGAAAGACAAATCTCATTTTTTCTCACTCATATTTGGGAGCTAAATATTAAAAACAATTGATCTCATGGAGACAGAGAGTAAAATGATGGTTACCAGAGGATGGGAAGGGTATCAGGGAGGGGGAGATAAAGTGGGGATGGTCAATGGGTGTAAAAATAGAGTTAGAGAGAATGAACAATATTTGATAGCACAACAAAGTGACTATAATCAACAATAAGTTAGGGTATACAGTGTACTTTAAAATATCTAAAAGAGTGGAATTAGAATGTTCCTAACACAAAGGAATGTTAAATGCCTGAGGTGATGGACACCCCGATTACCCTGATGTGATTAATTTACATTATATGCCTGTATCAAAACATCACATATACCCTGCAAAGATATACAACTATTATGTACCCATAATAATTAAAAATACAAAGTTTTTAAAAAATAATGTACAAAAATTAGTAGCATTTCTACACAATGATAAGGATCAAACTGAGAAACAAATCAAAAAGGCTATCCCATTTACAATAACTACCAAAAAACAGAACACCCAGGTATGTATTTAACCAAGGAAATGAAAGATGTCTAAAAGGAAAACTACGAAACACTGATGAAAGAAACTGTAGGTGACAAAGACAAATGGGAAAACATCTCATGCTCACGGACTGGAAGAACCAGTATCATTAGAGCAGCTGTCCCTGACATTTTTGGCACCAGGGACCAGTTTCCTGGAAGATAGTTTTTCCACGGACCAGTGGGGGTGGGGGATGGTTTGGGGATGATTCAAGCACGTCACATTTATTGTGTAGTCAGACCCCTCTGCTAATGATCATCCGTATTTGCAGCCACTCCCCAGCGCTGGCATCACCCCCTCAGCTCCACCTCAGATCATCAGGCGTTAGATTCTCATGAGGAGCCACAACCTAGATCCCTCCATGCGCAGTTTACAGTAGGGTTCGTGCTCCTGTGAGAATCTAACGCGGCCACTGGTTGACAGGAGGCGGAGCTTATGCAGTGATGTGAACTATAGGGAGCGGCTGTAAATACTGATGAAGCTTCCCTCGCTCACCCGCCGCTCACCTCCTGCTGTGCAGCCTGGTTCTTAACAGGGCACAGACTGGGACCAGTCCACGGCCTGAGGGTTGGGGACCGCAGATTTAAATGACCATACTGCCCAAAGCAATCTACAGATTCAATACAATCTCTTGTAAAATACCAATGTTATTTTTCACAGAATTAGAAAAACCATCCTAAAATTAATATGGAACCAAAAAAGACCCCAAATAGACAAAAGCAATCCTGAGCAAAAAGAACAAAACTGGAGACATCACATTATCTGACCTCAAATTATATTACTATGAGGCTTTATAACCAAAATAGCATGGTACTGGTATAAAAACAGACACATAGACCAATGGGACAGAATAGAGAACCCAGAAATAAAGTATTATATCTATAGCCAACTAATCTTTGGCAAATTTGACAAAAATATACACTGGAGAAAGGACACCCTTTCAATAAATGGTGCTAGGAAAATTGGATTGACATATGCTGAAGAATGAAATTGGACCCATATCTCTCACCATATTAAAAAATTAACTCAAGATGGATTGAAGACTAATGTAAAACCTCAAGCTACAAAAAGAAGAAAACCTAGGAAAAAAAACCTAGGAAAAACTCTTCTGGACATTGGCCTACTCAAAGAATTCATAACTATGATCTCAAAAGCACAAGAAATAAAAACAAAAATAGACAAATGAGACTTAATTAAACTAAAAATATTCTGCACAGCAAAATAAATAATCAACAGAATGAACAGACGACCTGCAGAATGGGAGAAAATATTTGCAAACTATGCAACTGACAAAGAACTAATATCCAGAATTTACAAGGAAATCAAAGAACTCAACAACAACAACAAATCTGGGAGGGGGGTGGAGGGGATGGGAAAAACTCTCACTGAATGGATGCGGGGAGCACAGTTTGGGGGATGACCACGATTGTAGCTCTGACACGGGCAGTGCATGGGCAATATATATAGCCAAAGTGTTGTACCCCCATAATATTCTGAAATAAAAAAAAAATTAAGTTAAAAAAAAAAATCCTATTAAAAAGTGGGCAAAGGACATGAATAGATATTTTTCAAAAGAAGACATACAAATGGACAACAAGCATATGGAAACATGCTCAACATCACTAATCAGAGAAATGCAACTTAAAACCACAATGAGATATCGTCTTACACCAGTCAGAATGGCTATTACTAAAAAGTAAAAAAAATAACGGATCTTGACATGAATGTGGAGAAAAGGGAACGCTTATACACTGTTGGTGGGAAGGTAAATTAAGTACAAACTCTATGGAAAACAGTATGGAGATTCCCCAAAGAACTAAAAGTAGAACTACCTTTCAATCCAGCAGTCCCACTACTGGGGATCTACCTAAAGGAAAAGAAGTTATTGTATAAAAAAGACAACTGCACCCAAATGTTTATCATAGCACAATTCACAATTGTGAAGATATGAAATCAACATAAATCTTTATCAATGGATGATTGGATAAAGAAAATGTGGTGTGTATATATACACAATGGAATACTATTCAGCCACTAAAAATGAAATTATGGCTTTTGCAGCAACACGGGTGGAACTAAAGGCCATTATCTTAAGTGAAACAACTCAGAAATAAATATCACAAGTTCTCACTTATAAGTGGGAGCTAAATAATGTGTACACGTGGACATAGAGTGTAGAATGATGGACAGTGGAGACTAGGAAGGGTAGGAGGGTTAGAGGCGGTAGGATGAGAAATTACTTAATTTGTACAATGTACATTATTTGGATATTGGATACACTAAAAACCCAGACTTCACCACTACCCAATATATCCATGTATCAAAATTGTACTTGCACCCCTTAAATTTATACAAATAATAAATAAATAAGTAAATAAAATAAACTAGGAGATTGTGCCAAAATATTTTTTTTAATTCCCTCAAAGAAAGACCCTGATTTAATGAGCACGTAAGTGCCGTGCACTGGTTGAGGCGTTTTATAGAATTTACTTCATTTAATCTTCACAACAGTGCTGGAAGCAAGGATCATTATCTCCAATTTACAGATGAAGAAATGGAGGCTCAGAGGGTACGAGTAACTGGCCCAAGTTTACCCGGGTTGGCCAGTTCAAAGCTGACGTTCTTCCCCGCCCCTGCCACCTTCTTTCTGGGGACCGGGAGGCTGCCCATCCACGCAAAATGTCCGGTTTAAAAGCTAGTGGTTTAATGGCCCATTGGGAAACAAATAACAAAACACACCACTTCACACCAGAAATGTGAAGCGTCACCTTATAGCACATAAGAAACTTTTTCAAGATTTGACAGAGTAATTGAAAGTAAAACAATTGCTGTCTCAGGCTGCCATCTAGGGGACAATTTCTGAAGTGACACCTTTTCCCCCAATCTTGCCGCCAGCTGCGGAAAGGCCTGCCTGCTCTCAGACCCTTTGGACCCTGAAGCCACTAAGTCTGGGGCTGAGGCAGAGCTGGACACTGGACATTGGACAGCTACCCAACATGGGGCAGGTCTTTATTTCTTATTTTCCCTTTGTTCCTTTATAATCTATGTACCCAAGGTGACATGCCATGGTTTCACAGGCACAATGAAAGTAAAAAGTCAGTTTATCTTAAGAGATCCCTTACCTGTCCTTAACCTGTCACCAGTGCCACCATCACTGAGCCTTGCCAACAGCCCCAGGTGCACCTGCCTTCTTTGCACATCAGGCTGCAGCTGGTGCTGCCAATTCCTTACCTTGATGGCCTCCACTGAGTCACAGTTGTCCGGTTTGTTGATGTGTTTAGTGATGCTGGTGTTGAGAGGGGTGTGCAAGACGGGGCGGATGACAGTTGCATTGTGAGATTGCTGCTGGTGCTGCTAGCAGTATGTGTAGATGAGCAAGGTGAGGAGGCAGCTGAGGATGGAGCTGCTCAGCCCCACAGCCATCAAGTGGGACACGGTGAACCCTGGGAGGACAGGATCAAATTGATGTCTGTTCCTCTCCCTTTTCCTCTTCCCCAGCCCTTGTTTCCCTTCCTGAACAATTCAGTCCTTGGATGCAGAACAAGGCAAGGAGGGATGCCCCAGCTTGGGGTTTAGGAGTGGGGGCAGCAGTGTGGGGTGTCACAGCCTAAGCAGGGTGAGGAGCCCATCCACAGAGGGGCAGCCCAGTTTGGACCAGTGATGCCTGCTGGGTGTCACCATGGACCCCAGGTAAGTTCTCCTGGCCATAGAGCAGAGGCTTCAGGGCTCTCAGGATGATGACAAGAACCTGTAGGTTTGTCCCCTGCACCTAGGGCCTGGGGTATTTGCTTCTTAACTGCCCCAGCCTCCTGCCCTGGGATCTTTTGAGCCACCTTCCCTATGCTCTGTGACCCTCATGCCCATTTCCGATATTCAACACCCAGGAGGGATTCCATCCTGCCAGCTGCAGCTCACGGGGCCCTAACACCTGGTGTCAAAGGGCCATTCACTCACTATTCACCAAGTGTCCACTAGACCTGAGACTTCAGGGCTGTTCCTGAGTCCTTTCCAAACTTCAGGTAACCCTGCAGGTAGCTGAGAGAGCCCATGGGAAGCTGAGCCTTGAGTCAGGAGGTGCCATCAAGGCTTCACCTGCCATCTGAGGCAGAGGTTGAATATCCCTCATCGTTCCCAAACCCTGAGATTTTGCCTCTAAGCTGTGCTCCTTTGCTGCTCCCAGACACAGTGTTCCAGGAACCCAGGACTTAGGAGATGGATCTGCCTCAGGAGGTGCACGAACAGAGTGAACAAAGGCTGCCTTCTCTCGGGTTTTCTGTCAGTCACAACGAACAACACACTCCTAAATGCACTGAAATTCCACATGGACGATGCGATTCCTAACACAGGCGTCCAGTGAATTCAGCACTAAGGGATGGATAATCCAGGAGGACGTGACTAGAACACCCCACGAGTCCCACCCTCTCCCTGACAACCCCCAGCTCGACTTTTCATTCTAGCTTATTTGGTCAATGGTATAAGAATGTGAAAGGACTTCACAAATCTTTGGTCTTTCCTGATCCTGTCATGAAGTCTCTAGAGCTGCGGGGCTCCCACCTGGACAGTTGGACAGAGCACCCAGCGCACATCCCACCAGCAGCCACTAGAATTCTTTACTGTAACATTGAAGCTGTACTTAACATAAGCAAGAGCTGACTTCGCACGAGTTCTCATTTCTCTATACTTTAGCTCTTAGGACTCCCCAGGGTCAAAGCCACATACCCATAAAAATACTTCCTGCAGTGCTGATAACTCATATTTCATTATATGAAATATGAAATATGAGAAGATGCACGATGGTCTCCAAATGCAGATACTTTGTCATTAGTCAAATGAATCACTCCTGCAGGTGCCTGGGGGAGGCTGGGCCAGCCGACATCTTTATGACGATTATATAGTCTTTGTGTCTCATGCAGCCAAAAATAGCTCTCTAAGAAGAAAAATATCAATAGAAGCACACTTTTTCTACATACAGAAAAAATAGTGCCTATTAAATCTCTTTTGAATCTGCTTAGTGGGGCTCTTTCTTTTAAATATGCTTTTTTGCTGGTCATTAAGCTGGAATGGAAACCACCGGGTTGGTTAAGGTGGCTGATTTGCTGTGCAAAGTCTGATTTCTCAAGAAATAGTAGAAAGAAGTTCACATTGTCTCCTTAAGCATCCTAAAACATCATTAGATAATTGCTTGTTTTAACCTATCAGTTCTAAAATAAAATCCACTCACTCTCTCACCTGCCTATGTTGATGTGTCCATATCAGCAGCCTAAAGAGTCAAAACATCATTTCAGAGGATTGTTGAGTAACTAGAGTTTCTGTAAGTTTGAGCAATATCACCATGGGTTGTGTAGCCAGTTGGTGCAGATAGCTCAGACACACAACAGCAGCATTTTAGGATGGGAATGGGTTTTGTATCATATTCTCCTGGTGCTCAAGGTCCCTGAAGGAACCTCCACCTTCTAACCTGGTGAGGACCAGCCAGGGGAATCTGTGTTGCTCACAGTAAACCGTTCCTCTGTAGGTTCGTTTGTAATATAGGTAAGTACTTTCATGGCATAGAGGTGGCACAGACTGAAAAGTGCAAATTGATCATGGATTTGAACTAGAGAATGTGGTTTTTGTCATTTTCTACAGTCCCAGGGTTGTAGATTGCCCCTCAGACGTAGTCAAAACTTCATGCCCTGTTATAATTGAGTCATCCCAGAGGACTGGAGACTTGGCACTGACTGCCATAGACCTGCAATGTAAACGCACATAAATAACTTCAATTCTGTTTTACTCCTGGGATATTTAAACTATGTGCTACCAGTCACCAATTATTTAATATGACATACGTATAATTAACTTGCATGGTGTTTGGGGTCCATGGAGTGTCTCCAGTCTGTCAATCTTGGGCACTAGGAGAAACTATTTATAAAAGAGGGGAGGAGAAATTATCAGAAAATGTCAGAAAGTAAGTAGACAGTTGAGGGAAAAACCAACCCCCACATCTATTCTCTTGTACATCCTGGATGTTGCTACAGATCTTTCTGGAAGAACGAAAGATATGCAAGGAGGGCGACATAAATGCTTCTCTTTAAAAATACCTAACTCGTTTTTATTTTTACATCACTTGACGTTCTAGAAGCTTGTTTTATGATTAAAAGTTATAATCTGCAGGTGCTGAATTTTTCTACTTTGGGGGTTCCGCTTGTTTGTTTGTCTGTTGGCTTTTGGTCAGGGACACCTTGAGAGCTGGTGGGAGGAAGTGGCCCAGCACTGCCCCCAGGATGAAACCATGGCCCTAGCCTCAGCCAACGTCCCAAGCTCGTGCTGATTTTCTAGCAAAATGCACACTTCCAGCCGTGGGACCCTGACCATGCCTGCCTGTGGGCTGCAGTGTTCCGGCCTCAGCTCTTGTTTTATCAAAGCCAGTGCTGTCCCATTCCCTGCAGAGGTAGCTAATCCATGAGCACTCAAAGGAAATCACCAGAACAAATAAAGTCCCTATTCAGGAACCCATTCACGCTCTTTGCCACGTCTCACATGAAATCTATGGCAAGACACCAGCGAGAGGACAGAATGCCTACGGGTTTTGGCACTCAAGGATGAAACATCATGCCATGAGTCCAGAAATCTTTTTCTCTCTTGTACTGAGTTTTCATTAAAAAGATGAGAATTAAAAATAGAAATTAAATACACACTTATAGTTCTGTCCCCATATCTAATTGAGGTATTGATAAGGTGAGAGCTAATAAATCTATCTAGAATAGTATTGTTTCCACTATAAATAAAGGAAGAAAAGTAAGTATGAAAAAAAGAGTTAAAACTCAATCTTTTTCATAGATTGCCCTTGGCTTTGGTTCATGTCAGAGTCCAGATGCCCGTTGTAGTATATATGAAATGACTTATATGTATACGTCATGCCTCAGGCAGGGGTGCAGAGACTATCAGAGTTCTTTTGAAAAGCCTGTAGCCTGAGGGCCCTCCTCCTCTCCAAAATAAGAGTAATGAAAACTTTCCATTTTTCTGTATCTATTAGGATCTCTTAGAGAATGTGTCTCTTTTTCTGCAATAAACACTTGAGTGCAGGTGTTTTTTTTGATAAAATGACTTCTTTTCCTTTGGGTAAATACCCAGTACTGGGATTACTGGATTGAATGGTAGATCTACTTTTAGTTCTTTGAGGTATCTCCATACTACTTTCCATAGAGGTTGTACTAGTTTGCAGTCCCACCAGCAGTGTATAAGTGTTCCTTTCTCTCTGCATCCACAGAGATGCAGCATCAGATCTGCCAGCATCTGTTGTTTTAGGACTTTTTGATAAAAGCCATTCTTACTGGACTTAGGTGATATCTCATTGTGGTTTTCATTTGTATTTCCCTGATGTTTAGAGATGTTAAGCATTTTTTCATATGTTTGTTGGCCATTTGTCTATCTTCTTTTGAAAAACTTCTGTTCATGTCTTTTCCCACTTTTTAATGGGATCGTTAGTTTCTTGCTGATTTGTTTGAGTTCTTTGTAGATTCTAGATATTAGCCCTTTATCGGATGTATAGATTGTGAATGTTTTCTCCCTTTCTGTAGGTTGTCTGTTTGCTTTGTTGATTATTTCCTTACCTATGCAGAAGCTTTTTAATTTAATCAAGTCCCATTTATTTATTTCTGTTGCTGCTGTAATTGCCTGACTGGAGGATGAAATACACTGATTGGCTAGACCTGGGTCACAAGCCCAGTCCTGTATCTGGGGTTTGAGACCAACCCTATAGGAACCATATAGACTGAGGGTGTCTGGAGTAGGAAAAAAAAAGTAAATTGGACTTGATTCAATTAAAAGTTTATGCTCTCCAAATACATGTTAAAGAAATTAAAATGCAAGCCATCAACTGGGAGAAAATATTTGCCAAATATGTATCTGATAAAAATTTGTATTTGGAATTTATAAAATAAAACTCTTATAATTTAATAATAAAATCTGAAATATGTGCAATAGCTTTGAATGGACACTTTACCAAAGAAGGTATAGCATATGGATGGCAAATAAATAGCTGAAAATGAGCTCAGCATCACTGGTCATTAGGGGGATTCAATTGAAAGCACAATGAGATAGCACAGCACAAATACTAGAACAGCTAAAATTAAAGCGACTGACCAAGTTGTGGTGAGGATGTGAAGCAGAGGAACCCTCTTATGCTGCTGAAGGAATGTAAAATATTACAACCTTTTTGGAAAACAGTTTGGCAGCTTCTAAGAAAGTTGTCCTCACATGACCCAGTTATTCCATGCCTAGGTATTTGTTCAAGACTAATAAAAGCACACAGCCACACAAATTCTTGTACACCAATGTGATAGCAGTTTTATTTGGAAGAAAACCCAAATGTTCATCAACAAGTGAATGAATAAGCAAATCCTGATATATCCATACAATGGAATACTACTCAGCAAGAAAAAAGGATCAACTACTGATACACACAATACACTAATAAATTTTAAAATACTAATGCTAACGGAAAGAAGGCAGAAAAAGGGAGAGTGCATAATGTATGATTATAGAAAGTTCTAGAAAATGCAAAGTAAGCTATAGTGGCATAAAGCAGATCACTGGTTGTTTGCAACAAGAGTGTTGAAGTGAAGGGAAGCATGTGTTTCAAAGAGACACAAAAAAACCTTTGGTGTTCAAATACCTAGAGTTTGTGACAATTTCACAAGTGTACACATATGTCAAAAGTCATCAAACTGGGAACTTTAATATGTGTAGTTTATTTTGTTACAGTTATATGAACAAAGCTGTAAAATAATTGTGATTCAATAACTGTTATTGTCCCCCCCCAAAAAAAAAATTCATATGTTGAAGTCCTAACCCCCAGTACCTCAGAATTTGGGTACATTTGGAGATAGGGTTTTTAAAGAGGTAGTTAAGTTAAAATGAAGTCATTAGGGAGTCCAATATGACTGGTGTCCTTATAAGAAGAAGAAATTTAAGCACCAACAGTAACAGAGGGAATACCACGTGGAGGTACAGGAAAAAGACGGCCATTACAAGCCGAGGAGACAGATCTCGGAAGAAGCCAACCCTGCTGACACCTGCATCTCAGACTTCTCTTCTCCAGAACTGAGAAAATAAATTCTGTTGTTTAAGCTACTCAGTGTGTGGTACTTTGTTATGGCAGCCCTAGCAAACTAATACGATGACACCTAAACTTTCAGAATTCAACATTTTCTCCTTCTAATGTCTAGTAGACTTATTATTGTCTAATAAGGTATGTAAGAAAATAAGGAGAAATCAAATATTTGACAAAAGTCATAATACCAGTAATAAGAATGCAGGCATTTGCCTAGAATTTTATAATTTTGAAAAACACACGCATATCTTTTCTGTCTCAATGCTGGTAGTTTGTTTTTCTCTATATTATTAAAGCTTGCATAACCCACACAGTAAAAAACAGAAAACCCACAGGAGGGAAACCTCAGGTTCACAGAGCTTGGCTGCCGGAACGTGCAGAGGAGGACGGGGGTCTCGCTGAGAGGGTGTGACCGGTGCAGATGTCTGAGCGTGCGGGACCTGTCACAGTGGTGTGACAGCCAGCCTTGGAACCAGCCCCGTGATTTGAGGTTCCTTGTCTTTTATATCCAATGACATGTCCACAGATGTAAGCCTAAGTGCACATTCCCCGTCATTCCTCAGTCATGCACATTAATGATCTTACACCAGGAAACTGATGCACGCAGTCTTCCTGCAGCATTTCAAACAGTGTTTATTCCAATTCATTTTTCAATACTTACACCAATTTGTAAGTGATCTAGCCTAACAGGTCCCCTCCCCCAATCTGTCCTTCCCGTTTCACAATAAATTCCCCCAAGGAAAGCAGCTTCCCAGGGATGTGGAGAGAATGAAGCTGTTTGAAACGTGAGCAGTATGAGGGAGCCCTAGAGGCTTACGCGGGCACTTGTGACAGAACCCAGTTCCTAAATCATTCTCTTATGTGCGGTTCAAAGTAAACATTACACCATACTGCTACCATTTTCAATTTCATTGCCCTCAGGGCTAAATTCTGAACGCTAAGGAAATAGATGCTTCTGGTATTAACGTAAATTGAAGGAGACCTTCAAATACTTCTTCAATTTTACGCTTGCTCCCTTTGCAAAGCTGCCTGCTTTGGGCTCCCTTTCACTTGTTTCTTCTTCCACTCCTGGCAATTATTTCCATTTGTTTGGAGGCTGCCCTTTCATTCCACCGAGCTCCTGCAGGGTAATTATAACCAGAGAAAAGGACCTCCATCTCCCTGCACAGGGCTTTGCTTGCTGATACCTCCCTAAAGGCACTGCTGTCTTTCCCTTTAATATGAGGACCTCTGTCACTGCCGCCTTCTTGCTGCAGCTCAGAGCGGGGCCGTCACCTTACCTGCTTCTACCTGATCTTCCCACAGTCACCGGCTCTTTAGCCTGATGTCTCACGCTGGTCTGTGACTGCAGAGGCTGCCTCTGACGTCCGAGCAAAAGCTCCCTGAGGACAGGGACTCCCGTGATGGTCTCAGTCACTGCGGGGACCTCCACTCCTAGTACGGGCCTCACACACACTAGAAGTACCTGTCGGCGACTATTAAATTACGAGGAAACAAAGAGCTGGTTAATTGGTACCCTGCTGCCAGAGCACACCATTAGCTGAATCATTCCACTTCTCAGCAAACATTTTTGGATAACTCAGTGTGCACTACTCACAGGGGCTACAAACACATAGTGATGTGGTCCAGGTCAGAAAGGAACTTAGAGTTCAGAGAGGTGGCCTCCTGTGAATAATGTCAGCCCAGCATGGTCACCCACTCCTACTGGGTTGGTGACAAGATGCAGTGACTACATCGGCCAAGGACCTAACGAGCTGGAATCAAGAACCAAGCAGCCTCCCCCTGAACTGTGTTTTGAGGAAGAGGAGTTAGCCAAATAGACAAGCAGGGATAGGGAATGGCAGGTCATTCCAAATATTGGGTACAACATTTAAAAGGCACAGAAGCCTGAAAGCAAGGCATCTTTTTCAGTAGAAACAAGCAGTTTTGCATTGCTGAAGTATCAACAGAGACTTGGGTGTGGTGGTAGAAGTGACTGAAGAGACAGTCAGGGACACACATTCTCTGTATGTCTACATGGTGACTTATCTAGTTATTTAACAATTTATTATATAATCATTTAGCAATTTATATAATTGTCTTCCACACTAGACTGTGTGTTCTTTGGGGAGCACCCAGAGAGGAATAGGTTTGTAGCAGGTGGTCAGTGAGATGGATGGATGGATGGTGGATAGATGGATAACAGACGATGGATGGACGGATGGATAGATGGATGGATAGATAAACATGTACATAAAACTGAAAACACACAGTTCCCAGCTTTGTAGCTGAGGCGCCCAATAATGTTCCTGCTCCTACAGCTGCATGGCTCCTTCCAGGGTATGTTTGCCTGAATTTCTCCAGCCTCAGGGACTCCTCCTCTGACCACCCAGATTTCCCAGCCAAGCTGATGCTGAGAGGCTGGGAAAGGTCACAGAGCTGCGTTTTTCCAAGTCCCAGTGTAAGGATTCCTCCCCTGGGGGCTGGGAGGGAGCCCCCGTAGACATCATCACCAGAATCGGTCCATGCTGTAACCTGGAACAAGGGCAGGCGCCGTGGGAGCGTCAGAGTCCCTTCACCCACTCTTGCCTCCCCAGGCTCCAGGCTCGATTGCTTGTTGCTATTGGTGGAATGTGCAGATTCCTCCAGATGCTTGGGTGCTGCCCTGGTGCAGGAGTACAAAGTGTCACTGTCCATCTCGGAGACACTCTGTTAATGTGACCCGTTGGCTGCTCTTATTTGAGCTGATTTGGCAGTCAAGCCACAACAGTGCATATGTAGCTTCAATATCTTGGCCCCACAGCTGTTCCTTCCACCTCCACTTACTAAACACAAATGGCCCAGAGACCTACAAAACCCAGAACTTCCTTCTTGTAAGAACAATTTTTGACTGACTATTTCAGAAACTAGCTTAGCAGGCTAACCCACTTGCTAAGGCTCTATACAAATTCACCCCTTCTTCTCCGAGCAAAACATTCCTAGGGAGTAGTCTCAAGGTTTGGCATCCTGATTAAAGGTTTATGCTTAGCCATACCCTGTACTCTGGTTGATTTTTTGCCACTGAAAAATGAGCCTTTCAGACTGATTCAGTTCTTGAACATGTAGGGAAAACTGTCAGTCAGAATTCTCATATGGGTTGAATTGACTTGGGACATCAGCCTAGGGGCACTAGGAGGATGAACCGAGCCCCACTTAGGCACTGCTTAAGTTCTTTTAAGACAACCAGGGCATTTACTGCTCAGTGGGGGACTACTTAGAGTTTCTCAGCTACAATGCTTCCTTTAGCCAGCAAGTGAAACTTCCGACCTGATATTCTAGGGAGACGGTAGGCAAGAAGTATTTCCCATTCACTTTTCCCTTATCTTTTGGATTTAATATTCAATAACTTTGTCCCACAGAATTTTGACATGTACTGGGCACTGGGTCGGAAATCATTAAAGCACATCACTAAGGGACCACCACATGCCTGCCTAATCACAGTTTATTCTCAAATCTTTTTGAACCAAATTGCACTCGTCCTCTGGATTTTTCAGTCCAGCTCCAACTGAAACCCTCCCCAGTCAATCCCTTTTGACTATTGATAAGGCAGAAATGCAGGTGAGCAATAACCTGCCACACTCTGGTTTATTTATCTGTAGTTGCTATTAAATAAGAGCGCAAATAAGAAAACAATTTGTCTACGTACAAAGTCCCTCAGCTATAGTCGGTCTTGCCACAGCAGTTTACATATCTTATTGAGAAACTTCTTACAAAGAAAATACAACTTTCTTTCCTCCACTTGAAAGTACTGAAATAAAAGAAAATCTTAATAACCTACCAATATGTTCTGAAATAAAGGCAGAATTTAACTGCTCTTATGTACCATGGAGTCATGATCTTTTGTTAAAGTCATCCATCTGGAAAAATAAAAACATGATTTAGACCTTTCCTGAACCTGTTCCTTTACCTGTTAACCTTTATAAAGTGAACCGAAGCTGTGAAAGGTGCTGAGTTAACTGCTATTGAATCAAGGACCATGGAGACAGATGTCCATTCTGGAACCATTCATATCGAAATGACCTTGTTGTACATCAATGCTCCTCCAAAATTCAGAGCACACCCATCAACAAAATAGTGTTTCTCCAGGAACAACTGTAGAAATGATAGTAGTAGTTGTAAGAGTACCATAAATACTAACACATTTTAAATACTTATTTTGTGCCGGACACAGCTCTAAATACTTTACATGGGTTAAATCATCCAATGAACCACTGTCAAAATCCCTATTCATTTAGGTTGACCTTCCTACCCAACTGAGAATGTTGATAAAGATTTAACAATTCCCTCAAAAGATGGGCAATGTGACACAGACTGTGACACCAAGTGTGCCAATCTAAGTTCTTGGTCACGAGAAGGTCAGCAGACGGAGGGGTACAGGGAAGTATTATCAAGCTCCACCCCTTTTGTTGTTTACCCAGAGCCTCCAGCTCAAAACAGCTAGGATTCTTTTCAGAGAAAAGGAATTAGTGGGATAGTGTCATGAGTAAAACGTGAAGCCATGAAGACACACAAAGTTTCCAGGCCTGGTTCGTCATACACTATTAGAAGGAATAAAAGATGTCTTTCACGAATGAGCATTGCATTTGTCCTTGGCTTATATTCAAATATTTACAGCAAAGATCGCTTTTGGTTATATGTACCTGAAAACTAAAGTCAAATAAGAATGTTCGGAAAAGAATGTAAGCGATGCACACAGCAACACCATCACACATACTCGCTCTGGTTTGGCTCATTAAAAACATATATATACTCGGCAGTCTGCTTCGCAGTAAAGGAGAAAGGAATGACATCGTGATTACATGGGTCACCATGGAGCTCTGGGTCTTACAGTCTCCAAAGCAAGTCCCCACTCACTCTGGTATACAGGGTTTCACAAAAACGCTTATGTGACTGAGTGATTCCACGTCCCCTCTTGATCTGCATCGCTGGCAGACTGCTCCATCAGAGCTGGTGCGACCAGCATGGCCAAGTTGCAAGTCAAAGGTAACCAAACATACCTGACCAAATCCCCCTTCATTTTCTGATTACTACTGTATTATAGCAGCCTTAAAATACCACTTCAGCAACCACACACTCAACATTTGTCATTCATAGGTAGTTTAAAAATGCTAAACAATTAAGAAAATGCACTTTTTAAAATGACAGAAATAGTGAACATTAAGGAATGTTCTGTTTTCCAACTTCTGTATTTTAACAGAATAGAGCAAATATAGCATGTTAAGAAAATGGTAAAATTTTTAAATGTTTTTCTTTCTTTAAAACTTTTTAATGAAATTCCTCTTCTTGAATAATAGAAAGCTCATCCCTCAAGACACTGTGTTATTTACTGTGATGATTCCACGCACTTCCTCTTTCCAGAGCTACGCTTAGGTCAGCAGTGGCATCCCTAACACATTTGATGCCTGAGCAGATCATGGTTTACTACACATCTCCTATGTGACAAATTATTTTCCGTAGTAATTTTGTAATGGAATATATATTAGTGATGGTGGGAAAGAAACACAAGACAGTAAAAATTTCCTTTTACTGAAATTCATCTATGTACATATAATCATGCCAGTTAAAAATAAAAAGTAAAATACATATTACAACTAAAAAAATAAAAAGGAGACTTCTGGTTCCAACATGGCAGTGTAGAAGCAAGCTTGCTTCAATCCCCCCACCAAAACCAAAAAACAAATGAATATACACACAGTACTGAGATTACCACCAGCAATATTCCAGAACTCAATTATTAAGGATGAGACAGTTCTTGGGGCCAGAGAGAGTGAAAAAATTCCAAGCAGACAGTAAAAGAGTCAGATTTCCATAACCACAATGCCCCTTCCTCCAATCCACCCAGCACCAAGTGTGCAGAAAATTTCCTCCCAACTCACAGTTTCTGCACTGGAAAAAGTGAGTTCCAAGTGGACAACCAGCTTTCCCACGATCTTGAGTTTCCTGGCAGGAGACTGTCCCTGCCTCAACACATGGAAAGCATCAAGAGTGCCCGAAGGGAGAAATATCACTGAGGACAGCCAGAGATGAAGAGGGAAAGCAGGACTACCATCTCCAGCCCTGAAAACTCAGCTCTGTAACTCAGCCACAGGAGACACCAAATCAGAGTGGCTGTTCAGCAGCATGATGCTGTAAGAGGTTCATTCCATAGGTCCCCTGGGCATGAACCCCTAGTCTTACCACACAACTGGGATATCCCCTATGAAACCTCCCCTATTCAGGATGGGTGGTATTCATATTGTTTACTAGAACCAAGGCAAACCTGGTCTTAAGGCATCATCTAGTGCTTTAAAGGAAGCAGTAACCCAGCAAGGCAGGGGGAGGGGAGAGGAAGAAAAAAAATCAACAGATAAATTATAATACAAAGAATCTCTAAGCAAACATATCCAATAAAATCCAAAATAAGCCAGACAGAAAAGAGTAGAATAAATAACCAATCTTTCAATGCAAAGAAACAGATGTACATCCACAAGAAACAATAGCAAACATGGAACCATGAACTCCCCAAATGGACAAAGCAAAGAACCAGTTACTGACCCTAATAGGAAGGCAATATGTGACTCTCTGACCAAGAATACAAAATAGAAGTTTTAAGAAAACTCAATGATCTCCAGGACAGCACAGAAAAGCAATTCAAAAATTTATCAGAGAAATTTAACAAAGATATTGAAATAATTAACAAAGAACCAAACAGAAATCTTGGAACCAAGAAATACATTTTCTGAACTAAAAAATTCATTAGAGGTTCTCCACAGCAAATGAATCAAGCAGAGAAACAATTCAGTGAGCTCAAAGACTGGCTGTTTGAAAATAAACACTCAGAGGAGAAAAACAGAATGAAAAGGAATGAGGATTGCTTACAAGTATAGAAAGTTACCTTAAAAGACCAAATCTAAGAATTTCTGGTGTTCAAGAGGAGCTGAACAAGAACAATTGGTAGAAATATCATTTAAAAAAAAAAACTTTCCAAACCTTGAGAAAGAGATAAATATCCAAGTATAGGAAGGTGAGAGAATACCAAAAAGATCCTACCCAAATAAAACTACCCCACAGCATATAATAATCAAACTCTCAAAGGTCAAGGACAAAGAGAGGATCCTAAAAGCAAGAGAAAAGAAATAAATAACATGTAAAGAAGCTCCAATTCATCTGGCAACAGACTTCTCAACAGAAACCATACAGAACATGAGAGAGTGGGATGACATTTTCAAAGTGCTAAAACAAAACAACTTCCATCCAAGAATACTGCATCCAGCAACACTGGAAAGATAAAGTCATTCCCTGACAAACAAAAGCTGAGAGAATTCGCCACTACCAGACACATGTTACAAGAAATTTTTTAAAAACCCACTAATGTGAGAAAAAAAGAAAACATTTGAAGCCATAAAAACCACTGGTAGAATTAAGTACATGGACAAACCCAGAATACTCTAATATTGAAATTATGGTGTGCAATCATAGCTCTAGTATAAAGACCAAAGACAAATCTATCAAAAGTAAGAATAGATATAGCAACCTATTAGGAGATAGGCAATAGGAAAATATGTAAATTGAGACAACATAAAGTCAAAATGTGAGGGTGATGGAGTCAAAGTGTATAGGTTTTTTTTTCATTTCTTCTTTGTTTCTTTCTATTCTTTTCTGTGTGATTTAAAATAAGTTGTCATCTCTTTAAAATAACTTGTTATATTTATAAGATGTTTTTTACAAACCTCCTCATAACCACAATGCAAAAACCTATGATAGATTTACTAAAAATAAAAGAGCAGCAAAATAAAACATACTAACAGAGAAAATCACTTAACCACAAAGGAGGACAGTAAGAAAGGAAAAAAGAAAAAGAGGAGTTACAAAACAACCAGAAAACAAGCAACAAAATAGCAGTAGTAATTCCTTACTTATCAGTAATAACGCTGAATGTAAATGGACTCAATTCTCCAATTAAAAGGTATAAAATACTCTATGGAAAAGAAAGAAGACCCAACTATATGCTGCCTACAAGAAACCCACTTTACCTATAAAGTCAGACATAGACTGAAAGAAAAGAGCTGGAAAAACATATTCCATACAACTGGAAACCAAAAAGAGCAGAGGTAGCTTTACTTATAACAAATAAAATAGACTAAAAATCAAATACTATAAAAAGAAACAAAAAAGTCACAATATAATGACAAAGGGGTCAATTCAGCAAGACGATATAACAATTATAAAGTTCTATGCATCCAACACCACAGCTCCCAAGCATATTAAGCAAACATTAATAGATCTAACTGGATAACTATATACAAAGAATGAAAACTAGACCCCTACCTCTCACAAAAATCAAATACAATGTGGATTAAAGACTGAAATCTAAGACTTGAAACTATGGAACTACTAGAAGAAAACATTGGGCAAACACTCTAGGACATTGGCCTGGGTAAAGGTTTTTGTGTAAGACCTCAAAAGCACAGGCAACTAAAGGAAAAATAGACAATTGGAACATACCAAGCTAATAAGCCTCTGCAAAGCAAAGGATACAATCAACAAAATGAAGAGACAACCTACAGAATGGTAGAAAATATTTGCAACCTATCCATCTGACAAGTGATTAATAACCAGAATATATAAGGAGCTCAAACAACTCAACAGCAAAAACCAAATAATCTGATTTTTAAAAAATGGGCAAAAGATCCAAATAGACATTTACCAAAAAAAGACACACAAATGGCCAACAGGTGTATGAAAAAATGCTGAACATCACTAATCACCAGAGAAACACAAGTCAGAACCATGATGTGATATGATCTCATTCTAGTTAAAATGGCTCGTATCAAAAAGACAGGGAATGGAGGCTGGCAAAGATGTGGAGAAAGGGAAACCCTCATACACTGTTGATGGGAATACAAATTAGTGCAGCCACTATGGAAAACTGCTTGGAGGTTCCTCAAAAACTACAAATAGAACTACCACATGATATAGCTATCCCCCTGCTGGGTATATCCTAAGAAAGGCAATTAATGTATCAAAGAGATATCTGCACTCCTATGTTTAGCACAGCACTATTCATGATAGCCAAAATATGGAATTGACCTAAGTGCCCATCAACGAATGAATGGATAAAGAAAATGTGGTTTATATGTGCAATGGAGTATTAGTTAGCCACAAAAAAGCATGAAATCCTGTCATTCTTAGCAACATGGATGTGTTTGGAGGTCATTATGTTAGTGAAATAAGCCAAGCACAGAAAAACAAATATTGCACATTTTCACTCATATGTGGGAGCTAAAAAAAAAAGTGGATATCATGGAGATATAGGGTAAATTGGTGGTCACCAGAAGGTGGGAAGGGTACAGGGGAGTGGGGAATGAAAAGAGGCTGATTAATGGGTACAAATACACAGTTTGATAGAAGAAATAAGACTTAGTGTTTGACAGATCAGTAGGGTGACTATAGTTTACAATAATCTATTGTATATTTCAAAATAGCTAGACAAGAATAATTCAAATGTTTTTAGGAAAAAGAAAAGACAAATATTTAAGGTGATGGATACCCCAGTTACACTGATTTGATCTTTACAAATTATATGAATGTATTAAGTTAGCAGATGTATCCTGAAAATATGTCCATCTCTTATATATCGAAAAATTTAAAAAGATAAGCAACAAATTCTTTTTAATTGAACTAATGTGTTTTTTTAAAAAGAAGGGAAATTCACACCTACATATTGGTCTGATATCTTAATGAGTTACATTATGGTGTCTGTTTTTGATCTGTAACTTCCGCATATTTGTCAAAATTAATCTTTGCATATTCACGTTCAATGGACATATATATAGGAGGATTTGTCAGCTCTCTTTACTCACACTGAATTGAAAAAGTTACTTTTTAAATTTTAATTTTGAAAAGTGTTTTTCACATGAAGTAATAGATATTTGAATAGTTAGGAAGTCTTAAATATGAGGATGAGTTTGTCAGAGATTCATAAAAAGCATATTTTAAATAAGTTCCAGAAATTGAAAAACTGTTCAAGTCTTTGTTTCTTCAGGATTGATTCCAATAGTTTTCAAACATCTCTGCAATTGGAGAATTTCCCCTAAGATATTTTCATCAGAAAATTCATCCTAAATTTCTATTATGTTAGGTGAAAACTTCTAAATTTTTTCTTCTCCTGTCAAAAGAATCTGAGAAAATGGCTGAACTTTACCAAATACGGGAATATTTAATCCATTGCTTTAGAAGTGTCCAGTTCCTGGGGGAACTAATCAAAATATTCAAACATGTCCTGCAATTCCTTCTGCCAACGTAAGCCAGCCTCTTTTGTCCTTTTTCTCTACCATTCTTCCTTGAAATTTGATTCTTTTAATTTTCTGTGTAAATGTTCTTTGACTTCTATTTTATTGTTGCATAGTTAATAGTTTTCTCCATAATTTTTGTGTGCTGATCTTCAAGGAACAATTTTAAAGCTGAGTATCACTATATCATTTTTAGGGTTGATTCTGGCCGTTTGAAAATATTTTTATATCTGACTTACTTGATTTACAATTTCATATTAGAAAAGAAGATAGCTCAAAAAAATCACAAACAACAGAGAAGGAAATCTGAGAAGAACTTCTCATATCCACATTAACTTTCAGATTTCACTGCACTTGAAGGTTGAGAAAGACTTTCCAACATTTGTCTGTCACACATGCAAAACTTCATAGTGGGCATATCGTATCACCAGGGACAATCTTTTCACAATTCTGAAGCATTTTTTATCAATTAGGTGAAACTGAAAGGAATAAATAATTTTTTTCCCAAATGTTACCAAAAGAATAATCATGAAGAAGAACTTCAATTGGTCACACACAGAATAACAGAATTGAAGTAATTAAAGTTGTATTTCTTTGTGTTTATAATCTCTATGCTATCATTTTACATTATGAATCTACTGTTTAAATGTGGAGGAATTTATAACACCACAGGGACTGGAGATATGGATTGCACCAGAAGTAAACACTAGCAACGCTGAACTCTTAGAAACGTACTCTCAAAACAAACACATGAACTCTCCTTCACTGCTCATGGGAATGCAACATGAGACAGTTTAAGAAGACAGTTTGGCAGTTTCATAAAAATTAAAAGTTAAGAAAAACTCAGCATATGACCCAGAAATCCCACTCCTAAGTACCTACCCAAGTGAATTCATGCAGAAATCTGTATGCAAATGGTTATAGCAGCTTAATCATAATTACCCAAAACTGGAAGCAACCAGGATTTCCTTCAATAGGTGAATGAATAGACGAATGGTAGTGTACCCATACAGCAGAATAGTATTTAGTAATAAAAAGGAACCACCTATCAATTCACACAACAACATGGATGAATCTTAAATACATTTCACTAAGTGAAATAAGTCTGACCCAAAAAGCTACATGTTGTATAATCCATTCCTATCACAGTCCGGAAAAGGCAAAACTATAGAGATGGAAAAGAGCTCAGTGGTTGTCAGGGGTTCTCTAATAAAAAGAAAGAGGGCTCACTGGAGAAAGGATTGATTCTAACACTGGGGCAGGTACAAAAGATGATGATCCTGGAGCATCTGGAGTACCAAAAAACAAGAAAGTGCTCAAAACACAAAACAAAGTATATATATATATCAAAATATCACATTGTACACCATAAGTATATATTAGGTTATTAAGTATGAAATGTCTGATTTCCTTGAGTACTAAGTTTGACAGTTGATATCTGCGACATTTCACTTTGACACTTCTTGTTTTATTTTTATGATGAAGGTACATCCTCATTCTTTCAAACGCATGCTGTGGCTTGTGATTATCTTTCAAATTTTTTTTTAGAGCAATTTTGTGAAACCATGAGTAAGTCAAAAATTCGTGTCATTTTCAAATATGAGTTCCATTGTGGAATCAATGCAGTGCAGACACTCAAAATACTTTGTTGACGAAGTGTTTGGAAGGATGTGGCTAATGAACTCACAGTATATCGATGGTTTGAGAAGTTCCATTCTGGTGATTTTAATCTTGAAAATTAGCCACGTGGACAACCTGAGACCAAGGTGGATAATGATGAGCTGAAAGCTGTACTGGAAGCGAATGCATCTCAACCTACACGTGAATTAGCAGAAAGGTTTGACGTTCCTGTTTCAATAATATTGGACCATTTGAAACAAATTGGCAAGGTAAAGAAGCTGGGTTTTTCATGAATTAAACAAGCATAAGAAGAGAACTCGTCTGGAAGCTTGCCTTTCTTTGCTGTCATGACATAAAGGTTAACCATTTATATGCCGTGTTATGTGTGATGAAAAATGGATTCTATTTGACGACTGCAAGCATTCAGCACAATGGTTGGATAAAGATGAAGTGCCAAAACACAGTCCAAAACCGAATACTCATCAAAAATTCTAATGGTGTCTGGTGGTCCAGCGCTGGCATTATCCACTACAGCTTCATGAAACCTGGTCAATCAATTACAGCAGATGTCTACTGCAACCAACTGGACCAAATGATGAGGATGCTTGTGATTAAGCAGCCAAGATTGGTCAATAGAGACAGGCCAATCCTCTTGCAACACAACGCTCGACCACATGTCACACAAACAACACTGCTCAAACTACAGCAGCTGGACTTGGAAACTCTCTGTCATCCACCATATTCACCAGACCTTGTACTGACTGACTACCGCTTCTTCCAGGCTTTGGACCACTTCTTGCAAGGAAAAATATTCCATTCTCAACAAGCTGTGGAAAACGCCTTTTGCAATTTCATCACCACTCACTCTCCAGGCTTCTTTGCTGCTGGCACAAACAAGCTACTGTTAAGATGGCAAAACTGTGTGGATAGTTTAGGCACATACTTTGATTAATTGTACTATTTCTTGTTTGAGATATAATAAACTACACTTTTGATTCAAAATCAGACATTTCATATTTAATGACCTAATATAATTTTGTCAATTAAGCCTTAATAATGTTGAAATGATAACTTGAAAAAAGAGATATTAAACTTTAAAAATCAAAAAACAAACTAAAGGGGTATGACACAGAAACATAAGAGTCAATCTGAAAGACATCACAGTAGCCACAGATGAACAATTTGAGCAACAAAATAAATAATGTAGCATTGTATTATAAACCAAAGTATTAAGTAAATATACATGAGTCCAAACTGATAGAAATAAGTGATCAAATAAATACATAAATTGGAAGAAGTGACAAATTTTCCTTACGAAAGGATTATAAATAATATATGTAGATAACTAACCTCTCCAGGAGGTGGAGCTTAATTTCCTTCCCCTTGAATGTGAGCTGGACTTAGTGACTCATTTCCAAAGAATAGAATATGAACCTGGAAAAATAACAGCACAGTGGATAAACCTGGAAGACACCACCTTAACTAAGAGATCAGGGAGGGTTAGGATCCTCAGTGATTAATCATGTCATACCATATACCTCCCTAATATGAAGCAATGAGAAACACACTGCTAGTGTGTTCTTCTCAAAAACCCCCAACCCCAATGTAATCATGAGTAAACATAAGACAAACCCAAATTGAGGAACCTCCTACAAAATACCTGACCAGGGTTCTTCAAGGTTATGAGAACAACAAAAGACTAAGAAAGTGTCACATATTGGAGGAAACTAAGGAGGCAGGAGGACTAGATGAAATGTGGTGTCCTGGATGGAACTCTGGAACAGAAAAATGTTAGTGCAAAAAGTGGAGAAGCTGGAATGAATCACGGAGTTTAAGTTTTAAAACCCCATCAAAATTAATTCTAAAACAATATCATTAATATGTAGTTTAGTAAATTATTTAACACTATTTGATACATCAGCAAAATTCCTATGATTAATCTTACCTAAATCATATTTTCAAGCTAGATTTTCATATTCTATAAACTCATTTATTTAAAGTTTTTTAAAAAGTAATCTAGGGATCATGGGATATCTAGTGTTCATAAGAATAGAATTAACAAAAGATGTGCAAACCTGCATGAATAAGATTATACCTTATTGAAGGACATTATAAAGTATTTAACAAAATACAGAGCAATATTCATTCCTCCCAAATATATTGATTCAAGGCCACTCCAACTTAAAAATGTCATTAAGGTGTTTTAATGAACTTGAAAAACTGATTCTAAAATTTACATAGAATATCAAAGACCCAAGAATAACCAGGACACTCCATTCTACCCAAAGTGATCTATAGATTCAGTGCAATCTCTATCAAAATACCAACGAAATTATTCACAGAAATAGGAAAAGAATTTATATGGGACCACAAAAGACCCCAAATGGCCAAAGCAATCCTAAGCAAAAACAACAAAGCTGAACACATCATACTACCTGACTCTAAAACATGCTACAAAGCTATAGTAACCAAAACATCATTGTACTGGCATAAAAACAGACACATAGACCAATGGAACACAATAGAAAGCCCAGAAGTAAATCTACACATTTACAGCCAACTCATTTTCAACAAAAGTGCCAAGAACATACACTGGGGAAAGGACGATCTCTTCAGTAAGTGGTGCTGGGAAAATTGGATATCCATATGTAGAAGAATGAAGCTAGATGCCTGTCTCTCACCATATACAAAAATAAAATCAAAACGAATTAAATATTTAAATGTAAGATCTGAAACTATGAAACTACTAGAAGAAAACATTGGGAAAATGCTTCAGGACATTGGTCTATCCAGGCAAAGATTTTTGGGGGGCAAGACATCAAAATCACAGGTAACAAAATTAAAAATAGACAAATGAGATTATATCAAGGTAAAAAGCTTCTGCACGACAATGGAAACAATCAACAAAGTGAAGAGACAACTTACAGAATGGGAGAAAATATATGCAAACTACCCAGCCAACAAGGTATGAATAACCAGAATATATAAGGGACTCAAACAACTCAACAACAAAATAATTAAATTAAAAATGGGCAAATGATTTGACTAGACATTTCTGAAAAGAAAACATACAACAGGTATATGGAAAAATGCTCAACATCACTAATCATCAGAGAAATGCAAATCAAAACCACAATGTGATATCATCTCACCCCAGCTAAAATGGCTTATATCAAAAAGACAGAGAATAATGGATGCTGGCAAGGATGAAGGGCTGTGGTCCCCAACTCTGTACCAGTCTGTGGCCTGTTGGGAACTGGGCTGCACAGCAGGACGTGAGCAGTGGGCAAAAAGCTTCATTTGTATTTACAGCCACTCCCCATCACTAGCATCACCGCCTGAGCTCCGCCTCCTGTCAGATCAGTGGCATCATCAGTTGCAGGAAAACAAGCTCAGGGCGCCCACTGATTCTGCATCATGGTAAGTTGTATAATTATTTCATGATATATTACAATGTAATAATAATAGAAATAAAGTGCACAATAAATGTGATGCACTTGAATCATCCTGAACCCACACCCCCCAGGTCTGTGGAAAAGTTATCTTCCATGAAACCATTCCCTGGTGCCAAAAAGGCTGGGGACCGCTGATGTAGAGAAAGGGGAACTCTCATACACTGTCAGTGGAAATATAAATTAGTATAGCCATTCTAGAAAGCTCTACGGAGTTTATTCAAAAAACTAAAAATAGAACTATCATGTGATCCAGCAATCCCACTACTCAGAATATATCCAAAAGAAAGGAAATCAGTATGTCAAAGAGATATCTGCACTCCCATGTTTATTGTGGCAATGAACTATTATTCAGCTATAAAATAGAATGAAGTCTTGTCACTTGCAGCAACGTGGATGAGCCTGGAGGACACTATGCTAAGTGAGATAAACCAGGCCCAGAAAGACAAACATCACACACACGTACCCTCTCATAGGTGGGAGCCAAAAAAGTTGATCTTAAGGAGGTAAAGAGTACAATGGTGGTTACAATAACCACCAAGATACTCCTTTAGAAGAAAAAATAAGGTTGTGTAAGTTTATAGGGTTCATTTTATTATTGAGTCAAAAATTACATTTGTTACAATGTATTTTGTGAATGAAATACTGTGTAATATAAATAAATTTTTTTAATAAAAGATCATGGACTTGGGAGCCCAACGGACCTGGATTTGAAGCCTGGCAAATGCCATTTACTGCGTATGATCTTGGAAAAGACAGGCAAACCTTCTAAGCCCCAACTGCCTCATCTGCAAACTCGGAATAATGACACATATCTCATAGAATTTCAGTGATGACTCCATCAGACCTGCAAAGGTTTTCTGATATTGTGCTTGGCACATAGCAGTTAATTAATCGACACTGTTAACTCCTTTGATAAGAAAGGAGCATGGTAGAAGTAGGCAAACCAAATGAAGCCCTTGGTTCTGAACTGGGCTTATTCTTTGACCATACCACTCCTTACAATGCTCAGTTATGCACACTTGAGTGCTCAACATAATAAATAAATGCTAGAAAGAAACTTATCAGACACAATAAAATATATTCCACCTACTTCAGTCAACTCTGGTTTAATATTGTCTCATACTTAAAGAACACTTTTAAAAGTAAAAATTGTCCTACCTCAGAAAACACATCAGAACCTCTAGTTATGAAAATTTAATGTATGTCAAAAGTACTATTGGATTTCCATTAAATGTCAACCAGCCACATTTAAAAGAAAATGTTAGCAATAAATAAAACATAGATGAAAGCCTAGAAGAATTGATTTAATCCCAGTATAAGTAACAGCAAATTAAACTTATTTACTAAAATTATTTAATACATTTATTACATTTATTTACTTTCAGTCCCTTCACAGAAAGTTTATTGACCCTTAATTTAAAAGATGATTTTTCCTCTTTGTTTTGTAAATGTGTATTACATTGATCGATTTTTGAATGTTAAATTAACCTTGCATTCCAAGAAAAAAACCTCACTTAATCATGTGTGTTTTTTAAAATATTCTTTGATTGAATTTGCTAATATCTAGATTAGGATTTTTGCATCTCTGTTCATGAGAAATAGTAAATGACTCGTATTTTTCTTTTCTTGTAATGTGTAAGGCTTTTCTTTTTTAATGACAAGTAAAAACTGTATATATTTACGGTTGTACATGTTTTGTTGTATGTATACACTGTGCTATGGCTAAATCAAGCTATTTATCACATGCATTACCTTATCTGTTTTTAATATTATGGTTATGCAGGCCTCATTAAATAAGTTTGGAAATGTTCTTCTATTTTATGGAAGAATTTAACAAGGCTGATCCTCTTTCTTACATAAATGTCTGGAGACCACCAGTGAAGACATCTGTCCTGGGGTTTTGTTAGGAAGGTTTTAAATTAGAGATTCAATTTTTTAAAAGGTATAAAAACTGTAAGTATTGTTCTATTTTGTCAGTTTTCTTAAATTGAAGTTTTCAAGGAATTTGTCCAATTCATCTAAACTTTCAAATTATGCACATAAGAATGCTCATTATATTCTTATGACTTTTATTAATCTGCAGGATATATAATGTCCCTTATTTCATTCTTAATATTGAAAATATGCCCTTTTTTCCTGCTTCTTTTTTGCTAGGAGTCTATCAATTCTATTAAATCTTAAACAACTAACTTTTGCTTTGCCAGTTTTCTCTATTGTACTCTTTTTCTATTTCATTGAATTCTTCTCTCATCTTTATATCCTTCTCTATCCCTGGTGTTTAATTTGCTGGTCCTTTTCTAACATCCAAAGATGGGATCTTGATTTTTAAGTTTTTTTATTTTATAGTATAAATTTAGACCCATAAATTTCCCTCATAGCACTGCTTTAGCTACATACTACAAATTTTGGTATGTCCTTTTATTCTTCATAAACATATTTTCTAATTTCCTTTGTGACTTTTCTTCGACTCTTAGGGAGTTATTTTGTGTTTTGCTTATTCTCCAAGTATTTGGGGATTATCCTATTTCCATTTACTGACTTGTGGTTTAATTCTCAGAAAACATACATTGTATAGTTACTACCAATCTTTTCGAAAGGTGGTCTACGCTGGTGAGTATTCAACATAAACTAGAAGAGAATTTCTATTCTGAAGTTGTTGGCTTTAGTGTTATATATGCTACTTAGGTCTGGTTGGTTAATTATGTTGTTAAAAATCTTTTAAATGCTTTCTGAGTATTTTGTCTGCTTGCTCTTTCTGCTACCAAGAGTGGTAAGTTAAACTTCCCAATTTTGATTTTGGATTTGGCTTTTTCTCCTTTTAGTACTGACTTTTGCTTTACTATTTTGAAGCTTTATTAAACACATACATATTAGAATTTCCATGCCTTTCTGTTCAATTGACTCCTCAATCACTATGAAAATATGTCTAGTACTATTAATACTTCTTACCATAAGTCTCCTTTTTGTATTAATTTAACTACACCTTTGTTTGTACAGTATACCCTTTCCAAACTTGCAAACTTTCTGTCTTAAAATGTTGTCTCTTCTCAACAGCATATTTGTCGGTTTCCTTAATAATCTTTCATTTTAACTGTTTAGTACAATTGCACTTAATATATAAGTACTGAATACTTTTTGCAAGATGTACTTGGTTTGTCTAGATGTACTTGGTTTGTCTAGGGTGCTCACTGTAAATAAACCTTAGATGTAGATTTATGGGACATGGCTCCACAGAAAATGTTATATTAGCTACGTAATTTTTGGCATGTAATGCAGACAATATTTGGTATAAAATACAGGCATGTCACGACCTAAATAGCTCCCTTTTTATAAAGTGATGCCCCATACACAACATATGCATCCTATGTTAAATCTCAGTCAGGGAGGACCTAATGCAGCAAGTAAGAATTTGGGGAGTGGTACAGGCAGACCTATGAAATTACCTGCACCCTTGGTATTAGTCAAGCTTGACAATGGTTAAGATTTCTGACTCTGAGTCTAATTTGATGATCTGATCTTTTGTATTATCTCAGTTCTCTAAGTGGTTTCCCTCCTTCAAACCTTGGCTCCTTCAGTCTCAACCACAAGAGCGACAATAAGCCCTTTAGAACGCAAGCTAGGTCATGTTACTCCTCTGGTCAAATGGCTTTCTATTCAGAGTGAAGCCAAACTCCTACAATGGCCTCAAAGCGCTGCATTATCAGACCTACCTGTTTCTTCCCTGCACTCGTCTCTTATGAGCCTCCCCCTTTGTCACTCTGCTCTATGCCCACTGCCCTCCTTGCTGGTCCTCCAACTTGCCAGGCAGTCAACCGCAGGCCCACTGCTCTGACTCTCGCCTCTGCCTGAAGATACCCATAGTGGCTGGCTCCTCTGTCTCTTTCAGGTCTTCACCTTCTCTGACTTTCCCTGACTATGTAAAGTTGCCCAAACCCTCCAACACCGTAGACCACACATCCCCTTTACCCTGATTTGTAAAGGCTTCTCCATAGGCTTTACTACCTTCTCAGACATCATATAATTTACACATTTATTTATTCAGTATGTCTCTCCTCAGCATAGGAACGTTAAGCTCCCTGAGAACAGAGATGTTTTAACTATTTTGCTAGGTACAGCACTTTGAACAGTACCTAGCAAAATAGGCACTCAAATATTTGTGAAATACATGAATGGAACTTCTCCCTGGGTATTGTTTTGCCTGAATTCCGCGTGTACATTTTTCCCTCCCTCTTCCCGACACAGGTCTCTCAGCCTCATTCACACCGAGGCCATGGACAACCTGCATGTGTTTAAAATTATTCATTATGGCCTTTGTGGGTTTTTTTGTAGATTTTTTTTACTGCATTAGATCAGTGAACAATGCTTATTTTATGCAACTTGCTGAGTTTTCTTTTATGGTCTAGTTCATAGTCGATCTTTTTAAATGTTTCAACTGTCTTTGAAATCAACATTGGTGCCCAGTTTGTTGTATACAGCATATGCACCATGTAGTTGGTTGTGAAATCCGAATTCTCTTATTTTTTATCTGATAGTTTATGACTAGATTTATTAGTGACCAGTTGTTATGGTGTCTGTAATTTAGAATAGTTCACAGACACTTTAAGTGTGTCACAGAAAGGAACCTTCTAGGTGTAATGAGCATTCTAATCAGGGAAACCATACTGCAGAGCTGGCCACTACAAGCTCTTCTGTTAATTTTATCACTGACCATTAAGAATGTTACTGAAAATGATGAACGCCACAGTGGCTTGTTAGAGTAACAGGCTAGAAGAGGCCCCTCCCTGTTAACACAAGTGGTAATCAAGATATGAAAACTGCATCATTTAGACTACTCCCTATTCCTGCACAAACAAGGTAAAAGACTATCTAGCAGGCCCTGGGGTGGTGCCTGAGGCTTAATCCTAAAATACCATTGTCCAGTCACTGCGTTAGAGGATGGCTCATGGTGATAACGGGAACAAAATTTTGCCCCTGGAATAGTCACAACCACCTTGAATAAATTTTCAAGAAAGATGTGACTGGATCACCTAGTGACAGAGCTGGAACTTCATTAAGCTTACAAAATAGGTTGTTAGAACTGTTTTGTGCCTGATTACTAATGAATTATTGTTTAATAAGGCTGTGGAAATTAGCTAATAACCACCTAAAACTTGTTAACTAACAGTATCTAGAAGTAACAATGTGATAAATAAATCAAATGCCAGAGTAGAGTTTCAAAATATATTTCACATTTCTAGCATAAAAACGAATCGTTTAGTTTTTGTGTTAAAGTATTACTTTAAAAAACTTTTTAACAGAAATATAGTTTTGGTAATAAATAAGCATTTGGTAACTATATAAACATGTAACAGATATGCTCTACATGTGTAATTTAAGTACATTAATATGAATATTTTTTACCGGTATAATTCATATAAAATGATAAAGTATTTTTACATTATTTAAAAAAATATTGGCAACATAAATTCACGAGTGTTAATCTACTCAGTCAATTTTAGTGCCCCTGCCCTGTATCGGGACACCTTTGCATGTACAGAGAGAGGCCCCGTGAACTGGTTACACCGTCTCTGGGAAGTTCTCTGGGAAGTAACAGAGGCCCCAGGGGAGCCCACAAGCAACAGGGCAGGCTGGGGAGCATCAGGGACACAGGAACGAAGCAGAGGGCTAATATGCAAAATCTAATTGGGAAGTTTTGTTATATTGTTAAGCGATCCACTCCCCACCCCACCCCTCCAAGAAATGTGAAAATTTATTTTAAAAATTTAAAGTCTCAGCTTCAGTAAAATTGTCTTGTAGTATTTTCAGCTAAAAAAGCTTAATTCTCTTCCTTTAATTTCTGGTTTTATGACCAAATATCCTGAAGATACCGTTTTTCTTCTTTTAAAGTAGCCAATGTTTTCATTGCTTCTAGTTTTTCAACTCCAGCCTCTCTGCTTATTATTTCTACAAGGGCATCATTTACATCCGTGGCCATATTCTTAGCATCTCTAGAAAAGAAAATAATAGCATCATCACTTATGGAACAGGAATTTTTACCAAATCTTCCTTAATTCACGAATCTAATTCCTTTGAATCCACCATCTTAGTTCTCCCCTCCTTATTCCCGGAACAGGGCTCCCAGTCTCTGTCACGCCCAGGCCCAGGCCTTCCCCACAGTGACCATTCTATCAATAAAAGGCAAAGCTGACCACACTGTCAAAATCTCCACAGCTTCCAGGTCCCGAGAGCAGCCTAGCGGTTTCCTAAGAGTCTGAGAAGTGTCTGCGGGTGCGTGCGTCTAGCGCCTCTCATTCCCTGCCCGCCACTCTAAAGGCACAAAGTGGACTCATGCTCCTGAAGGAACAAGCTGTCTCTCCCTTCTAGGCCTATTCTACACACACAACGTTAGTAACAGACACCTCTATCAAGGAGTTACTACATGCTGAGCCCTTTTCTCAGTGCTTTTACATGTCTTAACTCTAATTTATGAGATAGGGGAGGTGCCCCTCCTGGGTGCTCCTGCCATCCCCTACAGAAAGAACACTTCCTACAGAACACTTGCGACGCTGGAAGCCTCTGCTTCTGTGGCTTTCCACTAGGGAGTAAGGTGTTGGAGGGCAGGGAGTGTACCTCACTTATCCTCCTATCTCACAACACCTGTACGGTGCCCAAGACTCAGCAGGTGCTTAAATGTTTGTTGCATGAAGAAAAGTGTCGGGCACAATTCTATATGTTAGGGACTGAAGCTGCCTTGGCCCCTCACGGTGACATTTCTTGGGGTGTCTACAGTGGCCATCTGACCACCTGACCTTTCTTATTAACAGCTCTCCCCTCAACCACTCCCAGGGAGCTTCTACCCCACGGTCCTTCCCCAGGTCACCACTGGCCACCATGTTACCCATCTCCCTGCTGCCCTCTCTGTTTTCTCACTTGACTCATCAGCAGTACAGGCCTGTTCCCTGGAATACTGTCCCCCTGGCTTCGGGACAAGTTTGCTCCTTCTTCAGTGGCTGTTTCCTCTTAGTCTCCTGTGCCTGCTTCCCTGACGGACTCATCAATGTTCAAGTTCTCTGGGGTTTCATTCTGAGCCCTCGTCTCTGACCACTGCTTATTAATGCTTTTATTAATGTGAAAAGTGAAGCACCAGTGATTGGGAAGAGCTATTTCTGAGATAATATTTAAAGAGATTGGATATTTAAGGTATTCTTCAAGTTCTCAATTACCAGTTATTTGTGTATCTGTACAATTAACTCTGCCTCTACTATTTAGAGGTGTGTTTCAAAAACTTCAGCCTATATTTGACCACTGATGTCACTGTCCTCTATGAACATGATGAAGATCAAATAATTCATTAAAAGCTAAATGAAAATGTAAACCAACATAATTCATAGAATTTCTGCCCTTTATCAATATAAAGCTGTGGTTCCCAACCCCCGGTACCGATCCGTGGCCTGATAGGGACCAGGCCGCAGAGCTCTACCCCATTCCCCCTCCAATCTGTGGAAAAATTGTCTTCCATGAAACTTAGGAACTGGGGGTGGGGGGCACATGGCAGGAGGTGAGTGGCAAGCGGAGTGAAGCTTCACCTGTATTTACAGCCACTCCCCATCACTCACATCACTGCCTCAGCTCCCCCCCACTCCCCCCCCACAATCCCCCACCCCGTGGAAAAATTGTCTTCTATGAAACCAGTCACTGGTGCCAAAAAGGTTGGGGACTGCTGATCTAAAGCAGTGTTTTTCAACTAAGAGTCAAGATCTACTAACAGATTATGAAATCAATGAGTAGCCAAAGCCAGGTTTTTAAAAAATTAAACAGTAAAATAAAACAGAAGAAAAACGATCAGAATGCATCATAAAAAGTCAAAAATGTTAAGTTTTGTTTCATAAAATTTGTTTCCATTATATTTATATGTATTCTGGGTCAGTATTTATGTGCATTCAATGCCCAGTATTTTGTCTTCTGCACCACAGTTAAAAGATAGAAAAAAAAAAAAAAGAAACTGACTTAGTGACTTAGAGAATGTATTAAATGCTAGGGATGTGTTAGGATGAAAATCAATTTCTTACTTCAAAACTTTTTAATTAGCAAAAATATTTTGAGTTCCATTAAAACAAGTAAGTTTTAAACAATTTTATTTTCTATGGCAACTGTGAGTTTCTGTAAAAGATCTTGTCACAGAAAGTAAATCAAACTTAGTAACATAAGAACGTTCCTAGGTTTATGTCAACTTTAACACCACAAGATTATGCCTGGAAGAAAAAGGATCCGAGTACTCCCAGTCTCAGAATCAAATCATACTTTTTCCCTTAGCTAATTCAATGGCACAAATCACCAATTCTTACACACAACAAAACCAATCCTGAGATTTCAAGTTAAATAATTGTCATAACATAAATGTAATTTTTAGAGACTAAAAACAGATATTTAAAATGGTACAAAGCATTCCCAATGCAAGAGTTTTCAATCACTACTTCACTGATAAAGACAACTTCTTGGCTATTAAATATATGTTAAAATCATTGTATTAATAGAACTTGTATATTTATTCCTGTACTTGAGAATCAAATGTCTCATTGCTATATATCTAGATTATTAGCCTCCCAGTCCTTTGTTTCTTTATAAACATCATCAACTGCCTTCTCCCATCTGGCACTTAAGTATGATGACCACTTACCCACACACATAAATATAACCACTCTCATGAAGAAGGATTCTTGCCACCTGTTTGCCGTGGAGCCGGACGTTGTCTTGCACATACTTTGCTGGCGCTTCCTCCTTCCCCACAGGAGCATCTCTTGAGAAGGAAACCTTCAGGTGAGTTAAGATCCCACGCTTAAGGAAACGTGTGAGCTCTTCTCTGAAATATAATATATAACGGATTACCAGAAGGTTGTGATTTAAAGTTTAAAAAGTCTGAGCCTTAGAACTGGATACTCAGTGGCTGAGTATTACGATACTAGAACTATATAGTACCTGAATAGATAATCTCTATCCTTATGTCTGCAGCCAAAAAACAACCACATTGCTCCAAAATTTCCACTTGGGTGTTGTTCTTGGAGTTTCTCTCTAAGTGAAAAAGAAAGTTTAGATGTATGACATAAAGAATATGTAAAACCAACCTCTTTCACCAGGAAATAACATCAACAAACGCAGGTAAGTTTCTAAAATCCATCTTTGCAGTTGCTGAAAGGTCACTCACTTAACTAACATTTTATTATCCACAAGCTGTCATGGCCACTCCAGTAGACACCACCTAAGCAAACCTGTCTACAAGTTATAGCCATCCATGAGCTACATATGACATAGACGTAACAAATATGATTCAAAATACCACAGTGAAATTTGTAGACAAATTTCTATGTGAAATAATACTAGTAACAATTTTATGAATAAATCAACCTTTATAATGGAGAAGTAGTATAGGGCTGTAAAAGGCAGAATATGTAAGAAATGTTCATGAAAAGATGAACACACCAATGAGACAAAGAGCATGTCTGTCATTACACTTTTGCTTTCTTAGTAAAAAAAAACTAAAACAAAATAAAACAAAAAAAGACTGTCCAAAGGATGTGACTGGAGAACAGTAACTAAGACTTGTTCACTAAGTCACAAACATGGGGAGAAGTATAGTTCTGTTCTGATACTAAGTTACACCTATTAATATCATTCTGTTGAAAATTTCTGATGTTTGGGGTTTAATTCAAAACTTTTGGTATAATTAGATCTGTTACTACCAATTTTATCCAATTATGGAATAGATGGAACACCTATACATCATCACAGCATGAAAGTGTGCCTGAAATTTGTCCCCAACCACATATGCTATAAACCACAGTGTAGCTGAAAAAAATAAAAGGAAAACTAAAAGTGCCATAGTAAAAAAAGAAGTCCTAGCACAAAACAAAATCTCTATAACATACTGTGTTTACTTTTCCTATGGTGACAAATTATATTATGCTATCACACATTTAATAATTTTTTAAAGTAAGAATTTTATAACCAAAGTCCAATTATCCTAAAAACTGCTGAAGAAACAAAAAAGTGTAATATTAAGGGGTACACTTCCCTACTCGCCAAAAAAAGCACATACCTATGCTGTAGGAAACCAATAAATGGTGCTACGCCAGTTCCTGGTCCCACCATTACAATGGGAGATGAGGGGTCATTTGGTAAGTGGAAAGAATTAGTTGTTCGAGGACAGATGGATATCTGGAATATTAAACCAATTGTGGTAAGTATGAAAGAAAACCTGGGCAAGAGCATATAAACAAGATGATCTTTGCTAGAGAATTCAGAAAGTGCAAATTCCCATCAAAGAAGCATCACTAAATTGAACAGCAGCATTAAATCTTATTGAAATCATGAACACATTTGTTGCTACAGAGAAGTAAGTTTATCTTACAAAGTTTTCTTTTCTATCCAAATCACAAATGTTTTTAAAATGACAGGCATGGTATTAGTATTTTTGAGACAGAATACTGAATAGATGATAATCAAATAATTTCTGTAGGGCCATGGATAAGATCTGCTTTCTAGTAGGCAATCAGTAATACATATAATAGAGAAATATACCCCAAAAATGAAGACATGATTCTTCATGTTTGCACATAAAGGACAAATCAAGATGGGGTTGAGAAAAGTTTTAAATGAAAATTAGGTCCCATAAAAAGAAATTAAAGAAACCAAACTTGTCCTAAGATAACACTACAAATGACACATTGATTTCTTTATTATCACGATGAAAGAAGACTTTATGACAAAACCTGAAATGCCGCTGCTTTATTTTAACCATCCTTACAAGCAAAGAGGGACAATTTTAAATTGTTCCCTATGCATGTGTTCTTGAATGAGATTTTCCTGAGCGCTCTATCAAAACATAAAGAATGTCACTAAGTCCACGTGTAAATGTGTTCACAATTTATTCAAAAAAAAATCAAATAACCTTTTTCTCCTGGGTATTTTAAAAGTGACTTCCCACCATAATTTCTTCTAACAGCATGAATTCAGATCTCACACACCACAGCTATGACAAAAGGGGAAAAATAGGGACCGAGTAAGCTTAGTACTCAAAATTGGAGAATATAAAATTAATCTTTGGCTGTCATCAGATGCCAATGTAAAACTGCCTACTTGGGATGCAGGATACAGCCTGAACATAAAACAAAGCTATCTCTCACCACCACCCTCTGATACTTGCTGGACTCTTCTCCACTTCTCCCTAAGCCAATCTACCAAGAATACCAACAGAAAAGGTCTTCTTTTCTATGAAGAGGACAAACAAGGAGAAAAGACTGTATTATATAAAACTCATGCTTTACACATTCAGAAAATATATAGATTAGTTAAAAGTAAGTGAAAGTAAATAATGTTTTTTGCCCTTCCAATAGAGATTTTAAAATTCAAGTATAGCATAAATTTTCTTTTGAATAATTTGATAGTAATGGACAATGTGGGGGAGACTATATTGTTTTTCCTAATCAAGCAAAGAGAACAATTTAACAATGCTGAATTCGAACACTACTTTAGTACCTTAGGAGCCAGGGCTTTTCTGCTGTCTTCATGTGACACACGTGTGTTTGGCTGAAGAACTGAGTCAACCAAGGTGGCCAGCCAGCCTGTGCACACTCCCTTCCGCAAAACCACTGTTGTGGTGTTGGACAAAAACTCCACGATGTTAAAAACAAAATGAAGCTTCCCTGGGTGAAATAAACTTGAGCTGCCAAGACACACAAGATAAGTTTTGAACTCTGTATTAGGACTAATACATATGGGCCAACCTAATCCTTTTTTCATTGCAGTGAGGGAGTATTTCCTTATAGGCTCTAATCTACCTTGCAACTCCTCAGAGAAAAAGCTGCAGTACTTACTTAAAAACTACCCCACGATCCTCAGGCTTCCCCCACCCCACATTCTGTGATATCAATCAGTAAAGTTTCCAATTTTATCTGCTTGCCCTAAGGCCAAATAAGATTTATAAAAACTGACATGCCGTAACTGTCTTCATACAAAAAACTTACTCACTTGATATTTATAAAGACTTTTTACCACGTGAACGAACAGGGATAAACCCTAACAAATATCCCATACATGATTTACTGTTAAGATGATAAAATTGAAAGTGACTGAAGTATATACACCCAGAAAACTAAAAACTCAAAGTGAAAACATCTTTAAAATGTATTTCTACAAAAACACATTTCTGTTCATGTTATATTACAGGCTAAATAATATGAAAGAACTCCAGAGTTAATTCCCATTCCTTTTTCAACCAAAAAAATGGAGCACCTTCTTATATCATTACAAGGGGCAAAGGAGAAGGCCAGATGGGAAAGCAGCAAAGGCTATGTGAAGAATGAAGGCTAGACCAGAAGTCAGGGCCTGAACCTACAAGCCAGTGCTCACACATGTGCACAGTGGAACTCCTCTGTCTTTGCTGCCCTCCACTAGCACCCTGTGGAGGGGGCTGGGCACCAACGGATAAGGCAGGTGGAGAAGCGTGACACTCACTGCCCCAGGGGCAACACAGTGCTGGATCATGGGAGTCACCAAAGATTTTACACTCTGTGAGGTCCTGAAAGACAGGAGCCTCGGGACTCCCCTTCATATCGTATCATGCTTGGTACTGCCTTCCACAAATCAGGTGAGTCTTCACTGAATAAATCTATAAACAATAATGATTTGAAGTCTGAGTTTCATAAGATTTTAGGGAAAAGATGTTATATATTATGTGAATAAATATGAATACCTGGCACAAGAATATGGTCTAGGTTGGAGTTTAGGAAGATGTTCTAGGAAAAAAATAAAAATAAACAATTATTAATTCACTGCTACTGAAAATAACCTTATCTAAAGGATAAAAAAATTCAAGGGCCTAAATTTAATCCCTGACTTGTCTTATTTAGAACATTCAAAATAACTTATGTTCTAGTTTTAAATCATACTGTAGAGTACATATAAATTCTTTGTGTCTAAATAAAATATTACTATTTTTCCCTGTAATTCCTGAAGTTAAAAACCAGATATAATGCATTTCCTTACTCTGAAATCAGTATTTCTACCCAACTGCTGGTTTTTTAAACCAAAAGCTACTAAGCACAAGGTCTATAGGCTTCAGAGTCAAAGAACCCATCAAACTTTTATATGTGTATGTTCAGTTTTCTGGAGAGAGGTATCCAGGATTTTCAGATTTGAAATAAAGTTACGGCCCCCAAAAGAATAAAGACCACTGTTTTAAGGATTATTGAAATACTCAGGCTTGAAATAAAAACAAGTATGTGTGGTGGTAGACATTTTTAAATCAAATTATCTAGAAACTCAGTGATTTCAAAATATATAGGCACTCTTTCAAAAGCAAGTTAAAGAATCAATATTTAAATATCTAATTGTCCACTAATAAACTTTGGAACTTTTGTCTTTAGTATATTATATTTGTAGTAGCTATTTAAGCAAAAATTTGAGAAGATTTCTATATAGTGGCATAGAGTTTTAATAAATATCAAAATAAGGTTTAGTAGGGAGCTCAACTTTAGTATTAAGCTTTAGATATATTAATTTTTCTAAGAAAATTAAAAAATAATTTAAATTTTTATAAGTCCCAACACCTTTATTAATTTTTCTATATAACTATGTAATAAGTGGTAATTTTATAAACATTTAAAAAGGTAACAGAAAATACACAAAAAGAATTGAAACAAATTAGTACATGACAGAGAACTTTCCAAGACTGCTTAGAACTTCGTTCTGATTAGCACCCCAACCCCACTGATCACTCTAGAACTGCGGTAGTGGTCTGCGGCCTGCTAGGGACCAGGCTGCAGAGCTCTGCTCACCCTCCCAACCCCCGTGGAAAAAACTGTCCTCCATGAAACTTGGGGGGGGTGGTGCGTGCCTCCCGCAGGCACATACAGCAAGAGATGAGCGGCAAGCGGGTCATAGTGAAGCTTCAGCTGCATTTACAGCCACTCCCCATTTCATCATCACATCATCATCACCTCTGCTCCCATCGCATCTCTGCTGCCACTCCCCCCCCACCAAGCAATGGTCCGTGGAAAAATCGTCTTCCATGAAACCGGTCCCCGGTGCCAAAAGGGTTGGGGAGCGCTGCTCTAGAAGACGTCATTGGAAAGGGCCAGAGCACCAGCCTGAGGGCAAGACACGCAAAGAGCAGCCTCACTTGGCAACACTTTCTTATCATTTGGGGGAGGAAGAAAGAAGAAAAAACACTAAGAAATAAAAAGGAAGAAGAACCTGCACTGAGCATCACAAGGGACCTTGCTGGTCAAACAGTAAAAAGGACAATACATGTTTTGGCATCACCAAAAACAAATGCAAATGTTAAAGACATTACTACTTATCATTACAGGAAAACAGGAGATGGCAAAATAACAAGCACAGGAAAGTAAAAAAGGTTTAAAAATCCTATGAAGTCCTTAGAGTCATCACCACTAGTAAGCATTTTTAATCCCTTACTGAGAGCCACAGAGAGGCCCTCCCTTGACAGGGACTGCTCAAGGATGACCGTAAGGTCTCTTCTGCTGATGGATGAGGACTGTAGAGTCAGACTGGGCAAAAAAATGGATTACCTTTCATCTGAAGTATTTTGTGATAGGTCTCTGCCTGGTAGTATCCTGAGTATGTCAACTTGTACTGGTATGACATAAGGAATTGCCTTCTACTCCTGAAGGACCGTAAATCTGGACCTGCCCAGATGGGGACATTTCTGCACTCTGTACACCCTTCAATCTCTGCCAATTAAATCTAATGTTCATTATCTTTGAAAGAGATCTTTTTTTTCATAGAAAGCTCATTTTAGACGCAATTTAGCTAAATAACCTTTTTGAAAAAATAGCAAAATTAGAAAAGATGCTCAAGTCTGAGCCCAGAAAAGAGAATTAAGGCTGGCTATATTAAGAGAGAAAATGAAAGTGACATTGGTAGAAGAAATAAATAAGGAAATCAAAAGCTTGGAAGGGGAAATCTTTGACTTCTAGAAGCCAGTGCAGATGCTACAGCACCCTGAATACAAGATACAAGATGTTTACTTACCGATCGCCATTCATTTAGGTGTTCCCAATATGTCTGCATGGTCACAGGGTAACACTTGAGCAGCAAGTTTTCTTTACTAGAGAAAGCTGGCCTGCCTATTAGTGCACGAAGAAGTCCAGTGCCTGTGAAAGGGACTACTCAGGACTACTCACCTAGCAGGAGACTGAGTGGTGGCCGGCAGGACGGGAAAGCGAGGAGGAGGTCCAACAAGCAGGCACAGGCGTCTCGTACAAAGCGGCTGTAATCAGCTGCCCCTTGCCTGCTGCACAGCTCCTGCAACCTGCGCTTTTCTGCACTGTTGCTGGTATAGTCCACAAGGGCTCGCAAAAATGCCTGAGAAAAGGAAGCTGACTTAAATTACCACGTGCTTTGTGGTTAGGGCTATTATAATATTGTTAGTAACTGTCTAGGAATGTGCCCAATTACCCAAGAGAAAGTGAGAGAGCTGCTAGGAGTGTAGTCAGGAAAATAGAACTTAATTAACCATTTGCTTTAATGTCAGCCTGTTAGGAAAATTCCACAATATAAATAACTAAAGCAAAATAACAAAGTTCTGAATCCCAAGTCTCAATAACTTAATCATGTCCAAACTCCTGGACAAAACACCAAAGTTGCTAATAACAAGTTTTAGTTTCAACACTACAAGCTTATTCATTACAATAAACTTGCAGTATTACACTATAAACAATTACAAGCTTATTCATTATATGACATTAACATATAGCTTATTGCTCAAGGGCTCTTTAGGAACAAAGCACTTCAGTAATTATTTGCATCAAACATTATGTAAAATGCTTGTGAGTACCGCTACTTTTAATTCCATGGCACAAGATGGTTGTGCCCTGGACTCCCTCAAAGGGGCAGACAAGATTGCTGCTCCCATGGGGGTCAGAGGTTTCCATTAGCCTAGTCTAAGAATCCCTTCCTAAAATAACCAGAGACTAACAAATTACATGTATTCCTTCAAGTGCCAAACTCAGTGCTGAACAAAAACAAGCACTCAGGAAATGCTGCTGAATGAATGCCCAAATACCTGCAAGATAAGAGAATTTACCAATAACACTTTGTAAATTCTAAAATCAATAAAATGTCCTTAATTAAAGGCTAAAACAGTGACAATTATAAATGCTTTAAAATAATTTTTACTTTAGAACTACAGAAACTTTACGGTACCAAATAAGAAATATTGTACTGTTTTTGGAGAACAAGCTGACACAGCTGACAAACATTACAACAATTTAAACTTCAAATATTTTTAAAGTTGCAACTCTACCCCAAGAAATTTATTTTAAAAAATACTTCAAATAAGTATACAAAGATTAATATAGTACATGAATGTCTGCCTAGTTTTTTTAATAGTGAAAATGTAGCAACAACTCAATTGCCCATGATTAAAACAAATTAATTATAACATATCCATTAAAAATATCTTCAACCTTTCCACGTTGACATATACAGATTCCTGATTTCTTCTTAAGTACAAAAGGTAAGTTGTAGAAGAGCACATATACTACAGGACCCCATTTTTGCTTCTCGAAACAAAATTCAAGTGTTAACTCTAAGGGTTTGATGATAAAAGACTTTGGTTTCCTGGGTTACTTATTTCTGTATCCAGAATTTTTCCAATGAGCATATTATTTTTGTAATAGAAAAAACATATTTATGTACATACTTAGCAAAAATATAAAAAATGGTAGAGATGAAGCAAAATTGTGAGCTTATTGAATTTGAATCAAGAAGTTCTCATCACAGTTACTTAATTCTAAATTTACTCAAGTTTTATCTACTTTAGAGAGAGGGTTAGCCCTCTCTCTAAAGTAGTTTGCTTCCCAAAGGCTAGCAATGCAATAAACACATTAATAGAACAGAATAAAAACTACACCGGGGAGAAGGCGGCCTAATTACAACACTCTTTATGTTCACTGACAACACAAGTTTGGCAAGGCACAACACGGAAAATCTTATCCATTAATAATATCCATTTGAGGAAACTGGTTAGAAGAAATCAGTTAAAGTATTTTTTTAAACAGTTCCTGGTATAATACTGACATCTAGTGGATTGTTCTATCTCCAAATTCATCTAAACATCAATATAACCTAACAAAAACCTTCGATTTTTCCTGAATAATTCTGTTTCTGTAATACATAATTAGGTAGAATTACCCAAAGGAGATCTTAACAACTGTAGGAAGAGGCAAGCGAGGACGGGGAGGAATCCTAAACTCTTCTCATAAGCTTCCAATCATCAACTAGAGACAAAGCAGCAAAGTACAGCTGGATAACACAAGGTCAACTGCAGACACTTTCATCACTGTTTAAACATGCTATATGAAGTTAATGCCTAGCAAAAAGAAAACTAAAGAAAAAGCCCTATTTTTAAAATCTTTCAACAGAAAACATAAAAATTTAAATGTAAACACAATGTAAAAATATTGTCTATGACAATTATAAAGACAGCACATACCCATGACAACTAAATTTTACAACTGTGAAGGTATTTTTTAAGCCTAAAAAGGGCAGATACCATATCTATTTAATAAATCCTAAACAGAGCTAAGCATATTTTAAAATAGTTATGCCAAGAAGACAGAAAAATACCTTTTTAGGAATTGCTCGTATTTCAAGACACCAGGTAAGAATGAATTGGAGAGAACATCCCTCAGGTATATGGTGGGGTAAGGCAGCTCCTTTTCAGATAAAGACAGGAAAGAGGTTCATGACATAGAAAATAAAGAGTAAAATGTTTTGCATTCCCCAAAACACCATTACTGCAATACTTTACATTATAGTACTACCAAATTACAAAATGATTTGTGGCAATATTGATTTAGCCAAAAAATTTCCCCAAAATGAATATAGTAGAAAACTCCACCTTACAAAAAATAAAAGAATACAAATTAAATGTAGGCCAAGAAGGAAAATCATCTAAAATTAAGGAACAAAAAGCAAAAGGGATGGCAGCACCCCACTGGCCATGACACCCTAATGAGTCACAGCATCAGGGCTGTACCTTTCTTCTTTGTGTCTGCCTTAATTTTCAAGAGAACACAGTACTCTCTTTTATCTGCAAGCTGCAGTCTTTCAAGTAGATTTTGTACCTCAGAGTCACTGTTAGGACAGATCACACTGAAGGCATCTCCAGGCTGATAGGAAAAATCTGTTTTCTAGAAAAGCACCAAAATGAAAGAAAAACTATATGAGTTAAAGAGTTTCAGTTGTAGGGTAACAAAAATAGTTTTCATTATATGACCATTTTAATATATGAACTCAGAAAGAAAGTAACTCTAATTGCAAAAAACTAACAAATAAGTCCAACTAACCAAATGAACGCACTTTTACTAGCAGTCACTTTAAGAAAGAAATTTGGTATTATCCAGTGTTTTGCCTTTTATCACTATATATTTAGAGAATGGAAACCAGACCTTTCTCATTTTCTACAGAGTAAGGTACCATAGTGTTTTTAATAATCTATGTAAAAATCCCTCTTTTATAAAAACATACATGCATGCACACACATACAAAAACATACATTACAGCCAAAAGAAACTAATTAAGGTCATCTGCATTGGTTTTCAATTTTGTTTTCCTTACTTTACTCTTTTCCTTTGGGGAGAAATAGAGGTAGGAAAGGATACTTTATTATTTCCTGAATGGGTATAAAACATTACACTATTTGGCTTAATAGTGGTTGTGAGCAAACATGGGCTGGAAAAGAAGCCACTCCCCAAACCAAGCCTATTTACTAGGCCCATTGCCTCCAGGGCCCCAGAGCAACAGAAAACACAGACTAGGGTTCTAGAAAGGGGCCTCTCACCATGACACAAACTCACATTTCTCGCCTGCAAGGGAGACAGACTTGACTCAGCACTGGCCAACCCTTGCCTCTTCATGACAAAAATGTAGAATATCAGAATAAAAAATATTTTGGTGTACACAGTATTAATACTTATAAAACCAAAAACATCTAGTGTTCATGCCTGTAATATTTCTTTTTTCTATTAGGAAGTTCAATTAAATCTACATACAGCCTTGATGTGCCCTTACTTTTCTGAAAGCACAACCCACTTAACTTCTCAGGATCTTCATCAAAATAAAGGGTTGAGGTAATTGACTTTGAAGCAGCTCCAAGCACTAGTTTCAGGATTATCAATCAGTTTCTTAATCTGAGGTCAATGGATTCTGGCAGGGGATGGAGGGTTAGGAGGGGCTCATGGATGGGGCTCACAGGGGTACATCTCAGAGAGGACATAAACACCCTGAAACTGCATGCAAGTGTTTCTATATACAGTTGGCCCTTGACATCCACAGGCTCCACATGCTCAGATTCAACCAACCCTGAATGGGAAATACTAAAAAATAAAATAAAAATAAAAAACAACAGTACAATAAAAAATAATACAAATTTTAAAATACAGCATAATAACTATTTACACAGCACTTACACTGTATTAAGCAGCATAAGTAGTCTAGTAATCTAAAGTGCACGGGAGAATGTGTGTAGGTTGTATGCAAACACTACGCCATTTTATATAAGGGACTTGAGCCTCCGAGGACTTTGGTATCTGGAGGGGGTTCTGGAAGCAACCTCCCAAGGACACTGAGGGACAAATGTAATCATTTTTCTGGAGAATCCACAGTTTTTCCAGATTCTCAAGGGAAGCAGAACCACTGCTCTGAGGAATTCACCCTTACGCGCCAGTCCGGTCTGAGCTCTACTTCTAACTAGCTGGCTGACCTTGGGTGAAGCTTTCTTTCCTGGGCCTCTTCTTTTAGGTAAAATGCTGCTCTGATTCCATTATCCTTTCATGGCTTAACAAGTAAGGCAGCAACTCTATCCTCTCAGGCTGAATCACCTCCAGTCACTCCTCATCTTAGCCCTTCCCTGAAGCGGAAAGAAGACAGGCGTGAGGAGGAAAGGAAGAACGATGGGTCAGAGCTGTGACGGCCCGACGTCCTGTCAGAGACCTCTCATTCTTCCTGAGCACACACGACCAAGCACCACTCGAGTCTCCCCGCACGACCTGATGATGCAACTGTGCTCAGAAATAAATTCTGCAACTTACTGAAATGTCCAATTCTACCAGCAGAGTGGTTTTTATGGCATCGTCTGTAGTAAGCTGGACTGCCTTTGAAACTGGGACCTGAAAAACTGGATCCACTGAAGTCACAGATGTTTGGCTTTCCTCCTTGAGAAATAAATGGGACAAAATATAACTAAAACCAATTTTCAATTATACCATTCCTTCATTTAGTGACTACGCAGACCCACAGGGTCTTACAAAACTTCCTGGCTACTTAGTATTCATTTCTAAGGTAAGTGAGTACAGACTTATGCAGCTTGCTTTTCAGAAGAGATGCTCATCTCTGTTTCAAACTCCTTGTCTACTAGACACTAGAATTCCTGAAATATACACAGAAAATACCAGATACTAGCATTTTCCTGTAAAGGTCTAGTAGTCTTCCTAACAAACTATGCACTGGGAAACAGTATGCATGCAAATATTTCAGGAAGGAGACCCTAAAAGAAATGACAGATGTTCAAGGTTGGAACATGTCTGGGTGGATGGTCGTAGGAATCCCCTGGTGTTGGGCAATGCTGTTCATGTGGCTACTGAGCACGTGAAACATGGCTTGTGTGACTAAGGAACTGAATTCTTAATTTTAACTAACGTTCATCAATTTAAATTTAAGTAGCTACAAGTGGCTAGTGGCTCCTGTACCAGGCAGTACAGGTCTTAGAAAATTGCAAAGAAACCCAATTCTTTGCACTACCCCCTACTCCTTTCCTCACTTGATATTTCTAAGTTTAAAAATAGAAAAGAGCATTTTAACAATTGCTAGTCAATTAATTTTGGATAGGCGGTTTTACAGGAAAGCTGGGGGGAGGGATTCAGACTAGGTGCCTGGGAATTATAATGTGGGGCACTGGGACGTGCCCCTAGACCTCCTTCAGCAAAGGCCACAGCACTGCTGCCTGAAGTCAGCCCAGAACTAGCTCTGTCACCTGTGCGAATCGCCTCATCATTCTAAGGCCATGCCTTGCCCCTGGCCATGCCTCCTTTCAAAGGCAGCCCACCAATGACTAATCAGTAACCACAAAGGTCTAGTCCCTTTTCCCAACGCAGGGCAATGCTTAAAGAGCCACAAGCTCCGGAGAAGCCTGTGGGATTGGCTGAGGCTTTGCTGGACAGCACTGCCTCTCAGCTTCTCACTGTGCCCAATCCTGCTTCTATCGCTCCCGTTCCCTGAGGTGATGATCCCAAAAAGATGCCCTAAAAAACATTTCATAATTTGATTTCTGGCAACCCAGCCTGTGCGAGTCAGTGCCAGAGTAGTCTGGGAAATATACTAAACTGGGAGTTTGGAGCTGGATCACCCACCTGGCTGACAATAACACTACAATAATGAGATAGGACAGACAGGCCAGGCACACAGCAGCAATGCAACTGAGAGGGATGGGAAGCCAGTGGAGGGAATGCATTAGCCTGTGAGACACATCAGCTGCTTGAAAACTGTTTCTGAGATGACCAGTGGGACGGGTTGATGGTGGTGGTGGTGGTGGCAGGTTACTGCTAAGCTTCACTCACACTTGAAGAGCAAAAAGCTGAAATGATTAATCAACAATTAAAAACTAAGTATAAAAGCCAGAGGACATCCTCAGGAGCTTAGAGAGAAGCAGTCATCTCTTGCAGACCCCGGTCCTGAAGGTGGAGAAAGCCACGGACCAACTGTGAACGGGAAAGAATGGACCCCTGACAGCTAGGAGAAAAATCCTGAATCTCGATTCTGAGTCCCTTGAACCTCCTGAGCCTGCAGACGTGGCCAGTCCTTCCCATTGAGAGCAAGAATTCCCTCTTGATTAAGATGATGCAGGGACCTCTGCCCATAAGACATGCCCGCACCCCCACTCCTGCGCCCCATCCCTCTCCTTGCTGCTGGGCCAGTAACTAGGATGAAGTCCCAACATACCTGGCTGCAGAGTGCTGGGCAAATAAGGCAGGCAAGGGACTAACCCCAAAAAATGTACAGGACAGAGCAATATGCACTAGCAGGAGCCAGGAGAGTATGCATATGGCAGAACACTGAGGTCCTGGAGCGAGGAAGGTGGCACATAAATGTAATAAATGGGCAGCCAATGACAAAAATGCTGGGTCAATTCTTACAACGAAAAGAAATCAAGCAGCTATGACCAGGATGCTGCAGGCAGCTGTTCGACTAAAAACTCAAGATCCCTTGCCCAATTTCCAGACCTGGAACCTGCTGATTGCAGGAGACAGCAGTCCCTAGGAGGAGAGACTTTGTACCACCACAGACTGCACTTGGTAACGGGTCCCACAGTCCTTCTCCCAAAAGGGAAAGGTACACTGGGCTAAGGGGAATGCCCAAACATTTCAGGGTCTAAGAGGGTCCAAAGTGATGCTGTTACCCAGGGACCCAAAGTGTCAGCATGGCCCACCTACCAGCGGGAGGCATATGGGGCCAGACAGCAAATGAGTCTTGGCCCTGCTCCGGCTCAGTGGGTCCACTGGTTCTCAGGGCCTCCAGTGGTCACTCAGTAGCTGGCACAATCCCACACTGGATTACTGGCCTGTGGGGTAAGATCTATCATAGTGGAGAAGGTCAAGAGGAAGCCTCTGAACTTGACACCACCCTCCTCCCTGAGCACCAAGATAGAAAATGAAAAAGAATCCTGGGAGGAATGGCAGAAGTCAAAACATTCTTAAAAAGCTAAAGGACAAAGGAGAGGGTCTCTATCTCCATTTAATTCACCAATTTGGCCTCTGCAAAAACCAGACAGATCCTGGGGGATGACATGAACTACCAGAAACTCAAACAAGTAATAGATCCAACTTGGCCTCCAAGCTAGATGGTTTTCTTCGACAGAGCAGACTAACATGGCCTCAAGTACGTTGCAGACAATGATTTAGCTAAAGTGCTGTTTCCCATCTCTATCACTAAGAGGACCACATACAGTTCACATTAATTTGGAACAGAAAATGTATGCATTTACAGTTTTGCCCCAGGGTGATGATAACAGTCCTTCCTGCTGTTATAAGACGGTGTGAATAAATGTGTCCTGCAAATATCACACTTGCCCACTCTATCGGTGACATTGTGCTATCAGACTGAATGAGCAATGAGTGGCCAGAATGGTGGAGTCTTTGGTAAGACCTATGCCCTATCCAGATTACAGGGCCTGCAGGGTCAGCACAATTTTTAGGATTCCAGCAGTCTGCTGCATGTCAGGACATCCTCTCCCAAGCAGAGGCCACACTACTAGTACATCTAGTACCTCACTTCCTCTAGAGAAAGCAGAACATCTGCTAGGTCTCTTCAGATCTGGGGGCACCACATTCCACACCTGGGAGGACTACTTCGACCCAAATACCAGGTGACACAAAAGACTGCCAGCTTTGTGTGGGGCCCAAAGCAGAAGGCTCTACAGCAGGTCCAAATGACGGTGCTCGGAAGAGGTCCTGCTGCCACACCACCTCTGGTATTAGATGCAATTCTTCTAGATGGAGAAAGATGCCATATGGATGACAAGACTGATGGACCTTTTAGGATACATCACAGCGCTCATTCACTTCTCTGTGCCAATCCTACTTTCCCTCCCCCATGCCCCAAAGAATGCCACAAAATCCCAATCCTTACCCAATCCTCTTCCAATCCTTTACTCTCTCAGTATCTCCTTTCAGATTTACATTATTTACCCCTAAAAATTTAGATCTTATTATATACACAGTTAACAACCAAGCCTTTAACGACCTGCTAAATAAACTTAACGATCTCCTAAATTAAGCAACTTTCAGATTACCAGTACTCTCTTCCTCTGGGCCAGTACCCACTGTGCTCACAGTGGGGTCTCTCCTGTGTCATGCACGTGGTGTCTGCTCAAATTAATTAAAAACTCAATGAATTAAGCTACTTAATTAAAATCAACATAAATAATGACAGAAGTACAAAAGCAATCCTTACATTATAAGCAAAAAAAACATCACGATGCTTTCACAATAGAGGGAAAAAAACATTGGTATCAATCTGTGTTTCAAATAGGGAAATACTCAGGGTGTCCCAAAAGTCACATACTGGAATATGGGGACTGCAATTCGTAAAAGATCTGCAAATTCTGTAATGGAATACAATGAAAAATTTGCAAATTTGTAAGAATTCCTTGTACTAATGGTTAATTTTAGGTACATTTCCCATTTCAAATGCTATGATACTTTTGGGAACCCTAGAATGCTGTACTCAAACTGTTAACAATGTTTAAAGGTATGATTACTAAATAAGGAAAGCAGAAAGAATGTATGGACTCCATTAAGGTTGGTTCAATAAGGCATGCCAGGCACTCAAACAGCTAACCTCCAAAATCAGGCTTGCAGCACTAAAAATTTCAAGGATTATTGCAGAAGTGGGGGAAAACATACTCAAGGTACCAAAAATTTAGATTAGAATTGTTATATGAGACTTGGCAAAAAAAGCTAAATTATGACGAAAAGGTCTATAAGACATTAGCTAGAAAAAGAATGGTCTCCAACTGGAGCAATCCACATTGGAAAAAAGATTTTGTTTATAGTTTCCTCACTGCCCACACAACTGACCTTCGCTTGACTCAGATCTAAAACAAGAAACCAAGAAGTTAATTCTCCAAAATAATGGAGAAACTGAGCTCTTAACCATTTACTTCTTCAAAGACAGAAGTAATGTAATAATATAAGCACTTTTGTAATACATTGGTGGGCAAAATTTTCCTGGGAGGGGCCAAATGCCTGACTTTGCATGCCTCTGTTGTAACCACTCGTGCTACCACTGTAGCTCAAAAGCAGTCACAGACACTACCTGAATGAGCGGGTGTAGCTATGTTCTAACAAAATTTATTCACATGGATGGACCACATTTGGCCAGTAAGCCATAACTTTTTAAAACTCTGTTCTAATGTAATATTGTAGTAATAATAATAATAAATAAATAAAAGCAATCATCCATGGTTAAATAACATTCACAGCATAAAGCAGAAAGTAAAACTGCTCACCTGGCCAAGAGACTCCTGCAGATGTACCTGTAAGTAATCTGGGGGCAAAGCAGGAATATTCAGAGAGGCTTGTGAGAGTGGGGGTACTGAACGGGTAAGTGAGGGTTCAAAATCTTCAATTAAAGCACTTGATTGACCACTGTTCACTGCATTTTGTTGCACAATGTCAGAATCCTTTCTTCCTGAATCATCTACTCTCAGAAGCTCGACTTGTGATTCAAGGTGTAGTAACTCTGGTTTCATAGGGTCTGTTCTCAGGGAGGCACGGGATGCCACTGGGAGAGCTCCACTCATCTCTTGTCCTCTGCTTGACCGAAAATGCTCTGTGAGGGCAGCCCAGAGTCCAGCAATCCACGGCTCAACCACAAGTTCTAAACTGGGTTGTAATAAAAGAGAAGAAATAACTGCCTAAGTTCTCCATTCGAACATAGAATAATGGAATAATGGCAAAGTCTGTCCATTTGGCAGAGGGCTATATGTAAATGTTAGAAATACTAATCATGAAGACTATTCAGAATCCGAAAAATAGTTACCAATGATTAAGTTTTAAAAAGCAGAACAATTATGTGCTCATTAGCTGTAAAAAATATGAGAATGTATAAAGGTCAAAGAAATGAAGAGGGATCCTCTTAATTACCTAAACTAGAGTTGGCAATCTTTATTTTAAGAAGTTAACATTTTAAACAGGCACGCTAAATCCTGATGAGGCTTGCGGAACCTAACCACAACGCATGGCTACCCTGATGTTGCAAATGATAATCACATCAATCAAATGCATCATCTTTTTTGCCTAGCCGATTTACTGATCTTTTTCCTGCAGATTAAAATACCAACAAGAAATCACTCTGAATTAATGCCAAGTCTTTTGACTATAGTTCAAACCTTTCTATCAGTCTTGAACAATTTTTTTGGTAAAATTTCCAGGGAGACCAACTACAGGGAGAAAAAAAGCAACCATCTTTTAGGAAAGTTGATTTAATCATAAATACATTTTTTAAGTCTAGTAGTCCACTTACTAACAAAGTATGGTAACTCAACAATAACATTCCCTACATTCCGCGACAGAGAAGTTTAAGTAGAGTTAATGGATAAGAAAGACTGTGTCAGGGTGTGGGAAATAACATTTTCATTTTTAATCATAACTTAAAGGAGGTATCAATTAAGTTCTAATTCATAAAGCTAAATGACTATTGACAGGAGGCACATTCCAGACCTTGTCTCATTAGGACTCAGGCTATAATTTCATTGTGTTCAGTAAGTGCTCACTCAGTACACAGCTCAAAATTTGGTAATACATCTACCCTGAGGAGCCTTCACGAAAGCAAGTTTATAAAATTAAGGGTTCGATAACAACAGCTACATTTAAAGTATCATTCTCATATCTCATCAATATTAAGGTGATAATATCAATAATCGTAAAGAGAGCTGACATTCACTGAGTGTTTATTATATGACAGGCATTGTTCTAAGAGGATTACATGTATTGATTTGTTTGATCCTTCTAAGAAGCTTACACAGTATATATATTCAATACTACTATTATCTATTCACTAGAAGCAAAAAACAAAGCACAAAAGCCTAAATGATATGACCAAGGTTTCAGTCAGTAAGTGGGGGAGCAGGGATTGAAACTCAGGTATTGGACTTGAGGCTACATTCTTAACTCCTTCAACTGTGGTGGTACATTAAGCAAGGCTGTCTTCTTGAAAATAACTTAATTTTAGAAAAAGGAAATATTTGATTAAGTCAGTTAGTTTGAAAATCTAAGAGGTGCAAGCTGCTGAAGTACACATTCAAGAATTTTAACACTTGATCCAAAAAATAAACAGAGAAAATGAAAGCCTTTGAAGAAAAGTAAAATATGGATGAGTGCTGGGCCTAATGGATTACATAAGCATTATATTAGCAATTAAACATAGCTCACACAAGAAACTAAGCATTTCACATTAACGAAGTTCTAGGGGGAAAAAAGCTCAATATAAAGGGACAAAACTAAAAGTAAACATGCAAGAAAATGTCACAGAGCTTTGTCACAATCAGGAAGAATATATTCACTAGGGATATGGGAAAAAACCCACAGCATAGCAGCTGCAGAAAATGACGGAAGAAGTAGACACAGGGTGAGTTAAGCGGAACTGTAATATGCAGTAAAGCAAGACATTTGCTGAATTTGTCATTTTTCACAAACAGATTACTCATTAACACAGTGAATTAAAATTAATACATGCACGTAGTAGGAAAAAATCAAATGTGTGTGGTGTTTTCTGGCTAAAATAGTTAAAGGATAAATGGTAGAGTAAGTTATGGGATGATACCTTTAAGACCTTTGAATAAATATATCAGGATGATTTGAAAGGTTGTGCACAGGGTGAAATACTGAGTTATAAAAACAAGAATGAATAAAAGTAATGAAAAGAAAAAGCATACTTCTGATTGGCACGGTGGCAAATGGCTATTAAGATGGTGAGAGAGCACACCAACATATGCAGTCTGCAGTGAAGGCCCACTGATGCGTGTTCTCTCTCAGAGACACTGGGCCTACCGGGCTCCCTCCACGGAAGGAGCAGAATCCAGTGTCTACCCTGCGTGCAAGGCAGAGAGAAGTGCACACGCCCACTATCAAAGTTCCTAAAGAAAATGCTGATTTTTACAAACACCTACACTCTTACAAATAAAGATTACTGTACTGGGGGCACCTTTTCTAACTCTTTCCATTAGCAGATACCAAGAAGGATGGGACACACACACACACACACACACACACAAAATCAGGAAAATAGGTAAATCAAGCTCTGGCTGTCCCTCTTGGGTCCTAAAGCTAAAAAAGCTAACAAAACTAAAATATGATGAAACTTTCAGTGCTAAACCAAAAGTCAACATGTTAGTGAGTTCAACTTTCGTCATGTATAAATACAGTTTATTGGAAAAAACAGAGAAGTACATTGCCCTTACCCTACACAGTCATCTGCATGTCCAGTGTCATAGAAATGTCGGGCTCCAAGCTCTTGAAGTCGTTTATCAATTATTTTCCCCCCATTGCAAAAGTATGTGTATTCTGAATCACCCAGACCTAAAGAGCCCAAATAGATAATTAGCGCACAGTAAGATTTAAATTTAAAGATATAAAGCATAAACAAAATATCTAACACAATACTACTCCACGCTGTTGTGATGGAGAGGAAATCATGTATAGCTTTACATTTTCTTACTTTCCTTGAGTAATACTACATATACAAACAATTTCCTTCTATTTTACAACATAAAAGTACCAGATATACCGAAACAAAATAAATACTTATTGACCACTGTTTAAAGAAATGTATTTTCACATTTTTGTCTCCATGAATCTGTTTAAGAAATCTTAAAACAAGGATTATGTTAAAAAAAAACACATTATCTGTATCTGTGTACTTTTCTGATCCTGAGCAGGGTTTTCCAACCACAGCCTCTTGTCCAAATATCACCTACTGCCTTCTTTGTAAATAAATTCTTATCGGAACACAGCTAAGTCAATTTGTTTACATATTACTTACGGCTGCTTTCAAGCTGTAACAGCAGAGTTGAGTAGTTGTGATAGAGACCATATGGCCTGCAAAGCCTAAAATATTTACTAGCTAGCCCTTTATAGAGTTTACTGACTCCTGATCTAGAGTACAGAGGTGTACACCTGCAGTATAAATAACCACTTGCTATAAATGTTTCTGTGTTGGATAAATTAAGAATTGCTTCTATGTTTTATGGTAAGAAAATAGACTAATGTTTTCATACACAGTTAAAATTTTAAAATTAAAAGCTTAAATTTCTCACTTAATTATCTCCACCAACAACAGGGTGAGAAACTGGTGGGTCCATACATGGGCCTAACATTGACAAGAACAGTTGGATAGGCTTCAATCTTTTCTTCCTAATAATGTTTTAAGGGATTTTCAAAGCAATATGTGTTCGCTATTGAAAATAGAGAAACTGGAAAAACCTGAGTTAAAAAAATGGTAAATATTGTAAAATACTCTTTTGAATTTGTTATGTATGACAGATCATGGCCAGGGTTACAATCCCAAATTTCCCATCAGTTATTCATCATAGTGTATTCCATCCTTGTTAGACACCCTCTTCAAAAAATAATCCTCAAATATAAACAATATAGATCACAAGCCAGGAATGTGGACCCTTAATTCCCTCTCTGGTATCATATTTTGCTTAGCTGGTCCTTCTGATTCTTTACTTTAATATTTTTAAATTATGCTTCACAAAGCCCTAGGCCAATTTTTTGTAATTTGGATGCACATTAGCATCACCTGGGAGCTTTTTAAAATACTGAGGCCAGAGCCCTACATCAGAACAATCACATCAGAATCACTGGAAGTGGTCCCAAGTAATGGAATTTAATAAACCCCCTCCAGCATATCCTGTGTATCAGGGAAATGGAAACCACCGTCCCAGGGGAATGGTTCTTAGACACAGAAGATATCAAAATCACCTGGGAGTTTGTTTTATTTTTTAAACAACAAAATGGACTGAGGGGTTGCTCCTTCAAGAACTCTTTTTTAGTAGGTTTGGGATGAGGTTCAGCCACTATTATTCTGAAACTGTTTCATGGCTGAATCTGAATGCACCCTTAAGCATGCTCCTCAAGAGGTTCTGCAGAAGTGTTGCTATGGGGTAAAGATTGGGGAAGATTTATAAAAGAGCACATTATATATATTTATATGCTATACATATATAGTATTACATAAAAATAAAGACAAAATCCATACAATTATACTTCATGGTTTTGAAAGATATATTCAGATACCAGAGTTAAGACAGTAATGATAGAGTATAAGAGCAAAAAATATAGCCCATTACCCAATAATCCATACCGCAGGTGAGCAAAGAAATCAACTGGCAGTGTCTTGTTCTGTATTTCTTTAACAAACTTGTGGGCTGTGTCAGGTGGGTCTCCAGTGCCCGTAGTAGAAACAACAACAACAAGAGGAGCTGTTTCCGCTTTTAGATCATACTACAAAACAAGGACCTCAAGTTAGGATTAGGATACCTAATCCTTATGTATTTTTGATTTTACACAACAGCAAGGCAATCAGCTTAGTTTCTTCTGTCTTGTATTTCCCTTCAATTTTCCTCCTTATCAAGTTATTGGAGATGTGTGCCAGATGACCAGTCTGGCGACTAAGTGCTCCCAGTTTAATCAAGTCACCCAAGGCAGGATGTTACTCAATGAAACCATGAGTTTGCTTTTCTTGACGCTCATCAAGAGGTTAGGAGGGTCTAACATCTCCTTCTCTCCACAGGGTTTCCCAGAGAGGCAGAGACAGGACCCACCCCAGGCTTCCACCTAATCCAGTTCTTCATTTCTAGAAAAATCAGAAGAAATAGGACAGATATAATCAACTCTTTGCCACTGTGCCCTGGGCCAAATGTTAATACGAGCTCTAATTAGCAAGGCAAATAAGCCCAGCTAACAGCCAAGATGACAAAAAAGCTAATTGGGTGGGAACACCTTTTCATAAAATAGTAAAAAATGTAAGCAAAGAGATTAAAAAAGGGGGGACGGAGAGATTCAGGAATTAAGAGAACACATACATAAGCACTCAGGACTAAAATGGCAAGACAACGAGGAACAAGCAGCACATTCTGGTGAAGGCAGACACCAGTGAAATCACAGCCGCCATCCGCAAAGCGCAGGGCATGAGGCAGGGACGTGGGCTTCAAAGCCCTCGGGCGTCAGGGGCCTGGCTACCAAGAATGTATCCTCATTACCTCAGGGTTCCAGGGAGCTGAGAATATTATCAGCTAAAAGTTGAGGTCATCAGTGTTCCCAACTCCTATAAATCAAGTTTCTTTATGCTAATTATCATATAAATTTAAATATTTCACAGAGTCCATGAGCTCGATTGCTCATGAACGCCATTTAATCTGGCTTCAAAAAATACACTTTTAACAACTTGAGCTAACTTTTCACCAGGCCATTTAATGCTTAAAAGACACTACCAGTTGAGTGTTAAACTCTATACAGAGTCTATGTAAGCAGCTTCACCTTGGAAAGGACTACTTACTGTGAACTAGGAAGAAGCGTGCTCTCTCTTAAACTTAGATCAGGAACAATTAGAGAAACCACTCAGCCAGGGTGGGCAAACAGCATGACTAACTTGGTGTTGAGAAAAATTCACCACTCACCTGCCTGTCAAATAGCTGTTGACCTAGTTAGTGAGGTCAACCACAATGGGCCAAATCAGGGCTAGTTTTATGACAGCAATGACTTTTTGTTCAGAGTAACAGATTCAGATTGTATTTCATCATGTGGCACTGCAACGTAAGTTTAATTTACTATAGAATGACAGAGTCTGCAGATTGGCAGTGTCCTTGGGAAGCTACCTTTTCTGTAAGTGACTATATCAGGAGTCACCATGACAATGTTGCATAAAGTTGAGTCTCCTTTTATGAGCCGAACTTATAACTCACCTGTGCTGCTGACAGTCTACTCTCTTGAGCTAGTTTTGGGAAAAGCCAAAGGAGATTGTGTACTTGAGTGAGAAAGAATAATGGCAGGACAATTTTTGAAGTGCCGAAGTGAATTTTTTTGCTTAGCAGTGGCACATCATCCTGTGACATAAAGTCCCTCTGGTTATTACCAGAATTGTCTGAAACATTATAAAATGGAGGTCTCAGACTAAATGAAAGAAGAACATAGAACTGTTACAGTCTTGTATGCCTTAAGGTAGGAACTACTGCAGAAAAAGAATGAAAAAACAAGTAGTCCTAGACCTTAAGCAGATGGGCCTTCTCCAGATCCTTACACTACTACTTTACATTTTATTTCACAAAAGAAACTAGGCACTCCTTCATATTGAGGAACTCTAACATGAGTGGTAAGGTCTTTCTTTTGGGAAAACAAAATGAGGCACTGAGATTCATGAGGTGCAAAGCACACATGTACACGCAAATACACATCTCATATGTTCCCACAGCCACCCTGTGAGATAAATGAGGCATATACTACTACTGCCATTTAAGCAGTAGTTACATATTTTGGTTTTTGAGACCATTTAGTCTAATTCAAATGCATACTACTTCTATGTTTAAAAAAAAGCTGCTGAAATCTTACAATACAGTTGAAAAAGTAAATTTCTGACTGTTAAAAAAAAGGATTATGGTGGTATTTAGTGTCCTACTTTGTTGTTTAAAAAACATCATTTACCAACAAAAATACTTCAGTGCACAAAACACAGTAAAATCCAGAATAATGGTTCTTACCTTATCTGACTCACTAATACAGTGAAGATCTGCAGAAAATCCATGTGCCCCAGCTTGTTCACATATTTCTTCTGCTATGGCCTTTGCCTGTCCTCGCTGTGTAGCATATAGTAGCAAAAACCTCCTCATCACTTCAAGGCATATGCTGCTATAACAGTAACACTGAAAAACAGAAAAGAAAAAGAGATTTTCTTTTTAATGAAGTAGTAACAACCTAGTGGTATTAACTCCCCCTCAATCTTTAAAAAAATAATGCAATACTCACACATAATATAAAATAGCCTTCTCCAAATTTGTTTGTTAGCACTAATTCTAAATAAGCCTAAATAAGAGAGAATTCACCAAACTAAGAAGAGTATAGGAATGAAACTCTAATCCCATGGCCCAGAAATCAGATATATCGGGTCAAACTACTTAGGCCTGAATCTGTAGTTCATAAGTGCATACCTGTAGGCAAGCTACTCAACTGATCTCTACCTCAGCTCCCGTATCTTTAAAATGGGGATCATACTATCTACCTGGAAAAGGCTGTGACACATGCAAAACACCTGAGCAAAGCTTGAGCTATAGTATCACTCAAAAAAAGTCTTAGTTATCTTTTTGTTTCCTCTTTTTAAAAAAAGGTAAAAGTAAAAATTCCATTAAAATGATAAATATTCTTGGTTCCTATTTGATCCTAATGCTAAACAAAATAATCACAGCACTAAAGTTAACCGAACCACTTACTCTCCTTTGTTATTTAATTCAATATCAAATATACATGTGAGTACATATATATACACATGTATATGTCTTTACTATCATTTATCTCTTCAGGGAAAACATGTGTTAGTAAAATTAACGACACTCACAGGTTTATTTCCATACTCATCTAGTGGCTGAAACTGGCACTATAGCAGTACATTTACACTGAGACCCAAACCAAAATCTTGGCTTTCGGCGAATGAACCGCCTATGGTTTTATGCTCCTGTGGCCAATTACATCTACAGACAAATCAAGCCACAAAGAAATTACATGTTATTTGTGGAATATCCTTCGGGACCATAACGGCACATGGCATACAAGTGCTCAATAAGTTACCTGAATGAATAAATGAATAATATGATGACATTACACACTTAGGGCTCACAGAAAACTGTGAAAATACGATATCACCTCCCAGGAGCCCCACACTGCTCTGGGTGCTTCAGAGGATGACCCCCCATTCCCACGAGCGCCCTAAAAAGCAAGCACGACTTCCCGGTTTCCCAGCGGAGCTCCAGGCACCGGCAGGGCCGGGGTCTAGCGCAGAGGCGGCGGCAGGAACCCCCGCCCGCGTCCGGCCGGTCCCGCTCGGAACGCCCCGAGCCAGCGGAGCGCGCCCCGTCCCCGTGCGCCGTTCCCCCCGGTCCGGACAGCGTTCAGAACCACAGGTGCGCGGGGGAAAGGCCCCACACCGCCCCGCCGGCCTCGGCGCCTCCCCACGCAGCAGGCCGACGCTGAGGCCCCGGCCGAACCCTGCAGCCCGCGCCCGCAGCGACCCCACGGAGCTCGAAGGGAGAGGGAACCGCGCGCGCAAGCCGGGTGCCCTCGCAGACTACATGTCGCCTCCCCGTCGGGCTCGTGTTGAGCGAGCGGCCTGGGCCGCAAACCGCAAACGCCGGAGCGCTCACCTGCTTGGCCTCCGGCTGGCACGTTCCCGCACGGCGCGACCTCCGCCAACTCTGCGCCCGCCAGCACCGCCGAAATGCGCATGCTCGGCACCCAGGACCAATAGGCAGGTTGGTCCTAGGGAGGATGGGGCCAATCACAGAGCGCCGGACGTGGGCAGTGCCTGGGCGACCCCCTCGGCCCCGCGCATGCGCCCGGCTGCTGGGCGCAGGCGCCGCGTTTGCGTACGGGGGCCCAGGAGGTTCCGGTGCTACCGCTGCTGTCAGGACGCTCGGCGGGCGGGCCTCGGTAGGTGTCCACGAGGGCTCTCAGGTTGGTTGGCCCGGCCGAGTATGTGCAGTCCCTCGGCGTCTCTAGGCCCCCGCGCTCCTCTCAGCGAAGGTCCGGGCGCGCCGCGTTTGAGGGTGCTCGGCCTGTTGGTCCCTTTCGTTCCAGGCAGAACGCGACCCCGGGGCTCCCCGTCCTGCACACGCGTGTTCCCGGTCCCTCCAGCGGGGAGTTTTAAGTCTGGACTGGCCACCCCACCCCCCGGTTGACCTTTGTTTTGTTGGCTTTTTTTTTTTAAATTGTACTTTTTTCCCGCTTGTTAAGGTACACCTTTTTCCTTCAACCCTGACTGAATCCTGACACCGAGGGGGAACCAACACCTCAGGGCCTCTTCAGCGCGTTTTTAGCCTTGCCTTGCGCTAATTATCCTAATTTTGCCCACTTTACCGGTTCTTTTCTTTTTTGAATAAATTTATTTCTAACCAAACACAATTCCTTTCTTCAGCCGACGTAGGAGAGACACGGTTAAGAGCTAGATGGCCCGAGTTTGAATCCCAGCTCTGCCACTTAATAGCTGCAAACACTGTGCAAAGTAACTTATCTGTGGTTCAACTTCCTCCTCGTGTAAAATGACGATAAAAGTACTTAATTTGTGCAGGTTAATAGAAGTGAAACACAACAGTGCCTGGCAAGTGATAGTGATAATTATTGTGAGATGCCAGCTACTTTTCTAACCATGTATTTCAGAGACCCTGCTCTTCTGGTACTTATATTTTAGTGAGAAATTTTGATGTTTTTTCAAGTACCCATTGGTAGTTTTGTAAACATTGATGTTGAGTGAGTCATGTCTTCAGTGTATTTGACCATGTTTTTTAATTCTTTAATTTAGATATAAATCAAGAGAAGTTGAGAATCTGATGGCATGGCTTTAATCACCGTGCGGAGGAACCTTTGTCATTTATCTGATTTTTGGATACACGGAGCTGCTCTAAAAAATCAACCTATAAATCGTGTTCACAAGGTAGTCAAGGAGCATCTGTGTCCTTGGTTCCGTTCACAGCCACCTGAGCTTTTCAGGGTAAGATTCCGTCATGCCTGTTGTAAAAAGTTTCATTCAGAAAATGGAAATGACCTTCGTCCAGTTGGTGAGCCAGTATACTCTCAAGAATGTGACTGGGACAGGGTTGAAGAAAACCTTAAAAATGAGGACGAACAGATATTTAACAGGAGACTAAACAACTTCACTTCATCGGAAGAAGTGTTAAGTTTCATAAGCACCATGGAAACTCTCCCTGATACTATGGCAGCAGGAGCTTTACAACGGATTTGTGAAGTGGAAAAAAAAGATGATGATCAAAGGCTGCCAAAAGAAATACTAGAGAATAGCCTCTTTCAAGCTTTATGCTTTCAGTTTGAACAGGAACCCTCACATCTGTCAAATGCTAGTTTGGTGGCTGCTTTGCAATCTCTGATTCTGTTGCATGTGGATCCTCAAAGTAGCCTATTACTGAACCTGGTGGCAGAGTGCCAGAATCGTCTCAAAAGAGGTGGCCTAGAAGTTCACAATCTCTGTATTCTTGGGGAAAGCCTAATTAGACTGCAAGGTCCAGATTGTGTGACACTAGAACTGATTATTTATCAACTGCAAGGTGAAAAATTGGAAACATTTACCCTGGAGGATATTGTGGCCCTTTATAGAATATTGCAGGCATGTGCTGAAAAAGTGGACCAACACCAAAAATTTTTAAATAAGTTAAACAACTTTTCCCTTTCAATAGTTTCCAACCTGAGTCCTAAATCGATTAGCCAAATGCTCACTGCCCTTGTTGCTCTTGATCAAACTCAGGCGCTTCCTCTGGTTATAAAATTGGGTAAATATGTTGTGAGGCACATCCCACGTTTCACTAATGAGGAACTGGGAAGGGTCTTAGAGGCTTTCATATATTTTGGGCACGGTGACAGATTTTTTACAAAAGCCCTAGAGCAACATGTAACTGCATTCTCTCTTACCTTGGATCCCGAAGTTGTCAGCAAAATCATGGAGTACTGCAGTGGAAAACTGATCCTTTCAAAACCCATCTTCAATGCAGTGGCAGAAACTTTTGTTTGCCAATCAGAAAAATTTTCACCTAGTCAGGTTTCTAAATTAATTGAACCATTTGGGAAACTCAATTATTTGCCACCAAATGCCTCTGTTTTATTTAGTAAGCTAGAAAATGTGCTATTCACTCATTTTAATTATTTTCCACCCAAAACACTATTGAAACTTCTCCATTCATGTTCGCTTATTGAACGCCATCCAGTCAACTTTATGGCAAAAATATTCAGCCCTTTTTTTCTTCAACGGCTTCAAGGTGAGTTGGTTGTAACTTCTGAAAGTTGAAAAAAATTAGCCTTTGAACTTGTGGTGGTTTCAAGTCACATTTGTATCATTTACATTGAGCAATAGTTGGTCTTTGTATTTTTTCCACAGTAATCTGAAGTTAACAGATGCTACTGTAAACAGAGTTAAAGAATGTTAGGACATTGTATAGAGATTGTATAGTGGGAAGAAAGCTGATTTCAGATAAACAAACTCTGCTGCCCTAGCTGAGAAATTGCAGCATTCTGGTTGGAGAATGGTGATGGCAATAGTAATAGCCACAATAACATGTTAGAACCTTTGATCGTTGAGCAACTGTAGCTCCTTTTTTTTGGAGAGAGAATGGTATTGTTCATCTTAATTCAAGGCTACCCAAATATGTCAAATTTCTTGATCTCCATAGTTAAAGGAAATTTATGCTAATTCTGTGCTATATTTTGTCCCTTTTAATTCTGTAGCTAGGAGCTTGGGTTCTTGGAAGTCAATTTCATTGGTGGTAAGAGGAGGGCATAATTAATTCTAACAAGCTTATTTCCTAGTGTCATTTAAAAGAGTGTTTAAATTGATTTTGTATGTTCATGATGCTCTGTTCTCTCATTATATGTACCAAAATTCAAACTTAGCTATGAGTGGGATGCTTTCTATTTCAGGTGAAGAATCTTATTTGGACAGATTGAGTCTGGCACGATTGACCCAACTTTTCTTAACCTCAATCCTAGAATGCCCTTTCTATAAGGTAAAAGTATAAACTGTGTGGCTTTATTTCCTTGTGAGGGCAGTGTTCTTTTGTCTGCCCTTAAATTGTTTTAAGTTCCTTCACTTTTGATCTGTCTCAGTAACCTCCTGAAAAAGCAGAACTTTCATTTACTTAGAGTTAGCTGCCACCAGATAGATAGCCTTTTTGATAAATTAACCCTGTTTTTGTGTTCTTGTCCTTGAAGGACCAATATCCTGCCGTGTAGGATTTCTCAGAACGTTTTATCAAGTGCTGCAGGCACGTGAATTATAGTACTTTGTTTTAGCTGTCTGTTAACAATGTGTGGGTGTCTGGACTGAACAAATTCTAAATTATATTTGAGTGCGGCATATTTTTAAGTCAAGCCAGAATTTTCACTCTTATCTGACAGAGTCTACTTTACATAGATTCTGTTCTTCGCATAAAGTACCACAAAGATTCAGCCTCATAACTATTGCATACCTCGTATGGAATCATAAATAGCAGCATCACTCAACTTGGCCATTTCCTGCCTGGTTCTTCATACTTGATTCGGATTCCCAGTTAAGAGTATCTGATTTGTGGAATAAGGTGCAAGAATGGTAAAATATCACCATTTCCTTTAAAACAACTTAGGCAGGCCGGGTGTGGTGGCTCACACCTGTAAGACCAGCCTGGGTAACATAGCAAGACCTTGTCTCTACAAAAAAAAAAAGAGAGAGAGAGAGAAAACTTAGCTGGACATGGTGAGGTGTGCCTGTGGTAGTGGCCACTGGGGAGGCTTGAGCCCAGAAGTTTGAGGCTGCAGTGAGCTATGATCACACCACTGCATTCCAGTGTGGGCAACAGAACAAGACTGTCTTTTAAAAAAAAAAACAGCTTAGACAGTACTAAGGTATATATAGATAAATAATGGTTACCCTCCAATCTCCTTCCATCCCTAAAGGAACAATGTTAACAGCAGTTTCTATGCCCAAATATATACAAGTACATGAACACTGACCATTTTTTCTCTTTTTATGGAATGGGACTGACGAATCAAAATGCAGTTTGCTTTTGTGCCCCATATATCACGACATTCCTTGAGACTATTACGGGCCGATTGTATGCATGCTTTGTAAGAAAGGCATGGCGTCTCGTGGTGTGTGTCCTGCCGTTCCACTACTGATGCACTCCAGGTTTTTCCCAATCTTTGTCTGTCAAAAATGCTATAATGAACATTCTTGCATATCCTATCATACTGGAGCCTTTTTGGTTTTTGTAGTCTGTAAACTAGATTCCTACAAGTGGGATTACTGAATTAATTTTTGATAGATACTGACAGATTTTTTCCCTAATAGTTGTAGATGTCACATTTCCTCAGTAATGATGAAGGTGGCCACATCTCCCCCACTTCTGCAATGTGTTATTAGTGTTTTTAATTTTTGTTATTCAACTACTTGAAAAAGGGTATATCACATGTTTAATTGCTTTTTAATGAACATTAATGAAGTTCAGCATATTTTCAAATGTGTGTTGTCCATTTACATTTTTTGTGAATTGCCTTTCTATGCCTTAACTCACTTCTATTGTGTGGTCTTTTTTTTTTTTTTCAAGAACTCACTGTAAAACAAATTAACTATTATGTATGTTGTACATACTTCTGGTTTGGATTTTTTTAATTTTTAAAATTTAATAGCATTTATGATATCTCTTTAAGTGTTCTGTAGTGAAATATATTTGTCTTTTATGACTTCCGGGTTTCCTATCTCACTTAAGAATATATTCTGACACTACTAAGTTAACATAAATATTTTGCTAAATATTTTAAAATAATATTTTTCTTATTTTATTTAGATCTTTAATCCACCTGGGATTTATTTTTACTATTATTATTAATTTATGTACATATTTTAATTCACAAATAAAACTTTTATATATTTATCATGTTCATTTTGTTTTGAAATGTATACGTTGTGGAATGGCTAAATCAAGCTCATTAACATATGCCTACCTCACATGCTTATTTTTTTGTGGTGAGAACATCTGAAATCTATTCTTAGCCATTTTCAAGAATACAATACATTGTTAGTAACTGTAGTCACCATCTTGCTCCACCTGGAATGTATTGCAGTCTGTAACAGATGCTAGAAGTCTAACTTGCTAACAGCTCTTCTGCAGATGGATAACCAGCTTGCCAGCACTGTTTGTTACATGGCTCCTTTTCTTACTAAATTAGAATTAGAATGTTGCCTTTATCACATTCTCCACTACAGGCTGAGTACTCCTTATCCAAAATGCTTAGGACCAGAAGTAACAACAATTTCACATTTTTTCAGATTTAGAAATATTTGCATTATACTTACCAGTTCAGCATCCCTAATCCAAAAACCCAAAATCCAAAATACTCCACTGAGAATTTCCTTAAAGCGTCCTGTCAGAGCTCAAAAAGTTTTGGATTTTGGAGCATTTTGGATTTGGGATTTTTGGGTTAGGGATACTCAACCTGTATTAAAAACTTTATATTACATAGTTTCAAATAGCTAGGAGGATATTGAATCTTCGCAACACAAAGAAATGATACGTTTGAGATGATAGATATGCTAATTACCGTGATCTGATTACTATATATAATAGGTATCAAAACATCACTATGTACTTCATGAATATGTACAATTACTATGTGTCAATTGAAAAATTTTTAAAAACTTTAGTTGAGTGTACTTAAGGCCCCTGAAGCAATTCTAAGAGTTCCAAAGATGTTTCCTTGAACTGTGACCATAGTTGTTATGTTTCTTTTCCCTCGCTCCCTTTCACCCTCCCTCCTTCCCTCCTCCTCCCCCGCTCCATCCCTCCCTCCTTCCCTCCGTCCCTCCCTCCCCCCCCACATCCCCCTCTTCCCTTTTTCTTTCTGTATGGTGACCAGTGACTACTTTTAAAACACATTTAAAAAATACTTGGAACTATTACACTTGAACTATAACAAGAATATGTTTCATTGCCATTTTGATAAAGATACCTGTCCTAAGTCCTGGAAAAGTATCATGCCTATAAAGTAATTTTATATCAAACTTTTATACCCAGGTAACCTTCAGTTTATTGTCTGGTTTTATATCTTATTTTTCTTTCTCATGTTTGCACATATGATTTTTAGGGTCCAAAACTTCTTCCTAAATATCACGTGAAATCATTTCTTACTCCATGCTGTTCCCTGGAGACTCCTGTGGATTTTCAGCTTTATAAATCTGTGATGGTTGGACTGATTGACCTCTTAGGAGCAAGACTGTATTTTGCTTCAAAAGTGTTAACACCTTATTGTTATATGATAGGTAAGTAGTGTAGGGAGTTAGGTTGTTTTAAAACTAAGTGTCCTGTCCTCTTTTGGAGATATGTGGGACTTAGTAGCAATAAAATGGTCTCTGGAAATACAAAATGGAATAATTCCCTCCCTGAAGGCAAGTTAAAACAGTGGTTAGCAGTATAGCTACAGAGTTAAGACAGTGCTTGGGTCTCACATGTTAGCCACATAGTAACAGAATGTCCTGGGCAGAGTATTTCACCTTTTTCTGCTTGCTTCCTCATCTGTAAAATGAGCATAATAGTGACCTCAAGGACTTGGTTAAGAACTGAATGAAATAATAATACCTGGAACATAGTAAATGCTCAATAATTATTAGCTACTGTTATAATCTAAGCCTGCACTGTCCACATATAGTAGCCACTGGTACATGTGGCTATTCAAATTTAAATTAATGTCGGAAAAAATTCAAGTCTTCAGTCACATTTCAGGTGTCCGGTAGCACATGTAGCTCATGGCTACCAGGGCAGTGCAGGTTCAAACGTTTCCACATCGCAGAAATTTCTACTGGACAGCACTGAGTAGAGAGCCCAAGTCCTTCTGCTCTTACAGTTCTTCTAAATTGATGAACAAAAGAAAAATGTCTCATAGAGGTCAGCAGTTCATAGGCCTCAAATGGTCACATCTCACTCTCCTTTATTTGGCTCGTTTTACAAAAGGGAATGTCAGTGTACCAGGGGGGAAGGACAGGGAGGTCTGTCTATGCGTGTGGACCACGTGTTGGGCTGCAGGATGCTTTACTTACCATGGAGGCACTGCATGCTCGAGTGGTGGAAGTTTTGACTTACATAGGTGTCTTAACTTTGCTTAACTTAAGGGTTTTCTTCACTTTATTGACTGAAGGAGCCCTGCCTCTTGTAAGGAAAAACCAAAAGCATGTATGGTTCTTGTCATACCCCAGATATCATGAGAACTGACTCTTTGTTTTGGTGTAGATGAGCCTTCTTAATTTAAGGCTGACTTGGTTGATCATAAAGCCAGTTAAATTAAAATTCTCACCATTGTTTGGTTGTGATCATTACTTTGCAGTCTTCAGCCCAATTGATAAATGCAATGTGGAAGAAATCAAAACAACAAAGAAATACAGGAAGATAGTGTTTGTGAGGGTATCACACGAAGAATTTTTCCTTTCTTCTCTCACCAGATGTGGAAATTAAATTAGATGAAGAAGGATTTGTATTGCCATTTACAGTTGATGAAGATGTCCATAAAAGGTAAAGAAAACCATTATGGTTTTTATGTTACAAGACTTTATGAGACTTGTTGAGGTTAATAAATGATCTTTTTGTTAAGAAGGTAAAAAAATAGACATGATTCTGGAAATTAAAATACTAATTTTCAGGATACCATCTTTGGAAATTTCTTGTAATATTTTATAAATATTACTATTAATAAAATTGAATGCTTTTTTCCAACAGATTAAAGGATAACCTTTTCATGATTTACTTCAAAATAATATTGGCACATAGGAATAGCCAAATTCCAAATAAACTCTGGCAACTAAAAATACATAATATAAATATTTTGTATTACTTTAAAAATTAAGTTTCTTTTTCATTTTTCAGGGTAGCACTGTGCATTGATGGTCCAAAAAGATTTTGCCCTAATAGCAAACACTTATTAGGAAAAGAAGCCATTAAACAAAGACACCTACAGTTACTTGGTTATGAAGTTGTTCAGGTATAGTTTCACCTATTTTTTTTTTCTAAAAGAAATTCCTAATTCAAATTTGCTTTTTTTAGGTCACTGTTAAAAAGTAAACTGAGGCACAGTAAAATTTTAAAGAACTTACTTGAGCAAACACTGATTAGTGAATCTGACAATACAGAACCAGAAGTGATTTAGGTGCTCCCCCAGGGAATACAAGGGGGAGGCTGTTGACCCTACTTATATAATTATAAGTTTGTAGGATGCTTCTGATTGAGCTTAAGTACTGTTATTCTCTAATACAAACGTGTCCAAGATAGAGCCCAAGTTAAATTTCACTTAACATTTGCACTTTAAGCAAAGTTAAGGTTATTTTCAAGACTTAGCTGGCTTTGTGTGCTCAAGGGTTTTTCGGGCCCAGTCTCCATTTTAATTTATTTCAACAGTACTAAGTGGCTTGCCAGCCCAAGGGGCCAAGAATCTTATGTCTGGTTTAAATACCAACTTTATTAATTAGGCTTAAATCTCTTGACTCATATTTTGAAATACAGAATTTTCAAAGCTTTGGTTTTCCAAAAGTGGGGCATACCTATATTCTTTGTAGACTATGTTTACCTCTGCTTTTAGAATTACTAAATTATTGGAATATCTGTTCTGTTTTAATTTCCTCCTGATTTAATGAACAAAAATGGACAAGATGACCCACTAAAATCAGGATCTTCATCAACACTTCACGTTTAAGACCTTGTGCTATCTGTACTAGTCTGCTGTCTGGTTTTGTATCTGGTGACTTTTTTCTACTCTATGTTGCACATCCCCAGCTTAATTTTCCTAAAACTAATCATGCCAGTGTGTGCAGAAACCTTCATTGTTTCTTTACTGCATACAGGATAAAGTAAAAACTTCCCTACATCTTAACATTCGAGACCCTCCATAGTCTGCCTGCAGCCAGGCCCCAGGCATGTGGCATACTACTTGGCCACTCTGCTCCCCGCTGAGTGCTCGCTCCCCTTCCCTGAGCCTCTCAGTAATCTCTCCTCATTCCCCCTTTGTCCCTTCATCAGCACCCCCCCATCTAATGAGATGTCAACTCCCTCTAGGTACTGGATCACCAGTATACTGCTTGCTTTTTTATTTATTGTGTAGGTTAACTTGCCATCTCAATTGTGAGCTCCTGGAGAATGGGTCATATTTGTTTCTTGTGGAGATAATCCCATTTGTGTATTTAGCAAGTATTTATTGAACTGCTCCTCTGTGCCAGGCACTGTTCTAGGCTCTTGGGCTACAGGGTGAATAAGGTGGTCATGGTCTTTGCCCTCCAGGAGCTTACATTCTGCTGTGCAGGAGGGTATGAGAGACAAACAAGGTAACAAGAAAGCCAGAGTAATCTCAGATTGTGAAGGGTTATGACCGGTTTTATTTTCATTCGTTTACAGATCCCATATCATGAGATTGAGATGCTAAAATCAAGACCAGAGTTGGTGGAATATTTACAAAGAAAACTATTTCCTCAAAGAACTGATGTTCACTGGTAACAAGAAGAAATATTGGCTTCCGAACTTAGTGAAAGAACTTGTATTTTTATGGGACTCGGTATTTAAAAAAGAATATCATGTGAATTAGCCATTTTGCAGAATTATGTTTATATTATACCTTTCTATGTCTGGTTATCTAGAAAGGGTCTATAGTTTTCCTTATACCGTGTATACATTTATCAGTGGTAAATTCAAAATTAGTTTTAATTTTAATTTAATACTAGTATCATAGATACTTTTTATACATCAAACAGAACTGATCATGTGCAATAAAGAAATGTAATGAATGTTATTTTTAAATCTTTTCCTTGTAATAATTATCTCCTGACTGAAAATGTTTTATTCTTTGTAGACTTTTATTTTCTAACAAACGTAAGGAGGAAGTTTTATCTTTTACTTCCTTTGTATTTTGTCAGTAGAAGTTTCATATATGGTTCTGGAAAGGATCAATGAAAAATAGACTATGGTACTTTGGATATAAACATTCATAGTTATAGAATTATCTAGAAATAACCCTTTAGTTAATAAGATATATTAATATGGTAACTTTTTTCAAAAAAATAAAGGTATAGAGAAGTGAAAAAGCAACTTAATTTAGGTAGGGGTTTAAATTTTAAGTCAAGAATGAGTTAAATTGCCGTTAGATCATTGCAGATGCTGCGTTGTCTTGTTGTATGGTCAGGTTAACATTTCAGGGGAGAAGAGGATGAGCAGGCAGACTGGTTGGTGTAGGAGAAAGCTTTAGAGTTGGAAACCCAGGTTCTACCACCAACTAGTGCTGTGACCTTGGGCAAGGACAGTTGCTGTTTCTCATTCACTCACTCTGTGCTGAGCGCTTTGGCATGATGCTTGTGTGAATCTAATGATGTGCCTCCTGATTTAGGTATTGCTCCCATTTTACAGACCAGCTCAGAGAGGATGAATGTTCTATCCAATATTTCGTTCGTCGCCATTGATGAGGGTAACATTTTAATCTGGTCCGGAGAAGGAGTGGAACATAGTGTCTAAGAATCTAGGTTCAGGAATCCTACAGCATGGGTTTGAGTTCTAGCTTTGCCATTGCTAACTGTGACCTTGTTCTCCAGTTTCCTGAGAGCTAATCATACATCACAATGGGGTTGTGTCTTAGTTTCCTGGGGCTGCTGAAACATAGTAGTGCAAACTGGGTAGCTTAAAACAATAGAAATTTATTCTTTCACAGTTCTGGAGGCTAGAAGTCCAAAGTCAAGGTGTCATCAGGGCCATGCTCCCTGTGAAACCTCCAGGGAAGGATCCTTTCTTGTTTCTTCCAGCTGCTTCTGGTGGCCCCAGACATTCCTCAGTTTGTGGCAGCGTAACTAATCTGCCTCCTTCTTCACATGGCCATCTTCCCTTTGTGTCTGTGTGGCCCTGTTTTTTCACATGGCCCTATGTGTCTGTATGTCTGTCTTCACATGGTGTTCTCCCTGTGTGACTATGTCGAGATTTCCCTCCTACAAGGATGCCAGCCAGGTTGGATTAAGGCTTACTCTAATGACCTAGTCTTAACTTGATTGAATTTGCAAAGACTCTGTGTCCAAATAAGGTCACATTCATACAGACTGGGGACCAAGATTTTCAATGTCTTTTTTTGAGGAGGGAGGAGGGACACAATTGAACCTGTAACAGATTTAGATGAGAATTAAACTACTTACTATAATATACATAAAACACTTAGAAAAATGCCACGCACTGAGTAAGCACACAGTGCAAGTTAGCAAGTATTAGTCTGTCTTAATTTCCACCCCATGCTGTATACTTCACGTTAGTTTTTTGGGTCTATTTCTTTATCTTTAGACTAGGAAATGGAGACCAGATGAGCTGTAAGATCACTTTGTAAATTGTGTTTATTTGATTACAAAGAAGGCAAGAGACAATGGAAGCAAGTGGCAATTGAACAGGAGAGAGGTGCTGTAGGTTCTTATGTGTCCAAGTACCCAAATGACCTTGCCGTTCACTCGGGGTCTGGCTTGAAAGGATTCTCACGTCTCTCTGGAATCTGGGTAATTGGCTGATTTACACTTTTTCACAGCTCTTAGACTACCTACAACAGATGTTCTTGACTTTGAGCCTAAGATTTGTTCTGGATCACATCAGGCTTCAGAAACCCCTTTCACACTTCCTCGCTGCCAGTCAGTACCTTTCCTGTCCTGTGTCTTTTTCTGCCTTTTGTGGGCTCTGGTTCCCTTCCCGGCTCCTGGTTCAGCCTCACTGCACTGTGTACCTCTCCCCATGGCTCAGCTCATCTTCGGTATGAAATTCAACCCTGAAATGTGGTGGTGAGGTTAATAGCGTACAGTTTAAAGAGGGGAGAGGGACTTAACCAATTAAATAGCCACACAGAGGTAATGACAATGTGTTACAAATGCTGCAAAGAAAAAGTACAGCTTGGAATGTTCTTCATCCACCTATTCTGTTAATTCTGTGCATGTGTGTGTTATGAAAATAATTTAGGCTAATAAATAGATATAAGGTTGTTGGTTTCACCAACTGGACGAATTTGACAAGCTCTGTCAAATTATAAAGCCAAGTCCTTATAAACTGAATCCTCACGCTCCTGAATTTTTATGTCTATACCTATGCAAGCAAAAGGGATGTGAATATGTTAGTTGCAATTACATGTCCAACCCGATATCTCATGGTACTGTATATTTAATAATATTTTTGAACAAGGCACAACCTTGCTTTGTGAGTTTTCAAAAGTAAAGCAAAGAAAATGGGTGAAAAAAATCATTTTACTTAAGAGCATAACCTTGGAAGCAACAGTGATACTCCTTGTGTCTATCACTAGGGGGTAGCAAAGTTCAGGACATTGACTGGGCTGCAGCAGTTGAAACTGGATGATCTCTGGAGGAGAGAATGGATCCTCTGTGTGTGTGTGTGTGGATGGCAGGCAGGCAGGAGCTGTGAAAGAGTGTGGTGACAGCTCTGCCTGGACAAAACAGGCAGTCTTCCTTACAATTCCTTACCTTCCTCTAAGTAGGGAATGCACTTCACCTGAACCAGGCCTAGACACGAGAGGATAGACAATACCCTGGGATGAAAAGATCCTGCTGGAGTGGAAGTTCCTTGGAGACAAGGACCCTACCTTTTGAACCTTGCTACACTTGGGTGCATGTGGACATTTAGTAAATATTTGTTAGATAGAAGAAAAGATAGGGAGGAGCAGAATTCATAATATTTGACAAAATTCTGGGAAAACAAGATAGCAGTTCCTTTTGAAAAAGTACACCCACCGGAAGACTTTGTGTGCAAATCCAGAGAGGGATCTTGGCTTAGCTGAGATTTGCCCACACTGTAAATATACCCTGATCCATTTGGAGTCTAAATACTAGCGTAGGATAGTGAAATGAAATATACCTTGTTAAGTGTAGTTTAGCCCAGTACCTGGAAAATGGTAAACACTCAGTGAACATTGGGTGCCATTACTATTATTGGTACCTGTGTTGTCATTCACTCTCAGTTAAACTTTATTACACACCTCATCATAAAGGTTCATGTAAGGAATAGTCTGTAAGAAGGAACATGGCTGACTTAATACTTCTAGGGTTACCACTGTGAGCCTGTGACAACTGCCTTTGTTAATTACCTTCAAGGACATAGTGCTGAGAAAACTTGTTCTCTAAAACCTTTGCTGTTTGAAATCAAATCAATAAAATGGAACATCCCACTATTGCTGCAAGATTTGAGCCATCTGGGTCATGTCATTTTGACGTGGAGAAATGGTCTCAGTTTGCCACCCAAGTGCAGAGCTCCAGATATGGGAGTTTTGGACACAACATTCCACATTTATCTTCCCTTTGGGGATCCTGAGTAAAGCCTCTCAGGCCAGGCTTAATGTTAACTCTTTGACACAAACTTGCTGTGCTTTAAGTCTGTCCAACTCAGCTTCATTAAATGTTACCTGCATCCACCCCTCCCCAAATGCTACCATAACCCTGCCTATTCCTTTGTTTGGCTAGATGCCTCTTGGTCCCTCCGGCGTGCAGACTCCCTTGCTACACCCGTCAGCAAAACTGACTTTATGTTGATGTCCTCTGGCTGCTGGGGTCCATCAAAAGAAATTTTGCCTCCATATAATCTCATCTTTTAGCAAAAGCAAGCATCACCCCCACCCCACAACTCCCTCTCAGCACGGAGTGCACACTATTTGTGGGTTGAACTGATATTTCAGGTTCTGATGTTTGCAAAATACAATACCTCTTAACAACCCTACTGTTTTTAATTTTATTATGGAAAATTTTGAACACACATAAGAGTTATAAGAATAATATAATGAAGCCATGAGTCCCTCTATTCACCATGGAAAATAAACATAATTTTCCAATCATGTTTCATCTATTCTTTTTTTTTCAGTGGAATGGTTATAGAGAAATCCAAAATCATACCATTTTATCCTAAATATTTCAGTATGTATAACCAATAAATATTTTTTCTTTAACTTTTCAGCCATTTTTTACAATTAAAATTAATTATTCCCTGTCATCATTTAATATCTGGCGTATGTTCTAAGGTTCCTATGCTATCTCAAAAACTTTTAAGTGTTGATGTGTTTGAATCAGGATCCAAAGTCCACATATTACTTTTGGAGATTATACCATTTAAGGCTCTAATGTCTATAACTGCACCCCTCCCTTACCTACTTTTCACGTCACTAAGTACCAGTAGAATGTCCCACATTGTTGATTTGGTGTTGTCTAACTTGTTTCTCTATCTGCCATATTTCCTGTTAAACTGAAAGTCAGATCCAGAGCTTGCTTAAGTTCAGCTTGAATTCTCTGGGCACAATGCTTCAGAGGGGCTGCGGTGTGTTTCCACTGCACCATGCTGTGATGTCTGAGTGTCCCCTCTTAGTGATGTTCATTGAAATTGGTGAGTGAGTTTCCACGTTATCAGTCTGATCCCTCCATTGTGTGGTCCCCCTTCAGCCTTTCACCTAATGGTTTTAGCATCTGCTGATGCCTATTGCCAAGATCCATTATTTCGGTAGATGTTGCAAAACAAAATGATTTCCTAATTTTATCATTCTTTCTACTTTTATTAGCTTGCATTTATCTATAAAGAAGGAATTTCTCTGTCAACGATTTGTGTACCCTAAAATAAGGTTTATATAGAAAAAACAAATGTTTCTTTCCTTGTATCAATTTTTAGAATAAAGGGTTCATGGTCTAGTCAGTTTTTGTGGGGTTTTTTTAAGGATGTTTTTGAACTCCTGAACTTTTATGTATTTGATGTGCTTCAACCCTTTGCAGTCCTCTTCGTGATGATTAGATTATCCCATTTTAGGCCAGTGGGATTCCCTTCAGGTTGGCCCCTTTGTCCTTCTTACCTTGTCACATTAGTTTTTGGTATTTTCTTTGTAAAACAGGATGTCCCTGGCTCATATTGTCCACTTTCTGTCTCAGACCTGGGATCAGGCCTGTCTCTAAGGCTGTGGTCCCCAACCTCCAGGCCATGGCCCTATACTGATCCATGGCCTGTTAGGAAACGGGGCCACGCATCACCACCTCCTGAGCTCTGCACCACCCTCCCCCGACCCATGACACCCTACCCCACCCCACCCCAGTCCGTGGAAAAATTGTCTTCCATGAAACGGGTCCCTGGTGCCAAAAAGGTTGGAGACCGCTGCTCTAAGGAACCCTCGTTTCTACAGGGTGGTAAAGCTCATTGCTAGAGTTCTGAGTATTTTGATTTTTCATTTTAGGCATTTTTATTTCAAAATCAACAAGGTAAACAAACCAAAATTAAATTTTTATTTATTAGTCTCAATTCATAAGTTTGATGGTAACAGTTACTAACTGTAGAGACTTCATCAATTGAATGAGTCAGACGATAGGAGAAACCTGATGATAAACATACTTTCTAAATCTACTGATGATATTTATGTGTTTTTTCCAGGGAGGAGGCATCAAATAAGTAAAGGCTTGTTTCACCCCACGACAGACTACTGCCTATGTCCATAATGCAGTTTTGGAAGATGGATGATGGCTTCCTTAGTCTAGAAGCCAAGGTCATGCTGTTATTCTCATTGTTCAGTAGCACTGACAGGTGATTTGGAAACCAACAGTGGCAGGTTATTTGAGCTTGTGCCCTTGAGTTCGTAAGTCTAAAATTTGCTGGGACACACAGATCCCTCTTCTGAACTATTACAAAACTACCAAATATAGAGAAATCCTTACTCCAATTAGTTTTAAGATATTTTAGATCTTGTGAATTAAAATTTAATTACATTGGGCCACTTAAATGAATTTACAGTGCAATTTAAAAATAGAATAATTGTAAAAACATTTAAATTTAAAATGGAGACACTAATCTTATTTCAAAACCTCTGCATTTTCAACAGAAGATTAAAAAGAGAGAGAAGGAAAGAGATGGTGGTGTTTTAATGTACTTACAGGCTATTTCCCTTCTCCATCCACCACGGTTAACAGAGGTTTGCAAGGAGTGAAGAAGGAAATCTGATGTGCTGAGTTTCCAGCTGTCCAGGTGTGCTGGCGGAGAGTCACTGGCTGAAGCATCGGGCAGTCCAGGCCATGGCTCCACCCGGGAGTGGTCTGACAGCCCTCACACTAGCCCGTCCCTTTCCAGATATTTTGTAAACCTTTTAGGTGAAGCACCCACAGCCCTTGTTACCTGTGCCAGGTCACTTAACTTCCCTTCATCTCAGTCTTCTCACCAGCATAATGAACTAGATGGGTCTTATGAGTTTAGGAGAACTCAGGATAAACAATATATATGCCATGCGAGGTGTGTGGAAGCCACAGCTAATGGGACATGACAGCTGCCTTCTTTGGTTTCTCCTTCCCTGCCTCAAATTAACAGACTGCTCCCCACCATGTCTCTCAAAAGCTTCCATCTTGTTCAGATGTCAAGAGAAATGGCACAGGATTGCAGCTGCGGTGTAGACTCTGCACCTCCCGAACTCCTGTGAACTGCCCACTTTCCTCCAACCCATAACGCCCCCCAATGTATTCACTACATGTCCCATTGGGGAGATGCAGGCAGCAGCAGTCCTGGCAGATGGGCATCACAGCGCTGCATGCACTTGGTCATCCCAGGCCACAGCAGTGCGAGATGACACACAGAATGTCAGCTCTGAGCACCGGTGTAAATTCCATGATGTTGGAATGGGATTTGGAGGTTGCCGGGCCATAACACTGATATTGTCATCCGAAACACTGAGGCTGATCTGATCCCTGGACCCAGTTTGTATCCTTATTCTAGTTTGTGTCCTTATCCTATTAACTTGCCTCCTTTGAGAGAAGGGTTTTCATGCTTTTTTTTATCCTTCCCTTAGCCATGCATAGAATTTTGCAAGTACTAGTTACAGATGTGAGGAATTTAAACATACTAGACTCATGTTCCTGGAATGCATAATAGGATCATATAGGAAAATATTTTTTTAAAGGAACTAAATCTCTTAATAACCAAAACTACCAAAGTCTGTCTGATCTATGGTTTCATTTATCTCTGGTAGCTGCCCTGCATCCTCTTGGACTCGCATCTGATTGTACCCTCATCGTGGGTGGACCATTCCGTGGGGCTGTAACTCACCTCAAGTAGATGCCCCGTGTCCTTTGCTGTCAGCCCCAGGGCTCCTCTGACACAAAGGAGAGGAGGCACTGGGGCAGGGGTCATACAAGTTCAGGAGTGGACAGTCCAAGGGGCAACCCTCAACCAGGTGGGATGGGAGCAAGAGGTAAAACATGCCTCCACGTTAATCAACTGGTGGCAACTCAGCAAGGTGGTTCTCCAGGCTCCTCAGAAAGTTCTGGACATAGCCGAGGAGCTCCGGTTGCCCTCAGCAGTGATCTGGGTAGTGAATCTTGAGGTTGACAATCTGCTTCTCGCTCCTCGTGGTCCCTCCCTCCTGTTCCCTGGAATTGTCTCCCAGATAAACCAAGAGTACTCAGGCCCTAATCTCAGACTCATCTGTTAGAGGAAATCCAAGTTATGGGAATTGTATTCATTCATTTAGTCACCAAATATTTGTTGAGATCCTACTGTATGCCAGACTTGAGCTGTCCAAGATGAAAAAGATGTTGGTAGCCTTGCCCTCAAAAGCTCTTGGTCTTGTGCATAACAAAATGTCACCTACTGAAATTGAAATGACCAGATTCACATCTGTATAGCTGTGTAAAAAGACCTCACAGTGAAATGACTTGTCTGTTACAGCTGAGTCCCCAAGATCATTGGTCTCGTTGTCTTTCACTTTTCCTAAGTAGGACACCAGGTCACCTGTGCAAAGCTTACAAAATCTTGTGACCATTAAGTGACCTCCCGGGTCTTGTCTTTGGAAAAGTTGAGAGAGGTGGGAGAGGCCAGATAATCAGGAGTCACCTTCACGACTTCTGCCCATGGGAGAAGGTTGAGAGCCCCTCTCCCTTCTCTTCACGAGTAGCAGAGGTGGTGCTCTGTCTCCAAGCACCAGAGATATGTTAGCATCTCCAGCTGGTCCCAAGGAGGTTGACATGTCCCCTGGGGCTTGGGGACATGGTGGGCATGGTATTCAACCTTTGACTCGGCCAACTCATATGTTCTGCCAGTGGAGCAAAGATAAGTGTTACTAGGGCAAAGAAGGCACATGGTGGGGGGGGGGAGAGGGAAGGGGAGGGGGAGGGGGGAGAGAGAGATATCAGAAAGAGATTGAGAGGTAGCACAGGGATGTCTTAAATCCTGCCCAGGTGAACCTCCAAGAGACTCAGGAGACCTCTGCAGAGCACTACCACGAGGTGCCTTGGACTGACAGAAGCATCTTAAGCCACCAGCCTGCGTCAACAAATTGCAGACAAGAGATTCCTACCTAGTTAGAGGGGTGAGGGAGAAGGCAGGACACTGCTCCTTCTGGTGTGCCCTAAGACCTCTTCATCTGTCCCTGACCACCTGTCCACCTTCGCTTCTTTTGTGACGCTCCACCACCATCACCACCCTTCCTGCTGCCGCTCAAACACGCCACGATCAGCTCTGCCCCAGGGGACCAAGGGTTGCTCTGCCTTCTGCTTGGAAGGGACTTTCCAGACTCTCAAAAGTCTGGCTCCTTGTCACTGTGTTTCAGCTCAAATGTCACCTCCTCAGAGCTGGCCTTCCCTGAGCACCCTGGTTAAAGTACTTCCCAAGTCTTGGTCATCATGTTGCCCCCTACCCCTTTTTTTTTTAACTTTTCTTAGTGATACACATGTGCACACACACATCACGAGTTTACAGTTCAGTGAATTTTCAGCAAGTGTATCACAACTATTGAAACAGTGTTCAGAGAAGGGCCAACATAACCACTCTCACAGAGGGTCGCTAGAGCCCCATCCAGAGGAGCAAGTTTTGTCAGATTCCCCGTCACACTGATTTTATTCATGGGAGCTTTACACCTGCACTGGCCAATACTATAACTGCTAGCCACGTGTGGCCACTGAGCACTTGAAATGTGGCTAGTGGCACATGTTGAAATGATGTTTTGGATATACTGAGTTAAATAATAAATTATGATAATTATTTGGCCTGTGTCTTAATACCTTTTTATTGTGGTTATTTAGAAAATATCGAATTACACGTGTGGCTCTCATGTTGGACGGCGCTGCCCTAGAGCCTCTGCAAGTATTTGTCTTCACGTTTATCACCTGTCTTTGCCAGCAAACTGTGTAAGCTCCCTGTGGACAAGGCCTGCCAGGTTCTAGGCTGTGTCTTCAGCTCCTGGCACGTAGTAGGTGCTCGGTCATTAGCTGCCACGCGAACAAGTGCAAGGAAGTGCACGGGAAAGGCGAAGCAGGTTGGAAACGGGTGGTCCGGGCGGCGTCTCCCCCGCACCCGGGCCGCCGCCGCTTCAGCAGCTGAGCGCCTCCGGACCAGAAGGAAGACCCAGGTGTGGCGCGAGGTGCCGGAGGGAGGTGCGGAGGGTCGCCCCGCCCCCAGCCCGGCCGCCCCGAGGCCCGGCTTGGTGCAGCCCAGCCGCCGTGTCCAGGCAACGGCCGAACGCGGGCGCGGGGCAGCCGCAGCGGGCGGACTCGGCTGGGCTCCTGCGCGCGCGGAACGGACCACGGCGGCGGGAGGACGCGGCATGGAGGACGAGGAGGAGATCACTGCCGCCACGCTGCGCGACAAGACCCGGCCGCCGCCCATCTCGGCGATGTCGGCCTTCAGCTACATCCCGCCGCGGCGCCTGGACCCCAAGGAGCACAGCTACTACTACCGCCCCGGCAGGGTGAGCGGCGGCGGGCGGGGGCTACGGGGACCCGGCTGGGGCGGGAGGGCTGGGGAGGGGGCGGAGCTCACCGCCGGGGCGGGACCTGGGGGCGGGCTCACCGCCGGGGTGGGGCCATGGGGCGGGGTTCACCGCCGGAGAGGGCACTGGGGGCGGGGCTCACCGCCGGGGCGGGGCCATGGGGGCGGGGTTCACCGCCGGAGAGGGCACTGGGGGCGGGCTCACCGCCGGTGAGAGGCACTGGGGGCGGGGCTCACCGACGGGGAGGGCACTGGGGGCGGGGCTCACCGACGGGGCGGGGCCTGGGGGCGGGCCGGGCCCGCTTGCGGGAGGGGGCGGGGGCCCGGCCGGGCCGGGGCGGGGCGCGCGGAGACTAAGGAGGCTGCAAGGGCGACTGGGGCGAGAGGGGGGGCGAGAGGGGGGGCGAGAGGGAGGGCGGCCTGCCACCGAGGCGCCTGGACCCCAGCGTATCCAGCTACCACGACCACCAGCGGAGGGGCGACCCCTGGGGAGCGAGGACGGGCAGGGGCGGAGCGGGTGTGCGCGTGGGGCGTGCTCAGCTGGGACGCGGCGCTGGGGGTGGGACGCGAGGAGGGGACGGGGCAATGCTGGGCTGGGGCCTGGCTGGGGCAGTCGGGGGTGGGTTAAGGAGGGCTGCTCTTTGGGGAAGCGAGGGGAGCCGCTAGGAGCCGGACCCTTAAAAGGCGCAGTGGCTACTACCGGCACAGGGAGGTGACCGCCTCTGCCCAGGATCTGGCGGAGGGTCGCGGGGACGCCGGGCTGCCCCGGCCCGGCCGGCACGGCCCCCTCTGAGGTCTGTCTGCGGCAGGCCCAGGGTAGCAGGGGAAACAAGCCCAGGCAGCAGTGACTGTGCCCCGATGGTCCAGGACGCGGAAAACCCTCTGCTCGCCTGCAAAGCGAGGAAAACAAGGAGGAAGATGTGACGAGCCACCTGCAGGGAGAGCTGGACCGGTAGCGGTCATTAGATTCTGGCCTGGCCCTGCGCAGGACTCTGTAGGTCTGGGAAGGCCGCCATGCAGTGTGCGCCTCTCACCAGCGGCCAAAAGCGGAAAAAGAAGCAAATTCAAAACTCGTCAGAGGTCCTCTATTCCTTTCTTCTCGCCATTGTTCCTAAATGTCTCCAGTGTGTCTTGCTCAGGGTGCAGGAGAGGGGCGTCATTACTGAAAAGGAACACTGATTGGGGGCCCTCCGCCTGTAGGGGTAATTGGGATAGGCCTTTCTTATCCTCACTATCCTGGTGGCATGAGTGCCTAGAGAAGGGTATAGATTAACCAGGTGGCTGGGAGGAAGGAGGTTGTTCCTTGGTGGTGTTAAGGTATTCCCACAAAATGCCTTCTTCCCATCCTTCTTCCGGCCATCCCCCAATCCCAGAGCCCAAATAAATCCCCCGTCCGATCAGGTGAGGCACGTTGGTGTACTTGCCACACATGAAGTGTGAGAGCACTTGTGGAGCATGGCCTTACCAACAGAAGCAATCATCTCTAGTTTAGGCAAATGCTGTGGGTTGAACTGTTCCCCCTAACATTTATATTTTGGAGTTCTAATCCCCAGTACCTCAGAATGTGCGCTTATTTGGAGATAGAATTTTACTGAGGTAATCAAATTGAAGTAAGGTCATTAGGTGGGCCTTCATCCAATATGACTGGTGTCCTTGTGAAAAGGGGAAATTTGGAAACAGACAGACATGCATAGAGGGAAGATGATGTGAAGAGACGCAAGAAGAAGATGGCCTTCTACAAGCCTAGGTGAGAGACCTGGAACAGGTCCTTCCTTCACAGCCCTTAGTAGGAACCAACGCTGCTGATTCCCTGATTCCATACTTCTAGCTGCCAGAACTGTGAGAGAATAAATTTCTGTTGTTTAAGCCACCCAGTTTCTGGTGCTTTGTTTTGGCAGCCTTAGCAAACTACTACAGCAACCATCAACCTCAACCTGCTCCCCGGGGGATCTCTTGTATCTGATAGTACCTCCCTGCTTGGCTTTAAGCAATACGGAAGGACAGAAGGAAAAGGGGGACATTTATGTTGGATCTGTCTTTATAACTTTGCACTAATTTGTTCTACGTTCCATCCCTACCTTCCAGAGGGCAGTAATACATTAGAGCAGGGATTGGGAAACTTTTTCTGTAAAGGGCCAGATAGTAGCTGTTTTAGGTTTTGCAGGTCACATGGTCTCTGTTAAAATTACTCAGCTCTGTGGGGTAACAACAGACAATACTAAACAAATGGGTGTGAGACTGTGTTCTAGTAAAACTTTGTTTATTAAAATAGGTAGCTGGCCGATTTGTGCCAGGAGGCTTCGTTCACTGACCGCTGCACTCAAAGGGCACACTTGTGGCCCGCTCCTCATCTTCCAAGTGATGGGGCCCCAGTCACTTCACACCTCTGGTGTCTCTTTCCCTTAGTTTGGCCCCAGAAGCTGATTCTCTGACCTTGAGATTGTTTGGAATAAAGAGGGTGGATTCTGTATCACAGGTTTTCTAGAGGACTCAACTGCACCTAAATTCATCGTAAATAATTTCAAGACCTACTTAAGCTGAGTGGAAACAGTACAGAATTAGTTCTTAAGTCAGTGCTATGATCTGAATGTTTGCGCCCCTCAAAATTAATGTGTTGAAATCCTAACTCCCAAGGTGACAGTATTATGAGGTAGGGTCTTTGGACTGAGAACAGGGCATAAAGGTGGAGGCCCCATGAATGAGACTAGTACCCTTATAAAAGAGCCCCCAGAAAGCTCCCTTCCCCCTTCCGCCATGTGAGGACACAGTGAGAAGTTGCCTTCTAACCAGGGAACCAGGAAACACGCCTTCACCAAACACCAAAGGACTCCTCAACCTCCAGAACCGTGAGAACTAAATTTGTCATTTATAAATCACCCAGTCTATGGTATTTGGTTATAGCAGCCTGAACCAACTCTTCCATTCAGCTGATTACTGTGTAACACACAGTAGTTTGTTTAGTGGTTGGTTAGTAGCACAGGCTGAGGAATCCTGGGTAAAAATATTAGCTTTACGTTTACCAGCCGTGCGGCCCTGCTCAGGTTACATACACTGTGTCACTCCTCCCACCTATGAGGCAAACACCACCAACTTCATAAGCTCTTATGGGAATTAATTTAATTAGTAAGTGTGAGGTGGCACATAGCCCAGTGTAAGTATAGCTATTATTATCATTTGCTTTCGTTGGTGATAATTAGCATTTCCCTTCACTAAGTGTTGGTGCCCGTGGCCAGTCTCTCATTTGCCCGACCCTCCTTTGCTGTTGGAGATTAGCACAGGTGAGGGCAGATGATGTGAGCATCAATCTGTGGCTTTTAATCCGCTAAAGCAGCTCACCTCAGGGAGCCCCCAGGGCTGATGCGCTGAAGGCTGCACACTTATTTAAAGCCCCAGTTAAGCTCCTGAATCGTAGGACAAATTTGTCACCTAAAGCTGCCAGCAAAAATGTGATCAACGCCTGTACTGCTCCCTAGGGGGCTCTAGCAGCATGGGCTTTTCCTATAAAATACTGTTCTAGTGGCAGCAAAGCAGATTCAGTTCAATGGTGTTTTTAAATTACTTTTTTCTTCTTCTGCCTTGGGCAGCATTTCTGCTAGTGAAATGGAAAAACCGAGGCAAAGGACAATGCCTTTTTATGAAGGTTTTGATTAAATTTTTCAAAGTCTAAGAGCTATATTTAAAAAAAAGTCCTAAGCAGTTTTAGAATACGCTTTGCCTTGTGCTGAGGTGGATTGTGGATAGCTCTGTCTTGAGCGAAGCTTTGTTCTAAAGGCTCCACCTTAGGTTTGGTGGGATTAGCTGACTCTCCTTCTCTGTGCAGTGAAGACACGGAGGCTGACTGCTTCTTTATGCATTAAGAACTCTACCTCCCTGGCCACCGAACTTCCTTTTGCCAGGTGCAGCCAGGCACTTTATAAAGACGCATGCGAAGGGGACTCTCCCAAGGGCCTGCACCATCGTCCAGTGTCGCCGGGGTGCTCAGCACCAGCTCCCCGGGCCCTCCCCGTATGGAGCCTCTTCACGCTTGGCACCAAGCACATTTACCACACGCTCTGCCACTCCTAGAGGGCTGTGGAGGGAGGCTGAACTCGGTTCAGTTGCTGATCTACTGTTAAAATCTGGGCAACTTCTGTTATCAAGCAGACTCTTAAACTCACCTGTCTTTCAGTAAGAACTTGCGCCAGCCCAGTGAAATCATGACTGCTCCCCACATGCACGTCCTTTCACCTCTTAGCATCCAATCTACTACATGTTTTACTTAGTTATCTTGTTGTTCTTTCTTCTCCCACTCAAATATGAGGTCCACGAGGGCAGAGATTTCTCTTATCACTGCTCCATCCTGGGCAATGGAAACAGTGCCTGCCTCGGAGTTGTGCTCCGTAAATACCGATTGCGTGAATGAATGAGGAATGCGTGAAAGAAAAGGAATCTTCTTTAAAACAAAGAGATAAGTCACCGCTTTGCAGGATTAGCTTCGTAGACTCAGTAGGACTGTCTGCCGGGCTGCTACCCGTGGCCTCACCCTCCTCCCTGGGGATCGTAACCGGGAGTGGACTCTAGTTGCTTGTCCCACTCTGCGCTAGTTGGTTTTGGCCATCCAGTGACCTGGCCCTGCAAAACTCAGGGCCTGGGGGCGGCTGCGTGTCCTCCTGCGGGGCAGGCAGAGCCTTAGGGAGGGGCCAGTCTCTCTCACAAACCAGCCGTGAGGGAGGAGCGGCGTGGGCGGGGCAGGCGTGGCCCTGTGGAGCCCTCCCGCGTGGAAGGACACCCTGGGAGTGGGGAGTAAGTGTTCCGACCTATCATAACACCTGGGTGAGCAGGTGCTCTGTCTTTTCATCGTGTGGACATATATGTAGTGCCTGACTTTTTTTTTTTTTTTACAAGATCATGATGTTCTCACACAGAAGATCACACAGATAGGTACATATGTATTTGCAGCTTGCTCTTTTAAGAATATATCTGAGATGAATTTTCAAAATCATCCCCATTTAGGGGTACAACAAGCAATTGACACAGAAAAGAAACAGCATTTTTCCCAATAGATTTGACCAAGAGGAACATGTAATATTAGACTTGAGTTGCCCCTGTGGATTGTCCTTTCTTCCTGTGATGTGAATTGCTGGGGAGAAGAGGTAAGTGGGGAGGTGGTGTCAGTGGAAGAGGGAACAGAACTGACTCCACAATCACGAAGTCTCCTCTTGGTGACAAGCTGAGCACATACACTAATGCAGAACTCTCTGAATCAGAGCACACCTACAATTTGAAACAGACACAAGAACAGAGAGGGGAGTTCTGTTGACTTCAGTTCAATGGTAAAATATTCAGATTGTTTGAAAAGTTATAAAAATTTCCAAAAACTTGTGATACTCATGTACCAGGAACAGGAACATAATCTTTTCTACAGACAAACCAAAGAGAATAGCTGAGCGTTGTCCTTTCAAAAAGGCTAACATTATGTCCTTGACAAGCTACAGTCCTCTGAGATATAGAATTTTGAATACTGTTAAAATTAATGAAAATGTCCTCACTCAGCTTCACATATTGCTAAACTCCCAAGGAGATGCTCTGAAATCATCAGAAGTAAAATGAGGCCCTGATGAATCCAAGGAAACTATTTGGGATCACCCTGGGGATTTTCAGTTTCAAAAGTAGTCCACTCACCTCTGGACAGGCGAACAGTAATGGAAAGCTCAAGAGAAGGAGGTGAAGAGTACTAGTGCCTGTGAGTGTGAGCAGGGGACGTATGAGTCAAGGTGGGTTAGGATGTGCTATAGAAATGAATAAACCCTAACCCAGAGACTTAACTAGTGGTGTGCTGGAGCCTGATGAACGCAAGAGCAGATTTTTAGCATTTCTTCTAAACTCTGCATTCGGTTGGTAGCCTCAGACTGGCCATGGTGAGAGTATTTTCACCACACAAATCAGCAAACACTACAAATCAGGTCCTTTCTTCTCCAGACACGGGGCTGTTAAACACAGGTGCACCACTGGGCTTAAGATAATAAACATAACATACATAGTAAAAGCTTATTGCCTTCTCATGCAGAGCCCAGTGTGTGTTCTCCTGGGAGCCTCATCTTAGTGCAATGACTTGGGAACACAGGCTCCTTCTTTTTCATGGTTCCACTATTGCCAGAGCCCGGGAGAGTTTAGGACTTTGGAGTCCTTTATTGGATCCTCTGAGTTCACCAGCCAATGAGCAAGGAGAGAGGGCCTGGAGGGCTGCCTGGGCTTTTTTATGGATCAGGCCTAGAAGAGGTATTCACTGGGGTCACCCACATTCCTGACCCCAGCCTACTTGTGAGGGAAACTTGGACTTGCATCTTCTGTTTGTTCTGGAAGAGGAAATGTGTTTGGTGAGCACACAGTATTATTCCTGCCACAATTACACTGGGGGAAAAAAAGCATTAATTTCTTTTCTCATTTCCTGTTTCCTTGTAGAACTTACCTGGTTTACACTTGCAATGGAGAGCGCATTTATATTTAAAATAGTCTGAAAGGGAGGAGAAAATAAAGGACTTGGGTCCCGGTTTATTCGTGTGAGGGTGTGTGTAAGGAGGGGAGCTGTGGAGGCGGGGAGGGGTGCTGGGCACGGGAAAGCCCACAGCTCCAGGGAGGGCCCGTGAGCACTGGAGGCAGCAGAGCAGCGCCTCTTCCTCCTTCTTCCGCTTGCCTTAGTCATGATGAGCTACTTACGCTAAGGTAACAGACAACCCCAAGAGCCTCAGGGGCTTAAAGCAAAACTTATTCTCATGCTATAGAGGTCAGCAGGGTGGCTCTGCTCAGTAAAGTCACCCGGCCACCACCACAAAGACTACTGTCATCTCAGCATGAAGCGTCAGAAGTCCCTGGGCACTGGCTCTTGGAGTCACGTGTCATTTCAACTTATGGTTCATTGGTTAGAACTGGTCCCGTGGCCTCACCTAACTTAGAGGAACAGGGGGACTGATCCTCTGTGCAGTTAGGAGCAGAGGAGAACTGAGTACTGGTGATGTCTCCCAACCCAGTTGGTCTACCGATTCAGTTTACCTAGAGGTGAGCGCTCCCGGGTTAAGTCTCTGGCCCCACTGCAGTAACCTTTACTTTATCTCCATTCTTACTTACCATTACAAAGTACCACAGACTTGATACCTTAAAACAGCAGGAATTTATTCTCTCTCTGTTCTGGAGGCTGGAAGTCTGACATCAGGTTGTCAGCAAGGTTGGTTCCTCCTAAGGCCTGTGAGGGAAGAATCTGTTCCAGGCCTCCCTCCTTGGTTTTGTGATGGCTTCTCCTCCCTACGTCTCTTCATATCATTTTCCCTCTAAGCATATGTCTGTTTCCAAATTTCTCCTTTTTATAAAGGCACTAGTCATATTGGATCAGGAGTCCACCCTAGCCCAGTATGATCTCATCTTAACTAATTATATCTTCAAGGACCCTATTCCAAATAAGGTCATGTTCTGACTTTCTAGGTGTTAGGACTTCAACATACGAATGTCTGGAGGACACAACTCAACCTATAGCACCAGGAGAGGTGATGCCCCCGGAGTGCTAGCCACAGCAGTGTGGTGCAGTCTCCTGTGTCACCTCCAGTCACACCCACTTCCTTAGCCCAGCCCAAACAATAGCTCTTCACTCATTCTTTTGTGTCACTGTACTTCGTGCATACCTCTGTTATTCCATTTGTATTTGGCTGTGGTTTTGAACTAATGGGTTTATTTCTGTTCTCTGTGGTCTCCTTTCAGGTAGGGACTCCCCGTTTCTGTCCCAGAGCCTAGCATAGTGCCTCATACAGGAGTAGACCCGACGTGCTATGGACGTGCTATGGGGGCTGAAAACTGAAGGCCTCCACTCCTCCCACGGCATCAGCCCAGGCTACAGACGGGAGTGATTTCTTAGTATTCAGAGCGGTTTAGGGTCATGCTACATTTTAACAAAGGGACAAAGAAAGAGATCACAAGAGAGAAATGAATATTTTCTGTTTTGCTTCGTTTTTCAAAAGAATATCATGTGTGAAATACAGGCAATTCCTTGAGGGATTTTGATAGCAAAATACCAGTAAACTCAGAAGCTCTGTTTTGTGATAGCATCTAAATATCAATTGGTTTTTATTAATACCATTTTGCTTCAAACCATAAAGGAATATAAGAAAAAAAAAGAAAGATTTAATAATTAAAATCCAGGAAAAGGATAGATTTTCAGTTTGATTAGATATTGAAAATGGACCGTCACATTTCTAAGTGAGGCTTGCCTGCTTGCTGATGAGTTTTTTTCTGTCCTTATTTTCCAATGATAGAAAAATTTGTTTTTACTCTGGAAAGTTCTGAATATGCAAAGTCTGCACAAAGGAAAGCTGTCTAAGTTTCTGGTCACCCCACACCCACGAGCAGTGAGATTCCTGGTGAAGACTCGATGTAGCTGGCCCTTGGAACCTGGTCCTGGGACAGTGAGGCAGGTGTGACTGCTTATAGCTGTGACTTCCTTTGTGTTTTAGGAGAAGATTAGAATGAGAAGAAATAGACACTTTTTTTTCCTGTAAGTTGCATATTATACTTGGTTTCATCAGCATAGGGAACAAAATGAATTCACATTTCCTTTCTTGTTCAGATTTGAGTCCATTCTTCCCTCTTCAGCATCTTTCTCCCAGGATAAGTATAAGAACCCCAGGGGGGCCACCTCCCAGGGCTTTGGTCCTAGAGACTAGGTCTTCATGTTGCAGGCTGCAGCTGCTTTCCCCAAAACCGATTGTACGGGGTCAGCTAAGTCAGGAGGGATTCCAGAGACAATAGAACACCTAGATTATGACCAAGAGCCCAGCTACTGTCTCACCCCTTAAATTACCATGTGTATGTAGGGGTGGCATGGTGGTAATGGGGTATCAAGTTATTGCTTTTGCCTGCCTGCTGGCCCAACTGGGTCTGGCCAGTAGCTCTGAACCTCAAAGGTCTGGACTACAATATCTTTGCTCATAGAAGGCCAGAATGCACCTCTGCAGAATTTATCCTCCCCCGTCCCCTCAGAGTGGGTGGTGTGCTTGTGCTCCCTTTGTTTCACCCAAGAGCCCTGAGTCTGGTGGCTCACCCAGAAAAGGTTTGCTTAACCTTTTTGGGCTAGCAGCAAGTCAGCTTCTGCACCAGCATTATGTATGTTAAATATAATTGGTATTTCTCTCATGCCTTAAGATGTTTTTTAAAAAGTTTTAATTTTATTTGGTAAGCAAGTGTCTAATTTTTATATAGTTAAAGTGAGTGATGTTTTCTTTGTGGCACTTTTCCCACTGTGGTCATGTGCAGGAGGCCCTTGGTGGGTTTTCTTTTTGACTTATTTTTCTAATCCATCCAGAATTTACTGTTGTCTGTGATGTGATGGGAAGATCCAAATAGCTAGCCGATTTTCACAGTACTAAACGCTGACTAGTTCATCAATTCTCCATTGATTTGGGCTTTTTTAATAACCCTATGAGTACACGGGCTGCATCAAAGTTTGCCATCTGGAGAAGTGAAGGCCAGGGCAGTTTGGCATGAACACCTGGAAGGTGAATGTGTGACAGTAAAGACAATGACGAGAAGATGCTTGTGCCCGGTGAATTCATTAAATGACCAGTGGTGGCACAGAGGCAGAAGCCACAGCTCGTGGTCAGAAGTTGTTTCCCTCCTTCAGGCCACAAAGAGTGACTCTGAACTTAGGCAAACCAGGATTCAAGCAGTGGTTGAGTAAGTGTCTTACACATATTGCCAGTGGAATTCTTAGGAACCTTAAAATAAGGATTCTAAAAGACCCTGTTGTTTCCTTTACTAGGTGGTTAATTGAACGAGAACAGTCACCACTTCTGAGTCATCTTGTGAGCTCTCCCTGAGCAGAAGCACGGCGTATTGCACGTAACGGATGACCTGTGAATGATTTGTAAAGGACTGGCTAAAGCTACATTATGCTCTAGTTATTCCCATTACTATGTTCACAATGTCAGGTTATAAAAAATAAAAGAAAAAAGAAAATAATAAAATAGTTATTCCCATTACTTCCAGGAGCTCTGAGTTCCTGCAGTCAGTGTGAACGGGCATTACTGTGTTTCTGACATACTACACGTATGTCATGCATGCTCTTCATTGCTTACTTCCACCTCTGTGTCCTGCCATTGGAGGAAATCATTCTAGTATCACTATCAGGGAAAAAACAAAACAAAGCCAACCAAGCATAAGTGAGAGACCCAGTGCTCCCAAACCCCACGGAGATGGCACGTCTGGGTTTGCTGCTGGAGAACTTAAGGCACCTGGAGTAACATAATGACAAGCCTGACTTACAAGGCTGCCAGCTCCCTGAACTTGGATTTCTCAGCCTCCAGAACCATGAGAGATAAATCTATTTAAGTCACTCAGTCTATGATATTTTGTTATGGAGCTCTGAAGGGACTAAGCCAAGTTTATTGTTTTTATTTAAAGGTGTGAGCTCTACCAATAGAATCAGAGAGCAAGAGAGTTTGGGGAACGAGGTCAGGGAACAACCTCTGTCGAGAAGGGAGCAGCAAAGAGTTGAGAGGTGCTGTGAAAATGCCCTCGCTCCATCCTGGGCCTCTCAGCAACCTGCTCTTGCTGGTGGGGCTTGAGCTTTTCCTTGCTCTAGGTCACAGCTGATTCTGCTTGGCGAGCTGACCTTCCTCTCATGTACTCACCACAGTTGGGAAACTCTGTACACGTCCAGTCTCCACTGGGGAGAGTACTGGCTTCTGTGCTCCACTGGGCCTCAATGGCTCAGCCTGCAAATGAACCCATGGCTTTCTTTCTCTTTTTATTCCCAGACAGGAATTATTTCCCTCTATGACTGTGTTTTTAAGAGGAACTTAGATTATAATCAGAAGTTGCACCGAGATGACAGAGAACACGCAAAAAGCCTGGGACTTCATGTTAACGATGAGGTAATATTAAGAGAGTATATTAACAATGCTTGAATAGATTAGCAAAAATATATACAAGTATACCTCATTTTATTGCACTGCACTTCATTGTGCTTCACAGATATTGGGTATTTTACAAATTGAAGCTCTGTGGCAGCCCTATGTCAAGCAAGTCCATTGGTGCAATTTTTCCAACAGCATGTGCTCATTTTGTGTCTCTGTGTCTGTGCTTTTTAGCAATTTTTTGAAATTAAGCTATGTACATTGTTTCATATATAATGCTATTGCACACTTAATAGACTACAGTATTGTGTAAACATAACTTTTATATGCACTGAGAAACCAAAAGATTGTGCGACTCATTTTATTGCAATGGTCTGGCACTAAACCTGAAATATCTCCAAGGTATGCTTGTATGTGTGTGCATATATGTACAGTCATGTATTGCCTAACGATGGGGATATATTCTGGGAAATTCGTCACTAGGCAATTTTGTCATTGAGCAAACATCATAGAGTGTACTTGCACAAACCTAGATAATATAGCTTACTACACACCTAGGCTATGTGGTATAGTCTCTTGCTTCTAGACTGCAAACCTGGATAGCATGTAACTGTACTGAATACTGTAGGCAATTGTAACACAATGATATGTATTTGTGTATCTAAGCATATCTAAACATAAAAAGGTACAGTAAAAATATGGTATAAAAATAAAAAATGGTACACCTGTAGAGAGCACTTACCATGAATGGAGCTTGCAGACTGCAAGTTGTTCTGGGTGAGCCAGTGAGTGAATGGTAAGTAAATGTGAAGGCCTAGGACATCACTGTATGCTACTGTAGACTTTATAAACATTGTACGTTTAAGCTACACTAAATTTATAAAAAATATTATTCTTCAATAATAAATTAACCTTAGCTTATTGTAACTTTTTTACTTTATAAACTTTTAAATTTTTTAAAAGTTTTTGACTCTTTTGTATTAACACTTAGATTAAAACACAAGCACATTGTATAGCTGTACAAAAATATTTTCTTTCTTTATATCTTTATCCTATAAATCTTTTTCCATTAATTTTTTTTTTTTTACTTTTTAAATTGTTTTTGTTAAAAACTAAGACACAAATGCACACATTAGCCTAGGCCTACACAGGGTCAGGATCATCAATATCACTGTCTTCCACCTCCACATCTTGTCCCACTGGAAGGTCTTCAGGGGCAATAACATGCACGGAGCTGTCATCTCCTATGATAACAAGGCCTTCTTCTGGAATCCCTCCTGAAGGACCCACCTGAGGTTGTTTTACAGTTAATTTTTTTTATAGGTAGGAATATACTCTAAAATAATGATAAAAAGTATAGGACAGTAAATACATAAAGCAGTAACATAGTCATTTATGATCATCATCATTTGCATAATCATTATGCATAGTTATCATATTATGCATAATTGTGTGTGCTAGACTTGCATACGGCTGGCAGCACAGTAGGTTTGTTTACACCAGCATCACCACAAAGTCATGAGTAATGCATTGAGCTATGACATTGCAATAGGCATGTCATTAAGTGATAGGAATTTTTCAGCTCATTATAATCTTATAGGACCATCATTGTACATATGGTCCATCATTGACCAAAATGTCGTTATTTGGTGCATCACTGTATGTGTATATATGTATATATGTGTGTAGATATGTATATGTATATAGTGTGTATGTATATGTATGTGTGTATATATGTGTGTATATACATATATATGCATATTTGTATATTTTGTATATATGTGTTTGTGCCCATGTGTATGGTGTACATGTGTGTATGTGTGTGTGCCTGTGTATGTAAAATGCATGTATGTGTGTATATATGAGTGTATATATGTATATTGTATTATATTGTATATATGTGTGTATTTACATATATATGTGTATTTGTGTATATTGTATATATGTTTGTGCCCATTTGTATGTGTGTACATGTGTGTATGTGCATGTATAAATATGTGTATATGTGTATATATGAAAGTATATATGTATATATGTATATGTGTGTATATTATATACATGTGCATATACATGTGTTTATGTGTGTGCATGCATGTGTGTATGTATTGTGTATGTGTGTATGTAGGTATATATATGCATGTATACAGGTATATATATATGTATGTTTATATATGTGTATGTGTGTATGTGTGCATATTGTATAGATGCACGTGTGTGCATATACACATATATATTCAATATTGTATTCAGTTGCTTTATGGAACTTTCTTTATGCAGCTCTCCTCTATCTTACGGTGCCAAAAAGCTAAGACTAAACGGCTGTTGTAGTTCCCTCTATTCTGTCATGTCATTTGTGTATTAATTTTTTGGATTCTGTTGTTTGGGTCCATAGAATTTAACAATTTAAGGAGAATAAAACTAAGATGTTCTTTTCAACAGCTAGATCAAGTCTCTGCTTAACCTCTGAGTCCTGACTTCTAGGGAAGTTGGTCTTCCAGGGATGAAATTGCACACACAATAATATTTTCCCCAGGTTTAGTTACCAAGCCACCATAACCACCCCATGTAGTGCAGTTCCTGCCTTATGTTTCCACCGTTTCCTGAAACGCGTGTCGGCTGCACAGGTGGGTGACCACCAGAGCTAGCAGGGCTCAGCGGGTGAGGAGGACAGGGAGCAGCGCAGGGGGCCAGGTGTGCATGAGGTTAGGCCCTCCGACAGTTTGGGTCAGACCTCTCTGCTGCCTTTCCAAACTCTGACATTATCGTCACAAAGTCTGATCTGAGGACAGCACATTATTAAAAGTCAGGTGCTGAATAAGTATAATCTTTTATACATTACACAGAAATTATAACGTAAACTCTTCTGGTGGGATTCCTGTTTGGATCATGGGTTTTTGCCTGTGGCTGTTACTGTTTAAGAACGCCACCACGCCACTCTTAATAATCCTTTATGTATCTTGATATGAAATTAAGTGGTGGAGGTACTATGAGGCATTCCCGTTTATGTCACAGATATTGATTTTTTTCTATTATTCATTAATGCATTCCCAGTGGGTAGTGAAGTTAGTGCTTTGCTCATGAGAAGAACGTGGCTTGCGTGACTTATGTCCACTCATATTTTTTGATCCCCTCCCATGTATTACTGAGCACAAAGGGAATAAGACAAAAGCCCTGTCCTCTTAGAGCTGACGTTCCAAAGACGAAAGAAAATACAAAAGACCAAGAAGTTACGAACGAATTCCAGGAAGTGATAAGTGATGTGCAGGCCAAGAACACCATGTGAGGAGGTGGGGAAATGAAAAGGACTTGGAGGGGCCCGGGGCGGTGCAGGCGGGGAGCCTGTGCCATCTGACCGGGACCTGCGCGGGGGCAGGGGACAGGCAGCAGCAGGAGCAGAGCAGTGACCAGGCAGAGCACGGGGTGGAGCGAAGCCCAAGCTGGGAGGCTGCTCTGTGCCTTTGGGGAACAGAGAGGCGGGGGAGGGACGGGAGAGCGGAGGGGAGGCAGGGCAGGGAGGGCCGGACAAGGACAGGAGTCTGAAGTCAGGGGGTACCTGGCGCCCAGCGCAGGGTCTCGCCTCTCCCTGTAACGACTTGAGGACACTGGAGGGTTCCGAGCAGAGGCGCCCCCTTGGCCCACCTTGGTGGGACCCAGAGCGAGCGCGCCCAGAACCCGGGCTGAGGGCCGGGTCAGCGCGGGGGTGGGCGCCGGGCATGCCAGGGGTGTAAGTGTTTTCGTAACCCTCACCAGGAACAGGAAAGGCCCGTGGGCGTGCTGACGTCCTCTGTCTACGGGAAGCGCATCCATCAGCCCATTGAGCCGCTGAACCGGGACCACGGCCGCGCCAACCACGTGTGGGCGGACTTCTACAGGAAGAACGACATCCCCACCCTCAAGGCGCCCGGCTTCGGGCACATTGCTCCAGCCTGAAGATCCCTGTGGCCCATAAGGCCATGTCGGGGGTACCCCCTGGCAAGTGGGACGGCTCCTGGAGCCTCGTTTCCCGTTTTCATGACATCTAGGAGCTGCAGTGATGCCTCTGTTGCATACTGGCCGTGGGAAGGATAAGCAAATGAGCAGCTTTCCCTGCGGTTGCCTTCATTAAGACCTGGCCAAATGCCTTTAATACATATTAAGAATATCTAATGTGATGGTTTTCATCTGAAATTATTTGAGATTAAATGATACTGGAGACTGATTCATTGTGAGCTCCTGAATAAAATGAACACTTTGTTACCACTTGATAATGGTTAGGTTGGTTTTGTTCGCTGGCTCTACATTTGCAAGGATTCTTGGGGGAGGCGCCAACAGGAAGGTTGTGCAGTTACTTTTCTTCGCAGTTATGGACACTGCTATTGCCGATAACACAAACAACGTGTACAAGTTCCTTTCTCCAAGAGGAGATATAATCAACTTTTGGCACAACTGAACTCTAGATACTACATTTTTGTTTTTCCAGAGGTCTGAGCCACAAATAACAGAAATTTGCACAATTGGGAACAAAAGCCCCAGTAAGGATGGGTGGCCTCGGTGGCCAGCGATACAGACTGTGACTCCTCAAGGGAGAAACAGTCAAGGGTCATGGGAAGAGACTGGACTTTGGTGTTCAACAGACTTGCGTAAAATTCTGGCTCCTGCATTTTCTCGATTTGTGGTCTAGGGCAAGTCATTTCATCTATTAACTTCCAAACCTAGAAGAGTTTGTGTGGCAATCAATGAGTACAGCCATAATACAGGCACAGTATGCGCACACTACCCAGCTTGCTTTTAACCTGACTTGTAACGTTTACTTTGGAGGTAATTTGAAACTTAGTCAAGTATTAAGAGATCAACTTTATTTTTAATGAATGGATCCCTTGGAAGAAATCATCTCTCATCTACCATGCTTAAATTTCAGTTTAGTAGTGAATGGGCAGGTGATCTAATTAATTTCAATGGTGATTCCTTCATTACTGGTTTTATTGTTTTGTATCTGCAAGGAGGACTCTGTACAGTTTCAAGGCTGAGTGACTCCTAAATATTTCTTTATTTTTTAAAAAACAGTTTTTCAGTGTAGGTGTCTTTTATTATTTATTTTTTTCAAACAAACAAGTTGTTTATTTGGAATAACTTTGGGTGCATCATATATTTATAACATAGTAGAAATTATATAAAGTTTGGGTTATAGAAATTTTTATAAATTACTCTTCAGTCTTGATTTTGACAAAGCCAAGGCATCTGTAACTGCAATAAACTAATGTCAAAGTAAATTATTTTCATTCACCTTAACTCAGACGCTACTCCCTTGACCTTCTACTATATACTTACTTTCAAAAAGCAGGGTTGAAATAGGGCAAGGTTTCAAAAGATCTCACATTTTTTAGGCCGGAATAGAAAATTAAATGTATTTCTCTTGGCATCCCTACTTTTATAATTTGAAGCCAATAAATGAATGCCTGTTAAAGTCATCTTCTAAAAGAGAACGTATTTTTCTACTAACAGAATATATTTTTTAGAGATTGGGCTCCTGGTTGCCCAGGCTGGTTTTGAACTCCTGGGCTCAAGTCTCCTCCCACCTCAGCCTCCTGAGTAGCTGGGATTACAGGTGCGCATCACTGTGCCTCACTAGAATGTGTTTTGATTTATCAAATTTCCATCACTGGTCCACGGTGTTTTTTCTTGATTTTTAGATATATCTAGAGCAAAGGAAAGCCAAATGGTTGCTGACTTTAGGAAAGCACATTGAGCTGGGAAAACAGAATAACACAGAGGATTGATGACAAAACTCAGACATTCTAAACAAGTATGTTAAAACTCTGGGGTTTTAAAGGGACTGGACTCAACGTGTTTTTCATGAGAGAAGACTTCCTATAAGACTTTAAGGTTAAGAAGAGCTTTGAGGAGGGATTTTTACTTGACAGCAATGGCACAGGAACCTGGGCAATGGAGGTGCATTGCAAATCCTCTGACTGGCATTTTGTTTTTCTTTTGAGAGACAGGGTCTCGTTCTGTTGCCCAGGCTGGAGTGCAGTGGCACAATCATAGCTCACTATAACCTTGAACTCCTAGGCTCAAGTAATCCTCCTGCCTCAGCCTCCTGAGTAGTTGGGACTATAGGTGCATCCTACCACACCCGGCTAATTTAAAAAAATTATTTTTTTGTAGAGATGGGGGTCTCACTATATTTTCCAGGCTGGTCTTGAACTCCTGACCTCAAGCAATCCTCTTGTCTCGGCCTCCGAAAATGCTGGGATTACAGGTGTGAGCCACTATGCCTGGCCAGGATTTGCATTTCTAACCAATTTCCAGGTGATGCCAATGCTGCTAGTCTGGGACCACACTTGGGGAGGCCCATGTATGCACAGAGCTTTGCACAGTAGATTCTGACAATGACTTTGATTGCTTTAAAAGTCTATTGTTTGGTAAGACTGGTGATATAGTTTTGGGAAATAACAATTCTTCTTTGAGTTTTGTTTACCACAAACTCAAGTTCAGTGCATCTCACTGGGAAGTGGGGAAGGACGATGTTTATGAAAATTTGGTGAATCACCCAGGTGTGGGTTTCACTAAGGGCAGGTGACCTAAAGTGACCTGAGGATGAGCACTGTAGGATGGAAGGGAGGACGAATCCACCAGGGGATACTCTGATCATACTTTCAAATTATACATGAGGCCAGTTTGAACTCACTGAAACCCTATGGCATCCTAGTCCAGATTTCAGCTAGAGGGAAGAGAGAGGCCCTTATAATATTTCTCTTGCTTCAATCACCTCTTTGGAGATTTAGGTGTATTAAGGCCAATGCTGAGTTGTGATTCCAGCATCAAAAAATTCCTGATTGAGGCAGAAAATTGAACGAGTCATGCTCTGTTCACACTTCGGTGATAAAGGACAGTTACTAGTTTCAATAAGCACTTTTAATTGAGTGTGAGTCCAAGTCCCAGCACAGCAGCTGTGTCTGCTCTGAGAATGTGCCGGCAGGAGTGAGCCCCGGGTACCTGCCAGGTTCTCTCCCAGTCATTAGCTCATTTAATCACTACCTGATCCCATGAGCTACCATTGAGGAAAATATTCCTAAGAGGAGTTAAGAGATGTGTTCAAAGGCACACAGCTAATAAAACTCAGAGCCAGGAATCAAACTGGGGACTTGTGCCTTAAGTTTGAGTTCCCACTAATGAACTGCTCCCTAAGACATCATTTGGCTGCCCTGCCCCTCACAGATGCCTGCCTTTAGCTATAAAAAGAAACCGAGTTTGCCCAACAGGGCTGTTATTTGCAGTTTTGCTTTTAAACACTGGATTACACACAATTGCTCTATTTTTCACAATTTGGCAAAGTATGATTTCTTTATGTTAAAAGGAAAAAAAACAAACAACTTCAGTGTTGGATTTACAAGAACAAATTCTTCTAGGTCTTCTATCTTTAAAAATGCACAAACATTGGCTCTGTGTCTTCTTTAGCCTTCTCAGACATAACAGGCAGCTTGTGGTGCTTAGCACGTTTCTTGTTTGGTTCACATTATTGTGATTACTGATTTACATAGCTGGTTCCAAATTATTCTTATGCAGTCTGTGTCTACTAGCTCTAGCAAGGCCTTCCTGTAGACAGGAGCATAGTAGATGGAGGGGACACTGTTGCTCACAGAGAATCTGTTTACTATTAAAATATTCTTTCCCTCAGACTGTTTTCTAGAGATACCAAAATTAACATCAGACCACTAGATACATTGAGCATGCTTGCTAGCCTTCCAGAGAGCTGTGTAATTGACTGCACTACACGCTTTGTCCCGATCTGAATTATTTAAGAATTATCTCAATATTGGCTTCTGGAGAGCTCTTTCTGAAACAACTATCAAAAGGGAGAATGGATGAAAAACAAACTTTAATTCTGCAGCAAACTACAGGAGAAAGAAGAAAGGAAAATAAAAGATACAGACACTATAAATCAAAGTACATAAAACTTTTAATGAATTAACCTTACAAAAGACAAATGGCATCAAAACATCAGACGAGTTTGGTACAAAACTGGTCCTAGGCTGTGAGGACTAATTCTGGTGATGGATGGCAACGTGCTGCTGGCATGAGACACACAGAGCAAAGGGACGAGAGTCACGGGTCCCGATGGGGCCCTTGGATGGCCACTGGCAACGGGACCCGTGAGTGAGCACAGACTCCATGTGGGGTGACAGAATCAACTTATTCACAAATACTGTGTTTGAATATCAGACTAGCGGATGCGTTTGGCGAGCTACCATATTTTCCAGAAAAGAACATGCACCAGAAGATAATATACACCCCCTAGTTTTATTGCCTTAAGAATTTTTGTTTGTTTCACCTCTCTCCTCTTTATTAGTTCTTTGAATGCTTTTCTTCTATCACGAGAGCTCCTTTTTCCTTTTGCTTAGGAGTAAGCACAGTGCAAGTGGCAGAACAATCTGGGCACACGTCAGACACCAAACGGTATGCCACTGGGTCACAGGAACTAGTCTGCAAAGGCTCCATAGGACAGAACAGAGCACGCACATCAAAAACAGGGACAAAATTTGCAGTCAGAAAGTACGTGGTACCTTCCTGAAAACACAGTCTTCTTGCCTAAATGAAGGCGACTCTTCAGGATGCCACGTTGCTCTGGGAAAGGGACCTTGACATTTCTGTGTTTACAAAGTACGTCTTCAGGTCTCCTTTTCCTTTCACGTTGATTATTCCTCGACATGTGCACGTGTATCCGAGTGTCTGTAGGATGAGGCTTGTTTCCTCAGTGACCTGGAAGCCACATGAACAAATGAAAACGTGTTTAGTACCCAAGTTAATCCAACTCATCTGACTACAAGAATAAAGAGCCACAAAAGCTTCATGCTCTTTGATCCAGTAATTCCACTCCTGAGGAATTAGTAGAAAGAGAGAATAATCTATAGGAAGAAAAGTTTTCTAAGGACAATAATGTTGAATTCAGTGCTGTTATAGCAAAAAACCAGAAGCAACTTAAACTTCAAGTAATCTCCAGGGTTAAGTAGACTACGGTGCTACTATGATTGATATCATGGGTGAGACAATGGACCAATGTTGAGCCATTTCACCCAAAAAAAGAATTGACCCAGGCTATGATTTCAACCATGTGAATATTATGTATTCATATATGAGAGACTTGGAAAAAAGAAAGTAAATCAAAATAAGCTGGAGTGGTGGGATTTGTATGATGTTTACAAATTGTCATGAATGTCATATTTTGTGAAATAATAGTAAACATTAATAATGGACTTTAATATACATGGGAGAAACACCCTGAGAAGAAGCAACATCAGCTCCTGCAAAGGGCCACATCGTTCAGGTTTGATGCACATAAATAAAGTGACTAAAACTAAAAGAGCCATAGGAATTTGCACTAGCATTAGTATGAGCATGACACTCTCGGTTGAGTCTTAAAAGCCTCCTCACTTCACTGCGTTGACACGGGATGCCAATGGGAATCCCCTGCTTGTACCCTGCTGATGTGCCAGGATTCCTTATTTCCTGCCATTGCGCCATGAGGATGATGAATTATATCCAGGATGGTTGGATGGCAGTGAAACTTCCCGAGTAGGGCAGCTTCTGTCTCCGGTGGAGATGCACTGTCTTGTTCTGAGCCTCGTGCTGTCTCAGCCTGGGTGTGTGCTGTGCTTTCCTTGGGAGACTGTGTCTGGAGCCATGGCCCAGGCCTGCCTGGGACCCACCTGCTTGAGTGTCGGAGAAGCTGCAAGGCATTTTCTCAAGCAGAGAATGGGAGAGGTGCCCAGGCATCCTCTGAACACGAGTCCTTGGCTTCTGAGGTGGGGAGGGTCCTCCTGCCAGTAACCTGCTCCTCCATCCAGACTCCCCAGAAATATCTGGATCTTGCACAGGGAGAAGGATTTGTTTCACAGAAAGCCCTGGGAATGGTTACGGAACCTGTAAAATTGGCATGGAGGAGGGATCTCCTCCCATATTGTCAGAGAAGGCCACCTGGCATGGCTGCCACAGGGGCACCCGAGAGACCCTGACCACCTCAGGCACATGGGTGACACAGCTGTGCCAGGCAGGTTTGGCAGGGCTGAGCAGCTTGTGAACCACACAGCAGTGTTACAACACAATTTTGGTTTTGGTATGGCCTGGGGATGGTGCAATGGTGGGGGCCTGAGTGGGGGCCAGGCCAGCTGCAGTGAGCCAGCCTCCTTGGGCCTAGAGTCTGAGAGAGGCCTTGAGGGCAAACAGCACATGGGGGCAGAGGCAGAAATGCATTGAAATCACTGGGGCACCGCACTTATAAGAACCCAGGACAGTGCCCGGGGACGCCCAGAAACTAGGGGATGTCGGCAGCGTAAAGATCTCAAGGGCAGGCTGAGGGAAAGAGCTGGAAAAATCACTCCATCTTCCTGCAACTCGACCCAGTGGCCAGCCCCTCGCACAGGGCCAACGTGTGGGTCCTCGGGACCCTCATGAGCACAGCAGGAAGGAAAATGAGGTACAGGTGCCAGATGCTCCCGGGGAGGGTAGAAGCACAGGAGGGGCTCTGGGTACTGGATAAGAGTGGGAAGAAGAGGGAGGTAACCAAGGAACTCAGGTGACAAACGTCCCTCCTGATCAGAGATCTTGAGGCAGGCAGGATTAGAGAATTCCCCGGGCATTTGACTTGTCACCTTCCACCCAGAGAACAAATCTTTTGGCACTTTGGAGGTTAATTGTTCAGTTGAGGTGTTGATTGCTGGTCTCGTCACCGGCATCTTTGCACTATCCATTGGTATTTGGGACACCAAGCCACCAGGCTCCACACCATTCACCTGAAACCCCCAGGACGAAGCTGTCCACCTCGATGAACACCAGCTACTGTTCCTCCAGGTCTGGGAAAAGCCTGGCTGGCTTGCTGAGTGGGCTTTCTATGCTGTTCTTTCGGCAGAAAACACACTGGGAGTTTAATGCTCTTTAATAAAAAGAACCTGTTCCTCGGGCCCAGGAGAAACCTTTTAATCGTCTCCGCATCATTTTTTATTTCTCCTGACGTCTCACTACTTTCTACTTTTTTTTTTTTTTTTTTTGCACACAAATGGAGATGGGAGCCTACTGGAGCCCGAGAGAGCTGCACCCCCGGGAGAAGAAAACCCACCCAAATGTGACCCTTCCAGCTACTGAGCGAAGCACACACAGGCTCTCAGGCAGAGTTCACTTTTGACAGGCAGAAACCTGGCTTACTTCCTCCCTGGGGTCAGGGTGCACGGAGCCAGTCCAGGTGGCTGACCCGCACTGAGTCATGTGGACTTTTATGCTGCCCGTAATCCTCTTAGAGACACGCATGAGCTCACACGCATCCTAAACATTGACCTGTAGGGGATTTATGATCTCTAGGAGGGAGAACTCTCTCTTAAATTGCTTTTGATACTTACCCCAAATACTTGAAAACTGCTTGGGGAGTCGTAAGGCATGTTAAAAACTATCATCCATCTTCTGAATATTCTGGGTGTGTGGTGGGGACATGGGTCGGCCTGCAGGTGGGAGAGTGTGTTCCTGGTAGGGGTGTGTCTGCTTCCCCTGCCAAAGAGAGGACTCCGGGTTGGCCAGGATTGTAGGAGCTTCCTGGGGCATTGGGAATGGCTATCGGTGTTCATGTGGAAAGTCCTAGAAGCACTGGTGCAGTTGGGACACAATTAGACTAAGTTGCCAAGATGCCCCACTATTCCTGTCCTGGGTGAGCAACTGGGAAGTGTCCATAGACAATGACCACAGCGCCAGGCCCTGGTCAGAGCAGCCCCATCTCACAGCCTACCAGTCAGGGGGGAGGTGGCTGGAGCATGTGTTGAGAGCTCACTCCAAGCTGGATCTCTTGAGGACAGCCAGTCGTCTTCTTGCCCTTGGCAATGGCCAATTTGGTTGGAATACTTCCTCTCCTCCTCCCATTACATTTCTTTTTCATCTCTGCCTTCTCTTTGTTGGACTTTTGCTTACTTTGCTACAGTGTTACCTGGTTAATAATCTGAGTAGAAGGGAATTAGAAGTAATGTTTGTTCCATTCCACACAAAAATTAAAGATATCCTTTAGAACTGCAGTCCCCAACCCCTGGGCCATGGACTGGTAGTGGGCCATGGTCTATTAGGAACTGGGCCGCATAGCAGGAGGTGAGCAGGGGAGCAAGTGAAGAAGCTTTATCTGTATTTACAGCCGCTCCCCATCCCTCACATCACCGCCTAAACTCTTTCTCCTGTCAGATCAGCGGAGGCATTAGTTTCTCATAGGAGCGTGAACCCTACTGTAAACTGCACATGCAAGGGATCTAGGTTGTGTGCTCCTTATGAGAATCTAATGCCTGATAATCTGAGGTGGAGCTGAGGCGGTGATGCTAGCACTGGGGAGCAGCTGCAAGTACAGATGATCATTAGCAGAGAGGTTGGATTGCACAATAAATGTAACGTGCTTGAATCATCCCAAAACCATTCCCCCCGCTACCTTCCCATGGAAAAATTGTCCTCCAAGAAACCTGTCCTTGGTGCGAAAAGGGTTGGGGACTGCTGCTTTAGAATGGCCATAGAAACAGAATCATCTTGGAATGGATGAGGCAGAGTAAACATGAAAGGCAGGTGAGTAAGTAGAGGCTTAATAAAAGACCCATTCTTTTTTTTTCATATGCTCTATTCCTCCCCGATGCTGTTTTTCAACTTAGCATTTATCATTGCCTACCATGAAAATATATAAAATACATCTTGCTTCTTTTCCAGCTCTAGCCACTAGACTATAAGCTACATGAAGGCAGGGACTTGTTTTGTTTACTACTGTATCCTCAGCTTCTAGAGTAATGTTTGTCATACTATACATGCTAAATCTTTGTGAAATAAATGAATAGTAGCTGTTATTAATATGACCACTTGGGAATACCATAGACTCGAATCCATTCATTCCACGTTCTCCAAGCATTTAATGAAATCCAAATCCAAATGGTTTAACACTAACCTACAAGGGAGAAGGTAAACTCTATGTGTATAAATTGAAACTAAAGTTTTGTCAAATACTCTAATACCTTCATTTCACCACAAGGGACAGGCTCTGATACCCTCTATGCCATTAACACATTTCATTTATTCTAAGGTGCACGTTTGTATTTTCATTTTAACATATATGAAATCAGATTGCATCTCATCATAGTATCTCATCAATATGAAATGAATTTCATAATTTGTTTCACAGTATATATTTTTATTTTATAGTGATATCAAAAATAATCTCTTACATCCTTTTGTAGTTCATAAGCATGATTGGATTTTCACACTGGTGTGTGAGATGTGACTCCCTCAAACCTTGCTACCACATAGCACATTATCTGTCTGATATGAAACAAAAGAAAAAAGAAAAAAAATAACATCTTATAATTAAAGGCATCTTAGGGTCAGTGAAAAACATTTTTTTTGGTAAGCTGATTGCAGCCCACTAAACCTATATTACAGTTCAATAATGGGAAGCCAGCTGCATTTTGGAAAATAACGATTTACGACATGGATTGGCAAATTGGCCCTTCCTCTGTTTTCATACAGCTAGCAGCTAAGAGAGTTTTTTTTTTTTTTTTTGACATTTTTAAGGGTTTATCTTTTCCCTTTTTTCATTAAGTTTTTTTTTTAACTTTTACATTTTTTTAATTTGGGAGAATAAAAAACCCAAAGAATATTTTGTGACGTGAAAATTATAGAACATTCAAAATTTCAGTGTTCACAGTAAAGTTTTGCTGGAACACAGCCATGATTATCTGTTACTGCTATTGCCCATGACTGCTTTTGTACTACTGAGACAGAGTCGTGGCCAGGCACAGTGGCTCACGCCTACCATCCTAGCTCTCTGGGAGGCTGAGACAGGAGGATCACTTGAGGCCAGGAGTTCAAGACCAGCCTGAGCAACATATCGATAGCCCGTCTCGACAAAACAGAAACATTAGCCCGGCATGGTCGTACACGCCTGTAGTCCCAGCTGCTCAGTAGGCTGAGGCAGGAGGATCGCCTGGGCTGGGGAGTTTGAGGCTGCAGTGATCTACAATGCCACTGCACTCTGGCTAAGGCAACCGAGCAAGACCCTACTTCAAAAAAAAAAAAGAAAAAGAAAAAGAAAAAGAGTCGAGTACAGTAGTTCCCCCTTATTCTTGGCGGATACAAGACCCTCAGTGGATAACTGAAACTGCAGATAGTGCACAACTCTACACATACTATGTTTTTTCCTATATATACATACCAATGATAAAGTTTAATTTGTAAATTAGGCACAGTAAGAGATTAACGATAACTAATAACAAAATAAAAACATTATAACAATATACTGTAATAAAAGTTATGTGAATGTGGTCTCTCTCTCTTTCAAAATATCTTAATGTCCTGTAGACCTTAGCAACCTCAGCATATGATTTTTTTTCCTTCATTAAGCTGAAAACTTTCACCTTTTCACTTAAAGGAAGTGCTTCATAGCTTATCTTTAGCATATAAAAATTGCCAGTATCACTACTCTTGTGTTTTGGAGCCATCATTAAGTAACATAAGGGTTACTTGAACACAAGCACTGTCAACAGACCCATTCTTGATGACATTGGAGGGGATAGTCTTTTACAGAAGTTAAGGAAGGACCGTATACCTTATCGTAACTTTAGGAGCAAGGCTATGGAGGGCTTGGCGAAGCTGAGGCACACAGTACAGGGACTCATCAAAGTCCTCGCAGAGAACAACCATGACGAAGTCTAATATGTGTGCAGTGATTTTCACATGAATTTGCCATTTCACAGGAGTTCATCTTCCAGAATGCAACATAACCACAAATAGAATGTTCAGCACAGACAAACACACACGCGTGCATGTGCACACACGCACACACACACACACACGTATCCTTCTCATTTGAGGAACGCAGCCCTTCTTTCTCGGTTCTGGCGCTGCGCCCCAGCAGGTGCGTGCATTCTGCCTGCTGGTGGTCTGCTCCCTGACTGTTCACTGGAAGGCACATTGATTTGCACTAATTCCTAGTCAATGCAATTAGGATTCTGAAGGAGGCAAGTAAGGCCCATACGCCCAGGTGTCTCCAGACTCTGCCCTGGAACACCCTCCATGTTACTAGACGGATCCGTGCCTCTGAGGGGGACAGACAGTATCACGTGTCACTACGACGGCTGGCTTCAGGATGACTTCTTTAGCATAAAAGGATAGAATTTAATCAAATCCTACAACTAATCAAAACACAGTAACTGGATTTGGGTGTAGGGTGGAGGATGAGAGTAAAAAAGAGAATCTCTGTCACAGCTGAAGCAAAATTTCCAAATCATGGTACAAAATGACTTTTGCTGCAAACGTAGTAGCTGCAGTTACATCCAAACCTTGGGACGGACCACGTTTATCCTTTCTCTGTATCCCCCAAAAGCATAAAATAATGTAGGTGTGTCGGTTAAAAACATAATGACACGCACCCCTTCGTTTGCTTTTATTCTTTCCTTAGGTAAGTTCTTTCCTCTCGCTCAACACTGGGATGAACCGACGCTTCTAGTTTCCACCCCTGCAATGCTCCTTCCTTTCCTCACTTTCTCCCGTTAATGTCTCCCGCGCTCCTCCTGCTCCGCGAGCGCGTTCTCTGCCCACGTCCTATTCCGTCTCCTTCCTTCGCCCGGGGACGTCACAGCACCTTTACTTCCACCTGCTCCAGCTCACCGCGCTCTTCCCGTGGGCACCGCCCGTGCTCACGACGACGGGGCACGCACCCCCACCACTTCTCTCCTGCCCTCTCGGCGCACCCCACGTCTCCCGAGACGGCGGGCTGCACGGGCTGTCTCCAGGTCCACGCCCTCAGCTCCTGCTCTCACGGACTGTCGTCCACAAGCCCAGTCCTGCCAGGCCTTCCCCAGACACAGGCCAGTTGAAGTCCTCTCGAGAGGGCATTGTCACATTTGCAGTGACGCCGCTGTGGCTGCTGATGGATGACCCTTGTCCCCAATGGAACATGTGCCATACAAGGGCAGAGTTGAGTCTGACTTGCTCACTGCTTTAGCCACAGAGCCTGAGGCAGCACGTGGGAGGAGCACGGCACGTGGTGTTGAATGAATTAACTGTCTGACTTGACCAGACCCATCTGCCATCTCGGCAGCCTCCCTTCGCCCTCCCTCCCGCTCTCCGTGGACTCTGTCATCCTTCCATCCCGGATTGGCCACCGCTCTATTGCAGCACTCGGGATAGTTTCAGCAGAGTCAGAATAACAGACTATTTTCCTATTATCTCTTCAGTGACTTTTAGTACTTTTTTTCTAAAATATTATTAGTGTATTGTAATCATAGTTACTTTAAGCATGGTTATTGATTTAATGAGCAATGGGAATCTTAATACGAAATAATTTTATTTTTCTCCAATCATTGCTTTTAATTTGTCAGCGCCTCCCTTTCGCCTCCTTGGGTGGATTCCAGAGCTGCCATTCTATATAACCCTTCTATTTTGTCTCTTCCTTCCTCCTCCCAATCCAGCTCCCTGAGACAGGAAGGTGGGGTTATGTCTGGCTTTGGTTTCATGACTCCTCTGGCTTGCAAAGCCCTTTTCAAGGTGTCGGGCCGGGAGAAGGAACAGGAAAGGAGGCTCCACTCCCGCGCTTAATGCTCAGGGCTGTTTACTGCCATGCTGGTAGTTGCTGGATCATTTGTTTTCACAAATGCAATAGTCTTTATATTATTAGAATTTTGTTGTTGGTTTCATTAACAGTCAATTAAAAACTAACATTTCCCCAATAAAAAGATTTAACTAAATTTCAAGGTTTACTTTCTTTCCTTTGTCTTAACGTATTATGATCATTATCATTATACTTATTTATGGTTTCCAAGAGAACACACATAGCCGATGATGACAGCGTAGACCACAGTACCTGTATCTTGTCCAGGACTCCCGTGCTGTCCATCCGACTGGCCACATTGACGGTGTTGCCCCAGATATCATATTGTGGCTTCTGAGCGCCAATCACACCAGCTATTACAGGTCCATGGTTAATACCTGTGACACATCAAAGTTGGGTTAACAGGATTCAAATTACAGCAACTGCCTTAACCAGGAAAGTTTTATAACACCATTTTTGAATCATTATTAAACAAACATTAGCCCAACTCACGAAGTTCTAAGACAAAGAAAAATTATTCCTCTAACTTTATCATCTCAAAAATGTAAAAACCTTTGTCTTTTTTTTCCTTTTAGACCTTGATTCATGTTTATATGTCCATTTATCATTATTCTATAACAACACAAAATTGATATGATTTAAAAAAGTAAACATAATATAAATTATTTTTCTATGTTGCTATGTAATTTTAGGTAAGAGATGATTATTATACTATTTTCCAATAGTTTTAGAGTAAATGTTAATTTTGAAATAAGCAGATTATTTTAAATGACTACACTGAGAGGATGTACTTCATTGGCCATTCTGCTGCTGTTGGACTTTTGGGTTCACTCCCATGTTTTGCTGAAACAAGAATCACCATCGCAGCAGCACCAGGATAGCGCTTTCGACTTCCAGGCACTATTCTACGTGCTTCACAGACACGCTTTTCTCTAATCCTCACCACAACCCTATGGGGTGGGCAATGCTATCTTCACCTCCATTGTTCAGGGAGGCACCATCAGACGGGCAGATGACAGAGGCAGGACACAAAGGCAGGTGTTTGGCTCCACGGACCCTGCTCCTAACGACTCAACCCCCTGTCTCCACCACACACTTCTGTGCACACAGCTGTTTCCCACCTTTAGGGTTGTTGCCTTCAATAACATCCCATTGGCCACTTCACAGAATGCAAGAGGACTACATTCATGTTTGTCGTAGTGATTCTCATTACTAAACCACTTTCCAAGGGACTCCTCCAAATTTGTGCTGCAGCTGCTGCTGGTGAGGGATTACACCCACGTCAGCATTGAAAAAGAATCCTGATGTGTGTGAGAAAGAGATTTTGGTGGAATACAAACTTGGGGAAATTTTTCACATGGGCATATGACTGCCACTTACAAATATACAAGTGGGAAAAGAAGAGAGATAGAACTGAGCAGACTGAGGGGGTCTCTAAGAACCCCACCTTCAGAGGGGATGCTGGGGCAGTCAGGGAGGGCAGACTGAGCTCACGCTTAGTGAGGGGAGGGGACGCACAGTGCAGTCTCCAGGCAAACTCTGCTGCTTGGGCTCTTGGCCCCTGAAGTGGGGCTTTACTGCTCCTCATTCATCAGAGTGAGGGACATTGGCACTCTGGGGCGTAAGCCTCCTCACACACTGTACTCTCTTAGGAGACTTAACCAAAAGGTCATTGTAGCGATTCCTGAAGCCACCTCTCTTCAGCCCAGCTGGACCAGTTCTTGCTGGGACATGACCGAGTCCTTGGATTCTTGGGGCCTCTGGGCATTATGTGTTTCTTCCCCAGATGATCAGGCACCCGGGACCGTGACTAACAATGAAAGTGACAGCGATTGTGCTGACCTCTCCTCTTGGTAATTGCAATGATAAAAACCATGGTTAATCAAGGTTTGCATCTGGGGTCAGGGTGCGCTTTGACACTGTGTGGAATATGGAGCCGGCATCTGCCATCAGGAGCCGAAGCTCAAAAGTCAGATCAACTTCTCTCATCAAGGAGAGGCCTTGGCTCTTCCCCACCCAGCTGAACAGGTGGAGGGATCCCTTGTCCCAAGAACGCCACTCAGATACACAGACCCACGGGTGTTCTGGGAGTGGTGTGAAGGAGGCCACAGCAATAGAAACAGGGATACTGAGATTGACTGGTTGTTCCCACTCCATCTTCTCCAGGTCCCCGACCTTACTGCATTAGTCAATTGTATTGATGAATGAGGGTGTTTCGGAGAGATTTAATTTCTGACCTCTGCACAGCTCAGTGTACCACACCTTATCATAGATCTTAGGCAAAGCTTCCCCTTTGATAGAAAGTTAGGCCAGGAAACTCAGTCCAAATACTGTTCCATAAAATCTTTACAGATATGAAAGAGGTGAGAAATAAATTCTCCTTTGCCTTTGTGGGGTACTCAATAAAACACACTTCTGCTTTGGACGTCGCAAATAATTTATTCCAGCTCTGTGGCAGGTTAGAGTACCCAGGAATCAGTTGCTGGGCGCTGGCCGGGGATTGCAGCCTGGCATTCCACCAGCTTTTCTTCTGGCTGCTGCTGACTCCTGCTTGGTCAGCAGCTCCGAGGGTGGGAGAAAGCCTGAATTGATCACTGCTGGCAACGGGGCCATCTCTACTTGGTGCAGAAGTGTGTTCAATTTGTGTTTCTGATTAACCAACTGATACTACAGCTTGACATGCAGAAAAGGGATGCTAAGAGCAAATTTAGCTCATTATTTGTACCATCACTTTTTGTTGGCAATGTTGTTCTTCCGAGTTCCTGTCCCTGTTCCTGTCCCTGAACTGCCGCTCAATGGCGCTATGCACCAAGGTCCAGCAGGGAAGCCGCCTCCTAGGACAGGCTGAGGCTTTGGGGAAAGGAAGACTCAAAGGCCAAGGGAAACACTGAGTTTAGGCTTCCTTATAAATCTAAAAGGGCTGATATGTGGAGTTGATTGTATAGACATTATTATTAATAGTTATTCAATAATCTGTGTAAAGCAGGCCTCAATCTCAAACATCTGTTGAACAAGGTCCATTCAATCACTGACATTAATTTGCACAATGTCATTAAAGTCTAGACCAAGAAAATGAAGCTTTGGATGTAGCACTGTGATTGGAAAATAACTGTCCTGTGCCCATGCTGCAGTGCAGGGCAGTATTATTTTGGTCCATACATGTTTGACCACAGAGGGGGACATTCTCCCACGTAATAGATTTGTTTTTTAAACAATGGGTAGTATGAAAGTTTGAGGAGCCCATTTTCTAAGCTGTCAAAACAACATAGAGGCTCTATAGCCAAAGGTATACCCCCACGTTTGATGTGGTCAGCAGGTTGCTGGGGTTGTGTCCTGCCCATCTGACCCAACTTTATATAAGGTAGAGCCCCTGATAAATGTTCACCATACACAGAGGTGAGAAAGTATAAAGAAAAATATGCTCAGATGCTAACAACATCTGAGCATGTGCTAATAGCACATGCAGAGAATAGATTCTTATTTGTTAAAGAGATGCAAAATATTTCTGGGTTTAAATTAAAATCAGGACACACCCACAGCAAAGGAAGAAAGTTTTAAATATTGGATTTTTTTTTAAAGTTGAAATCCGTATGCAAGAGAAAGCCAAAAACCATTCAGATAGAACTTGTCACAAGAACTACTTTTATATGGACCAACTTTCAAAAGTAAAATGTGTTGCCAAGAAAATCATAAAATGGTCAAAGAAGCTCTTACAAATCATGAATGGTTACAAGTAACTGTGCATGCATTACAAAGCAGCTATGAGCTAACTAGATGGCTTAAAACACATATTTTTAAAAATAAGAATTTGTAAAAAGCAAGTAATGAAACATGCTAAAAAAGTCAACTTAAAGTTTAAGAACTTAGAAATCAGAAAGTCTTTTTTTTTTCCAACAAAGTAAAGGTTACTTTTAAAAAAAAAATTTAAAGAAAGTGAGATTTTTCTATAGGATTTGAACACAATCTGAAATGCTTTAGCTGTTTCAGAACTTGGACACACATTTGGTGTTGTTGCAGGCTGTGGGTCCAGGAAGGTGGGACTGTATTTTAACAATTCTAAGATCCTTTTTTTAAAAAAAAATATTTTTACATCTCTGAAATCTGGAGGTCTCTTACAGTCGGTGGCAGGCCCTAGTTCGCTGTTAACAGTCCATAAGGAGGTAATGGAGCAACTTTCAGCCGATGGCTTCGAGTAAGTCCACCAGAAACTCAGGATGGCTTCAGGATGCACACGCTGTGCCTTGCAGACAGGACCTTGGCTGGAGGGACAGGGCCGTGAGGACTGAAATCTAGCCCACACTCCACTTGCTAAACAGAGTGCCTACAGCCTAGGTCCAACCAAAAGGGGTGGTTTTTTCTAATTTGTGCAAAAATGCCTTCTGGGCTTGAAGCTTTCCTGAGCCCTTCCCTGTGTAATCCCGTCTTGCTGCCCTAAGGATGCATTTGTGATTGTTCTACTCCGACATCCCAAGGACCATCCACATCTCCCATGACTTCATTCTTTACCCCACACTTTATACCACCGCAGCTGAGACCCAGACCCCTTTACACAACATACCCACTCGCAGTTTGAAATCGTTGAAGGAGTGCTTGTTGATGGCATCCAGTTTGGCCACCAGGGCAAAGGCGAATTCCACCATGGTGCCGATGTGCATGTATTGCCGCTCCGGCTCCTGAAAAAGGAAAAACACATGCAGATGAGATTAGAGCTTAACAAGATGGAAAGTTTTCCCCTCAGCCCCAACCCCAGCTCTGGGCTGGAAGGAATGCTGACAAATTACACTGCAGGCATTTTGTAAGAGTTAAATCTCATCTCAAGGAAGCACTTTGTCTGCATTGTTGTGGCCAAGGGGAGCATAAAGCCCTGGAAGACATTGACTTGAGTCTCTCAGGCACCTTTAGGCCAAAAGCACCAGCTGGCTGAGACGTGCTGGCAGACCAAGGAGAGCCTATGTTGTTTTAGTCCAGAAGTCACCAATGGAAGGGAAGCCTGCTTTGAGGCGGGGCTAGTGCCTTTTCCTCCCTCTGCCCCTCCACACCCTCTCTGCTGGGCTGGGCTCTGGAGCTGGCCTCCAGGCCCCCTCCCTGCCCTGAGCTGCCAGCTGGGATTGCCCAGGGGGAGGTCTTGTTGTTCCACCTCATCCCTGCTCCTTGATGCCTGCTTCCCCCACTCTCTCCCACTGCAGCTGTCCCTGCTTCTGGAAACATCTCCTCCTTCTGCCCTTTTATGCCTTGAGGTGGAAGCTGTTAAGGGCTGAACTGTGTCCCTCCAAGTTCGTATGTTGGAGTCCTAACCCCATACCTCCAAATGTGACTGGATTTGGAGAGAGGGTCTTTGAAGAGGTAAGATGAGCTCATATGGGTGGGCCCTAATCCAACACGACTAGAATCCTTATATGAAGAGGCAATTAGGACACAGACACACACAGGGGGAAGATAGGGAGAAAGTGTAGTCTACAAACCCAGGATTGAGGCCTCAGAAGGAACCAATAATGCCCACGCCTTAATCTCTGGCATCCAGCGTCCAGGACTGCGAGAGAATTTCTGTTGTTTAAGCCCCCAGTCTGTGGCACTTTGCTATGGCAGCCCTGGAAAATGTATAGAGGGTGACAGTTTCCTGTGTTTACCCATCCTCAGTGCTATAATACCACGAGGATGAGAGAATTACGACCTTTGGAGGAGAGGAAAAGTCCTGAAGGTTTCTAATGGGGATAAGCGGGAATTTCTATGTAGCTTTACTATTAGTTTCTATTTTATTATTCCTGTTACCAGTTTATATTTAGCAATAATTGATAGCACCTATTATATGTATATTTACATTTGAAATTCATCTTTTTAAACATTTCTATTTTTGGTTATGTTTTAAAGATAGATTCTTTATTAGTATATGCACAGAATTTATTCAATTAATTTACATGTTCTGAAGGTTTCTGCTCCCCCCCAATAATTGACGATTAGGTGCATCAGAATAGTTTGGAGGACAGTTTCCATTCCAGTTCCTACCAGGCTCAGCTGAAACGCAGTCCCAGGCCTGCCGTGCATTGGTGGCCTGCGGTAGAGACATCTATGTCAGCACTGAAATCGATGCTGTTTTTTTTTGGAAGTCTGCCTCCCCCACTGGTTCATGGGCTCGACCAGGGTAGGGACTGTGCTCCGTTAATCTCTGTCTCCATAGCGGAATAAAGTCCCTGGCACAGGAGAAGCACTTCTTGGACAAGTGTAAACTCCACTGTGTCCCAGAGGGAGCTAAGTCAGAGATCGAGAAAGGTCTCAGGGACAATGAGGAGGCACCTGGTGACCTTGGGGGAGCATTTTCTATGGAAGGTGACAATAAAAACTAGCTCTCAGGGGTTCTGTAGGGATGAGTGAGAAGGCAGATGGAGACAGGGGACATAAACCACCTATTCAAGATGACAGAGAGGCAGAGGAAACCAAGGTAACAGCTAAAGGGAAAAGGAAAAGGAAAAAGGGATTTTCCAACTAATCCACACAGTGTTTTAATAAGGAGAATGGAGAAACAGTGCGCTAAAGCAGGGTTTCTCAGCCTTGTCACCACTGACATTTGAACTGGATAATCCTTTGTCCTGGGGGATGTCCTGTGCATCGTAGGGGGTTTAGCACCATCCCTGGCCTCTACCTACAAGATGTCAGCGGCATCACCTACCTCAAATTGTGAAAACCAAAACTGTCTCCAGTCTTTGACAAATGAGGGCAAAATTGCTCCCAGTTGAGAATTATTCCACCAAATAATATATATACAAATGGAGAACATAAATTTCTGGTTAAGAGAGGAAGATTTTTTCCTTTCCTCAGATGAATTATATCATTCTAGAAAAAGACAAATCAAATAGTACTATTGCCATAAATCCCCAATTTAAAACTGTGGGAGAAAAACCAAGCAATGAAAATATTGGAACTACAAAGCAAACTGTCAGCTAACTTCGGTGGAAGTGCAAAGGCCCATTTCTTAAGAACAGTTAGGCTTTTCTATCATAGCTGGCCAATGTCTTTTGTCTCATGACTTATGGGGAAACGTGATTTGGATGTTCGTACAGTCAGTTGGAAAACATCTTGCTCCTTAACAGGAAGCAAAAGCTGTTAAATCAACAAGCAGAATCTTGTGAGGTAAAAATTACAACTGTCCTAGTAAGGAGGACGTATTTGCCATGGGAGAAATGGTTTGTTTTTTACCAAACCAAGGTGCAGCAAACAAGCTCCGCTCCATGATAAATTATTGCCCAGTCTGTTTTCAGGCAGTAGGTTTAAACTGGAGGTTTTAAGTAATAAAAGAAGAGATTGAATTCTGGGAATGGGGTTTAAATCCAACGTCAATAACTCATTTGAGCTTAGTAAACCCTAGAAAAAACTATATTCAGTCTCTAGAAGAACTCAATTCATTTCAAAAAGTCTTTATCACTGAGCTCTTCATAAATGTTTGATGGCAGTATGAAGCAGTTATTTCTCCCACGACCCAAATAATTTCTGCTAGATATCCCCCAATATTTAACTGACTTCCAGCTACCCAGTGAGGCTACTTATTCAGTTTTCTGGAATCAATTTTACAGGCTGGTTATTTTGGAAGTTTCGCCAGCAAGCGACATTGCTTAAAGTAGACGCATGTTTATTGAGATTATTTTATAACCCAAGTGACTGGTAACAATGGAAGTTTTTAGGCTAGAACTAACACGACCCTCTCTTGTTCTCTCCTTTCCCTTCTGCCATCCATAAATATTCACTGCATACCTGCCACGTGCTTGGCACTGTGTTCTATGCTGGAAAACTTCTGGTGTTCAAATTCCTTTTGTCTGATTGTGAAGGGAACCTGGGATTGCTAACTAAGGGGCACTTTGTTGTCCTTCCTGGGGCTCCTAGGGGATCTGATCAGACTTCTTGGTTTTCTGAAGGGGATGTCAACCCTCTTCCAAGTGAGCATGACAGCTGCATGCTGTGACAATCAGCTAACCTGGGAGAGGGCGCTCAGTGAATACTGCCTGCGCCAGGCAAAATTGGGTTCAGCTCCAGTATCTGCTGTGTGGCCCTGGCAGGGCCACTTGCCTTCTCTGGGCCTCACCTGTGAAATGGGACAATAACTAACTACTTTGTTGGCTTGACATTAAGATTAAATGAATGGATACAGGAAACGCACTCAACCTGCATCCCTGGGGCTTAGGATTTATTTGGTTTCCTTCATGATTGTAGAGAAGCACATCACTCTGCTTGACATCGACAGCAACAAGGAGGAAGACGGCAGCAAGAAATTGTCATGGCCTAGTTTGGCATTTCTCCCTCTTTCTACACATAGAGCACCCTACACGGATGTATAGCTTTAACACTGACCTAAGTGTCTGACACTTTAAGTGTTTTTGAGATTATAAGTATGTGTAGTGAAGAGGGATGGTTCCTTGTCTTTCAGTTTTTAGTTTCTGTAAATAGCATGAAAGTAGAAGGAAATTCCTCTCTGCTTCCGTGTTTGTATAAAGACAAAGAGCCTGGAGATATTGCTTTTCATTTCAGCAGAGATCTAAACTATCTCTATCCTTACCAGTCAAAGGAAGTAAGGTTATTAGTTTCAATGAACCACTTAGCCGCTATGAAGCTGGCAGCGGAAAACCTCCGAAGGACCCCTCCCAGGGCTGTCTCCCTGGCCCACTTGGCGGGATCCCTCTAATATTCCCAGCCTCTGTGCTCCCCTCACATTGGAGCTGCTCTGTGTACTCCCTGTTCATTCCCAGACTGTTAAACTCCGAGGGCAGTCTTCAGCAGATACCTGGAACTTGGCACGGTGGATAAAGAAAAGGTCTGCTGGAAGACCTAACAGCTAACTAAATATCAATAAGATCCCAGACCACTGAGCTGGGTGGCTTCTAGCCACAGCAGAGATGGAGCGGTCCACAGGAGTCAGGGCACGTGGAGAGGAAATGGTTCCCGTCCACTGCTTTGTCAGCCAGCTTGGTTTTGCTAATACAGTGGGTGAGTGTGAGCGAGTCTAGGAATCTCACGAGTGGCTCCCTGGGATCTGCTTCGGGGGATGGAGGGACTGGAATGCTAGTCCCAGTGGTGTCTCCAGGAGGCCAACTCAGCAAAACCCAGATGGTGCTCTCGGACCAGTAACTGCCCTCAATTCACAAACACACTGCAGAATGTGTGTAGATATATAAACAAATAAAATGATAAATTTATTTTTAATTACGTTTAAATAAAATATTAATTTTTAAATAAAATAATTAAAAAGACAGCAATAACAAAAATGTCTTAAAAAACTGAACGAGCACCAGTGCTCATACCTTGATAAAGAACAAACCACCCCTACTCCTCTTGCTCCTCTTCCCCTCCCTCCTCCCTATTTGCTCTGGCAGTGCAAGTTATTTCCTTCCAAAGTATGGCTGGCAGTGGGCATCAATCTATTTGAAACTGTGAATAAAAGCTAGAGGTATGGCTTCTTACAACAATACTATGATCAAAGCATGGGCTTGAATGAAAATTTTCCTCCTTACGGTTTGGTTTTGTCTTATTAAATTCCTAGTAAAATCTATTTGGAAAAGATCAAAACTATTTACATAATTGCTAAGATTAGAGTTAGCTCATGATTAGGGCATGAAGGAGGAATTCCTCTACAATAGGGCCTGAACAGCCCCTCAGACATCAAGCAGGCAAGGCTCTGGAGTGCAGCAGAGGGAATGAGGCAATAGGGAGTAGTGTGGACTGTGGCAAACTGGGGAGAGCATGCCAGGCCTGATTGGAGCAGCTGCTTGCAAGCTCCAGCTGATTGTCAGCAACAGGAATGAGACAGCAGATAACACCATTTTAGAAGAAAAGAAATGGTCATTTTTAGAAGAACTTTTTTTAAAAAACACTCTTAAGTAAAAATACCTCTAAACACTAGTTTGCTCAAAGCCAAGAAATGAATAAGCAGGGCTGCAAAATTGGCTAGAAAGAGAGGGTCCAAGTGGCAAAGAAGGTCCCTGAGGTGGGCAAGCTCCCCATTTCTGCTACCTCTGGATCCATCCCAGACTGGCTACTCCTCCAGGTGTATGTTCACAGAACGGTGAGAGCAGGGTTGGAATGCAAGCCCATTCTCAATTTAATATTCTATTTCTTGACAAATGCCTGCTTCTTTTAAAAACAACAATCAGCTCTGAAATGTAATACAGCCATTTAGTCATGATGTTGACTTTAAGCTTAAAATTAGAATGCATTGTTTCATTAAAAAAAAAATACAAATGAAGCAAAACGGTGCTGGGCACAAAAGCCCTGCCCTGGCTAGGTGTGGATATGCTCCTGTGCATTTATTTTCCTCATGGATAAGTACGTTGCTACTGCAGATAGAAAATACAGAGGTAATTAGAAATAAAAGCTAAATTTCAAAAGGCTATCACCCGGGTATTTTGCCTCTTTGAGATTTAAGAAAAACACATTAATCCTTTGGGTACCCTATATATTTTGTAAACTGAATATCTTTTGTTGCCAAACTAAAGATTTGGTTAAACAATAAAATAGAAAGTATTTTGTTTGTAACTAGAGAAACAAAGGCTTAAGCTCATTATTTCAGGTAGGTTACAAAAGGCAAAAGTGACATTAGTTTCATATAAAAATAACTAATATCAGCATAAATATTTATAAAGCATATTATTTTCCCCCAATCAAATGTAATGAACTTTCCTTTCAGAATACCTTCATTTCACCGCAAAACATTCCTAGGATGACCTGGCTAAGAATCTAATTAAATGCCCTAATCACAAATAGCACATATGGTATTGGGTAGAAACTCCCTCCATGGATAAGACAGCACATCATATTTCATTTAGGTTCCAAACCCTTATCTCTGTGCTATCGGAGGGGTCAATGGTACCAATATGCAAAACAGGGTACAAACCACAACTGTATTATTATTAATATTAGCATTTTTATTGCCTACTATGCCCATGGAGTCTATTAAGTATTTTTCATATTAAACGCAGTCTTCCCAACAGCCCCATGCAGTGGGCACGACCACTGTTTTATGCATAAGGAAACTGAAGCGCAGAAAACAGAGCTATGACAGAAAGTTAAGAGCAGCCTCAAATGAAAGTCATGCTCTTTCAACTCTACCCTGAAAATGGTCACGTATCAACAGTGGTGACTGGCTGGGAAGTCGGTAAGCAGTTCAAGGACAACCGCAGTTGCTCAGGGTAGAGGGACGGGGCTCCTGGGCTGCGATGAGTGAAGGGGATGGATGCAAACCTGGGGTCACAGGTGTGAACAGGGCAGAAGGGGGGCTGGTGAAGGGGCAAGTGAGAGGAAGAGGGGGAGGAGGGGCAGCACCAGAGGCCGCCATGGGGAGCTCTGAGCAGACAGACACACGCAGAGTACCCGGGTCCACAGCCCTGCTCTGCGGCTGCTGCTTCTCCCTGGGACCATCTGTTAAAACCCCATCAGCGGGAGCTTTTACTACCTACCTCCTAGGCTTGGCGTAAGGGCTCAGGAGGCATTTAGCAAGTGTTCAAAAATGTCAGGGAAAAAAAAGTTTGCATTGGGAGCGATGACAGGTTTGTCAATCACTGTGAAGGAAGCTGAGCGCTGTCTGGGAAGGGGGGTGGGCACACCCTCAATCACTAAGTGAACAAACGTGTGTAAGCACTACGTGAAGGCCCCCTGCTGGGGACCTTGGGGGACCTTGGGGGACAACGCATAAAGTAAGGGCTCTGCTATAATCTGGATGGTGGCTAAGAAACATACACACATTTCCAAGCAAGTTGAAAATGAGAGGTAGCAAATAGTGAGGAAAGGAAATAAGATCTGGACCCAGGAGGCCCGGTGAGGCAAAGCTCCTCAGGTTGGGGTGCAGAAGAGCCTTCTATGACAGTTGGGGCCTTGGCCCTGCTGATGGGGGAGATTCAGAGAGGCTCCTCGACGGGGCAGGGCATCTTCAGCGTGCAGCAGAATCACCTGGGAAACTAGTGGGAATTGGGATTTCCAGCCCCACCCTCAGAGACGCGGCAGGTTTGGGGGTGCCCTGGAAACCACTCACGACAACCCACAGGTGGTGCTGCTGCAGGCGTTGGGTGCGCCCCATTTGGAGAGGATGTGGGCAGAACTTCGGGTGGTCTGCACAAAAGTACGTGCACGTTTGGGGGCTGGCGCAGAGACTGCAGGGAGAGGCAGAGATGGGTCAGGGCAGGGGGCTGGGGGCAGAAGCTTGGCACTCTGTTTTCGCAGTGGGGAGGACAAGAAAAAAACGGCAGTAGGGGTAGAACGCAGGGTGTCTACAGGAGGCTGGAACCCCATGGTCAGAACAGTGGGCAATGGCTTTGGTGGGGATCCAGCGTGCAGAGGGGATGAGCGAAGTCTCAGGTGAGGTCCCTGGTGCCGAGGAGGGGGCTGGGGAAAGAACATCACAGCGGCCCACAGGGAGGGACCACGGGCTGGAGTCAGACAAGGGAAGGGCTCGTATGTTGACGGAGGATTTCTGGGCAAAGGCCACAGCCAGCCACAGACAGGACATGGAGAACAAACGCTCAGAGAATGCAAATGGACTTGGAATTGGAATTTGGCAGTGCTTTTTGGTCATTAGGAGTGAATTCCTGGCGTTGGCACTGGTGAGGTAGGATTGAGGAGTGTTGGGGAGCAAGTGGAAGGTGAAAAGTAAAGGCGGTGTGTGTGGGCTAACAGTCCATAAAGCGTCACTGCGCAAAGGAAGAGAAAAGGCCTGGAGCCATTTCTTGAGGATCCAGGAGGCCAGGGGTGGATCAGGGTCAGAGGCACCGGCGGGCACGCTGGGCTGCAGAGGGTGACGGAGGGTGGCCCACCCCCCACACTGAACGCAGAGTGGTCTTCACGTGGTGGTGCCTCCGGAGGTCCCCGCTCCACGGCCCTGCCAAGGCATCGGTGGCGGGTTGTCACGCAGCCAAGGTCTGGAGTGGGCGTGATCGGGGGACGTACCCCCAACAGCCCTCCCCAGGAGGCAAGCTGGAGAGGCGTCTGCATGAGGACTGGATGCGGGCGAGGCTAACGAGGTGCTCACCTCAGGCGCAAAACTTCAGAAGGTGCCCAAAAGCTCAGCAATCATAAGAAATGATATCTTAATGTAATATTTTAAAAAATCAAAATCAATGACTAAAAATCCAGGATGAACTAAAATAATGAAATTTTAAATAAAGAGCGTGCTTTGGACTGCATTGTGCACCCTTCCAAATTCATATGTAGATGCCCTAACCTGTCATGTGACCATATTGGAGACAGGCCTGTAAGGAGGTGACTACGGTTAACCGAGGGCATGAGGGTGGGGCCTAATCCAATGGAACTGGTGCCCTTATACAAGAGGAAGAGACACCAGATCTCTCTCTCTCTCTCTCCTTGCCATGTGAGGACACAGCGAGAAGGCAGCTATCTGTAAGCCAGAAAGAGCACCCTCACCAGACACCAGATCTACCAGCACCTCGATCTCGGACTCCCCAGCCTCCAGAAACCTGGGAAATAAATTTCTGCTGTTCCAGCAGCCCCATCTGTGGTATTTTGTTACGGCAGGCCAAGTGTACTAAGACAGGTTTCGACAATGCTGTGCTGAGCATCTTGGAACTTGAGGCAGAAAAGTAAAATATGTGTCCCTCTATACATGGTTTAATGTTTTTTTTAATGGTTATTTTTTCCCAGAACATTATAACACCACACATAGGGGTACACTATTTTTCCTTTTGCCTTAGGCTCTGAGATAGGTTGGGAGGATATTACTCAGAATCCAAGAGTAACATTCTTCTAAGGTTTCTTTTATTGTTTGTGTCTTTTACTTTTTCTTATTACTAAAGTAATGCATACCCATTAAAAGTAGTAACATGAAGTCAACCACCTAAGAGGAGAACAAACAGAATACATATCACCCCATTCACTTGCAAAAGCGCTTAGATTGTTCATCTTCTGTCCTTTGCCCATGAATGTTAAGAGGGAAATGGGGACCCTTTCCTGACGTTCTGGAGGAGGGAGCTCTGTTTCAGCACCTGCTGTCTCTCTGGCTCTCTCTCTGCTCCCATGAGAGGTGGGCGTGGGGCTCAGCCCTCCTCCTCCCCGGGAACCGCCTGCCTGCAGAGAGTGTGTTCTGGTAGCACAGTCCCCTGTGCTGAGCTCAGTGGAGGGCGGCCCCGCAGCAAAGCCCACAGTCCCGCGGGGAGGGGGGTCTTATTCATTTGCCCCCACCAATATCCCAACAGGATATACAGGTAACACACACACACAACACGTACAAAACACAACACAACACAACAGAAAATCTCCCTAAAAACTCTATTTGATTAAAGATGCTCAATTTTGACCAAATCACCTTTTCAGCCAAATTTCTATGTGACCAACTTGTTTTTTGACCACACTGTTTTAAATCAAAAGACCAGGAGCCGTTCTTAATAAGCCTCCTTTAAATAAACAGTTTTCATCATCTACTTCATTATATATTTATCTGGTACAAGCAGCTCCTGACTGTTTTTCCTGCTCCTGTTCACCAGCAGAAGGAGTTCTACGATCCGACTCTCAGACCCCAAGAAGCCTCTGGAATTCTCTTTTCTCACGGGACCCTCGTCACTGAGCTCTAGGCTGTACATACTATAGAGTTCATGGGTCACAGCGTGGCTGTTCTGGCCCCAGGTATGACCTCACATGTGCTGGGCAGCCAGTGCATCTTACCTGGGTGTGCTCCTGGCTGGGCACGGCGCTCAGACCTGTTGCTGCCATGTATGTGCTGCCGATGGTCTTGATCTTTTCAACTCCGCTGAATTTCGGTTTGGACAGCAGCTGTGAAACAATGACAACCATCCAGTTACTCAGCTGGGCACTCACCTGAAGCTGAGCGATTTATAGAGACATTCTCAAATTCTAGGTCACGGAAATGCCAGTAAGACTTGCTCCAACCACTGCTTATTCCCCTTTCTACCTTGGGATCAGCTGGGAAAGACAATTTGTGCATTTCACAAAGAGCGCGTCCTTGGAAGGAAATACAGTATAATGATTTACTTCCAGTGAGCATGAATTGCCTTTCAAACTTTGCTAGTGAAGGAACCAAGATAAATTATGATGCAAATGGTAATGGCCTCAAATAAATTTCCCAACTACGTGTTCGAAAGGCATAAATACAAAATTATGGTTCAATGAGTGAGGTCTTCCCTGCATGGTCAGGGTGATTTATGACCCATTTTTAGTGCTGAGAATTGGCTTTTGCCCTCTGAGTGCTTCGGATGGGGGGAATAAAGATCTAGAAGGGCTCCTTCCACCAGCCCCGACCCTAATATTTCTTGTTTGGGTTCTAGTTACCAGCTTCCCATGGGATGGAGGAAAGGTAAGGATAAGAGTGGGAGCTGTGGGAAGGAGGAGTATTGGGCGAGCGTGCAAGTTAGGGCCACCCTGGAGGGTTCTGCATCTGCCCAGGAGGGCAGGGCTCAAGTGGCACCAGCCAGAGACCAGAGCATTTTCTTGCCTGTCCTTGGTGCTCCTGCCTTCAGAGGAGATTCTTTCAGGATTACACATTCAAAGACTTTAAGATTGGTGAGCACCCATCCACATATCCACTGGCACTCACCTGTCAGTACTAGGAGGCGTGTATTTTACTGAGGGGCGAGTGAGCCACACATGCCATGGTTTTCACTACGCACCTGGGATAACAGTGGAAACCTGCTTGTCGTGCCCTCACCAGGAATAGCCAGTGTCAGCTTCACGATGATGACGGTGGTAGGACAAAATGCACAGGGCCCACAAGACATTTAAAAGGTTGGCCTGAAACCCTCATGCTACGTAATCTTATCACTGTGTTTCAAAATTCTGTGAATCATGATGAACATATGCTCCCAGATGTCAATTTTCCTCTACTTTGCATGACAATGATAAGAATAGTGTAGCTGCAGTGTCCTTAAAACCAGAGGTGTGTTTGTTCTTAGCAGAAAATAGAACACATTATTCTTTATGTAGAAAGTTGACATTGACACCTATTTCAAATTCAAAAGCATACACTTTGTCCCTTCTAAAATATGACGTATCATGCCACATACATACTACTTTTTCAATAATAAAATATGTCATCCATGCATAGTTCAAGTTGATATTTGACAAAGATCGTGAAGTATGCACAGACATGCCAATAATCTACTATAATCCATTATTTTTTTATATGTAAAGGTATGCCTTTATATATAAAGTAATTTCCCTGGAATTCAAGCATTTGTAGAGAACTCACTAGTACACTGGATATATATTTGATTTAACAGATTTTGGTAGCTGTTCCTAGCGGTCATATCAGCTTCAAAATACATTGTGTTTGTCTCCCCAGAATTAGTCGGGGACCTAAATAAAGCAACAGGCTTTCACACCAGCCAACAGAAATTACACCAAAGGACAATTTTTAAAGATATTCTGCTATACTGAACTAACTACAACACTGAACTAACAAGAATCTCGAGGTGTGGGACTGGGTCTGCTCCTGACTGTCAACGGTGACTCTCAGTACCTACATCGTCAAAGTCTGCAATGATCTCATTCAGGAGCCGAAGGCACTCCAAGCCCTCCTTGTTCACATCTGATTCTGTATAAAATTCCTTGAAGTCCGGAATGGAGGCAAACATGACACAGACGCAGTCATAGGACTGGTGGTACAACTCCTGCTCGAGAGAAAAGCAAGTGTTGAGTGCTAGAAGACCTTTTAAAGAAAAACACCCCACATCCAACAGTTTGTTATGCCAGGAGCCACAAAGAAATCACCCAAGTGCTCCACCCCACCACCCCACTCCAGCCCCTGTCCACCGCAAATACTCTCGTCCATTGCTCTTGGGGAAGGCTTCTAAGGCGCGGATGCAGGCTCCCACCGCCACTACCAGTGAAGAGGAGGCGCCTTCGAGTTAAACCTCTCTGTCATTGCTACATGAAACAATTTCAAGAGACCACAGAGTTTTGGCTTAGTAAAAAATGTACTTTAAACAACTAAAAAGAAACAAAATGATTTCCCAAACTACTAGATTGTCCTAAAATAACTCGTTATGGCTACATTCTCTGGATGGGAGTCTTTATGAACTTTCCTCTTTTGTGTTTTCTGAGAGGAATAGATGAAACTCATCACGTTACTGTTTTACTTACACCAGAAAGAACCAGTGAAACGCCTCAGGCTATGTATTCACATTGTATTAGGCACCAACAATACTTACTTGGGACAGCCTTTTGTTTTTAAATAAAAAAAGACTCATAGTTCTTCAGCCATAGACAGGAGTAAAATTGTAATGTCTTGTAAACACAATTTCCAGGTGTTTCCATTATTTTCCCAACACATAGTGACACCTTCAAATTCCATGAAGGTTTCAGAAAGGAAGGTTTGTTAGGTGGGCATGGGGCTAGTCCTACGTGTGGAAGGATCTGCCCTCCCACTGACAAGGGCTCCCTAGGTCCTGAGATGGCCTTGACACACGCGCCCCGTGGGCGCAGTGAACCATGGCAGCCGCTCCCTCCACCGGGAAAGGTGAGGAGAGTCCTGTCAGGCAAGGTGGCCAACCTGTGAGCAGAGGGAAAAATGCTAGTGGCTGGTGCTTCCTGTGAGCCTGGCAGGGTGAGGGAACCTGTTGTACGTGAGCACTGTCAATGCGCTCTGCTCTTTGGGGCACCCAGATGAATCCCTTAGCAGAGAATAAGCACTTAACTAGCTACAACACCAAGGTTTGGTGCCCCTCAGAGGAACTGCTCTTCCTCAATGAGTTCTCATCACAACACACCAGGGTCATGGCAACCCAATCGTGAAAAACCTAGACTCATGTCATGTTCCTGTTCTCAGGGCTGACTGCCCAATAGTATCTTCCACCAGTGCCTCAAAATCTGTACAAAATACATGAACAATAGAATCAAAGGTTTCCTTTCTATTCTGCACTCAATACGGTTGAGCTGGCTTGTTGTGCAGACTTGTACTTTCTTTCTCTGCAAAGTTACTTTTGTGAACACTCACATCCTTGGTAGGCAACCTGTGGCACGTGTGATTGCCAAGGCTAGTTTCAGTAATGCTGACTGCAGCCAGGGAGTGAGTGTAACAGGGAAGAGGTAAGCCCCTAGGAGCCTGTTTTAGTTAAAAATGTCAGTTTTATAAAGGTAGTATAAACTCCACTGACTTCCCTGCTTTTGAGGAAAAGGGGTATGTCTAGCAAGGCAAGGACATATTTTCTGTACCCTGCATTTCCCCGCTGTCCGCTGACATTGGCCAGAGTGACCCTTGTGGGAATGACGATGGTGACAGGAACAAGCATGGGAGTAGCCAGAACTTAACTGAGTACCTGCTGCCTGACAGGATGGCTCCTCCGAACACTTGGCACACATGAACTCGCCCAGACCACAATCACGCGAGGCTGCTACTGTACCCTTCTTCATCTACAAATAAAGACACTGAGGCACGAGACGGCTGTATTCCTTGCTCCAGGCTGCAGTTCGCAAGTCCAACTGCAGAGTCCACTCTTGTAAATGCTACACTTTATACTTCATCCTGAGTCTCCCAGATGACCACGGGCTGTGCTGCTGGCTTTGGGGGTAGCACCAGGCCTCCGACACTTGCAGGTTCTGTCACTTTCCCTTTCTCTTCTCCTGTTGAGTCTTTAAGGGTGTCTGGGAGTGGGAGATAATGAAATGCAAGACGGAACTGACTGGAAACCCATCTTATTCCATGGGACTCAAATAGGGGTGCATTGGAGAATCCCTAATGGGGCTACCAAGAAGGCAGGTGCCTGGGCCTCCCCACTGACAAACCAAACCTCATCACCTAGGGTGGGCTGCAAGCATGGACAACATTTGAAAAGCGCCACGGGTTATTCTGTGCAGCCTCGATTAGGAATGATGGACTCAATGAGGAGATGGAGCTCAGTAGAGCTGGATGAGCCACCAAGGCTCCTAGCTGGTGGGGGGATGGCCAGGACCAATTTCTGCATTCTTTGAAGCCTGCACAGGCTGCTGGGGGGCTTGGAATGCAAACTGCTCACCCTCCCACTTTGGCAGAGCAGCCAAATGGAACCTTTGGGGAAATGCCCAGGGTGAGCTCAGATCACTGGTCCCTGGGACTCAGGGATTTCATAAGACTGTAACTGCTTGAAAACTAGGGGAACTTCTAAGCTTTCCAAATTCTTCAGAGCCAGTGAAACTTGCAGGGCTTAGAACCATACCCTAAACTCATGAGAGGCTCCCACAGGTCTTTGGATTCGGTGTGGGGCCAGAGAGGACTGTGTGCTGTCTGGTAGATGACCTGAGCTGGTCTTATACTTCCAGAGGACCTGTGGGTTGGGGTAGGGCAGGTGGACAGTCTTTGAGGAGACCTTGGAATCCGGGTCTAGAATGGGTGAGTTTCGGCCAGCATATAGCTACCCCAGAGTATCACTGAGCTTTAGAACTGGAAGTGAGCTCAGATGTCATCTCTACATTCATGCACATGTAACCATTCTACTGAACAAGCTCAAAGATTACACAAATAATCACAAAGTAGCTGTATTTCTGTGCCCACTGTCCCTGTCAGTTTATTAAATTTAGCTGGTTCTTCCCTCTCCTAGATGAAAACCTGGAATGACCTCATGGGTTTTCACGTCACTCTTGGGGAATGCAAGGTCCTCTTGTCAATAATTAGAGCGCTCAGTCCAAGGAGCAGTCAAAACCCTGAACCTGGTTGAGAGTGTGGCTTTGTCTGTCCCCAGGTGGGGCCATTGCTGGGTGGGGAAGGCAGGGCCAGGTTGGCTTCCACTCTTTCTCCAGCTTGTACCTCTACTTTGACCCTCACCCCCCACCCCCAACTTGCTAGCCAGGTTTTCCAAGCCACCCAGAGTAGAGATCAGGGGAAAAAACAAGTGTCTGCCAAGGCAGGACAGTTTTCTATTAACTGCATCCTGTCCCTGGGTACTTAAACCTGGCTTTCCCGGGAGTTATCATGGGTTTTCTGAAGCCTGGCTGCTGTTTCTCCTGTCACTGGACATCCCACCTGAGTTTCCCGTGACGGGCGCCATGCACACCCCTCCTGCTCAGTACTACTCTCTCAGATCCAGGCTCTCGGCTGTTCTTCTAGCTTTTCTGCTGGGGACCCTTCACCCCTCCAGGCAGCTTTGCAAAACCAGATCTGAAACACTTCTCCCTTCCTTGCTTGGTCCCTGAGCAACATTCCGCACCCTCTGCCATCCACAACACTGATCGTCCAGTCACACCCCCAACCACAGCCCCCAGCTCTGCAGGCCTAGACGTTCCACCCGCCCCTGCCTTCAGTATTTCCAAGTGTCAGAACCCACGTGTCATCTGTGTCTCCCAGTGGAGGTGCTTCCCAGGACCACTCAGAGACCCACACCAGGGGGTACCTCCCAGGCTGAGCAGTTCTGGTCTGTTCACTAGGCTAGAGGCGAGAAGGGGGATCCCCACATTCCCCCTTAGGAAGGGGCTCATTCCCACTACATCCTCTCCAAAAAAACCCTCTTCTAACCTCGAGTCTTCTGGCCAATTCTTAAGCTCCAGGCAGGTCAAGAGTCACGTAACTGATTTTCAAGGAAGGCATCTGTAAGCTCTACACACTGTTGAGTGCTTCCTTTGGCATATGAGAGCAACTGTCTCCTGGTGTCACAGGCCAAAATTACACACACACATACACACACGTACACCCTACTGAAGGCCTGCAGCATGCCAGGCTTCATACCAGGTGTTAGGGAAACAGAGACAAACAAGCCCTGCCCTCAGGAGCTTAGAGTCCACCTGAAGAGACAGAGTAAATAAAGAAAACATAACAAAGTGTGGTCAGTGCTGCTCAAGCCCAGCTGCAGAGACGTCTGGGGCTTCTCATCCAGGCTGGTCGGGGGTGGTATGTCTAGAAAACATTCAGAGCTGCCACTAATGCTCAGGCTTAGGTCTCCAACCTTCCAGACTGGTGCTCTCTCTTACTTACTGACTCAGGTGTGTAGTAGGCGCTTCTGATCTTGTACCTTTTCCCAGTAGACCAGTTAATGCCTACTTTATTCAGGGGAGTCAAGTGATTAGAAAACACAGGAGCATCTCTTGAAACCCCAGGGGTGTGCTAGCTTGAGCCTGCTATAGAGAATGATCATTGTTGAGGGAACTGTCCAGTGGTTGCCGGGAGGGTGCTTATGGTTAACAGAAAAGGTAGGCGCTGTGTGTGTAAGAGGTGTATTTCCGAAATGTCTGTGGTGACATCTGTGGCTCATGTGCCTTGTTTTGATCAAGGCTTGGCTCTCTGAATGAGGCTGCCTGGCTCAAAATCCCAGAGGACCTATTTGGTGACAAAATGTAGTCTTCTCTAAAAATGATGACAGCTAGCTTTGACGCCTGTGAAAGGTGCTTTTCAGAAATGTTCTTGTTACACACAGAGGTAGAGAGAACAGGCTTCCTAAAACAGAAAAGGCTCCCATCTGGGTGCACAGAACTCTTTTGATGACCCTGAGTGGCATGTGGGCTGAATCTGCCTGTGACAGTTAACAGCTGACGGAGGAGCATCAGGAAGTTTTAAGTAAAACAAATGTCCAGGGAAAGGAGGAAAAGGTGCCGCAAAGCCAGGCTCAGACGCAAGTACATGCAGCCAGCTCTGTGCCCACACACCCAGAGCACAGGCATAGAGAGCACTTTTTCATTGGAAAAAAGCTTTTGGAATTGATTGTTATGGTGATTAAATAATTCTTGACTCCCTATTTCTGCAGGGGAATTAATTTCCTTTGTACATCGATGCAGTGGATAGGAGAATAAAAATGGCATGCTCTTTGTTAATGCAGGTCATGGTGTCAGTTGTGCCATGTTTCCAAGGATTATTCCAGAAAATCATGGAGTGGAGGATATCTAAAGAACACCTGCCCCCAACTCAAAAGGCAATCATCACCCGCAGACTGCCGCAGAGAGAAATGAAGCTGCCTCCCTGGTTTCTCCCAGAGCCCGGACTTAGCCAGTCTGGGAGGCCATGTATCCTCATGCAGTAGTTACACAGGGAGGCAGCTCCGATCCTGTTTACACAGGAAGTATTTCCCTAGTTAAGCTGGAAATGATGCATGTGTAAGCTGATCTCCTGCAGGGAAATAAAACATGACCTCAAGTTCTATTCTTTTTTTTTTTTGGCTTATAGACATACCTCATTTTATTGCACTTTGCTTTATTACACTTTGCAGATACTATGGTTTTTCACAAATTGGCGCCATTTTTCCAACAGCTTGTGCTCACTTCATGTCTCTGTGTCAGCACTTTTTAGCAATAAAGTATTTTTTAATTAAGGTATGTAGATTTTTTAGACATAATGCTATTGCACACTTAATGGACTATGGTATAGTGTAAACATAGCTTTTATATGCACTGGGAAACCCAAAAATTTGTGTGACTTGCTTTATTGTGATAATCACTTTATTTGGATGGTCTGGAACTGAACCTGCACTATCTCCAGGCTATGGCTGTTTTTGCTTTTGCCAAAGTCTAGTTTTCCTGTATTATTTCCAAAGGACTCACAGAGCAGCATCACCAGGAGTTCAGCAGAAATGGATTAGTGTGGTAGACACCACCAGAACTTTTGCAACAGGGCTGAAGGCTACTCCCATCCTCCCCATGCTCTAGGAACTGCCCTGGAGCCTCTGCATTTAGAGGTGGTGAGCGCTCAGCATCATGCACGTCACACCCCACTGAGAGGGAGCCAGGAAGGTGGACGCTGCCCGTAGTGCTTTTCCTCCAACACCAGATACGGGAGCAAAACGATCATGCTGGGTTTTGTTTTCCACTTTATTCAGGCTCTAAAAAGGTAGGGCAAGAATGCTTCCCTAAAAGCTTTTGATAAATTCCCAGGGGCTGTGATTCTCAAGTTTTGCATGAGTTTGGGGTTCTTGCTTAAAAGTTAGTGAAGACTGGGTGTTGACTGCATACCAGGCACAGTTCCAAGAGCTTTCTATGAATTACTGCTTCTAAAATTCATAGCAGTCTCTGAGAAGACTGAGGCTGAGGCCCCATGGCCAGGAGGTGCCACGGCTGGGTGAGCAGCTTTGCTCTCTGCCACCTCGCAGGGCCCAGGAGGTGGAGGAAGGCTCATGTGGGGCCCAGGAGAGGCACGTTTAGTGGGCGCTGCAGGTGGCCCTTCACTTTAAGCAGCACTGCTCTGGGCCTCTCTGGGTCTGCAGTGTTGGTCATGCTCTGCCATGCGGTCTGGAGTCCATGGAAATGATCCCACTCCAGGGATGGGAGGTTCAACAAGGGCTAGAACTTCTGCTTGGAGAAGCCTCAGGAAGGGACAGCGCTCAGGCAGGTGCTGCGATTTGGTCATGTTACTACAGAGGGGACAGAAACCTTGATGATGGCTACACTCTTAGCACGGCGCTGTCACTGTTCAGCTGTGAAAGGCCACACAAGGTCAGCCTCGCCTGGCCCAGGATTGCAAGGTTAGGATTACATTCTTAGGTCAAGGAAATGGGTCCTTCCATCCAGGGAAGAAGCCAGTCTAGGGCAGGAAGGTCTGATTGCCACAGAAGTCTCACAGAAGGAAGGGGCAGGACCTTGCCATGGTTTATGCACTTAGACGAGTCTCTTTATAACAGCCTTGCTATGTGTTTCCAGAAAGAAATAAAACAAAACAAAACAAAACACAAAACTCTCCCTTCCTGAAACTCACTGTGGGAACTCTCAGACCTTTAGGTGGCTGATTAGTGATTCTCTGTCCAGACCCTTTCTGATGGGCTCTGTTTTGCATGCAGTGCTTTTCCCATGGGGATCACAGCCAACAGAATCTCCCCACACTGTCTGATCTTCAGCGACCAGATAGCAAACCTGCCCTGGGGAGAGCACAGAGTCTTCGAGTAGACAGCACGGGCTTTTCTGAGTGTTGTGGGCCCTGGGGCCTCCTTTAATTTTCTAGTCCCCAAGTCTTCCAATGGCTGCTTGAGTAGCCACCCTCCCCCCCACCAATAGAAATCGGCAGTGAAATACGGACTATTACAGCTGAAGGAAGTTCTGCATGGTAGGACTCAATACAGAGACCCTGCAGCCCAGGAGCTGTGCAGAAGGACACGAGCATTTCCGAGCATCTCATTGGTGTGATGTCCTCAAGTTAAGATTCAGTGTCTATTGTTCTCCCCTCCTGAGCTCTGTCAGGTCAGCAGCTAGAGAGTGCAACCTTAATGACACACAGGAATCATTGGACCCTGAGCAAAAGCCAACGACACTTACACCATGCCTGTTACAGAACATGAGCCATTTGTGCTAGTGAGAGTCTGACAGGCTCTGAAACTGGGCTCCTCTTCCTTTTCCTGTGGGGCTATAGGTTGGCCTTCGTCAGGGGTATATTTGGGGACCTCGTGTTTCCAGAATGAGGGAAGGAGCTGTCTTGGGAGCCACAGCAGGGAGTTTGGGGAACTGAATGGGCACCGATCACTTGCAGGGGAAATTCTTTCATTGCCTGAAGACAGGCTGCTATGTACACCGCAGTGGATAAGGTCCCCAAGCGGTTCACCTTCTTTATTTGACAAATGAAGAAAAAAAGCACTGAGCTGGTTTCGTCCAAGTGTGCCAGTTCCCACTTTGTTCCTGAAAAGTTCCCAAACTGCCCGTGCAGTGAGGGGCTGCCAAAGCCAGGTCCTGACTCCTCGGTCGGGGCTCCTGCTAGCCAGTGCCACCCGCCCACTACGCAGCCTTGCCCCACAGAGCCACCCTGGGTGGTGAAGGCCACAGGAGATGCTCTGTGCATGTTTAATACTTAAAACAGCAGTGCTTATTAGGAGACCTGGAGGGAAATGTCACGCCCTTTTTGGGAACATCCAGAGTTGTGCATAGGCATGAAGGTCCCTGCCCTGGCGCACAGCAGGACCACTCAGTAAATGGAGGAGTTACCACCAGCCACCTGCACCCACACTTTGGCACTGCCTTCCCTGAACCTGCGTGGGTGTGGGTGCAGTGCGTGGCTCCATGGAGCGTCCCCTCACCTGGAGCATGCACAGTTGGATGGCACCATGCAAATGTCCTTCCACACTGGAGAGAGGGAAGTGGCCACGTTGGGGGCCTATTTGGGACCCCAGTGCCTCATAACAGACACTCAGAACTTTACACGGTTGGAGAAGACATCTCCTTTAATAGCAGTAACTCTATGCTCAGACTTCAAGAGGTGATTCTAAGGCACTATTCTCAATTGATACCTCTATCACCAACCAAACTCCTCTTGAAAACGGAAAGATTCCAGCTTATCTTTGGCATTCTGAACACTCAGATGTGTGAAGTGCCACAGCCTCTAAGTCACCACCGAAGCTTTCAGCCTTCGTCGAGGTCGTCGGCGCGTCCTGCCCCCAGCCCCCAGCCCGGTCCGCCCTGCCTGGTCTGACCTCATTCTTCAGGCTCCTGGCCAGGAAGTGCTCGGCGACATGGGCGGGAAGCACGTTCTCCAGCAGCACGCGGTTCAGGTTCTCCATGGTCTCTATCTCCTCCCGCTCTTTTTTGAACTTGTTCTTCCATAAGAAGTCTAACCTACAGTAATATTCATTCTGTTACAAGAGGACACAGAGGTAAAGAAACAATAGGCATCTTGTCCTGCCAGAGAGTGGAGGTTTTAAAGAGAAAATAAAAAGAACAAAATGAAACCAAAAAAAGAACCCCTGAACAGAACCGCCACCCTCCCTACTAAGCCCTCTGTTCCCATGAAATGTCTTTCAGTCAACCTCTGACATGGATTTGCAAAAACAAGCGGAAAAAAGGGGCTCAGGGACAGGCAAACCAGCTACATTGGAGGCTGAAATGTCAGAGTGCCATTAAAGCTCCTTGCAAAGTTGTGCTGATAAAGGATGACTTGAATTATTTTTTGAAAGAGGTACAGAATATAAATGATAAATAAATGAAAAATACATCAGTAGAAAGAGTGCATTGCTTGATGATTTGCATGAAAAAACAGTAGTGTTCGTTTGCGGCAGCTTGCTTTTAGTATTTGTAAATCAGTTTTTCCCTACCACAAATTACATAATTATGTAATCATTGTAAATTATGGATTTTTTTCATTTGGGATTGCATTGTACTGAGAGAATGCCACTCGATATATTTGCAGAAAAGTTCATCTTGATATCATTTAATTAAGATAGTGACTGCTGGTAAAAACTATGTGTTCATGCTTTATAATGTATTACAATATAATGTATTTTAAAACTAGTTATTAGCATTGTAGAAATGGAGAGGCTCCATTACTGACAAGGAGTCTTTTTGATCTTGGCATCATTTTGTGCCTCCTATGATGTAAATAATTTCATATACTAAAATAGAGTTGAATGAATCCTCCTATAATAGAAGGGCTTAATAGAGAGGGTGTATTTCACCCAGGTAGTAACTTATGGACAAAAAATGCAAAGAAGAGCTAACTGCAGGTTTTTTCTTTGTTTTGTTGGTTTGATTAATTATACCAGTGACAGTACAAAATTAAAGAAAACATACACACACACGCACACACATGCACACAAATGGCCTCTCATGAACAAATGGGAATTTAAAAAATATTCACATTTTGAAACTTGAAAGAACAATGATCATTCATCAGTTATGTTTAATTCAAACTGTGTGATACATTCAGAAAACATTCTTCCTTCTCCAGTGTGGCATTTATTTTTACCTCATGTAGTGAGGCATTTTCAAAAAAGACTGCAAAAAACGTATTTTAAAAGTTTGTTTATATTTAAAGTATTATGTTAATGTCAAATTTTCCACACTCTGGGTGATTAGAAATCTTGCTATGCACTTACTAGAAAAGCCCTCTCACTTGAAAAATATATATATTTTTTCGTCTACGGCCATACCACCCTGAACGCACCCGATCTCGTCTGAAAAATATATATATTTTTTCAAGAGACAGGGTCTTGCTCTATTGCCCAGGCTGGAGTGCAGTGGTACGATCATAGCTCACTGTAACTCTGAATTCCTGGGCTCAAGTGATCCTCCCGTTTCAGCCTCCTGAGTAGCTAGGACTATGGGTGCACACCACCATGCCTGGCTAATTTTTTTTTCTATTGTAGAAACGGGGTCTCGCTCTTGGCTAATGTTGTTATTTTTTGTAGAGACTTGCTCTTGCTATATTGCCCAGGCTGGTCTTTAACTCCTGGCCTCAAAGGAGCCTCCTGCCTCGGCCTCCTAAAGTGCTGGAATTATAGGTGTGAGCCATGGTGCCAGGCCTGCATCTTTTTTTTTCTTTTTTGATAAACCAGTGGTGTGGCTGGTTTTACAATAAAATGATAGAAGTAATTAGCAGGGGGTGGGTGTTGAGAAGACACAGGTGTACACTCAAAATCAGACAAAAGTGAAACATGAGATGAAGTCACCTCCAAGGAAGCAGTTAAAGCTGCAAGCACAACTCACACAAGTTCGAAATGTTTCCATGCACCACCCTAAGAAGTTGCTCAGGTTTCCCTGAGTGATCGCGATGGCATAGTAAGTACGTATTTTGTGCTTACTAGAAGGAATCAGAGTACTTCGGAACCAGCTATGCTGGACTAAAGTGACATTTTGCCAAATCTTTATCTATTTATCCATCCATCCATCCCTCTCTATCTATCCATCATTTATCATCTTCCCAAGAAATACAGTCTGTTTAGAATCCTCTCCTGTATCTATAAGTAGCTACCACATTAGAAACTCATATGAAGGGCCCCAAAAAGAAGACATACGTTTTTATCCCAAACCAGAAGTAACAGATTGAATAGTGCCCCCCCAAAAGATAGTTCTAAGTCCTAACCTCTGGTATTTGTGAATGTGACCTGATTTGGAAATAGGGTCTTTGTGGGTAGATGTGATTAAGTTAAGCATCTCAGAATGATATTATCCTGGATTTAGGATGGGTCGTAAATCCAATGACTGGTATCCTCATAAGAGAAAAGAGAGGGAGATTTGACAGAGAGACACAAGAGGAAGGCTGCACGAGGACATCCAGCAGAGGCCAGGACAAGGCCACTGCCCGGGTGACTCGGGGGAGGGAAGTACTGATGAGGACAGAGGAAGCATTCCGGATATAGGAGTGCAGCAGCAGACAGGCACCCAGGCTTCCCTAGCCTCGAGCCCTGCTTCCAGAACCCCCCATTGCCATCCATTCCTTGGGTTCTGTCTGGGGCTACTCTAGAAGTTTTCAGGAGCCCACATTCTCCACAGAGACACAGAATTTGCTTTTCATTGGTTCTCTCAACAATGGGGGAGAGAGTAGGAACAGTCTGGCAGAATCATCCAGGCCACATCTGGGACCCCACAACCCTCACTGCTGTGTCTCACATCCTGCACAGCCTCAAGGGCAGTGTGCTTTGTCTGGTTCTGAAAACAACCTGGGGGACCTGGAGGGCTTTACATCTTTCTACTTGGTCATTGGGATGGAGCACAGGACAGTATGTGATTCTGCTTATTCTCAGATTCTAAACACTTCCATAAAATGATGCCAGCCTCACTTTGAGAACATGTATTGTGCCCCTGGTTCATATCTCAAATGCATCCCACCTTGAATGTCTCCTTACTTTTTCAAAAGAGACCCCCTGAGTTGGCTAACATATCTATCATAAGCCAGATTTTAGTACAGCAAATGGTACTGTAGCTTTTGTGCAATAGATGTGTTATGTTTTCATGAAGGCTTTTTAGATACTTAGAATGATAGTCTACTAATTTGCTCAGAAAGTAAATAAATCTCCATAATTTCAAAATGCAGTCATGGGGCAGAGTTGCCATAGGACAAACAACGATGAAGATAGGTTGCAAAATGTCTTTACTATCACTTAATAAGCCAGTCAGGAAATGCAACAACTTTGAGGCCATGTATACTTATGGCTCTTGAAAACCTGATTTCAGATATGGGGCAGTTGTTTATGATACACCTGCGTTTTGGGAAGGGTGTACAGAAGCACTACATCACACACTTCAGAGTTCTTCTTAGCCCAGAAGACTTGGGATTTTGGAAATAATTTCCTTAATGATTTTAGACTGAGGTCAGCTTCTGCCTCACCTGGATATTTCCCACGGTGCCTTATGTAGACCGGGTGATTAATAGCTGGTTGTTAAAGAACGATTATGAAGAATGGTTACTCCTTTAGGGAGTAATACTTTTTCTGGGCCTCTAGACGTAAATATTATTGTTACCTGAACAACAAAGAAGGCATGACTCCCTACAAGACTAGTATCAACCCAATTGTGCAAGACTAATGCTCAATCATAATACTGAATATTTTTGATTATTTATCTTAAATCGATTAGAGAGTAACGGATCAACCGTCAGCCACTGGAGCCAGCCGCAAGTGTGAGGTGGCACTGGACGTTTATCATCTCAACGACCAATAAACAAGTCAGAAAATTCAGTTCAAATCTAGATTCTTAAAATGTGTAACACGTCCACGAAGCCATCTAAGTGACAATTCTAGCAAAGAAACTACAGGACAATGCATGGCTAGGATGAAATGGAGAAACAGACAACCCCACAGAGGGGACGGCTACATTGTTTCCTGAAAAATGGTCATTTAGATGAAGCCCAGTTCTCCCACATCTAAATTACAGGGTTTCCAAGGAAGGGTACGCCTGCTCTATGAGTGAGGGCAGAAAGCTGGTCAGCAGTGAGGGGGAAAAAAAAAAAAAGGTTGCAGGAGAAGTAACAGGACATGGTACAGGTTGTCAAAACTACAAGCCAAAGAATGCAGAACAGAGAAAATTCCAGAGAGGCAGGGGAGGGTGGTGGGGGCGGGGTGGGAAGAAAGGGACCTTGTACAGCTTTGTAGCAGGACAGGACAGCTCAGCCCCAGGGAGACGGGTGAGGGCTGCACTATAAGCTCCTGGGAAGGATGCAGCTCACACTGCTTAGGAAGAGAAAGGATGACAGTGGCCCGGAACTCAGCTCATCTGGCTGTGCAACTATTAACAGCCTCCTGGTGGGAATAACTGGAAGCCAGACCCAAACTTACAAGTCTGTAGTGTGCCTCTCAGATCTCTGCCACAGACTTAGTTTAACTATTCAGTAATATGTATATAATTTAATCATCATTACTTCTTCATCAGTTATTTCCAAATAAATCACTTCCTTGTTTGTTCCACACTACCCATCATAGATCTTAAAACAGATCTCAACTTTGGTTGAGGCAGAGCAGCATGGCTTCGGATGAGTCTTGTAGCATTTGGTTTATTGTCCTTCTGCACAGGCAAAGGAAGAATAATTGTCCTTAAAAATCCTGTACCCACAGCCTCTACTAGGAGACCAGAAGGGGTGGAGGGCCCAAAGATGGAGGAACAGTTCCATTTGCATGAAAAAATAAAACTTTTTAACAGAGAACCATATTTCTGGGGATGATTACAATCAACAGCAAAGGTATTCAGACCCACTTCAAGGAAAAAGAAGCATGTCACACATTCTGAAATGCAAACGAAGTCAAGAAGAGATTTTTTTCAAGTAGTGTCAGCTATTGAGGGAACACTTTTGTAGGCTTATAAAACCTACAAAATTTATTTTGGGATTTAATAGGAAATTAATGGATTGACATCTTTGCCATTCAAAGTTTGCCTTTTGTGGAAAAAATGAGAGATGTTTTTCCTTTTGTCTGTATCTAAGCACCCACACCTTGTGCTACCTACTTTTCTCTTAAGTGATAAGATGCTTATTCTTAAACAATTTGTTTGCATGAAAGTCAACTACAATGCACAGCAAAGCATTATTAAAACAGCCCCTTAGAGAAATTGTATAAAAAACAGACTTCTTACCTGTCTACCCAGAACAAGCAGAGTGACGAAGAATATAGAGAGAGAAACAGAGCCCATGGTCTTTAGGTCTTTCCAAATGCCGGGGCTATTAAAAAACAAACAGACAGACAGACACACAATACAACAAAACAACACGCACACAGCACTTAGAATTCAAGTATCAACAAATGTCAGAATCTCTAGTGCCTGTCTGCATTGTACACCAGCCAAACACACACATTTCAGAGCTCTCTTCAAACCCAGATTGCATTTAAAACAAAACAAAAAAATTCCTATTTTGAGAGCATAATAAAATAATATAGTCTTCTCACTTTATATCAAGCTATAACAAATATAAAAAGAAGGAACAGGAGTATATTAATAACATTTTCTTTATGCTTCTGGGATCAATGTAGATAATTAGATATATGGTTTCTTCAATGTTTTCATTATTACTCTCAGAAAAAGACAGTGTGCTTGAAATGAACAATCCTGTGAGGTACAAAAATGAAGTAGGAAACTTAATTTCCACCAGCTACTCTCATCTATGAATTATACATTTTCATATAACTTTCAAGCAGGCATCCGATCTTACTCCTTCATATGCTTTTGTATCACAAAGGCATAACAGAGATGGAAATTCTTGATATACTGCCCACTTTCCCTCAGGTCCAGGTAGACATCAGTGAAATATCCCTGCCCAGGGTCTCCCTGTGCCGGGGGGGAGCCCTCCGTCCTCACTGCAACATTCCAGGCAGTGACTACCAACGCATCCTGCATAAGCTGACACACGATTATTCCCCACATGTAACTGTAATTAAGACCTGAAAAATAAAAGTTCATTACATGTGGACACCATGTCATATAAGCAGCGTAGATCATATTTAATTAAGTACAAATATCAGGTCATCACTTTCCACTTTTGTGTTGTCCTTGCTTTGAGACTTCCCAGTTTCCCCATGGAGGGTTCACGGGCTGATGAGATAACACGAGGGTATAGTGTAGCACTAAAGAGCCCATGTGGGCTTTGAAGTGGGAGAGTTTGGGTTTGAATCCTGAGCTGTGGGGCCTTGGATAACCCCCTCCAAGCCTCACTTTCCTCATGGCCAAAGGGGGTTGCCAATACCTACCCTGCAGGCTGTTTAGGCCACTACATCAAACATCTGTACAAGGAGCACAGAGCCTGACACATAGGAAGCTCTTCACAAACGCACTTGTGCTTTTTAGCATTAACTACAGAATGACAAAGGAGGGGAAGGGGCTAGGAAGCTAGAGAAAAAGATAAGGAAATGCAGACTGGAGAATATTATTAACAGAATGAAAGACCCAAGTGCAAAGGAAAGGCGGATCCCTGTATGAAGGAGAAGACAGAATCACCTGGTCCAGTGGTTTAAGGGCTTGGGACCTCAGAGAACTCTCCAGAATGCCTGGCCTTGCACTAGGAGCTCTTTCCTCCCTACCAAACCAGTGGTGGCTGGAAGAATCTGAGCTCCTCAAGCATAAGGAGGTCACCATTTCTCTCTGAGAATGAAGTGGAGCAGTGACACTTTCCGGTGTCACTAGTACAGGCGGTCACCGGGTTATGGACAAGATATGTGCTTGAGAACGTCTTTAGGTTGGATTTGTGTGTATTATAACTCGGATCCCTGACAAACAGTGAATAATAATAACAACAACAATACTATAATGGCTCATATGTGGTAATAATACTGTAATAATACTGTGTAATACTATAATAATAATAGTACCCCTGTATTGTAATAATAAATTACAGAAACTGTTGTGTTCTTTCTCTTAATTCAAACAAACAGAATATAAAAGAAACTCATACAAAAAGTCTAGATAGGAGATAGGAGAAATTTCAAAAAAGGATATTAAAGGTTAACACTCACCTAATGCCGCATCAATGCTAAGGCTAATAGGAATGTTATGCTTATTTTGATCTTATAACCAAATCAATAATAACCTTTCCATTTCAATAATTAATCCACTCTGCTGCTAGTAATAACTGATGCTTTCATTGAGCACTGCCCTTCCCATGTTCCATTATTCTCACTTTATCCTTTATAATTGTTCTGATAGTCGAGCCACTGAAACCTAATGCTTTCCCAGTGAATGCTGGCATCTTGCTTTTCTCCAAACACTTAATTATTTCTACTTTTGTTTCCTTTGTAATCACCTTTCTCTTCATTGCAGGCTCACCTGGACTTGTAGTGGACTTTCGCCTTGGAGGCATGGTCATGAGGGTAAACACAGACTCACAAAATTCAATGAAAAACTTAATTAAGATGAAAGTGATGCTGTGTGTAAATGACCGTATAAACAGTGAGCCTAGTCGCTAGGGTAAAGATGCTGCATCAAAGAACTGCTTATGCCACGTGGGTTTGTTCATATGCGTGGAAGAAACTCGTTCCTGAATTATTAATTTAATTATTTAATTATAAATTATCCTCGTAGGGAGACTTAGGAGCCCGTTCGCAAGTATGGAACACCGTTAAGTTGGGTCGCCCATAACCCAGGGACTGCCTACACTGGCTTTATGAAATGAAGTTAAATGAAATTGTTCCTTTCTGAGCCTGCAATGGCTGTGTCTGACAGCACAGTCGAAGTGACTGGGGGTGTAGATGTTTAAAAACAATTTAGACTTTAATGACTTTTAAACTCATTTTTTCCCTATCTTGACTATACTGACACTCTATTGAGTAGTTACTAACAGCAGGACAACATAAGCAACATCCTAAGAAGCTGATGCAGGCTGAGTTTTTAATTTTCATGTTGCTTCATGATGATCACGTTACTTTACAATTCCAAGGGGCCAGAGGAAGCACCTATGACATCCCCTTCTTCCACCCACCATCCATGTAAGCCCTAAACTAAGAGGACAATGTTAATGCCCAGGTCAGCATTTTACAGTAGCTTCATCAGTGCAAGAAATCAGAACTCAAGTCCCTCTTGCCTTTCTAGCTAAGGGACCAGATGTCCCAAACATGTAGAGCCAGCTCAGGTCCCTGTCACTGACAGAAAGGTGGACATAGACCCCCTCATAGGTAGTTCAGAGCTGGCTGGGTTGTCAGTTAATCACACAGAAAATGCACACAAGCAGCCTACTGGGAGAAATCCCTTTTGGAGATCCCTCACATTAATGCATTTGAACCTTGGTGTGGGGAAGGAAACACTCTGCTCCACCGTCTCCCACCTGTCTCCCAGAGTCTTCCTGAGGAATAACGGCACATGGAGGCGGGGACTTGGAGAATTGAGAGACAAGGGGAGGCTCTCGCAGGACCGGGGGGTGGATTTGAAAGTTGGGACCTAAATGGACCTCAGGAAATGTGAGGCACAAACAGCCTGCAGAGCAGACTGGTGTATCAACACATGGATGCCTCCTTCTCTTCTGAAATTCTCTGTCAACTAGGAAGAATTCCATTTGGCTTTCTTGGATTTCACTTAGATTTCTCAAAAACTTCCTTCATTTAGCAAAAAAGAACTGCCAACTCCTACTGCAGGCCTTCTCTCTCCCGCAGGCCACTCGTGGACAGCTGCTAGGGCGCATGTAGCTTGACTGACTAATGCCCTATCCGCAGATCCATGCCAGGGTCACGACGTTGCCCTCTGTGTGTGCATGGAGTGGTGGGGGGAAGAGGAGTGCATGGCATGGCGTGGAGGGAGCGTGGGAGGAGAGAGAATAGGAGCCCGGGACACCTTCTTGGCAGAGTCTAGTCAATGGTATTGATCCCTGCATCAACCTTCTAGGGCTGCTGCCACGAGGTACCACAAACTAGGTGGCTTAAAACAACAGAAATTCATCGTCTCACAGTTCTGGAGGCCAGAAGTCTGAAATCAGGTTGTCCTCAGGGTTATACTCCTGAGACCTGCATGGGCTTCTTCCTTGCTTCAATCTGGCTTCGGGGGGCTTGTTGGCAATCTTTGACTTTCCCAGGCTTGCCACTGCCTAACTCCAATCTCTGCCTTCCTCATCACACGGCCTGTCCCTGTGTGTCTGCCTCTTTAAACAGTCATTTTCTTATAAGGACATCACTCATATGGGTTAGGGGCCCACCCCTCTTCAACATGATGTCATCTCAACTAATTACATCCATTTCCAAACAAGGTCACGTTTTTGAGAAACTGGGGGTTAAACCTTCATATCCTCTTTTGGGGATGCAATTCAACCCCCAATCGGGTTAGCCATTTATATAAAAATGGCAGCTGGACAGCTAGTCCAGTGTGAGTGCGCTCTCTCTCTCTCTCCCCCCAACCCTCTTTCTCTTTCTTTCTGTCCCTTATATTTTAAGGATGAAATCCACTTTCGACTGTCATGTGTTAGAGTTGTGCCATCACTGAGTTATAAATTGGGGAAGATACAGCTAATATAGCTGAGAAAGTTTCTAACTCTATGATTTCTAACACAATGACAACGGTAGCCAAAATGTGACTGAATCTACTTACTTTCACGTCTAAAAATTAGACTCCGGGGACTCAGACACCCAAACACGCCTGTAGCCACACACTAATTTGCAGCCGACCCTCTGGCTGAGGTTGTTAAAGGAGCAAGCATTTCACCCTGCAAGTTTCGGGAGCTGAAGAGAACAAAATAACCTAATAAATTGGGCAGGAGAGATGGAGGTATTTCTTGGTGAAGTAGTCTCTAACCTGAAGGCAAACAGTTCAGGTGAGGTTAAAAAAGCCATTTTTACTATTCTCAGGAGAGAAAACAGTCCAGGCATGTAGACATAAACATTATCTAACTTTTAAAAACTTTACATTTTTCTAGGTGAAATGAGCTTCTGTTTTTTTTTTTTTTAAGAAAAAAGTATCCAAAGAAACCTAGTTTCTGTTGTGTTGTTAATAGTAGAATAGCTGAGGCAAAATCAGACCTTCTCAGGTCACTAATTGGGGTAAAAATGAGTCTGATGTCTGGGACTCTGACCCCTGTGGCCCACAACTCATAAAGACGAAGCCAACAAAGAGGTGACCGCTATCTGTCCTCCCACCCACACGATACCCTCATGGTCTTCAGCTAACTTACCTTTTAGCTTTCTTGGCCGTCTCTGTGTTACACCATTAAATTAGGAAATGCCTGGCTTTGCCCATAAGAGACCCCTGAATCCTCAGGAATCTTTGACATCAAATTGTTCAAAAAGCTAAAGTTTTGTCTGATTTGATGATGTCACAAGGAAGAATCCGTTCACTGAACCTAACTCAGCACAGCATTGGGACCTCAATCACAGAGTAAAACAAAACACCCCAGAAACAAATGTCGAAGTTAAAATGCAAAAGGCAAAATAAAGACAGCTCTATGTCCTTGCCAATAAATCTTCATCTAAGTCTGGCTTGAGAAGCAGCAGGAATTGCTCAGATGCCCTCGGATTGCTTTCCTGATGCGCTCTCCTGCTGCGTTAGTTGAAGGTGCCTGCGGGATCCCATGGATGTCCTTGTTAGACTGGCTTCCCCACCTGAGTCACCAAGGCAGTGGCTTCATCCTGGCCCATCGCTGGCTGGTGACACAGTGTGAACACGACAGCTCAGCCAGGCTTCCTACACTCCGCACAAAGGGTGTTCAATGAACATATGTTGTAAAAACCAATGAATGAGTGGACAAACGACTGTGTTGGCTTGGCAGTGGCTCACTTCCCCTAAAGGGTTTCTGGACACTCCTTCCTTTCCTGCTTAGATTCACCAGAATCTAATGCAAACTTCCAGAGAAGGTGGCCCCATGTCATCCCAGAACAGATGGCTCAAGGCCTCCTGCTTTTTCAGAGTGGTGCTCATAAATGCCAAGCAAAACATTCCGGTGCTGTGACAGACCAGCACAGTAAGGGATAGGCTCGTGCTTACAAAAGAGCCCTGGTGGCAGCTGTAGGTCAGGAAACAAAGACAAAAGTATGTGTGTATTGGGGGGGCAGTGCTGGCCCTTTGTACGGAGATAATCACGTGTCCTGATTACTGTGGTTGTGGTTTCATCTTGTGGAGAAGAGTGATTTTAAGTTGGAAGCGACTGTTACATCAGTGGGACCTGATGTGGTGGGCTGTGCACAGCTTCAGCATCACAGGTGGAAGAGCTGATGATTAGAAGCATCATGCATTCTACACGCTCTATGGGCACAGGCCTTGTGAAATCCCTCCCCCCATTCTAAAATCCAACAAAACAAAACAAAAGAAGCCTAGAAATCGAGTATCTTCCTGCAGACAAGTCCAAACCACGGGGCATTTTCTGTTTTAGGTCAAATAAAGAAGCAGATAACTAAAGGTTGATTTTTATAGAAGGAAAGAAAGCTTAGTAGTATCTGAGTAACCCTGGGACGACTTGCTTTGTTGTGAAAGTTAGGCAGCTTGGATTGCCTCCCTCCTGCTGCCCTACTGGTAGGTGTCAGACAGGGAAATGTGGTGCTGTGTTCCTGACCTCCTGAAGATGGCATGGGGTAGGGGAAGCTGGGATACTACCTTTGAAAGTAATTTTAAATCTTTTCAATATTAGCTTGAATATACTATGGGTTAGAATGCAAATTTGAAATACATTTTTAATTTAAAAGAGAAGACTTTAAAGAAATTTCAGTTGCTTGGGAATACCCATAGACCATCTACCCCAGGGCTGGACGTGCAGTTCTCCCCCACCCATCTCCTGTGTGGGAGGAACTCTCCAGCTCTTCCTCCAGCTTTTCATTAGTTCATCATCAATTGATCCCCAGTTGGGACTTTGTGAAAGTACTGCACAGTATCTCAAATTCTAGCCATTGGGATTTCTTTGAGGCACAGGAAAAATAAGGAAAGCAGAAAAATTCCACATTGAAGGTGCTTATAATTCCCAGCTCTTGATGACGCATGCCAGTTTGAGCATCTCCACTATTCTCCCTAACAGGGAGCTGTTGCTAAGGCCTGGAAGTAAAATCATGCAGACATTTCTGCCAGCTACAAGCTAGAGCTTCTGGATGATGCTAAGCACTGGATACAACTGCAGCTTATGCACCTCATTTATGTGCTGTTTTAGGCTGCAGGACTCCTTGTTAGCTCCTCTGTCTGAGCCCTCCACCCCCCACATCCCTCTAGAATTAAAGGTACATTTCTAGCCTTCAGGCAAATTAAACATAATGGCTGGGTGTGTATGAAATAATACCCATCCCTTGAGACTTCTCAATTCTGCAGGAAAAGAAACTCATAGGAAAAATCAGACAACGTTTTGCAGACTCAGTAGCAAGCCTCTGTCACGGGAAGGGGAAGTATCTTTGAGACAAAAACAGCTTCCAGCAATATCAGCTGCCATTAACCGCAGAGACACCTGGAAGAGCGCACTGTGCTCTCAACAGCTCCGGCAAAGGGCTCTGAGAGACGGTGTCAGGGACGGGAACTGGACCCGTTAGTGATGGATTCAGCAAAACATCTCGTACTCACAGACAATATGGAGGACTGTTGTGAAAACCAAAGAATTAGGAAACATCTTGTTCTGGACCTTCCAAACGCCAAAAACTTCTGAGTTTCCTTTCCCAGGAGGTGACTTAACAGAATTACATCCTGGCAGGTCTTGTGAAGTGCTGGGATGCTCCTGGCCTCCATCCTAACGGATTGTGTTAATGGCACACTCTCTCTAAGTGAGTCTTTTTTCCTACTGAAAAGTCTGCTTTCCACACTCATGGATCTGTAAGAATATCTTTAATATCATTTTCTGAATTATTCATTGATCTGAAAATTTTCTGATGCATACCTCTCCTATATTCTCTGCTAACTCTTGTTGATTTGCACCATCTTGTTGGCTTGTCCATTATCAATGTCAAATTTGGTTCCAAAGAGGACCCGGCCACCATGGTCATGGTGAGGTCACACAGGACAACATCACTGTCCAAATTGTGTGTTCAGAGTTCAGAAGACGGCAAGCACTGCCTTTATACAGAGATTCCCTCGCCAAACTTTCCTTTGAAATTTAAAGATATAAACAAAAACTGATGTGGATACGGAAAAGACACGTCCTTAGTGAGCTGGAGAGATGCTCCATCCTCAGGGAAACAGGTGAGGTGAGAGATTTCATTAAGCCAGTACTAGGTCATTCTAGTTGTTCGGGAGCACATGCTGCTTTTGTTCATTCGTTCACGAGATGTTTTCTGAGCTCTATGTGCAAGGCACAGTTGTAGGCATTGTCAATACAGCAGCAGTCCTTGGTTTGGACCTTCTCTTTTGCTTGATTGGAGAGTGTTCAAGTCCTCAGCATATGTATCACAGAAAAGGGGCTAACACACATCAGGATGGATACTTTCCACTTTTTCAGGGCAAAGTGGGACAGAGGAGCTACCCAGTCCTTGGGCACTTGGTGGGGGCAGAGGTGAAAGCTAGAAGCTTAGGCAGGTCTACTGAGAGCACCCCATACCAATGAGTGGCAAATCCTCAGTGGGCAGCAAGGACAATGCCCTGCTGTAGCCGAGCACAGCTCCAGAAAGAAGACTAGAGCAAGAAGCAGGAAGCCAGGAGTGGGAAGGGCATGAGGATGCCAACCCCTGAAACAGGTCACCAAAGGGATGGGACCAAATGCCCTGACTTCAATGACAGACTGGCTCAATCAGAAAAGGCAGTGCTGCCTGGCCGTCCTTTAAGCCAGCTCCTTCCTTGAAGGGCACCTCTGGCTTTGTGATTTAGTGATGTTCCTTCTCAAGGCACCATGCCACACCAGTGTTTTTTCTTCTTTTAAAGGATCCTACTTCCATACCAGAAAGAGTTGTGTCAGCATCCATAAACCAGGTAAAGGATGAGGAAGTCTTTGTCAATTATTTGATGGGGAAAAGCTCTTGAATCTCAGAAAAGAGAAAGAAAACATTGACATGGACTGGTTTTGCCTCTGGCATGACTCACAGGGTTGTACCAAACAGGCACTGAGGCTGGAGAAATCGGGGGAATTCTAAGGCCCCACTCTGAAAAATATTTCACTGGGGTTAGTTTTAAACTGACATTATAGAAGATTTGTTAATTTTGAGGTATTCTGCTATTCTGCTACTATGTTAATAATACTAATCTTTTGGCAGAAGATTATGCTTCCGGGAGTATTGCGCCAGCTTGTGCAGGAATCGGTTTGGGAAGTGCCAGAACCTTCCAAACAAGATTAGCAGGCGGGACACAGGTGCATCCCCTGGAGAGGATGCTGGCTTTGCTGCTGGAAGTGAAGGCAAGTCACAGAGGCATCTCGAGTCAGTCCTCCTTATCCTTAAGGTCATTATAAAGACAATCCAGAGAGCAAATACAAAAGACCTTGAATAAAATACAAAAGTTCTCTGAAAGTAGAAAGAAAAACTCCTTTTCTTCAACCTAATAACTATGCTACTACTGCTGGGGTTCTACTGAGAGTGTGTCTTCTCCTGTGTCTCACGGAGGTCCCCACAAGCAATTCTCTCCACATCAGAAACTTGCTAATCTGATTTCTTTTTTTGCTTCAGATGCATAACATATTCAGACGCTTTAAATTTAATAAAGGGAGATTTAGTAGCATCATCAGCTATGTGTGAAAATCAATAATGCTACATCTATTTAGGAATATGATACAGGGTCTCTGGATACAGTAGAGAATATTAAAGCATGTTTGGTTGGTGATTTTGAGAATTTATTGAAAAATTAACTTCTGATTTCATTCTCATCTTGGCTAAGAAATCATAAAATTTCCTTAATACAATTATGCATTTTTGCAACCCTACTGCCTTAAGCTTGATTACAGATTATTAGGGTTTCATGGTGTGGAGGATGATGAAAATTAAATTAGGTGAGGAGAATGGGCTGCAGTTGTGTTTCTGAAAGTGTTCTTATGGTAAGAAACATTCACATGGTGCGAAGACTACTGTTCCTGTCACTGGGTCTCCAATGGAGAAGTAAGTGGCCACATGCTGTCAACACGAATGATCTTTCTGGAGCAACAGATATATGCAACTATTTAAGGCATTTATTTTATGTTAAAAGAAATACAGAAATAATATGGAGGGGAATGCAACTGAGCTAATTCCTCGATAACAGGAAGCCCTTCATAACTGAGTGAGTGCAGCCCAGAGGATCGTTCTTGCTGCATCTAGTCCTAAGGTTGAGAGAGTTAACACAGTCATATCTTTTCCTGGAAGTTAAGTTTTTCACAGAACAAAGAATTTACCAGGGTTGATAGTTTCCCTTTTCCACAATGGTATTTTAGGAAATCTCTACTAAGGAATTTAGCACTATAACTTGTGAATGTAGCTACTTATTCTTTCAGTATTTTGTTCTGAAGTCCATTTTGTTCTCCTGAGAACTTTTGGCAATTTCTGGGAACATTTCTGATTGTCATGACTTGGGGTAAGGGGATTGTGACTGGCATTCAGTGGGTAGAGGCCAGGGATGTCACTACACATCCTATAACGTTCAAGACAGCCCCCTACAAAAGAGAATTATTTAGTCCAAAATGTCAACAGTGCTGAGGTTGAAATGCCTGAACACTCAATATAGTACAGATTTTAACACAAATCCTCTCTCCAAACCACTTCGTATCTTCTACCTGTATCTGATAATATATATTCTTGTAATCTATAATAAAAACACACGTCATCTTTCTGAACCATCACTTCAAAAAAACCCTGTCACAATGATTTATCAACGACAATGGCATTGCTAATTTTCATTTATTCAACACACTCTCATTATCCACATCCCATGAAAGAACTAAAGTAAAGAGAAGGAAGCGGCAGCAGCTCACCTCTCAAACAAGACATGGGTGTAGTCACCCAGGACGTGGGCATGGGTGTGGAGCAGGATGATGTTGTAACCCACCAACGCCACCATCATGATCAACATTTTCAACTCGTAATTCACCCGCAGGAACACGGAACAGGATATCAGTCCCAGAATGCAGCTGTAAATAAAGTACTGAAACAGACAAATACTTAGGATCTCTTCTGAGAAATGCTGAAACAGTTAAGATCAGGGGCCACTGCTGTGGTCATTTGGTGAATCTATAAACTGGCTGTTAAAGCAGATGCCTGCTCTTTGATCCAGTGGGAAATGCCTGAATACATTAGATTCTGAAGGAATTACTCACTCCATGCCTTTCTCACCCAGCCTGGCATGACGAATAAAAATGAGCATGTATATTGCCAAACACTTTTTAGAAATAAAATTTTAAAAATTATAGAAGACATGTCATTATAAGAAAATGTCATTTATTTCTTGAAAATGAAAATAGCATGACCCCCTATACAGAGTTCCCCTGCCATACAATTCCCCAAAGCAGTTCATTTTAACAATTAAGGCAACCCTTTATCTTCCAAAAGTTACTCAAAGTACAGATGGTGATAATACCCACTTCAGAGAACTCTTGAGAAGATTCAATAACACAAAAGTTCAGAACAGTGCCTGGCCCATGGGCAGCTAAATAAATTCTGCTATTATTATTACTATTGTAACCTAAGGCTCTTTGTAAGTTTCGGAGTTTAAAAGGGTTTTGTTGCTAAAATTATGCTCGAAAACTACTGTTATAATGAAAGTTAACCAATTCAGCCTAATCAAAGGAGAAGGCAGAGTAAGGAATCATGTATATGAGTGTGTATATGTACCAGGGGGTGTATGTGGATGTTTTGTGGGGCAGGGTGCTGGAGGAGGATTTTAAAGTTTCCCACAGTACCCCTAGTTTGAAATATGAGTCAATACCCATGAAATATGCTTAAGATTTCACATTTCAAAATTCATTCTTAGAGTTTTAAAAAGTTTTCAATTAATAATTTATCATGAATATATATTTATACGTCATTAAATATTTTTGGTACATCTTTTATAATGGCTGGGTATAATTTTATGTTGTGGTTATAACAAAATTTATTTAAAAATTTGCTTTATCCAACTTTTAGGTTGTTTTCTTTCTTTTTTTTCTTTTTTGTTGTTGATGTTATATAAACACTTGGACAAACACCCTTGTAGGTAAATCTTTCAACCTTTAAAATTAATTTCCAAAATTAGTATTGCAGAGTAAAAATGTAAGTCTGTTTTATGCTTTTTTTATGATTATTATAATTACCATTAAGAAGAGTTATATCACTTTATGCTACCACGAGCAGTGAATTGGACGCTATCGGGCACTTGTTTATCAACTTCAGACATCATATAACATGCAGTTTGAGAGAAAAACGCCTATGTGGTGTACACCCACAAAACAATTTTCCTAACGTTCTTTTGGAACAAGGCTCCTCTAGGACTCCTAAACTCATGAGTTAATAATGCAGTTTTTGTGTAGCCTGTACCTGAAAACTTGGGGCTTCCTTGGCAAAGCTAGACATGACCTTCAATCTTTTTCTTTTCCTTTTTTTATTTTAATAGAATTAGGGGGTAAAGTTGAATTCCATTACACGTATGTATTGTATAGAGGTGAAGTCTGGGCTTTTGTACCCATCACCTGAATAGTGTACATTGTACCACGTAGGTAATTTTTCACCCCTCACCTCCCACCTTCCCGCCTTCTGAGTCTCCAGTGTCCGCTATGCCACTCAGTGTGTCCTTGTGTAGCCACAGTTTAGCTCCCACTTATAAGCGAGAACATGAGGCGTTTGCCATGACCTTTATTCGGAGGACTTATTATTGGAATGACAGCAGCCCCTTTACTAAATCCTACCCAGATTTTAAAGATGTGATTCTGTGTTTTTTCACAATCTTTTAAGATTGAGAAAACGTTGCCTTTCCTCATCTTGAGTTTCTAATTATTTACGTCATTTGCAAATAAGGTATTATGCAGATTTACCTAAACGAAATTCATAATGATCACCTTATTCTTTTAGTGATGCCAAGCATGGTGAGTTGTTCTACTCAAATATATTGGAAGGAGAATTAAAAAAAAAAAAGCAACTCTTGTCAGCTATATTTTTCTTTCCTGTGAAAACTCATCTTTACTTTAAACTTTTAAAGTGCCATGTGAATGCTGGGGGGGGACTGCTTGGTACTTGTGCTCTCTCTCCACTGGCCTAGGGATCATGTGAAGGCTAACGCCACTGGTTCAAGGAGAAAGAGGTATACTACACTGTTAGTTTAAATATTCCTCTAAAGAAGAGGGCTCCAATTTGCCCAAAGTGAGATTATAGCCTATAAACCATCACTGTGAATCTGCTTTTCACATCTCACATAATTGAAATAGAAAAGACAATGTGTACTCCTCACTGGAGTTTATGGTAAAGCCTGGTTTGAAGGCCAGGACCCCTTGGGTAAGGGATGAAGCCTATGCCACCCTCTCTTCCCAAGCCCAGGGTGATGTTGCTAATGGACCTTGGTCATCTTGCCCATGAACTAGTCAAGGCTTCAGAAACCTTCTAGATGGAACACCGGAGGCCACTTCTATCTGTACACTGAGTCGTGAGCTTCCCAGGAAATTAAAATTACGAGAAGGGAAAAAGGACTAAAGCAAAATATCAAGGGAGCAAACCAGCAAAAGAAGAATTTTTAAAAAATCTCCTTTATTGACTTATCTAATTGAGTTAAAAATATTGGTAGGGAATTTTTGAAAGTATACATATTAAATTACCAATTTCAGTCCCCCCAAATAGTTCACTTAGCATTCTCAAAACCGACTATTTGAGATGGAAACTAAATGGGAATAATCTGTGCTTGTAGATGATTATTCAGAAAATGAAAAGGAGAGCATCAAAACACATTTTTTTTTTTTTGCACAAACAATTCATGGAAGAATGAAGCTGTGAAGCAGTAAATAACTGATGTGACTCTTTTCCCTTAAAAGACTGATGTGTTAATAAGTTTTGAAATTGCAACCTAGGTTCTTTGTGACACTGGTTAAAATGAGTCAGTTAGTAAGAGTTATTTAGGAATAGAATCACTGCACAGCATTTGTTGCCAAAGGAGAGGCAGGAAAATGAGGTGTGGACCCCACTACCACAGCTTTAGGGGGATAATATTAATTCACTGGAACAATTAGCAACATCTATAAGCAACAAACCCAGAAATTCAATGACATACAATTGAATATCATATGGCAGGATATATGCTAGAAATGCTGTAGCAGTTAAGAAGGTAAAGGCAAATGTTATTGGTGGAAGCATGACAGTAACATTGTAAGTTTGCAGATACAGTTTGGCTAGTCACCAAGGGCTGGGACTTCTAGCAAAGGCTGGCATTTGCAAACTCAGGACCTACCCAGGGACTGACACTGGAGAAAAAAAGCAGTCTAGAACAAATCTGAGACTCAGGGCTACACATCATATAGACTAATAGCATACATAGAAACAACAAAAGCATTAATGACTGCAATGTTCTTACCGGGAGGAAAAATAAATTTTGTGCACGCAGAATCGCTGCCTGATTATTTGAGGCAGAAAAACTTGTGTTTGATGTATTGGCAGTTGGAAGGATCGTTTCCTCTGAGTCACTCAGGAAAAACTGCAAAGAGAAGGTTTTTTTTTTTTTTCAATGAATTAGTGCAAATTAGATTAAAAAATTAACAGGTGGGTGCTAAGGTTATAAATCTCTGGGTTACTATGCACAAGATTGTTTATGTGGACTTGAGAATTTCTACTGAGTAAGTAATTAACTATTTATTGTGCTACACATTCAGTAGAGAATTCCAGAACTTCAAGATTGATGTTAAAGAAAATGGAAGTACTTATATCAAATATTAAATTAAAAATACACAAAGCACAGAGCAGAGAGTTTGGTTAGAATTTTATTTGAAGCTGATATTACCACGTGTACATTCAGCTCTACACCATAAAATCAGAGCCTTTGGGATCTATCTAATCTTTCTTTCTTTCTTTGCAGTATCTTTGCCATGTTGGTTCAAACATTAAATGAGTCAACAGAGTTCTATAAATTTTGACTTTAAGAATGAAAATTAATTTTATGGGCACAATACAATCACCAGCTTCAACATATATATCTATTGTTTGTGAGTGCTTAGCAGCTCAGATCATGAGGGATTAAAAATTTGAGAAGACCGATATTCACAGGACTGTTGGGAAGGGAGTTTTAATCAAAAAAACAAACAACGCATTGCTGAGAGGATAAAGATAATTAGCTCTTATGAAATGGTCATCAGTATCAGTACCCAGAAAGAAAGTGTCGACCTGTTAGTAAGGTAAGAGAAATTTGATTTCCTCCCTTCCTAGGGAAGTTGCAGCAAAGACTGTTTAAGTGCCCAAGGATTGGTCACTTTCCTATAATGTGGCTAAAGGTCAGAGGAATGTTCTGGAAAGATAAACCAGAGAATTATGACTTGGGTCGGTTCTATTTGCTGAAAGAAATTAATCTCATCCATAAATCTACCTTGTATTTTCTGCATAAGGATTTTAAACCATACATATTCAAGGTTTAAAAAGTAAAACTTTCCTGTATAGTTTCTATTGATTTATTTCCTTATATGTCATTGCTCTTGTCAGATACCTAAACTATGATAATTTACTTGGTCAGATGAGAAGGCATTTATTTAGTATATTCTTGAGAACGTTCCTCTCAAATTCCAAGAATAACACTAGATACAGTGTTTCTTCCCATTATATAATATGATTAAATTCAGTAAAATGCTGACTTAAGAATTAAAGAAATGTAGTAAATTTTGTTATTTACTGCTAAAGAACTTTTCAAAAATGTCAATCCCCTGGTTGAACTATAAATATGTTAATTCTTTGAAAAAATTGTATCAGAAAACAAAACCAAAAACAAATGGAAATTGCTTGGCAAACATTGGGCTCCAAAAGGTTACAAATTTAGATTTAGATTTGAAAGACCCCAAATTCAATTGATTTAAATATTAAAAAATCAAAAAGCAACAAATAAAAGGAAACTGTTTAGGTTGATAGGTTACTAGTCTTAGGCACCCAGGATCTTAAAATAATCAACAAAAAATTCTTCATTATATCGCCTCATAGATAAGAAACTAAGAAAGATGAGGTATTAAATTTTTGCTGTACAATAAGTAGAAATATACTTTGTGAAAACTGTGTCTTACAAGAATGCTAAGCAATAAATATGATCATTTGAAACTGTAAAATAATAGAAAACTTCAAGGACTATGTACAACAATGCTTCCCCTACACCCCTTCTGCTATGTCTTTCTAGTATTTATCACTACCCCTAAAATCAAAAACTCTCCATTCTTTTAATTTTTGAAATTTTATTTCAGAGTATTACGGGGGTACAAACATTTTGGTTACATAAATGGCTTTTGTACCGTTTGAGTAAAAGTTATAAGTGTGCCCATCTCCCAGGTAGTGTGCACTGTACTCGTTAGGCGTGAATTAACCCATCTCCTCCCTCGCCCTCCCACCTGCTTGATTTCTGATGAGTGTTGTTTCCATATGTGCACGAACTCTTCATTCTTTCTGGACTCACACTATAATTTTGAATCAACTTCTCTTCTTCTGTCTTCTTAGAACTTTGAAATCACAAACTCATGACATCCCCTAATTATAGCTACTCAAATACTCATACTAATGCCTTGTTCACATTCCTCCCAGGTTAAACTGCCCCAACTTTCTCCAAAGAATGAATTTTTAGCATTATAATGATTTGAGGAACTCTTCTCTGGACCCATTTTCATTTTCTACATCCTTTGTAATAATTGGGAAAATGATATCATCATCCTGAACAAGATATCCTGATAAAGTGCTAATAAACAAGGCACACTTTTAGCTTCACTTTCAAATTTTACATTTCTCAGGCAATTAAAACATACCAGAATTATGTGTTTCAAATCATATTAAATTGTGAACATGTGATTAATATTGTTTTAAATGATGACATCATTGCATTTGTCATTTGGTTGGACTAAGAGGTTAGGTAGACTACTATTTGACTACGGTCAACTCCTTGTCTGGGTGGCTCACAAATTTGTATATAATTTGTTTATAATAAATCTCTCTGAAGTTTCTCAGAAGAAATTGCAAAATAATGTTGGCAATCACACGACATCAGGAAAAAATGGTAGAACATTCAGCTTCTCATACATAATTCCAAACAGTCACCTGGAAACTAAAATGGAACAAAACACACAGGTCGTTTGCAATTTGATACCAAAAGCCCTATGTTTGGAAAAAAAATATGGATATCTAATTATTTTTTTCCACTTTTTACTGAAGTGTTTGTTGTGACATAGATACACATCAAGTGTATACAATATCCTGGTAAAATGGCATAATTCATTTTAAATAAAACTGATATGGACATTTTGCCATTCAATATCAGTATGAAATTAGATTTTAAAAAGCCAGTTCTTTGAATGTACTGTTCCTGTTGACCCTGGCTCTTGCAAGGGCTGTTAAAATGCAGGCTGAGAATAAATATTGATGACTAAAGATCGGTGCAGATTCCATCTACAGAGGCCTACAACAGCACAAGGAGGTCTCGTATTACTCGTAACACATCTCTCCCCTTTGAGGCAGAGCAAGTAATGGCAGGTGATGATAGGGAAGCCATTAATAAGGGCTGCTTGCCACCGGCTAGACAAACACAGGGCCAAGTGCGGCTCACCTGCTGCAGAGGCACTGGGGCCTCACAAAGAAAGGGAGCACCCGAGGACAGTATGCCACGTGCACTGAGCCAGACACAAAAGGACAGATACGGTGTGATTCCACTCGCAGGAGCTACCTAGAACAGGCAAATTCGTAGGAATAGAAAGTAGGACGATGGTTCCTGGGGGCTGGGGAGGGGGAGTTCGTGTTTAACGGGACAGTTTCTGTTTGGGATGATGAAGAAGTTCTGGAAATAGGTAGTAGTGATGGTTGCACAACAATGTGAACGTACTTAATGCCCCTGAATTGTACATTTAAAATGATTAAAGGATACATTATGTTGTGTGTATTTTATACAATGAAACAAACAAACATTAAAAGCAGGAAAAAAAACCAGAGAAAACGAAAGCATCCTTACTTTGTCCTGAAGAGAAAACTTAAGAATCACAGGGGCTACACATGAGGACCTGAATGACGCTGTGACTTTAAAAAGATGAAGTTTTCTGACAGAAAATTAACTTTTCCTCCCAGTGACTTAAGGAAAGCATGTGCGTGCACGCACCCTCAGCCCTCCTAAACACTAAGGGCTGTTATTCTTGTTGAAATGCGAGTCCCATGCCAGGATTAGCAACTGCTAAGAAATAATCCTTGGGTTAACAATTGCTAAGAAATAGAAATGCAACTTGGTAGTGTGGCTCGATCAGTTTAGAAAAAATGCCCCAAAAGGAAATACCGAGAAAAAATTGAAAAGCTATACTGCTTTAAATAGAAACCTCTCAAGGATGGACAGTTTTAAATTTATTTTTAGAATTATTATAATTTTTTTATTTTTAATGTTTATGAGTACATAATAGTGGTATATATTTATGGAATACATGTGATGTTTTGATAGAGGCATACAATGTGTAATAATCAAATCAGAGTGATTGGGGGATCCATCACCTCAAGCATTTATCATTTCTTTGTATTAGTAACATTCCAGTTCCACTCTTAGTTATGTTAAAATATAGAATAACTTATTGTTGAGTATAGTCACCCTACTATGATGTCAAACTAAATCTTGTTCATTTTATCTAACTATATTTTTGTACCCATAACCATCCCAACTTTATTCTCCCTCCCTGCTACCCTTCCCAGCCTTTCATAACTATCATTCTACTCTCTGTCTCCATGAGATCAATTGTTTTAATTTTTAGCTCCTATATATGAGTGAGAACATGTAAAAATTGTCTTTCTGTGCTTGGCTTATTTCACTCAACATAATGTCCTCCAGTTCCATCTATGCTGCTGCAAATGACAGAATTTCCTTCTTTTTTATGGCTGAATAATATTCCATTGTGTGTATGTACCGCATTTTCTTTGTCCATGCAACCAGTGATGGACACTTAGCTGATTTCAAATCTTGGCTATTGTGAATAGCACTGCAATAAACATGGGAGGGCAGATACACTGATTTCCCTCCTTTTGGATATATACTCAGCTGTGGGATTGGTGGACCACATGGTAGTTCCATTCTTAGTTTTTTGAGGAACCTCCATACTGTTCTCCGTAGTGGCTGCACTAATTTACACTCCCACCAACAGCGTAGGAGGGTTCCCCTTTCTCCACATTCTTGCCAGCCTTCCTTATTGCCTGTCTTTGGATAAAAGCCATTTTAACTGGGGTGAGATGATATCTCATTGTGGTTTTGATTTGCATTTCTCTGAAGACCAACGATGTTGAGCATTTTTTCATATAGCTGTTGGCCATTTGTATGTCTTCTTTTGAGAAATATCTATTCAGATCCTTTGCCCATTTTTTTTATTTCAGCCTTTGCCCATTTTTTAATCAGATTATTTGATTTGGTCCTATTGAGTTGTGGAAGCTCCTTATTTATTCTAGTTATTAATCCCTTTTCAGATGAGTAGCTTGCAAATATTTTCTCCCATTCTGTGGGTTGTCTCTTCACTTTGTTGATCATTTCCTCTGCTGTGCAGAAGCTTTTTAGCTTGATGTGAGCCCAATTGTCCATTTTTGCTTTGGTTGCCTGTGCTTTTGAGGTATTACTTAAGAAATCTTCGCCCAGACCAAGGTCCTGGAACATCTCCCTAAAGTTGTCTTTTAATAGTTTCATAGTTTCAGGTCTTAGATTTATGTCTTTAATCCATTTTGATTTGAGTTTTGTATATGGCAAGATATAAGGGTCTAGTTTAATTCTTCTGCATGTAGATATCCAGATTTCCCAGCACCATTTATTGAAGAGGCTGTCCTTTCCCCAATGTATGTGCTTGGCAAGTTTGTTGAAAATGAGTTCACTATAGATGTATGGCTTTATTTCTGGGTTCTCTGTTTCATTGTTCTATGTATCTGTTTTTATGCCAGCACCATGCTGTTTTGGTTACTACAGCTCTGTACAATATAAGGTCAGGTAATGTGATTCCTCCAGTTTTGTTCTTTTTGCTCAGGATGGCATTGGCTATTCTGGGTCTTTTTTGTTTCCATATAAATTTTAAGATTTTTTCCCCCTATTTCTATGAAGAATGCCATTGGTGTTTTTATAGGGATTGCATTGAATTTGTAGGCTGCTTTAGATAATATGGACATTTTAACAATATTGATTCTTCCAAATCATGAACATGGAATATCATCAATGTTTTATAGTTTTTATTGTAAGATCTTTTCTTCTTTGGTTAAGTTTATTCTTACATATTTTATTTTATTTTTAGCAATTGTAAATGGGATTACTTTCTTGGTTTATTTTTCAGATTGTTCACTGCTGGCATAGAGAAATGCTACTGATTTTTTATGTTGATTTTGTATCCTGCAACTTTACTGAATTTATCAGTTCCAATAGTTTTTTGGTGGAGTCTTTAGGTTTCTCTAAATAAAAGATCATATTGTCTGCAAAAAAGGATAATTTGACTTCTTCCTCTCCAATTTGGAAGCCCTTTATTTCTTTCTCTTGTCTGATTGCTTTAGCTGGAACAATCCATAGAACTTCCAGTACTATGTTGAATAACAGTGGTGAAACTGGGCATCCTTGTTTTGTTCCACATCTTAGAGAAAAGGCTTTCAATTTTTCCCCATTCAGTATGATACTAGCTGTGGGCCTGTTGTATATGGCTTTTATCATATTGAGGTATTTTCTTTCTATAGTCAGTTTTTTGAGAGTTTTTACCATGAAGGGATGTTGAATTTTACTGAATGCTTTTTCAGCATCGTTTGAAATGGTCATATGATTTTTGTCCTTCATTCTGTTGATATGATGTATCACACTGATTGATTTATGTATTTTGAACCATCCTTGCATCCCTAGGATGAATCCCACTTGATCATGATGAATAATCTTTTTAATGTGTTGTTGAATCTGGTTTGCTAGTATTTTGTTGAGGATTTTTGCTCCCACGTTCATCAGAGATATTGAACTGTAGTTTTTGTGTGTGTATGTGTGTTTGTCTGGTTTTGATATCAGGGTGATATCAGCCTCGTAGAATGAATTTAGAAGTACTCCTTCTTCCTCAATTTTTTGGAAAAGTTTGAGTAGGACTGGCATTAATTCTTATTTAAAATAGTTTGTTAGAATTCAGCAGTAAAGCCATCAGATCCTGGGCTTTTCTTTGATGGGAGACTTTTTATTACTGCTTCTATCTTTTTACTTGTTTGTGTCTATTCAGGTTTTGAATCTCTTCCTGGTTCAATCTTGGTAGGTTGTATGTATCTAGGAATTTGTCCATTTCTTCTAGGTTTTCCAATTTATTAGCATATAGTTGCTCATAGTAGTCTTTAATGGCAGTTTGAAGTGGAGCTAGGTAAAAAGACACAGAAACAATACTGGGAGCATTTAACAGCATATAGGTGAAGACTGGGTTTTAACTGCATCCCCACCAGAAGGTGTTGCCTTCCCGGATTGTGAGTGAGGGAGAGGCAAGCCCACAGGTGCTCACGCCTAACCTGCCTGCCCCCCTCAGCCATCTAAGTGCTCTGGTGAGGTATGTGACCCAGGATGTGGTGTCTGCCTCACACAGTCATAGCTCAGGAGCCAGGAGGACCAGAGGAGCTGGAGGGCTTGTCTCTGTAAATCCTCAGGCATGATCAGAGGCAGAGTCCCATGGACAAATGCTGTCTCTTCTGTGATAAATAAGAAATTATATGAAAGCTCTACAACTAGGTAATATTATTTCCTCCCTATGCCCTCTATATAGTGTTGGCTTTCATGCTGTTTTATGATTTTTCTTTGACATAGATACAAGGGAAGCACCTGCGTGGAAAACCACCACTAATTTCATGGCACCAGGTATCAATAAAAATGGCCTTTCCCTTGCACTGGTAGAGAAAGTAACTGCCTGGGCAGTTCTGGTTCTCCCTCCCTCTGCACAGATGGACAGGAAAGAAAAAACATAATTTATCTCATTCTTTGTTTCCACTGCTGCAGACGGTAGCTCTGTACATGGAGCAAAACCTTATTTTATTTCCTTCTCAAAAATCATCCATCGTACTTTTAATGTGTCTTCTGTAGACCTCTCTACCTCTCTTGACAATGAAGTCCTTTCTTTGTGAAGAAGAAAAGCAACACTGGAAGACATATTTCTGATACTGAAGATGGTTTTCTTCTTTAAGGATCATAGCTACTTTGTAAAAAAGTCTACTCCTAAACGTGCAGCTTGTCAAACATTTATACACAGTGACTGAACTGCCTGTCAATCATTACTCAGTATGTTATTCAGAACACAGTTACCTTTCAAAATCAGATTTGTTTCCAGTTTATATTGTCTTAAAAAATCAAGTGATACACCTAGGTTTTATAAGGTCAAACTGGATTTCACAAAAAGAAATGGTTTCTTTTTTGGAAGACTTGTGTGCCTACCTATTCATTTACTCATTCTTTCCTTTAATAACTCAGGAACGGAAAGCACTTTCCTAGGGCATGTGAAAAAAGAAAGATTTCCTCAAAGAGATGTCTGCATTCCCACGTTCACTGAAGTGTTATTTACAATAGCCAAGATATGGAAACACTAAGTGCCTATTGATGGATGAATGGATAAAGAAATTATGGTATGTGTGTGTATATATATGTATATACATATGGTGTATATATATGTACACACATAGATACACACCCATATTATTCAGCCTTAAAAAAGAAGGAAATCCTGTCATTTGCAATAACATGGATGGAACTGGAGGATATTACGCCAAGTGAAATAAGCAAAGCACAGAAAAACAAATACTGCATGATCTCACTTATATGTGGAATCTGAAAAGGCTGAATTCATGGACACAGAGAGTAGAATGGTGGTTACTAGGGGCGAGGAGGTGGGGAAATGGGCAGATGTAGGTCAACAGATCCAAAGTTGCAGTTATATAGGATGAGTAATCTAGAGATCTAACGCACAGCTGGAAGACTACAGTTAATAATGTTGTGTTGTATACTGAAAATTTGCTGAGAGGGTAGACTTTAGGTGCTCTTGTCACATACACACACAAGAGATAACTATGGAAGGTGATGGATATGTTAAATTGCTTACCTGTAGTACTCATTTCACCCTGTGTGTGTATGTATGTCTCTCAAAACATCATGTTCTACATCTTAAATTTACCCAATAAAAAAATAAAGAAAAAAGATGTCACTGTTAAATGTGTGTATGTCATGTGAAATGTCTTGTCCCCTAATCGTAAGTGCTGCTACTGGCCAATGAAGGTGGCCAACTCCCAGGAACTGTGCTTGATTTGCTCGGTGCACGCACAGGTGAGCACACTCTTGAGGCACAAGGAAGCTTAATTATAAGGGCATCGTGTCAGTCACTCCCTTCCAGGGTAGCTGAACAAATGCCCCTGTGTGGCTGTGAGAGTGGCTCAGAACTGTTGCTCATGCACCCCACTGTCCTTCCTCTGCCCTGCTGCGATGCTGCTGAATTCTGACCCAGCGTCTTCTGCAGCCTTCATCTACCAAACTCTGCCTTGAGCTTGGCAGTGTGCCCTCTGGAGAGCCGGATCTTGGAGCAGCAGAACTAATGCACAAATGCAGGTTACAAAGTTGAGCCTGAGGAACCCATTTTAGGAAACACGCTCATGTTTCTAGAGTCTCTGGCCACTGCCCCCTTGTCTGCCTCTCTGTGCAGCTTCCTCCCCTATGATGTCTTCACAGCCTTGTAGTATCCACAACACTGTCTGTGCAGAGAAGTGAGGCATTCTCATGGCCAGTGATTCGTCTGCAGAAGGGTTTTTTCAGGACGGTTCTTCTTGTCCCTATCTTAAGTCTCTCATCTTGTGTTCTTCACCCTGAGGCCGCCCCCTCCCCATGACAGTTCTGGAATCACAGCAAGAACACCCCCCACATACCAGGATGTTCTTCATACTGAAATGCCCCTGGTAGTCCAGTCTGGCCCTCCTGAGCAGGTGCCTTGGGCTGACTGATGCAAGTCTCCACTGGAGCCCTGGTGTTTTAAAGTCTTTCCAGAGCTTGGTAGTTCTCCAGGGAATTACTTGTTGTCCAGACGTGGCACATTTTCCAGCTGCTCAGTCTGAATCAAGCCCTTGTCAGAAATATCCACTTCCTTAGCCTATTTTTCACTACTTCTTAATACAAATTTCTGCTCTTGTCCCAGATTCAAACATTGTCCCTCCTTCTCACCTTCCACCCACCCTCCCTTGCTCCCTCACTTCCTCTGGGTCCATCTGGCGAATTCCTCCTCCCCACCCTTCAGGACCCCGTCCAGCAGGCCCTGCCCTCCTTCCCCTCACGACCCCTCTACGTGCCACTGTGCTGCCTCTAGCCTGTCCCAGGCTGACTGGATGTGGATCCACCAGCTGTCTGGCACCTACACTCTGCTGGGGACTCCTGGAAAGCAGAGAACTCTCTTTGGGCTCTGAGCATCCAGCAGTGTACCAGGCACATCTTAATGTTCAATAAATACTTATTTTCTCTGCATGAATGCTTTCTATTTTATGAAAACTATGTTATTATTATTAAATGATATATGGTCTGTCACCACAACCTGATTTTATGCTTCTGAAAGGCAAGGACTACATCTCATGATACTCTGTGTTTCCAGTAGCTAGTGAGGTCTTCAGCACAGGAAGTGTCATTAGCACCCTAGGGGTGATGATGATGATGATATTGTGAGAATACTAATAAGGATGTGTCTCAAAGTGCACTGCTGATCACAGTGTCTATTTTGGGGAGATGCCAGTAATGATGACGCTGATATAGTAAGAGTGGCCATTGGCTCAGTATTTACAAATGCCCAGGACTGTCCTAAGTGTGGTGGGAACACTGGTTCCTTTAATCCTTGGAAGCACCTTGGCAGAGAAGTCTTGGTTCTCACTTTTCACAAATTGAAAATGGAGCCTGCAGAAGTTTAATGAAAACATCTCCCAAATTGCACAGCTGGCCAGCTGGGGATCTGGGGTTTGCAATTAGGTTTTTTAAACTGCAGGGCAGGACACCTCACTTCCTGCACTCTCCTTAGTCTGAGGGTTCCAATATCCCTTGTGACTTCCCTGCAGATAGCCACGTCATATCTGCAGCCACCACAAGCAAGGACGTGGGAAACTGCTCCAAGGAACTGCCCTGTCTCTCTCAAGGTGGCTTCCGGAAAGCATCCTTTTCCTTAGAGGAACTACTGCTTGTAGCCATTAGATGCTGAATTGGATAGGCAACTTTTGGTGTCACAAAGGACCTATGGGCAAGTTTCCAAAATTCCAGCAGGACCGGCCATGGGCAGGAAGAAGGCCTGGCATGGCATGAGCCCTGACGCACCCGGGGGCTTACCATGTTGAACACGGCCATGGTTAATACGATGGCTGTGGTGAGGACCGTGAGAAAGATCCGCGGCCAAGGACGGTTGGCGATGATGCCTGAGGACTTCAAAAGCCACATGAGAGGGGGAGAGGCTTTTGTGCTGCATTGCTAGAGGAGAGAGGAAGAGAAAGAGACGCATTGCTATTTTATGCATTCTATTCAGTTTCTTAACGATGATGTTTAAAACCACGAGAAGCACCAATGCTGTTCACAGACTAAACAAGTGAATTCTGTCCTCCCCTGGGGATCCACACCAAGTCACAAACCCTATTAAAATTATGTCGGCATTATTGCTACAAATCGAGAACAAATTAAATTTCTGTGACAAAGGTATGATGTGCTTGTACGTCTTTTAACATAGACCTGAAGTTATGTTTTTACGTGATTCTTTTGACAAAGGAAAAATGTCGGTTAATTAAATCACCCTGAGGGATATGTTGGGTCTCTGGTCACAGCTATGATGAAAGTTATCATAAATTCAGCTGATTCATGTAGAAAACAGATCAACACGTCTTCTACCCCTTCCACTGCTGCCTTACCTGGTCATAAGAATACAGCCCAGACCGCAGATGTGGCTGGGCGCCTGCACCTACAAAGACGACACCCAAAGGTCTAGGGCACGGGGTGCGACAGCCTCACCTCAGACCCTCTTGTGGGGGCTCTCGCCCACACGGAGAAACTCTTTCTTGAAAGACATTCCTAAACAATTTTTAACAGTGTTGAGAAACACATAATATAAAATTTACCCTCTAAACCTTTTCAAGTGTACAGTTCAGTAGTGACAACTATATTCACATTGTTGTAAACATCTCTAGAATTTTCCATCTCACAAAACTGAAACCTTGTACCACTGAACAACAACTCCCCAACTCTCCCTCCTCCCCGGCCCCGGCAACCACCATTGTACTCCCTGCTGCCTTATATTTGACTGCTCCAGATACAGCCTATGAGTGGAATCACGTAGTAGCTATCCTTTTGCGACTGCCTTACTTCTCTCAGCATGATGTCATCAAATTTCATCAGCATTATGACAGGATTTCCTTCTTTTTAAAGGCTGAATACAATTCCATTGTATGTTTCTATCACATTTTTTAATCCACTCATCTGTCGATGGACACTGAGTTGCTTCACCTGTTGGCTATTGTGGGTGCTGCTATGAATATGGGTGTTGGTGAAGCTCTCTCGATACAAGAAGGAATCAAGGTCTTTAGAGAGCAATGGCCAGTGTTCACTCCCCACGTACCGTGGGCTAGACGCTGCTCTGCTGGGTCTCAGTGGACAGGCCCGCCCAGCCGAGGGCCACCTCTCTCCAGGGAGGCGCGCACGAAGTTCTCACCATCCTCCAGGGGAGAGGGCAGCAGCACAGAGACTTCCACTGAGGTGTGGGTGACGCCAGCTCTGCCTGTGCAGGTGCTGCCGTGGGTAAATATGCTATGGGATGTGACAAGCAGGACATAAGAGTCCTCCAGGGATTGACGTTCTAACCTTTGTGCTACAGAGACTGTGGTCCCAAGGCTATGTATCTCGGAAACATAAAAAAATGATGACTTCAAAAAATTCGTAAGAAGGAATAAATAAATTAGACTCTTTGACTTGTACCACTAAGTTAATCTAATGGTGAACCTGGTGTGACATCAATAAAAGTCAAATAGAGAATACTCCCAAATAGCACTAACAAATGGTACTTTTATTTCTCTACTTTTCACATTTTCTTTTTGCATTTTTCCTAAAAATATTGTTGCCGTAAGCACTGCCATATGTTAAGCGTTGATACAATTACATTAGATTCTACGACAAGGATAGTAGGAGGACAGAGGGTAAAGAACGAGCCAGTGGCCTGGGTTCAAACCCCCAGATCCATGAGACTTTCCGCAAGTTAACTGTCCCCTTTGGTCTCGATTTCTTCATCTAAAATGGGGATAATAATAGTACTTGCCTCCCTTGTCCTTTCAGAGGTTTAAAGGAGTTAGATAAAGTGCTTGGAACAGGACTTATAAACGTTGGCTCTTCTTGCTACTTCAACGAAGAAAACATAATATTTCCCAGAAACATTTTAATGACGAAAAATCTATTGGCTTTATATCTAGAGAGACGATAACAGCAAAACTCCCTCCTTTCTCCTCTTTCCACTACGGTCTTTATTCCTTCCAGTTCCTGATGTAAAAAGACAAAGACTGTCTGCCCACAGCACACATGCCCCATTGATGTACACACAGGGCAAGGTTTCCGGTTCACTCCTTGGGCTGATTTTCCCGGGCCCTTCCCTGACTTCTCTGAGCACCGGTCCTGGAGCCCCAGCTGGCGTGTCCTAGGCTGCAAGGGCTGCCAGGAGCAGAATCGCTGGCAGGCGGCAGGGGGCGCACTAGGCCCGGCTCTGCAGGGCATCTCCCCACTGGCAACTCGGGAGCCAGATCTGCACTTTGGGCTTCCGTGCAAGAGTGGGTTTGGATAGGGGTTGGTGGCATTAAATCTGTCATCCAGTAAGATGAGCCTTAATGCTCTGAACATGCAATATCTCAGAGGGTCATTTAGCCAGAGAACATTCACCTGCAAATATTTACTATTATTTTTAATGCATGCTACTTCTAACAATATCAATATCACAGAACACAATCAGATCTGCGTTCTGTAGGAGAAGCTATAATAAGGTGTAAAGAGACGAGATTTAAATGGAATATCATACTCATCTAGCTCAGATTCCATTAAATGAAGGCATTGGGTTTGATTCCGGCAAATTAGGACAGTATTTATGCATTTGCATCCTGATTGACTAAGATTACTGTCTTTCTTTAAGAGGAAATTATTAAAATCAATGCTTTTGTGTGTGTGAAACTGTGATCATTTCTATACACAGAAATTATCGAAATATGACAAGGAAAATGTTAAGAGCAGAAAATAAAAAAGTTTATCACTTCAGGAGAAAATTTAAATCTGGCTCAGATTTCATATCACTGTCAATTAGATAAAATACGATCTAGATATTACACAGACATATTTTTGAAATCATGAAATTAAAACAAGTTACTTTGTTTGAATTTTTGGAAGGTGGTGATAACCTTGCCAAATATGCTATTTAATAGGAATATGTCATATTCAGTCATTTACTGAAACAGACACGGGCAGACATGGAGGAATTCTCTTTCTGTTCTTGTGACATGCTGGGAAAAATGACAACCCAGTGGCACCTGGTGTTGCTTACTAGATGCGTGAGGTCTGGCACACGTGGGTTTGGGACAACAGATCTGGATGCAGTCAGTTCAGTTCCTTTTCCCGGTTTCCAGGCAAACTTTAAAGTCCGCCCGTGCAGTCATTTTTAACCCTATGCTAAATATTCATTGTTCTCAAGGTCAGGGAGGCAGGCGCTATCCTTCTCTCTCGGTCCCCAAGTGGAGGTTCTGAAGTATAAAAACTGGCAAACAGTTCTGGTGGCAAGGACAAGGAAGGAGAAGAAGGTGACAGAGACGTGAGTTCCAGTGACAACGAGGAAAGAGGAGGAGGACGATAAAGTTGGAGCGGAACAGAAGAAACAAATGTCGGGAATAAGAGCAGAAAGAAGACTAAGATCTTGAAGTGGAAGGAAACTGATGAAGAAAAAAGAGCATGTTGATTCAATTTGCAGCTCTGTGTAGAAATTACAACTCAGCCCTGGATAGGCTCATTTGCTTCAGTTTATTCTGTTTTGGGTTAAGTATTAAAATAAAGGCCCTGGTAAAAAAAATGTTTATCAAAAACTCAGACCATCCTAATTAAACATTATAAATGATAACATCTCAAGAATAGTTTGGCCTTTACACAGAAGACGCTATTCAACTGAAAACGAGGAAGTGCCTGCCATGAGCCCGTGCAGCTGAGTCATTCGCTTTGGTCTCTGGTTTAACTCCTGGCCTCGCTGCAGCCAAATCTGTGTCCGCTCTTTCTTGATCATCAATGTGTCCTCTGTGCACAATATGTCCTGTATGTCCAACCCCTGTGTCCTACGAATGGCTCCTACAGTGAGCTCACTGTGCACCTTCCGGAAATGCTCTTGGCTGTGAATACCACATTCATCCACTAACAAACATGGGACTGGCACTAAATGTAGTGGAAGATGCAAAAGAAGATGGAATATAAATTCATAGGAGAACCCTGTCCTAGATTGGTGGTGGGACGATGAGCAGCAGGGTGTGGCAGGAAGAGCACAAGGTGAATGCCAATGTCCTTAATCCAGTACATGCAGATTCTCCACATAAGAACAAAACGTTTATACATTTTATCTGGATTTTAAAAAAACAAGGAAAACAAAACTCCACTAAAAAGTCAGCCTGCCTGTCTCCCTCCTCCCCTTCCCTCCCTTCCCTTCCCTTCCTTCCTGCCTTCCCGCTTTCCTTCTTTTCTTCCTTATTTTGAACCACTTGCATGGGAAGAACTGGTAGTCTCTCAATCTAAAATTAATTCCTCACAATTTACATCAATAATTATAAAAGTAGAATGCATTTACAGTTTCATTAGTGTCCATTTTAAAAATAACATGAGATACCTGAAAAGAAGTAGAAGTTTATATTAAGTAAAATTTAATAAAATGAAAAAACAATCAGAAAAGTTACAAATAACCAGAGTGGCTCAGTGGCAGACTTTTACTATTACCAAAAAAAACCATGTTAAAGTCTTTCCTGAAAAACATGGTGGTTAAGTGTTTCATATGAACATGTGTTTTTGCATATTTGCCTAAAGGAACATCTACTCTGGCATTTTAATTGGCTGAAGATTGTCATTCTGAATGGCGGGAACAAGCTGGAGCAATAATTACTTGTAGCATTTAATGTCACAAAGACTGTCATGTGTATTTTGATTATCTAATTGTCCTTGAATTTCCTACAGGAAGATTTTTTAAAATTCTAATCAATCATATTCCACAAAATCAACCCGTTTCTTTCTTATGCCCTGGGTGAGCCATATTCCTTGATCATAGCTCTACTGTGTGGAGCTTACAGCACTGTTCATTTTGTGTTGTCTTTGCTGATTTATTTGTCTCTGGCCACAGGTAGAGCTGGTTGAGGACAGTGACCACATTTCACTGATCTTTGTACCCCAGAGGCCAGCATACTGTGTGTCCAACTCAACAAATACTTTCTGGATGCATTCACTAGTTCAATGATGGATCCAAAGGGAACTCTCAGGGGACAGAAACAAAGAGGGAGCTCAGTGTTAAAGGGGCTGAGGCTTTGGGGTTGGTCCAGGATGTCCTGGAACAGGACACAGGCTACGGTGCCCAGTGGCGAGCTTTTAACACCCACAGGGAAAGAAGGTGCTGCCTTGGGCTTGCAAAAGGTGGGCAGCTGGGACTAAGGCCCCAGAATAAAACCTGGAGCCTTAAAAAAGCTGTTCCTTCTATGTGGAGAGTCTGGCAGAACTCTACCTGCTAGTTCAAGGAAGTATCAATGAGCTTCTAATGATAAATCCAAACTCCAAATACGGGTGTGGGTTTGAAGTTACATTATCTGCTTCATAATGAGAATCCCAAAGCGAGGGTTTATTCATCAGGTCAAAAACCAGAGAAAGTCCTAGAGGCTCTGGCAGAAGCAAGATGACACTGCTTATAAGTGATACTTATAAGTGATACCCCAGGGTGCAGAGACGTTCCATTTGGGGTCAGAGGCGGTTCCTACTGAACATATCCTCCCAAAAAAACAAATTATGAACTACATAAGGCAGTGGACCATATGAGGAAGAGTCAACATAGACAACAGGTAGTAGAATTAGCATAGAAAGATCTTCAGATATTACAACAATCTGAAATAGCCTATAAAATAAGAGTAAAGTAACAAAAGAAGGATTATAATCTGCAGTAAACGAGCAGGTTGTTAAGAGAAAATAATAGGCATATTTTAAAAATAAGCCATATAGACTCTCTAGAGATGAAATGTAGATAATGAAATTAAAAACTCAGTGGTCATGGAGGGAGAGTGTGAACTGTCCCTGAATGGCTGCAGAGGGTCAGGTGGATCTCAGGAAATAATCCACAGAACAGCACAGAAGGGTAAAGAGAGGAAAAATAGGAAAGCAAGGTTGAGACATAGAAGATGCAATGAAGAGATCTGACATACCTCTAATAGGAATTTGAGAAAAATAGAACAGAAAAACCAGAGAAGGAACAAATACAAGGAGGTATCAGGCAATGATGGTGTGGAGCTGGGGCAGGATGTGAGGTCTGTCGTTGGGAGACACACTGAGTCCCAAACAGGAAAAATGAAAGTCAACCTACGCTTCAACATGCAGCATCTATTGCTCACAAAGACAAAGAGCAAATCCTACAAAAAAACCTACATAAATTAGGGACCAATGACAACAAATGGACAGACAGACTTCTGAGTACAACAGACGCCAGAAATTTATGGAATCATGTTTTCAAAATGTTAGAAGAAATATTATAAATTATTACAATGAGGAAAAAATAAAGACTTTTTTAAACACCCAAACTGAGTAGGTATATTATACACATGCTGTCATGGAAAGGATTATAAAAGGAAGTGGTTTAGAAATATGGAAACCAAATCCTGGAGGAAGGAACAGTATTCGGAAAAAATAGTGAGCAAAGAAATTGTTAACAAGAAACAAGAATGATAATAACAATGAATAATTTGAGCAGTCTGAATTTAGAAAAATTTAAACAACATTAAGATAAAAGATGAGAAAGAATGATCAGACTTAAAGCACTTAGAGTATTGTTCAACAAGAAGCTGGAGATATTAATGGACCTTGTTAATCATGTGGACATATCATATATTTTAAGGTAAAAACTGAAAAAACAGACTAGAATATACAACTTCCAAGTCACTACAGGGAACAAAAGAGAATTAACTCCGTGGATCCAAGAGAAGACAGAAGAGGAGGAAATATAAGTAGAAGCAAGGAAGATATTAATACACGGTAGATTTTAAAAAAGTAAAATAAGATTGCAGTAGTAATTATAATGCACATAAATGTATTATACTTGTCAAGTAAAAGAGAGAGATTTCTGGATCTGAGAAAATAACATACAGCTAGATGTTGTTTACCGGAGATACACCTAAAACTTACATAATGACAAGGAAAAGCTGAAAGTAAAAAGATGGAAAAAGGAACACCTGGAAAATTCTAACCAACAGAAATACGGTAGAGTTATATTGACATTAGAGAAAATAGACTTCAAGGGGAGAGCACTGCTGTGGGGTAGAAAGCTTTTCTATTAGTTGGGTGTGTGACCTACTTTTCCTTTTCCAAGGTGACCTCTCCATTTGTGCTTTCATCTCTGCCTGGCACGAGGCTGGTGGGCTGGCATCATGTTATCTCCGCTATACAAAGCACGAGGTAACAAAATCGAAAGAAAAATTTCTTCTGACATTTTCTGGCATTTTCATTTGCTGTATCTAGCACACTTATTCTAAAGATGTTCTGGGGGTTTGTTTGGGGTTTTTTTAGTGGCATTTTTAGTTACAGTTACTCTCTTACATTTGTTATAGAGATGGAAGTCCACCTCAGGTAGTTCCACAGGTTAAACCTGATAACTGTGCACTTACTACTATTATCACTACTATGATGACAACTATTATCGTCCTTTTATTGCTGATTGCAATGAAAATGTGAACTTGAATCTCTTATTTTAGTCTTAGTTTCCACCCACATAAATGGATTGTTTTCATTAAAAAATAAGATAATATGTATGAAAATACTCTGAAGGACTTTCATATGCATAGAAACATTTTGCAAAGTATTATTATTAAGGGTACTTTCTTACTAGGGTGAGGACGGGGGTGGGACGTTTTCTGAGCAGTGCCGCCAGGAAACTGCATTTGGGTGCAACCCAACATTCCTTCAAGCTGACTGCTATTAAATATTTATCTTGCATTTCAAGTGCCCCAAGTACCATCATGAGCAAAAGAGGGCTGAAGTGAACTCACTGAAGATCTTTCCCACTAAAAGAATAGAAGTAATAATGCAAAATGGGAACCCTGGCCAGCCAGCACTAGGGGAGCTGGTAGGGGAAAAGGTGGGCTCTTCAGAGTTGGATTATGAAATTTAGAAGATTATTTCCAAGTGAGGAGACAGCCTGAAGCATGTCCGAGTCCAGGAATCAGACGTATATGAGCAGGAAATTTCAATGCAGCATGATGAGGACCACCACTGCCTCCCCATGCCTTCCCCCAGCCACACATTCACTCACACATAGAACCTGTCCTGATGCTGGGACATCCGGGGAAGCTCCCTTAGGGCACGTCAAGCTCTGCCAGAGAATGGCCGGCAACTGTGAGATGAAGGCGCTGCTGCACGGAGCCAGAGGGGTGGAGGAAGGAAAAAGACCCCCACGAAAAGAATATAAGAAGCCTGGCAGTGTTTACTTAGCACCTACTTATTAAATAGATTCATGTGATCAGCATCCTGCTGGATTCAGTGAGGGGACAGAGAGCAAGGTTAGGGAACCATTCTTGTCTTAAGGAACTTAGTATGTGTAAGGGAAAACAACGGAAAAATCAGAGGTCTAGATGAGATGTTATATAATCGAGGCTAAACCACATAGCACAACTAAGTCCCACGGGGCGTAAAGAAGGGCCCGTCGCAGGGCTTGGAGTGGTGTCCGAGAAGGTTTCTAGGAAACCTGAGCCCATTCACAGGGCCAAGAACTGTGTCACAGGACCAAGAGTGACACAGAGGCAGGGAGGGAGGGGCAAGCCTCGGGGAGACCCCAAGAGGAGGGGGCTGAGCTTCTCATGGAAACGATCATAAAAAAGAAATTCCCCGCCATATTTTTCACAATGTGTCACTGAAAAAAAATCTGTATGATTTTTCTACCAAAAGGAAAAAAAATTGCATTTCATTGTCACCCTTATTTTTTTGCCCATTTTGGTGTTTTTCTACCTCTTTATCAAACCCAGCTGTAAAGTGGTCAACCAATTTGATTTACTCGTGTTGCATATTTTGTGCAATAGAGGGTGACAAAGGCAAGCGCTTGGAAGAAAAATAGTGGCCAAGCTTACTTTCTCGCAACTTCCTTTATAAAAGTACTTTACTTTAATTCGTCCTACAGAGAATTTAGTACTGATACTATTAGCACAAGTACTGCCTTTGTCATTTACGTTTTCAGAAGGTTACCATATGTTAATAGAAAGTAAGTTTGGCGTATTAAGTACTTTTCATAAACTCAGTATTTAATTCAAAAATAAATGCAAATCATTATAAAACCTCACACAACTGTAGGCTATTAAGGAGACAAGGCATGAGCAGTTAGGATGTAGCAATGTTTCTCCACGACCTCTGTGGAGCATCTGTAATAGGCAGAGTTTTTTGACTGAACTTGGAGGGTAAAGTACAAAGCACACTTAAGCCTTCTGAAATTGGCTGTGTATTACTGTGTTTGACGCTGAGACTTTAAAAATCCACAGAGAATGCTTTAAACAGTACAAAGAACCTATTGTTGGAATAAGAAGAATTCTTTCTTGAATTTTTCAAGGATTACATCTGGACCAAGGAGGTAACTGGCCACTGGGGGGAGACTCATTAGTGGATCCTATCGATTCAAGTTTAAAGGCCAAATGTCTTCAAGGTTAGCCTTCCTGGCCACTTTGGCATAATACAGGCTTCTTGTGAGGAAGGGGTAGGCACCAGTTCATTTGTAGCCTTGAAATTTGCTCTTTGAGACACCACAGAGTCAAAAAGAACTTCCTAGCACAGGGTATGTGGGTGCCAGGGTCTCGGGAAGCCCAGGCAATGAGAGAGGATGAGGAGCTGCAGATGTCTTCCTGATAGCTTGTGGGGGCCCCAGGCTGGGCCCAGGAGGGACCAAGAAGTATGACAGGTGGATTCTAGCGAGGCTGAAAGGGGGGACATCACAGAAGAGCAAAGCTTTCCCACAAAGGCAGCACAGCTATTCTGGAGATCCATTTTTTCTGCCCCAAGATCTATGTTTCTTTTATAACAATCAGTGGAAAGAAAATGGTCAGCCTGAAACCCTAAAGACACACAACACCCCCAATGCCCAAGACTAGATTCCTTGGAATAGAAAATGAAAAATATGGCTATATGACATAGACTGATTTAATTAGAATGAGGTTGGGATTTCCAATGGAACCATGAAGGATGGTTCCTATGCTGACACCTAAGAGGGGGCTGCAGAGGCCCTATGGGGGCAAGGAAAAGAGAGGGTGGGGCCTGTGTGCTCTACCACCCCAAGGATGATTCTGGGAACATGGAAAACCAGGTTTCTTCATAAAGTAAGCATTTCAGAACTTTATCAAGGATTCCCATCAGTCTTTCAGAGTGTTTTGAGATTCGCCAAGGCCCCTCCTCTCTACAACCTACAATGTCTTCGGGGGATTTCAAGAGACTTGAGATGCTATGTGTGCATTCGAGTAAATCAGAAGGCACAGTCCAGGTTTTACAGGAGTTTTCAATGAGATTTGAAACATCTAACTATCATGTAGTAAACAAAATCCACAGAAGTTTGCAAAGGTGCAAGGCACAGGAGACAAAGTGTCTATTGCTGAAAGGCAGAGACAAACTTTGGAATCTTAACCCGTGTTTGCCAAAAGATTTCAACACATCAGACTGGCGTGTGATGGATGGCCTGGGCCCCAGGACTACGGCTTTTCAGAGCTTCTGAAGAGAAGACGAGGATTTTAAGAGGCTATTATGGTACTGTACTGATGTTGTTACTAGAAGTTAATAGTATGTCCTTTAAAAAGCAAAATGACATTACAATGAAGACACAGATGCACAGTGCAAACCCATGCAGAAGGAGAAAAGTGCTTTCATAGAAGCCATCAGTGCCTCCTAATGGGTATAACACAACCCCCAGAGGTGACAAGTAGACCACAGACCTTAGGCTGCTTCCTTTGTGGTGTCATCTAAATGGGCTTGTCAAAGTCTAAATGGCAGAAGAAATCATGATTTTGAAAATATGGTATTTTCTATAACCCCAGATGGCACATAAAATGGCATCCATTGAAAAATATTATAAAGATTATTCCTATTTACTTTGTATAATAGATTATTGTCATGTTAAAATTTTGATTAAAAATATTCTCTGAACCTTCTCCTGAGGATGCCCATGAACTCTGCTCAGGAAACCTGGCTCAGAATGGCCTCTCAGTTTCAGTGCATCTCCATGGAACAAAATGAAACACGGGCTTATTTTGGGGACTTCTATCCCACTGTTGGCTTTCTCAGGATGCTCTCACAGAGCCATGGCCAATGAGCAACGCTTGCTTTGACTCAAGAATAAACTTAGATTTAATTCTTATATCTAGAACTAACATTTAAACCATAGAGTTTACAATGGTTGGCTTAAATTAAAACCCTAATAAAAGATATTTTAACCTTTTCTTTCTTCAAATACTCCCAACATTTTATATCTTGAAAGTGGATGTGAAAGATGTATCTGTTTTAAATTTTAATTCCCCTGTACACGGAAAGCCTCCTATGACACCTGCACTTGCGGCTATACATACTCTGACAACTTAGAGGAGCTGATAAAAAATACTGACAGAAACAAATCAGCAAAAACATGACTCTATGGTGTGATATCCAACATTGCAAATAATCTTCGAATTATTGTTTTGGCTGTGCATGAGCTGCCTCAGTTTACATTCTGGGGCTGTTAGCCTGAAGGGTGCATGTTTCTTTACTGGGATCTGTAGCTCTAGAAACAGCGAATCACCAAGCTCCCTGGTTTTAAAAGTTTTAGCAAGAAATCAGTTTTCATGAAAAGCACACTTTCAAGAAAGGTGCATGTTTGGAGTACCTACCACGAGCTGTCCAGCAAAGCAGACGAAAAGGATAAAGGCAAGCAAGAGAAAGGCGGCTCCAAAGGAAATCCCGAAGGTGGACGCTCTACCAGGAAACAAAAAGGAACAGGTTAGTGTGGGGATAGTTTCTGGAAAGCTACGAGTAACACTTTTGGATCAATTACGACTTAATTAAATGAAGACTGCAATCCTTATTAATTTTTTGAGAAGTAAAAATGGAGCTAAAAACAAACTAAACATGTGTCCATAGAAAAGTGTTTACAGTTGTGGCTGATCAACTTGTTGTGACTCATTAAAACTGCCCTGTAAGCATTGGTTCTTTATGAAAGAAAAACAGCCTTTTTAAATGGCTTGCCTATGTCCCTGGCATTTTCATGCCACACTTAGCCACAACCCTCATCTTGGTGGCCTCTTCCCTGCCGTGAGGTCCTGGCAGCTGCCGCCTCCAGGGCAGCCTCACCCGGATAGCCTGGAAGACCTCGAGCCCCAGCCCTGCTCCTGTTGACCTAGGAAACACTGAGTCCTCCCCAACTCAATCCCGCCCAACCAGATTCAACCAATTCAGTTCAACACAGCTGCAGCTAAATGTTTGGTGAGGCTTTTACATGCTCGAGCAAGCCAATGAGCACAAAAGCATCCTGTGATCACATGAAAGACACACCCACTAAGTTACAAATTCTGCCACTGACAGATTACAGGTTTATTTGTAAGAATCATATGTATTTCTGAGACGTACCTTAAATAATTAAATAATTCAAAGCCTTTTAAAACTTCGTTTAATTCAAGGATAGAAAGTTGCAGGAGTATAAACAGGACTGAAGCACAATGAATTGTCAAAAACGAAATTCAAGTGGAACAACATCCCAGGAGACGTCAGATGGTGTCTGAGACCAGAACAAAACCTTATGCCAACGAGGTTGGCCGGAGCTAGTGAAGAAACAGAAGAGTTGGTACTGAGAAGAGTAACCCTGACGTGGTGATGTACGAAACTGAAGGACCAGGTGCGAGTCAGCACCTGAAATCCCCCTGTGAGCGCACGGCTGGGAGCCCTGCGGGACTGGAAACAAGCAAGTGGTCAGTGCAGGAGTAATGCCCTGTGCTAAGGTGGGAAGGCGCCGCTCCCCTCACTATCTCAGATACCTCGAGATGACTACAGGGGACGCGCATCCAGCAAGGTGGACAACAATTTGAGTTAACCAACACTTGGGCCTGACCCAGTGATGTATACTGCACTGAGTCACGTCCTGGACACAATTCACGGTGCTTTGTTCACATTTTCTGAGTAACAGTGAGACTCTGCTGGAGGGCGTGTATACACCACATGCACCCAGATTGTTGACTTGGCTCACGGCCAGGCCCATGCTAGGCTGCTGTGATACAACAAGGAGTAAGACGCGATCCCTGCAGGGGTGAGGGGGTGTGCTGGCCCACACCTTAGAGACATGGGGGGATCTTGTCCTTATTCCTGTGATTAAAGGGGACCACAGTGATCCACCTGCTGGGCTTTGGTTTGCCATCTTCTCCTCTGGTTTTTACAAGAGACCTAAGACAGTTTTTCTTTGACTCTATGCTCTCCTAGTTCCATCTTGGTGTTAAGGTGATGCCAGCCTCACACGGCTGAGTTTGGCATGGTTTCATCTTTTTCTTAGGCCTGGAACTGTATAAATACCAAAGTAATGATCTCTTCTTGAAGGTTTGGTAAAACTCAAATGTATTAAATAAAACCATCTGATGATGGTGATGATAATGATGGTAGTGGTGGTGATGAAGATGACACACGCTAACATTATAGAGTATTTTTATGTGTCAAGTGCTGTTGTGATATATATGTATTATATATAACGTACATATACACATATATATTTTACTTTACTCTCACAATAATTCTATATAGTAGTTACTATTACTACCTCATTTTACCAAAGAGAAACTGAAGCCCAGACAAGTTTAAGAAACTCGCCTAAAGTTATACCTCTATTAAGTGGTGGTGTCAGGATTTACGTCTACCCAATTGTATTCCTCATCCACGTTCTGTTTTTAGGACCAGACATGTCACATTTCTGCCATATGTATTAGTTCTATTTTTTGAGTCAATTTTGATAATTTTCCCAGAGAATTATCCATTTCATTTAGATTTTTAATTGTAAAATATTATACATACTATTTTCTTATAATTTTAAAAGTCTCCATATTTGATGTAATTTCTTCTTGTGCTTAATGTTATTTTTCTCTTTTTTCCCCTAGATCAGAGTTTTGAAGCTTTGCATGTTTTGTTGATCTTTCCAAAGAATGAGTTCTTCTTGGTTTATTATTAAGGTCTATTCTTTCTGTTTGTTCTCTATGTTATTCGCTTCTGATTAACTTTTAAAAATTCCTTCCTTCTTCTTTATTTAAACTTTTATTGTCCTTTTTCTTGATTGTCATTTATTGCCAATCTTTTGTATTTTCTAATAAATGCATTTAAGGACATAAATATTCCAATAATTATTGCTTTTGTCAAATCCCACAGTCTTTGATTTATAGCTGCTCATTATTACTCTTTTCTAAAAAGCCTATAATTTCAATTTCCATTTCCTTTTGACACAAGAGTAATTCAGAAGTTTGATTTTTAAATTCTACAAGGATAGTATTGTTGGTGGGTCCCTGTTATTTCCCTGTAATTTCATTAGATTTGATCAGAAATTATAGCCTCAATTATTTCTGCTTTGACAATTTATTTTTCTTCTGGGATGTGATAAACATGTTCTACTTCTACTCCATCTTGTGGATTTTTAAAAAACGATATGTATTTTCTTTTTGCTGGTAACAAAGCATGTTCTCCTAATGTGTCTATTGATGGAGCCTGATGAGTTAGTCAAATCCTTAATGGGCTGACTTGATCTGTCAATGTTAGAATGTATTAACATTTCCAACTAGGATTGTGAGCTTGTCAATATATCTGAACATTTTAATAATTCCTGTTTTATTTACTTCAAAGAGATGCTGAAGTACATAAAGATTTATGATTGTTAAATTTTCTTGGTGATTGCATAAGAAAAATCTTTCTTTTTTTAATGCTGAATGCCTTTCACTTGATTTCTATATTGTCAGAAATCTGTATTATTGCAGCTTCTTTTATTCTGTAAGCTGTTTCCTGGGATGTCTATTCGCCATCCTTTATTTCCAACCTTTTTCTATCTTCTTATTTTAGCTAGATCGCCTATGCATAGCATAGATGTGGCCTTTGGTTTGTAGCACCAACTTTTTAGCTTCTTTCCATGAATAGGACATTTTTATCCATTCACAATTATAAAATTTGTCAATATTTGACCCATGCATTCCATCTTATTTTCTTAAAATGTTTGGTAGAATTCATACAGAAATCATCTGGGTATGAAGTTTCCTTTGTGGGAAGAATTTTAAAAACAAATTCAATAAATTTAATAGATATATGCCCATTTACATTTTCTATTTTGTTTTAGTTTTGGTAAGTTGTCTTTTCAAGGAATTCTTCCATTTCATCTAAACTGTAAATCTTTTGGCCTCAAGTAATTTATAGCATTCCTTATTTATCCTGTTATGTCTGTAGGATCTGTAGTGAGTCCCCCTTTTCCCATACATAGTTAGTTTGGGTGCTTTGTGATTCTCTCTTACTTTCTTGACCAGTCTTGCTAGTGGCTTAGGAATTTTTAAACCTCCATAAAGCCAAATTTTGGCCTTATTTAATTTTCTTTATTGGTTATTTTTCATTTTATTGATTTTTCTTTTAAGTATTTATTCCTTTCCACTTGCTTGATTCTAATTTGCTCATCTTTTTCTGGATTCCTAAGTTAGAAATTCAGACAAGCAATTCTAACTCTTTTCTATATTTACAGTATTTCAAAGCTACAAATTCCCCTCTAAACTGTGGCTTTAATTACATCCCACACATTTTGATATATTATATTTTGATATTCAAACATTTTTAAATTTCTCATTTGACTCATGGGTTAGTCAAAAGCATATAGTTTCACATCAAAATATTTGGGGATAGTTTTAGATATTCTGTTGTTAATGATTTTTAATTTGATTTTGGTTTGGTTAGACATCAGACTATAAGCTATTTATCTTTTCAAATTTATTTCAGTCTTTTCAAATTTGTTAAGATGCTTTTATGGCCTAGAGTAAGTATATCTTGGTCAACGTTCCATGTGCAGTTTAAGAAAACATGTATTTTGCAGTTGGGTTTAGTGTTCCATGAAATATCAATTAGTTCTAGAAAGTTGATAATCTTGCTCAGATCTTCTATATCCTTATTTGTATCATAAAGGATAGAAAAAGGATATTAAATATATAATTATGATTATGGATTCGTCTAATTCTGTCTTTGGTTTTGTCAGACATATATAAGATTCTTTTATGGTTTAGTATAAGTTAAGTTTTTTCTTACCTGTATTTTATAGCTCTTTTATTAGGTATAAGCACATTTTATCATTTTATGCTTCCTGATGAATTGACACTTTCAGTATTATTCAGTATCTTTATCTCTGTTAATACTTCCTGCCTTCATATCCACTTTGTCTGATATTAATATATGCACAGCAGCTTTTTTGTGCTTATTGCTTACATCATACATATTTTCCATCCCTTTACTTTCAACCTACCTAACTTTTGGATTTAAAGTGCATCTCTTGGAGATAGTATGTGGCTTGGTCATACTTTTATTTGGAGTATTACTTTAGTCCTTTCACATTTAGTAATATTTTGAATTTAATCTTACCCTCTTACTGTCTATTGCTTATTTGTCTCACTGCTTTTGTTTCAACGGTTTACTGCACTTTGCCTATCATTTTAAATCTATCATCTCACTATTTGTTTTCCATTCATCTTGTTTCTTTTTGTTTCTCTGTTCCTCCTTTATTGCCATTTTTATTAGTTGAATATTTTTATAGTTTTTAAAATTTTCTCTATTGGCTTTTTAGCTTTACCTCTTTTATTTTTTAGCGATTGCTCAAAAATTAAAATATACATTCTTCACTTATCAGAAGCCGCTTAACATTAATATTGTACTACTTCAAAAAATGCATAAGATCTTTACAACAATGTAATTGCATTCTCCTCATTGTAACTCTTAGTATATGTCATTATTTTAGCATCAAACCACCCATTGTCTTTTAGAGAAATAAATACAAAACAAGTGTATGGTCTTTTATAGTCTCTCACATATATTAAGCACATCCAATGCTTTCCATTCTCTCCTTGGATTCCAGTTTCCTTCTGATATCATTTCACACTGGCTTGAGAAACTTCCCTTTCTTGTATTGTAGGTTTGCTGGTGGCAAATTCTGTCAGCTTTCTTTTACTTGCAGAATGCCTTCATTTCACCTCAACTTAAAAAAGTGGTATTTGTATTGAATATTTAATTCAGGGTTGATCATGTTCATATCAGTGGTTTAAAGATATTCAATTGTCGTCTGCCGACCATTGTTTCTGGTGAGAAGTCAGCCTTTCTCACAGTCAGTCATTGTTCCCTTGCCTGGAATGTCTTTTTGCAATAGCTACATTTAAGATTTTTTTTTCTTCTTTTTTTCTTTGGTTTCCAGCAGCTTGAGCATAATATGCCCCATGTGGTCTTCTTTATATTTATCCTGCTTGCTGTTCACAGGGATTCTTGCCTTTGTAAGTTGATGTATTTCAACAAATTTGGGAAAATTTGTCACTAAGTGTGCTGGTAATTTCCTGTTAGATTTCAAGGACATTTCCATCCATCTCCTACAGATTCCGTTTCCAAGACTCTTTGCCAACTGTTTCTAGCTAAGTTTGGCCAGTGCAAAGTACAGGTGGGAGAAGGCAGGGGAAAGGAGGAAGTTTTGGTATTTCTCCTTATTCACTACTTAGCAGCCATTTTCTGCATGGGCTGCAACTCCTGCCTTTTCTAAAGCTCCAGATCCTTGTCAGATAACCCACCTGCCTTGGTTTCAGCTCTAGCCTTGTCATGGTTATAGCATCTGTAGGAAGGCCCAGGAGGTGGGTGTCTGGTAACACCACCTCCATCCTGTTTCCTTAAAAATCTAGAGGTGGTAGCATGCACCTCCTGTTGCTAATCTCTTGGCTCTACACTGTCTCCCGTTTCGTTTCTCAGCATTTCCCTCATCTTGTAAATACTTCTCTTTATTAAGTTCCCTTTTTGAAGCACCTAAAGCAATTGGTTTGCTTTATTAGACCCTAGTCCATTGACTAGAGAAAGTTTTTTCTGAACACTATCATATCATTAATGGTTAGATAGAAACCTATGGAGGAATTACAATCAGTTGCTTTTCCAAATTTCTTTTCCTTTGAAAAAGGAAAGTTTTGAAAAAGCAAAAGCATTCAGTTTTTTAAGAAGTATTTAGTATTAGAAGTATTAAGCAAATATCTACATATTCCTTTGTTTATGCCATATTTGAATTTTCTTATCAATGGACAAGTGATTATGAATTACATTAGCCTTTAATTACATACATATTAAAAGATTTAGTGATAATAATTGTGGGTTAATATACTTGCAAATCATATGATTTATTTCATGAATCAGAGTTTAAGTAATGGATTCTTGTACTCCAGTGAGTTTTATAGGCCCTTGTTTTGTGAAATGCATTTCAATGTTTGTTTTTTTAGGAATAATTATTCTACTGTGAAGACAGTTGACAGAGACTCTGAACATTTTGGAATCAGGTCAAATAGACATATTCAAGCCTGAGAAAACAATAAGGGTACTAAAATTTAACTCTGGCCATTCTGTTATAATACGCTGTATACAGTGAAGAGCAGCTGAGAAGTGTGATGATATTTTTTCTGGATGTATCTAAAGGCTACTACTTTGCTCTTTTCTCAAAAGTCAAAATCCATTAAGGGCTGATAAAGAAAACAATGTTACTAATATGGTTGACTATCTGTTTTTGCTTTGGTGTAACATATGACAGATGCCCATTTAAATGGGGATGCTCATTCTTAAAAGTATGTTATGACACACAAAACTGACTTACTGAATAAACCTACCTATAAAATATAATGAGACTGACTTAGTAATTAAAGAAAAAGACTACTTACAAGGAAAACCCATGCTCAGAAGCCTTCATTGGTAAATTATCCCAAACATTTAAAGAAGAATTAATACCATTTTTTTAAACAAATTAATCCAGAAAATGGAGAGAACAGAATAGCTCTTAACTCATTATATGAGGCTACTATCACCCTGATACCAATATCAAAGACATCACAAGAAAATAAAACTGTTTTGGTTACATATATTGCCTTTGTACCACCCAAGTCAGAGCTACAAGCATGTCCATCCCCCAGACAAAAAAATAAATAAATAAACTAGAAAATAAAACTGGATACCAATATCTCTTGTGCATATAGATACAAAAATCCTTAAAAAATATTAGCAAATCAAATCCAGCCACATATAAAAAGGTTTATGTATCAGGACCAAGTAGGATTAACCCAAGAAATGTGAGGTTGGTTTAATATCTGAAAATCAATCAAGGTAATACATGATGTTAATAGAATAAAGGGGAAAAAAACCATGATCAACTCATTACCTGCAGAAAAAGCATTTGACAAAATCCAACATTATTTTGCAATAAAAACACTCAATAAACTATAAATAAAATGAAGTTTCCTTAGCCTGATAAAGGATCTCTATGAAAATCTCACAGCTTATATCATACTTAATGGCAAAAGGCTGAATGCTGGACTGGGCTTGGTGCTCACGCCTGTAATCTCAACACTTTGGGAGGCCAAGGCAGGAGGATCACTTGTGCCCAGAAGTTCAGGACCAGCCTGGGCAACATATCAAGACCCAGTCTCTACAAAAAATAAAAAAATTAGCCAGGTATGATAAAATGTGCCTGTAGGCCCAGCTACTTGGGAGGCTGGGGAAGGAGAATAGCTTGAGCCCAGGAGTTTGAGGCTGCAGTGAGCTATGATTGTGCCACTGCACTCCAGCCTGGGCAACAGAGGAAGATCCTGTCTTTAAAAAAGAAAAAAAAAAAAAAAAAAGACTGAATGCTTTTCTCCTAAGATCGAAAAAGAAAGGGTGTGTGCTGTGGCCACTTCTATTCAACATTGTACTGGAGGTTCTAAGCAGGGAAATTAGGCCAGAAAATAAAAGATATCAGATTGGAAAGGAAAAAGTAAAACTATCTTTATTTGTAGATGATATTATCTTGAATGTAGAAAAGTATGTTACAATCTAAGATTCAGATCCAGAGCACCTCAAACACGCATCGATAGGCTCAAACCCGAGGCTGTCCGGTGTTCGAGCCTGTGGCACAGCCACGTTTCTGTTCAGATGTGCATCTCTCCCCAGATTATTATGGCCTGAATGCATCTGTCCCTCCACACATTTATCTGTTGAAGTCCTAACCCCCAGTGTGATGGTATTTGGCGGTGGGGCCTTTGGGGTGTGACTAGGTCATGAGGGTGGAGCCCTCGTGAACGGGACTAGTGCCCTTGTGAGAACTGGCCATAGAGCGCTCCTTCTTTCCACCATGTGGGGACACGAGGAGAAGACAGCAGTCGCAGGCTGAAAGAGGGTCCCCACCAGAACCCACCCGCGCTGGCACCCTGCTCTTGGCCTTCCGGCCTCTACATCTGCGAGAAATAAATTTCTGCTGTTCACAAGCTGCATAGTCTATGGTCCTTTGTTACTGAAACCTGAATGGACTAAGACACCAGGGAACAAGAAATACCATGAGGCAAAGTGATGGTTGGTCAAAAGCTCTTAATTATAACCATTTATCCTGCCTGTTCTCTCAAAAGCATGTTCAGGCCCATTAAGCATACCAAGATGTTCCTGTAACTTAATCAATTTTAATTAACAGTCTGGTTGCAAAGCTGTTTCTTTTTAACCCACAAGCATAATTGATTTATGTAAATACTGAAAAGCAAACTTGACTCTTCCCTGTCATGAGGCAAGAAAAATGACAACTTTTAATGACTATTCTTGACTTTGGCATTTTAATCAAATCTATTGTTACGGTGTATGGAAGAGGCTGATTCGAGACAAGGTCTTTTTCCCTTTTTGCTTTTTCTCAGTCAGTTTATTGCTTAAAGGCAGCCATGATGGGGCTGAGAAGCACATTTGTTGACAGGAAAATAGCAGCAGAGACACACATTCCCCCCAAAGCCTCAACATTTTATTAATTATAAGCCATTTCTCTGGGTAAATAATGGTGTCTTTCCCCAGAACTCTATCAGATGTGATGACTTTCATGCTCACTCTCCCTTGCTTTCCTCACCTCGTCCCCTCAGCAAGACTCTCCTCAGCCCTCTGTTCATGTCTGCTGCGTGGTATTGAGCAAGGATGACAAGAACCAAGGGAGGCAAACTTTTCTTTTAATTATAAGTTAGCATGAGATAATACAAATTCCTCCTTTTTAACACATTAACTGCCATGGGAGTTGTATTTAACTCACACTAGTTTTGGACCCGGGCCTTGTGAAGCATATGTAACTCACACGTCTCTTTGCCTTGGGAGCCACGTGAACTATTTTTCAAGTTGCGTAAAATTCACACACAGAAAACAATAAAAAATAACACATTTTTCATTAAATTAGAAAGGATTATTTTGTTTTCTAAGTTTTTATTCTATTTTCATAATAAAACATCATGGCCCCAAGGAAAAAATTTTTTTTTCTAGCGTGGCAGTCAGTGTGTTAAATGACAGAACTTCAAAATGAAAGGGATTCAGTAAGAAAAAAATCAAAAGTTGAAAGGAAGAAATGGCATTTAAATATCTGTCGCCATTACAGTGGCCTTTCTCTGATGATAGGACTCAGCGTGGAGATGTTCTGGTCATTTAAAGGTGCTGAAACATGGGAAAGGGGAAACAGGATTGTATTTGGCCAAGTAAGAAAACTTCTACTTTATAGCGATGATAAGGACTAAAGATCTATATTTTCAGAAACACTCTATTCCCCAGAAGGTCCAGAGTCTTCTCCTTCTACACTCACTCCTTAGGTGAGCTCATCCCATCCTTGGATTTAAATCCTACATAAGTTATGGATTTTCCAGGTTGTGTTTCCACCCAACTCTCCCATGAACCCGGGGGTCACACACTCCCCCCCCACCCCCCATGAAACTCCAGCCCCTGGGTGTCTGACACACACACACGTCTTTGATGTCTACAATTGAGCTCTCGAGTCCATGCTCCCTCCCCAACCTGTTCCTTCCCTGGGATTCTCTCTTTCTGTAAATTTATAGAATGGTTGCCCTTTACAGAAAAACAAAAAACCAAAAAACAAGAACCCACAAAACCTAACTTTCTCATACTCTTCATATCCAATTCATCAGCAAGACCTATCTACCTCACTCCGCACAGTCTATCCCAGAATTTGTCCACTTTTCATCACCTCCAGTGCTGCCCCAGTGCAAACCATCACATCTCACCTGGTCTTCCTGTTTCTACCCTGGCCCTTGTTCCTGCCCCTGCAGCAGCAACAACCATACTTTCAAAACATAGCCAGATCGTACCCTCTGCTCAGAATCCTCCAGAGCTTCCTGCCTCACTCAGCATGAAATGTAAAGTTCTTGCAATGGCCCACGAGGGCCAACATGACCTGCTCCTCTGATCCCATCTTTCACCACTTCTGCCTGGCCAGCTCTGCTCCCTCCAGCCAGCCGGCCTCCTTGCTGGTCCTTGAACACACTGTGGGTTCCATTCCAGTACATATCCACATAATTCCCATCTCAATTCATTCAGAATTCTGTTTCAATGCCAACTACTCAGTGACACTTTCCCAGACCACCCTCATCTGAAATACCACTTTCCATCACTCTCTAGTATCCTACTCTGCTGTCTTAGTCCACTCTGGCTGCTATAACAAAGTACTACAGATGGGGCAGCTAAAACAACAGACATTCATTTCTCACAGCTTGGGAGCCTGGAAAGTCCAGGATCAAGGTTTTAGCCCATTTGGTTCCTGGTGCAGGACCTCTTCCTGGCTTGCAGATGGCTGCCTTCTTGCTGTGTCCTCAGGAAGAGGAAGCAGGCTCTCTGAGGTCTCTTATTCTGAGGACACTGAGCCCATCATGGGGATTCCACATGCATGACCTCATCGAAACCTAATTACCTTCCAAAGGCCCCACCTACAAATATCATCACACTGGGTGCTGAGGCTTCAACATAAAAATTTGGGGGATGACACAAACATTCAGCCCACAACCCACTTTATTTTTCTTAAAGCTTATCGTGACTGAATTATTATATATGTATCTGTTTATTACCTTATTATTGTCTCCCCTAATAGAATATAAGTTATAAGACAGAAAGAACTGTTTTGGGGTTACTAATACTTTCTCAGCATCTCTACCTATTCTTGGTATAGGGCAGCTCAATAAATAGCTGTTGGATGACTCCACAAAGGACTGACTAAATGCATATATGAACTTCTATGATGAATTTTTATTTCTATTGTAAATGCTCAGAATATATCCCTAGATACAAAGCAAAGGCCTGGTTTGTTTCATTGAATAAAAATATGTTCAGCTACTTATTAATTGTTATTGTTTCTCATACCTTGCTCTAGCAGTGACATACAGCTAACAACAAAAACCAGTTTTCATTCCTGGAAAGAATACAGGTTTTCACGGGAAATCCATTTTATCATGATGACAGAAATTTTAGCCAGGCACCTGGTTACCTGGACTACAGTCTACATACTCCAGGCTTCCCTGCAGCTAGGTTTGGGCATGTGATTAAGGTCTCAGTCTTGGGATACAAGCTGACGTGGCATGAGGCAGGCTGGGAGGTTTCCCCATGCGAGGGGAGGTATGAATACTTGTTTCCCGCAGCACCTTAGTCTGCTCCTCCATCCTGTTGCTCAGAGTGTGGATGCTGCCCTCGCAGAGAGTGAAGATGACAAGTACAGTCTAGGTCAGCAGAGGAGGTGAGCATCGCACTACCTCTGGCCTGCGACGACTGCTAACTGACATGCCAGCCACTACTTGGGAGGCATTTCCTTACTCTCGGGTGAACTTCTGCAAAGTTGTACCTTGTTCGTCTCAGTAGAAGCTGCATGGTTCGTTTATCTTGGGCACTGAGAATGATCTTACTGCTCTTTTTCCTCCTTTCCCCTTCCTTCCTTCCTTTCTGTTTTGATTTGCCCTAAGAGTCACGTTTGCTGTTTCAAGATACTTAAGGAGTCACTTACTTTCATGCTATCCAATATTCGAGCCCACAAACTTGGCTACCCACCAAAGCAACCTGCCTTCATGGTAGTTATTCTCCATCACTTGTGTTTAAAAAAATCAAGTCTGCTTTCAATGGACATGGACAATACTACCATTAAACTTTCTTCTGTTTTTTTTTTGAGATAATAACAAAATAAAAGTGGTTTTGAAATGAGCATTAAAGAATTAATGAATATTGAGTGTTGAAATTAATGATAAAATTGATATTAGGGAATATAAGTAGAAATAATAGTTCTAAGATACTTAGCATAATAATTTGGCTATTCATTTTTTTTTTTTTTGAGACAGGGTCTCACTGTGTCACCCAGACTGGAGCGTAGAGGCACAATCATAGCTCACTGCAGCCTCTGACTCTTGGGCTCAAGCGATCCTCCTGCCTCAGCCTCCAAAATGGCTGGGAAAACAGGCATGTGCTACCACATCCAGCTAATTTTTTAATTTTTATAGAGACAGGGTCTCACTATGTTGCTCAGGCTGGTCTCGAACTCCTGGAACTCCTGGTCTCAAGTGATCCTCCCACCTCAGCCTCCTGAGTCGCTGGAATTATAGGCATGAGCCACTATGCCCAGCTCTTAATTTTTTTTAAGTGAAATATCATTATTTTTAATTTAACTTGGGCTAATGAAACACATAATACTATACTAAACTTTATTAGAAAACATTCATCCTTGTTTTAACAATTGCCCCCATGCCTGGTTTAACATAATCCATTTAGTTTGGCAGACAATATGAATGAAACTCCTAAAAAATGCAAAAATAATTCATGTTTGATCATTTTGGTCTTTGAAGGTGGTTCACATTTCTGATAAAGTTATACCACAAGGCAGGCAGACTGAGAGGAGCCAACTAACAATTTAATATATCTATTCAAATTCTGAGACTAGCGCCAGATTTAGAAATTATGGGCTGAATAAAGATGGCGTCGGGCCCTCCTTTGGGAAAACGTTTCCCTTTACTGGTCCTTTCCAGGTAACAAATTCCTCTATTATTAGTCATTCATTCACTCACTCATTTTTTCCCTTTTTCAGAAAACATGAGGGAGTTTACCAAAAGGAAAGAAACAAAACAAAGCAAAAGTATAATTCAACAAGTTAAGAAAACAAGTAAAGGTACGTTAGCAGAAGTGACAGCACCATTACTCCAACAGAAATGCCTCATAAAATGTAACAAAATTATTTTTTAAATAGATGAGATGACAAGCAAGGAAAAGACATCAGTAAATACACGGAGGTTATTCAAAAGCAGAATGCTGAGAGGCACTGGTGCTAAATGGCCCAGGAGAAACCAGAGGCTGATGCGTTCTGTAGGTGTAAGATTCATGTCTACCCAAGGTAGGGGATGCTCTCAGACATCTGATTAATGAGAATTTGGAACTCAGCTCTTGAATAAAGGCAGGAGTGATGAAGTGCTGTCCTACCAGGAAACAGGAAACAGAAAAACTGTTTACCAGCCTGGCAATTTTCAGGGAAGATAACTATCCGACTGCAGTCATGAGTAGAAAAGTTGTTTTTGAAAATGAGATTCCTAATCCTGATCCATGCTGGGAGTTGGGGTTGATCCAAATTCATATGACCTATTTAGGCAAGAACCTTGACCTAAGGATTTAACAAAATATTGTGACTTGAACTGGTGAGTCCCAGAGGTATCTTGCAAAGATACACTGAAAGCTATCTCATAGTGATGCCTTTACAACTCAGAACATATGAGATTACCATGGACCAAAATCCTTGCTGTTGATGAACTCACAGGCAAAATTACAGGTAGCACAAGGAGACACACCACCATGAAAGAATACATAAATAGACTACGTGGCAGAATTCACTTATTTATGAACCACAAGGAACAGGATGAAAAAAGTGGTATTTCCATATAATGTTTAAAATCTGCAGGTAAAGGAACATAAAAAATGGAATCCATAGGAAAAATATGGAATTATATATACAAAAAAGTCAAGTCTTAAGAAGAACCAAATAGACTTCTTAGCATGAAAAAATAATCACTGAAATTATAAGCTCAATGTGGATGAGGAATTTACCAGAATGCAGCACAAAGAAATAAAGAAGTGGAAACTTGGAAGAAAAATTATGAGACCTGGAGCACAGAATGAAAAACACAGTGTACAGCTAATAAGAGCTCCAGGAGGAAAGAATACAGAAAACAGAGAAGCCATATGTAAGGAGATAAAGAGAATTTTTCAAGAACTGAGCAAAGATATGAGTCTTCCAATTGAAAAATCACACCTAGTCACTTAGTTAGATGAGAACAAATACAGATCTAGAAGTAACATAGTAAAAATCCACCAAAATAAAAAAGATACCTAAAAGCACCCAGAGAGGAAAGACAGATTACCTACAAAGGAATACAATGAGACGGACAGAAGATGTTTTATTAGTACAAATAGAGGGTGTAGAAATAGAGAATATAATGGAAAAATATCATAATACTGAGGGAAAATAAAAGTTAACCTATAATTTTATACCTAATTAAACTATTCAAGAGCAGATGTGAAATAAAGGAAATAGATATATTTTAATACAAACAAAAAATGAAAAGCTATCGCTACTCACAGACTCTCAATATGAGAGTGGATAAACGACACATCAGTAAGAAGAAACATAAACTTGAAGAAAAAAATAATTTTTAGAAAGCACTGATGAGGAAATAAATTGGTAAAGAATGTGGGTAAATTTAAATAAATATTGACGTATAATTACCACCCAGGGCTAAAATCCTAAGAAGTAACTTCTTAGGAGAGAGATTATGATTAACTTTAGAATTTATTAAATTAAGAATATATGTTAAAATTTTAATGGCAACCATTAAAAGAAAAATACATAGGATATATATTCCACGAATTTTAATGGCTATCATCAAGGGGAAAAAATGCACTTCCTAACTAGTAAAAAAAAAATAAAAGAATAAAATAACAGGATAAATAAATAAATAAATAACAGGATTAATCCTTTAGAAGTTAGGAAAGGTAAATGAAACTCAAAATAAGATGGTTGGAGTGGGCCCACCACACATCAGTAAATAAAATGAAAATACATACAGTAAATAAAATGGATACGCAAACGAAATAAAGTTACATTAATCAGAAGAAAGATATTAGATTGAAAAAATAAAAAACGAGGTAAAAACAGATGCTGTTTCAAGGATGCATACCCAAACAGTAACAGTTTCGAGAGCACGAGAGTGTGTCTATAGTAAACAGGACACAGGGTTAACGTTTGCAAAGTCTGGATTTTGGACATGTGCTTGTTTATTATATTACACTCTGTACTTTTCCGTATCTTTGAAATATTTCATAGCAAAATTTTTTTAAAAGATAAAGAAATTAAAAACGAAGACATTAACATGAAAGAGACACGAGGGAAGATGAGCAAATCACACAGGAGCCTGAGATTGATGCAGGACGTGCAGGTGCGAAGCTCTATATGGGGACGGTGCAGCCCTCACTGCTCTGAGCTTTCCACCCACCAACACAGAGAGGGAGTGTGACATGCATGATTTCACAACGCTCATGCTCAAAATCCAACTTGTTCAAGAGAAAAACAAACACAATGGGCAAAGAAGCCAGAAACAATGAACTTCCACGGGTCCCCATAAAGATACAATACGCTAGAAGAGAGACAAGAAAATCAAAGCCAAGACAACAAAGGCATGACATGATGTGTTTCTTAGAATTAAAATCCCATGAAACCTTTTTCCTGATCCCTGGAAGTCTCTTTGTCTTCTTGGGAGGCATTTTTTAAATCATACCAGTCACTTTCCCCTCTCCCAACTCCTTCCCATGGGTGACAGACCCTGTATTACTTATGAATGTATAAATATTCATCCAATAGGAAGAAGTAGAAAAATGAAAAAAAATTATCTACTTAAGAGTAATAATAAGGGCCCATTTCCCTGGGTAACTTATTTTACCTATATAACTTTTCAAAAGCCCTTCTGCTCTGCCTGTCTGTAAGCCTATGTGCAGGAACAGTTGTTTCTCTTCTGTACCATCTGGTACAGGCCTGGCACTAAGGAGCTTAATTTGTTAACATTTTTTTGAATGGAAAACAGATAAGTTAACATTGGGAAATTTCACTGAAAATTTTGTAGTCTTGAAAAAGGGCTCCTTTGGCTCATATATTCCAACTCCAATTCAGGGGGAAAGGGGAAGTGGGAACCCCTTGTAAAAGGGAGCAGATAACTAGGAACACACAGATATGAATACTACTTTGACTTGTTACTACTTCTATAAATGCCTTTGTATTGGGTCAGTGCCCAAAAGAAAATCCTCTGGAGTACAGAGGCGGAAAGACAGACCACTTCTTTCTAGTTTGCTCAGCATCTTCATGAGACAAAATACAACCCTATGTAAGCAGTTCAAGTTGCCCACAAATGCTGGCTGCACCACGAAAGCTAAATGCAAGCAAACAACTGAATTTCACTCGATTGAAAATGATTGCTTTGGCCGTTATAAAATAGATACTGACAAAAGAAAAAAATCTACCTTAAAATTTCTTTCTATATCCCCAATTATTGTAAGAAGGACAGTAGTTTTCTTTTCCTTTTCTAAATGAGAATCAGCTTCTTTGAAGAAAGTCACTTGGTTTGTATTGTACTTATTAAGTAGGCACAAGAGAAAGATTATCTAGGAATCGTAGAGTGACTTTTCACCCACAGGTGGAACCAGAAGGCGTCCAGCCCAAAGCATAAAATCTGGTTTGCCAGATTCTCCCCTATGCACCCAGGTCTCTTCTGGGAGAGGCCAGCTGGACGTCAACCTATAATAATCAGATGGCTGCAGAGAGTGGATTTCAGACAGAATAAAGGGAAATATAACTTATAGAACTTGGAAACAAAACGGATGGGTAGGTAAAGTGTGCACAGTGCAGGTTTTGCCTTTTCAATATATAAAAATGTTATTTGTTTATTAGAAACATCTGTTGATTGCACTCTTTGTGGACAAAGTTTATTGCGCTATATTTCCTAGACTGGGCATCAGAGTAAAACCAAGATCAAAGTAAGAAGGTTAAATTTATTTTTAAGGAATCCTTATAAGTTGAATCAAAATATCCATTTTGAAAATCCAGTATTATTATAACTAAGCAAGACACATGGGGGCCACTTAACTTCCAAGATCCTGGCTGGCCCCCCATTTACCACGACATGTTAAAGAACCCCTCTGTTCAGAAGTTAACACCCTTCCATACACTTAAATATAACTGGAAAGGTACCCCAGGTGGGAATACCAACAGAAAACCATAAGTACTTACTTTGGTAATACGAGAATCTGCACAATAAAGATGCAGAAGAATATGAGGCAAGCGCAAGTCACGTAATACTTGAATGCTGGCAGCGCAGTGGCTCGGTACTAAGGGGGGAAAAGGAAACCATGAATGATGCTTCTCTAAGAGAAGAGCTGCATACAATTACCCTGGAGCCTAGTTGTACCCAGGGCATGCATCACACTCAGAAATTGTGTAGACTGCAGCCAATACAAGCTAAGGACAACGGCTGTTCATCTCAGCAATGAGTGCTTCCTCCCTCCAAACGCACTGTGAAGAATTGACTCCCAAAGACCACAATTTATAAGTGGAACCATTCTGAAACCCATTTATATGTAATTGAATCACTCCAGGAAGGAGCAAGGCGCCTGACCAGAAAGCTGAGTGAGTGAATTGAAAGGACCAATGAATGGTGTTGGTGCCCTAGGGTCCCTTGAGGGTCTGATGTCTACAATTATTTGGAATGACTTTTCACATAATCATATTTTACTTGTGAATAGTATTGAGGAAATACAAGACATATTCATTTATTTTTACTTAGTTTTTTTTTTTTTCAGAATGGCTAAAATTTAATACCAAATGCAGGCAAGGATGTGGAGCAATTGGAACACTTGTACACTGATGCTGGGTATGTAAATTGATATAATCACTTTGGAAAATGCTGGTCATTTTCTACCGAAGTTGAATACACACATAGTCTATGATCCAGCAATTCATGCCTATTTATATTTATAGAAGAAATGGTTACATATGTATAACAAAAGACATGAAAAAGGTTCATAGCAGCATTATTTGTAATTGACCCAGACTGGAAACAACTCAATATCCATTAACAGTGTAGTAGATAAATAAATTATGTCATGTTCATACACTGTAATATCATACAATAATAAAAATGTATGAACACTACAGCTATATATAAAAATACGGATCAATCTGGCATATATAATGTTGAATGAATGAAGACAGACACAAGAATGCATGCTATGTATGTAAAAGGCTCGAAAGTAGTTGAAACTAATGCCTCCCTCAGCACGCACCTCAGTGGGGAGGGGACAGAGATAGTGTCATATGTCCATCTCAGAGGTTCCACTTCCTGGGCATATTTCAGGTCTTGTGTGATTAATTTGGGACCATGTGACAAAGTTTTTGCCAGTGGGAACGTCAGGCAGGAGAGAGGGGATAAATTGTCCATGCATTCTGCCGTCTGGGTGGCTGGAAGCCAGAGGCACTGAGAGGGCAGACTTACAAGAGAAAACCAGCCAAGATCTCCAAGGCATCACTGCAGGACAGGTGCCAAGAAAAACTCTTATCATTTTACCCCTTTAAGAGAGGAGGTTTCAAGAGGTTAAGTCGTGTGCCTAGGTTCATGGAAAGTAACAGAGCTAGGCGTTCTGAGGCAAAAACTTTCACTACTCTCTCTTTTTCTATTCTATATTGTCTCTCTGAGCACGTCTTTATCTATAAAAAGGGGATAATTGTCTCCACTTTAAAGGTCAGATATTAATTGTGTAAAGAGACAGTTTGGATCAATTTTAAGTTATTTGGATTAACTTAAGGTTATATGGAGAAATTTGCAATGGTTTATTCTCTGTGAACCAGTCTGTGCCAGATTAATATAGTTAGAATCAAGTTGAGCTGGATTCTGCTGGTGTAGACAATCTGAAACACCTTTGGACTTCTCTTGCTAACATTTTAACAGAAACACTATTGGCTGTTAGATATTTATCCTTATGTTAAAAAAAAATAATTATATAATTATATTCTTAGATTACTAAAGGAGTTTAATCAAAATGATTAAATGTCCTAAAAATCATCTGGGCATCTTTTAACATTACTAGCAGGGAAACACCCCGTCCAATACCTCCTTCAAATCACTACCTCCTCCGTGTTTGCCAAAGAAAATCCTGATCCTGACTTCATATTCATTTGTTTTAGTATTTTATTTTATTATTTATCTTAATGCTACTTAGATGTGGTGAGCAAAGATACAAGACGGAAAAGCCTTGCCAGTTTTGTTCTAAGTTTGCTTGTTCTGAGCCTGACTGACAGACTCTTACTTCCCTCTCGATTGTCCAGTGCAATCAGCAGGGGCCCACACGGTTCCCTATATCATCCAGGACCATCAGCTGACCAGTGTTAGCTGCCTCCACGGGGCTGGCCCTGCTTGACTTACGCAGGATAAAAAAGCCAGACAAGGCTCTACTATATAACGATGACAATGATCTCGGCTGCATATAGCCCTTAAGGTGTGCCAGGCACTCTAAATGCATTACATGTACTAACTCATTTAATCCTCACAATAACCCTGCAAGACATACTGTCCCTATTTTTGGATGAAGAAACTGTGGGCCGGAATGATTGATTACCATTCTCCCGGAGACACAGTTAGCGCATGGGAAAGCCAGCACCTTCACCAGGCTCCCAAACTCAGACTCCCAACCATGAGGCTAAACTGCCTCCTAAAACAGGGTTTTATAAAAAGATTAAAGGAAATAAAATTTTGTGACAATGCCCTTGAAGCCCTTTGAAAATACTGTCAGGTTACATTAGCCATATTTGCCTAGACTGTTTGTTTCCCAAGTTACGGGAGAAAAGTATGCATTTGTCAGGTTTTAGCCTCTCAGGTGAATGATGGATCTCCAAGGGGTCTGTGATGTTTCTCTTCAGATACGCCTACTGCCTTTGTCCTTCCTGCTGGTCCGAAGGGCAGGCGGGGGATAGGTGGACAAAAAGTGAGCCTAAATCTTGATGCCCTTTAAAATTTGCCTTAAAGTTGGCATCTTATAAATATGTACTCAAAGGGAATGAAAGCAAAGCTGTATTTTTAAAATGATGATCACCTTCTGTTTATTAGAATTTTTGGGGGGAAATTTTGTGACTTAATAGCCAGGATAATTTATATGCTGCTGAAGAAGCTATGTTAGCGTAACTGCTGAAATGTGATTGCATTCTATGCATTCAATTACATCCCTCTCTTTTAACTCCTTTAGGGCTTTATGCAGAGATATGAGTTGGAATTTCATTGTGGTTTTAACAAAGGAAATGGACTTCTATCAAGAAGGGAATAATACAACAGTTAGACAGTAAGTAGCCATAAATATTTGGTAAAGTCCTTCAAGGATAAGATGGTCAATAATAACCCATTATATCAATCATTAATTTGGTAAACCATCTGTAGCCAAAGTCTTTTACTTAGAAGTACACAATTGATTCTCTTAGCCAACACAAAAGAAAGTTTTAGTGTGCCTGTAAAATCCAACCCTAATGAATTTTGGAAGGAATTTTTATATTTAATATTTCCATTAAATATCCATAAAACAATGCATTGAATTTTCTCAACAGAATTTTAATTCCAGAGCTGTGAATGCTGCCATTAATATAAATAACTTTTGTTTGAACTAAGCTCGTAATTATATAGTTGGATGATGGAAATTACCTCTAAGTCTTGTTTCTTCTCTAGATCAACGTAAAAGAGAAAAGGTGATAAAATAAAGTTGAGCTAGAAGGATGGTTGTTCTTTTTACAATAATAACTTAATTCATTTAAGCAAATCCATATTAAGCTTGACATGTAAAACCTGAATGTCTGCTTACATTTTTGTGCCTGAAATAGATCTTATTTTGGGAGTCATAATGTGAAAATATTTAGATGCAACAAAACTTGAAAGTCTGGGTTTTCCAATTCTCCCAAAAGGCACTGAGGGTAAAATTCATATTTTTGTCAAAATATTAAAATAATTTGTGTAAAGACATTGTAAATTTATCAGGAAGGGTTTCATTTTCTTTTAAAGACTTTTCTGAGGTAATTTCACATGGAGAAAGTCAGGTATTATCTCCTATCCCTTTCCTTTAGTCCTCATATCTTGGACATAATGCAGACATCATTTATTCCTAGGAGGGTTAAGAATGGTGACTAACCAAAGACAGAAACCTGGTAACGAGAAATATGATAAAACAATGTATGCATGGAAGAACTACAGAAAAAGCCAGAAAGAGTTCCGATAGAGTTAGAGGCAGTTTAAATGTCACATGTAAAAAACATGAGCACAATTTCAGGAAGAATTCAAAACTGCTATTTCATAAAAACCGATTGATTTTGAAGAAAAAAATAGCTTACTTCTTTTTCTAGTATTTTGTTATAAAAAAGCAGTGAGATTCTCTGAATATCTTCAGACTTGAGCCATTGCCTGGAAATAAAAAGGAAAGACACATCATAAGACCAAACCTCCAAACAGAAATCTGGAACTACGATTTTTTTCAATGACTTGCATTCTTTCTTATCATAAATCATTCCAAGTTGAATATTTTTAAAAAATGTATAAGACCAAATAACTGGATATGGAATCTAGAGATCATTAACAGGATCTGGGAATATATAATAATATTTCTATTCATACCCTGCCCTCTTTGGAAATTTCTGTGTTACAAATCAACTCTCATGTCAAATTGAAACTTGAGTTATCCAAAATAAATACTATGGAGATAAGTACTCCATAGGGTTAAAGTACATCAATAAATTGATTTCTTGGTACTTTACTAAAAAATAACATGGCAGTTTCATCTCTTGAAGGATTTGGTTCCTAAAAAAGCACCATTTTTCTGAGCTTCTAGCAAGCAACATATCACAGAACAACCAAACCATTACAGTGCCTCCAAGATCTAGGTGAGAAGATTCTGCTTCTTTCACAGTTATTGAAAATACTTTCATTGTCACTTTGTTCATTTCTAGAAAGTAAAAATTGTGAATTTTGAATATAGTTTTCAAAAAATTAGTAAAGATAGTACTATAATGAGCAATCAGTTCAGAATATGTTGATGTAAGCAAAAACATATGCATAAATACTACATATCTCTCAGATGCTGAAAAATAAATAAAAATTATATAGAAGTATGCATTGTTCCACACTGATCAACTTTTAGAAATCTGCTTTAAGAAAGCAGCTATAAATAGAGAAAGATCATAAGGAATAAACCTTTCACTACAGTGCTGTATGGAAGGGATCACGAGCTACAGAGTGATGCCAGGTGTCTGACCAAGAAGGTGGGCATATAACGCATGACACCATCACACATCTGGCAATAAAATAAACACATATTTTATGAAATAAAGTTAAGTGAAATAGAAAGATATACCTCCTTATATTCACAAGTACAGGAAGGTAAAAAAAAAATCAAAATCTATGCATAAAGAAAAGTATCTAGAAATTCCAATGAAATATATTACTGATTGGGATGGGTCATTAGTCCCTAAGAAATTTATATTTTTACTTTCCTAATTTTTCTTAAATACTTTTAGAATTTGAAAAAATATAATACTTCTAAATATATATATTCATATGTATGCATATATATACACTATATATCTATACGTGTATATGACTCTATATCTACATCATATTAACATTTCCATCTATATCTATACCTATATTTACATCTACATACATACACACACATACATATATAGAGAGAGAGAAGAAGAGAGAGAGGGAGAGAATATATATATATTAGGACATTAGAGAGAAAATTATGTTTTACATAAATTTCCAAAAAAAGGCCATACCTATTCAAACAATTATCAGTTCACATAAACTTCTTAATATAATACTATCTAAATCATCAGTCATATATGTATGGATTTTTAGCCCCTGAGATATATTTGGGAGATAAAGGGTATAGGCCTTTGAGGAACCAGGGAGAAAGGTCAAGTGAAATTGTTCCACTTTATCAGTAATCAACAAGCACCGCCTCCTCCTGATTTCAGATTAGGGTCTGTAAGTGTAGACTGATGTTTAACATTATGGCTAATGACAAGTTAACCCAGGAGACCGGGACATCAGAGGGAGGAAAATCTCCTGTCTACTCAGCATCCCTTGTCTGTTCTGAAGACTCTCACTGCCAGACGTGCACCATGATTAGCTTGAATGTCCCAGAGGAATAACCTACCCACAGTCAGTAATGCACTCTAGAATGACTGCCATTAAAAGTGAGGTCAGTAAAAATATTTTTTGATTCAAGGTTATATGCTTTAGGTATCAGGGAAACAAACTTTTTGGTATTTCTTATTACTGCACCAGCTGCAGAATTATATTGTTGTTCTGTTTTACGAGATGAGACTAGTAGGAGGAATCAAAGCTTGGTTAACATGAAAAGGGTCAGAAAATACAATCTAAGATAAATTTTAACCATACTCAATTTTAGAACTGTGTACTTAGCAAACTATGAATAATGCATGCAGGTAACTTACTAAAAATAATTCTTATTGAGAAAGACAAATCTAATTTAAAAATGCTCCAGGACAAATATAAGCTTGGAAATAAAATAAGAGTGAAATTTGTCAAATGGAAATAAAACCAGCTCCTGAATTACCATCAGGGCTGCCATCTTCCCAGTCTAGGTCTCCATTACCAGTGTCCTGTAGGTAGATGGGAAGGTCTCAAGATCAGGACCCGCCTTCCTGGTGACCCCAGAGCCTAACATTGTACTTTGTAAGCCCCGAGGCTGGAAGGTACTTGGGGAAATGACCGGGTTCCAGGTCATTGCTGCCCTTTCCTCCTTCCCACGGCAAGCTTGAAGCAATGAATGACGTATCTAATTCTTCTTCCTTGTCCTCAGAATTAAGGAGAGCGTATTACACTACAGACTCACTTGTAGAAAATCAGATTTGTAAACGTGATTTGGATATTGGGAACAGAAAAGATTTGTGTGGACTGATAAGGTCAAATATTATTTTTGGGACTTGGAACTAGAGAGAAAGAGAAGAGGGGAGGGGAGGGGAGGGGAGAAGAAGGATGTGTGTGTGATGTAGTTATGGTCTCCCAACATTTTTCCTGACCCAAGAGGCCTATAGCATCCTGGGCTATTACAGTAAATGATTCCCTTTTAATTTATACTGAGTTGTTTTTTTGCTAGGCCAAGGCCAAACAAAGGAAATTCTAAGCAAGAGGCTGACTTGAGGTGAGGGGGAGAGGTACACCCACATCCTCACCCAGAATTATTCTGGAATATAAGATTGCACATTCTTATAGTAAAAGGGACACTAAAATAGAGAGAAGACCACTTTCCTATTGTTATGGACTGAATATTTGTGTCCCCTCACCAAATTCATATGTTGAAGCCTTAACCCCCAGTGTGGCTACAGTTAGAGATTGGCTCCAATGGAAGTAATTAAGTTAAATGAGGTAATAAGAGTAGGGCCCTGATCTGATAGGATTAACGTCCTTAGTGTCCTTTTAAGACAAGACAGCAGAGAGCTGCCCCCCACCATGGGCATGCACTGAGGAAAGGCCTTGTGTATCGGTGTGTCTGATGCTGAGCACATGCTGATGTTTGTCATCTTTTCACAAGTGCTTGTTAAATGAATCAGTGAATGAATAAATGAAAATCTGCATAGAAATCGCTGTTTTATGTCAATAGCAGAAAACAACTGAATGGTGTATCAGACCTGAAGCCCCAGCTGAATCCTCAAGTGGAAATTCAATGAACATCACATCAAAGAACAAGAGGAGTTAATGAGGGTATACCAAAATGAAATCAAAGCTAATTTTAAAAATATATGCATAAGAGCTTCCATGTAAAAAATTTCTCTTTTATTTTTTGAGTACCGCATGGCATTTTTCTCTATTTGGTTTCTGAAACGTGTTGGGAAAATTATAACATAAGCAGTTACACCAACACTAAACATTACTTTAGAATAAAACTACATAAAACACAAAGGTGTTAACTAAACAAGTATTTGAATACTAAATGATACAATAAAGCAAACAGACAGTTCAAAAGCAACCTTAACAAATAATAAAGCAAAGCCAATGACTGTGGTTTCTAATGATTCCTTTGACAGGAATGTTCTAGAAGGGGGATACAAAAGTAGTTTAAGAGGGTAGGTGTCCTGCATGAACACACACTGAGGCTGACTTTAGAGATTGTTTTTCATTATTGTCATTGTTATTACTATTACTTGCTAAACTTTGTCAAAAACAAGATTTCCTCTTTCTTCTGAAATTGTGTTTTATTCTGGTGAGTCACAGAGAATTAGCTGCTATTTTCTCTGGTTGAATGAATATATCCTTCCACCTCTGTCTTATATAGTCAGATACTTCTCTAGGTTTTAGCTGATGATAGATTCCATGTAATTACTTGTTTCTCCCTTTGTGATTTGTTGAGATTTCAACTGGGGCAGAGGTGAGGATGTTTTTCACACTGATCCTGGTGCCAGGCAAAGCACAGCATTTTTCCAGACACTGTTGGTGCATCCTGAGCACTCTGGGGCAAGTGGAGGCCTTGTCTGTTCGGGGCATATGGAGACAGGTGATAATTGTTCCAGACATGTTCCACCATATCTGAATTGCAACTCTTGCCTGACCAAGATGCTTTACTGCATAGATACTTATGCATTCACACACATACACATATACACATACATGCACACATACCACATACACACACACACTAATGTGATTCTTTCATAAGCCCTGTACATATTCTAAAATAAATACCCACCACAAGGAGCAATCTAAAACAGGCATGCATTTTGCAAATTCATGTGTTAATTGAGGTCCTGTAACTTAACTTTGGAGGCAGAGAGTTCTAGGTGAAAATCATTTACAGTTTTCAAGAGTCAGCTTTCATGATAAAAATTAAATAGGTCTCCATAAGGATGGAAACTTTTCTGTAAAGGCTTTTCATTTGGACTTCCTGATGTTTTCACCATAATTTAATTCAACAAATAGGTATTGAGTGTCTAATGTGTACTGCGCACCATATTGAGTCATCTGCCTTCTGCTCTCCATGAATTCAGCTATGACATATGTACCTAAGGAGAAGACTAAGGCCGATGGATGTCATCATCCTGTCCAGGCTGTGAAAGCCACCCCCTTAAAATTGTTCTGGCCTTCCCATCCCCACCACATCTCTATGACCATTTAAAACTATATCAGCAATTCTTGGCTTCATAAACGGAATGATATTTTGTCCCCCAAAGAATCAGTCTTCCTGGCATTGTTCACTGTGAATTCAAATTCTAATTCTCTTATAAGATTTAGAACACAGGTATCTCAATGTTCTCTAATTTTGTAGGAGAATAGATGTGTTTTGGATGGACAGTGTCACATAGCAAAATTTGAAGATTTTCCCATATAGAATCCTTATTAATCTTTTAAAAATATTACTTGCTGAACACATTATGCTGTAATTTTTCTCTCTACAATTACATCTCATGTTATTTGTCAGTAATTGACTTGGGGAATATTTTGTAGGCAGAAATTTTTATAAAAATGTAAAAGATGAAAAAAATACTATTAACAAAAGCTATGATGAGGGAAAATTGAGGTGAAATGAATGAATTGTCTCAGAAACTTGGCTTTGTCGTGATAAGTATTATAGAGCATGTGGTAAAATACTTTTTGAAAATATGACATTATTTTTAAATAATAGGGTTTGAAATAAGAGTTGAGTGATAATTTAAGATGAAAAAGTACTCACTTTTGTGCATTGATTCCATCAATTGCTTGAATCATCCTTTCGTTCAATTCTTCTTCAAATCTTTTCTTTTGTGACTTGGTTCTGTATGAAAAAGGAAACATTACGGGTAAGAAGATTATTACTAAAGTAAATATTAAGCCCATTTTTATTGACACATATAGCTTACATATTTATGAGGTACATGTGATATGTCACTGCGTGCACGCAATGTGCAACGATCAGGTCGGGTTACTGGGGTATCCACCCCCTTGAGTATTTATCATCTCTGTGTACTCAGAGCATGTCAAGTTCTCTGTTTCAGCTACTGCAAAACACACAGTACATTGTTGCTAACTATAGTCACCCCACTTTGCTATCGAACATTAGAATTTATTCCTTCTATCTAACCATATGTTTGTGCCCATTAAACAACCGTTCTTCCTCCTCCTCTTCCACCCACACACCCTTCGCAGCCTGTTTCTATCATTCTACTCTCCAGCTCCATGAGATCAACTTTCTAAGCTCTCACACATGAATGAGAACATGCAAAATTTGTCTTTCTGTGTCTGTGAGCCTATTTTTCTATGATGCTAAAATCTGTTTGATTCTGTTAATTGAGGAAAAAAAGAAAAAAGAAACAATAGTCAATAAGCAGCCTTTTCTCTGTTAACATATAGCCCCTCTGTTGATTGAGTGAATTGACCAGAGATTTTGCTACAGTAAAGATGTTGCCTTACCATTCAATCAGAGTAAAATTTACTAAGCATTTACTAGGCAACACTGAAAAATATGTACTTGGTGTTTGAGATAAAAGAACTTTCTCACCTAAAAGATGCATTAGCCCTTGATTTAGTGCCTTCCTAAGTTTTACTTTATGACAGAACACATTGGTTCTGGAAATTCCCCTGCAAAAATTTGGTTTGGCTGACAAAACACTCATTTCTTTTTTGTGTTTTCCTTGGTCAGTTTTCAAGAACTTGTGGAACTACTGCCTTATTTTAGGTATATCAAAGCTTAATTGTATGAATTTAAATGTTCCTCAGTTTTAGAAAGCACTATTCACAGAAAATCCCACTTATACTTGCAGACCATCTCACATGGTCTCGGAAGCAAATATTCCTTAGCCTTAATATTAGATGCTTTCTAAATAAATTATGCCAAATAATAAAAGCTCCTCAAGATTAATTTGGCAATTTGCGTGAGAATGATATAAAGGAGAAAACCAAAATAGTACCTATATTTAAAAATTAAATACCTACTGCAAAGAGTAAAAGCACAGCCCGGCCACTCCCACTGGCCTGAACAAGTCTGTGCCCATATCCTGGTATAGGTACAGATTCTGTGTGTTCTGCTTGGTTAAATTTTTAATTGAATAGACCTTCTAGACTGGAATAAAAATCACACTTTTCTGAGCTCAGAATTGCCTCTAGATATAGATAAGAATAGCATTAAATATGCAATGTAATATTTATCTGTAATTAAATCTCACAGAATTATCATTAATGAGATGGATAGTTTTTCCAATTCCATCATCCTATGTTTGTGGATTTGTGCCTTCAGGTCCTGCCTTCTTCAAACAGGCCCAGGGCAGTCTTGGTTCAAAAACCAGAATGATATTAAGTGATCCACCCACAGATATCAAGCCAACTGAATTAAGAGGTTTTAGCATATTAAATTCCAAGCTTTTTGAAGAAATCAAATTAATTTTTATTTTTCTTAACTTCTATCAGTCCCAGTTCTCAACTTGAGAGTTTTTTTGTTTGTTCTGTTTGTTTGTTTTTTTCTTAGACAGGGTCTTCCTCTGTCACCCAGGCTGGAATGCAATGGCACAATCATAGTTTACTGTCACCTCACACTCCTGGGCTCCAGCGATCCTCCTCTCTCAGACTCCCGAGCAGCTGGGACTACAGGTGCTCAACACCACGCCCAGCTGATTTTTAAATTTTCATAGAGACAGGGTCTCACTATGTTGCCCAGGCTGGTCTAAAACTCCTGGCCTCAAGCAAGCCTCCTGCCTCGGTCTCCCAAAGTGCTCGGATTGCAAGTGTGAGCCACTGTGCCTGGCTGAATTTCTTGAATTCAATTTGATAGATTTCTTCTTTGCAGAGGCTTGCAAGGTCTAAGACAGAATATGTAAATATCTTGAGGCTCACAAGAAAATGTAATTCTTCAATATTATTTCCAAGGTTAACAATGGTATTACCTTGGTTAATCTGTTTTAGGATTGGCTTAGATAATGCCTGCACACATAGTTTTCTTGTTTCTGGTTTTGAGATCTCTGCTCTGGAGAAGACAAGGTACCCTGGGAATCATAACCTACCCACCAGGAGTTCTTGGTTCACCACCAGGACTTTGTCCCTCTGACTCTCAGCGCTGCTGTCCTGAACTTGCTCCTGCCTCTTGGCCCACCCCAGCCTTCCCATTGCTTGGGGCCCCCAATCCCTCTTTCTAGTTTGTCTCCATTCTTTCTCCCAAGCTCCTACCCCAGACCTGTCCCACCGCCTTGCCTAGACTGTGGTATCTAAGGAGGCATGGAAAACGTCATGTGATGCCAGCTCATGGGCCAGGCTGGAGGTTCAGAGAGGTATTATAGGGCAGTCCATTTACGAAGCCAGGAACTGCCAAGGCAGCCTGGGTGAGTCTGACTCAAAAGCAGGTACTCTCCGTGAGGCCTTAAGGCCACCAAAGATCCATAACTACAGAGAACAGTGGGATAATTATGGAAGAGTCCTTCAATAAAGCATGAAAGACAGAAGAGCTGTTAGTAATGCAGGCTTTGGGGTTGCAGAGCCTGGGCACAAATCCTGGTTTCATCCCCACCAGCCACGCGACTCAGGGCATTCTCCTAACCTCTGGTGCCTCAGTTTCTTCCCTTCTAAAAAGATAATGGCAATAGATTCTACTTCACAATAATGCTGCAGGGATGAAATTAGATTTTCTATGATCTAGTGCAGATAAATGATAGTTTATTATCATGATCTTTCAGACAGCACTCATACCAGGAAACACTGCCCCAATGATATTGGGGCTTCCTGAGGCATTTCCCATTGTAATTTCAATAAATAGACTCTTGAAGCAGAATTTCAGGGAGGGAGACAGATAACAGAAGAGATATTGAATATAACATGAAAGAAAGTCCATGAAATCGCCATGGACAGTTGCACATAGACATGTTAGCGTTTTATTGACATTAAGCATCATGCTTCCTCAAGGTATCTTAGGGGTCCACAATATTCTTAAAATTAGCTTAAGTTCTCTTTAAAATGTCATATACCATTTAAAAAATTCTTCAAAAGCCCAAGAACCTAATTATCCTTATAACATAAGGACTATAAGGATATATCTCAATGTTAAAATTTAGAATTTTGCACTATATACAAATTAGAGCTTGTTACAACAAATAAAGTCACATAGAATTCTGGGATAATGTGCTCTATTGCTATGCTTTGGTAGGGAACCACCTGACTGTGCTTAGTTTTTACTTGAATACAATGCATTTTCTACAAGGAAATATATTGGATCTCATATTTTTCTTTCATTTCTGTAAAACTATCAGTATCTCCAATAAACTGACCTCTCTGTGGAGAAAGAAAGGCTGCCTAAACTTTTGGGCCTACCTTCTACATTATTTATCCTAATGTCTTAATATTGGTTTGGTTAACCCCCAAACCAATATTAAAGTAAAACTCTGAGCTCAAAGAGAGGCATATGAGGAAACGGGTTAGTGCACGAGATTTTAGAGTGGCTGGGAGGGGAACATGGAATTGTGGGAAGCCTTTTTCTTTTATGGACAGTTTGTACAGCCCTTTATTTCAGAAATAAATAGAAAGACTGGACTTATCTTCTTTTATCTTTAGGATTCAACACAAAAATTTAATTTTAAGCAACATACTTGTTTTAAGAAAATTCAATATTTTACTACACATTAATATTAAGAAGAGTCAATTTAAGAAAACAATTTAATGTTCCAAAATGACTACCAGGTGGTGTTTTCCTTTTCCCTCCCTTAGTACTAATAGCAAGACCCTAATGATCCTATTTTTAGAAGCTGAAAGCAATTTAAAATGGCTTTTTACAAGGAGCTGCTCTTTTAAAAGAAGTATACTTTGAAATTACTGTAATTGACGATAATTACTCTCAGAAATGAATAAGAAGCAAAAAGTCTTTAAAAATTAGATAGTCAAAGATATACCATACCTTAAGGTGCGATTTTGAAAATTATGCTGACCCATTGGTACATCCTATATTGAATTAAAAAAAAAGGTTATTAGTTGTCAAAAACCTGTCCCAGGAAGCATGTTGCAATGAGAATGATGTATAACACATTTCGTCTTTTGTCATGAAAAGTGTCATCTAGGTAATAAATAATTCCCCATGTGAAGAGAAAGAGCTTAATCACAAATGTAAATCAAGATCAAAAACTCGGTTTATATTTGGAATGTTGGTGTAATCTATAAACCCTGGATTTTGGAAGGATCAGGATTGTGGTCCTGGCATTTTCAGATTTGATTTCAGACAATGGACTACCGAGGGGTTGGTACGAGAGTTACCATCAGCAACTTATAACCATGTGAAAATGGACTTTGGTATCAGACAAATATTAGAAAATGCTTTAAAACACGAATATAACCACAAAATCTATAGTCAATCCTATCCCTGAATTGGACTATTGAGAAATGGTACCGTCGGTTAAGCGCGTGAAATCATGAATCACTGGATAAAAAGAAGAAATCAACATACGTATGTGAGTAGTTCCCAAGACAGGAGTGGGAGGGAGACACTGGTCAGGGTTTATTGGCGGAGATCCCACTGCCAAATATTCAATAATAGACTTAAAAAAATCACGGTTATATATTCATGATGGGAACGAAAGTAAAAGTTGGAGCAAAGCAGCTCCAAAGAGGAAACTTTTGTTTGCTGCTTTGACCTCCAAGGTTAGGTTAAGAAATGTAGTTAGCCCAGGGAAAGGTAAGGTTTTTTTTTTTAAGTAATTGAACTCCTAGTTTTATTACATATAGTAAAATAATGCATTATTCATCAGCTCTATCAATGTTGAATGAAGAGTCAATGAATTCTGCATAGGGGATTAGGTATGAGAAATAACTGCGGGCAATGTCAACTGTTCGACCTTGGAACACATCAATAAAAGTTCCGATGGGACCTTTCTGAAAGTGTGTAGGACACACAGCCAAGTGCAAGTGCTTTGGGCTTAATGCACTGACTGAAGCCTGGGGGCTTTCTCAAGATATCCTGTATTGCTGCTAAGGCAATACGAGCCTGGCTCTGAACCTGTGACAGGTGAGACAAGCTGGTTAAGAAAATCAAGCCATTCAAGATGGCCTTTAGTTTTTATAAACAACTTCCTGAAGCTCAAAGCACTAAACAGTTCCAGCGCTGTCTTCATAACAGCAGATGACAGTCAGACAGAAATCATTCCTGTGGTCCCTTGCTCTCATCATAAAGGACACAGCCACTCTTAAGTCTTAGGACAATGAAGACTAGTAGGAAGTAACAACACTACCACACCTGGAAAAGTGAGACCTTCCCCCACAGGTAGACACGAGCAACAGCACAGAAAATCACAAATAGTTGTACGATTCTTATTTCTTAAAAACCAAGCAACCAACCAATTGCTGGTATATAATAAATCTCACTGAGAGATGTAGTTATCAGCCTTGGCACTAACAATAAACGCAGTCCTGAGGCAAAATTATTCAAATTGTTATTATTTTTCATAAAAGTGATAGAAGCATAGGCTTCCCTTGGTGATAAACACTAGAGCCCTAGGATGTTTTTCCTCTAACAGGCCTAAATGCTGGAAGGCCCCAGACGCCCCTTGGATTGCTCTATTCTTGCGATTTCATCCAGTTCCTCAGCTTCAGATGCTACCCGCAACCTGACAACTCACACTTGCATCTCCAGCCTGGCCCTCTCCCTGAGTTCTAGACCTGCACATCCATCGGCCCACTGCCTAGCTGCACTTAGACATCAAAAAGGCATATTGCTTTGAAGATGTCTATTAGTAAAGTTTTAATTTTTCCATCTTGAATAACTTGATCTCCCTCTTGTATTTGTGCTTTCAATTAAGGGCATCCACATTCTCCCAGTTGCGTAGCTTCAAAAGCATGGACACACCTCTGCTCCTCACTTTCATGCATATCCAATCATCCAATCCACCACCAAGTCTCATTTGCTCTACTTTCAAATTAGACCCTGGATTTGCTTTTCGCTGCTTCCACTGCTAAAATCTTAGCACAAGAAGGCATCACCCTCACTTGGGACCCCTGCGCTCCATTGTTCCAAAGCAAAAATCATATCATACTCCTCCCTTGCTTAAGATTCCCCATGACTTCTGATTATACCTAGAATGAAATATAAACTCTTTACCTTAGTGCATCTCACCTGCTTTGGTCCTGGTTGCTGATGCTCCAGCCATACAGCCTCCTCTCTGCCCCCAAAAGGCACCACAGTCACTTCCATCTTAGGGCCACTGAGTCTGTCCTTCTGCCACCCTTCTACCAGTTGATTCCTCTCTCCCTCTGAGTGCCCCCAGCGTCCTGCCCAGATGACATCCATGTCCCTCACGGCCCTCAGCACACCCGACACCATCTTGTTCCTTTATGTTTTCCTGTCTATGGTCTCTCTCTTCCCATCAGAATGTAAACTCCAGGACTTGTCCTGGCGGGTCTCCTTCATTAACTGTCTGATGGATCATGGTCTTCCATCAGATCATATTTATTTTTTAGTTGAAAAAAGATCAAAGGAAGTTAGGAGAAGAGAGATAACTAAGCCCAAACAAGAGTGCTGAGCCCTACCTGTTGGGGTAGGGGTGTCACTGTGAGACCTTGGGAGGGGTGGCAGCACAGGGTGGACGGAAAACTTCACTCTTATCTGGCAACCTGGCAGGCTCCTTCTCATCAACCAACGAGAATTACATAACATTAAATTTCCCTGTTTATCTCAACTGCACCCCTAATACAGTTAATGCCATTACACATGAAATTTTACTCAGAGGTAGTTTTAGAATCTAACAATACTAGAGGGATTGTTCTAAGCACTTAGCTGCATTCACTTTGCCCTCCTCCTGTGGGTCTTTAAGTTTTCTATCTCCATTTCGGCCATCTTATTGCATATGTCCCTGGTGCAAGGAGCTTCCATACTTCATTACACGTAGGCAGCTGGAGCGATGTAAACAAGGGACTATGACAATAGAACCCACAGTGCTGCCCACACAGCCTTAACATTGGGGCGATGGAGAGACAGTCTTGATGATGCTACTTGAACTCCAAGGACATCAGGCCTTTATTTGTCTATTAAGATCCTCAAGCCTTTCTACTTAATGATAGGGAAAAAACTCAATTAAAAAATAGTTCAGTTGTATTCAGTTGTTACTCTCAGTTGTAAATAACACTGTCTTGGGTTATAAAGTTATAATGCAAAACCACTCTAGGTTAGAACCCTTGGCAGTGTGGGCTTGGAGCTCCTTCATACCCTGATAGCTGTTTATAAGGGCGTCTCCTAGAAGCACAAGAGGGTAAGCTTGCTTCACTGCAGACAAGAGTTATTTTGGTAGCCTTTTGTTTTGGGGAACTAGCTTCTCCCCAGTGCTCAGGTACTTTGGAGGTGTGAGGAGGACGCACCGTGGTGCTGATCTTGCCGTTCTCCGTGGTCATGCTGTCCCTGTGATGTAGGTGTGCAAAGGGCTTGGCCGCCCCCCAGGACTCCAAGTACCGGGTCATGCGGACGGATGCCCTCATCTTGGCTCCGTCCAGCGTGTGGCGAGGTCTGAAGAGGTGCTGGGGACTCCGTCGTTCTCCCTTGGGGTGAGAAACAAAGTATCACAAGTGGCACAGCACAGGTCTGCGCCTTACCCTTCCCGCTTCTTCACTTGACTGAGATAAATCCTCTCACACCCCTGCATTCACCCTGGGGCTCTGCCCTCGTTCCTTCGTGTTACCGCGGAGCCAGCTACTTGAACTGACTGATTTTTTTCCATATGGCAAAATTGCTTACCTATAATTGAAGCTTAGGAAAAAATATTAGCCATGTTAATGGACACTTTTATAAAGTAAATACTTAAACAGCATATGCTCATCTGTTTTAGCTTTGTCTTGACGGTTGTGTTTTTCTGAAGTGATAGTTGTAGGGGATTTGGGGCTGTTTCTGATGCTAAATGGCCTCAAACACCCGTGTTTTGTTGTTCTTTGCCTGAACATAATGGTCTTTGTATGCACATATTTTGCACCCCCTCATCACCGCAAGTTCTTGCTGCTTGTCACACATCTATCTCCAGATCAGTCGTTAATCAGATCTAACTAGTTGAGGTCGTTAGTCTAGTTGAAAGTTTGTCTCCAAAGGTGAGACTGGGGTTTCAGAGATGCTACTGTGAGTAAACGTCCATAAACTTGATCTTGTTGATTTTATGATATTGTTTTTCACAGTTCAGAGATATTTTTTGCTGATATTTGCACCATTTACCAGCTGTGTGATTTAGGGGGTGTTACAAAATGCCTCGAAGCTTCAGATTCTTAATCTGCAAATGGTGATAATACCCATTTGGCAGGAATTTAAGAAGGGTTAAAAGAAATGAGAGCTCTTCCCCCTGATCTGGCCTAATATGTAGTATGAACAAAATAAGAAATAGCTGCTCACTGTGTGTATGGGTTGCATCATCTCCTGGGTGATGGATGTTTTTATTGCATGGAAGGTGAATGAATGTGTCTGTGCATACACACATACTCACACACATGTCTATGTGATATTTGTTAATCTTTAAAAGATTTCTTTTCCTTTTCCTTATACATTCTTCCTTTTTTATTTCATTAGATTTTTATCTTCTGAAGGCGTACGCAAAATCTTTTCTCTTTAATTTCCCAACTGACAGGTATCAAGGTTGTGCCCACCGAGAGAGCCTTGCAGAGGCCGTATCCACTAACATATACAGTGACTGATATGCATAACAACCCAAACCAGTAACCTGCATCATACCCTCGTCATACAGACAAGCAAGGCAACTATTTGTTTAATAAATATTTGAACTCATTATTACAAAACGTCTTCCATAATTAAACCACCATATGCATTTAAAGTCATTTTTTTGTGGCAAAGACTAGCAAAGAATTACACTGAGTCTTGAATAAAAACACTTACCTATGCCAATAATTTGCTCCTCCTCCCTTTTAATTACAGAAATAATAGGCTGATTATAGACTCTCCACAACAGCACTGACCTTGGGGTTGATCACGAAGTAGGTTTTCACCAGGTGCTGTTTTAAGTAGGGGTCCCTGACGTCACCATCTCCCTCCTCCACTTTGTAGGCCCCGTTCAAGTGCTCCAGGGTGACAGAAGAAATGTGGACACGTCTGAAATTCCATTTAAAAACCACAGTCAAGATATAAAAAGATACGTGAAAAAACATGTCCTATTTGTTTGTGATTCAGAAATAATTTCTCCCCCATGAAGGGAAGTCAACATGTTCTTGGAAAACTTGACTGTAATTCAAGTTTTTATTCTCCCGACCACTGCTTTGGGAAGACGCTCTCGGACACCACAAGCTGCTAATGTCTGGAACGTCTCTGCACTCACAGAAACCTGCATGGTGGGTGTGGTGAATTACAGCAAATAAAAACTTGACTATACTGAATTTTTTTTTGGCGAGGATATCTTTTGAAACACGTCAAAGGCACTTTTAGGAAGCATGCTGACCTGTATAAAAGCATGGATTTTCTTTCTCAATGCTTGCTTTTATGCTCCTCCAAATTATAGCCCTTGCATTAGGATTCTCTTGTCTGAAATATGTTCTTCTACCCCGAGATGGATGATACAGCCGTTCATTTTAATACATGGGTTTTAGAGGTCAACAGTACTAGAGAGGCACCCTATCTGGACTGCATTATAAAACATCTTTAACTCAGGTCTCTATTCATAAATTTGTAAATAAGTAAAAGTGTATAATTTAGTATCTGATGTCCACGGCCTTTGACCACAGGTCATGGGGGTAGTGGTACAGGGACTTGAGGGCTCACGCTTATCTAATTAACATAAGAGGCCATTGGGCGTGAGTAACATGACACCAACAGAGGCAACAGAAGTCATCAGAAACTGAGCAGGCAGTATTAGCCCGATGACCTGGCATTCCTAACCGTGCTGCCAGCTGGAAGAAAGAAATCCAATGTTCAGCCTTACCCAGGAACCCCTCCAGCTTCCATGTGGTTGGCCAAGGTAACGTCATGTGACCACACGTCATACTGCCACTTCTGCAGACCAATCACGCCGCACAGGACATTCCCAGAATGCACGCCTACACGCATGTTGATGTCAACGCCGGTAGCATCCCTTACTTTCCTAAAGATGAGGGAAGTGATATCATGATCCAGTAATATCCTCTTCTTCCTTTAACTCTTGGTCAATTTTCCTGGTATTGATTATTCAGAGTTCCAGATTGCTGCTGTGAGCCAACAGAAGGGGCTTTTCCTTCTGGTTTCTCCAGATTAGACTCAAATGTCCAATGCTCTCACTATTGAAGCCAGATCAGTCCAGACCATGGTGATGACAGGGTGTTTGGGCTGTAGTTTTTACTCTTTCAACTAATATGTACCAAATACCTATTATGGGCTGGCACCTGCTCTGCATTTTCATATCACAATCATGGCACATCACCTTGGTAATGTTAGGAATGGTCTTGGAGGCCCCGTGCAATTCGAGAGCTTTGCACAATGTATGACCCCAGTGAATGTATTCTGCTAATAAGAGAACAATACAGCTTATTGTGAGTTTAATGATGACTTTAGCCTGAATAAGAATTTTTTTAAAAAATCATGAAATTAAACCTTTTCAGTTGTTCACATTCTTTAATAAAAGAAAGAAAAAAATTCATTTTAAAAAGCTTTAGTAATGCATAAGGTATCATGAAAAAGAAACCAATTTTTTTTTAAAACATTGTTTTTAAAATACTTTAGGACCCTACAGCCAACTCATCAACACAGACAAATGAAGAACTTCAGTGAAGGGAAAATGGAAATGCTTGGCAATGCTTGTTTCTTTCTGCCAGCTAAATACATCTATCAATTACAGGACTATTGTAACAAAGCATTCAGGAAGATGTCCCCAGTCACATGGAGAGAATTACCCCAAGAGCCTATGTGGAGGCAGAGCCAGGCGCTGACTGCAGCACAGACAGCCAAGAGCAAGAGGCCGCTGGGTGTGAACTGCAGTGAAGCGGATCGAAACCATCTCAGAACGGCAGAGGCATGTATGTCATGCTTAAATGATAAAATGATACCATTCGAGCATGCTAAAAATAATGAAAAGAAATGACCAGTGATGTAAAAATAAATGGCATCCTGAAAAAAGAATACAGGAAGTTGTTTTCCTTCCTCTTGTATTTCCTTTCTCCCTTTCCTTCTCTTACCCCCTTCCTTTCTTAGTTTTGCAAAAAAGACAACTACCCATATGGGCAGTTAGAAGTCACACAGACCTTTCATTCCTGCCCCACAAGAGGAGCCAGAGGGTCAACAGGACAAGGGGACCTGCTGGCCCTTGGTGCTCATACCCATCGAGTGCTGTGGCTGGGCCAGCGCCAGGCGGTCCTCACCTCCGGCCTTCGCCTACGATGGTTCCTGTCCCCGCTCCCCATGCCACCAGCCTCCCTCCCTGCCAGGGTGTGACTGTCACCCGGCCAGCTGGTATTGTTCTTCCAGCCCTGCTCGGGCACAGCCTCATCCCAGAAGGCTTTTGGTCTCTCCCCACTGGGCTGGTCTAGGCAGCCCCTGCCTCTGTCCTCCAGGTGCCTCAAGGGCAGTCAGCACTCCCTGTCTGTGTCACCTCTGCAGTCAGCAGCCCGTCAGCCATGAGGACACAGACCTCGTCCACGGGATGTGTTTACTCATCAGTGGGGTCAGGGCCCGATGCTGCAGTGACAATCTATACAGGTTTATTAATTGACCAAGGTTAATTTTGAAAAATTTACCATATTTCTGTCTTTGAGAGATGATGATCCTGAAAAATTTGTTATGACTTTTTTTTTTCCCATAATTGTTCTTATGATTTTATGTTGTTGAGAGAGGACAGTTGCAACCACATGGCATTTCTGTTTACCAAAACAGGTGAGCAGAGAGCCAAGAATGACTGAGAAGGGAGGACAAAGCAAGTCACAGGTTGGCTGTTTGACACAGTTGACTCCTTAATGGGTTGACTCATTACAACATTAAAAAAAAACTCTAGGTTCTTTGTCTTTAAAAAAAAAATAAATTAATCAAGGGTTCAAATAAATTGACTGGCCAAATGTTTTGATGCATGTAGATGCAATTCGTGTGATCTATAGAAAAAGGCTGAAATAATTGTTCAAAGCTTTCAACAGCAGTTCTCCAGTTTAAGAGAAGCCATAATCACTTATAAAATCAAGGGGCTGAATATTACTTCCTCAGTTAAAAACAACTTATATTTTCATGACAGGAAAAAAAAAAAAAACCTTTCTAAGCATTGGGAATATTCCAACACTGCAGCTGAACTGCTTCGGTAGTAGCGCCTCAGCTAGCAGGGGATGCGGCCCTGATCAGCACGGAGGTGCAAACAGGGAAGAACACAGGCAGACATCTGGGGCCCGGGTTGCCGGTGCCTGTGAAAGCTGAGATCAGGAAAAAACCTAAGCGCCAAGTGTGTGCTTCCCCTCACTAGCTTAAAAAATCAAAATTCTGGTACAGGAGTTGTCCCTACCTTATGGCTCAGTAAATGGGAACACAAATGCTTGTCCTTGCACGTGAGCGAGGAAGAGAAGAAAGAAGGAATTCCTGGAACTTGCCAAGACGCCCTCTGACCGCCTTTCCTGGGGTGTAACAAAGCAACCTGTGTGCTGATCACCTTGTCAGCCACACGGGAGAGAAGCAGGACGATGGAATCCCCTGATCAGTGGGAGGCAGGTCACTGGGACACACTGCCATGGCCCGACTGGAGGATTAAGTTTAAGGATAAGCAAGTGTTGGGAGGAGTTTCCTCAAACCTGCTAACTTTACCGAGATTCTGGACACATAAGATGTTACTGAGGCATCAGTGATGAAAGGATAAACAGAATGTGGTCTATGCTACAGTGGAACATTATTCTTTCATAACAAGGAATGAGGTCCTGACATGCCACAGCACGAATGAACCTGGAAACCATTAGGGTAAGTGAAAGAAGCCAAATACAAAAGGACAAATATTACATGATTCCACTCACATGAAATATCCAGAATATGCAAATTCATAGAGACAGAGAGTAGAACAGAGATTACCAGGGGCTGGGGCCGGGGGAAGGGGAGTTATTGCTTAATGTGTACGGGGCTCCTGTACGGGCTGAGGAAAAGTCCTAGCAGTGGATGGGGCATGGTTTCACAACATTTTGAATGTACCTAATGTCACTGAACTGTGCACATAAAAATGGTTCAAAGGGTAATATTAATGGTACCTATATTTTACCACAGTAAAAAATGTAATAGGAAAAAACAATATTTCTGATGAACTGGTGACATGCCAGTGAATGTGATGTAAAGATTCTTTCTCCTAAAAGTTCTTCAGCACATTGGAGTAATTTAACATAATGGAATTGGAGAACAGTTTCAAAAAGCATAAATTAAGCTTCAATGAAAGGGTAGATCGGTTAATCTGACATGTTGTTAATGCTCATAATTTTGCTGTTCATAACAATCTTTCTCACATCTATTTTAAAAGGAAATCAAGAAAAATGCTGTCCTCTGACAGAACCCATTTCACCTCGGGTTCGAAGCCAACACCGAGGGTGCCCCCAGGGGCAGGTTATAAATTTGTTATAAATCCGTTCCACTGATTGGATTCTCTTACATCTAGACCCACAGATTTACAAGTAGTTACTTACTTTTGAGAAAAAGTGAAAAAATAATATTTTTCATGTATCAGAGAAGACGAATGGTTTACTTATGGGAAGAAGCAAGTAGCACGGGGCTATTTCCCACGCAGTGCGTTTCGTGTAGGGAGCAAAGCTCACACTGACCACCCATCTCAACGCTCAGCAGGTTCGTTCATTTGCCTCCATTCCTGATCTGCTCAGGAACGCGCTACTGAGCTAGTGAATCTGGGACGCACAGGTCTCTCCACCTCATCCGCTGAGGCCGCGGGGACAGGGGGCAGACGGGCGCCGGACTTTTCCCCAGACAGCGCTGGGAAAGCCACCTATCAACCTTTTCGTCACTTCAGTCTGTGACCAACACACCGTGAGCAAACACAGTGACAACTGGACTTGTTGCTTTCTCACTGAAAGCCCTATTTACTCCAACCCTGAGACAGGGGATTAGAACATCAAGCACACAATTTCAACGCTTTTTAGATTGAAAAAAATACGTACAGATAAGGTAAAAAACCCAATAAAGTAAAATCTTTCAACCACACAGTCAGCAAACAAAAGGTTTTATTATTTATAAAAATATTCTGGTTTCTACTAAGGACATTACTAAAGAAGGTACTGGTAATAATATCGTGGTACCAGTAATAAAAATTACCTTTCACCTTATACTTTTACCCTGTACTTGTCAGTGGTAATGATAACATTGTTCTATGTAAGCAAATCTTTTCTAGAATCACAATGAAAAACACTATAGATACAATGTAGGAAACATATATTACGGATATAAACTGAAATTAAATTCACAGAGCAGGGTATTTTTGATGAAGTAATTTTAGATTGCAGTCTGGTGGTAAAAGCTAATTTTTCCCTTGTGTAGCCATATCATTTGTCAGAAATTAGAGAGATGTTATGATCAGAGAGGTATTATGTCATGTTATGTTACTTTTTTCTTAAGAACGACATTCAATTTTTTTTTTAAATCACCTTTGAAACAAACAAAACTGTCACTTCCCATAGGTTTCCAATTTAGTTTTGCTGTGATCTAAGGCTCATAATAACAATAATAAACACTTACAGAAATCTTAGGTTGAATTGAGTTACTCACATGTCAATAAATGGGTCTCTGCACAATTATATTTAAATGTACAATAATGTATTTAGTGCCAGTAGACAGAAAAACAGAAATAGTTACAGGTGAGAATTAAAACTCCAAATTGTAACAGTTAAAAAAAAAAACAAAACAAACCCTTGCTAAGCAGTTCACTTACTTTATGGCTTCACACATATCCAGTCCCATTTTCACACAGTTTTTGGCATGGTTAGGGAGAGATATAGGGAGTCCAGACACACAGTAGTAGCAGTCTCCTAAAATTTTAATTCTCATGCATTCATTCTCCTGGAAGAAGAAATCACGGAATTTCAGTTGCGTTAAGCACTTGCATGGTGATTCAGATTTACCAAATCTCATGAAGTGCTGGTTCTCCTGACACTGTCCCAGCAAAGAGGGCTTGTAAGGAGAAAGGAATGACAACGGTGGCTTCCCTTCATGACCCCACACGCCCATTTCCAAAGCAGGCAGAATGAGGGAAAGGGGAAGAAATGGGGAGGCAGACAGAATGCTCTGGAATGATTTACACTTAACGCAAGCAGAGGAAGACCACAGGATCGGTCTCTTTAGTCTGAACATCTCTAAACACCTATGGTGAAATTAAATGCTCTATGCAGAGCAGAGTCATTCAGAGTAGGAAATAATGACCAGAACTCCATTTGAATTAGAATCTTGTGTCATTGCCTACTGTGCTTATGGTTTTCTTCATGTATTTTAAAGCTGAAGCAGATTCTTAACTGCAGACGTGTAGCTTCTGATGAACCTCTCCACAATCTAATAACGTTGCCAAGTAATTCAAAACTTAATTCTGATCTCAGGTTAAACTGTTTTAATATAGAGTTTGACTAACTCATTATTTTTCTTGCCTGGATTGTATTTATATTATAATAGTAGATTAACTGTATTCATATGCATCAATCCTACACCCATTTCTAGCCTTTCAACCAGCCTGTAGAATCTTCAGCAAAATAAACCAAAAACAAAAACAAAGATGTGACAAATACAGATTTTTTTCCTCTAACACTAACACAAGCTTATGTATAAACTGAATGAATTTGAAATAATAAAATGAACATGACATCTTCTTCTTCTTAAGCATGTGTTAGTTTCGCTGAAGATTTTGCATATTTCTTTCCCTGTCTGATATTGCACAAGCTAGGGCTACTCTCATACATATCTATAGCACTAACAGATGATGTGCTTAGTAATTCCTGATAATACACATCATAAATAAGAAAAAGGCAAACAATTACTTATTGATCAGGCTTCTTTCCCATACTTCCTAAATAGATATTCTGAGTCTAGAAAACACTAGAGTTAGTAACAGTGAATGGCAATGATTTTGAGTTCCTTTGCTCAAAGTTACATGCTTTACATAGTATTCACTCAGTGCGCTGGGCGTTCTGTTTAGCTGTGATGCTCTCTACTCCATGTTATTTAATCATGACCCATGAACTGATATCCAAAGCATATTGTCCCTTTGATCAACGATGGATGGACCAAGTCAGCTAGGCTGGACTCAGATATTGCCTGGACATTCCTTTGTTCCAATGGTTACAGGTAATCATACTGAATACCTTTGTTTTGGGTAATAAATTGTGTCCTCCCAAATTCATATGTTGAAGTCAGTCCTGTGAATGTGATCTTATTTGGCAATAGGATTGTTGCAGATGTAATTACTTAAAATGAGGTCAAACTAGAGAAGGGTCAGCCCTTATCAAATATGAATGCTGTTCATATACAAACTGGGAATTTGGACATTGAAACATGCACATAGAGAAGAGAATGTCACGTGAACACTGGAGTTCTGCTGCCACCATCCAAGACTGAAGTGTTTCCTCCTAACACGACTAGGTAGTCCAACAAAAATGACCTTTCATTAAGTCAAACTGTTAACACATCACTTCAACCTTTCTTTTTGTGTAAATGAACACGCATAAACCCATTCCCTTCCTTTGGTTTGGTAAAGGAAAGAAGCAAAGTTACACTCCTACTGTTTTTTTTAAATCCCCAGTGAGGTTGTCATGGTCATCTGAACAGCACAAGGCAACACACTTGGGGAGTGTCGCCCAAGAATGATTATGCAACATCTGCAAGCCAGATTTCTCCCTAAGAAGCTTGGCTGGAGTGTTCTGTATTGTTTAAAAGTAAACTAAGATCACACAGTGAAGTAAATTTAGGACCAACCCTTCCACATATATATAACTGATATTAATAGGTATAATGAAGTATTTTTTGTCAGGAACAATTCAAAGACAGAATTAGGCTGATCAGAAATGTTTAATGAGAAGTAAAGAGCTGGCAAGGAAGAAAATTTTTCTTTTCAAAATTCCCACCAGCAACTGTGGAAGTTATAATAAGTAAGTTCTAGTACGGTTTTAGGTGACATGGCTTCATCTCCTAGCTGTGAAATTTCCCATAAATGAGTCTATGAATGGCAAACACTGACTTTACATTTTTGTTTAAGTGGCGCAAGAATCAAAGGACAAACATGAGACAGTAAGTGGTTAGAAAAAGGTTTGCACAGAAGACAGGCATCCTGTTTCAGGGCCTCTTCCAGAGTCCTGCTTAGCAACATGAATGCAGAATGGTTATAACCAGAAGAGCGGAAGTGATCTTACCAACTCCTTGACATGGAAATGCCTAAAAGAACACCTTAAAATAGCACAGTGCAGAGGGATTTGCAAATTGAATCTCCTCATCTTCAATGTATTTATTATGTGCGTGCTGAATTATACATGAGCAGAAGTTTTAAAAACCGATGCAAACGTGATAATTATATGCTATGGCATTTTTCATCCCTGATGCAGGTTTGTAAGGCTCATCAAGGCTCAATGGCAGATAAACCCAGCAAATTTTACAAACAACATTCCTAAAGGATGCTTTTATGAAGAAGTTCAGTAACGACAAGGAGATGGAGAAAAAGTAAGCTAAGATTTTATTTATCTTCAAAGTGGAAGAGAATCCATACTCACCTTTGCAATCTGATCAAACTTTCCAAAGAGTTCATTCAGCATGTGGACAAGTTCTCCCGGGGAGCAGTCACTCGCCAGCCGGGTGAAGCCAACAATATCAGCATATAAGATGCTGTGGGAACCAAAGAGGTGGGGAGACAGGGTTTTCTCGTTTATATTTGTTAAGGAAGTAATGATAATTTTCTATTAAAATAGTGTAATATTTTTACACTATTTATATTTTCAAGAGAAAGATGTCATTTTCTTGGATAGGGAATACATAAACATTTTGTTAAACTTGCCCATTTAAACATTTTTTTGGCATTACATTTTTGTAGTTAAGATGGGGAGTGAAGCAGCAAAATAATAAAAATGGAATCGTGTTTATATTGATTCAGAGAAAAAGAATGGAATAATAATCTTTAAAAATCAAGACGACTTAACACGTGATTCTGGAGCAAGGATGCAGCAGACATGGTGTATCTTCCTAAAGCTCAGAATTTAGTTGGGATGATGCATTAAACACATAAGGACACCAACAAATGTCCAACTACAAATTATAAAAAAAGTGTTACAAAGGAAAACAAGAGAGTGCTACGAGAGAGAACAGCAGCAGTGGATTATATGCGAGGAGGCCAGGAAAGTCACTCTCAGGAAATGACAGGGCAGCTGCCCTTCGTGGGATGCACAGACGAGTGTGAGATTCCTTACAGTTTTGTATGTGTTTACTATAGGGAGCATCCATAAAACTCGTTTGCATTACAATTTTTCCTACGTAATAACTTGTTTCTGCTTTATATAAAGGCCTTGTAAGGAAGCCTAAATTCCTGTTGATGGTTTGAGATTCAGAAAGTGAATATGACATGGCTTAAGATGTACCATGAAACAGAAATAACTACCACTTCACAGCCATTAGTGGGGTGAATTAGCCACTGGTAGAGGTGGGACAACAGCCATTAGGATGGCTATTATTTAAAAAATACAGAAAATAATAGTTGTCGGCAGGACCTGGAGAAATTGAAACCCTTGTGCATTGCTGGTGGGAAGATAATACGATGCAGCCACCTTGGAAAACAGCATGGTCAGTCCTCAAAAAATTAAACAGAATACCATGATTCAGCAATTCCACTTCTGAGAATATATCCCAAAGAACCGAAATCAGGGACTCGGATAGATATTTATATATGAAGGTTCATAGCTACATTAATCACAACAGCCAAAAGACAGAAACAAACCAAATGTCCACTGACAAATGAATAAATACACAGAATATGGTATATACATATAATGAAATATTAGTCAGCCTTTGAAAGAAATAAAATTCTGACATATGCTGCTACTCTTGAAGATATGCTAAATGAAACAAGCCATGCACAAAAGGGTATGATTCAACACATGTGAGGTACCTAGAGTGGCCAAGCATAGAAAACAGTGACTAGAATGAATGGTGGCGGCCGGGGGACGGGGGAGGGGGAGGTGTAGTTGTTGTGTGATGGGTACAAAGTTTCAGTTGGGATGAAGAAAAAATTTTGGAGATGGATGGTAGTAATGGTCCCAGAACAATGTAAATGTACATAATACAACTGAACTGTACACTTAGAAATGGTTAAAATTGTAAATGTTATGTATATTTTACCACAATTAAAAAAATAACATGGCACCATTCAGGTGGGTCCTAGCCAGATCAGGGCAGGAACTCTGCTACTGGCCACACTCTGCCCCTGTGCTAAGCACGGGGCATGTGGCTGCACCTTGGGGGAAAGATTTGCTCCTCTGCTGATGGACAGATGTGGGAGACCTCTTATTAGTCCAGGAAAATCAGGGCTGCTGGGGTAGCTACGCTGTCCATTCTGTTCAGAAAATGGCCTAAAACCATCCCAATTTCTTCAATGCTCCCTTATAGAGGCAGGGATCACAGACACTGAGCCATCATTCAAGAGGAAGGATTAACTCTGCTCACTAGGAGATCCAAAGCCATCTTGGGAGGTAAAATGGGTGGCTGGGCAGTTGACTCTACTTCCTTCTTGTTCACAACATCCACAGTGCTTCCTGTGGTCAAAACTTATAGTAGGCAAAGGAGCTTTAAGATAGGCTGCCTGTAGATATCTTAAGCTGGTCCAGAGGTTATTTGGCAGTGGATAGATTCAAAAAGTAAGAAGGCAATTCTGATGCAGTATGCAAAGGGTTATGGTAGAGAAAACACAGTGAAGTGTGGGACCACATAGGAAGGAAAGCCGACTTAGATCTGACCAGACCACCACTTTAGAAAGATCACCCCAGCTGCAGCAACCTGGAAGCAGGCAGGTCAGTTAGAACCACATCCCAGGAATCCAGGAGAGCCTTGTGGAAGGTCTATAATGGGTGGGAACGAACAGAAGTAGACAAACATGGGAGACAGAAAGGTGAATGAACAAGACCTTATTACTACTTAGATGTTGGGGGTCGAGGTTGCCTAAAAGAGGGAAACATGGAAAATGAAGACCCAGTTTCTAGCTGAGCAATGGGGTTAAGAAACCTAGCTTTGTCCGAATCAAAACAATCTTGTAGGGAAGATGACTAGTTCTGCTTTGGTTGCTGCTGTGCTTGATAGTGGTGTCTTAGATACCCAATAGGCAGATGGGCATGGAAAGCTATGGTTGAGCTCTGTGTCTTGGCATTGATAGCCTACAGGTCACATTTGGCAGGCTTCCAAATTAACCCACCTGGGGGAGGTCCTATGACTCACTGCTTACACCCTGTTCCTGAGTAAAGAATCCTACTGTGAACTCCTCAAACTGTTGATGGACTGATTAATACGTAACCTATTGAGACTGAAAAGGACACTGATTTGTCCTGAATCATGAAGTTTTACTGATGGTCTCATACATACAGCATTTTAGCCTGTATGTTGTATTCTGCAGCCAATGATTGTAATCTCTGTATTGTACCCTCCAATGGAAGAGGACAACCCTGTGCGAGGAGTCTTTCTTCCTTGTCCTAGCCATTCCTGTAAAAGCCTTCCAACTTGCAGCAGACTCTGGAACATGTCCTGCTTTGTTGGTGTGTCTTTCCAGGTCGATCTTCACATTTGGCTTCCAATAACCTTCTATCAAATTATTCCTGCCTCGACAGCCTTACTTTTGACCGACAGCATCATATAATGGGAACTAATGTCCCGGGAGAGGGCTGGAGAGAACAGACAGCCGCCAGGAGAGAGCCCTGAAGACACCCCCACTTACAGCAGGGGCCAGACTTAGGGAAGAGAAAATAGCAAAGGAGCCTGTTGGAAGAAAATGAAAAAATACACTGTCATGAGACCAAGGGACAGGAGAATTCTTTAAGCAGGAGGGCAAGGCCAACAGGACCAAGCCCACCTGAGTGGTCAATAAGTGACTTAAAAATATTTCCTGACATGGGCAGGGCATTGCTGAATGAAAAAGCAATTACTAGTATAATACACCAAATCAGATACTGGGAACTTTTCTTCTTTAATTTTATAGGCAAAACACTCACAAACCTGAGGGCAGGCCAGTGTTTTAAGTAATTTTACTCCTTAACATGTGTGAACTTTCTTTAAATATACTTAGTTTTTTTTATATCATGTATCCAATGGTGCTTCCTTACTTCCTACTCGATGTACAACTGCTTTTTCTGTTATCTCCTTCCTGATATGAGTTTCTTATTGCACACTGACATCTGTGTATGCTTGGGCTATATATATCACTAGCTTCTAAAATCTGGTGTCAAGTGGGATTTGTCCTAGCCATGTATTTAAGTTACGGTTAAATTAGTTTCTTATTCACAAGCTTCAGAAAACCTTGACCTGAGGGGCCGGGCCAGGAGACAGCCGCAGGCCCTGGAGAGTCTAGACTGGGCCAAACGGGCTGCATCCCAATTCGAGCACATGCTCAAGCAAGTTTAGTTGATGTGGTTGTTATGGAACTATTGAACAAGCGCCTGTCTAACAACTACACTAATACCATGAAACATAACAAATGAGGTCAGATCTGTGCACAGGTACTCAGGGAGATCACCTAGCTGGAATAGAAAGCACCACATCAACAGAGCGAGTGGATGAAAGAACAAACCCCCACAAGACATGGTACCAGGAACGGGTGGGGCGTGGAAGTCAGTGATGGGCTGGATGGGCCTGACTCCGCACGGCTGGGAGATGGGTGCAGGGGTGTGCGAGGGAGCACCCTTTCCAGCCGCAATGAGGGCCCCTCCCAGCTCCCCTCTAGAGCTCGGGGGAGACGAAGGCCCCAGACCGTCCTCCTTCCTGGCCACAGTCCCATGATGAAAACACATTAGTTTTGCAGATACTGTGACTCCTGGAATGACTCCCTGGGAAGTAGATATGACTACGCCAGTCTTGGAAAAGCAGCAACTTTCACTGTAATTGAGGTGCACATCAGTCCCCTGTGACTTTGGTCACTGGCTGGCCAGACCCCATAAACCCATCATTCCCGATGGCAGAACAACCAGCTTCCCTGGCATGTGTTGGCTTCATGGAGGCCCTGTTCCTGCAAGGTCCATTCTGTGGAATCAGTCCTGGTGTCTAGAAAGCCCACAGACCCTCCCTCCAATTTACTGCAGTGTGATCATGGTGTTTCCAGAATAAGGACCCCACTGTCCACCTCTCTCTTTCCTGTGACTGACAGCCAGCCACGGAGGCAGGACTGTGAAGGACAACTCAACACATAAAGTAAAGAGGACCAAACATTGTATTTTAACGTGAAGGCCCCGAGAGAGGCAGCAGCAGGTGAGTGGAGTGGGAGGGCTCTGGCAATCATTCTACCCGCAAAGGAGTCACCCTTACAAAAGAGAGAGGATGCTGTGAGGTGTGGGACCCCGGGCCCCAGACTTGCTGAGGGGCGCGAGCAGAGCGGCATACCTCACGTTGGTGTGTCGCTTGACGTACAGGTTGTGAAAGTTGTTTGTGTTTTCCATTTGGCCGGCTTTGGGGCCTTGCAGGCGCTGGATGATCTCCGCTTTCATTTCCATGGCTATGTGAGCCGGCAGCAAGGACAGCAGCAGCCGCTCCTAGAGCAAGATTGTGAGGGAAGAACAAAGATCTCTCAAAGAACTAAGGTGGCAGCTGCGTAATATCTGGAACCCTCACTGATTTATAGTGGGGCCAATTTGGGGATTCTTTCTGACAAGTTAAAATACAGATTCTAGAACTACACATTGGGGAAAAAAATCAGCTTTTCTAAGGTCAGACTGTGTTATTATATTATTTATTATTTATTGAGTTCTAAGTTTGTGTTTTTCAGCATGGAGAATAAAGGAAGGCAAAGTTATTTCCCCAAGGATATTATTTATCTATTTTGATTTTAAAGTAGTGAGGCAGAAATAATATTAAAGTTCCCCAAACCAGTGGTCAGTCTAAGATAGAAAATACTCATTTTCGCCTGCTTGTTCATTCCAGAGATAAAGTACAAGCTTTATCATATTTTAAAAAGACAACTAATATTCCACATTTCCTAAATAAGATAGTCAAAAAATTTTCAAATATTTCATTTCCTCTACGATGAATACCCAATCCCCTTTAGTGATTCTAAACTATTATAAAAACGAAGTCAGGAATGTTAGCTTCTGTGAAGTGTTATCTATAAGAAACTACAGATGGAACACCAAAAAATGATAACATATGAGCTTTATGTGTATAAGTTTTGTCTATAAATTCAGTAAATCCAGTAAACAATGAATATTAGCATACAATATTGTACTCATTTTAATATAAACTTATTTGGTTAGAGTGGCATTTTTCCACTCTCTTTAAGGAAAATACACAATGTTCCTTTGAGAAGAAATATCACAGAATGACAGTCATTGAAAATTTATATCCATCCTCGAGTATTTTAAATGTTAATGTATTGTAGAAGACGTCATATTCTTTAGGTATCGTGGATGTTAGCGACAGGTATTCAGCATTGATGAACAAATATTTGTTCAATGAAACACTTTATCTACCATATTGTCTCTTGCTCTTTTTTTTCTTCTTCTTCTTTTTGGACAAACTGATGAGAGAGTAGGGCTGGAAAGGAGGGGGGGATTTGCTTCCAGGTTTACAGGGCCCGGTGTCCATTTCTTGGGTCCACACCAAGGCACATCACTTTGGTGGCTGCTGGGAACTTCCCCGCAGAGAGCAGAGGGTAGGGCAGGTGTGCTCTTGATGGAGACAGAGGACCCTTACCCTTGCCCTGCTCCAGGGAAAGACAGGAGCAAAGTCAGGGGGAGACCCAGCGTGTGCCTGTGGGGGACCTTGGTGCATGGTGAGGAGTGTTTCTGCATGAGCTGGAACAACTGTGTGTGGGTCATTTGTTCGTTCATTCATTCACTCACTCACCTATCCAGAAAATGTCCCTATATCCTTGCCTAGTATACGCAAGGCCCTTTGATACGCACTAATAGCAAACGCAAAGAAGAATAAGACAGGGTCCCTGACATCCTATCCGTCATGATCCAGCAAGGTTTCAGCACTCCATGCACTTGCTGTCAGAAGAGGACAGAAGGACAGGCTGGTGTTTGGAAGAAGCCTAAGGTGTGACACTCTGGGAAAACAGAAGAGCAACTAAAGCTGAGGATCACTTGCTTTGTGCCACCCGCTCCCAGGGGCTCTATTCACGTGAACCAACTGAATCAAAACAATAGCTGTCTAATTATAGCATTACCAACCTTCTTGACATAGAGCCTAAAAGAGGCAGTTAGGTGGAGGGCAGGGACGCTAACACTTGTCACAAGTGCTAATACTGACATGTCAAACAATTTTGTTGGTACTTAAGAAATTAAGAAAATGATTTCTATTTAATAATTATCTTTTTACTTTTTGTTAATTTTCCCTTGATATTTCAATTTGTTAATTTTCCCGTGATACTTCAGTTTGAATGAAGACATGAAATGGGAAAATCAAAAGTTTTTAATAAATTAAACGTCCAAATATACATATGGGAAAATATAAATTAGTATTGATTATATAAAATAATGAGGATATCTTATGTAACCTAAAATATAACAGAAATGAAATGCACAATGATGTAAACACAAAAGGTAAAATGAAGGTAAATGGAGTTAAACTACTCTGAGGTCCTAGAATTGTGTGGGAAGTGGCAAAGATAGCAATTAATATTAGATTGCAATAAATCAAGAATGGATGCAGTTTCCACAATAGCAACAAACAGAATGAAGGAATGTATGATTAACAAGCTAACGGAGTAAAAATGGGAAAGAAATCCTTAATTAACCCAAAGTAAGTCAATAAAGAAGAGACAAAGAAAACTTAAAACAGGTAGGACAAATGGAAAACAAATCATAAAATGGCAGCTATTAGCCCATTGTATGAGGAATTCTATTAAATGTAAATGGACTAAATATACCAATTAACTGACTAAAACAAATTCTGGATTCATGGTGTTCACACAAAGGGGAACTTCACTGTTCTGCAACATAAAGTAGAGTTGCTTTGGGTTTTCTGTCTGGCAGACAATAACGCCCTGAGTGCGGGCCAAGGGGATGGAGCAAAGGAGTGAAAAGCTCTTGCAGGAGGAGGGAGCCCAGTTTGTATCGGCAGGCTGTGCTCAAGACGTTCAGAGTTTCCCCAGGTTGGGAAGTGGTTGGTGAGCACTTGGTTTCATTCCTATTCTGAACTCTAACTTCCTCCTGTTATTTCCCAAATTTCTGTAATGATCTAATAACACAATAGCATCATGTTAGTGGAAAGGTGAGGAGGTGAGTTCAAATTTTGTTTTTGTTTTGTTTTTCTTTTTATTTATTTATTATTTCAAAGTATTATGGGGTTAAAAATCTTTTTGGTTACATGGATTGCTTTTAAAATGCTTGAGTCATGGTTATAAGCATGCCTGTCACCCAGATAGTGTTCATGGCACCTGTTAGATAGGTTCTCGCTCATCCTGTCCTCTCCCCTCCTCCCTGCTTGATTTCCGTTGGGTTTTACTTGCCCCTCTGCACATGTGTGCTCATCAGTTAGTTACAAGTAAGTACATGTAACAAGTAGTTAATAGTGAGTACATGTGGTGTTTGTTTTTCCATTCTTGAGATACTTCACTTAGGATAATGGTCTCCAGGTCCACCCAGATTGTTGCAAAAAACATTAAATCATCCTTTTTCATAGCTGAGTAGTACTCCATGGCATACATATACCACATTTTATTAATCCATTCATGAATTGATGGGCATTTGGGTTGATTCCACATCTTTGCAACTGTGAATTCAAATTTTGGACTTTAGTAAACTATTGAAAGAGCAGGAACAGTGTCCTCAGCATGGAGCCAGGGGCAGGAGAATCAATATTAGGAGGATGAAAGATATTGAGTTCAACAATGGGGCAGGAAAGCAAGTAATGTTTTTGTTTATTAAAGAAATAGGTGGGCCCAGAGAAATAGAGCCACTTGGAACTCAAGACACCAAGAAACTACTAATGACATAAAAAATACATGTTCATATTTTTAAATTTTAAAAATAAACTTCACAAATGGAGAGCTCAATACATATGGTTGATGGTACAATGGTGTCTCTACGAGCCTGTTTCCTCTTTCATGTCAGAACCCACTTGAAAAAACAATGGGATTTGTTGTAAGTAAATGACACTTTAATTATCAGCTTTTGTAATCTTGATATAAAGAACTACTCCATCATCTATTCATCTCTTGCTACCCATCCCTAAAACACATAAATTTGCCACTTGTCTTCAATTCCTCTATCTTTTGGCCTCTGTGACCTACCAGATGGTTAGACCTTTGGGAAGTCTAAAGGTAATCAAACTCATGAGGTAACCCAGGAAGCATTTAGCAGGCAGACCTTAAAGTCCCTTAAAGTTCAAAGACTGAGTTCTGCTAATGCTGCCTCCACTTAATTACATTTCAACATGTACTAAGCATGCACCAGGGTAAGGCACTCTACAGGTGGTCACTGCTTCTTCTTTCTGTTTATTGATCAATATACAAAATTGTTGGGTGTGAGGCCAAAGTATTATATACAAAGTGGTTAGAATGTCCAAAGTCTATTTAGAGAAACAGAGGAAAACTAGTGAGGAAAGCGTGAAAGCTCCATCCACAAAAATCAGGAGACTGGGCTGGTATGTTCTCAGACAGGAGCAGAGCAGCCCCCGGTGGAAGCAGAGGGGGCATGTTGCTCTGAGGCTTCTTGTTGAATTTTGGTCATAATCAAAGCAAGTAGGTGTTGAAAAAAATTTTGTTAACTTCTAAACCATTGATAAGGAATGTTAACATGTAGAATATAAAAAGTTATGCGTCTGGATCTAGGCTATGTCTTTAAAAACCCTAATGGAATCTGAGTGTCTACAGAGGTGTCTGATGATTAGCCTAATTAGATTAAAAGCCATTTTGTACTCTTTCTGATGTGTGGTGAGTCGAGGGCTAAGAATAAACAAAACGCTCCAGGCCACAAGTGCTCTGTTTACATAGTTCTGCGTTATTACCGTATGATGATAACATGTGTGCGTATGTGGATTCAATGCAGTCTTCTCTTGGGCTTAAAACAGTCAGCAAGTAGAATGTGCAATGTCTGCATGAGTTTCTGGCTATGCTTCTCATAGCTGAGGTTGTCAGCATCCTACCCATATTCCCTCTGCCTTGCTTAGAGGTCGCTGCAAATTGTTCCTTTCCGAATGTACATTTCCTGTGTCTCACCTAATGAGGAGGTGGTTGGCGGATAAATACTGCAGCTCTGCACCAACATCCCTCAGAGAGTCCAGACAGGATTGAGACCCTATTGCCACCAGCAGCCCCTTTCCTTGGCTGTCCTCTCCCGCGCCGCCTCCATCCCCCTGCTACCTGGAACCACTTCCCAACTCAGTGACTATGCCCAGATGCTTGTCTAGGTTCTGCTTCAGGTAAACATAACTGACATGTCCATGCATCTTCTCTCCTCCTATAATTTGTAATAAGATCATGCCAAACCCGAAAGCACCCAGAGCCAGTCCTTTCCGAAAGATACAGATTCTATGATCAAAAAAGGAGAATCAAATATGGTAATTCTCTTGTACTCCCCAGGCCTCATGTGACAACCAAATGTCAATTATAATTTTAGGCCCAAATGCAGAAGGATGACTGACTTTTAATAGGTGGTTTGAAAAATATTAGAAATAAGCTTCATATGTTGTACAAAACAAATTTTTCTCTTTTGTTGTAAGTGTTAAAGAATCCAGGTGAACTTAGACTGAAATAAAGATTTTACTGGCCAACCAGCCAAATGAAAGAAGTCTGGGCTTCCTCACTATCATTTGATTCTGGCGGCACCAGTGGATGGCAGACAGTACAATACCTGCCGAGCGCTCACCCTCGGGATCCCTGCTTCCGGGTGTGCACCTGCCCTCCTGGTGGCACAGTGTTAGGCAACACGATGAGCCTCAAACAAAGGCCTGAGATCAAAAGTGGTAAATCAAGACACTTTCTTTAAAATTTGTCTTTCTCCCCCTTTAAAATGTTCTGATCTGAAAGAAAAGCCCAATATTATGGCACACGTGATAAATTTCAACCCAATTCAAAATCTGACAAGGTTAAATTTTTCCTTAATATTTTAACATTTTGCTAATGTAGCTGTGTGCCCTGACAACTTATCTGAAGGCAACACACAAACTTAAATGCTTAATATGCTGGATATGACTTAGGTACATTATATCCCCAAGTATACTGGATTCCTTAATGATACTCTTAGAAAATCAAGTTGTCACTAAAATGATCAATGCACACCATTGTTACTTTTTTTTCTTGCTAGAAAAGCTGTGTAACTATGGAGAATTTGGCTAATTTTGGCATATTCAAAGATTATCCAACTAATAACTTGGCCTTGATTTTAGGGTTCCACTTAACACATCCCTTTATTAAACCTCCAATTATTATTCATCAGCAGTAAACGCTAGAGCTTGTTCTTTTAAAATGTGCCTCATATAAGAGCTACAGAGTTAATTTAGTAGATTTCAATGTACTATTGATCAAAATTCAGGATACTGTGAGCCCTGAAGTGTTTCTAATATAATGAAGCAAAGCAGATATTGTAATCATATTTCATTTTTTAAGACTATTTAGGTTGATAGAAAAACCCAATTTAAGCGAAGAAGATTTGTACCTAAATTTTGAGGTAAGAAATAGTAATGCATATTATACCCTGTCCCTTCAATAAACCATACATGTAATAAATATTTAAAGCTGCTTTGCTTTTCAAAAGGGAAGACAACAGTGAAACACTCCCTTCATAAGAATTTAAAATTTTTTTTCTTCCAAAATTCTTATCTCTATTTCTTATTTTTAATGTAATTTGATCACATCAGGATACCAAATCAGTGCAATGAATAAATTTTCCTCTTCCCAAAAGAAAGTAGCTATCAGAGTGACAAACACCAGGTCCCTAAACAGTCATTGGGTTACATCTGGCTCCATCATCCATATACTAAGGAGACAGATGGTGTCGTTTAATATTTATTGTCCTGCAGTAACAAAAAGGTAGGTGTCCATTCGAAATGAAATGCCAGACATGCTGCACTTAGATGGTATCTGCTGTGGACATGAAGAGAAGATATCAACTATCAACCTCTCCCCCCGACCGCCTACCAGCCACATTGTCTCTCACAGCCAGCTCCATGTCTGCACGTCTCAGAGAATAACCACCCCCCACCAGCATCAGCCTCCACGACCAGCATGTCCCAAAGTTATGCTCTTGTAACAACTTCTATTGCTGCTTCCCATTTCAAAATTTAGCTTATTTCTCTTAGGTCCCTCTGCAGAATTTTTGCTTCACATCAATCAATTGAATTATCTTAATACTTGAAAGGTCTTGCTTCATCTTTCTTTGACTTTTACAAAAAAAAAAAATATACTGATTGACATATTTACATATGATAGAGAGTAGCAGCCCTTTGTAGTAGAAGCAGCTCTGAAGTAGGAGAAGATGGAGGTTCTGGCCCTTTCTCTTCCACAACCAAATCATGTCAGCCTTTGCAGCCCAGCTTGGTTGTCTAGAAAATATGTCTATTGGATGAGGTGAGTTGAAGGCCTTTATGTCCATGTAAGATTCCAGCATTTTACAAAAGCATGGATGGCCTTTCCTAGAACTTACCTCCCACTGTTTTAGAGATGACAACATCATGCTGCACATACCCAGCCACTAGCATCACACAGAGAAAACAACCCAAGTGCTTGAGTCCCTTTGCCACATGGTGGCAAAGACCGTAAGTCCAGAAGGAACGTGGGAAAGGAGACACCACATGGGAGCCGGAACACGCAAACAGGGAGGAGGCTAAGATTGTGCCGGTCCTTGCAGAGTGGCTTTAATGCGTAAGAGGAGGATGAAGAAGGGCTGAGATTTCTGAGGTGTGAAGTTTATGGCCAGCGTTTTCATATAAGTGTGCAGAAGGGAAGTCAGTCTGCTTATTTCACAGTCTAGGAAACTGGAACACTTTGTGCAAATTAAAATCAACATGCACTTCAGCAAATCATGGTTCCATTTCACAAAACGGTAAGTCCTTTCACTGCATCATATCTTGTTTTCTCATTTAACAAACCCTGGTCACATACAATTTCATTTAAATTTAAACATTTGACCAATAAAGGGCAAAACAGATGGAGATGTGGCTCAGAGAGAGTGAAGTGAGGTGGTCGTCTCCCGGAAAGCCAAGACTGGACAAAACTTGTGTCTTCCAACTTCACAGCCACCAGCTCCTCTTTCTGCTCACTCTGATGTGTAAGTTCAAGGAGATGACCAGAACACTTTCAGAGAGCACATTATTAAAAGAATCTGGAAAGAATGAAATTATTACTCACCTACAATTACTCTCCAGTTAACAGAAGTTAGAGAAGAAAGTGCTAATCAAGTCAAATTATAAATTATGGCTACAGTCACTGATGGCAGTAAGTTGGTATTTCTAAACTTGAACTGTTTACCATCAACTGTCAATTCAATTCTCTAAAATAGAACCTCTAGGGAAATGGAAATCACTCATAAGGTAGAAAATCGTTCAATCCTTGGGTGGGAGATGGTGGAGGTCCTCAGGTACAAGCCGCAGCTGTGCTCCCCCAAGAAGGCACAGGGCACCCGCTATACACCAGCATCTGGAGCAAGATGGCATCAGGGGTCTCAGGCTGGGGCACCCACGAGATCTGAGCACAACACAACTTAAATCACCCAAAGAGGAATCTCATCACACAAACAAGACCTTCATGCTCACACACCATGAAGTAAAAAAGTAAAATACTCCAGAGGGAAGTCGATTCTGGTCTGATTTCCCTCTCAAAGATTATATGCCCACAGTCAAGGAACACTGTCCAGCCAGAAACAGGCAACGCTCACTGAGGAACACTGGGGAGAATGTGTGAAAACTGACCATACTGGACATTAGCCCCAAACCCCAAATGTGACGGACAGGTGGGCGGGCAGCTGGTAACACCAGCTTTTGGGTTTCTTCTGAGAAGAAGGACTGGGGCGATGCTGCTAATGTCATTGACAGATGATGATAAGAAGAAATAAAAAGTAGTAGCACATTGGCATCAATGTGATGAAAAGTTCCAAGGAGCAAAATTAAACATTTTAACATTTGAATGCAATCCCTTGATGCAACTAACTATATGGTACAGATGACAGATACATGTTCCCGTAATGCACACATAGCACTTGCAGGAGACTGGGTTATTGTTCTGCAACACATGATGACAGTTATTCCCTCATCCCACTGACCTCAGGTTTGGCCATGTGACTTGGTCTGACCATTGAAATGTGAGCAGCAGTGATGTTGCTTAAGCAGAGGCTTTAAGAGCCAGTGAGTAGCTCACCATGCTTTTGTTTCCCTGTCTTTGGGACCAGCAGTGTCCCAGATAGTGACTCAGTGAGCCTGGGTCCTGTGCTCGGTGCAAAGTGACAGTCCACCTACATTGAACAAATAAAGCAAGAAAGCATTACTGTTGCCAGCCACTCTGACCAGGGGACAATTTTTACCAAGCATACCCTAGCTATTGGGACAGATGCAACACTGCGTAAGCATGTGCACACCAACCCATGTCCTCTGTCCGTGTGTGCACAGAATTTTCACAGCTGTTCTGCTTGGGGAGATTTTGGTTACTCTCTCCCGCAGGTATCTTCTCCCAGGTAAGCTGTGGCTTCAGCATAAAGCTCTGGAAAGCCCCTCTGTGAAGTACTGGTTCTTCTACCTTGCTTAGAGCAGAGGAGGCTGACACTCAGCAAGGCCTCTCCGCCTGTGAAAAGGCTACAGGGCATGGTCCTCGTCACTTTGAAGCCCACACTGTTAACCCTTACACGGTCTGCTCTGCAGTCCATGGAAGAAAAGGCTGGGATAAGGTGTCGTGGTCGCTTCAAGTCGTGTACGAATTACATGGTGCAGTAATGATTCCACCAAGTATGGGGACATTTCTGTACTAATTCACATTTCTTCTTCCACAATAAAAATGAAGATCACTTTTCTGAAGGATTTTCTCTAACTAAAAGCTGAAGTTGTGATAATTTACCCATTCTTCTTGGCAGCAGGTGTCATCCTACATACAAATTATTGTTATCCGTATTCTCCAAAGTTGTAATTCACATTGGATACAAAAGTAAGGGGTATAACCAGCCGGCTGGACGTTCCCATCTTTGAGAATGTTGGCAGCACAGTGTCACCATCTTAATCTTAGTGGGACTCCCATGAAAAGCACGGGAAGCAGAACACTGTGGTCTGTCCAGAGGGGCACAGAGTCTAGCTCCCGCCTTGTTGGTGGTGAGACTGCGGGCACAGGGGTCTCATCTGCAGTGGCTGCTCTGCCAAGCCTGGAAGCTCAGATTTACAAAACCACAATGAGTGTCAGAGAAGCACTAAGTAGTAAGGACAGGCCACAGAAGGGAGGCCAGGCCCTTAAATAGTACAACTCAGAGGAAATCTATAAACTCATGTTTGGGGTTCAGAACTGTTGAATAAAAACCAGCAGACCTTTCCTTCACATGAATATGAACCCTATCCTATTGTTCCAAGGAGATTTCAGAACTGCTCTACTTGAATGCAGATGCTGGGCTTTTAATTCAAGATTCTTTCTTCCATTCAACAAATATTTATTGACTACCTTCCACGTACCACTTCTAGGTCCAAGCAATTTGTAGGTATTATTTCACTTAATTCTCTCAACAATCCAACGACGTAGGTATCATTATTTCCCCCATTTCTATGAAGAGGAAAGTGAAGACCAAGCAGGTTGTGTGACTTGGTGAACACCGCACATCAAGTAGGTGGTGGAGTTGGGATTTGAACCCACGGAGGTAGTGAAGTGTTTAGCTGCTCTTAACCAGTTTGCTAAATGGCATCCAGGAAAAAGAGACAATACAAAATAGGTGCAACAATAAAGAACACAGTTTCAGCGAGTAATAGGAGAGGGGTTGTTCCACACTGTAGTGTCTTGGGGCATGATCGAGTCTCTTTTTTTTTTTTTTATTCAGTGGGGAGAACGGCCCTTTCCTTTAACTGTGTTGAAGTTGGAGATTTGAACTCCAAAGCGACATTGCTCTTGGGGTGAGGATCACAAGTCTCCTACACCGTGGGCAACCTCTCAGCCTCTTTGCGCAAAGTCAAGCCGAACTCAGGCTGGAAGCACCCCCTGGGTGAGAGTTGGGGAACAGAGCAGATTGTAGCTAATATCGGAAAACAGTGAACTGGGAAGATTTCTGCACTTCTCTTACGAACACATGACCGAATCCTGAAGTGGGCATATACGTTTTCTGCTGTGCATGCAAAGTTGAGTAACTGGCTTGGGAAGGGAGCTAAGGACTCCCCAGCACCAAGGCAGATGTTCAAATCTTTGCGTATTTGTCCTGATAAATTAAGGGCCCCATGCCAGCTTCCAAGAAATGGCTCCGAAGACACAACCCAGCAGATAACACCCTTTAAATATTGTGCCTGCCCTCCAAAACTAATTGTCCCCTAGGGCACCGATGCAGTTGACACCAAGAGATGCGCCCATCATTTCCGCATAACAAGAACCTTCCAGGGGAAGAATAAACAAGAAAGGAGGCTGCGGAACTGCACTAACTCCCACTCTGCTGACCGAGCGGCGTCCAGGCTCCTCAGATAAAAATGAAAGATGCAAGCAGCAAGCTGCACAGCAAGTCATCACAACAAGAAGCTGAAAGGCGCTCACATTCCTGGAATTTTATTAAAAGTAACTCGAATAAAATGGCCATGGTTCAAACTCAAAAATAAAGGTGCCCTTCTGTTACAATTTGCTTGACTGTCCACTTTCTACGCACCTGATTTATGTACCTATATTGTTGGCACACAACAATATTTTTTAAGCTTTATCTTTGCTTTTTGAAAATGCATTCTTAGTGGTCATAATGCAGATTTATTTTTTCAGGGACTCCCCCTTCTAAGTTTCACTAATAGTTTTGTCCTTGGAGACAATCACATCAAATATTAATATTAGCTACAAACAGGATCTCATTTGCCCCACTACCTGACAAGGAAAAGTAAACCATGGCTTAGACTTTATATAATTTAAAAAATCAAACATCATGTAATAGATTTTCCTGCAAGTTACATGTGATGATAACTCAAGTTTAGATCATAAACCTTGATTGGGTGTGTTTCTTCATTCATTGATTTATTCTGAGAATATAAGTTCTCAAGACTCATCAGAATTTTAAGTCCGGAATGCCAGGCAGATGCGCTCTGATTGGCTTGCAGGGTGCACATGTGCATGTGTGTTTAAAGAATTTGAACCTCTTCAGATAGGCGATGTACCGTACAACTTACCACAGTCCTTGCCAGCCCCTAACGTCTTACAGTTTCACTGTACACATTTACCATGTATGCCTGTCCTCTAAATCCTGGTTTCTCACCCTCAGCACTATTGGCATTTGGGGCTGCACAGTCCTTTGTTGTGGGGGGCTGACCTGCACGTTGCAGGATGTTTAGCAGCATGTATCCAATAGGCTGTGATAACCCACACTGCCTGCAAGCATCACCAAAGGTTCCCTGGGAGGTAAAATCTCCCCCTAGTTGGGAATCCTTTCTCTAAATATAAGACTCTTCCACTGGATTTTTTTGTTTTTAACCTAAGTACCTTCCCTATTACCTCTCCTTCCTTCCTCTCCACCCTGGACTCCATGGTCCATCACTTCAATTGTTTTCTTGCCCCTGTCATTCCAGAATGGAAACACACACCTCTCCAGGGAAATACTCAGAAGTACACCATCACTTCTTCTCACATGCCATTGGCTGTACCTAGCTCTGAGGGATGCTGTGATATGTCTCTCTTCTGGATGGGATATGCCTGGTCACAGGATCCTCTTCCAATAGAGGAAGGAGAGAATGGGTTGGGAGACAGACCAGTGGTCTCTGTCCCAAGCAGAGAACTCGAATGCAGTGCTTCCAAATGGAAACCGTCACCTTCCCTCTCAAGGCTGTCCTTCCCCTTGTAATCTTAGTTCTGTTAATAGCTGACCACCCATCCAGCTGCTCAAGCAGAAACCTGCTCTCACCCTTGACTACTCTTTCCATCCTACCATTCCACAGCTGAGAGGCAGTGACTTCTGTCCTTCACACTCAGGAATAGGCCTCCCTACCCCCCAAACTGACTGCTACTCTCCAGTTCTCGGCCACCTGGGTCACCCACCTGATGATAGAATCGCCTCCTGACTGGGCTTCCTCCCCCATCCTCCCCTCTCCCTCCCCCTTCCTCTTCTGCAGCAGGGCTCTTTCCAGAATGTCAGGTCAGCCCCAGCCCTGAAGACTCCTAATGCCCAGGACAATGCCCAACCCTCCAGTATGTTGCAAGGTATGATACACCCCATGTACCCACCTCCTTTAGTTCTTCCTCCCCTTTCCTTCTACCCTGGATTCATCTCTTCTGAATTACCTGCAGCACTGGCCCAGCACTGGAGAGCTGTCCCCCTGGGACCTGGAGGGCCGGTTCCGTCACTTTGCTCCCACCAACGCCCACCTTCCTTTGCTAAGTCATCCCCACCAGTTCTTCAGGCAAGCTTCAACCATGTTCCACCTCCTCCCTGAGAGCCACCTGCATGCACACCCCCACCCCCAATGGGTTAGGTCCTGTGCCCTGTTTTAGCACCAACGTTCACCCTGACAGTGGTCTTTGAACTCTACCGAAGTCACCTGCTTATTTTAGGTACAAGTCTCAGTGTGGCCAGACTGTGCTTTCTTCAATATTGTCTTCCCAGTACAGAACACAGATCCCAGAGCCTGGCACAAGGCACAAGGTAGACATTCAATAAACATTCATTTGATGGATACAGGAGTGAATATATGAACATGTGACTGAATGCTTCACTGCACTTTGCATAAGATTTCCACCAAGAAACTCATTAAATAGTCTGATTTTTCAATGACAGAAGTCAGGAGAACATCTGGCCTGAGCTCTGTCACTTGGTAAGTGGACAGTGGGTAAATTATGTAACTTTCTTGGCTTTTAGTGTCCTCCTTGTAGCCTGAGAGATGCTGAAGTACATTTCTGCTGTCTCTTTGAGTTCTAGGTGACTTCCGTTCTGTAAGGTGTCAGGAGGAAATGGTAAGGCGTCTTTGAGTGTGGCATCAGAAAAGGGAATACATTCTGAATTCTATTTTTGGTCATTGTCAGACACCTGTGATTTTTCTCCTTTAGAAGAAATATTGGGAGGATGTATATACTGAATACACATGTGTATATCTATGTGTGTATACATATCATGTGTGTGTGTATATATCTTTTAATTTTGTCACAACATGCATTAATTGACATGTATGCATAGATTTCCAGGGCAATTGCAGAGAAGAAAGAGTATTTTAATTCTTTATATGTTTTCCTTAAAGGTCTTCTGATACCTGATCTTTCTAGAGCTGGTGAAACAGCACTCTCCTTTCTGTTACTCCGCAGGTACAAGTCCAAGCACTCATGTAAATTACGTCGGCAAAGGGCCCCCTGTCTCTGACTCTAGCTACGTGCCACTATGGAAGGCACAGAGCCCAGAGTGCAGTGTGGAAGAGCCGAAAAGGGAATGAATAACTTATGAACTGCAGCCCTGCCAAAGTGAAAAGAAGGCAAGTTTTTCTGCCAGGAAACAAAAATCGAGATCAGCATGGAAATGAAAGTCATGGCTAATGAGAAAATGCTGTATTAGATTTTTTAAAAAGCAAACTTATTGATTAGTTTAACTACATTAGCATACATAAACTTGGGAATTCTCAACTTCATCATGCCAATGAAAATATTTATCAAACAGTAAACATATTTTTAAGAGTACGAAATTGACATGTGTAAGGCTGATGTCTGATAAAATACTGAATCCTATGCACTGATTTCTAAGGAAAATAATGTGTTGTTCCCACCAGCTATGTTCCCATGCTGACTTGAGCCCGAGCCTGGTTTGGTTTAGGAAGTATTTCAGTCATCCATTGCTGCAAAACAAATCACCCCAAAACTAGTGGTTTAAAACAACAGTGATGGGTTTTTTCTCATGATTCTGAGGATTGGGTGGGTATGGACTGGCTGCTGGTCTTGCCGCAGGTCAGTTACATGACTGTCCTCAGCTGGAGGTGCGCCAGGCCCTACAACACGGCCCCAGTTACACATCTGTCTGACAGTTGCCGCAGGCGGGCGGTGGGCTCGGGCTTTGGCTCTCCTCCATGTGGCCGCTCATTCTCCACTAGGCTGGACTGGCTTCCGTAATAGTGGCCTCAGGGCAGCAGTCTCAGAAAGTGAGATGGGATCTTCAAGGCCTCCTAGGGCCTTGAATTCACACAGAGTCACTTCCCCATTTTCCATGAGTTAATGCAAGTCACAAGCCCTCCTCGATCCAAGGGTGGAGAAAAGCTGGCTGTGTTTTCCATCTGGCCCAGCCTGGATGACAGACAACTCCACATTCACGGTTCCAAGGCTTACTGAAGTCAAAGGTTGAGTTGTTTCTACAGTAAACCTGGGGGCTCAGGGCCTCTTCATGAGGGACCCCAGGGGCTGGCAATTAGAAACCCCAAGTTCAAGTCCAGTCTCAGCTACCTGAATTTCAACTTGACTTTCTGTGAATCCACCTTGAGTCCAGTTCTATATTCAACATATCTCTCTTCTGCTCATTGTTGTCCAAACGTATGCCCCAGGCTGGACTTAAACTACAGAGGATAAGACACAGAAGGACTCGTCCTCCAGGGAGGAAACGAGGTGACTGCTGTGTCATGCTCTACCACTACATTCACATTTTGGCCTCTACCTCAAATTAACACTTGGCAAATAATTCTTAGATATGCCTTACAACAAATTAGATAGACCATGGAAACGAAGCAGCTGTCTACAAATGCAATGAGTCACTTTCAATTTATTTTAAGATGGTTTTAAACATAAGTTCATATGAATTATCTCAAAAGGTGTTTTTAAAACTCATGTTGACACTTTGTCAAGAAAATAAAAGTAGACAAAAGTCAGATAGGTTTGAGGAGATTTATTTTAATTCACAATTTTGAAAAAAGAAAGGAAGAAATTAATGAAATGGCATTTAGATATGTTTCATGATTCATTTTTAAGTGATCCGTTGAAATATCTGGGATTGTTCTGTTCTCTGTTTAGGGATTTTACTAAAATACTTTTTTGGTAGCTGATAAAAGCATATCATACCCACACCACCCATAGCAAGATGTTCTTTGCATATGATATATGCAATTATGACAGAGCAGAAGATCTTTAAAAGAAGCGTTCAAAACTTTTAATTCAATAGATGGATCTCAGGCCTCTTATGCAACTTAAATTCAAAACTGAAACTCACATAAAATGCCTGATCTCACTCATCATTTACTCAATCCTGCAAAGCTATGGAATAAAAAGTCATGTTTTAAAGTAGCACACATTTGAAAAGTAAAATAGAAGTATCTATTAACTTTTGAAATAATTATTTCAAAAAAATTCTGATAATAAATACTTGAATTCACAAATGTTCCACTATAGCTGAATGGTTTTTTTATCAGTAAAACTATGTACTTTCTAGTTGTAATTGGCGAACAATATCAACACGATACCAACAATATTAACAACTATCAATTACCTAGTAAACTCATTGATCTCCTCTGCTACTATTGAAAAAATTTCAAGCCTAAACACTTCCACAACATTCATAATCTGATCCAGTCCTATCTACACAGCCTCCCACCGTTTCATTAACATTGCAGGGAGCTGGGACTGGTCATTCCTACCTGCACATTCTCTCCTAATATATTTTGTGTTTTGTTTTGTTCTTACTTCTCCTTTAGTATCTGCTTCTGCCCCTTATATTAAAGGGGATGGAAAGAGTCCCTCCCTAAGGGGGTGGCTATGGTTAAAGGAATTAATGTTGACAGTGGTCCTAGAACAGAAAACCTGCATATGTTGGCCTCAATGGGCACAAAGTCTCCTTTGGCACCGTTCTTGTCTCCGAGTTAGGATTGATTCATGGTCGGGGTGCCCCTTGCCATTTAGTCCATCATTGGCTAACTCTGTCACTTATGTTGGCTCCTCCGGTTGTGGGAGGAGGGGGAGGGTAGGCAGAAATAATGCATTTTATTTACATATTCTTTGCATTTGTAGATGTTTATAACATTTATTTAATGATCAGCAATTATGGTTCCATTTGTTGATAACCATAAGGATATAAATAAAATAGGTGACCAAATTTAGGTGTCATATTAAAACTATGGGGCAGAACAGCCCTCCTACAATACCTTATAAAATAGGCCAACGTTTATAAAAAGCAACAAAGAAAATTCACCAACTATAGCCACAACATAAAAAACGGCATGGTCCAGTATTATAAACTCCAGAAACTGATGTTCAAGGAGAGAAAGGGAAGATTCCAGAGCTTAGCAGGAGCGGAGGTGCACTTGGCTCTTAATTCTGCTCGTGCCTCCCAGCGGCGGCGCCAACCCCACAGAGCCAGAGAATTCTTACTGACACCCTCACGCCTGGAGGCCTGGAGTGAGGCCACCCAAAGGGCATTTCCCATTTCTGACGGGGACGATGAAAATCATTGCGTGGAAACAGAGAAAAAGAGTAGAAAATGAATAAAATGGAACTGTTTGTCTCGCTTAGAAACGAAGGCCTTAAGGGTGAGGAGTGGAGCTGAACCTCAGGTTTTTCTTCTGCGGGAGGAGACACGGTCCCCTCCGGGATGAGCACACTGGAAACAGGCCTGCGACCAAACAGGGGGAGGAAGCCAGGCCTGCTTTCCAGAGGGGCAGGCCCCTCCTCCAGCACCCCCTGCCTGCAGCAAAGGGGGTGGAGCCCTGAACACCCCACCTCCACCCACCCCGCCCCCCTGTGAAACAAGCCAGCCTCCCACACAGTGGGAGAGAGGGAGAGAACCAGGGCTGGAAGACTGGAAGCATGGTGTGCCGGCCACTTCAGGGGGTGCTTCCACTGGATCCCAAATAAATCAGGAAATGCCCCCATTTCCACCACCACAACTGACGTGGGGGGTGGGGCTGGGGGAGCCGTGGGCAGATCCAACACCAAAGCCAGGGTCAGGTGGAGACAGATGCTCTGAGACTGGACACTACCCCTTGGGTCTCTGCCAGCGGGTTGCTGGACCAGGGAACAGCTCTTGCTCCTACCTGTTTATCATTTTCTCCCACAGGACAGATGAGGTGCAAAGAACCAAGAGTGCTGGGTTCCCCCACGATGAAAGATTACCGGCAGGTAGGAAACCCGGACACATCCCAGTGGCCTCACAGACAAGTCTCAGGGAACAATGGAAATATCTTCCAGGATGCAGCCGCAGCTCTGGAATCTGCCCTTCACGACCTCCTGCTGAGTCCCCCTCTGGCTGCTACACATTGTGTTGTCAGGGTCACGGCTGCCTTGGCCCCCCACCTCCTGCTTACATGGGCTTCCCTGTGGGGCCTCACTCTAAACCAGCAGCTGTGACCAGGGACACGTCTGTCCCCACCAGTGGGCATTTGGCAGAGCCTGGAGATGTATTACTTGCACCTGGTGGGTAGAGGGCAAGGGTGCTGCTGAGCACCCTACAGTGCACAGGGCAGCCCCACCCCACCGCATGGAGTGTCACCACCTAACGCCTGCAGCGGAGGTGGAGGAGGCCGGCTACATACATGCGACTGCACAGCCTCTCATGTACATCGTAGGCTGTTAGAATTCAGTTTGGCTTAAGCATGTGATGGATTAACTCGGTCATTATAATTGCATCCTACTGTGACCATCACACCTCCGAGGAGCCACTTCCTCTGTGGAGGTGTGGGGTACTAGGGTCTCTAGCCTCAGAGTAAAGAGACAGCGTCATATAACAACAGGATAGGCATCCCATGACACAGCGCTCTGCTCAGGTAGTGGAGAGCAGGGGCTGGCACTCTCTGTCTGTAAAGGGCCAGTAAGCAAATATCTCAGGCTTTGAGCGCCATGCCATCTCTGCCACGCCTACCCAAATCTGCCACTGTAGTGTGTAAGCAGCCACAGCCAATGTGCAAATGAATGTGGTTCTGTGTATTCCAATAAAACTTTATTTATGGAAACTAAAAAATTAATTTCATATAATTTTAATGTGTCATATAATACCATTTTTCTTTTGATTTTAAAAAAATCATGTAACAATATAAGAAACATTTTTAGTACTCAGACCACAAAAAAACAGACGGCAGGCTGGTTTTGGTCCCCAGGCTGCAGTTTGATAACTCCTGGTATAGAGAAAATTGAAAATCATAGGGAAAGACATTGCAGAAACATCAAAAGTGTCCCTGACAATTGAATTAAGGACCATAAAGGTATCTTTCATCCAAGGGACATTTTTCTCATTATTTTTATAATATCTCATATGTACTCAATATGCTATACTTTACAACAAAAGGAGTGAAACAGATTTTTTGGAAAATAATAATTTCCAAGTTATTATTGATTTCTAAGCTGAGAAGGAATGTGCAGTAGCTCAGAGCACAGGCTGTGGCGTCAACAGTCTGGATGCGAATCCCACCTCTGTCACCTCCTTGTATGGACCTATGTAGGGATCTGGCCACATCCGGGTGTAGGGGGCTGGTTGCCACTGAGGGGGCCACCTAAAGGCATGATTCAGGATGTTGATGGGGCAGCAACATCACTGCACTCAAACCAGAAAATCTAACCTCAAGTCGGAGTTCAGCCACTCATGTGAAGGAGACTTTGGGTCACTCCTTAACCTTCCTGGGCCTCATTTTCCTCACCTTAAAATGAAGGGGCTGGACTGAACAATCTGAGCATCCTTCTTGCTGCAGAAGCTGGTGAATCAATACTTTTTTAACACTTATTTCTAGATAAAGCAAAAAAAAAAATGTCAACTTGAGTGTAGCTGCAAACAAAAGTATCTCATTTCCCCACTCAATAGCTAATTCTCTAGCAGTCAGAATTCGGAACACATGTTGCGTGATTTACGGTGGCAACCAGTAATTTGTGTGAGAAAGACTTAATTTAGAAGAACACACATGTCATTTTTTTTTCATAACCAAGTAAGAGTTACAATTAGTTTGATTCATATGCTGTCACCGATGTCTCCACCACACGCACAGCAAACAATGAGAAGTTTTCAAGGCAGCTCGTTGATAGAGAGAACTATTCCTCAGTGTGTAATTAATACTAAACATAAATCCTCCTCCACTCCCCTGTGGACTAGCCCGTGCTCACTCAAGCATCACCTTCTAGGAGTGGATCATGAAGTAGGAAAACCATTGAATATATCCACTTTTTAACTGAATTTTGCTCTGCAGCATTCTACCTTTGGGAAATTGCCAAAGTAAGTTTGTAGTGAAGTGCCCAAAATAACTGACAAAACAAGAAATATCTCAACTCTGTTTCCCATTATAACATGCATCTTAAGGTGTAGCAAAATTTTTAATGATATTATTCTATCAAGAACCAAATGAATCAAAATGTTTTGCATGTTTGTTGTACCAGTCAAGGATATGCAAGACTGGGTTTAAAATCAGAATAGGTATGATGTTCATCTGAAGAATCAAAGTGTTTATGAGCACTTCATCTCTAGTTACGAAATTCCTCCCTTGCCTAACATCTATCTGTACTACTGGACAGTAAAATCATCAAAACCACACTAAGGATTGATGTCATCAGGAAATAAAGCACTATCCATATAGATCAAATCTTAGAGAAGTTATCATATGGGATATGAAATAGTAGACACGGGATAAATGGAGCTCATTTTAGAATGCATGCATGTATATATGCGTTTTATACACCCTTGAGCAATGTACTCCTGGTATATAAAGCAAGTTTTTGTTTTCTATCATAAAGTTAAATAACAGCATAATAGTATAGGTCTTCGATAAATCCATTCAGTCCCTGCACATTTTGACATAAAAATGAACATAATAATAATTTTTTAAATGATCAAATATCTTACACATAACACGTACTCAATAAACATGGAGAGAATTAATATTATTTTGAGACACCAGCTCAGTCTCATCTACATGTATTATCGCAGCCTCTTAACCTGGATAAACATGGAACGAATCAGTGTCAAAGAAGCAAGTGGGAAAGGTGGGGGGGCACGGACAGCCTTCAGCACCGAGGGCCCCTCGTCACCCCGGCGGCTGCACACGCCAGGGCAGAAGCCAACAGCTTCCCAGGCTGTGCCTCCCTCTTGTCTTCACGTGCCTCACAGTCTCCATTGTCTGTCTTTCGGGTGACTGTGACATGTTTTTCACAGACTAGGCACTGAATGAAAATAAATATATTAAAAAGCAGAACATGAGTAAATGAAAAAATAAGATTAGTGACAACTCAGACAACTCATCCTCATGGAATGGTCATTATGTGCTGGGCATTGTGCACTGTGTCACTCAGGGCATGTATCACTCAGGGTTCCACAGAGCAAACAGGTAAAATAGGATGATTACATATCTTTCTGTCTGTCTGTCTATCTATCTATCTATTGAGAGACAGAGAGAATTTATTTTAAGGAATTGGCACACAGGATTGTGGGGGCTGGCAAGTGTGAAATTTGCAGGGCAGACCACCAGGCTGGAGACCCAGGGGAGAGCAGATATTGCAGCTTGAGTCCACAGGCACTCTGGAGGCAGAATTCCTTCTTCCTCCAGGGGACTTTGGTCTTTTTCTCTTAAGGCCTTCAGCTGATTGGATGAGGCTCACCCACATTATGGCTGGTAGTCTGCTTTACTCAACGTCTACTGACTCAAATGCTAATCTCATCTAAAAAATAACCTTCAAGGAAACATCTAGAATAGTATTTGACCAAACACCTGGGTACCATGGCCTACCCATTAAGAATCACACCATCATTTTGAACAGCTTAAATAATGAAGCACACATGTTACAGAAAAAGTATTTCATCTTATCCTTACAAATTTTTCACTGGAGCTGTTTGTGTAGAAATATTTAGGGATCGTACACTTCATTTTTCCTGTCTTGTTCTCCAGGAAGGTAGCACATTCACTGCAGAATTGGCACAGATAGGTGGCCACCAGCAAAGAGAGAACCATTGATCCAGAGAAGTCACATGGGATCACCAGGGCGTCATCCCCCCACCCCTGGAATCATTGGTAGTGAACAAACCCCATGTCTACACCATCAATGTTCAGAACATCTTCATATTCCTGATAAAGGGAGGGAGGTTAAGTAATCAATGGTTTCACTTTCAACATCTTTTACAACTATGGAATACTTTACTTTTAATTAGTTTAGTTAGTTAAAGGTAATAAAAATTTAGTTAACTTTAGTTTGTGGAAGGTAACACATATGACTGTTACTTTGTTGTGCTACCCACATCACTATAGAATGTATTCGTTCCAATCAAGAGAATAGCTTTTTTATTCCTGAACAAGTCTTTGGAATGTTATTTTATTATTTTAGAAGGGAATATTATTGTGTTAAAAAGTACAAAGAAAAGTCAATGAATCATACATTACACATTGAGAAGATGTTACTCAAAAAAAGAAGAATCTGTTGGAGTTTGAAGCAGATGAATGGGTACCAAGAATGCTGTTCCTCCTGTTCGGAGGTCTCTTTGGGCCTGATACCTCCTGATGGTTTGAGAGCAGAGCACACGGCCCTTGCCGAAACGTCTTCTACATATTGGAGCCTGGAGGCAGAACACTGAAGGGACAGCACTGAAGCGTTTCCTCCCCAGCCAGGTAAACCCTCCCCGCCAGGACACCTGTATCATATTTGTTTGCTCTCTCACTTTCCCGCCTTAGGAAAATGCAAAAGCCTGGAAGTCACTGCAGCGAACCTCTCTCCTTTAGACAACTTGTGAGACAGTTTATTTGCTCACATGCTCTGAACGTTCTTTTATTTATCCTAGCATGGTCTTTTCTTCTTCCATCTACCTCTGGATATACGCTGGATTATGCCATCAAATGCCAGGACAGCGCCAGCTATCAAGGATGAAAAGCTGCCTAGGACACAGCCTGCCTAAGGAGTTCTTAGTCTGTAGAGGAACTGGGGCAGGGAGCAGAAACTAGGAATAGACTTTGGTAGCTGTTTTATAAGAGTCATGTTTCAAGGTACACCTGGGCACATGGAGGGAAGACCAACTGTCCAGGAAATGGAATCGGTGACCATGACCCACAGTGGGAGAGGACGGAGCAGGGCCACAAGAGCCAGGAGAGAACTGTCTGCCGAGCACAGAGCAAGTGCAGAGGCACCGCCAGCTCTGGTGCTCCGGTTATGTGGTAGGAGGGAGCTGGGCATGCAGAAACAGGTAACTGAAATCCCAATCCAGACACTACACATATCTGTGTGGTCTTGGACTTCACATATGGGAATCTTATTTTTGCCATCAGCCACATAAAGAAAGTTCCACCCACCCTGCATGCTTTCACTGACATTCCAAAGAAAACATGAAATGTTTCTGGCGTACCAAGGGCACCAAATGAATGCTAGTACCTTTCCTCCCTGACAGCCTGGAAGATAGTCTCTTCGGTGTGTAGGTGGTACACGGGCACCCAGGGAGGTGGACCTCTCTCTCCTAGAACTTGGAAAAAGGCATAAAAGATTTTTCTTTGATAATCAAACAAGAAACAAGAATAAATAGTCTGCAGAACAGACATCTTAAAGAGTAAGATGCCAAATGGCCTGTCAGGACCCAACAGAAAACAACAAAAATGTGCCGGGCAGAAGCAGGAGGAGGAGATGGGGCCGTGTCTCCCCAGCACTGTCCAGGGGAGAGGCCGAGCAGCTCGAGGCAGCTGGTGTCCAGTGGTGACCTCGTCATGACAACAAGCTCTGCATCTCCGCATGCTCTGATTCCTGTGTACGAGCACAATTATGAATATCACTGATCTGTGAATGGAAGTGTCTTGTTTAGGCGACAGTGGGATTCCTCAGTGTGAACTCATAGACGATCCGCTTTCTGCTTCTGATGCTTCAGTCTTTATGAGTCCAGTGCATGTGAGTCTGCTCCAAGAGTAGGGTGCTTACTTCGGGTGCTGACAACTTAAGTTGCTGAGTCCTCAAAGTGAAAGACCAACCCTGGTTGGATGGGAAGGTTTGGCTGCCATATGGGAAGCTGTCTTGGTGGACATCAGATGGGCAACCAGGACATCTACGTGACACCTGTGACCACCAGTGCCTTTCCATGTCACTAAAGAAGGGAGGCACAGGACCCTGGGGAGCCTGCCAAGCTAGTGCCCCGACCATGGGGTGCCTTGTTTCAATTCCTGCAAAGAAGGTCTTTCCTCACCACCTCTCTTTTAAAATGAAAGTCTTACTGGAGAACAGAAATGGTTCTTTAGAACTTAAGTAAAAATTTAAAAATGAGTTTTCAATTTAGCATTAAAGATAAAAAATAACTCACATGTTTTTTTAGATTGAGCAATTTGTGGCTATGTCCCCCCGGCTATTTTGTCCATTCTTTTGCCATTAAATGTTTTTATTACAAAGCTTTATGAAGAGATTATTTTGAAATGTTCATAGAACCTCAATTTTGATGGTTTTCCTAAACAGAAACTGCTAGTGTTACCTTGAAAAACCATTTCCAACTTATAAGGCTTTAGCATGCTAAACCTGGAAGCTTCCAGCTTGAGCTCAAAGGAGTGGACAGGCTATTTTAGGCATCAGAGATCCATACAGAGTCACACTTCGGAAACTACCTTCCCACCCAACTTGTTGAGTTGCTTCAGATGCTTCCTTTCTCCTGTAATTCCCAGCTGAGAGAAACAAATTCCCAAATTCCTTCCAAGAGAGAATTCTGGGATATGCAAAACTCCATGTAGGGTGTACCTGGCCTCATGTGTTTGTCTTTGATCTCAGGGTCCCTCTTGCCGTAATCCTGACCCCCAAGCACATGGGCCTGACCATATACATCCCCCCACCAGCCTTATACAGGGCCCCATCTATGGAGGGCTCTGGCTGGTCTTCCAGAAGAATCAATGTTCAGTATCAGGAAAATGGCTGGACATAAGGAGCCTCATTCCAGGCCCTTTCTAAGGACCCAGAGGAAACATCCTTAACTTGTTCCCCCCAACATGGGACTTCTGTCAGCCCACCAATACAGAAGGCACAAAATCCACAGTCCTGGGGTTTCGTGGTGCATGCTGGAACCTTGGGCACTGGGCTCCAGGCTCCACAGAGGGAGGTGCTGCAATGGGCAGGATGCCAAATACAGGGAGTGCACTGAGGGACAAGGACCGACTTACATTGGGAGTGAATAGGGACAGGGCCTGGGCTGCTGGGAACGTGCTTTTCACTGGGCCTTGTATGCTCTGTGAGGAGCACCTGGGCAATGGGTTGGTGCTGGTGCATACAGCTTCTTTCTTTCTTTTTTTTTTTTTTTGGTGGCTAAATCTGTACCGATCTTGAAGGGCTGTACATAAATCTGTCCACCGAAGTCATTTAATAGATGCTTCTTATTAGTAGTATTAAGAATTCTGCTAGCACTGTAAAAACCAAGAGATAAACATCAATATATTCACTGATTCTGGATTACTGGGTTTCTCAGTTAGGACTCTAATATCTACTTAACCCAACTTAATATAGTATTAATACACTAAAGAATATTTGGCTATCAATTGCTAATTCCAACTGAATATGTGGATGTGCTGAGTTGTTGCCCTGACTTTCGCTGCAGACCTAGAGAAGCAGGTGTGGAGGTGTGAGGCCCTCAGCACTCTTCAGACAGAGGAAGGTTTGGGCAAACTGCAGCAGCTCTACTGATGTCCTTTCTCCTGCTACGACTGACCCTGCTTCAGACTATGCAAAGGCAGATTACTCAGAACTTTTCTTGCCTTCTACGAAGCCCTTACATAAAATCTTCTCTCCCAGGAGATTCTTCACTCGGGCTGATGACCAGGAAACACTGGGTGATCTATGGCAATGCTATCCAGATAAGTGAGGGCTGCGGAGGACAGCTCCAAACACTGTGACTGGATAAGCAATAGCATTCTTGGCAACGCTCTTCTAGACCTAACACAATATGTGTTCCAAGCCATGTTAAATGCTACTAAAACATCTATGGTCCTAGTTCTATAAATTAAAAATAGAACAGAAGGCACCACAGTTGCAGTGCTGGGCTGGCAGGAGGCTGACCAGGCAGCTGGAGGCATGAGGACATCTGTCTGCAGGGAGAGCTGGGAAGGGGCTGGCCAGGCTCTTTCAAGGCTGGCGGCAGCTATGCCATGGGGACAAGCAGCAGCTGTTATGGGCACTAGCAACAGCTGGATGAAGGAATCTCAGCTGCATTTCTGCCTGTGACCTTGGAAGGAGGATGCCTATGTTCACCAATGGTCTCTTGCTTCCAAAACACTGACTGCTGCTAAATTTTGAACATTTTCTTGGCTGGAAAATGATAATATCCTAATGTAAGGACTTATATTATTCTTTGGACCCCATTATTATCTCCCTCAAATCTGCAGTGCTTTTTTTGGTGTTTGTGTGTGTTGGACCAATAACTTTTATATTACCACTTGACTGATGGCTATTCACAAAAGTGACAGGCTATGTATGGTAGACAGAATGATGTCCTCCCTAAAACATCCACTCCTAATCCCCAGAACCTGGGCATATGTTACCTTACACAGTGAGAGGGACTCTGCAGATGTGATTAAGATAAGGATCTTGGGATGGGGAGATTGTCCTAGATTATTCCAATTGGGCCCAATAAAATCAGAGGATTTTTATAAGAGGAAGACAAGAGGCTCAAGGAGAAAAGGAAATGTGACCATGGAAGCAGAGAAAGACGGGAAGATGCTACACTCCTGGCTTTGGGAGAGGCACCCTGAGCCAAGGAATACAAGTGGCCTACAGAGGCCAGGAAATGCAGGGACACAGATTCTCTCCGAGAGCCTGAAGAAGGAAGATGCCCTGCCATTTAAGACTTCTGACCCTCAGAACTGTAAGCGATTGCATGTGTGTTCTTTAGAGCCACCAAGTTTGTGGTAACTTATTACAGCAGCCACAGGGAAGCAATACCCTACTGTACGAATCAAGAAGCGGCTACTGGACCAGTGGCCCCAGAATTTCTCGGAAAGGAAACCAACACGTGCAGACATGAACTTAGCACGGGTGAGGGCTTTGAGTAGTGGCAGGGCCAGTGAATACAAGCAGGATGTGGCTCACAATACCTCAGCCAGCAGCACAGCGCTTCAGCCCTTGCCACAGGGCTACCTGGCTGAGACGCTGGCCTGGCGTTCCCGTGGCAGGAGGAGTGGCCACTCCACCCGCGTCTCGCTGAAGGCTCTTCCAGGAGACGTTTCCTAGGGGTGTTCTTAGCTTGAAAGCTTCTAGACATGTTGCCCCCACTAACACTTATCTAATAGGATTAATAAATAAAATTTACCAAAACAGATAAAAGAGGGACAAACTGTGCCCCCTGTGATGGACCGTAGGGTTTCTGGATCAGCTCAAGGACAAGGCCTTCTCTAGAACAGGGATTCACAGGGTGTGTGAGGAAAATATCAGAACTTCTATTCGTTTATCTTTTAAAATTAAAAGAAGAACATTCGGCCATTTAATATCTTGATTAACAGCGGCGCCTTCGCAAGCTGCCTGCCAGACACGAGGTCATCACGTACAACAGAAGACGCACCAGTGGGAAGAGGGGGCTGGACCTGGAGCCTTCTCTGGTGTGTCAGCCGTGGTGTGTTGTAAGGTGCCCACCGGCCTTAGAGAGTTCTCTGGGTGGTTAATTCTATCGATTTGAACCTGTACGAATATTCATAAAATGATGAGCTATCACACCATACTGTAGTTTTTCTCAGTTATCTTGACCACAGCATTAAAAGAGTCACCAAACTTAAAGAGGAGTGACTTTTTTTTTTTTGCTACAATTAAAAGAGTCCAAATTTGTTGATCTTTCCTGTCATGACTAAGAGCTCCTCATATTGTGCTAGTCAGAGGAGACACACACATACACACTCACACTCACACACACAATCTCTCCTTTCAAAGTAAGATTGTCATTTTAACGATGAGGTTTGAGATGAGAAATGATCTTTTTAAAAGAACACATGCTATGGGGAAATTATTTGAAAGGCACGTATTTAGAAATGTCTTCTTATGTGATTTTCTTGTCAAAAACAATATGAAAACTCTATTATTTGTACACTGCTGTGAAGGTATCTTTTTACATATGATTAACATTTACAATCAGTTGACTTTAACCAAAGCAGATTACTCTCCATAACGTGGGCAAGCCTCATCCAATCCGCTAAAGAAGTTAAGAGCAGAGATTGAGGGTTCTTGAAGAAGAAGGAATTAAGCCTCCAAACCACAACATAAAAACTCCGCCCGAGTCTCCAGCTTCTGACTCAAGACTGCAGCATCAGCCTGAACCTCCAAACTGCTGACCTCCCCTGCAGATTTTAGACTTACCAGCCTGATAATTGTTTAAACCAATTCCTTAAAGTAACTTTCTTTTCTCTCTATGTACACATATCCCAATGGTTCTGTTTCTCTGGAGAACCCTGACTGCATGACTAATCCACACTTGAAAGGAGCAAAGTTAGAGTTAGAAGGTTGTTAACTCCAGTGACATCAAGAGATGCCATTCTCCATTTTTCCTGATGTCCTGATGCCTCCCTCCCACTGCTGCTCAGAGGAGAAGGATCTGCTTAGTGAGTCTGGGAGAAAGATCTGAACACACTCAGTAAAGCTTCTCTGTCCCTTTTCCTTTCTGCTCCTCACTGCCTCACATTTTCTAGGGGAAGTCTCCGGGGGTGGCGGTGGGGGTGTGTATGGCTGCTTGGCTCCACCAGGGACCATGGTTAACCAATTTCAACCATTTGGGGCCAAATCCAAGCCAAGCCTTCCAAGGGAGCTTCATCAATAACAGAGATGGCATTCTGGTCTCCAACTGTCTGATTCCTGCTTAAGTCTGTTTGTTCTGGTCTCAGGCAGGGCAACGGAGGGATGATCGACTGGGCCCCTCCTCTCCCACACAGCACAGAGGCCACTGAGCCCAGCGGAGGAACAGGTAGTCGATCCAGGTGTTAAACGTCGGTGTGGGAGGTTCATGGGCCATGCCGGGAGCACACGGCACGGGCTTCTAGCTCTGCAGTTCTGGCTGGTACTGTCCTTCAGCATAGGTTCCCTGGGGGTGACACCTCAGCTGAGGGTAACAGTGTCAGCCAAGTTGATGAGACGTTAAGGAGGGTTAGAGGAAAAGAGGAAGAGAGACAACAGGCACGGAGGCCAGACAGGGCTCTGAGCGTTTGGGGCAGCAGGTAGGTGGGCTCTGCAGGCAGCAGTGGGGCTAATGGTTGAGGTTCACCTACTGAGGAGGCTCCTACCCACCCCATTCTCCCCATAACCCGCGGCTGCATTCCCGTAGCTACCTTGGCCCGGATTTGGGAGCACAAAATCAAAGAATTATAGTCAAGACTAGAGACACGAAAGTTGTGTTCACACTTACATAAGTAGCTCCATTTTTGATTACTGTGTTTGCACAGTCCCCTCTGATCTCATGTTATACCCAATTAATTACACATACCAGTTTGGAAAGTGGGAAGTGTGTAAACAGAGGCTCTCTGTGAGCACCTGACCAGTTGTGTGTAGCTTGGCCACGAATCTAAATGCAAATTCTATTTCCCAACTACTCCTAGGAAGTTCCACTTTCATGTAATTACATGAGATTAATGAAACTGTTTCCTATAAACTGGGTGATTCTGGTGAAGTTGGCTCATAGCACAGGCATTATTTATCCTTAGTAACTCAGCGTCCTGGTCCCACAAGTGTCCTGTTACAAGCCATGGATATTTGAGGGTAACTGGCAAGTATAACTCTTAGAAACCTCAGAGATGTTGGTTTCAACACGAACTGCTGGAGGTTTTCAGCACGTTTGCAGAGAAACAATGATTTTGGTATCGATTTTACCAGACTGCTTTTATTTCCATTCCAGAGCTGGTGAAAAGCGACGAAATAACCAGCAGGGCACAGCAACCTGCGTATTATACAGTTCTTGAACAGAATACACGTGTACACTCACACACACACACTCACACTCACACACACACACACAAAGAAGAAACTGGTTTATGCCAAATCTCATCTTAAATTACACTGCAGAGATGTGTAATTATTTAAATTACACGTTATTTAACTGGAACTGGATTGAATAGAGTGAACAGCTGCAGAATAGGAACTGTACCTACGCTGAAAAGCAAACCTCTGTAAAGTTTTAGCTGATGGCATTTCTTGCTTTTTTATCTCAGAATCTGAGTATTAGCATGTTGAAATATCTAGTTTTCAAAAGACTACGCATAAAATACATCTTAGTTTTTTAAACCAAATCATGAAGAAAACTCAGCATGATGGTTAATTACATATATCAAGTTGGCTTGGCCATGGTGCCCAAATATGTAGTCAAACATTTTTCTGGATGTTTCCATAAGGGTTATTTTGGATGAGATGAATATTTAAAATGGTGGACTTTGAGTAAAGCAAATTGCTCTTCCTAACGTGAAGGCCTTATAGAAAAGGACTGACCTCCCCCAAAGCAAGAGGGAATGTGGCAGCAGATGACAGAGACTTCTTGAGTCTCCAGCCTGCGAGCCCACCCCGCAGATTGTGGACTTGCCAGCCTCCAAAACTGTGTGAATCAATGCCTTAAAATAATTATTTTTTCTATATGTACGCACACATTTTATTGGTTCTGTCTCTCTAAATAACCCAACTAATACACCTAGGATTAATAAAAGCTAATGATTGTTTCCTTAGATCTGTGTTTTCAACAGAAGAGATGTAGTAAATACAATTCTTTTCGTTGGTGAAAAGGGAAAATAACAACTGTGGGTAAAAAAATCAAGTGAACACAGCAAAGAACAGCACCACCCAAGAGTGGGCAAATCTCAACAAGAATGAATTATAGGAATCTCTTCTTGGAAAATATCTGGACACAGAGAGAGAAAGGACTGATACGGAAACAGAAACTTTGGCTCAGGAAAGGTAGTGATATTCTCCATCAGGGGTGCCAAACAGTCCAGCCCTGATTGGCTGGATACGACTGAACATCACTGTGTCGAGAAAATGTCACTGGTTGACTGGCTTTGCCACCTGCCACTTTGAACCTGGAAGGAGGGTTGTGTTGAAGTGTGAGAGACCCCGCACTCAGCACCACACACCTATGGGAGGCAGGGACGGCACTGCACCTGGAGGTTGGGGCCCACACCACGCACCCTCATTTCCAATGTCTGGCTCTTGCCATCAATCTGCCTTCAGTGGATGCTGGGCGGCTTCGCCCCTCCACAGTCAGGGCTGCCTCCCTTGCCTGGGTCTTATGACTTTGCAGGAAAATTAACTGCTGGGAATTTTGGCATCTATAGATTTCAGCTACGAGAGAAAAGCAAAGATCCGGATTGTGCATATTTGAACAGACACTTGTGACCCTTGTCTAGATATCTCATGCCGAGGGGTCATTTCAGAGGCACGGGGGTGGGGGGCATTTTTTTTTTTTTGTTCCCTGATTCAAGAACTTTGGTGATTAACCCTCACGCGTGTTAAACTCTTACTGAAGGAAAGAATGAAGCAGCACACCTCAATTACTCAATTAAGTACTTTGCTTATGGTCAAAAATAAAAAAGGCATACTTACATGTTTACACATGTGCACAGCGAGAGATGGGGAGAGGGCAGAGCATAGGCAGTGATGGAAGGTACAGGGGGCAGGAACAGTATTGGCTTGCGGATGGAGAGCCCCTGCCAGCGATCCTGTGACATATTTAACCCTGCTCATTCCTTCACATTATTTAGTGCTCGAGGAAGACTATCATAGCGCATAGCTCTC